>OY747135.1:79932224-82410520 GCA_963556465.1 Berberis vulgaris
TTAATATATATATATGAACTGGTACAATAAGATATGAGAGATTGAAAGGTCTACCTAATAAGTGGATGCCATTCACTCAAATTTGGCCATAATATGGACAATGACACCTTACCAACGCCATTACGCGTTATCGATCATTAAAAATGTGTTTGTGCTTCAAGTACTGATAGGTTGGATATCACATGGTGACAATGGTGATTTCCAAAAGATCAGTAAGGTGTTCAAAAAATATAATCAACTTTGTTAATTGATGTACAATTCATATGGTGGGATTGCTTTACGTACAAAAATCCAAAGAAAAAAAATAAAGAAGTTTTGATGAAGATAATATTAAATTTTAATATTTCCTATCCAATTGAAATAGTCTATATATACTGGATGCTTCTTCATTTGGCATTTCTTGTAGCCATGATGTACTTCATTGGAACCATGGAGGCTAGGACTTTATGTACTAGGAGAATTTAATTCATCAGTTCTTCTTGCTACACATCAGGGAAAGAAGAAGAGATGACATTTCGTTAGCAACTGAATGACAATTCTTAATTTGGATAACCAAGGTTGGCATTAATCTAGTCTCGGCTTGATATATGGCTACCCTGCATGAACAAACTGAATGCTGAATGAATTCTTATCTGTTACATGGAAATCTGAAACATATTGAAGAGGAATAGAAATGCACATTGGATAAACGGTTTCAAGGATCTTATATATGACGTAAATTGAACTGCATTACCATTTCAACTAATATAAGATCACATAGGAATGATTAAACAAACCAACTCACATTGAGTTCATGGGGGCATGTTAGTTTTCTAATTTTGTTAAAGATTTTTACCCATTGGCAAGGCAGATAGTGTAAGAATACACATTTAGGTGCTGCACCCAGACAATTGTGCACGGTACATGCATAATTCGTATAGCGAAAGTTTGTCAATTGAAGTACATTTTTAAACTGTAGCTTACGTAGTGGGAATACATTTTGCACGCTATCTCAAGTACGCGTTCAAAATAAGAACCAACAATCACATATGTATGCACATGACGGTAGCCCACCAATATGGAGCGTGCGTGTCCATAATAGAAACACCGGTTTAGTGGCACCAAGGTCGCCTTACCGAGGTGCCACTGCCATCTTTGTTTGGCAGACATTTCTACTTCCAGTGTGCACCCTTACCCATGAAGACGTTGATGGAGTGAGGCACCTCCTGCACATTGCTCATGTTTACAGCTTGACTCCTTGCCCTTAAAATTATTGTAACTGTGCAGAGAGTTTGAAGAACACATTGTGCAAAGACACCTTATTTTGGATTTAATAACAAGTAATTGAGTATAATATCATTATTATACCCAACTTTGATAATCAACTGTAGTTTAATCAATGTTCAGACACATGGATTACCATCATGAGTTGTCTTGCTATTTCCATGTTGGATCAGATATGAAATTCTACTAGCTCTGACACTTTAAATTTATCACCTTTTAATAAGCTAGATTTTAAGTTTCCATACTAATTTAGCTGGTATAGCCATCGATGTTGGCCAGATTGCATATGCTGATGATATTATAATTAGCTTCCAAAATTAAGGTGGTTCAGAATGGATTGAACTATTTTTAAGAAAAATGGCAAGAGCTTTTCCAGTCTCGTGCTTCATGAGTATTGGAAATTCTAGAAAGTCCATTTGCATTTGTGCCTGATGTCGAGGCAGGGGAGAACTTTCAAATGCTTGGTATTTTGTTACAAAAACTTGACTCAGCTAATTCTCAAATTATTTATGACGGCTTTTTTTTTGTCATAGGAAGTGAATCTAACGGTTGTTGCTTGTCAATAAAATATGATGTTGAAGAAAAACCGGAAGTAAGCTGTGTCTATTCAGCATGAGCGGCAGAAAAGAGTAACAGCAAAAGCTAGGAATTGGATCATTTAAAGCAAATGGTTTCTCAGGAACAAGAGAAATTGAGAACACTCAGAGGTATGAAAATCCTTTCTAGAGGTTAGACATCAGTCTAATGGAGGTTGGATGAAAACGTTTCTTAACTAAATGATTGTAGGTTTTGATGTATGAAGAGTGTTCATATGTACCGAGATGCATGTAATGGTGAATCTGACTGTTCGATGTTCAGTTTTGGGGAACTGACATCTTCTTATCCCGAGTGATGACAAATATATATATATAGGGAAATGGATTGATAAGACCTTAAATGGGAGAGAGCGAAGGCCCCAGATATGCTGGGAGAGGTGTTCTCTGTCTAGGTCATTTTATAGCATTCTTAGTAAAGATTGCCTGACTAAAATGGTGCTTAATTTTAAGATACTAACTTAAACTATCATCAGCATTGTCTCGTTTATTTCCGCTCTTTTCCCTTACAAAACAAAGAATCTAGGGTACTGGATTTATTCATCCATGATACAAAACATAGCGTGGTCTCAGTAATGAAAAATTTTCAAAGAATTGAAGGTATGCACTTCTGTCATCAAATTTAACTTGAAATTAACTTGCTATACACAGTTCAAATTCGTACTGAGCAATTAAAGCTGATCACTAACAATTGCAATCACGCTTAAAAAGCTAGTTACTTAGAAGAAGGAAAGAACAGGAAAAAAGGTAACCCGTAAAGGCACATTCAAGGCTTAAACACTAGGCATCTAGAATGGTACCTAGACTACATCTTCGCCGCAGAGCAGGAATTTTGGATTTGCCTGGTTAGTAAATCTCAAAGTTAGACTTGGAGCTATAAATCTTCTATCTAGAAAATTCTGAACTCAGTATTATTCTTTCATACAGATGATTAGCAACTGCTCCTGCACCAATTGGCAGCATCAAAGTGACCAAAGAATGAGGATTTTCTGCATGACTAATAAGTCGATAACTTTTGGTGTGGGTAGCATTCTAAAGGTCCAAGACTCTCTGTTCAGACTCTGAATGGATTGTACATTATAAGATGCCCCGCGTCATTGATCCAATGTAATAGTATGTTCTCCGAAGATAATGATGTAAACTGAATCAACTGAGACGAAACAAACTTTGAGGGAACAAATATACATTTCCTTTGCACGCCAGTACTCTAAAAGTTTTTTTTTTTTAAAGGCGAACATGGTTTTTATTGAAGTTATTTACTCCCGGTACCTTAAAGTGATAGATATTTACAAAACATAAATGTAAGTGACAGAAGTGAATTCGGTGAGAGTTGGACAATTGATCGCTCACGATGCTGTGGACCTGTGGTAGATTAAAAAAGGGGAAACATAAATGAACTTTTCTAGAGAGCCAGACTAGACCCAATACCATCAATCATTCTAAAAATGCTCATAATGGCCCAATTAAACACAATCTCACCGACAGAAAAACCCCATGTCACTGTTCTGACTCTCTAGATTTTATAAACATAAATGGCAGATGGTGCAAATGAATCCAGCTTCAAAAAACTAGACAGCCAGGCCCTTATAGCCAGGACAGCGACAGGGAGGTTATCTGTCCGTGTGATTGTGTTCGATTGAGTCATGATAAGCATCTCTAGGATGATGGATAGTATTAGGAGATTTTCTGCTTTAGCGGATAAACATAGCAAAACCCATGGACCTAAATAAAAACTTCCTGCAAACAACCTCGAGATACCAACCGATCTTTCGATCTCTTCTTTCGCGCTCTCCGCCTCTCTCTCTTCGTCTTTCGATCTCTTCTCCTTTTCTAGGGTTCGAAGAATCTTATATTCATCTCTCTCTCTCGCTTTCGTTCCAATGGCGGCCTTTGCAGGATCTTGAGTCTCTCTCGCCACTCCTTAGGTATATTTCAATGCCGTCTCTTTGAATATTTGATAATGATTTAGGTTTTGATTTTGATTTTGTTTAGTGAATTGCAGATAGGATTTTGGTTTCTTGATTTCGTTGTTCGATTTTTACTTGATTAAGTTGTTGGATTAAGTTCGTGGAAGGTTGATTAGAGGAATTTTTTTTTATAGTTTTGGTAGCGAAATTAACTTGAATTTAGTTTTATAAGTTGAAGAACTGGAACTTCAGATCAGTGAATTAGTTTGTTGTTCAGATTAACTTGTAGATGCATTGTTGAATTTGAATTTGGAGAAATTGGATGATCTAAGCTGATTTTAATTTGGTTGATTCATTCTTTTCTACCTGTTCTAAGCTAGCTTTGGTTGATCCACTTTGATGAATTAGTTGATCTCCGTTATCAGTTTACTTGAATTACAATGTTGGGCACTGTGTGATTAATTCTGATTGCCATGTGGAGGAGGTAATGAGACTGGAAGAGGCGGAGGCGAAAGGTGGTGGTGGTGGCAGAGGTGATGGTGAAGCATCGGATGATTAATATTCTTCATCAATATTAGGATTATTGTTGAGTAGATGGAGATCTAGGGTTGCAGCCGACCCGCCCCGCAGTTATCATTCAAGGTTCTCGTGGAGGAATTTGTGGGAGTTACTGCTTGTATGACTGGGGACATGGCTCCTCGCCCCAATTTCGGACTCAACGAGCTCGATTTTGTCTTCTCTACTCTCGTTGTTGGATCAATGATGAATCTTGTTTCGATGTATCTATTGGCCTCGACCCTCGGATCGTCTTCGCCGAATCTCCCTTCCATTTTCGCTAATTGTCCACCTAGCCACATGTTTGAGCCAAGGGCTTATGGAGTGATTAACCGAGTGGGCACTTCATGTACAAAGGAGCGCTTTTCGCTGGGGTTGGGGTTTGCTTGCGGGCTAGTGGGAACTGCGATTTTGAATGGGTTGATCAAGTTGAGGAAGAAAATGGACCCCAAATTTGAAACACCCAATAAGCCTCCACCCACATTGTTGAATGCCCTCACTTGGGCAGCTCATATGGGTTTGAGCAGTAATTTGAGGTATCAGACTCTCAATGGTGTCGAGGTTTTGCTTGCCAAGGGGTTACCTCAGGTGGTGTTCAAGGTCTTGGTGCTGGTATTGAGGTGTTTGAATGATGATAGGTAATAGCTTGCTAATATGTGTTATACAAGTATATATCAATGGAATTGGTTTTGGGACCTCCTTGCTTGAATAACGCTTATTTTATATATTGTATATGCTTAAATATATAATAAATACTTTTATGCTTTTATATTTATTTTTGCATCATATCTTACAATACACAATACATGTATTAAAATTTAGGTTTTCGATACACGATACGATAAACCTTTTGATAACAATGGCTATATTTAGCAATTAATATTCTCAATTGATAATATAACTATATAATGGGTATAAATAAACATCAAAATTATTAGTAACACATTTATTAATTATGGACATCATTGGTCCTCTTGACTAGGTCTAGCTTGTCAATGTCATGAATAGGAAGATACAAGAAAGTTTTGTCCCACATTGACTAGAGACAACTTATTTTAATTCTTTTTACGATATAGTGTTTTCATCAATCAGGATATCAATTATCACTACAATATGGACGTCTCCTGATACCATGAGCCAATAGTCATTTCTTCCTTTGCTGGTTACAAACATGAGGTCATAATCCGTTCCCATTATTATTCAAAAGGGTATGTAATTTATGCTTGTTTATACTAATTAGTCATTTTATTTCAAAATATCTGTGCATTTTCAAAATAAAATTTCTAGTGTTTTGAATAGATGAGATTTTTATAGGGGTATATTAAGGGGGTTTGGGCTTGGAGTCCCTCAAATTCCTAATTCATACCTAGCGGGACACCCTTCCATAATTTTCCTTTTCAGGCTTGTAGCAAACAAAAAAAAGTTTTTTAACTCGTTTGAGCTCCATTTTAGCATAATCTTTAGGAAAATTACTATGACCAATAGAAAAGTGCACAGTTTCAAACCCTTTTGACACCTTCCCTTAGGATACGTATTTAGGTCCCTGCCATTAAATATCTTGATAAACGGTTTTTGCGAGTGTTTGAGCAATGGGTGCTAATTGGCCTCTCGGCAAGCTTGTGTCGCATCTAAGGTGAGCCCTTCCTCGCTTCATGATATTTATAGAGAAATTCTCTTTATCCCACTTAGCACGGATCTCAAGGCACACATGTCAAAATGAGCTGTAACTTTGACACATTGTTTTTGACGTTGATATTTAATTTTTCTCAAAATGTCCAACTTAAACTAAGTAGTGGAAGGCTATAAAATTATAAACATGTTTTTTTCAATGCAAGGCATGTGCCAAGGACTTGAATTGGAAAAATTACTAGGTTGTCCTGCAGAGTGCATATTAGTGCAAATGAGGGACTTGAGGTCCTATTTCTATTTATTTAATTTCTCACACTAAAAAACCGACTATTTAGCCCAACTTTAGGAATATAATAATTTTACAACCCAATGGTTTCTTGAAATATATGGATATAATGATTCTTTTTCTATCAGCATTATCTTTATCAGGTTGAGGAGTGTTGATACAATGGATATCAGTCCATTCAAACAAGACATTGACGAGCTCATACATGAGTTTTCCAAGGTAACAACTATCATTTTTGTTTTTCTTTTTATGTAATTTATGGGGTTTTGTTTTTTTGGTGAGGGGTGGGGGGTTAGATTATCTGAACCATGGTTTAAAATATCTGGATTATGTCTATTTTTAGATTAATATATTTGATGTGCCTGATATTTTCATATATTCGATGAAGTGTCCAAAATATCTGCAATATCTTTCCTTTTTGGAATATGTTTAACCTTGATCTAAACGGTAATAATAATTGTAGTGTGACTCAACTTTTTTTTTTTTATTGGTAGAGCAATTCAACAACATTGGCTGATATGAAGAAGATATGGCTTGCTCGGAAGTTCACTTTTATATATGAAGCTAGACCTACTAAAAATGAGGGCTTGTTCATGCAATCACTCTTTGCTATTTCACTTGGTATGTGGGCCTGTTTAACTTAATGATACTTAAGTTTAAGACTTCCAACATTCATCTTAGTTTTGATTTTCCCGTCTATACTGGCTATCATGGTATTAGGCCGAGTAAGTTATTGAAATCTGTAAGCATCTTTGGTAACGTTTACTATTAGATGGAGAGGGATACAATGCATATTTAGAAAACGCCTCTAGTTTATCGTGTCAACTATTTATTGTGGACAGTGGACATAAACGATAGTCTTTGTCATTCTATTAACACAAAAATTATGTTATATGCAGGTCACATGCTCTCTACAGATTCGTTATCCCAAAGCTTGGGCGGTTTCTATTGCCTTTATTGTCTTTTTGAGACTCAACCTGTCAAACCTCCTTACAAGATTTATCTGTCACTTGGTATGGTATCATTGCTTGCTTAAGTAGATCATTTTGATATGTAAATTAATACATAATTGTTATTGATTGTTCATGCAGGCTTACTCGACAAGTTCTACAGATAGTCTGATATCGTGAATGTAATTTTGAGCTTATCCAAAGTTCTTGACTGAAAAAACTAGTGATAATGTAATATGGTCCTGTTGTCCTGTGTATAAAGCTAATACTGCATGAAATTGATTTGTGTTCAAAATACTCTTTGTGCAAATACTGATTATTTCCTCTTTTCCACCTTTCTGGTTTCATTAGGAGAGTTGAAGAGACTCAAAAGCCTTGTTGTTGAAGCGAAAAAAGCAAATATACTAGTAATGCCTGCCATAGTCAACAAGTTGCTTGAAAAGAACGTGTTTCTGTTTGGATCTGTTGAAATCAATGACCGCTCAGTAACAGAGAGGGTTGCTCAAATTGACAGATCACAGAAGGCCCATATGAAAATTGCACATGACAAGTAATTTTCCTTAAATTATACTTTCGTTTGTCCCTCCCCATTGACAATGACTGTCACTAAAGCATATCTTAAAACTACTCCAGCATCTTAATTTCTCTTTGATCATACAGGTTGTTAGCAAAAACGCCAATTAAAAAGGTTCTACACATGGATTTGGTGAGTGTGCCACGACTGACATAGGAAGGAATTTCATCGTAATAATTCAAAGTAGAGCATAAGAATATCCATGAGTTATGATATACTACTGAACATGGTGGATATAGAGTAGCAACACTGCATTAGTTGCTCTAGGACTTTACATTGTTGACAATACCTAGTTCATTTGGTGAACACCTGTGTTGTCAGGGCAAGGAAATTGACCTCAAAGCGATGAAGAAAACTACAGCCGAGTATGAAGCAGCAAAAGGACTCGCCATCAGAGGTACCTACTGTTCCCATCCTGAGCCCCCCAATTTATTATCTACATTATAATACCACGTGGAAAATTAGCAGTTGCATGATGTAATACTTTATTACTTATCTGAGTGTTATGTTACAAATTTTCTTTCCTGGTAGAGCCTTGAAGATCTCCTTCTCCAAGACTTTATTTGTTTTCTGTTTTTAATATGTTTGATTGTTTGCATGAGTTGATGTAATACTCTAATTTTCCCATGTTCAAAATACTAAAAAATAAAAATAAAAAAAATTGGGTGAAGTTTGTTATGACCCGTGAGGCAACCTCCATATTTGTAACTCGGACTCAGTCATCAGAACTGGCATGCAGTTTTTGGTTGAGAATCATCCACTGACCTAAAATGACTTGTCATTGTCATTATGAAACTGCACAGTTTAGTTTTCACTTTTCAAGTTAATATATGAATTTGAGTGTTACTAACTTCTCTTGCATTTCCCCGTTAGTTGTGAATAAAAAACAGCAACAGGACTATTTTCATATTTATGGATGATTATAGTTGTTTTGATTATAGCCAGAATATAACTTGGTTGCCCATGTACTTGTCATAAGAATATGTCATCATGGTTTCATTGAAAATCAACTATATAAAAGTTTTTTTGGCATGATAAGCATGGTTGTAGTTCAAATGTGCTAAATTTTGTGGCTTGACATCATTATGATGTCTTAAATAATGGAAATCAATATCAAGAGTTTCTTAATTATTGTTATTCATCATTTCAAGTGCTAGCCTGACTATAGTGTCTTTTTCCCTTTTGGATTGGTTTAAAGAGGCTGGTGAGGTGATGGACATCCAAAACATAAAGCACATAGCTGAAAATAAGAAAACGGCCACAGATGTTATGGAGAAGATTGTCAGTGATTGGAACACTCAAAGGGAACAGTTCCATCAGAAAACGAAATCTGCCCAGCCCTCAAGTGCAGAAGGAAATGAAATGGTGATGTATGAAGCCGAGGGAGCTGACCATTCTGCCAATGAAGGAGAGGGAGAAAACAGTTTCTGCATGGAGCTGGAAGACTTGATTTATCAGAATAATTAGCATGAGTGAGGCAAGATCCTCTTCTGTCATTTTTTTTTTCCCAAATGGATGAGAGGTGCCATGCTTTGCGTTGCGTCTAATGTTAGCACCCCACCCCTTTGTTGACATTTTTTTTTGTGAAATATGAAAAAGATTTGTGTATAGCATGATAATCCCTTTTTGTTTTGAAGGTTTTAAAATTAAGTGACAATAAATTGAACTGAACGCTCTTCTGAAACGAACTCCATCAATTACTGAGAGTTGGGAATTATGCTCTGCCTAAACCTATTTTTGGCCTTACCATTACTTTAGATGTTTTACTACGTAGTTAGAGTTTTTTTCTTCAAGTTCTTATACTAATTGTACAATTCTTACCAGATACAGAAGTTGTAACCTAATCAAACTTTATATATTCTTTACCAAATACAGCACTCGTAACTTAATTGAAATGGAAGCTCGATTTTTCTGTTGGGATCGGTATTTTGTTGCCATATCGGTTGTATTACATGAACCAGAAAGTAGGAATAATAAAAGGTGAAGTCCTGCATTCGCTTTTCATAGTGAAGTCCTGCAATCGCTCCACCAGCATTTGTACATGTTGATCAGACCCAACGGGGCAAAGCTGAATCCATTTGCTAAGACTTTGATAGGTGACACAGTGAATATATCATGTTCAAGGACCTTGAGAGTAACAGGCAGGGCTGTGTTATAGGGTAATGCAATAAGCTCGCCATTTCGCTGGCAGTAGACAACACAGACCATTCCAGTGAAGTAGTAAATCCTTCAATGTACTCAAGGATTGTGATTTCGTTTTTCAAGGTAATTTCGGTATGTTGATTTTAAGAAATATTTCGTTATATACAGAGAACGTAAAATCTTGAAGTTATCAATATAATTTAAGTAGTTTAAACTTTTATATGTATTACATAAAATGTTTCACAAAACACATAATGTCACACAACCTACATATTGCATAAAAATCACTATATAACAAAATTTTAATACTAAACTAATGTTATAACTGGTTAAATGTACGAAAATTGAGATTGGCCTGATGAAAGAAATAAATATTTTGAATTTCAAAAGAAATTTCGGTAACTTGAAAAGAAAAAAAATATATTTCGTGAAGTTTTGACATTCGCATGATGAAGTCTCTCTCCGATGCGACGGAAAAAAGCTTCAAAATATTATTTTAATTTCTTCTCATATTTATCAATTTTATTTCCTTAAACCTGATTTACGAGGACAACATAACATTGCTCGTTGTTTTTCCTCTGGAATGTATGGTTTCGGAAGGTGGGTTCAGCACTTAATTGTATGAAGCTCGAAACCAAATCAATGTGGCTTCACCACAACAATTATGGCTTTTGCAAATTCCTTACATGGTTGTTGCAATAATGGCAAAAAAATGTTAGGAAAAACACATTTTTACTAATCTATTTGTATATATTCATTTTGTTCGTAGAGATATGCTTCACTGCAAAGAAATATTTTTGTTGTCATTTTATTTTAGAAAAAAATATAGTTAGTCTGTTATTGTGCTTAGGGAAGGTGTTCAGCACGTAAGTGCCAACTCTACTATTCTCTCCATAAGTTTGGAGAAAATGAAGAGAGCGGCACTCATGTATTGAACATCATCCCCAGACACTAATCAATGCTCTCTACCCAAGATGCATAGAAAGATTACTTATGTTATATAAAAAGAAAAATACTCCCATCTTATAACCTTGAGATACTGACCATTACCCATCCCAATCTCCACACATGTAACACTCTACTAACCTACCAAAGGGCCATATCCTATGATTAATACAATAATGGACCTAATACACAGTCCATCCATCTAGGTTTGGTTGATTGGTTTGTCCACTGGTTTACATTTTGTAAGAACAAGTTGTGGACTTGAAGTCCAAATCCATTCCAACTTTATTTTTTTACTCTGTTTTCTTTGGTTTCTCTTATTCCCCCAACCTTTTTTAAAGCCTATCTAAATCTATACCCAAACCTCTATTAGGCTTTTCTGGGTTTTTTTTTTTCTCTAGGGTCCAAAGCCCATATCTCTCTCTCTCTCTCTCTAGAAACCCTAGCTCGAGCTCCGTTGCAGAGTCCGTCGTTTCGGCTCGATCGATCGATCGATCGATCAGACATCGTTTGTCGTCGTAAATTCTGGTATAAACACGAACCCAGATCTTGTTTTTTGTTATTTCGATTTCGTTTTGTGTAAAGATTTGAATTTTATCGGTTTCCAAAAAAAAAAAAGATTTGAACTTTATGATGAAAGGTGTTTGGTTCGATGATGTGTTCGTTGTAGCTGTTTTGGTTTTTATTTTGTGTTTGGATCTGAAGAATTGTTGTCTGTTTTGTGTCGATTTGATTTTTTTGAGAGGATTAGGTGAAAAAAGGTGTATTGTTGTGATAAAAATTAGTACTTTATGTGTGTTTTAGATTCTTTTTTTCTTTGGGGTGTTTTAGCTTTAGGTTTGATTATGGTGAAACGAAGAGCTGATGAAACCCTAGGTGAGATCTTAACTGGGCTGTGATTTGTTTGAATGAGGTGTTTTGTTTAGAGATGTAGCTGTTTTGATATGGGCTTTTACGATGATGAGTTATATTGGATCGAATTGGAAGATTGGTGATGACCGGCTTTAGTTTGAAGCTCGTTTTGAGCTTAGTTATGGAGACTGAGAAGTATGGTAGGGTAGGACTTGTGTCTAAGCCCAAGTTTGATACATGTAGGTCAACATGGGCTTTTGTTAGAAGCTAGCGGCGTAGCTCGGTTTTGTCTGTCATGTTTTATCTAAGCTTCTATATGTTTATGATCATTGATGAAAGGGTTGAACCCTGGTCTAGCCCATTGAAGGTGCGTAAGCCCAGCGCAGAGCCCATGAACATATGTAGTTCTTAGTAGCTGCTAGCCTGGCTTACCTGATACTATTTGGCAGTCACTATTTTGTTAGGAAGAATAAATATATCATGCATTATTTGTCTTGATGCTTTTGGGTATTGCTAGCAGATTATACTGCTTGTTTTGGGTCTGTAAATACAAAGATGTTTACTGCAGGTGAACTTATTATCGATTGCATTGGCAGTCTTTGATATGTATTAATGTTTGTAGATTTGATGTATCATTTTTTACGTGTTTTTCTTGTATGGATTACTTGTGGTTTGGGTTGTTAACACACAATTACGCATCACCATAACCACAACTATGCAGGTTTAGCTCATCTTTCACAATCGAGTTATGTCCGGTTAGGAAGGCCTGTTAGTTTTTGTATGGTCCAGTCCATCCTGTACATCTTGATGTTGATTACATTGGTTAAATCCTATGCAGAAGAATAGAAACCCTATGATTGGTTTGCCATGCTGTGTAACTGTTTCGGCCCTGATGCTGTAGGATTTTGTCTTTCTAACTTGTACGTCAACTATAAGTAAACAGCCTAAAAAGAGTTTGTATTATGCTGTCATGTATTAAGACCGAGGTAACTCTCTCTTTTCTCCTGCAGTACATGGATTACAAGTTACAATCCATCATGAGTACTTTATTGAGAGTGGTAAAATGTTAGTGGTACTTTTTGAAGATCATTGCAGTGGTAGATTCTCTTCAAATATGTATGCTATTTTGGCCATTTCTTTTTTTGACTTAGTCCAGTAGCATTCTCTCGTGTTTTTCAAGCTCGAATGGAGATATATTTGTTTTGATACTCCTGTAGCTGTTGGTAGTGTCAAACTTTTGTTTGCTTTTTGTTTTTGTCTATCTGCCTCAGTTCATTCGGATGGATTATTTATTCTGTTGGTCTTTTGTGTTGTTGTTATGAAATTCTAAGTCTATAGTGCTGCTTGTTTTGTATGTAACTAAATACAAGGATGAGTCCATTCTACTGTACCTTTTTGACACACCTAATTCCAATCCAGTCTGACTGAAATTATCAGAGTGATTAGTTTTTAAATTGGCAATTCTCACAATATTGCATATTTCATAATGCAGTATACCGTCACATGGAACATGGGGATGCATTAGATGAAATGGCGATAGAACCCGTACCCGATAATACTCCTGGGGAGGTATTACCCTTGAAGTATCCAACAAGTTGTGTTAAAGTTAATCTGTTTATGATTCCCTCCTCTAAAGTTGTTAGTTACTCAATTTTATTTATCTTTTCTTCAAGTTGGCTACTACACCCATCGGAAACAATGAGCATGGAAGTGCAGAGCAGCCTAACAACAAGCGTAGGAGGAAGAAGTCCATAGTCTGGGAACACTTCACTATAGAACCTGTGAGTGCTGGATGTACCAGAGCCTGCTGTAAAAGATGCAAACAGACCTTTGCCTACAGTACAGGTTCGAAAGTTGCAGGTACAAGCCACCTCAAAAGGCACATTGCCTTGGGAACCTGCCCAGTTATCCGGCGTAGAGAGGAGAAGCATGGACTAACCACATATCCCCCAGGCAGAGCTGGTGCTACTGACCCACCAAGAAGACGTTACAACAGAGGGAGTGTTTACCAAAACATTGTATTTGATCAGGATCGTTGTCGCCAAGAGGTTGCCGAGATGATAATTATGCACGAGTATCGACTGCACATGGTTGAACATCCTGCATTTATATCTTTTGTCCAGAATCTCCAACCCCGTTTCAATATGGTAAATTTCAACACTGTCCAAGGTGATTGTGTTGCTATTTACCTCCGTGAAAAGCAAGGTCTTGCAAAGCTTCTAGCAGGGATACCTGGGCGAATCAGCCTTACAATGGACTTGTGGACATCAAATCAGACCCTAGGTTATGTGTTTCTAACAGCACATTTCATCGATCATGATTGGAAGCTGAACAGACGAATTCTCAATGTGGTGATGGTTTCATCTCCCCATAGTGGAGATGCTCTTAGCCATGCTGTTGGAGTTTGCCTTGGTGATTGGGGTTTAGAGAACAAGTTGTTTACTCTAACTCTCGACAAGGGTATCTCGAATGAGAGCGAGCCTGGAAGTCTCAGAGGCTACCTTTCTGTGAAGAACACGCAAATACTGAATGGTCAGTTGCTACTTGAGCATTGCTATGCCCGTGTTCTAAGCAGCATTGCACAAGATGTGCTAGGTGCAATGCCAGACGTTATCAACAAAGTCCGTGAAAGTGTGAAGTATGTGAAGACATCACAGGCTCATGAAGAGAAGTTTGTGGAGCTCAAACAACAACTCCAAGTTCCTAGCACAAAGAGTTTGTCTTTTGATGACCAGACACAATGGAACACAACTTATCTCATGCTTGTGGCTGCGATGGAGCTGAAAGAAGTGTTTTCCTGCTTGGATACAGCTGACCCAGACTACCAATTAGCCCCATCCATGGATGACTGGAAGCAGGTTGAGTGTATCTGTGTCTTCTTGAAACTTCTATATGATGCAGCTAATGTCTTGACCAGTACAACATATCCAACTGCTAATCTATATTTCCATGAAGTGTGGAAAATCCAGTTGGAGCTTACTGATGCATCTGTGAGCGAGGATCCTTTCATTAGCAACCTTACCAAGCCACTGAAGGAAAAGTTTGACGTGTACTGGAAGGATAGCTGCCTGGTCTTGGCAATGGCTGTAGTTATGGATCCCCGGTTTAAAATGAAGCTTGTGGAGTTTAGTTTCTCAAAGATTTATGGTGAAGACGCCAGCGTGTATGTCAAGATTGTGGACGAGAGTATTCATGAACTTTTCTCCGAATACATTGTACAACCCCTTCTGCTTACAGCTGGATATGTTGATACAGATAACAACACAGAACACAATGTGAAGATGGAGCCACCCCCTGCTGAGGTATCTCCAAGAGGAGGACAGATTCTTAATAGTGGTGACAGACTTTTGGATTTTGATGTCTTCATATCAGAATTGTCAAGTAGCCAACAGTCCAAGTCGGAACTGGATCAGTATCTGGAAGAGTCTCTATTGCCTCGCACACAAGAGTTTGACATCTTGGGCTGGTGGAAGCTGAACAATATCAAGTACCCAACACTCTCAAAGATGGCTCGTGATATTCTGTCAATTTCTGCATCAACAGTTGGTCCCGATTCTGTGTTTAACACTGTAGGAAACAAGCTTGATTCTTACAGGAGTTCACTTCGATCTGAGACAGTGGAGGCTCTTTTTTGTGCCAAGGATTGGCTACATTATGTCCCAAAAGAGCCCTCAAATGCCATTGTGAAAATGGAGTATTAGGTTGTTAGTGATTCAACACATTTAGCTGTACTTAATTACCTGCGGTTGCAGACTGTTCTGATAGTTGGAAGTCTTGGATTAGACAGTTATAATTTCCATTGTCCATGTAGGGAGATGTGATTTGTTTATGTTTTTTTTTCTCTCATTTTGTTACAGTTTCAATTTTGCAATGATAACTGCTTGAAACCAGACTGCGATTGGTGCATTGCTATTCTCAAAAGGATGGGATTAAAGGAACCGTAGACTGATTTCACTGAGCTGTGGTTCAGACTTTTGAGCCCATCAACTGTGCCTTTCGTTCTGAAGGCTGCTCTAGTTCACGACGTTCGTTATTGAAGCAAAATATATGTTGGGGAGTGGACTGATTTTGCTAGGGCTAGTAAACATGTCACATTTTGGGTTTAGACTGTTATTGCGACATAATGATCATCATGCCCGTTGCTCAACTTGGAACTCTTTTGACTGAGAATACTTTCATTTTCTCTAATTTGCAGAAAATTCATGTGTCTTCTCTCTTGATCATATAAAACCCTAAAGAAGTGGGTAAAAGGTCTTCAACGTTTTCACTCAATAAGAGCGAGCATTTTTAGAATCCTGAATCAAATTCTTAGCGTAGTAAAAAGAAGTGGATGAAAGGTCTTTTAACGTTTTTACAATTTCTGCCTCATCACTTCATAACTTTCTGCACCTGCAAAGCCCTGTAAGACTCCATGTGTTCCTATTCCTTTCGATATTGGTCTCTGATTTTTTTTTTCGGAAGGTATTGGTCTCTGATATTCATATTCGAACAACGAAAAAAACTTGATAACACAGTGAATTGAAGAAATAAGAGTTTAGAGCAGGTGAAGCATCTTCATGCTCCTTTTTTTCTATACGAAGCCATTCAGTCCTGTTAAAATATCAGGCACTGGTAATTGTGTTTTATAGGAGATGTCTTTGCCGAATGGTGTATGAGAGGGACATATCCCTTCGAAATGGTATTGTATGAGAGGTAATTTTGACTTTGGGGTCCATTTGATTTATCGTAATTTTAGGTTAGGTTCCAAAATGGAACAGTTATCCAGTTGACTCGTGTTGACCAACTTATAGATGTTAAAAAACTAATGGTCATTTTGTAAGAAAAATCGCTATGTTTGAGTGCTAATACCCTCTTCGCGCCACTTTTCTATATGTATTTCTGAAATATCTTCTTTCTTTTTTTTTTCTTTCTTAACAGGAATTATGCTAGCATTGCAAATTGTACTTAATTAATTGAGCTCGTCAAACTGGAAGATAAGTCTACTGATTTGTTAAAAGCAACAATGCACACACATAGTACAGGTTTCAACCCTGCTTGCTTGATCCTTGTCGCACTTTCTGGTATGTTGAAAGCAATATTCAGGCCATTTCAAGCAGCAAAATTTTGCAGATTGTTAAAGTAATTATGTGCACCAATTCAATCCATGGGATTGTGAACTGATTTTGAGTGAACCTCCATCAACTTCAGGAATTAGCAGACTTCTTCGACAACATCAATGAGCAATGAATGCATGATTGTAGCTTGTGAAGGAATGAGAATGAAGTCTGGGTTCTGATATGAGTTGAAGGTTAGATTAGGGAACAAATACCGATCGCAGGGTTTAGATCATCACATAGTAGTAACTATTTGGCTCTTGCTACCATAGTGGTCGAAAAAAAATAAAAATGGTATCAATACAGTCTGTGGGTGTCGTGCACTGCCATCCATGTCAACAAACAATACGATGCATTACTATTTCCTTGAAAAGAGAGACTGCAAATCCTACACATGATTTATATGATCATACTGTCAAATATTTATTGATAAAGTTGATCGATATCCGTAATTACAACTGCATTTGCTCTCTATAGCTTCCAATATTCTAAATCAACGAAAACTGTTAAACTAGTACAAGATTCAAATTCTTGGTGACGATGAACAATCATACACAATCATTTGTGACCTCCTCCTACGTTTCTGGTGAATGTTCTAAGTTTGACCCTTTTCGTTTACCCTTGGAGCTTTGCATTTGTACATGTTTACACCTGCAACAACATAAACAATTGCTCAATCAAAATCATAACAACCTCAGGATTTGTTTTCATTAATCGGAAGATTGAAATATACATACCTGCACCACCTAAGCAAGAAACCAAGTTTAGGTCCCATGATGAAAAGATTGCAGAAACCAAGTTTAGGTACCATGATGAAAAGATTGCATTTTAGGCACTTCTGCCATATCTTCTTCTTAATCTTCTTCTTATCTAGATTCGACTTCAACATTGCACCTTCACTTTGGCTGTCATCCTCTTTCAAACTCTGAAATGTTTTGCAAGATAATCCATAGTGCCAAGGGACCTCACATTGTGCGCAAAACAATCTCCCACAACGCGGGCATTCAGACTTCTTCAAGAATTCCTTTTTATCAGCTTTCCCTAACAATGCTAGGCAATCCTCATATGGACAATAAAGCCTTTGAGACCAAGGTAATAGAGACTCAAACAAAGCAGTAGACCATCTATCAAAAACTTGCCATGGAAGGATCGAACGATAACTCTTAGGGTCTAAAACACATTCACAATCTGGTTCCGGACATCTAATATAGATCACATTATCTTGAATCTTTGACACCACATACCTCACCATGCACTCTGAACAATAGCAGTGAGTGCAATCCTCAGTGCTAAAGGACTCCGTTCGCGGTCTAGGTTCTTGGCAAGTTTCACAAGTAATAACAGCAGATTTCGACGACTCTCCTAGTTCCCAAATAGAACATACATCATCCTCTTCTCTTCTTATTCGCTTGCTTCTTCGGCATTTTTTGTTAGCAATGGGGAATTCTATCACTTCTAGTTTACTAGTTTCCGATTCTTTTCTTCCATAATCCTTTTTCATCTTCAACTTCTTCATCTTCTTCTCCTCCATGAGTGAAATTTCAGAGCTCTGATCCTTAGTTTCATCCATTATAAATAATAAATTAGTTTCCATTATGTAATATAACTAGGACTGTCCTATAACTAGAGTGAAAATTAATTATTTTAAGAATCAAAATTTTTAAGGAAACTAATCTAAAAAAGGATTTCTAAGACTCTTTCTAATTTTATTTTCCTATTTTCTCTCAACTTTCTCTCTACCTTTTTATCTTCTCTATGTAAATTCTACAGACCATAAAACAAACTTTACAAAAGATTAAATGCATGAATTACAAAATACAAAATACAGAAGAAAGAAAAAATCATTTGCATGAATTAATTTTCACTCTAGTTAAATGATTCAAACAATTCAATGGCCGAAATTGCTGGACCTGTGACGCTGATTTACTGCAGGGTTGGTAAATTCGGACTCGATGGGAATTATATATATTACTCTCAAACACAAGTTATTTTATTAGCAAGTGATGAAATTGCTAAATTTAGTGCATTACAATTCCAAATCCAGTTGTATCTAAATATGCAACGTTACCAAATCCAAAGAAAATTCACCACATAAAATTTTTCAAAATTTGTACTTACTATATAATTCTGTAAGAAACCTAGTTTAGATAAATACCTCAACTATTCTAGTTGAAATTTTTTTACAAGAAACCGAGTTTGATAAATATCTCAATTATTCTAGTTGAAAAATTAGAGGTGTGACAGTGATACCCCTATGATTTGATTATTCCTAAATAAGTCATAAGGCCGTGCGACATAAATTTCATTTGATTCATCTAGGGTTGAACAAAAAACCGATCAAACCGAATAAACCAACCGAACCGATTGGTTCGGTTTAAGTTTGGTTTGGTTTTAAAAAATTTAAAACCGAAGTTGTCGATTTTAGCCGACTAAACTAAACCGACTGAATATATATAATAAAAAATATATTATATAAAATAATATAATATGTTTTAAAAAGTCGATCGGTTCGGTTTTATTTTGGTTTTAGTCGGTTCGGTTACGGTTTACATAAAGTAGAATCGGTTCGATTTTGTTAATGGTCTATTCGGTTTCGGTTTGAAAATTTTGAAAACAACCAAAGTCAGTTCGGTCTACGGTTTAGGTGAAAAACCGAACCATCAGTTCGGTTTTCAACCCTAGATTCATCAATATCCTCAGAAAATAGGGCTCAACAAGAATCCCGGTCCATCACGTTCTGTTCAAAGCATGCCAAAATAGTTTCAGATATTTTCATCCCGATCCCGAACCAGCTCGAATCCCGATCAGAATCGGTGTCACGTATGCAGTCTCGATCCATCCTGGATCGTATCGTTCACTATATTGTTCCGTTAGCAACAATGAGTCGAAGAATACAATTGCTCCCTCTGTATGAAAACAATACTCTAACGAATGAGTTAGGTAGTTCATTTATCATCACTAGAGGCATAAAAGAGAATCATCACATCAATGGATTAAATGGTATAAGAGTTGTCCATTACCAGTGGCGGACCCAGGAATGTAGGTTAGAGGGGGCGAAATGAACATGGTTATTCATCGGTAATAGTAATTATTGTTCAATGCAGAGCCAATTTTTTTTTCCTGCCCTAGGTTGTTAATTTAAAACAAACTCCAAATAACATCTTCAACTGGGCATAAAAATCAGAAAATATAATTGTATTTGGTATTGTGCATTTACCTAATAAATACAACGATTAAAAAAATGAACAAGTGCATTGTATATAATCCTGCAATCCTATCTTAAGCCATAAGGTCACTCCGTCAACAATCATAGGAAAGAAAAGCGTGCATAATAACTAGAATACATAATTAAAACATAATATAATTAAGATATGTACATAAGTTCAAACAAAAAAAAAATAGTAATATCTATAGCGTTTTTTAGAGGTAGTCAAATATACCGAAAAAACTTTGCGCTCCAAGAGATTTGAACACGTCAATTAGTAAACAAATTAAATAATCAACCACTAAGCCAAAGAAGCATATATGCTTAAAATTTATATTTTAAGATTATAATGATCTAATTTTGTGTTATACTAGAGTATACCCAATGCCGTTGGCACTTGACATAATTTCATTTTTGCGAATTATTTTGTACTGAACACCTCCGTCATTATCCTCATTTTCGGTCTCAATCAGTATCGAAGTGTAAGGCTATTCAATCAAATTTGAATCAGTTGAGGGAAATTTTAAAAGTCGAGAATGAATTCTCCCCCAATCTTTGAATTCGGCAAAACATGAAATTTATGACTTTAGTTTAAATGTGCATTAAGATGCCCAACTCATTTTTTATGGTATGATCAACCCGTCTCATTGTTTTTAAAAATATTGAAAAATATTAAAGACGTGTAATAAATTATACATTTTTTTAATTATAAAATACATATTTTTAATATTTTGGCCCTTGTATTGATTATTGATTTTGTTCAAAAGATTTTTAAAAATACATTTCAACAATACTGAATTTATCAAAATCCGACAACGATGTAGATAGTTGTGATAATTTTCAGTTTGCTAAAAGTAAAACAAAACATTTCTCTCTCCGCCACATTTACATTCCTCCAGTTTTTTTTTTTATTTATTTCATTATTTTTGTCTTTTTACATGTTTTATATTTACAAATATGTCATTATAAGAAATGAATCTCAACCCTCAAATTCAATATATTTTCCAACTTTCAATTTTAGCCATCTTTTATTTCTAATCCTTTCGATTTGATTTTGTCCAAGTCAACAATGAATAGTAAAACACTATTCTGAATTGTAATATAGATATTAAACGTTCTTAAAAATACTAAATATATACTCAAACTATTTTGAAGGTTGAGGGAGCATACCCTTAGTAGGTCCGGTCCGCCGCTGTCCATTACACAGATGATTATATCACTGTTAATTCCATCACTGGGTTATTGGTGTAATTGAGATTTAGTTTACTTGTTGTTCAAACACTAAACTCTGTGCAAACTGCAACTTTCTTTAGGTCTTTCACTTCATCTAGTGAATTGCCTTTATTCTCGAAAACAAGCATAAATAAGAGCAAATGTTTGCTCAATCACATTGGTGTAGCATTCACAATACAGCATAGGATGGAATCAATCCATAAAATTGAAACAAAACCCTTTATCAATCTGTTTTTGAGCGATTGTAATCTTCATCGTTTTTTATTGTTATTATTGATATAAGGTTTGGGGATCCTCAAAACCCATGCTCGCTTGCACTATTGCTTTGCAGAGTTGGTCTTCTTTCTCCAATTCAAATCAGAGTAGGTGCACCTCTGAAATTTCTTCCCCTTAGATAGATTCATCAACAGCATTGCATCTTCCTCTTCGATGTTGTACTCCTCCTCTTCGCTGCTGTCCTCCTCCTCGATCAACATCATCCTTTGAAACTCCCTGCAATTTAATCTATAGTGCCATGGGACCTTGCATTGTGCGCAGAATGGTCTTCCACAACGCGGACATTCTGAATCCTTCTTAAATTTCTCTCCATCATCTCTCCCCAACAATGCCGAGCAATCCTTGTATGGACAGTAAAGTCTATCATACCAATCAGGTATCAGAGACTCAAACAAAGCAGTAGACCATCTAACAAACACTTGCCACGGAAGTATCGAACTATACCTCTCAGGGTCTAAAACGCCTTTACACTTTGGTTCTGGACATACAATATGTATAACATTCTCTTGAATCTTCAACATGACATACCTCTCCATGCACTCTGAACAATAACAGTGATTGCAATCATCAGTGCTAAAGGACTCAGTCCAGGGTCTAGGTTCTAGGCAGATTTTGCAAGTAAAACTAGCAGATTCTGGCGTCTCCCCTCTTACGGAAACAGAATAAGGTTTGGTTTTCTCTAATTTATGATCAATTAGGTCTGATCTGCTTTGCTTGTTTCTTAGGCCTTTGGATGCAACAAGATGGACTGTGCTTGAATTAAGGGGGAATTTGATCACTTCTACTCGACTAGTTTCCCATGGTCTTCTATAGTCCATCTTCATCTTCATCTTCTTCTTCCTCATCTCCTCCTCCATGAGATGCTCTCTAAACCTATGATGGTAATAAGTTTCCTCTATTATGACAATTAAGTTTCTAAGAGCTCTGTATGTAGTGAAGTTCATATATATATAATTATATATATAGGCTCCAGCTCTTATTTTGATTTCCCAGGACTCTTATTTAGATAATCACGCAGGAGAACTAATTCTTGCATAATTATTAGCAAGTTGAATTTCTATTATGACAATTAAGTTTCTAAATATATTTTCCAAGATTTCCCTTAATTTTCAGTTTCTAATTACTGATAAATAAATAAAAGGCTGGACTTTCTAATTTCATGCAATAAGTTCTTTTTCACTTTCTGATTCAGTTTTTCACTTTCTAAATCATATACTTTCCAAAACTTCTTAATTTTCTAATGATACAAAATATTCTTCAACTTAACATTGTAAATTGCTTAGCCAGAGCCAGACTAGTGAAATAAAAATTAAACATAAACATGTCAAACTTTTTCCATGCAATTTTTTTTTTCCCTTAACCCCTCCCCACCCCACGTCGATAGCCAGGTTCGAACTCGTGACGTTTGATACCATCCGCCACACCTCTACCAATTCAACTGGTACACCTTCAGCTTTTTCCACGTAATTAATATTATTCTTCGTGATACTTTGACCATGAATTACCATTGTGCTTATGCCAAATTTTATTTTCTTCAAATCTCTGGTTGTGTGTTTTGTTAGTCTGTTTTGATAAGTGTCAAAATTATATTCACTTTGAGATTAAATTCAATGAAACTAACTTGGTGAACATTGTAATAACATTCATAGCTAATGGCATGACCGCTCAATGGTTAGAGTGTGGCGTGTTTATCAGTTTATGGTATGTTTCGAAGGATAATTCGTGCTTCAATGCTCTAGTTGATCCTTCTATTAGAATCAACTATGCTTTGCACCCATTTCGTCGAATCCAAATTTTGTTTTCCATTTTGCCCTCGCCAAAATTTTGATTTTTCATCATATCCGCATCCTCTGTCTACCTCTCCTTGATTGCACTCTATCACCACCGGCCACAGGAACCCTCTCCCTCCCCTTCCCATCTCTTGCCTCCGTCCTCACTTCATCTTCTCTAGCCCTGCTAGAAACCTCCAAAACCACCGCCATTACTCGGAGCAACATTGATGCACGTTCGATTTCAAGTAAGTTGGGAAAGCAGCCACAACTAAGGCCAATCCGATCGTCAAAGCCAGAAGCTCAAGGAGATTCCACCCACAAGGGTTGGATCTAAGTTTAGGTTCACTATCCTATGCTTATTCTAATAGGAAATCTACCCCAAGATCCTCGATAGACGGGGAGAGATCAAAGCAGGATTTAGATCATGTTTTGCAGTATAAGATTCAACCCTAGCAAGTGATTGAGGTATGCAAGCCGAACTCAGCGAGGTGGCATGCCATGTGTATTGGTTTCCTGTTGTGGAAGGAGGTGGAGGTTGACCATTTAAATTGAGTTTGATTGAGTTTGTGGGGAAGACGAGATCTGTATGTTCTGAGTAAAGAATGTGATTTCTCGAAAAATGTCAAAATTTCATGAAATATTTCTTATTTTCGAGTTACCTAAATTTCTTTTGAAATCCGAAATATTCATCTCTTTTGTTAGGAAAATCTCAATTTCCCTATATTTTAACTCGTTTTAACCTTAGTTTAGTATTAAATTTTGTTATATAAGTGATTCTTATACAATATAATGTTTTTATGACATTATCAGTCTTGTAGCACTTTTTATGATAAACAGATCCATTTTGCAAGTTCGTTATTACGGGTAGTTCCTACAAAGGATCGGACTAATGACGTATACAATACTTGAATTATCGATGTAGATGCTACATAATTGGTTCTCATCCTTTAGAGACTACGAGTGTAATAGAAGCGTCCGTCGACAAAGGGATCACCCTAAGATGTATATAAAAGTTTAAAATGCTGAAAATATATTCATAACTTCAAAATTACAACAAAAAATTTTAATTTTTTTCTATACGCAATGAAATATTTCACGAAACCTTTCCTAAAATCAACTTACCGAAATTACCTCAAAAAACAAAATCACGGTTCTTGGTTATGAGTTTAGAGAACCATGGGCTTAGATTAAATTCTACGGACCTGGATATCTTGGGTCATTACTTACACTATAATCATATTTTTTGAGCCTAATGTAATTCTACTCAAATTATTTGTTACAACATCGTTTTTATCAACTACATGCACAACAATATATTTGACGATCAAATTATGATCTAAATACTATCAAAATTGCAATTGAACAAATCTTGATCAATTTTTGTGAGTTATTCCTCTCCCACCCTGATCGCAGTCTATCACCACTCCGCCGTCAAATGTCTCTCCCCTCCCCTTCCTTTCTCCCACCACCACTGAATATATACGCACGTAGAGTGCGTCCACCCCTAGTAAAAAAAATAGTTTGATTACGAACCACAAGAACGAAAATTGAAAGAGAGTAAGAAGCCTTTAGAGTTGACATAAAAATTACAAATCAAGACAAAGGCACAATAAATTTTAATTTATAAATAAAAATATTAAAATTTAATTTATAAATAAAAATAAAAATAAAATATCAAAGCCTGGTTTCAATCCTGGGACAATGATGATCAAATTTAAGGAAATTTCTTGATCAAATTTTCTATCATAATCAAAATCTTGCTAAAATTATGATCAAAATTTGTGAGTTACCCCTCTCCCTCCCTGATCGAAGTCTATCATCACTCTGCCAGCAAATGCCTCTCCCCTCTCCTTCCTTTCTCCCAGCACCACTGAATATATGCGCACGTAGAACGTGTCCACTCCCAAGTAAAAATAAAATAGTTTGATTACGAAGAACAAGAACAAAAATTGAAAGAGTAAGAAACCCTTGGAATAGACGCAAAAATTAAGTCTATCACCATTCCGCCACCGAATGCATCTCCCATGTTTTGTCCCACCACCACTGAATATATGTGCACGTTCACCCCAAGTAAAAATAAAATAGTTTTATTATGAACCATAAAAACGAAAATTGAAAGAGAGCAAGAAGCAATTGGAATAGACGCAAAAATTACAAACCATGACAAGGCACAAAAAATATATATCAGAGCCAGGTTTCGATCCTGGGACCTGTGGGTTATGGGCCCACCACGCTTCCGCTGCGCCACTCTGATTATTGACAAATGTGCCATTATAAATAATTAGATGCATTTATAATCAAATTTAACTAAAATCTTGATCAAATTTTCGATCATAATATCTTGCTAAAATTATGATCAAATTTTGTGAGTTACCCATCTCCCTCCCTGATTGCAGTTTATCACCACTCAACCACGGAATGCCTCTCCCCTCCCCTTTCTCTCTCCCACCACCACCACTGAATATAGAATATATGCTCAAGTAGCGCGCGACCACCTCCAAGTAAAAATAAAATAGTTTAATTACGAACTACAAGAATGAAAATTGAAAGAGAGTAAGAAGCCCTTGGAATAGACGCAAAAATTAAATCTATCACCACTCCGCCACCGGATGCCTCAACCCTCCCCTTCCTCTCTCCCACCACCACTGAATATATGCGCGCGTAGAATGCGTCCACCCCAAAGTAAAAATAAAATAGTTTGATTACGAACCACGAGAATGAAAATTGAAAGAGAGTAAGAATCCCTTGGAGTAGACGCAAAAATTACAAACCACAACAAGGCACAAACAACAAACAAACAGAAATATCAGCTGTAAGTAATTAGATGCAATTATAATCAAATTTAAGGATAAATCTTGATCAAATTTTCGATCATAATCAAAATCTTGATAAAATAATGATCAAATTTTGTGAGTTACCCCTCTTCCTCCCTGATCGCAGTCTATCACCACTCTATCACCAAATGCCTCTTTCATCCCCTTCCTCTCTCCCACCATCACTAAATATGTGCGCACGTAGAGCGCATCCACCCCCAAGTAAAATAAAATAGTTTACGAACCACTAGAATAAAAATTGAAAGAGAGTAAGAAGCCCTTGGAGTAGCCAAAAAAATTAAGTCTATCACCACTCTGCCACCGAATGCCTCTCCCATTCCCTTCCTCTCTCCCACCACCACTGAATATATGCGCACGTAGAGCGCGTCCACTCCCAAGTAAAAATAAAATAGTTTGATTACGAACCACAAGAATGAAAATTGAAAGAGAGTAAGAAGCCCTTGGAGTAGACTAAAAAATTAAGTCTATCACCACTCCGCAACTGAATGCCTCTCCCCTCCCTTTCCTCTTTGGCTCTCTCCCACCACCACCACTGAATATATGCGTGTCCACCTCCAAGTAAAAATAAAATAGTTTGATTACGAACCACAAGAGCGAAAATTGAAAGAGAGTAAAAACCCCTTGGAGTAGATGCAAAAATTACAAACCGCGACAAGGCACAACAAAAAAATTAAAAAAAACAAATCAAAGCCAAGTTTCAATCCTTGGACCTGAGGGTTATGGGCCCACCACACTTCCGCTACACTACTCTGATTGTTGGAAAATCTGCTATTATAAGTAATTACATTATATTTCTGATTAGATATAAGGACAATGATGTATTGGGTTTATTGAGTTTGGCACTCATTAGTTTTTTCCTATTAGGGTTTCACATTCGTTTTAAAAACTATTTGAGTCTAACCCTCATTTTCTGACGGAACCGTTAAGTTCACGTCAAGTTTAATTTTTAAACCTTTTTGCCCTTACCTTAAGTTAAACCGTAATTTAGCCCAAAAGAAGACATCTCTTTCCTCCTCCTCGCGACAATCTCTCCTCCCTATTGCAACAAAGACACACACCTTTCTCCTCCCGGATGCGACGAAGACACTCCTCCCTGCGACGATGATGCACGCTTCTTCCTACGACGAGCAAATTGGCAATGAAAAATGTGAAATTGGATAACCACTTACGACTAATGCAAAGTTATAAAACGGTTCCAGAGTGGTGGTTCCTCACACTGCTATTTGGCAGCATTGGACTGCTAATTTACACGTGTTATCATCTTTTTTCCTCTTTTTAATCTTTGCTTCCTTGCATGGATTTCTCCTCCAAATATAAAGAGTGAGATAGAGAGCTTATGAATAGATAGAGTACAAACAAAGAGTTTTAGAGAAAGAGGAGAGAAGGAAAAGATCTCTCCTTTATCATTTTTCTTCTTCATCATTAGCAATAAAGTTGAGCAAACAACATTACTTCAAATTTTGAATTTTTTTCCCCTGCATAGTAGTTTTCAACTACCCAAGCGGGAGAGTGAGTGAGAAGAACCCAATTTCACTTCATTTCCACTTCTTCTCTTCATCAGATCTTGTTCTTGCTCAATCAACACTTCCAAATCCAACATGGGTTCTTCTTCTTGTTCTCTGATCAAAGAAAGAAATTTGTTTCCTAATCTGTGTATCCCCCAATTTACTCTATTTGTGCACATTTTAGTTGTTGTTATTATTATTATTATTATTATTATTATTATTATTATTATTATTATTATTATTATTATTATTATTATTATTTATGAAATGAGATTGGGAATTGAACTTCTCTTGTAGATTTGAGAATTGGGGGTGTAGGGTTATTCTTTACTAGTCTGTTTCTAATTTGGTTTTCTGGTATAAGCAATGGAGGACGATCAAGAACAGAAGCAATATGTGTGTAAGTTCTACAATAAGATATTCCTTTGTGGGAGATCTTTGGGAGGGCACATTAGGTCACACATGAGCAAGAACTCTTCACTTGAAGAAAATGAGACGAACTTGTTGGACAATAACAAGAAAAAGAAGAGGTGTGTCTTCGTCGCAGCAAAGAGGAGGGAAATCACCGTGAGGATGAGGAAGGAGGCGTGTCTTCTTTTGGGCTAAATTATGGTTTAACCTAAGGTAAAGACAAAAAGGTCCGAAAATTAATTTTGACTGGTCAGTGACGTGGACTTAACGTTTCCGTAAAAAAAAAAGATGATTAGACTCAAATAGTTTTTAAAACAAATGCCAAACTCCAATACTAATAAGTGTCAAACTCAAAAAAACCCTAATATAATATCCACTATGTTTCAAATATGCAACAATTCTCTCCTCGAAACATATACATACACAACTAGAGTTAATTTGGCTTCATTGTTCATGGGATATTCAAAAGAAATTATTGATTCTAGGAAGACGGGTGGTTGATAGCCCTTTGATTGCCAATGAAATTATTGATAGCCCCCTTTGATTGCCAATGAAATTATTGATTCTCGTAAGACGCAAGGTGTTCCAGGGATCGTCATCAAATTAGATTTTTCAAAAGCCTTTGACAATATTTCTTGGAGTTACTTGGATTTGGTAATGGCCCGTCTGGGGTTTGACTCCAAATAGATTCATTGGCTTCACACTTGCAGATCTACGACCAATTTGTCCTTGAAGATTAATAGTTAGCTACAGGGGTTTTTCAATAGCTTTAAAGGCTTGTGTCAAGGTGATCATATGTCCCCTATTCTCTTTAAGTTAGCAGCTGAAGGTCTGACACAAATGATTCTTAAGGCGGTTGATGTTGGTCTAGTGAAAAGATTTTCAGTTACAGAAGGCAGTCCTCCTGTTTGCATTCTTCAGTATGCAGATGATACTATCCTCTTCTATGATGCCTCTGCTACTCAGGTTCTTGCTCTCAAAATAATTATGCTTTGGTTCGAAGTTATTTCAGGTCTGAAAATCAAATTTAAAAAAAATTTGATGGTGTTGCTCATTGGAGAAGTCCCTCATTTATAGCAGTTGACGGGTTTATTTGGTTGTGCAGCAGGTCAGCTTCCGGTTAAGTACTTAGGCATGCCTTTGGGTGCTAGATTTAAAAGTAAAGTGATATGGGAAGACAATCAAAAGAATGGAATCGAGGTTAGCTTCTTGAAAGCAGGCAGGCTAGCGCTTGTCCAATCCACTTTAGCTTCTATCCCAGTGTTCATTCTATCTCTGTTCAAGGTACTTTCTTCAATAGCTGCCAAGATGGAACAAATCATGCTCAACTTCCTTTGGGATTCTACACCAAACTCTAGAAAGATGCATCTAGTGGGTTGGGAGAAAATTTGTTGTCCATAAACTCGAGGTGGTTTAGGCATTCGCCAAGTGAGCACTTTCAACCTACCTCTACTTTCTAAGTGGCTTTGACGGTTTGCTGAAGAATATGGCAATTTATGGAGATCACGCATCATTGATAAATATGGGTGAAATAGACGGGATTGGGATGCAATAACCAAATACATTCCCTATGGGTGCTTTGTGTGGAAGTCCATCTCTCGGTGCACAAGTGTTTTCTACCCTCACACCCCGTTCCGATGTGGCAATGGAAATTTCATCTTCTTCTGGCATGATTTTTGGTGTAGCAATCAACCTTTAAAGGATTTGTTTTCTATGTTTATCATTAACAATCAGAAAAATGGGAGAGTTGACAACTTTTGGTCCAATGGAGTTTCCTGGAATCTTTCTTTTCGAAGACCCCTAAATGATGGAGAGCTAGAGGATGCCGCCAATTTAATGCAACTGTTGGATAATCAGATGCTCTCGGAGGGATCTGATGTTTTGGTGTGGATGGGTAAAAGTGCAGGTTTCTCAGTTAAAAAATTATCCGATATGCTAGTTGCCTCTCATTATGAGACTCACTCCAACCCTTTCATTTCCTCTCATAAGAATCTAGTTTGGGTGAAAAATCTTCTTCCTCGCATTAATTTCTTCTGCTGGTCGGTGTTGCATGAGAGGATCTTGACTAAAAATAAGTTAAATAATAGAGGATTTCACACAGGAAGCTTTGTGTGCTTTGTAATGAGAATGATGAGACTCTTGATCACTTGATGCTTCACTGCAGATTTTCCAAATCTATTTGGAGCAGTTTCTTATCAGAATTTGGCATGAGTCTGATGTTTCAAGGTTTCCTTTTGGATTGGCTAAGTTGGTGGTCCCAAGCTAATCCATCCCGACGTGCGGAGTGGTTATGGCGTAGGGTTCCTCACGTACTCATGTGGTGTGTGTGGAAAGAAAGAAATAGGAGGGTTTTTTAGAAGTTCAACAAATCGGAACATTCTATCTTTATCGAGATTAGGGAATTGTCGTGGCGGATGGGTTCGGTCTATAATGTTTTTAAAGACTTGTTTTTTGACACCTTCATGGTATCTTGGCATTCTTTGATGTAGGAATGGTTTCCCTTGTACCTTGTTTCCTTTCTTATCTTCAATAAAAATCTTCATGTTTTGCCAAAAAAAAAAAAGAGATATTCAAAAGAAATCAAAATCTTCAATCATTTCATACATACAGAAGATTTTGGAACTCGTATTTCATTAGTCGTACGACCCGCTGTATTAGATTCTTGATGCCATACCACCAATAACATATTATGAATCGCAACAACATTAACAAACATAATAAGAAACTAAAGTATACTCGGAGAGTTTATATGCAGTTTTTACAATATTGTTGTATATCTTTGGTGTGTTTGATTAAGCTTTTTTTTTTCTTGCCATCATTTGGATACATGCCACAAACTTTTGGGGATAAAGACAATAGGGTTCACATGCCAATAGTTATAAAGAGAATAACTCATTTTCTATTTATGGGGAAAAGCTAATAAGATAACATGATTCAAAATATGTTGAGTTGGTATCCAAAATGTGAAAATTTGTCCCCTTTTCTTTCAATAGTCCCATTCACTTTCAAATGACATAATTAATATTTTGTTTCTGATGAAAATTTACCATAATACTTTTTATTACCCAACTTTTATTTTCAATTGCTGAGTTGAGTTGCTGAGAATCATATTGCAACCATATAGTGATTTGTGCGTCGACTAATGCCTCAACAAATATGATGGTAAAATAAAAAACTGGGGGTAAAAAATATAACAACATTGTAGAAAGCTGGAGAATCTTAGAAAATTACATAACAAAAATGAAAGGAGGAGCAAAAGCATCTACTTGCCAAAAGAAAACCATAAACATGCAACAACTACATTGAAAACTTTAACAAAAAAAAATATAATAAATAAATAAAAACTACATTGAAATAATAGTGTACAATCAAAATATCACACCAATCCTACCAATGGAACATAGGAAAATAAAACTCCAAAAACAAAACAAAATAGAATCAGTTATCTGGTGTACCTCAATTCATAAAAATCACAAAAACCTCTTATCAGTCCATTATAACTTATAACCCATAAATCAAATCAAATGGAATCAAACAAGCTAAATTCACAGTTTGTGAATATTATAGCAAAGCTAGGCCAAAACTATATAACTTGGTCATATATTGGAAGATGGTTTAAAAAATAACAATAATTTAGAACAATGGGTATTATTTAGGTTTTCATCTGTTAAAAGTGTTGTGTTCACTATTTAGAGCATTCTGAGCTTAGCAGATCTCGTGTCATGCACTAGTCGGTCAACAAACATTGTCTGCTCGGTAGGTCAACAAACATTGTCCCTACTCTCCTGGGCATCTTTCAACTCTGCTGGCAGGTAGGTTTGGGCAACACAAGCCTCACCCAGACTCTTTTCGGCTTTCTTCAACTAAGACTGCAGAGCCGAATGAGTAGCCAGCGCGTTGTCAAGTTCCTTTGGGCCTCGCCTAGCTGAATCCCTAAATTGGGCCAAGCAACTAATTGTTATTCCAGCAAACCTGCCTTACTAAGGGCATTTGAGAGTTGCACTTGCTGCTCAGTGAACATCTTCTCTAAGGTACATAGCCTATCCCATGTGGACTCCACTTCAGTACCCACCATACCAGCTTGGGTTAAGTGAATCATCCCCTTATCATAAAACATGCGTAGGGCTATGAGCAATAAAGTGTGACAGAGAATCCAGCGACAACTGATAGTTGCTAACTTACCAGCATCAGACGTTTTTGTCCCTGATTGAGGTGATCCCTCGCGATCACCTCTTCCAGCTACATTTGGTCAGCCAGCCAAGAAAACCAGTTCTTCAAAAGATGAATGAAATTCGTCCTATGATCCACCTCTTGGTTTCACGCATACTGCCCACCAGAACCAAGGAGGGTAGCGAACGGAGCATGAGAGTTGGCTCCAACATCAGTATGGAGATCCTTGGGATCAGGAACCAATCTCGCTCCTTGTCCTGCAACTTCTGAATGAAGAGGAGACTTAGCAACATGTTTCCCCTTGTCAACGATGGAGGATGGAGGTTCGGACAATAGTCCAGTCCATAGACCAGCACTACGTGCCAAAGATGACGGGCTCGACCCCTCCTTGCGGATCTCCTAGTCCACGGACGAGTCACGGACAATGCCTTTCTTGACATGCGGCTCCATTGCGGCAGTAGGACCTATAGATGAATCAAGGGTAGCACTCTCCAAGGCGAGCAGCTCCACTCCTGGGTTGGCAGCGATAGAGGCTGTCGGCGACTCCTCATTGAAAGTCAGATCCACAAGATCCCTTTCCTAGCAAATCAGAGAGGTGATAGGAGCAGCCAGAACGGTTTCCATCTCGATCCTCTTAGACCAATGGGGGTTCCCTCCAGAGCTTTCATGTTTTCCAGGCTAGGCATCCTCACAATTTTCTTCTTCTATGATCCAGATGCATGTACATTAGCCCCAGAAGAATAACCACTGGGAGAGATTAGAATCTGCCCATACTGCTAGTCCCACTAGAGATCAGACCACTCCACCTAATATTTCTCGGTTAGATAATGTCTGAAATAGGTATTGGCGGTAGAGCAAGAAATTCAGCCTTCATTTATTCCTCCTCGGGAAAAAGAACAAAGGGGTCATGCCCCTAATTGAAAACAATGGACAAGTCAAACAAACAACATGCACTATATTAAAAGCAAAAAACAAAGGGGAGTACAAGAAACTTACTAAAATCTCTAAAACTACAGAAGATCATCTGACCATCATTGGTGAAGTACCCAGACTTCATAGAAGCAAAAAAGCAATATCTCTGTCAGTCTTTTGTGTCATCCAACTGACCATCCAGACAGGAGGGCTTCACCAACCAACAGACGTCGTGCTTATTCATCTTGACAGAAGTCAAAGAATGAAGCAGTTTTGTGGATAGACGGAACTCGACATCCTTTGCTCTAATCAGAGTGGACATCAATATACTCCACCCACTCAGCACCATTTGGGCCGAGGCAATACCCTAATAAGATAGAAAATGCCAAATGGGTAAGGAACAGGGAAGCGCAGGCTAGCCTCGAACATGGCCTTATACAGGCAAATGATCGAACCCTTCCCTTGGAACGGTATGAGACTCGCCTTTCACAACGAGCGAAAATCTAAGATCATCATGAACTTCATACCATTGACGGAGGTCGGTCAGATCCTCCTCTGATGTCAGGGGCTCCCTAAAGAAGTCAAAGAAAGTCGCTTGTCGCTCACGCGATAACTGAGGTCGTACAAACATGAATAAATGAAGATCCGAGCTTGATCGAACTAGAAAAGAAAAAACGGATAATAGAAGGAAGCTCTGGAGGGTAAAAAGGTAAAACTCCCCTAAAGCATGCTTATATAAGCCTGGCGTATGGGATAAGTGGTCACCTAATTGTCGCAGGAGCAATAACAGCAGCACAGACGTCGAAAAGGTGCCGAAATATGCCATCATGGTATCACACAATCCGCTACGCACAGTCAGTTCATGGCCCTATACGCAGTTAGTAGCCCTATACTCAGCCCCATTAACTAGAGGGAGTAATTGATGAGACATCAAACAGTCATCCGATCACAGCAGTACACATGGCGCAGATCAACCCTAATGCGAAAAGATCCTGAGTGATATCTCCTCCCTCCATCACACCATCGACGATAGAGTTAATGAATGAGTGAAATGCTCGTTATATAAGGTGAACAAAGGGGATGAGAAAGTTACACACATGCAACCAATTTTATAGTCTACATCCATCCTTGCTGATTTTATCATTGGAATGTCTTCGGCCACAATAACGATGGTCCTAGGCTCGCTGCTATTCGCTTTCGCAGGCTAGGAATCAACAAGAACAGATTTGGACGCATCACCTACCATGGGTAAATGAATTCTCACCGATGCACAACTCCTCAACCAAGCCGAGAACACTTTTATTCCAAGAGTGCTACCTTACTTAGACTTGACATTTCCAAACACTTGCAAGAATGTTGTCTCTGAACTTTCAGAGTAAATTCAACAAAATGGAAAAAAGAACAAACACTACACACGGCAACATTACTTGGAAAATATAAAGTTGTCATATTCCTTTAAAAATATCAGATTTTATTGAAAATTACCAAGTGAAAGGTCACCCTCCAACTTTGGGCACTAGGTACAACTTTTTTATGTCGTTGATAGTTCAGGGGATAATACTCCGGGTTTGCTTCAAAGAAAAAGACCCTGAGAAGGACTAGTTTCATCATTCAGTGCGATCCCCAATACCACATTCTACGGTGTAGAACGAATGCAAACAAGTTTCTTTCATAAGGTTGTATTGTCGTCAAATCCTACACCCAACAATTACATTGCGATGGTCTTATTTGGTGAATCTTCTTGGAAATTAGCATTCTGTAGTTCAAACCAAAACAAATGGACTTACGTAGAGAACACAACTTTCATCGATGACATTGTAAATTACAAAGGCAAATTCTACACGTTAAACTGTGAAAGACTTTACATAATTTCAAATTTGGATGCCCCCAAACCTTCCCCGTCAGCAAAACTAGTTACACCATCTATATTAGACATTATGTTTAACGAGCCAATTGTAAGTACATGTCAAAAGTATTTGGTAGAACTATTGGGGAAGCTCATGGTTGTTTTTAGGCACACAGACAACGAACATGAGGTTGAAACCGAAGCTGGAGAAATGGACGTCAAATGGTTCAGGACAAAGCAGTTTTGAGTCTACAAGTTCAATGACAACTTTCAAAAAATTGAGATGATGGATGACATAGGCGACAATGCATTATTTGTTGGTTCGAACTCTGCCATTGCTAGTGTTTCTCGACAACATAGAGCTAATTGCATCTACTTCACAAAGGATTTTAATCCATACTCATCCTTGAAGTACAACTACAATAACCAACCTCCCTATGCAGGTCATGATTTTGGCATTTTCGATATGGAGAGCAATATTGTGAACCCATTATTCCCTTCTTCATGTCCATTGTAATCCTTTTCCTTTTGGCCACCACCCATATAGATCATACCAACAGTGTAATCAATTTTCAGTTTCTTTCAGAAGTTAACTTTTAAGGTTTTCCTTAATGCATGCTTTCACTTCTATAGCCATTGAAATAAAATTGCTTTTACTTTTATTCTCACAATGCTTTCTTACTAGTTTATTTTATTTATTTATTTATTTTTACGTAGTTGTTCAGTCGATATGTTATAGGGTTATGTTATGTGTCAACATAATCATTGATCATGTTCGATTGCATCCCATATTATGTAGTAACAGGCATTCGTTAGCTTTACTGTGTAGACCAACAATCATCCCTTCACTCATCAGAAGAATAACAACTCCGGGGCATTCAATATTGTTACCATTGAGCTGTCATGCCATTCGCATTGTTGATACTTGTTGTCGTCCTTGCAACTCATATATATACTTGAGGCTCGTAACAGAAGTAGTGAAACCTGTGGTAGCTGCATGGATTTTTATATGATACATAATGGTGTCATTACCACAGTTCGTTATTGTGAGCAAGAATTATGCAAAGACTATGAAAAAGAGATAGATATAGGGGGCTGGCATTAGTTCAAATGAACGTAATGAGTGGTTACATGAATTGCAAAATTAAAAAACCCACAGATATATATTGATGGAACACGATAAACAACTCAAACAAATTGTCAATATCAAATGATCCTATTTCTATGTAATGTCTTAACTTCTATTGCTCGTGGGATAGATTCTTCCACAGCATTGCTCTTGATGGTTTCAAGTAGTCGAACTGAATCAGGGATGCCAGGTTTACTAGACAACTTGGGATGCATTTATCATCACCTTAGGAAACACCACATATCAGCAGTTTTCTTTTCCAGAGCTCTAAGCAGTAGCTCATTGCTTCTATCTGAGAAGCCCCTAAAGCTGTCTTCGTTCTCACGTGACAAATCCTTTCTCACTGTGTACAAATGTGGTTTGCAGTACTTGACTTGTGGGAAACCACGAGTGGCTCTTCATTGTTTCCTCACGACTAGTTTTCTTTTCCACTAGTGACTGCATTGTTGTGATATTCTTGTGTGAGCGGACTTAAAGGGAAAGGTGCAGGAGAGGCTCAAGAGCTCATAAATTCCAAGAAGCTTGACAAGTTACAAATGGGAAATTATATTCCTACATAGCATGGGTGAGAAAGTGGAATATGTTATATATATGCGAATTTGGATCTACAAAGTACTACACATTTTAAAGCCATTTTAAAGCCCTCATAGATTTTGAAGATAAGTAAACTAACAGAGACTAGCATAAGATTATCTAATGCCAAAAAACTTAACATTGTAAATTGCTTAGCCAAAGCCAGACTAGTGAAATAAAAATTAAACATAAACATGTCAAACTTTTTCCATGCAATTTTTTTTCCCTTAACCCCTCCCCACCCCATGTCGATGGCCGAGTTCGAACTCATGACGTCTGATACCATCCGCCACACCTCTACCAACTCAACTGGTACACCTGCGACTTTTTCCATGCAATTAATATTATTCTTCGTGATACTTTGACCATGAATTACCATTGTTCTTATGTCAAATTTTATTTTCTTCAAATCTCTGGTTGTGTGTTTTGTTAGTCTGTTTTGACAAGTGTCAAAATTATATTCACTTTGAGATTAAATTCAATGAAACTAACTTGGTGAACATTGTAATAACATTCATGGCCAATGGCATGACAGTTTAATGGTTAGAGTGCGACGTGTTTATCAGTTTATGGTGTGTTTCGAAGCATAATTCGTGCTTCAATGCTCTAGTTGATCCTTCTATTAGAATCAACTATGCTTTGCACCCATTTCGTCGAATCCAAATTTTGTTTTCCATTTTGCCCTCGCCAAATTTTTGATTTTTCATCATATCCGCATCCTCTGTCTACCTCTCCTTGATTGCACTCTATCACTACCGGCCACAGGCACCCTCTCCCTCCCCTTCCCATATCTTGCCACCGTCCTCACTTCATCTTCTCTAGCCCTGCCAGAAACCTCCAAAACCACCGCCATTACTCGGAGCAACATTGATGCACGTTTGATTTCAAGTAAGCTGGGAGAGCAGCCACAACTAAGTCCAATCCGATCATCAAAGCCAGAAGCTCAAGGAGATTCCTTCCACAAGGGTTGTATCTAAGTTTAGGTTCACTATCCTATGCTTATTCTAATAGGAAATCTACCCCAAGATCCTCGATAGACGAGGAGAGATCAAAGCAGGATTTAGATCATGCTTTGCAGTATAAGATTCAACCCTGGCAAGTGATTGAGGTATGCAAGCCGAACTCAGCGAGGTGGCATGCCATGTGTATTGGTTTCCTGTTGTGGAAGGAGTTGGAGGTTGACCATTTAAATTGAGTTTGTGGAGAAGACGAGATCTGTATGTTCTGAGTAAGGAATGTGATTTCTCGAAAAATGTCAAAATTTCATGAAATATTTCTTATTTTCAAGTTACCTAAATTTCTTTTGCAATCCGAAATATTCATCTCTTTTGTTAGGAAAATCTTAATTTCCCTATATTTTAACTCGTTTTAACCTTAGTTTAGTATTAAATTTTGTTATATAAGTGATTCTTATGCAATATAATGTTTTTATGACATTATCAGTCTTGTAGCACTTTTTATGATAAACAGATCCATTTTGCAAGTTCGTTATTACGGGTAGTTCCTACAAAGGATCGGACTAATGACGTATACAATACTTGAATTATCGATGTAGATGCTACATAGTTGGTTCTCATCCTTCAGAGACTACGAGTGTAATAGAAGCGTCCGTCGACAAAGGGATCACCCTAAGATGTATATAAAAGTTTAAAATGCTGAAAATATATTCATAACTTCAAAATTACAACAAAAATTTTTAATTTTTTTTCTATACACAATGAAATATTTCATGAAACATTTCTTAAAATCAACTTATCGAAATTACGTCAAAAAACGAAATCACGGTTCTTGGTTATGAGTTTAGAGAACCATGGGCTTAGATTAAATTCTGCGGGCCTGGATATCCTGGGTCATTACTTACACTATAATCATATTTTTTTAGCCTAATGTAATTCTACTCAAATTATTTGTTACAACATCGTTTTTATCAACTACATGCACAACAATATATTTGACGATCAAATTATGATCTAAATACTATCAAAATTGCAATTGAACAAATCTTGATCAATTTTTGTGAGTTATCCCTCTCCCACCCTGATCGCAGTCTATCACCACTCTGCCATCAAATGTCTCTCCCCTCCCCTTCCTTTCTCCCACCACCACTGAATATATACGCACGTAGAGTGCGTCCAACCCTAGTAAAAAAATAGTTTGATTACGAACCACAAGAACGAAAATTGAAAGAGAGTAAGAAGCTTTGGAGTTGACATAAAAATTACAAATCAAGACAAAGGCACAATAAATTTTAATTTATAAATAAAAATATTAAAATTTAATTTATAAATAAAAATGAAAAAATATCAAAGCATGGTTTCAATCCTGGGACAATGATGATCAAATTTAAGGAAATTTCTTGATCAAATTTTCTATCATAATCAAAATCTTGCTAAAATTATGATCAAAATTTGTGAGTTACCCCTCTCCCTCCCTGATCGAAGTCTATCACCACTCTGCCAGCGAATGCCTCTCCCCTCTCCTTCCTTTCTCCCAGCGCCACTGAATATATGCGCACGTAGAACATGTCCACCCCCAAGTAAAAATAAAATAGTTTGATTACGAAGCACAAGAACAAAAATTGAAAGAGTAAGAAACCCTTGGAATAGACGCAAAAATTAAGTCTATCACCATTCCGCCACCGAATGCATCTCCCATGTTTTGTCCCACCACCACTGAATATATGTGCACGTTCACCCCAAGTAAAAATAAAATAGTTTTATTATGAACCATAAAAACGAAAATTGAAAGAGATCAAGAAGCAATTGGAATAGACGCAAAAATTACAAACCATGACAAGGCACAAAAAATATATATCAGAGCCAGGTTTCGATCCTAGGACCTGTGGGTTATGGGCCCACCACGCTTCCGCTGCGCCACTCTGATTATTGACAAATGTGCCATTATAAATAATTAGATGCATTTATAATCAAATTTAACTAAAATCTTGATCAAATTTTCGATCATAATATCTTGCTAAAATTATGATCAAATTTTGTGAGTTACCCATCTCCCTCCCTGATTGCAGTTTATCACCACTCAACCACGGAATGCCTCTCCCCTCCCCTTTCTCTCTCCCACCACCACCACTGAATATAGAATATATGCTCAAGTAGCGCGCGACCACCTCCAAGTAAAAATAAAATAGTTTAATTACGAACTACAAGAATGAAAATTGAAAGAGAGTAAGAAGCCCTTGGAATAGACGCAAAAATTAAATCTATCACCACTCCGCCACCGGATGCCTCGCACTGCTATTTGGTAGCATTGGACTACTAATTTACACGTGTTATCATCTTTTTTCCTCTTTTTAATCTTTGCTTCCTTGCATGGATTTCTCCTCCAAATATAAAGAGTGAGATAGAGAGCTCATGAATAGATAGAGAACAAAGATATAGTACAAACATAGAGTTTTAGAGAGAGAGGAGAGAAGGGAAAGCTCTCTCCTTTATCATTTCTCTTCTTCATCATTAGCAATAAAGTTGAGCAAACCGCATTGCTTCAAATTTTGAATTTTTTCCCCTGCATAATAGTTTTCAACTACCCAAGCGGGAGAGTGAGTAAGAAGAACCCAATTTCACTTCATTTCCACTTCTTCTCTTCATCAGATCTTGTTCTTGCTCAATCAACACTTCCAAATCCAACATGGGTTCTTCTTGTTCTCTGATCAAATAAAGAAATTTGTTTGATTGATTTGGGTTTGATTTCAATCTCAAGATTTCATTTCCTAATATGTGTATCCCCCAATTTACTCTATTTGTGCACATTTTAGTTATTATTATTATTATTTTTTTTTTTTTTTTATGAAATGAGATTGGGAATCGAACTTCTCTTGTAGATTTGAGAATTGGGGGTGTAGGGTTATTCTTTACTAGTCTGTTTCTAATTTGGTTTTCTGGTATAAGCAATGGAGGACGATCAAGAACAGAAGCAATATGTGTGTAAGTTCTACAATAAGATATTCCTTTGTGGGAGATCTTTGGGAGGGCACATTAGGTCACACATGAGCAAGAACTCTTCACTTGAAGAAAATGAGACGAACTTGTTGGACAATAACAAGAAAAAGAAGAGGTGTGTCTTCGTCGCAGCAAAGAGGAGGGAAATCACCGTGAGGATGAGGAAGGAGGCGTGTCTTCTTCTGGGCTAAATTATGGTTTAACCTAAGGTAAAGACAAAAAGGTCCAAAAATTAATTTTGACTGATCAGTGACGTGGACTTAACAGTTCCGTAAAAAAAAAAGATGATTAGACTCAAATAGTTTTTAAAACAAATTCTAAACTCCAATACTAATGAGTGTCAAACTCAAAAAAACCCAAATATAATATCCACTATGTTTCAAATATGCAACAATTCTCTCTTCGAAACATATACAAACACAACTAGAGTTAACTTGGCTTCATTGTTCATGAGATATTCAAAAGAAATTATTGATTCTAGGAAGACAGGTGGTTGATAGCCCTTTGATTGCCAATGAAATTATTGATTCTCGGAAAACGCAAGGTGTTCCAGGGCTCATCATCAAATTAGATTTTTCAAAAGCCTTTGACAGTGTTTCTTGGAGTTACTTGGATTTGGTAATGGCCCGTCTGGGGTTTGACTCCAAATAGATTCATTGGCTTCACACTTGCAGATCTACGACCAATTTCTCCTTGAAGATTAATAGTTAGCTACAGGGGTTTTTCAGTAGCTTAAAAGGCTTGTGTCAAGCTGATCCTATGTCCCCTATTCTCTTTAAGTTAGCAGCTGAAGGTCTTACACAAATGATTCTTAAGGCGGTTGATGTTGGTCTAGTGAAAAGATTTTCAGTTACAGAAGGCAGTCCTCCTGTTTGCATTCTTCAGTATGCAGATGATACTATCCTCTTCTATGATGCCTCTGCTACTCAGGTTCTTGCTCTCAAAATAATTATACTTTGGTTCGAAGTTATTTCAAGTCTGAATATCAACTTTAAAAAAAAATCGATGGTGTTGCTCTTTGGAGAAGTCCCTCATTTACAGCAGTTGGCGGGTTTATTTGGTTGTGCAGCAGGTCAGCTTCCGGTTAAGTACTTAGGCATGCCTTTGGGTGCTAGATTTAAAAGTAAAGTGATAAGGGAAGACAATCAAAAGAATGGAATCGAGGTTAGCTTCTTGAAAGCAGGCAGGCTAGCGTTTGTCCAATCCACTTTAGCTTCTATCCCGGTGTTCATTCTGTCTCTGTTCAAGGTACTTTCTTCAATAGCTGCCAAGATGGAACAAATCATGCGCAACTTCCTTTGGGATTCTACACCAAACTCTAGAAATTTGCATCTAGTGGGTTGGGAGAAAATTTGTTGTCCATAAACTCGAGGTGGTTTAGGCATTCGCCAAGTGAGCACTTTCAACCTAGCTCTACTTTCTAAGTGGCTTTGACAGTTTGCTGAAGAATATGGCAATTCATGGAGATCACGCATCGTTGATAAATATGGGCGAAATAGACGAGATTGGGATGCAATAACCAAATACATTCCCTATGGGTGCTTTGTGTGGAAGTCCATCTCTCGGTGCACAAGTGTTTTCTACCCTCACACCTCGTTCCGATGTGGCAATGGCAATTCCATCTCCTTCTGGCATGATTTTTGGTGTAGCAACCAACCTTTAAAGGATTTGTTTTCTATGTTTATCATTAACAATCAAAAAAATGGGAGAGTTGACAATTTTTTGTCCAATGGAGTTTCCTGGAATCTTTCCTTTCGGGGACCCCTAAATGATGGAGAGCTAGAGGATGCTGTCAATTTAATGCAACTGTTGGACAATCAGATGCTCTCGGAGGGATCTGATGTTTTGGTGTGGATGGGTAAAGGTGCAGGTTTCTCAGTTAAAAAATTTTCCGATATGCTAGCTGCCTCTCATTATGAGACTCACTCCAACCCTTTCATTTCCTCTCATAAGAATCTAGTTTGGGTGAAAAATCTTTTTCCTCACATTAATTTCTTCTGCTGGTCGGTGTTGCATGAGAGGATCTTGACTAAAAATAGGTTAAATAATAGAGGATTCCACACAGGAAGTCTCTATGTGCTTTGTAATGAGAATGATGAGACTCTTGATCACTTGATGCTTCACTGCAGATTTTCCAAATCTATTTGGAGCAGTTTCTTATCAGAATTTGGCATGAGTCTGATGTTTCAAGGTTCCCTTTTGGATTGGCTAAGTTGGTGGTCCCAAGCTAATCCATCCCGGCGTGCGGAGTGGTTATGGCGTAGGGTTCCTCACGTGCTCATGTGGTGTGTGTGGAAAGAAAGAAATAGGAGGATTTTTAAGAAGTTCAACAAATCGGAACATTCTATCTTTATCGAGATTAGGGAATTGTTGTGGCGGATGGGTTCGGTCTATAATCTTTTTAAAGACTTGTTTTTTGACACCTTCATGGTATCTTGGCATTCTTTGATGTAGGAATGGTTTCTCTTGTACCTTGTTTCCTTTCTTATCTTCAATAAAATTCTACATGTTTGGCCAAAAACAAAAGGAGATATTCAAAAGAAATCAAAATTTTCAATCATTTCATACATACAGAAGATTTTGGAACTCGTATTTCATTAATCTTACGACCCGCTGTATTAGATTCTTGATGCCATACCACCAATAACATATTATGAATCGCAACAACATTAACAAACATAATCAGAAACTAAAGACAATATTTACAATTTTTACAATATTGTTGTATCAGAGTTTATATGCAATTTTTACAATATTGTTGTATATCTTTGGTGTGTTTGATTAAGCTTTTTTTTTTCTTGGCATCATTTGGATACATGCCACAAACTTTTGGGGATAAAGACAATAGGGTTCACATGCCAATAGTTATAAAGAGAATAACTCATTTTCTATTTAGGGGAAAAGCTAATAAGATAACATGATTCAAAATATGTTGAGTTGGTATCCAAAATGTGAAAATTTGTCCCCTTTTCTTTCAATAGTCCCATTCACTTTCAAATGACATAATTAATATTTTGTTTCTGATGAAAATTTACCATAATACTTTTTATTACCCAACTTTTATTTTCAATTGCTGAGTTGAGTTGCTGAGAATCATATTGCAACCATATAGTGATTTGTGCGTCGACTAATGCCTCAACAAATATGATGGTAAAATAAAAACATGGGGTAAAAAATATAACAACATTGTAGAAAGCTGGAGAATCTTAGAAAATTACATAACAAAAATGAAAGGAGGAGCAAAAGCATCTACTTGCCAAAAGAAAACCATAAACATGCAACAACTACATTGAAAACTTTAACAAAAAAAATATAATAAACAAATAAATAAAAACTACATTGAAATAATAGTGTACAATCAAAATATCACACCAATCCTACCAATGGAACATAGGAAAATAAAACTCCAAAAACAAAACAAAACAGAATCAGTTATCTGGTGTACCTCAATTCATAAAAAACATAAAAACCTCTTATCAGTCCATTATAACTTATAACCCATAAATCAAATCAAATGGAATCAAACAAGCTAAATTCACAGTTTGTGAATATTATAGCAAAGCTAGGCCAAAACTATATAACTTGGTCATATATTGGAAGATGATTTAAAAAATAACAATAATTTAGAACAATGGGTATTATTTAGGTTTTCATCTGTTTAAAAGTGTTGTGTTCACTATTTAGAGCATTCTGAGCTTAGCAGATCTCGTGCCTTACTAAGGGCATTTGAGAGTTGCACTTGCTGCTCAGTGAACATCTTCTCTAAGGTACATAGCCTATCCCATGTGGACTCCACTTCAGTACCCACCATACCAGCTTGGGTTAAGTGAATCATCCCCTTATCATAAAACATGCATAGGGCTATGAGCAATAAAGTGTGACAGAGAATCCAGCGACAACTGAATAGTTGCTAACTTACCAACATCAGATGTTTTTGTCCCTGATTGAGGTGATCCCCCGCGATCACCTCTTCCAGCTACATTTGGTCAGCCAGCCAAGAAAACCAGTTCTTCAAAAGCTGAATGAAATTCGTCCTATGATCCACCTCCTGGTTTCACGCATACTGCCCACCAGAACCAAGGAGGTTAGCGACCGGAGCATGAGAGTTGGCTCCAACATCAGTATGGAGATCCTTGGGATCAGGAACCAATCTTGCTCCTTATCCTGCAACTTCTGAATGAAGAGGAGACTTAGCAACCTGTTTCCCCTTGTCAACGGTGGAGGATGGAGGCTCGAGGCTCGGACAATAGTCCAGTCCATAGACCAGCACTACGTGCCAGAGATGACGGGCTCGACCCTTCCTTGCGGATCTCCTAGTCCACGGACAATGCCTTTCTTGACATGCGGTTCCATTGCGGCAGTAGGACCTACAGATGAATCAAGGGTAGCACTCTCCAAGGCGAGCAGCTCCACTCCTGGGTTGGCAGCGATAGAGGCTGTCGGCGACTCCTCATTGAAAGTCAGATCCACAAGATCCCTTTCCTAGCAAATCATAGAGGCGATAGGAGCAGCCAGAACGGTTTCCATCTCGATCCTCTTAGACCAATGGGGGTTCCCTCCAGAGCTTACATGTTTTCCAAGCTAGGCACCCTCACCATTTTCCTCTTCTATGATCCAGATGCATGTACATTAGCCCCAGAAGAATAACCACTGAGAGCGATTAGAGTCCGCCCATACTGCTAGTCCCACTAGAGAACAGACCACTCTGCCTGATATTTCCCGGTTAGATAATGATTGAAATAGGTATTGGCGGTAGAGCAAGAAATCCAGCCTTCATTTATTCCTCCTCGGGAAAAAGAACAACAGGGTCATGCCCCCTAATTGAAAACAATGGACAAGTCAAACAAACAACATTCACTATATTAAAAGCAAAAAACAAAGGGGAGTACACGAAACATACTAAAATCTCTAAAACTACAGAAGATCATCTGACCATCATGGGTGAAGTACTCAGACTTCGCAGAAGCAAAAAAGCAATATCTCTGTCAGTCTTTCGTGTCATCCAACTGTCCATCCAGATAGGAAGGCTTCACCAACCAACAGACGTCGTGCTTATTCATCTTGACAGAAGTCAAAGAATGAAGCAGTTTTGTCGATAGACAGAACTCGACATCCTTTGCTCTAATCAGAGTGGAAATCAATATACTCCACCCACTCAGCACCATTTGGGTCGGGGCAATACCCTAATAAGATAGAAAATGCCAAATAGGTCAGGAACAGATAAGCGCAGGCTAGCCTCGAACATGGCCTTATACAGGCAAATGAACCCTTCCCTTGGAACGGTATGAGACTCACCTTTCGCAACGAGCGACAATCTAAGATAATCATGAACTTCATACCATTGATGGAGGTCGGTCAGATCCTCCTCTGATGTCAGGGGCTCCCTAAAGAAGTCAAAGCAAGCCGCCTATCGCTCACGCGATAATTGAGGTCGTACAAACATGAATAAATGAAGATCCGAGCTTGATCAAACTAGAAAAGAAAAAACGAATAATAGAAGGAAGCTCTGAAAGGTAAAAAGGTAAAACTCCCCTAAAGCATGCTTATATAAGCCTGGCGTATGGGATAAGTGGTCACCTAATTGTCGCAGGAGCAATAACAGCAGCACAGACGTCGAAAAGGTGCCGAAATATGCCATCATGGCATCACACAATCCCCTACGCACAGTCAGTTCATGGCCCTATACGCAGTTAGTAGCCCTATACTCAGTCCCATTAACTAGAGGGAGTAATTGATGAGACATCAAACAGTCATCCGATCACAGCCGTACACATGGCACAGATCAACCCTAATGCGGAAAGATCCTGAGTGATATCTCCTCCCTCCATCGAACCATCGACGATAGAGTTAATGAATGAGTGAAATACTCGTCATATAAGGTGAACAAAGGGGATGAGAAAGGTACACACATGCAACCAATTTTATAGTCTACATCCATCCTTGCTGATTTTATCATTGGAATGTCTTCGGCCACAATAACGATGGTCCTAGGCTCGCTGCTATTCGCTTTCGCAGGCTAGGAATCGACAAGAACAGATTTGGACGCATCACCTACCATGGGTAAATGAATTCTCACCGATGCATAACTCAACCAAGCCGAGAACACTTTTATTCCAAGAGTGCTACCTTACTTAGACTTGACATTTCCAAACACTTGCAAGAATGTTGTCTCTGAACTTTCAGAGTAAATTCAACAAAATGGAAAAAAGAACAAACACTACACACGGCAACATTACTTGGAAAATATAAAGTTGTCATATTCCTTTAAAAATATCAGATTTTATTGAAAATTACCAAGTGAAAGGTCACCCTCCAACTTTGGGCACTAGGTACAACTTTTTTATGTCGTTGATAGTTCAGGGGATAGTACTCCGGGTTTGCTTCAAAGAAAAAGACCCTGAGAAGGACTAGTTTCATCATTCAGTGCCATCCCCAATACCACATTCTACGGTGTAGAATGAATGCAAACAAGTTTCTTTCATAAGGTTGTATTGTCGTCAAATCCTACACCCAACAATTACATTGCGATGGTCTTATTTGGTGAATCTTCTTGGAAATTAGCATTCTGTAGTTCAAACCAAAACAAATGGACTTACGTAGAGAGCACAACTTTCATCGATGACATTGTAAATTACAAAGGAAAATTCTGCGCCTTAAACTGTGAAGGACTTTACATAATTTCAAATTTGGATGCCCCCAAACCTTCCCCGGCCGTCAGCAAAACTAGTTACACCATCTATATTAGACATTATGTTTAACGAGCCAATTGTAAGTACATGTCAAAAGTATTTGGTAGAACTATTGGGGAAGCTCATGGTTGTTGTTAGGCACACAGACAACGAACATGAGGTTGAGACCGAAGCTGGAGGCATGGACGCCAAATGGTTCAAGACAAAGCAGTTTCGAGTCTACAAGTTCAATGACAACTTTCAAAAAATTGAGATGATGGACAACATAGGCGACCATGCATTATTTGTTGGTTCGAACTCTGCCATTGCTAGTGTTTCTCAACAACATAGAGCTAATTGCATCTACTTCACAAAGGATTTTAATCCATACTCATCCTTGAAGTACAACTACAATAACCAACCTCCCTATGCAGGTCATGATTTTGGCATTTTCGATATGGAGAGCAATATTGTGAACCCATTATTCCCTTCTTCATGTCCATTGTAATCCTTTTCCTTTTGGCCACCACCCATATAGATCATACCAACAGTGTAATCAATTTTCAGTTTCTTTCAGAAGTTAACTTTTAAGGTTTTCCTTAATGCATGCTTTCACTTCTATAGCCATTGAAATAAAATTGCTTTTACTTTTATTCTCACAATGCTTTCTTACTAGTTTATTTTATTTATTTATTTATTTTTACGTAGTTGTTCAGTCGATATGTTATAGGGTTATGTTATGTGTCAACATAATCATTGATCATGTTCGATTGCATCCCATATTATGTAGTAACAGGCATTCGTTAGCTTTACTGTGTAGACCAACAATCATCCCTTCACTCATCAGAAGAATAACAACTCCGGGGCATTCAATATTGTTACCATTGAGCTGTCATGCCATTGGCATTGTTGATACTTGTTTGAGGCTCGTAACAGAAGTAGTGAAACCTGTGGTAGCTGCATGGATTTTTATATGATACATAAAGGTGTCATTACCACAGTTCGTTATTGTGAGCAAGAATTATGCAAAGACCATGAAAAAGAGATAGATATAGGGGGCTGGTTTAAGCATTAGTTCAAATGAACGTAATGAGTGGTTACATGAATTGCAAAATTAAAAAACCCACAGATATATATTGATGGATCATGATAAACAACTCAAACAAATTGTCGATATCAAATGATCCTATTTCTATGTAATGTCTTAACTTCTATTGCTCGTGGGATAGATTCTTCCACAGCATTGCTCTTGATGGTTTCAAGTAGTCGAACTGAATCAGGGATGCCAGGTTTACTAAACAACTTGGGATGCATTTATCATCACCTTAGGAAACACCACATATCAGCAGTTTTCTTTTCCAGAGCTCTAAGCAGTAGCTCATTGCTTCTATCTGTGAAGCCCCTAAAGCTGTCTTCGTTCTCACGTGACAAATCCTTTCTCACTGTGTACAAATGTGGTTTGCAGTACTTGACTTGTGGGAAACCACGAGTGGCTCTTCATTGTTTCCTCACGACTAGTTTTCTTTTCCACTAGTGACTGCATTGTTGTGATATACTTGTGTGAGCGGACCTAAAGGGAAAGGTGCAGGAGAGGCTCAAGAGCTCATAAATTCCAAGAAGCTTGACAAGTTACAAATGGGAAATTATATTCCCACATAGCATGGGTGAGAAAGTGGAATGTGCTATATATATGCGAATTTGAATCTACAAGGTACTACACATTTTAAAGCCGTTTTAAAGCCCTCATAGATTTTGAAGATAAGTAACCTAACACAGACTAGCATAAGATTATCTAATGCCAAAAAACTTAACATTGTAAATTGCTTAGCCAGAGGCAGACTAGTGAAATAAAAATTAAACATAAACATGTCAAACTTTTTCCATGCAATTTTTTTTTCCCTTAACCCCTCCCCACCCCATGTCGATGGCCGGGTTCGAACTCGTGACGTTTGATACCATCCGCCACACCTCTACCAACTCAACTGGTACACCTTCGGCTTTTTCCATGCAATTAATATTATTCTTCGTGATACTTTGACCATGAATTACCATTGTGCTTATGTCAAATTTTATTTTCTTCAAATCTCTAGTTGTGTGTTTTGTTAGTCTGTTTTGACAAGTGTCAAAATTATATTCACTTTGAGATTAAATTCAATGAAACTAACTTGGTGAACATTGTAATAACATTCATGGCCAATGGCATGACAGTTCAATGGTTAGAGTGCGACGTGTTTATCAGTTTATGGTGTGTTTCGAAGCATAATTCGTGCTTCAATGCTCTAGTTGATCCTTTTATTAGAATCAACTATTCTTTGCACCCATTTCGTCGAATCCAAATTTTCTTTTCCATTTTGCCCTCGCCAAAATTTTGATTTTTCATCATATCCACATCCTCTGTCTACCTCTCATTGATTGCACTCTATCACCACCGGCCACAGGAACCCTCTCCCTCCCCTTCCCATCTCTTGCCACCGTCCTCACTTCATCTTCTCTAGCCCTGCTAGAAACCACCAAAACCACCGCCATTACTCGGAGCAACATTGATGCACGTTCGATTTCAAGTAAGTTGGGAGAGCAGCCACAACTAAGGCCAATCCGATCGTCAAAGCCAGAAGCTCAAGGAGATTCCTCCCACAAGGGTTGGATCTAAGTTTAGGTTCACTATCCTATGCTTATTCTAATAGGAAATCTACCCCAAGATCCTCGATAGACGGGGAGAGATCAAAGCAGGATTTAGATCATGCTTTGCGGTATAAGATTCAACCCTGGCAAGTGATTGAGGTATGCAAGCCGAACTCAGCGAGGTGGCATGCCATGTGTATTGGTTTCCTGTTGTGGAAGGAGGTGGAGGTTGACCATTTAAATTGAGTTTGATTGAGTTTGTGGGGAAGACAGAGATCTGTATGTTCTGAATAAGGAATGTAATTTCTCGAAAAATGTCGAAATTTCATGAAATATTTCTTATTTTCGAGTTACCTATATTTTTATTGAAATCCGAAATATTCATCTCTTTTGTTAGGAAAATTTCAATTTCCCTATATTTTAACTCGTTTTAACCTTAGTTTAGTATTAAATTTTGTTATATAAGTGATTCTTATGCAATATAATGTTTTTATGACATTATCAGTCTTGTAGCACTTTTTATGATAAACAGATCCATTTTGCAAGTTCGTTATTACGGGTAGTTCCTACAAAGGATCGGACTAATGACGTATACAATACTTGAATTATCGATGTAGATGCTACATAGTTGGTTCTCATCCTTTAGAGACTACGAGTGTAATAGAAGCATCCGTCGACAAAGGGATCACCCTAAGATGTATATAAAAGTTTAAAATGCTGAAAATATATTCATAACTTCAAAATTACAACAAAAAATTTTAATTTTTTTCTATACGCAATGAAATATTTCACGAAACCTTTCCTAAAATCAACTTACCGAAATTACCTCAAAAAACAAAATCACGGTTCTTGGTTATGAGTTTAGAGAACCATGGGCTTAGATTAAATTCTACGGGCCTAGATATCTTGGGTCATTACTTACACTATAATCATATTTTTTTAGCCTAATTTAATTCTACTCAAATTAGTTGTTCAACATCGTTTTTATCAACTACATGCACAACAATATATTTGACGATCAAATTATGATCTAAATACTATCAAAATTGCAATTGAACAAATCTTGATCAATTTTTGTGAGTTATCCCTCTCCCACCCTGATCGCAGTCTATCACCACTCCGCCGTCAAATGTCTCTCCCCTCCCCTTCCTTTCTCCCACCACCACTGAATATATACTCACGTAGAGTGCGTCCACCCCTAGTAAAAAAAATAGTTTGATTACAAACCACAAGAATGAAAATTGAAAGAGAGTAAGAAGCCTTTGGAGTTGACATAAAAATTACAAATCAAGACAAAGGCACAATAAATTTTAATTTATAAATAAAAATAAAAATATTAAAATTTAATTTATAAATAAAAACATATATATATCAAAGCCCGTTTTCAATCCTGGGACAATGATGATCAAATTTAAGGAAATTTCTTGATCAATTTTTCTATCATAATCAAAATCTTGCTAAAATTATGATCAAAATTTGTGAGTTGCCCCTCTCCCTCCCTGATCGAAGTCTATCACCACTCTGCCAGCAAATGCCTCTCTCCTCTCCTTCCTTTCTCCCAGCACAACTGAATATATGCGCACGTAGAATTTGTCCACCCCCAAGTAAAAATAAAATAGTTTGATTACGAAGCACAAGAACAAAAATTGAAAGAGTAAGAAACCCTTGGAATAGACGCAAAAATTAAGTCTATCACCATTCCGCCACCGAATGCATCTCCCCTATTTTGTCCCACCACCACTGAATATATGTGCACATAGTGCACGTTCACCCCAAGTAAAAGTAAAATAGTTAATTATGAACCATAAAAACGAAAATTGAAAGAGAGCAAGAAGCCATTGGAATAAACGCAAAAATTACAAACCATGACAAGGCACAAAAAAAACAAAAAATATATATCAGTGCCAGGTTTCGATCCTGGGACCTGTGGGTTATGGGCCCACCACGCTTCCGCTGCGCCACTCTGATTATTGGGAAATGTGCCATTATAAGTAATTAGATGCAAATATGATCAAATTTAAGGAAAATCTTGATCAAATTTTCGATCATAATATCTTGCTAAAATTATGATCAAATTTTGTGAGTTACCCATCTCCCTCCCTGATTGCAGTTTATCACCACTCAACCACTGAATGCCTCTCCCCTCCCATTTCTCTCTCCCACCACCACCACTGAATAGTGAATATATCTCAAGTAGGGCGCGACCACCTCCAAGTAAAAATAAAATAGTTTGATTACGAACTACAAGAATGAAAATTGAAAGAGAGTAAGAAGCCCTTGGAATAGACGCAAAAATTAAATCTATCACCACTACGCCACTGGATGCCTCAACGGTTCAACCCTCCCCTTCCTCTCTCCCACCGCCACTGAATATATGCGCGCGTAGAATGCGTCCACCCCCAAGTAAAAATAAAATAGTTTGATTACAAACCACGAGAACGAAAATTGAAAGAGAGTAAGAATCCCTTGGAGTAGACGCAAAAATTACAAACCACAACAAGGCACAAACAACAAACGAACATAAATATCAGCTATAAGTAATTAGATGCAATTATAATCAAATTTAAGGATAAATCTTGATCAAATTTTTTATCATAATCAAAATCTTGATAAAATAATGATCAAATTTTGTGAGTTACCCCTCTTCCTCCCCTGATCGCAGTCTATCACCAAGTGCCTCTTTCATCCCCTTCCTCTCTCCCACCATCACTAAATATGTGCGCACGTAGAGCGCATCCACCCCCAAGTAAAATAAAATAGTTTACGAACCATTAGAATAAAAATTGAAGAGAGTTAGAAGCCCTTGGAGTAGACACAAAAATTAAGTCTATCACCACTCTGCCGCCGAATGCCTCTCCCATTCCCTTCCTCTCTCCCACCACCATTGAATATATGCGCACGTAGAGCGCGTCCACCCCCAAGTAAAAATAAAATAGTTTGATTACGAACCACAAGAATGAAAATTGAAAGAGAGTAAGAAGCCCTTGGAGTCGACTAAAAAATTAAGTCTATCACCACTCCGCAACCAAATGCCTCTCCCCTCCCTTTCCTCTTTGGCTCTCTCCCACCACCACCACTGAATATGTGCGTGTCCACCTCCAAGTAAAAATAAAATAGTTTGATTACGAACCATAAGAGCAAAATTTGAAAGAGAGTAAAAACCCCTTGGAGTAGATGCAAAAATTACAAACCGCGACAAGGCACAATAAAAAAATTAAATAAAACAAATCAAAGCCAAGTTTCAATCCATGGACCTGAGGGTTATGCGCCCACCACACTTCCGCTACACTACTTTGATTGTTGGAAAATCTGCTATTATAAGTAATTACATTATATTTCTGATTAGTGATAAGGACAATGATGTATTGGGTTTATTGAGTTTGGCACTCATTAGTTTTTTCCTATTAGGGTTTCACTTTCGTTTTGAAAACTATTTGAGTCTAACCCTCATTTTCTGACGGAACTGTTAAGTTCACGTCAAATTTAATTTTTAAACCCTTTTGCCCTTACCTTAAGTTAAACCGTAATTTAACCCAAAAGAAGACATATCTTTCCTCCTCCTCGCGACAATCTCTCCTCCCTATTGCAACAAAGACGCACACCTTTCTCCTCCCTGCTACGATGAAGACACTCCTCCCTGCGACGATGATGCACGCTTCTTCCTACGACGAGCAAATTGGCAATGAAAAATGTGAAATTGGATAACCACTTATGACTAATGCAAAGTTATAAAACGGTTCCAGAGTGGTGGTTCCTCACACTGCTATTTGGCAGCATTGGACTGCTAATTTACACGTGTTATCATCTTTTTTCCTCTTTTTAATCTTTGCTTCCTTGCATGGATTTCTCCTCCAAATATAAAGAGTGAGATAGAGAGCTCATGAATAGATAGAGAACAAAGATAGAGTACAAACATAGAGTTTTAGAGAGAGAGGAGAGAAGGGAAAGCTCTCTCCTTTATCATTTTTCTTCTTCATCATTAGCAATAAAGTTGAGCAAACCGCATTGCTTCAAATTTTGAATTTTTTCCCCTGCATAGTAGTTTTCAACTACCCAAGCGGGAGAGTGAGTGAGAAGAACCCAATTTCACTTCATTTCCACTTCTTCTCTTCATCAGATCTTGTTCTTGCTCAATCAACACTTCCAAATCCAACATGGGTTCTTCTTCTTGTTCTCTGATCAAAGAAAGAAATTTGTTTGATTGATTTGGGTTTGATTTCAATCTCAAGATTTCATTTCCTAATCTGTGTATCCCCCAATTTACTCTATTTGTGCACAATTTAGTTATTATTATTATTATTATTATTATTATTATTATTATTATTATTATTATTATTATTATTATTATATTTTTTTTATGAAATGAGATTGGGAATTGAACTTCTGTTGTAGATTTGAGAATTGGGGGTGTAGGGTTATTCTTTACTAGTCTATTTCTAATTTGGTTTTCTGGTATAAGCAATGGAGGACGATCAAGAACAGAAGCAATATGTGTGTAAGTTCTACAATAAGATATTCCTTTGTGGGAGATCTTTGGGAGGGCACATGAGGTCACAGATGAGCAAGAACTCTTCACTTGAAGAAAATGAGACGAACTTGTTGGACAATAACAAGAAAAAGAAGAGGTGTGTCTTCGTCGCAGCAAAGAGGAGGGAAATCACCGTGAGGATGAGGAAGGAGGTGTGTCTTCTTTTGGGCTAAATTATGGTTTAACCTAAGGTAAAGACAAAAAGGTCCGAAAATTAATTTTGACTGGTCAGTGACGTGGACTTAACGGTTCCGTAAAAAAAAAGATGATTAGACTCAAATAGTTTTTAAAACAAATGCCAAACTCCAATAATAATGAGTGTCAAACTCAAAAAAAACTCTAATATAATATCCACTATGTTTCAAATATGCAACAATTCTCTCCTCGAAACATATACAGACACAACTAGAGTTAACTTGGCTTCATTGTTCATGAGATATTCAAAAGAAATTATTAATTCTAGGAAGACAGGTGGTTGATAGCCCTTTGATTGCCAATGAAATTATTGATAGCCCCCTTTGATTGCCAATGAAATTATTGATTCTCGGAAGACGCAAGGTGTTCCAGGGCTCGTCATCAAATTAGATTTTTCAAAAGTCTTTGACAATGTTTCTTGGAGTTACTTGGATTTGGTAATGGCCTGTCTGGGGTTTGACTCCAAATAGATTCATTGGCTTCACACTTGCAGATCTACGACCAATTTCTCCTTGAAGATTAATAGTTAGCTACAGGGGTATTTCAGTAGCTTTAAAGGCTTGTGTCAAGGTGATCCTATGTCCCCTATTCTCTTTACGTTAGCAGCTGAAGGTCTGACACAAATAATTCTTAAGGCGGTTGATGCTGGTCTAGTGAGAAGATTTTCAGTTACAGAAGGCAATCCTCCTGTTTGCATTCTTCACTATGCAGATGATATTATCCTCTTCTATGATGCCTCTGCTACTCAGATTCTTGCTCTCAAAATAATTATGCTTTGGTTCGAAGATATTTCAGGTCTGAAAATCAACTTAAAAAAAAATAGATGGTGTTGCTCATTGAAGAAGTCCCTCATCTACAGCAGTTGGCGGGTTTATTTGGGTTTGCTGCAGGTCAGCTTCCGGTAAAGTACTTAGGAATGCCTTTGGGTGCTAGATTTAAAAGTAAAATGATATGGGAAGACAATCAAAAGAATGGAATCGAGGTTAGCTTCTTGAAAGCAGGCAGGCTAGTGCTTGTCCAATCCACTTTAGCTTCTATCCGGGTGTTCATTCTGTCTCTGTTCAAGGTACTTTCTTCAATAGCTGCCAAGATGGAACAAATCATGCACAACTTCCTTTGGGATTCTACACCAAACAGTAGAAAGATGCATCTAGTGGGTTGGGAGAAAAATTGTTGTCCATAAACTCGAGGTGGTTTAGGCATTCGCCAAGTGAGCACTTTCAACCTAGCTCTACTTTCTAAGTGGCTTTGACGGTTTGCTGAAGAATATGGAAATTTATGGAAATCACGCATCATTGATAAATATGGGCGAAATAGACGGGATTGGGATGCAATAACCAAATACATTCCCTATGGGTGCTTTGTGTGGAAGTCCATCTCTCGGTGCACAAGTGTTTTCTACCCTCACACCTCGTTCCGATGTGGCAATGGCAATTTCATCTCCTTCTGGCATGATTTTTGGTGTAGCAACCAACCTTTTAAAGGATTTGTTTTCTATGTTTATCATTAACAATCAGAAAAATGGGAGAGTTGACAACTTTTGGTCCAATGGAGTTTCCTGGAATCTTTCCTTTCGGAGACCCCTAAATGATGGAGAGCTAGAGGATGCCGCCAATTTAATGCAACTGTTGGATAATCAGATGCTCTCGGAGGGATCTGTTGTTTTGGTGTGGATGGGTAAAGGTGCAGGTTTCTCAGTTAAAAAATTTTCCGATATGCTAGCTCCCTCTAATTATGAGACTCACTCCAACCCTTTCATTTTCTCTCATAAGAATCTAGTTTGGGTGAAAAATCTTCTTCCTCGCATTAATTTCTTCTGCTGGTCGGTGTTGCATGAGAGGATCTTGACTAAAAATAGGTTAAATAATAGAGGATTCCACACAGGAAGTCTCTATGTGCTTTGTAATGAGAATGATGAGACTCTTGATCACTTGATGCTTCACTGCAGATTTTCCAAATCTATTTGGAGCAGTTTCTTATCAGAATTTGGCATGAGTCTGATGTTTCAAGGTTCCTTTTTGGATTGGCTAAGTTGGTGGTCCCAAGCTAATCCATCCTGGCGTGCGGAGTGGTTATGGCGTAGGGTTCCTCACGTGCTCATGTGGTGTGTGTGGAAAGAAAGAAATAGGAGGGTTTTTTAGAAGTTCAACAAATCGGAACATTCTATCTTTATCGAGATTAGGGAATTGTTGTGGCGGATGGGTTTGGTCTATAATCTTTTTAAAGACTTATTTTTTGACACCTTCATGGTATCTTGGCATTCTTTGATGTAGGAATGGTTTCCCTTGTACCTTGTTTCCTTTCTTATCTTCAATAAAAATCTTCATGTTTGGCCAAAAACAAAAAGAGATATTCAAAAGAAATCAAAATTTTCAATCATTTCATACATACAGAAGATTTTGGAACTCGTATTTCATTAGTCTTACGACCCGCTGTATTAGATTCTTGATGCCATACCACCAATAACATATTATGAATCGCAACAACATTAACAAACATAATCAGAAACTAAAGTACACTCGGAGAGTTTATATGCAATTTTTACAATATTGTTGTATATCTTTGGTGTGTTTGATTAAGCTTTTTTTTTTTTCTTGGCATCATTTGGATACATGCCACAAACTTTTGGGGATAAAGACAATAGGGTTCACATGCCAATAGTTATAAAGAGAATAACTCATTTTCTATTTATGGGGAAAAGCTAATAAGATAACATGATTCAAAATATGTTGAGTTGGTATCCAAAATGTGAAAATTTGTCCCCTTTTCTTTCAATAGTCCCATTCACTTTCGATTGACATAATTAATATTTTGTTTCTGATGAAAATTTACCATAATACTTTTTATTACCCAACTTTTTTTTTTCAATTGCTGAGTTGAGTTGCTGAGAATCATATTGCAACCATATAGTGATTTGTGCGTCAACTAATGCCTCAACAAATATGATGGTAAAATAAAAACTTGGGGTAAAAAATATAACAACATTGTAGAAAGTTGGAGAATCTTAGAAAATTACATAACAAAAATGAAAGGAGGAGCAAAAGCATCTACTTGCCAAAAGAAAACCATAAACATGCAACAACTACATTGAAAACTTTAACAAAAAAAATATAATAAATAAATAAAAACTACATTGAAATAATAATGTACAATCAAATTATCACACCAATCCTACCAATGGAACATAGGAAAATAAAACTCCAAAAACAAAACAAAATAGAATCAATTATCTGTGTACCTCAATTCATAAAAACCACAAAAGCCTCTTATCAGTCCATTATAACTTATAACCCATAAATCAAATCAAATGGAATCAAACAAGCTAAATTCAAAGTTTGTGAATATTATAGCAAAGCTAGGCCAAAACTATATAACTTGGTCATATATTGGAAGATGATTTAAAAAATAACAATAATTTAGAACAATGGGTATTATTTAGGTTTTCATCTGTTTAAAAGTGTTGCGTTCACTATTTAGAGCATTCTGAGCTTAGTAGATCTCGTGTCATGCACCAGTCGGTCAACAAACATTGTCTGCTCGGCTACCACCTTATCCCTACTCTCCTGGGCATCTTTCAACTCTGCTGATAGGTAGGTTTGGGCAACACGTACGGTCCTCACCCAGACTCTTTTGGGCTTTCTTCAACTGAGACTGCAGGGCCGAACGAGTAGCCAGCGCGTTGTCAAGTTCCCCTGGGCCTCACCTAGCTGAATCCCTAAATTGAGCCAAGCAACTAATTGTTATTCCAGCAAACCTGCCTTACTAAGGGCATTTGAGAGTTGCACTTGCTGCTCAGTGAACATCTTCTCTAAGGTACATAGCCTATCCCATGTGGACTCCACTTCAGTACCCACCATACCAGCTTGGGTTAAGTGAATCATCCCCTTATCATAAAACATGCATAAGGCTATGAGCAATAAAGTGTGACAGAGAATCCAGCGACAACTGAATAGTTGCTAACTTACCAGCATCAGATGTTTTTGTCCCTGATTGAGGTGATCCCTCGCGATCACCTCTTCCAGCTACATTTGGTCAGCCAGCCAAGAAAACCAGTTCTTCAAAAGCTGAATGAAATTCGTCCTATGATCCACCTCCTGGTTTCACGCATACTGCCCGCCAAAACCGAGGAGGGTAGCGACCGGAGCACGAGAGTTGGCTCCAACATCAGTATGGAGATCCTTGGGATCAGGAACCAATCTTGCTCCTTGTCCTGCAACTTCTGAATGAAGAGGAGACTTAGCAACCTGTTTCCCCTTGTCAACGGTGGAGGATGGAGGCTCTGACAATAGTCCAGTCCATGGACCAGCACTACGTGCCAGAGATGACGGGCTCGACCCCTCCTTACAGATCTCCTAGTCCACGGACGAGTCACGGACAATGCCTTTCTTGACATGCGGCTCCATTGCGGTAGTAGCACCTACAGATGAATCAAGGGTAGCACTCTCCAAGGCGAGTAGCTCCACTCCTGGGTTGGCAGCAATAGAGGCTGTTGGCGACTCCTCATTGAAAGTCAGATCCACAAGATCCCTTTCCTAGCAAATCAGAGAGGCGATAGGAGCAGCCAGAACGGTTTCCATCTCGATACTCTTAGACCAATGGGGGTTCCCTCCAAAGCTTTCATGTTTTCCAGGCTAGGCATCCTCACCATTTTCTTCTTCTATGATCCAGATGTGTGTACATTAGCCCCAGAAGAATAACCACTGGGAGCGATTAGAGTCCTCCCATACTGCTAGTCCCACTAGAGAACAGACCACTCCGCCTGATATTTCCCGATTAGATAATGTCTGAAATAGGTATTGGCGGTAGAACAAGAAATTCAGCCTTCATTTATTCCTCCTCGGGAAAAAGAACAACGGGGTCATGCCCCCTAATTGAAAACAATGGACAAGTCAAACAAACAACATGCACTATATTAAAAGCAAAACACAAAGGGGAGTACAAAAAACTTACTAAAATCTCTAAAACTACAGAAGATCATCTGACCATCATGGGTGAAGTACCCAGACTTCACAGAAGCAAAAAAGCAATATCTCTGTCAGTCTTTCGTGTCATCCAACTGACCATCCAGACAGGAGGGCTTCACCAACCAACAGACGTCGTGCTTATTCATCTTGACAGAAGTCAAAGAATGAAGCAATTTTGTCGATAGACGGAACTCGACATCCTTTGCTCTAATCAGAGTGGACATCAATATACTCCACCCACTCAGCACCATTTGGGCCGGGGCAATACCCTAATAAGATAGGAAATGGCAAATGGGTCAGGAACAGGGAAGCGCAGGCTAGCCTCGAACATGGCCTTATACAGGCAAATGAACCCTTCCCTTGGAACGGTATGAGACTCACCTTTCGCAACGAGCGACAATCTAAGATCATCATGAACTTCATACCATTGACGGAGGTCGGTCAGATCCTCCTCTGATGTCAGGGGCTCCCTAAAGAAGTCAAAGAAAACCGCCTGTAGCTCACGCGATAACTGAGGTCGTACAAACATGAATAAATGAAGATCCGAGCTTGATCAAACTAGAAAAGAAAAAAATGGATAATAGAAGGAAGCTCTGGAAGGTAAAAAGGTAAAACTCCCCTAAAGCATGCTTATATAAGCCTGGCGTATGGGATAAGTGCTCACCTAATTGTCGCAGGAGCAATAATATCAGCACAGACGTCGAAAAGGTGCCGAAATATGCCATCATGGCATCACACAATCCCCTACGCACAGTCAGTTCATGGCCCTATACGCATTTAGTAGCCCTATACTCAGCCCCATTAACTAGAGGGAGTAATTGATGAAACATCAAACAGTCATCCGATCACAGCCGTACACATGGCACAGATCAACCCTAATGCGGAAAGATCCTGAGTGATATCTCCTCCCTCCATCGCACCATCGACGATAGAGTTAATGGATGAGTGAAATACTCGTTATATAAGGTGAACAAAGGGGATGAGAAAGGTACACACATGCAACCAATTTTATAGTCTACATCCATCCTTGCTGATTTTATCATGGGTAAATGAATTCTCACCGATGCACAACTCCTCAACCAAGCTGAGAACACCTTTATTCCAAGAGTGCTACCTTACTTAGACTTGACATTTCCAAACACTTGCAAGAATGTTGTCTCTGAACTTTCAGAGTAAATTCAACAAAATGGAAGAAAGAACAAACACTACACACGGCAACATTACTTGGAAAATATAAAGTTGTCATATTCCTTTAAAAGTATCAGATTTTATTGAAAATCACCAAGTGAAAGGTCACCCTCCAACTTTGGGCACTAGGTACAACTTTTTTATGTCGTTGATAGTTCAGGGGATAATACTCCGGGTTTGCTTCAAAGAAAAAGACCCTGAGAAGGACTAGTTTCATCATTCAGTGCCATCCCCAATACCACATTCTACGGTGTAGAACGAATGCAAACAAGTTTCTTTCATAAGGTTGTATTGTCGTCAAATCCTACACCCAACAATTACATTGCGATGGTCTTATTTGGTGAATCTTCTTGGAAATTAGCATTCTGTAGTTCAAACCAAAACAAATGGACTTACGTAGAGAACACAACTTTCATCGATGACATTGTAAATTACAAAGGCAAATTCTACGCGTTAAACTGTGAAAGACTTTACATAATTTCAAATTTGGATGCCCCAAACCTTCCCCGTCAGCAAAACTAGTTACACCATCTATATTAGACATTATGTTTAACGAGCCAATTGTAAGTACATGTCAAAAGTATTTGGTAGAACTATTGGGGAAGCTCATGGTTGTTTTTAGGCACACAGACAACGAACATGAGGTTGAAACCGAAGCTGGAGAAATGGACGTCAAATGGTTCAGGACAAAGCAGTTTTGAGTCTACAAGTTCAATGACAACTTTCAAAAAATTGAGATGATGGACGACATAGGCGACAATGCATTATTTGTTGGTTCGAACTCTGCCATTGCTAGTGTTTCTCGACAACATAGAGCTAATTGCATCTACTTCACAAAGGATTTTAATCCATACTCATCCTTGAAGTACAACTACAATAACCAACCTCCCTATGCAGGTCATGATTTTGGCATTTTCGATATGGAGAGCAATATTGTGAACCCATTATTCCCTTCTTCATGTCCATTGTAATCCTTTTCCTTTTGGCCACCACCCATATAGATCATACCAACAGTGTAATCAATTTTCAGTTTCTTTCAGAAGTTAACTTTTAAGGTTTTCCTTAATGCATGCTTTCACTTCTATAGCCATTGAAATAAAATTGCTTTTACTTTTATTCTCACAATGCTTTCTTACTAGTTTATTTTATTTATTTATTTATTTTTACGTAGTTGTTCAGTCGATATGTTATAGGGTTATGTTATGTGTCAACATAATCATTGATAAAGAAGAGCTACAGAGCCGCCGCCACCACGAGATCTGAGGAGCAGCCGCCGCCACCACGAGATCTGAGGAGCAGCTTGCGAAAGAGAGCTGAGGAGCAGCTCGCGAACGAGATCTGAGGAGCAGTTCGCGAACGAGATCTGAGGTGCAGCTAGCGAACGAGATCTGAGGAGCTGACGCCGCCATCACTCCAGGCTGCGAGATCGACCGTCCGCGTTTCTTCACGGACGCGAGATCGATCTGCTTCAAGGCCGGCAAGATCCTGAACAGCCGCCGCGAGGGGAAACAACCGTCGCCTTTCAGATATTTCAAGGCCGCGAGACCGGCCGCCTGTTTCGACCGACCGCCGCTCACGGCCGTGTGACAGACCGACTATCCCCTTCTTTCACCTTTCTCTCTGCCTGGCCGCCGGCTTTGGCGACGGGAGACGGGTACGGGCTGATCTGACAGGACAACAGCCATCCGCTAGCCGGACTGACATCTGGATGTGATGTGCACGGCCCCAGTCTCCACCCCTCCCCCCACGGGACCGGGTCATGGGGATTCTAGGCCCTCTTTCGCCCAGATTTTGGGAAAAATTTTGGTGGCTGACGTTGTGGAGACTCCGATTGAAGGCACTAGATTCCGTAAAGAGGGAGCTCCCGCAATTGGCATTACGGCAACAGATGAGTTCCGTGGGGAGGCTTTTATGGAAAAACATGTGATCGTTTTAAAATTCTCTAGTTATCGCCCAACATTGGAAGACATCCGTGATTCGATCCACAGAACTTGGGGAATTTTGGGAGATTTTTCGCTCGGCTTACTCAATCAACGGCATGTGTTGGTTCGTCTTCAATCGGAGGAGGAAGCAAAGAAAGTTTTGTCGCGGGATTCCTTTCTGATTCGTGGCGTTCGTTTCAAAGCATTTCGTTGGCATGATGGCTTTAGTCTGAAGGAGGATCCGATATCGGTGCCACTGTGGGTAGAGTTGCCTAACTTACCTTTACATCTTTTTCATCCCCCTATTTTAAAAGCAATTGTCAATTCTTTTGGTGTTTTTTTTAGAATGGATGATCATACTAGATGTTTATCGCGCCCGGGCTTTGCCCGCGTGTGTGTTGAGATGACTTTGGCGGACAAATTACCAAACAAAGTATGGATTGATAGGGCCAATAATAGAGGTTTCTGGCAGAAGATTGAGTACCCAGGTTTCAAATATTGTGACTTTTGTTCCTTGCTCGGGCATGAGGAAAGTGTTTGTCGCAAGAAGCTAGGCATTAAGGGCGGTGGCCGGGTTTCAGAACTAGGTAATGTTGAGAAGATAGCCAAATCAAAGACCGAAAGTAACAATACCAGGCAACAATATGTTCCAGTGATCAGAAAAGGAAATTTTTCGAACTCGGAAGTGGGTGTGAGTGGAACAAAAAATAGCAAAGGCGAGGAGATTTCGGACGGAGTCGGGAATAGAAAGCAGGTGGCCATTGACCCGGTTAAGGTGGGTTTGTCCAACACATTTGAGGCATTGATGGAGAATATTGAGCAAGATGAAGGTCCTCCAGCGGAATTACAAATAGCGGGTCACAAATTAGAGCATGCTAAAATCGGGGTCCAGCATGAGTCTACGGAGGAATGCTTACTAGAGGCGGGATATACAACCTCAGAAATTGATAATGTTCTTGGACAACAACAAAAGTTACCCATACACGAAGATGAGATAAATCCGGAAACTAAGGACAATCCTTCTATTCAAAGTGCAGCGTCGCCAACTGTAAGGCCGCAGCAGAGAGCTTATGAGCATGTTCACCAGTTGGAATCAGGGATGGCGCAGGGGGTTTCGACCAAGGCTGTAGGCGGGGATGTCAGGATCTCTAGTCCAGAGAAAAAAACGAGCAGTGGGAATGCTTCTCTCCAGATAAATGCAATGATGTCAGGCAGCGACTCCGAGCCAACAAAGAAGGACGCAACAGCTGAGGATGTTGACAGTGGGTTTGTATATGGCTATGGCAGTGGAGCTCAAGTTGGTGCTCAGAATCGGGTTCAGAGTGGTGACAAGGTGCATGACCGGAAGGTTGGGTTTCCAGCAGATGCGGGTATTGTACAAGATGACGAAGCTTTAGTGGATGCAATAGTACTTGAAGCATCGAATATAAATCATATCAACTTTTTGGTTCGCAAAGCTAACAGCGAAACCGACTTGGAGACCGATACCGACATTTCTGATAGTTCAGAAGAAGAAGATTTGTCAAGAGTAGTGTCAGGTTTAAAGACAGACCAAATTCGAATATCGAAAAGATTTCATGCGACGGACTTCAGAGACATCAAAGTATATCCTCGTCGATCAGCTAGAATGAAGAAAAGTAACAGCAAGTATAGACATTGAACTAGAGGTTTGGTCTCTATTTATTTTGGGTTTGTTATGATGTAAGTCCTTTGGTTCTCTTAATCGGGCAGCTCATGTTCTCCCGTCTGATGTAAAAGATTTTTCAAGTAATAAAAAGCCTAGTATTCTTATTAAAAAAAAAAAAAAAAAAAAACATAATCATTGATCATGTTCGATTGCATCCCATATTATGTAGTAACAGGCATTCGTTAGCTTTACTGTGTAGACCAACAATCATCCCTTCACTCATCAGAAGAATAACAACTCCGGGGCATTCAATATTGTTACCATTGAGCTGTCATGCCATTCGCATTGTTGATACTTGTTGTCGTCCTTGCAACTCATATATATACTTGAGGCTCGTAACAGAAGTAGTGAAACCTATGGTAGCTGCATGGATTTTTATATGATACATAATGGTGTCATTACCACAGTTCGTTATTGTGAGCAAGAATTATGCAAAGACTATGAAAAAGAGATAGATATAGGGGGCTGGCATTAGTTCAAATGAACGTAATGAGTGGTTACATGAATTGCAAAATTAAAAAACCCACAGATATATATTGATGGAACACGATAAACAACTCAAACAAATTGTCAATATCAAATGATCCTATTTCTATGTAATGTCTAAAATTCTATTGCTCGTGGGATAGATTCTTCCACAGCATTGCTCTTGATGGTTTCAAGTAGTCGAACTGAATCAGGGATGCCAGGTTTACTAAACAACTTGGGATGCATTTATCATCACATTAGGAAACACCACATATCAGCAGTTTTCTTTTCCAGAGCTCTAAGCAGTAGCTCATTGCTTCTATCTGAGAAGCCCCTAAAGCTGTCTTCGTTCTCACGTGACAAATCCTTTCACACTGTGTACAAATGTGGTTTGCAGTACTTGACTGGTGGGAAACCACGAGTGGCTCTTCATTGTTTCCTCACGACTAGTTTTCTTTTCCACTAGTGACTGCATTGTTGTGATATTCTTGTGTGAGCGGACTTAAAGGGAAAGGTGCAGGAGAGGCTCAAGAGCTCATAAATTCCAAGACGCTTGACAAGTTACAAATGGGAAATTATATTCCTACATAGCATGGGTGAGAAAGTGGAATATGCTATATATATGCGAATTTGGATCTACAAAGTACTACACATTTTAAAGCCATTTTAAAGCCCTCATAGATTTTGAAGATAAGTAAACTAACAGAGACTAGCATAAGATTATCTAATGCCAAAAAACTTAACATTGTAAATTGCTTAGCCAGAGCCAGACTAGTGAAATAAAAATTAAACATAAACATGTCAAACTTTTTCCATGCAATTTTTTTTCCCTTAACCCCTCCCCACCCCATGTCGATGGCCGAGTTCGAACTCATGACGTCTGATACCATCCGCCACACCTCTACCAACTCAACTGGTACACCTGCGACTTTTTCCATGCAATTAATATTATTCTTCGTGATACTTTGACCATGAATTACCATTGTGCTTATGTCAAATTTTATTTTCTTCAAATCTCTGGTTGTGTGTTTTGTTAGTCTGTTTTGACAAGTGTCAAAATTATATTCACTTTGAGATTAAATTCAATGAAACTAACTTGGTGAACATTGTAATAACATTCATGGCCAATGGCATGACAGTTCAATGGTTAGAGTGCGACGTGTTTATCAGTTTATGGTGTGTTTCGAAGCATAATTCGTGCTTCAATGCTCTAGTTGATCCTTCTATTAGAATCAACTATGCTTTGCACCCATTTCGTCGAATCCAAATTTTGTTTTCCATTTTGCCCTCGCCAAATTTTTGATTTTTCATCATATCCGCATCCTCTGTCTACCTCTCCTTGATTGCACTCTATCACTACCGGCCACAGGCACCCTCTCCCTCCCCTTCCCATATCTTGCCACCGTCCTCACTTCATCTTCTCTAGCCCTGCCAGAAACCTCCAAAACCACCGCCATTACTCGGAGCAACATTGATGCACGTTTGATTTCAAGTAAGCTGGGAGAGCAGCCACAACTAAGTCCAATCCGATCATCAAAGCCAGAAGCTCAAGGAGATTCCTTCCACAAGGGTTGTATCTAAGTTTAGGTTCACTATCCTATGCTTATTCTAATAGGAAATCTACCCCAAGATCCTCGATAGACGAGGAGAGATCAAAGCAGGATTTAGATCATGCTTTGCAGTATAAGATTCAACCCTGGCAAGTGATTGAGGTATGCAAGCCGAACTCAGCGAGGTGGCATGCCATGTGTATTGGTTTCCTGTTGTGGAAGGAGTTGGAGGTTGACCATTTAAATTGAGTTTGTGGAGAAGACGAGATCTGTATGTTCTGAGTAAGGAATGTGATTTCTCGAAAAATGTCAAAATTTCATGAAATATTTCTTATTTTCAAGTTACCTAAATTTCTTTTGCAATCCGAAATATTCATCTCTTTTGTTAGGAAAATCTTAATTTCCCTATATTTTAACTCGTTTTAACCTTAGTTTAGTATTAAATTTTGTTATATAAGTGATTCTTATGCAATATAATGTTTTTATGACATTATCAATCTTGTAGCACTTTTTATGATAAACAGATCCATTTTGCAAGTTCGTTATTACGGGTAGTTCCTACAAAGGATCGGACTAATGACGTATACAATACTTGAATTATCGATGTAGATGCTACATAGTTGGTTCTCATCCTTCAGAGACTACGAGTGTAATAGAAGCGTCCGTCGACAAAGGGATCACCCTAAGATGTATATAAAAGTTTAAAATGCTGAAAATATATTCATAACTTCAAAATTACAACAAAAATTTTTAATTTTTTTTCTATACACAATGAAATATTTCATGAAACCTTTCTTAAAATCAACTTATCGAAATTACGTCAAAAAATGAAATCACGGTTCTTGGTTATGAGTTTAGAGAACCATGGGCTTAGATTAAATTCTGCGGGCCTGGATATCCTGGGTCATTACTTACACTATAATCATATTTTTTTAGCCTAATGTAATTCAACTCAAATTATTTGTTACAACATCGTTTTTATCAACTACATGCACAACAATATATTTGACGATCAAATTATGATCTAAATACTATCAAAATTGCAATTGAACAAATCTTGATCAATTTTTGTGAGTTATCCCTCTCCCACCCTGATCGCAGTCTATCACCACTCCGCAATCAAATGTCTCTCCCCTCCCCTTCCTTTCTCCCACCACCACTGAATATATACGCACGTAGAGTGCGTCCAACCCTAGTAAAAAAATAGTTTGATTACGAACCACAAGAACGAAAATTGAAAGAGAGTAAGAAGCTTTGGAGTTGACATAAAAATTACAAATCAAGACAAAGGCACAATAAATTTTAATTTATAAATAAAAATAAAAATATTAAAATTTAATTTATAAATAAAAATGAAAAAATATCAAAGCATGGTTTCAATCCTGGGACAATGATGATCAAATTTAAGGAAATTTCTTGATCAAATTTTCTATCATAATCAAAATCTTGCTAAAATTATGATCAAAATTTGTGAGTTACCCCTCTCCCTCCCTGATCGAAGTCTATCACCACTCTGCCAGCGAATGCCTCTCCCCTCTCCTTCCTTTCTCCCAGCACCACTGAATATATGCGCACGTAGAACATGTCCACCCCCAAGTAAAAATAAAATAGTTTGATTACGAAGCACAAGAACAAAAATTGAAAGAGTAAGAAACCCTTGGAATAGACGCAAAAATTAAGTCTATCACCATTCCGCCACCGAATGCATCTCCCATGTTTTGTCCCACCACCACTGAATATATGTGCACGTTCACCCCAAGTAAAAATAAAATAGTTTTATTATGAACCATAAAAACGAAAATTGAAAGAGAGCAAGAAGCAATTGGAATAGACGCAAAAATTACAAACCATGACAAGGCACAAATAATATATATCAGAGCCAGGTTTCGATCCTGGGACCTGTGGGTTATGGGCCCACCACGCTTCCGCTGCGCCACTCTGATTATTGGGAAATGTGCCATTATAAATAAGTAGATGCAATTATGATCAAACTTAAGGAAAATCTCGATCAAATTTTCGATCATAATATCTTGCTAAAATTATGATCAAATTTTGTGAGTTACCAATCTCCCTCCCTGATTGCAGTTTATCACCACTCAACCACTGAATGCCTCTCCCCTCCCCTTTCTCTCTCCCACCACCACCACTGAATAGTGAATATATGCTCAAGTAGCGCGCGACCACCTCCAAGTAAAAATAAAATAGTTTGATTACGAACTACAAGAATGAAAATTGAAAGAGAGTAAAAAGCCCTTGGAATAGACGCAAAAATTAAATCTATCACCACACCGCTACCGGATGCCTCAACCCTCCCCTTCCTCTCTCCCACCACCACTGAATATATGCACGCGTAGAACGCGTCCAACCCAAAGTAAAAATAAAATAGTTTGATTACGAACCACGAGAACAAAAATTGAAAGAGAGTAAGAATCCCTTGGAGTAGACGCAAAAATTACAAACCACAACAAGGCACAAACAACAAACAAACAGAAATATCAGCTATAAGTAATTAGATGCAATTATAATCAAATTTAAGGATAAATCTTGATCAAATTTTCGATCATAATCAAAATCTTGATAAAATAATGATCAAATTTTGTGAGTTACCCCTTTTCCTCCCTGATCGCAATCTATCACCACTCTATCACCAAATGCCTCTTTCATCCCCTTCCTCTCTCCCACCATCACTAAATATGTGTGCACGTAGAGAGCATCCACCCCCAAGTAAAATAAAATAGTTTACGAACCACTAGAATAAAAATTGAAAGAGAGTAAGAATCCCTTGGAGTAGACACAAAAATTAAGTCTATCACCACTCTGCCACTGAATGCCTCTCCCATTCCCTTCCTCTCTCACACCACCACTGAATATATGCGCACGTAGAGCGCATCCACCCCCAAGTAAAAATAAAATAGTTTGATTACGAACCACAAGAATGAAAATTGAAAGAGAGTAAGAAGCCCTTGGAGTAGACTAAAAAATTAAGTCTATCACCACTCCGCAACCGAATGCCTCTCCCCTCCCTTTCCTCTTTGGTTCTCTCCCACCACCACCACTGAATATATGCGTGTCCACCTCCAAGTAAAAATAAAATAGTTTGATTACGAACCACAAGAGCGAAAATTGAAAGAGAGTAAAACCCCTTGGAGTAGATGCAAAAATTACAAACCGCGACAAGGCACAACAAAAAAATAAAAATAAAAAAAACAAAGCAAAGCCAAGTTGGACCTGAGGGTTATGGGCCCACCATACTTCCGCTACACTACTCTGATTGTTGGAAAATTTGCAATTATAAGTAATCACATTATATTTCTGATTAGTGATAAGGACAATGATGTATTGGGTTTATTGAGTTTGGCACTCATTAGTTTTTTTCTATTAGGGTTTCACATTCGTTTTGAAAACTATTTGAGTCTAACCCTCATTTTCTGACGGAACCGTTAAGTTCACGTCAAGTTTAATTTTTAAACCCTTTTGCCCTTACCTTAAGTTAAACCGTAATTTAGCCCAAAAGAAGACATCTCTTTCCTCCTCCTCACGACAATCTCTCCTCCCTATTGCAACAAAGACGCACACCTTTCTCCTCCCTGCTGCAACGAAGACACTCCTCCCTGCGACGATGATGCACGCTTCTTCCTACGACGAGCAAATTGGCAATGAAAAATGTGAAATTGGATAACCACTTACGACTAATGCAAAGTTATAAAACGGTTCCAGAGTGGTGGTTCCTCGCACTGCTATTTGGTAGCATTGGACTACTAATTTACACGTGTTATCATCTTTTTTCCTCTTTTTAATCTTTGCTTCCTTGCATGGATTTCTCCTCCAAATATAAAGAGTGAGATAGAGAGCTCATGAATAGATAGAGAACAAAGATATAGTACAAACATAGAGTTTTAGAGAGAGAGGAGAGAAGGGAAAGCTCTCTCCTTTATCATTTTTCTTCTTCATCATTAGCAATAAAGTTGAGCAAACCGCATTGCTTCAAATTTTGAATTTTTTCCCCTGCATAATAATTTTCAACTACCCAAGCGGGAGAGTGAGTAAGAAGAACCCAATTTCACTTCATTTCCACTTCTTCTCTTCATCAGATCTTGTTCTTGCTCAATCAACACTTCCAAATCCAACATGGGTTCTTCTTGTTCTCTGATCAAATAAAGAAATTTGTTTGATTGATTTGGGTTTGATTTCAATCTCAAGATTTCATTTCCTAATATGTGTATCCCCCAATTTACTCTATTTGTGCACATTTTAGTTATTATTATTATTATTATTATTATTATTATTTTATTTTTTTATTTTTTTATTTTTTTTTTTTTATGAAATGAGATTGGGAATCGAACTTCTCTTGTAGATTTGAGAATTGGGGGTGTAGGGTTATTCTTTACTAGTCTGTTTCTAATTTGGTTTTCTGGTATAAGCAATGGAGGACGATCAAGAACAGAAGCAATATGTGTGTAAGTTCTACAATAAGATATTCCTTTGTGGGAGATCTCTGGGAGGGCACATCTGGTCACACATGAGCAAGAACTCTTCACTTGAAGAAAATGAGATGAACTTGTTGGACAATAACAAGAAAAAGAAGAGGTGTGTCTTCGTCGCAGCAAAGAGGAGGGAAATCACCGTGAGGATGAGGAAGGAGGCGTGTCTTCTTATGGGCTAAATTATGGTTTAACCTAAGGTAAAGACAAAAAGGTCCAAAAATTAATTTTGACAGATCAGTGACGTGGACTTAACAGTTCCGTAAAAAAAAGATGATTAGACTCAAATAGTTTTTAAAACAAATTCTAAATTCCAATACTAATGAGTGTCAAACTCAAAAAAACCCTAATATAATATCCACTATGTTTCAAATATGCAACAATTCTCTCTTCGAAACATATACAAACACAACTAGAGTTAACTTGGCTTCATTGTTCATGAGATATTCAAAAGAAATTATTGATTCTAGGAAGACAGGTGGTTGATAGCCCTTTGATTGCCAATGAAATTATTGATTCTCGGAAGACGCAAGGTGTTCCAGGGCTCATCATCAAATTAGATTTTTCAAAAGCCTTTGACAGTGTTTCTTGGAGTTACTTGGATTTGGTAATGGCCCGTCTGGGGTTTGACTCCAAATAGATTCATTGGCTTCACACTTGCAGATCTACGACCAATTTCTCCTTGAAGATTAATAGTTAGCTACAGGGGTTTTTCAGTAGCTTAAAAGGCTTGTGTCAAGCTGATCCTATGTCCCCTATTCTCTTTAAGTTAGCAGCTGAAGGTCTTACACAAATGATTCTTAAGGCGGTTGATGTTGGTCTAGTGAAAAGATTTTCAGTTACAGAAGGCAGTCCTCCTATTTGCATTCTTCAGTATGCAGATGATACTATCCTCTTCTATGATGCCTCTGCTACTCAGGTTCTTGCTCTCAAAATAATTATACTTTGGTTCGAAGTTATTTCAAGTCTGAATATCAACTTTAAAAAAAAATTGATGGTGTTGCTCTTTGGAGAAATCCCTCATTTACAGCAGTTGGCGGGTTTATTTGGTTGTGCAGCAGGTCAGCTTCCGGTTAAGTACTTAGGCATGCCTTTGGGTGCTAGATTTAAAAGTAAAGTGATAAGGGAAGACAATCAAAAGATTGGAATCGAGGTTAGCTTCTTGAAAGCAGGCAGGCTAGCGCTTGTCCAATCCACTTTAGCTTCTATCCCGGTGTTCATTCTGTCTCTGTTCAAGGTACTTTCTTCAATAGCTGCCAAGATGGAACAAATCATGCGCAACTTCCTTTGGGATTCTACACAAAACTCTAGAAATTTGCATCTAGTGGGTTGGGAGAAAATTTGTTGTCCATAAACTCGAGGTGGTTTAGGCATTCGCCAAGTGAGCACTTTCAACCTAGCTCTACTTTCTAAGTGGCTTTGACAGTTTGCTGAAGAATATGGCAATTCATGGAGATCACGCATCGTTGATAAATATGGGCGAAATAGACGAGATTGGGATGCAATAACCAAATACGTTCCCTATGGGTGCTTTGTGTGGAAGTCCATCTCTCGGTGCACAAGTGTTTTCTACCCTCACACCTCGTTCCGATGTGGCAATGGCAATTCCATCTCCTTCTGGCAAGATTTTTGGTGTAGCAACCAACCTTTAAAGGATTTGTTTTCTATGTTTATCATTAACAATCAAAAAAATGGGAGAGTTGACAACTTTTGGTCCAATGGAGTTTCCTGGAATCTTTCCTTTCGGGGACCCCTAAATGATGGAGAGCTAGAGGATGCTGTCAATTTAATGCAACTGTTGGACAATCAGATGCTCTCGGAGGGATCTGATGTTTTTGTGTGGATGGGTAAAGGTGCAGGTTTCTCAGTTAAAAAATTTTCCGATATGCTAGCTGCCTCTCATTATGAGACTCACTCCAACCCTTTCATTTCCTCTCATAAGAATCTAGTTTGGGTGAAAAATCTTTTTCCTCACATTAATTTCTTCTGCTGGTCGGTGTTGCATGAGAGGATCTTGACTAAAAATAGGTTAAATAATAGAGGATTCCACACAGGAAGTCTCTATGTGCTTTGTAATGAGAATGATGAGACTCTTGATCACTTGATGCTTCACTGCAGATTTTCCAAATCTATTTGGAGCAGTTTCTTATCAGAATTTGGCATGAGTCTGATGTTTCAAGGTTCCCTTTTGGATTGGCTAAGTTGGTGGTCCCAAGCTAATCCATCCCGGCGTGCGGAGTGGTTATGGCGTAGGGTTCCTCACGTGCTCATGTGGTGTGTGTGGAAAGAAAGAAATAGGAGGATTTTTAAGAAGTTCAACAAATCGGAACATTCTATCTTTATCGAGATTAGGGAATTGTTGTGGCGGATGGGTTCGGTCTATAATCTTTTTAAAGACTTGTTTTTTGACACCTTCATGGTATCTTGGCATTCTTTGATGTAGGAATGGTTTCTCTTGTACCTTGTTTCCTTTCTTATCTTCAATAAAAATCTACATGTTTGGCCAAAAACAAAAGGAGATATTCAAAAGAAATCAAAATTTTCAATCATTTCATACATACAGAAGATTTTGGAACTCGTATTTCATTAATCTTACGACCCGCTGTATTAGATTCTTGATGCCATACCACCAATAACATATTATGAATCGCAACAACATTAACAAACATAATCAGAAACTAAAGACAATATTTACAATTTTTACAATATTGTTGTATCAGAGTTTATATGCAATTTTTACAATATTGTTGTATATCTTTGGTGTGTTTGATTAAGCTTTTTTTTTTTTCTTGGCATCATTTGGATACATGCCACAAACTTTTGGGGATAAAGACAATAGGGTTCACATGCCAATAGTTATAAAGAGAATAACTCATTTTCTATTTAGGGGAAAAGCTAATAAGATAACATGATTCAAAATATGTTGAGTTGGTATCCAAAATGTGAAAATTTGTCCCCTTTTCTTTCAATAGTCCCATTCACTTTCAAATGACATAATTAATATTTTGTTTCAGATGAAAATTTACCATAATACTTTTTATTACCCAACTTTTATTTTCAATTGCTGAGTTGAGTTGCTGAGAATCATATTGCAACCATATAGTGATTTGTGCGTCGACTAATGCCTCAACAAATATGATGGTAAAATAAAAACATGGGGTAAAAAATATAACAACATTGTAGAAAGCTGGAGAATCTTAGAAAATTACATAACAAAAATGAAAGGAGGAGCAAAAGCATCTACTTGCCAAAAGAAAACCATAAACATGCAACAACTACATTGAAAACTTTAACAAAAAAAATATAATAAATAAATAAATAAAAACTACATTGAAATAATAGTGTACAATCAAAATATCACACCAATCCTACCAATGGAACATAGGAAAATAAAACTCCAAAAACAAAACAAAACAGAATCAGTTATCTGGTGTACCTCAATTCATAAAAAACATAAAAACCTCTTATCAGTCCATTATAACTTATAACCCATAAATCAAATCAAATGGAATCAAACAAGCTAAATTCACAGTTTGTGAATATTATAGCAAAGCTAGGCCAAAACTATATAACTTGGTCATATATTGGAAGATGATTTAAAAAATAACAATAATTTAGAACAATGGGTATTATTTAGGTTTTCATCTGTTTAAAAGTGTTGTGTTCACTATTTAGAGCATTCTGAGCTTAGCAGATCTCGTGCCTTACTAAGGGCATTTGAGAGTTGCACTTGCTGCTCAGTGAACATCTTCTCTAAGGTACATAGCCTATCCCATGTGGACTCCACTTCTGTACCCACCATACCAGCTTGGGTTAAGTGAATCATCCCCTTATCATAAAACATGCATAGGGCTATGAGCAATAAAGTGTGACAGAGAATCCAGCGACAACTGAATAGTTGCTAACTTACCAACATCAGATGTTTTTGTCCCTGATTGAGGTGATCCCCCGATATCACCTCTTCCAGCTACATTTGGTCAGCCAGCCAAGAAAACCAGTTCTTCAAAAGCTGAATGAAATTCGTCCTATGATCCACCTCCTGGTTTCACGCATACTGCCCACCAGAACCAAGGAGGTTAGCGACCGGAGCATGAGAGTTGGCTCCAACATCAGTATGGAGATCCTTGGGATCAGGAACCAATCTTGCTCCTTGTCCTGCAACTTCTGAATGAAGAGGAGACTTAGCAACCTGTTTCCCCTTGTCAACGGTGGAGGATGGAGGCTCGAGGCTCGGACAATAGTCCAGTCCATAGACCAGCACTACGTGCCAGAGATGACGGGCTCGACCCTTCCTTGCGGATCTCCTAGTCCACGAACAATGCCTTTCTTGACATGCGGTTCCATTGCGGCAGTAGGACCTACAGATGAATCAAGGGTAGCACTCTCCTAGGCGAGCAGCTCCACTCCTGGGTTGGCAGTGATAGAGGCTGTCGGCGACTCCTCATTGAAAGTCAGATCCACAAGATCCCTTTCCTAGCAAATCAGAGAGGCGATAGGAGCAGCCAGAACGGTTTCCATCTCGATCCTCTTAGACCAATGGGGGTTCCCTCCAGAGCTTACATGTTTTCCAAGCTAGGCACCCTCACCATTTTCCTCTTCTATGATCCAGATGCATGTACATTAGCCCCAGAAGAATAACCACTGAGAGCGATTAGAGTCCGCCCATACTGCTAGTCCCACTAGAGAACAGACCACTCTGCCTGATATTTCCCGGTTAGATAATGATTGAAATAGGTATTGGCGGTAGAGCAAGAAATCCAGCCTTCATTTATTCCTCCTCGGGAAAAAGAACAACAGGGTCATGCCCCCTAATTGAAAACAATGGACAAGTCAAACAAACAACATTCACTATATTAAAAGCAAAAAACAAAGGGGAGTACACGAAACATACTAAAATCTCTAAAACTACAGAAGATCATCTGACCATCATGGGTGAAGTACCCAGACTTCGCAGAAGCAAAAAAGCAATATCTCTGTCAGTCTTTCGTGTAATCCAACTGTCCATCCAGATAGGAAGGCTTCACCAACCAACAGACGTCGTGCTTATTCATCTTGACAGAAGTCAAAGAATGAAGCAGTTTTGTCGATAGACAGAACTCGACATCCTTTGCTCTAATCAGAGTGGAAATCAATATACTCCACCCACTCAGCACCATTTGGGTCGGGGCAATACCATAATAAGATAGAAAATGCCAAATAGGTCAGGAACAGATAAGCGCAGGCTAGCCTCGAACATGGCCTTATACAGGCAAATGAACCCTTCCCTTGGAACGGTATGAGACTCACCTTTCGCAACGAGCGACAATCTAAGATCATCATGAACTTCATACCATTGATGGAGGTCGGTCAGATCCTCCTCTGATGTCAGGGGCTCCCTAAAGAAGTCAAAGCAAGCCGCCTGTCGCTCACGCGATAATTGAGGTCGTACAAACATGAATAAATGAAGATCCGAGCTTGATCAAACTAGAAAAGAAAAAACGAATAATAGAAGGAAGCTCTGAAAGGTAAAAAGGTAAAACTCCCCTAAAGCATGCTTATATAAGCCTGGCGTATGGGATAAGTGGTCACCTAATTGTCGCAGGAGCAATAACAGCAGCACAGATGTCGAAAAGGTGCCGAAATATGCCATCATGGCATCACACAATCCCCTACGCACAGTCAGTTCATGGCCCTATACGCAGTTAGTAGCCCTATACTCAGTCCCATTAACTAGAGGGAGTAATTGATGAGACATCAAACAGTCATCCGATCACTGCCGTACACATGGCACAGATCAACCCTAATGCGGAAAGATCCTGAGTGATATCTCCTCCCTCCATCGAACCATCGACGATAGAGTTAATGAATGAGTGAAATACTCGTTATATAAGGTGAACAAAGGGGATGAGAAAGGTACACACATGCAACCAATTTTATAGTCTACATCCATCCTTGCTGATTTTATCATTGGAATGTCTTCGGCCACAATAACGATGGTCCTAGGCTCGCTGCTATTCGCTTCCGCAGGCTAGGAATCGACAAGAACAGATTTGGACGCATCACCTACCATGGGTAAATGAATTCTCACCGATGCACAACTCAACCAAGCCGAGAACACTTTTATTCCAAGAGTGCTACCTTACTTAGACTTGACATTTCCAAACACTTGCAAGAATGTTGTCTCTGAACTTTCAGAGTAAATTCAACAAAATGGAAAAAAGAACAAACACTACACACGGCAACATTACTTGGAAAATATAAAGTTGTCATATTCCTTTAAAAATATCAGATTTTATTGAAAATTACCAAGTGAAAGGTCACCCTCCAACTTTGGGCACTAGGTACAACTTTTTTATGTCGTTGATAGTTCAGGGGATAATACTCCGGGTTTGCTTCAAAGAAAAAGACCCTGAGAAGGACTAGTTTCATCATTCAGTGCCATCCCCAATACCACATTCTACGGTGTAGAACGAATGCAAACAAGTTTCTTTCATAAGGTTGTATTGTCGTCAAATCCTACACCCAACAATTACATTGCGATGGTCTTATTTGGTGAATCTTCTTGGAAATTAGCATTCTGTAGTTCAAACCAAAACAAATGGACTTACGTAGAGAGCACAACTTTCATCGATGACATTGTAAATTACAAAGGAAAATTCTGCGCCTTAAACTGTGAAGGACTTTACATAATTTCAAATTTGGATGCCCCCAAACCTTCCCCGGCCGTCAGCAAAACTAGTTACACCATCTATATTAGACATTATGTTTAACGAGCCAATTGTAAGTACATGTCAAAAGTATTTGGTAGAACTATTGGGGAAGCTCATGGTTGTTGTTAGGCACACAGACAACGAACATGAGGTTGAGACCGAAGCTGGAGGCATGGACGCCAAATGGTTCAAGACAAAGCAGTTTCGAGTCTACAAGTTCAATGACAACTTTCAAAAAATTGAGATGATGACATAGGCGACCATGCATTATTTGTTGGTTCGAACTCTGCCATTGCTAGTGTTTCTCGACAACATAGAGCTAATTGCATCTACTTCACAAAGGATTTTAATCCATACTCATCCTTGAAGTACAACTACAATAACCAACCTCCCTATGCAGGTCATGATTTTGGCATTTTCGATATGGAGAGCAATCTTGTGAACCCATTATTCCCTTCTTCATGTCCATTGTAATCCTTTTCCTTTTGGCCACCACCCATATAGATCATACCAACAGTGTAATCAATTTTCAGTTTCTTTCAGAAGTTAACTTTTAAGGTTTTCCTTAATGCATGCTTTCACTTCTATAGCCATTGAAATAAAATTGCTTTTACTTTTATTCTCACAGTGCTTTCTTACTAGTTTATTTTATTTATTTATTTTTACATAGTTGTTCAGTCGATATGTTATAGGGTTATGTTATGTGTCAACAAAATCAATGATCATGTTCGATTGCATCCCATATTATGCAGTAACAAGCATTCGTTAGCTTTACTGTGTAGACCAACAATCATCCCTTCACTCATCAGAAGAATAACAACTCCGGGGCATTCAATATTGTTACCATTGAGCTGTCATGCCATTGGCATTGTTGATACTTGTTTGAGGCTCGTAACAGAAGTAGTGAAACCTGTGGTAGCTGCATGGATTTTTATATGATACATAAAGGTGTCATTACCACAGTTCGTTATTGTGAGCAAGAATTATGCAAAGACCATGAAAAAGAGATAGATATAGGGGGCTGGTTTAAGCATTAGTTCAAATGAACGTAATGAGTGGTTACATGAATTGCAAAATTAAAAAACCCACAGATATATATTGATGGATCATGATAAACAACTCAAACAAATTGTCGATATCAAATGATCCTATTTCTATGTAATGTCTTAACTTCTATTGCTCGTGGGATAGATTCTTCCACAGCATTGCTCTTGATGGTTTCAAGTAGTCGAACTGAATCAGGGATGCCAGGTTTACTAAACAACTTGGGATGCATTTACCATCACCTTAGGAAACACCACATATCAGCAGTTTTCTTTTCCAGAGCTCTAAGCAGTAGCTCATTGCTTCTATCTGAGAAGCCCCTAAAGCTGTCTTCGTTCTCACGTGACAAATCCTTTCTCACTGTGTACAAATGTGGTTTGCAGTACTTGACTTGTGGGAAACCACGAGTGGCTCTTCATTGTTTCCTCACGACTAGTTTTCTTTTCCACTAGTGACTGCATTGTTGTGATATACTTGTGTGAGCGGACCTAAAGGGAAAGGTGCAGGAGAGGCTCAAGAGCTCATAAATTCCAAGAAGCTTGACAAGTTACAAATGGGAAATTATATTCCCACATAGCATGGGTGAGAAAGTGGAATGTGCTATATATATGCGAATTTGAATCTACAAGGTACTACACATTTTAAAGCCGTTTTAAAGCCCTCATAGATTTTGAAGATAAGTAACCTAACACAGACTAGCATAAGATTATCTAATGCCAAAAAACTTAACATTGTAAATTGCTTAGCCAGAGGCAGACTAGTGAAATAAAAATTAAACATAAACATGTCAAACTTTTTCCATGCAATTTTTTTTTCCCTTAACCCCTCCCCACCCCATGTCGATGGCCGGGTTCGAACTCGTGACGTTTGATACCATCCGCCACACCTCTACCAACTCAACTGGTACACCTTCGGCTTTTTCCATGCAATTAATATTATTCTTCGTGATACTTTGACCATGAATTACCATTGTGCTTATGTCAAATTTTATTTTCTTCAAATCTCTGGTTGTGTGTTTTGTTAGTCTGTTTTGACAAGTGTCAAAATTATATTCACTTTGAGATTAAATTCAATGAAACTAACTTGGTGAACATTGTAATAACATTCATGGCCAATGGCATGACAGTTCAATGGTTAGAGTGCGACGTGTTTATCAGTTTATGGTGTGTTTCGAAGCATAATTCGTGCTTCAATGCTCTAGTTGATCCTTTTATTAGAATCAACTATTCTTTGCACCCATTTCGTCGAATCCAAATTTTCTTTTCCATTTTGCCCTCGCCAAAATTTTGATTTTTCATCATATCCACATCCTCTGTCTACCTCTCATTGATTGCACTCTATCACCACCGGCCACAGGAACCCTCTCCCTCCCCTTCCCATCTCTTGCCACCGTCCTCACTTCATCTTCGCTAGCCCTGCTAGAAACCACCAAAACCACCGCCATTACTCGGAGCAACATTGATGCACGTTCGATTTCAAGTAAGTTGGGAGAGCAGCCACAACTAAGGCCAATCCGATCGTCAAAGCCAGAAGCTCAAGGAGATTCCTCCCACAAGGGTTGGATCTAAGTTTAGGTTCACTATCCTATGCTTATTCTAATAGGAAATCTACCCCAAGATCCTCGATAGACGGGGAGAGATCAAAGCAGGATTTAGATCATGCTTTGCGGTATAAGATTCAACCCTGGCAAGTGATTGAGGTATGCAAGCCGAACTCAGCGAGGTGGCATGCCATGTGTATTGGTTTCCTGTTGTGGAAGGAGGTGGAGGTTGACCATTTAAATTGAGTTTGATTGAGTTTGTGGGGAAGACAGAGATCTGTATGTTCTGAATAAGGAATGTGATTTCTCGAAAAAGGTCGAAATTTCATGAAATATTTCTTATTTTCGAGTTACCTAAATTTTTTTTGAAATCCGAAATATTCATCTCTTTTGTTAGGAAAATTTCAATTTTCCTATATTTTAACTCGTTTTAACCTTAGTTTAGTATTAAATTTTGTTATATAAGTGATTCTTATGCAATATAATGTTTTTATGACATTATCAGTCTTGTAGCACTTTTTATGATAAACAGATCCATTTTGCAAGTTCGTTATTACGGGTAGTTCCTACAAAGGATCGGACTAATGTCGTATACAATACTTGAATTATCGATGTAGATGCTACATAGTTGGTTCTCATCCTTTAGAGACTACGAGTGTAATAGAAGCATTCGTCGACAAAGGGATCACCCTAAGATGTATATAAAAGTTTAAAATGCTGAAAATATATTCATAACTTCAAAATTACAACAAAAAATTTTAATTTTTTTCTATACGCAATGAATTATTTCACGAAACCTTTCCTAAAATCAACTTACCGAAATTACCTCAAAAAACAAAATCACGGTTCTTGGTTATGAGTTTAGAGAACCATGGGCTTAGATTAAATTCTACGGGCCTAGATATCTTGGGTCATTACTTACACTATAATCATATTTTTTTAGCCTAATTTAATTCTACTCAAATTAGTTGTTCCACATCGTTTTTATCAACTACATGCACAACAATATATTTGACGATCAAATTATGATCTAAATACTATCAAAATTGCAATTGAACAAATCTTGATCAATTTTTGTGAGTTATCCCTCTCCCACCCTGATCGCAGTCTATCACCACTCCGTCGTCAAATGTCTCTCCCCTCCCCTTCCTTTCTCCCACCACCACTGAATATATACGCACGTAGAGTGCGTCCACCCCTAGTAAAAAAAATAGTTTGATTACAAACCACAAGAATGAAAATTGAAAGAGAGTAAGAAGCCTTTGGAGTTGACATAAAAATTACAAATCAAGACAAAGGCACAATAAATTTTAATTTATAAATAAAAATAAAAATATTAAAATTTAATTTATAAATAAATATATATATATATATATATATATATATCAAAGCCCGTTTTCAATCCTGGGACAATGATGATCAAATTTAAGGAAATTTCTTGATCAAATTTTCTATCATAATCAAAATCTTGCTAAAATTATGATCAAAATTTGTGAGTTGCCCCTCTCCCTCCCTGATCGAAGTCTATCACCACTCTGCCAGCAAATGCCTCTCTCCTCTCCTTCCTTTCTCCCAGCACAACTGAATATATGCGCACGTAGAATGTGTCCACCCCCAAGTAAAAATAAAATAGTTTGATTACGAAGCACAAGAACAAAAATTGAAAGAGTAAGAAACCCTTGGAATAGACGCAAAAATTAAGTCTATCACCATTCCGCCACCGAATGCATCTCCCCTATTTTGTCCCACCACCACTGAATATATGTGCACATAGTGCACGTTCACCCCAAGTAAAAGTAAAATAGTTAATTATGAACCATAAAAACGAAAATTGAAAAAGAGCAAGAAGCCATTGGAATAAACGCAAAAATTACAAACCATGACAAGGCACAAAAAAAACAAAAAATATATATCAGAGCCAGGTTTCGATCCTGGGACCTGTGGGTTATGGGCCCACCACGCTTCCGCTGCGCCACTCTGATTATTAGGAAATGTGCCATTATAAGTAATTAGATGCAAATATGATCAAATTTAAGGAAAATCTTGATCAAATTTTCGATCATAATATCTTGCTAAAATTATGATCAAATTTTGTGAGTTACCCATCTCCCTCCCTGATTGCAGTTTATCACCACTCAACCACTGAATGCCTCTCCCCTCCCATTTCTCTCTCCCACCACCACCACTGAATAGTGAATATATCTCAAGTAGGGCGCGACCACCTCCAAGTAAAAATAAAATAGTTTGATTACGAACTACAAGAATGAAAATTGAAAGAGAGTAAGAAGCCCTTGGAATAGACGCAAAAATTAAATCTATCACCACTACGCCACCGGATGCCTCAACGGTTCAACCCTCCCCTTCCTCTCTCCCACCGCCACTGAATATATGCGCGCGTAGAACGCGTCCACCCCCAAGTAAAAATAAAATAGTTTGATTACAAACCACGAGAACGAAAATTGAAAGAGAGTAAGAATCCCTTAGAGTAGACGCAAAAATTACAAACCACAACAAGGCACAAACAACAAACGAACATAAATATCAGCTATAAGTAATTAGATGCAATTATAATCAAATTTAAGGATAAATCTTGATCAAATTTTTTATCATAATCAAAATCTTGATAAAATAATGATCAAATTTTGTGAGTTACCCCTCTTCCTCCCCTGATCGCAGTCTATCACCACTCTATCACCAAGTGCCTCTTTCATCCCCTTCCTCTCTCCCACCATCACTAAATATGTGCGCACGTAGAGCGCATCCACCCCCAAGTAAAATAAAATAGTTTACGAACCATTAGAATAAAAATTGAAGAGAGTTAGAAGCCCTTGGAGTAGACACAAAAATTAAGTCTATCACCACTCTGCCGCCGAATGCCTCTCCCATTCCCTTCCTCTCTCCCACCACCATTGAATATATGCGCACGTAGAGCGCGTCCACCCCCAAGTAAAAATAAAATAGTTTGATTATGAACCACAAGAATGAAAATTGAAAGAGAGTAAGAAGCCCTTGGAGTCGACTAAAAAATTAAGTCTATCACCACTCCGCAACCGAATGCCTCTCCCCTCCCTTTCCTCTTTGGCTCTCTCCCACCACCACCACTGAATATGTGCGTGTCCACCTCCAAGTAAAAATAAAATAGTTTGATTACGAACCATATGAGCAAAATTTGAAAGAGAGTAAAAACCCCTTGGAGTAGATGCAAAAATTACAAACCGCGACAAGGCACAATAAAAAAATTAAATAAAACAAATCAAAGCCAAGTTTCAATCCATGGACCTGAGGGTTATGCGCCCACCACACTTCCGCTACACTACTTTGATTGTTGGAAAATCTGCTATTATAAGTAATTACATTATATTTCTGATTAGTGATAAGGACAATGATGTATTGGGTTTATTGAGTTTGGCACTCATTAGTTTTTTCCTATTAGGGTTTCACTTTCGTTTTGAAAACTATTTGAGTCTAACCCTCATTTTCTGACGGAACTGTTAAGTTCACGTCAAATTTAATTTTTAAACCCTTTTGCCCTTACCTTAAGTTAAACCGTAATTTAACCCAAAAGAAGACATATCTTTCCTCCTCCTCGCGACAATCTCTCCTCCCTATTGCAACAAAGACGCACACCTTTCTCCTCCCTGCTACGATGAAGACACTCCTCCCTGCGACGATGATGCACGCTTCTTCCTACGACGAGCAAATTGGCAATGAAAAATGTGAAATTGGATAACCACTTATGACTAATGCAAAGTTATAAAACGGTTCCAGAGTGGTGGTTCCTCACACTGCTATTTGGCAGCATTGGACTGCTAATTTACACGTGTTATCATCTTTTTTCCTCTTTTTAATCTTTGCTTCCTTGCATGGATTTCTCCTCCAAATATAAAGAGTGAGATAGAGAGCTCATGAATAGATAGAGAACAAAGATAGAGTACAAACATAGAGTTTTAGAGAGAGAGGAGAGAAGGGAAAGCTCTCTCCTTTATCATTTTTCTTCTTCATCATTAGCAATAAAGTTGAGCAAACCGCATTGCTTCAAATTTTGAATTTTTTCCCCTGCATAGTAGTTTTCAACTACCCAAGCGGGAGAGTGAGTGAGAAGAACCCAATTTCACTTCATTTCCACTTCTTCTCTTCATCAGATCTTGTTCTTGCTCAATCAACACTTCCAAATCCAACATGGGTTCTTCTTCTTGTTCTCTGATCAAAGAAAGAAATTTGTTTGATTGATTTGGGTTTGATTTCAATCTCAAGATTTCATTTCCTAATCTGTGTATCCCCCAATTTACTCTATTTGTGCACAATTTAGTTATTATTATTATTATTATTATTATTATTATTATTATTATTATTATTATTATTATTATTATTATTATTATATTTTTTTTATGAAATGAGATTGGGAATTGAACTTCTGTTGTAGATTTGAGAATTGGGGGTGTAGGGTTATTCTTTACTAGTCTATTTCTAATTTGGTTTTCTGGTATAAGCAATGGAGGACGATCAAGAACAGAAGCAATATGTGTGTAAGTTCTACAATAAGATATTCCTTTGTGGGAGATCTTTGGGAGGGCACATGAGGTCACAGATGAGCAAGAACTCTTCACTTGAAGAAAATGAGACGAACTTGTTGGACAATAACAAGAAAAAGAAGAGGTGTGTCTTCGTCACAGCAAAGAGGAGGGAAATCACCGTGAGGATGAGGAAGGAGGTGTGTCTTCTTTTGGGCTAAATTATGGTTTAACCTAAGGTAAAGACAAAAAGGTCCGAAAATTAATTTTGACTGGTCAGTGACGTGGACTTAACGGTTCCGTAAAAAAAAAGATGATTAGACTCAAATAGTTTTTAAAACAAATGCCAAACTCCAATAATAATGAGTGTCAAACTCAAAAAAAACTCTATTATAATATCCACTATGTTTCAAATATGCAACAATTCTCTCCTCGAAACATATACAGACACAACTAGAGTTAACTTGGCTTCATTGTTCATGAGATATTCAAAAGAAATTATTAATTCTAGGAAGACAGGTGGTTGATAGCCCTTTGATTGCCAATGAAATTATTGATAGCCCCCTTTGATTGCCAATGAAATTATTGATTCTCGGAAGACGCAAAGTGTTCCAGGGCTCGTCATCAAATTAGATTTTTCAAAAGTCTTTGACAATGTTTCTTGGAGTTACTTGGATTTGGTAATGGCCTGTCTGGGGTTTGACTCCAAATAGATTCATTGGCTTCACACTTGCAGATCTACGACCAATTTCTCCTTGAAGATTAATAGTTAGCTACAGGGGTATTTCAGTAGCTTTAAAGGCTTGTGTCAAGGTGATCCTATGTCCCCTATTCTCTTTACGTTAGCAGCTGAAGGTCTGACACAAATAATTCTTAAGGCGGTTGATGCTGGTCTAGTGAGAAGATTTACAGTTACAGAAGGCAATCCTCCTGTTTGCATTCTTCACTATGCAGATGATATTATCCTCTTCTATGATGCCTCTGCTACTCAGATTCTTGCTCTCAAAATAATTATGCTTTGGTTCGAAGATATTTCAGGTCTGAAAATCAACTTAAAAAAAAAATAGATGGTGTTGCTCATTGAAGAAGTCCCTCATCTACAGCAGTTGGCGGGTTTATTTGGGTTTGCTGCAGGTCAGCTTCCGGTTAAGTACTTAGGAATGCCTTTGGGTGCTAGATTTAAAAGTAAAATGATATGGGAAGACAATCAAAAGAATGGAATCGAGGTTAGCTTCTTGAAAGCAGGCAGGCTAGCGCTTGTCCAATCCACTTAAGCTTCTATCCGGGTGTTCATTCTGTCTCTGTTCAAGGTACTTTCTTCAATAGCTGCCAAGATGGAACAAATCATGCACAACTTCCTTTGGGATTCTACACCAAACAGTAGAAAGATGCATCTAGTGGGTTGGGAGAAAAATTGTTGTCCATAAACTCGAGGTGGTTTAGGCATTCGCCAAGTGAGCACTTTCAACCTAGCTCTACTTTCTAAGTGGCTTTGACGGTTTGCTGAAGAATATGGAAATTTATGGAAATCACGCATCATTGATAAATATGGGCGAAATAGACGGGATTGGGATGCAATAACCAAATACATTCCCTATGGGTGCTTTGTGTGGAAGTCCATTTCTCGGTGCACAAGTGTTTTCTACCCTCACACCTCGTTCCGATGTGGCAATGGCAATTTCATCTCCTTCTGGCATGATTTTTGGTGTAGCAACCAACCTTTTAAAGGATTTCTTTTCTATGTTTATCATTAACAATCAGAAAAATGGGAGAGTTGACAACTTTTGGTTCAATGGAGTTTCCTGGAATCTTTCCTTTCGGAGACCCCTAAATGATGGAGAGCTAGAGGATGCCGCCAATTTAATGCAACTGTTGGATAATCAGATGCTCTCGGAGGGATCTGTTGTTTTGGTGTGGATGGGTAAAGGTGCAGGTTTCTCAGTTAAAAAATTTTCCGATATGCTAGCTACCTCTAATTATGAGACTCACTCCAACCCTTTCATTTTCTCTCATAAGAATCTAGTTTGGGTGAAAAATCTTCTTCCTCGCATTAATTTCTTCTGCTGGTCGGTGTTGCATGAGAGGATCTTGACTAAAAATAGGTTAAATAATAGAGGATTCCACACAGGAAGTCTCTATGTGCTTTGTAATGAGAATGATGAGACTCTTGATCACTTGATGCTTCACTGCAGATTTTCCAAATCTATTTGGAGCAGTTTCTTATCAGAATTTGGCATGAGTCTGATGTTTCAAGGTTCCTTTTTGGATTGGCTAAGTTGGTGGTCCCAAGCTAATCCATCCTGGCGTGCGGAGTGGTTATGGCGTAGGGTTCCTCACGTGCTCATGTGGTGTGTGTGGAAAGAAAGAAATAGGAGGGTTTTTTAGAAGTTCAACAAATCGGAACATTCTATCTTTATCGAGATTAGGGAATTGTTGTGGCGGATGGGTTTGGTCTATAATCTTTTTAAAGACTTATTTTTTGACACCTTCATGGTATCTTGGCACTCTTTGATGTAGGAATGGTTTCCCTTGTACCTTGTTTCCTTTCTTATCTTCAATAAAAATCTTCATGTTTGGCCAAAAACAAAAAGAGATATTCAAAAGAAATCAAAATTTTCAATCATTTCATACATACAGAAGATTTTGGAACTCGTATTTCATTAGTCTTACGACCCGCTGTATTAGATTCTTGATGCCATACCACCAATAACATATTATGAATCGCAACAACATTAACAAACATAATCAGAAACTAAAGTACACTCGGAGAGTTTATATGCAATTTTTACAATATTGTTGTATATCTTTGGTGTGTTTGATTAAGCTTTTTTTTTTTTCTTGGCATCATTTGGATACATGCCACAAACTTTTGGGGATAAAGACAATAGGGTTCACATGCCAATAGTTATAAAGAGAATAACTCATTTTCTATTTATGGGGAAAAGCTAATAAGATAACATGATTCAAAATATGTTGAGTTGGTATCCAAAATGTGAAAATTTGTCCCCTTTTCTTTCAATAGTCCCATTCACTTTCGATTGACATAATTAATATTTTGTTTCTGATGAAAATTTACCATAATACTTTTTATTACCCAACTTTTTTTTTTCAATTGCTGAGTTGAGTTGCTGAGAATCATATTGCAACCATATAGTGATTTGTGCGTCAACTAATGCCTCAACAAATATGATGGTAAAATAAAAACTTGGGGTAAAAAATATAACAACATTGTAGAAAGTTGGAGAATCTTAGAAAATTACATAACAAAAATGAAAGGAGGAGCAAAAGCATCTACTTGCCAAAAGAAAACCATAAACATGCAACAACTACATTGAAAACTTTAACAAAAAAAATATAATAAATAAATAAAAACTACATTGAAATAATAATGTACAATCAAATTATCACACCAATCCTACCAATGGAACATAGGAAAATAAAACTCCAAAAACAAAACAAAATAGAATCAATTATCTGTGTACCTCAATTCATAAAAACCACAAAAGCCTCTTATCAGTCCATTATAACTTATAACCCATAAATCAAATCAAATGGAATCAAACAAGCTAAATTCAAAGTTTGTGAATATTATAGCAAAGCTAGGCCAAAACTATATAACTTGGTCATATATTGGAAGATGATTTAAAAAATAACAATAATTTAGAACAATGGGTATTATTTAGGTTTTCATCTGTTTAAAAGTGTTGCGTTCACTATTTAGAGCATTCTGAGCTTAGTAGATCTCGTGTCATGCACCAGTCGGTCAACAAACATTGTCTGCTCGGCTACCACCTTATCCCTACTCTCCTGGGCATCTTTCAACTCTGCTGATAGGTAGGTTTGGGCAACACGGTCCTCACCCAGACTCTTTTGGGCTTTCTTCAACTGAGACTGCAGGGCCGAACGAGTAGCCAGCGCGTTGTCAAGTTCCCCTGGGCCTCACCTAGCTGAATCCCTAAATTGAGCCAAGCAACTAATTGTTATTCCAGCAAACCTGCCTTACTAAGGGCATTTGAGAGTTGCACTTGCTGCTCAGTGAACATCTTCTCTAAGGTACATAGCCTATCCCATGTGGACTCCACTTCAGTACCCACCATACCAGCTTGGGTTAAGTGAATCATCCCCTTATCATAAAACATGCATAAGGCTATGAGCAATAAAGTGTGACAGAGAATCCAGCGACAACTGAATAGTTGCTAACTTACCAGCATCAGATGTTTTTGTCCCTGATTGAGGTGATCCCTCGCGATCACCTCTTCCAGCTACATTTGGTCAGCCAGCCAAGAAAACCAGTTCTTCAAAAGCTGAATGAAATTCGTCCTATGATCCACCTCCTGGTTTCACGCATACTGCCCGCCAAAACCGAGGAGGGTAGCGACCGGAGCACGAGAGTTGGCTCCAACATCAGTATGGAGATCCTTGGGATCAGGAACCAATCTTGCTCCTTGTCCTGCAACTTCTGAATGAAGAGGAGACTTAGCAACCTGTTTCCCCTTGTCAACGGTGGAGGATGGAGGCTCTGACAATAGTCCAGTCCATAGACCAGCACTACGTGCCAGAGATGACGGGCTCGACCCCTCCTTGCAGATCTCCTAGTCCACGGACGAGTCACGGACAATGCCTTTCTTGACATGCGGCTCCATTGCGGTAGTAGCACCTACAGATGAATCAAGGGTAGCACTCTCCAAGGCGAGTAGCTCCACTCCTGGGTTGGCAGCAATAGAGGCTGTTGGCGACTCCTCATTGAAAGTCAGATCCACAAGATCCCTTTCCTAGCAAATCAGAGAGGCGATAGGAGCAGCCAGAACGGTTTCCATCTCGATCCTCTTAGACCAATGGGGGTTCCCTCCAAAGCTTTCATGTTTTCCAGGCTAGGCATCCTCACCATTTTCTTCTTCTATGATCCAGATGTGTGTACATTAGCCCCAGAAGAATAACCACTGGGAGCGATTAGAGTCCTCCCATACTGCTAGTCCCACTAGAGAACAGACCACTCCGCCTGATATTTCCCGATTAGATAATGTCTGAAATAGGTATTGGCGGTAGAACAAGAAATCCAGCCTTCATTTATTCCTCCTCGGGAAAAAGAACAACGGGGTCATGCCCCCTAATTGAAAACAATGGACAAGTCAAACAAACAACATGCACTATATTAAAAGCAAAACACAAAGGGGAGTACAAGAAACTTACTAAAATCTCTAAAACTACAGAAGATCATCTGACCATCATGGGTGAAGTACCCAGACTTCACAGAAGCAAAAAAGCAATATCTCTGTCAGTCTTTCGTGTCATCCAACTGACCATCCAGACAGGAGGGCTTCACCAACCAACAGACGTCGTGCTTATTCATCTTGACAGAAGTCAAAGAATGAAGCAATTTTGTCGATAGACGGAACTCGACATCCTTTGCTCTAATCAGAGTGGACATCAATATACTCCACCCACTCAGCACCATTTGGGCCGGGGCAATACCCTAATAAGATAGGAAATGGAAAATGGGTCAGGAACAGGGAAGCGCAGGCTAGCCTCGAACATGGCCTTATACAGGCAAATGAACCCTTCCCTTGGAACGGTATGAGACTCACCTTTCGCAACGAGCGACAATCTAAGATCATCATGAACTTCATACCATTGACGGAGGTCGGTCAGATCCTCCTCTGATGTCAGGGGCTCCCTAAAGAAGTCAAAGAAAGCCGCCTGTAGCTCACGCGATAACTGAGGTCGTACAAACATGAATAAATGAAGATCCGAGCTTGATCAAACTAGAAAAGAAAAAAATGGATAATAGAAGGAAGCTCTGGAAGGTAAAAAGGTAAAACTCCCCTAAAGCATGCTTATATAAGCCTGGCGTATGGGATAAGTGCTCACCTAATTGTCGCAGGAGCAATAATATCAGCACAGACGTCGAAAAGGTGCCGAAATATGCCATCATGGCATCACACAATCCCCTACGCACAGTCAGTTCATGGCCCTATACGCAGTTAGTAGCCCTATACTCAGCCCCATTAACTAGAGGGAGTAATTGATGAAACATCAAACAGTCATCCGATCACAGCCGTACACATGGCACAGATCAACCCTAATGCGGAAAGATCCTGAGTGATATCTCCTCCCTCCATCGCACCATCGACGATAGAGTTAATGGATGAGTGAAATACTCGTTATATAAGGTGAACAAAGGGGATGAGAAAGGTACACACATGCAACCAATTTTATAGTCTACATCCATCCTTGCTGATTTTATCATGAGTAAATGAATTCTCACCGATGCACAACTCCTCAACCAAGCTGAGAACACCTTTATTCCAAGAGTGCTACCTTACTTAGACTGGACATTTCCAAACACTTGCAAGAATGTTGTCTCTGAACTTTCAGAGTAAATTCAACAAAATGGAAGAAAGAACAAACACTACACACGGCAACATTACTTGGAAAATATAAAGTTGTCATATTCCTTTAAAAGTATCAGATTTTATTGAAAATCACCAAGTGAAAGGTCACCCTCCAACTTTGGGCACTAGGTACAACTTTTTTATGTCGTTGATAGTTCAGGGGATAATACTCCGGGTTTGCTTCAAAGAAAAAGACCCTGAGAAGGACTAGTTTCATCATTCAGTGCCATCCCCAATACCACATTCTACGGTGTAGAACGAATGCAAACAAGTTTCTTTCATAAGGTTGTATTGTCGTCAAATCCTACACCCAACAATTACATTGCGATGGTCTTATTTGGTGAATCTTCTTGGAAATTAGCATTCTGTAGTTCAAACCAAAACAAATGGACTTACGTAGAGAGCACAACTTTCATCGATGACATTGTAAATTACAAAGGCAAATTCTACGCCTTAAACTGTGAAAGACTTTACATAATTTCAAATTTGGATGCCCCAAACCTTCCCCGTCAGCAAAACTAGTTACACCATCTATATTAGACATTATGTTTAACGAGCCAATTGTAAGTACATGTCAAAAGTATTTGGTAGAACTATTGGGGAAGCTCATGGTTGTTGTTAGGCACACAGACAACGAACATGAGGTTGAAACCGAAGCTGGAGGCATGGACGTCAAATGGTTCAGGACAAAGCAGTTTCGAGTCTACAAGTTCAATGACAACTTTCAAAAAATTGAGATGATGAACAACATAGGCGACCATGCATTATTTGTTGGTTCGAACTATGCCATTGCTAGTGTTTCTCGACAACATAGAGCTAATTGCATCTACTTCACAAAGGATTTTAATCCATACTCATCCTTGAAGTACAACTACAATAACCAGCCTCCCTATGCAGGTCATGATTTTGGCATTTTCGATATGGAGAGCAATCTTGTGAACCCATTATTCCCTTCTTCATGTCCATTGTAATCCTTTTCCTTTTGGCCACTACCCATATAGATCATACCAACAGTGTAATCAATTTTCAGAAGTTAACTTTTAAGGTTTTCCCTAATGCATGCTTTCACTTCTATAGCCATTGAAATAAAATTGCTTTTACTTTTATTCTCACAATGCTTTCTTACTAGTTTATTTTATTTATTTATTTATTTTTACATAGTTGTTCAGTCGATATGTTATAGGGTTATGCTATGTGTCAACATAATCAATGATCATGTTCGATTGCATCCCATATTATGTAGTAACAGGCATTCGTTAGCTTTACTGTGTAGACCAACAATCATCCCTTCACTCATCAGAAGAATAACAACTCCGGGGCATTCAATATTGTTACCATTGAGCTGTCATGCCATTGGCATTGTTGATACTTGTTGTCCTCCTTGCAACTCATATATATATACTTGAGGCTCGTAACAGAAGTAGTGAAACCTGTGGTAGCTGCATGGATTTTTATATGATACATAAAGGTGTCATTACCACAGTTCGTTATTGTGAGCAAGAATTATGCAAAGACTATGACAGAGATAGATATAGGGGGCTGGTTTAAGCATTAGTTCAAATGAACGTAATGAGTGGTTACATGAATTGCAAAATTAAAAAACCCACATATATATTGATGGAACATGATAAACAACTCAAACAAATTGTCGATATCAAATGATCCTATTTCTATGTAATGTCTCAACTTCTATTGCTCGTGGGATGGATTCTTCCACAGCATTGCTCTTGATGGTTTCAAGTAGTCGAACTGAATCAGGGATGACAGGTTTACTAAACAACTTGGGATGCATTTATCATCACCTTAGGAAACACCGCATATCAGCAGTTTTCTTTTCCAGAGCTCTAAGCAGTAGCTCATTGCTTCTATCTGAGAAGCCCCTAAAGCTGTCTTCGTTCTCACGTGACAAATCCTTTCTCACTGTGTACAAATGTGGTTTGCAGTACTTGACTTGTGGGAAACCACGAGTGGCTCTTCATTCTTTCCTCACGACTTGTTTTCTTTTCCACTAGTGACTGCATTGTTGTGATATCCTTGTGTGAGCAGACCTAAAGGGAAAGGTGCTGGAGAGGCTCAAGAGCTCATAAATTCCAAGAAGCTTGACAAGTTACAAATGGGAAATTATATTCCCACATAGTATGGATGACAAAGTGGAATGTGCTATATATATGTGAATTTGAATCTATAATGTACTACACATTTTAAAGCCGTTTTAAAGCCCTCATAGATTTTGAAGATAAGTAAACTAACACAGACTAGCATAAGATTATCTAATGCCAAAAAACTTATAGGTGTTGCACATGTTGTGTTTCAAGAATCCCCTATTTGCTTCGTCATAATTGAAACGGAGAACTTCAACATCACTGGAATCTGCAATAGAAGCTCTTGCCCACTCACCAACAGCCGCTACGCCACAATCCGAAGGTAGCAAACTTGAAATTTTCCCCTCCCAAACATTTCTTATCAAACCCTTGTTATTATTTTCCATTCAAGATCGCATCAATCCGTTTCATCAATGTGTTTCGTTTCAATCGAAAACCGTCTTCTCTTTTTTAAATGTCATCATTTTCACTTCCTTCAACGTCTCCATCAGGCTTGATTTAAGGTTCAAAGGAAGAGAGATTTAAGGTGTATATGGGTATTTAGGGCGAGAAAGAAGAGAGGATTTGGATTGTTGGGCCTAACTAGCCCAATGAACAGCCTGTTCAACTGGGATGACATGTTTCCGTTCCGAACCATCCCGATTCAGGACAAACCGGTTTTGTTCAAAAAATTCACAATCCCAAACCATTCCGTCCCGTTACTGTAGAACCAGGATTAGGATCGGAACAAGCTCAATCCCAGACTGTTTGAGACCGTGTCCACCCCTAAATGAGCTAGTTGATTCAACATCGAAAACATTTTGCTCCTTAGGGTTTTTCTCCTCGTTTCATTGTCCATTAAGGGGCGATTATTTGGACTTTTTTGCTTGAATGTCTTGTTTTTTTTACAATCAACACCACCCCCAATGTAAGCATTCGGAGCCGTGTGTCATTTGAACAATGACTCAATGAGGAATTTATTTCTCATCAATACGCAATATTAAATTCCTCATCGAACACCAAGACAATATTTTGATTTGAACACCTTTCACATGAGCAAAGAGAGTTTTCAACAGTCGGAGTCCGAAACTAAGGAAAATATCTATACCACATTTTCAAAAATAAAAATCTCAAATGGTCAAAATTTCACTTCTGCTGTGCGGATCGAGATGCAAAATTTAAGGGCGCCCAGAGGAACTTGATTCAATACAAAATTTGTAATGAAGGTGAAAATACTAACAATGCTTAGAAAAGTAAATAACGAGCTATTGAGCAAGGGAGGGAAAATACAATGCTTTCCTGCTTGCGAAGATAAATAATTTGGACAATTGCTACTATCTGCAATCTACACCAACTGCTTCACGGACTGAATTGTAACCATCTCTTTCTAAGCATTCAGCAAGTTCAGCCTGTGCATCAGTACGATAAAAGTGAATCAATCAGAACAGTCATTGCATTCAATAGTTATCCCAAAATCATATTGAAAATTATGACATAGTGAGAACTATATCCCTCAAAGACTTCAGAAACTGACACAGTATCTCATTAATACTAAGGCTCCATTTAGGAAAGCTTCAATTATAAGCTTTATACATATCGATGGATACCTTCTTTGATTTGTAAAACAGCGGTCACCAGAAGTTCTATTCACTATTTATATTCACCTTTTAAGATTGTGTTTTCATGTCTAAGCAAAACAATGATTGTGTAAACACGAAGAGAAACACCGCTAATGCTCAGGTGGGTAAAAAAACTAAGTTTGTAACAGATAAATTTTATTAACGTGGGTAACACAGGCAGCAGAATATGATTTTACCTCTGCCAGTTTTAAGAATCAATCTAAGAGCAAATGTTGAATTTATCAGGTCCATGGAGAGAAAATGAAGGTAACCATTATATTTGGTACATAATCATTATATTTGGTACCATTGCAAGTCTGGTTGGTGACCAAAAAAAACACAATGACGCAACCAAGCTTACAACAAAATCCAAATTAAGTAAACAATTCTGAAAGTTTTCCTTTTTTTTTTTTGTTCTCTTTCTAGTTTGAATGAACAAATATTTACTACAAAAAAGTATCAGTTCAGCATAACTAGGGGCACCTGTCCAAACATTGTCACTGTCTCCATAAAAGGTCTACACCAGCAGTTTCAAAAACCATAAATAAACTGTATTGGGGGAATGCAAAGATGTTGAAAGATGCTGATAAGGTGAAAGAGATATGGAAGTCAGAGGATGTGAATGTGTCAGAAGATGGGAAATGCAGGTGCCCTGCGCTCCCTGCCCCATAAAGGTGCAAGGGAAATACGAGGGATGCGCTGGTTGTTGCTGGTTTTGCAAGACATCTTTTGAATGGCATTTCAGGGCCAACACATTTGCAGGGTATGGACAGCCCACTACTTTTGGCACATTTCCAGTCTCCTGTCATCTACACCACTAAAAAGGGTATCTCTATTTTCACATTTAGTAATAATAACATATGGTAATATTTAAGATTTAAAAGAAATTATAAAGGTTCATTGACGAACATTAGTACTTTCCCATGACATAGATAGAGCCGAGAAAAACTATTCATTCTTGAAGGCCATCATGGTCATTTTTAGAAAGCCTGTCATTGTGACTACTTTTGGTGATGACAAGGTGCGGTTTTATTTATTTATTTATTTCATTACAGTACTGTATTTTTTTATTTTAAATGAGGATGCAAGTACAAGTAGAGAACTGAGTCAAGGAAGGACTCATTTTAAGAATTCATGACACTCCAGGGGGATCCCATTCCACAAGCCTGGTCCCATCCCAATTTTTTCTGGATCCTTTTAGGATTGATCAAACTCATCCTGATCTCGTCCTGTCCCGATTTAGAGTGGGATGAAGATTTTCAATCACGCCCATCCCGTCTAGTCCCGAACTTATTTATTTAATATCTACTATTAGTATAAAATTGAGATCATGAAATACTTTCAGGCATCTATTGACAATCCTGATCTGCATTTATGATGAATGTCTACCTTAGGATCAGTAGTTTCTATTATAACAATGGAAAGCCAACAGAAACATGAATCCTTATGGCCTATCCTACAAGGAATAAAAGCATTAGGTGGATTCATGGCATGCTGCCTTGATCAACAGTAAAACCATGAATAACAATATCACCAGGCTCTGTGGACTTGATATGAGTCCAAAGTCCAACCTTCAGTTCTGTTCTGAAGCCATGTCCCATAATATGGCTGATAGGAAAGAGTACTGATAATAGTATGCAAGTGTTGTTTGATCTTTTCAATATGGTGGTTGTCTCATGGTTTTTTAGGTAATAAAATTACATTTGATCCAGGACGTAGTATGCATAAATATTCATTCACTTGCCTATATTTCTCTACTTATGCTAGCTTGAATGTGAATGTGAATTAAATGAATAGTGTTTATGGTTCATATGTAAAATTATACTAAATTTAAGGTAGCTGATAGAACTCCCTTCATTGGAGATTGATCTTTGTCCATACGCCCCAAACAAATAAGTTTTCCTTGACCATTCTTTTACTTCTGCCCATGGTTGTTATACATGTAAGTCCTTTCTGTCGGTTGTTATAGGTCATAAGCTATAATTTTCACTAGATCAAAATAAGAAATGCCTAGTGAAAGTTACATTTTGCCTTGTTAACCTTGTTCATTTGGCACTCTATTCCCCCTTCACACCACCACATTCTTTTTTGTTATATTTTATTTCGTTTCTGTTTTGTTGTTTTGGACTATGTTGCTTTGGACTAATACAGTTTCAGCTTTGACATTTTACTGCCTGCTATATACTCTTTTGGTTTCCATTACTGTAAAGTTTTGCAAGTCATTGACTCTTATACTTGGGCTATAACCCCCTTAATATTTGAGTGAACTAATTTTGCTTACAATATTTTTAAGGTTGGATGCATTACCTAGTTCATGTGCATACTTTCCTAAAAACGAGAATTTCAATGGCAAAATTTTTATTTTATTACTGAATGGTCAACGGTTGTAGGAAGATGAGGCAGAAAGCCAGAAACTACTGTTTTCATATACATAACAATGGTATGCTCATCTCATCCATCCCGAACCCGTTTGGGATGGGATGAGGTCGGGACATCCCAATCCCATTCCGTGGGCCCACCCCTACAGGACACCCTCAAATTTTTAATTCATACCTACCGTGACACCCTTTGCTAATTTCAAGTTTCGGATCCCTGGGCAGGCAACAAGCATCTTGAATGATACTGTAGCTTGATTGATATTGAGCCCTTGGTGATAAAATAAGGAATATATATTGTCTTATTCGGTGCTTAACGACTGCCCTTTTGGGTAGTCTAGGACAATGTCCGCTGGTCGGCGTGGCTGGCCTATGTTGTGTCCAATGTGGGCTCACTCGCTTCGTGATTAAGATAGAGGAATCAAACGAAAAAATGAAGTTCATATCACATTATTACCGCATATCTTGAGGAACTCGTATCAAAATGGATTGAAGCTTTAACACGTTTTTGATGTCAATCGGTAATTTTTCTCCAAATTTCAGCTCAAAAGGTGCAGTAGAAGGCCATAAAACAACATAATATGTTTTGCACAATTCATGTGTGATGCATGTGCTGCCCTTCAGGGACTCAAATTGCATAAATTAGAAAGCGCGGAATGCTTATTAGTGCAAATGAAGAATTTGTTGCTCTAAAAAAATGAAAATAAAATCCTTCACTTTCCTTTAAGGGTGGTGAAGCCCAACGATATGGGTTTGGATGTTGTCAAAATGTTCACCATGAAGACAAGGCAACATTATCTTATCAGTACTCAAGCTTGGATCAAAATGTGGGAATGTAAAATACTGGTATTTTTTGGGGCTTAAGACCCAACAAGAAAGTTTATCGTAACAATTGGAGATGGTCACCTCATGAAGGTAATCTGAATACTGGTTCCAAGGGTAAGGCTGGAAGAGATTTGCAAAGAGGTACTGAATAGTATTCATTTGGGTTCAATATCTGCAAAAGGTGGGAAAAAGGTGGGCTTCAGAGACAAGAGATTGGAAATCTACAATTAGAATGGTTTCGACTCAGGTTAAACAAGAGCAAAGTAGAGTATTGGAAATCTAAATTAATAATATGAAATTATGAATATTGTCTTTCAGGCCTTAAGCTCAACAGCAGCCAGCAACATCATCGTGATGAGGTAATTCTACCGCCTCGACCATTTTATAATTGAATTCATCTTATCTCTTGCATTGATGATTGCTTCTTGTGTTTTTTTATTTGTTTGTAATTTTTCCATATTTTTTTAACGAAAAAATGATGCATACGCCTTGTTAAGCATCAGCACACCGCTTCGCCGCGAAAAAAACTTGATCACTTCAAGGCTGAAAAATGTTTTTTAAAACATTAACATTAGGAAGATGCTACCTAACACTATTCTTTTGCAGTCACATTTAAGAGCATAAGAATAGGGTTTTGCTGGAAATGTGATATGGAGGTATATCTAGATGGATGGATCTCGGAAGGAATATTCTTGCCAGTAGGAGAGAGCTATTTGCACTTAGGTGTTCGGATTAGTCTCATCTTTCTTAGATTCGATATTAAAGCAAAGGAGTTATGTTGTTCAAGGCTGAGAGCAGCTGACTGGAGCCATCCATGGAGTTTGACTTGATTAGGTTTTGGGAGACTTTGGCAGGCTTTAGAGGTTAAAGATGAGGGTAATACTGGAAGTTGAGACTATACCAGCTATTGTCTCAATCAACAGTAAGGAGAGTTCTCACAGGGGAAATGCAAAAATTCGGGATTTGCACTCTAAAACAAAACCATTGACTAGTACATTAACTAATGTTCAATTAGTATGATGAGCTTATGGTGCCATCTAAGCACTAGAAACTCAATGCAATTTACAAGATTACCTTGATCTGCGGAATGAGTGCAGGTCCTCCATAGGCAAAGCCTGTATACAGCTGAACAAGAGTTGCCCCAGCTCGTATCTTCTTGTATGCATCCTCACCACTGAATCAGGTTACATCTCAACGTGTATAAGTTACACATGTAAAATAACACTAACAAAGTTCTTGATCAACAAGGAAAAATTTACAATTGAGACATACCTGCTAATACCTCCGCAGCCAATAAGAGGTATCCTACCCTGCAAAAGAAATCAAAGTAGTAAACAAAACAACACCGCAATCAAAGTCAAATTGTAACACTTAAGGTTACTTAGTCCACAAGGACTCAACATGCCCACTGGGTAGACCAACAGGTTGCAAATTAATGGATACTATCACATACATCAATCAGACAGTGGCCATCCAACATGGAAAGTTCTGCAGGTATGGAAAAACTGAGTTCTTTTTCATATAAATTCCTTTAATCAATCAGCCACCTTATGTCTAAGCTTCCAAGTAATAAAGTAAACAAAGTGTATATTAGTAGTGATAACTAGGCATGTAATTCCACATTAAAAATGTAAACAAAATTCCCTATTTAAATAAATAAAGTATAAACAAGAGTGGCTTGAAAATACCTTTTGAATGTGTAATGAACAAACACTTCATATCTTTGGGTTGGATTATTGACTTTTTGGGGGGCAAAAAAACAAAACTTCTTTACATATAAATTGCTCTGACTCGCTTTTTTCACAACACGGTCGCTTTATACACTTCACTCTTTAGGAATATTACTTTTACTCGCTTTTAGTATCAGTTTCCGCCTTGGTCAAATTGAAGCAGATAGTGATTGTTTCACTTGCTTCTCACTTAAAGGTTCACTTTGTCTTGCTTTGACTATATTGCTACACTAATACAAATCATAAGTTATCAAGCAGAAAGATCAAGAAAAGCAAGTATAACGAACATACCCTTGTTAGAATATACATCTCCTTGAGAATATTGGTCGAAAGATTAAAAAGAGGCGTCCCACTTAAACCGCCAGATTCTTCAGCAACTGGGTATCTGCTTACTGGATCTGGTCTTGAAATGGTTGTATTTGAGATTATCTGAGGAAACATTGTAAATGAAAGAAAAATGAAAGTATAAATTATATGGTATCACAAATAAGCTCCATACAAGGATACAGAAAATGAAGTTAGTGTAACAACTATAACAGAAAGTGCATGGCTCACTGAACCAATAAGGGAATGTTCCACATACATATACAATCGTCACAATGCATGTTTGGTATAGCACACTTCAAGAATTATGCAACATTTTTCTTTAAGTTCAGTTTATTATAGGTTAGAAGCAAATAAATCAGTCAAAGTTTTGAAATAACCATGAACAGCTCATGCTATCTTCCTTTCTCAAATGTTATTGGATGCTGAGCAAGGTCCGTGTAAATAGTATTTGTTTTCTGCTCTATCTTGGTTTCTAGATATACCAATTCTTTTCATTCTGGATACTGGATTCTCAAGATTGTCTTTGAAATCTCGGATTTCTGAGGTTACATACTCTTGGCTTCTGGATCACTTTCTTAACCCAAAACTAAATGAGTTTATGAGCTCAACTTAAATCTTACCATATACTCTGAAGGGAAGTAGATCATGTCATTAAAGAGCAAGGACACATTGCTTGAAGGATATTGCACTAAAAGCAAGCATACAATTGTACAAGGGAAAATGCTGTAAAGTTACGTGTAGTGAACTATGACAGGGTAAGTAGAAGGGTACTATCGCTTTGTGGATATATCTGAAGGTGAAAACTATTTTCAGGAATAGCATGAGCTGAGGCTAGTCAAAGGGAAATGCATCTTGAACTATGCAAATCAGATTGCTGTTGCTTTTACAAGATGCAAGTGAAAGAAAAGTAACACCAATTTAAGAAGCTGAGACTGAAGCCTGTTTGTACTGAGAGTAGACCAGGTGCAAAGATGGAGGATCAGGTGATTCAGGTATTTAGGCTGTGAGTCTCAAACATGATGGCATTGTTCAGGTCAAAGTAGCCAAAAGAAAACATTGAAGCAAGTTCAGGTAAACATTTAAGAGGAATATGGAGCCAGGAGCAGAGAATTAGGAGCGAGCTGACAAAGGACAGGAGAGAAGAGAGGGATCCGTCTAATTCTAGAAAGGGAATTCTGCTATATCTGAATTGTGATTGTTAACCTTCTACTATTAATAGCAAAATGCGGAAGATAGCTCTCCCTGTATGCAGTTAAAATGTGTACAAGTGGTCCTAACGATGCCAAGACCGAAGTTATTTGAACATTAAAACGACAATAATACAACAATCTGTCCAACCTCTCCTCCTGAAATGTTGTCGCAATGGCACTGTTAGACAGCTAATAACTGCATAGTTAAATGGCTTGTTATGGTGCAGTGAGATAGCAACAGGCTCTGTGCCCACCAATCCACACTCAAAAGTGTACAACCCATAGATATTCATTTTGGCTTTGCATCGAGATGCATCAACAACAGCTTGGTTCCATAAAGCCTAGTACTACCATATTTAATAACATATCTGAATCAATAAAAGTCCTGGATTAATGAGGTATCAGTTTGTGTAGCCATTTTCTGTATTGTTGTCTTCATCATAATTCCTATATGAGTATATTGACTTCACGCACTGTGGAAAATAGCAAAAAATGCTTTCGATATTACCAAACAACGCAAGCTTAGTTATTGCACTGCCATTCCAAGCTATAAAGCTTCGTAGCAAACGTCCTCTATGGTGGGATTATGTTAGTTGGAATCTAACCCCATAAGATTAGTAGAGTTCAATGAAATGATACCAAGGAAACACTTCACTCTATAACAATGGTTTTTAACAAAATCCAATAGAGGTTTTGTTACAAAAGGTATCAGGGATCCTTATAAAAATAATACAGTAAGCACGATAACATACACAGAGCTACAAAGACAGAGATGGGATATAGAAAAATGTACCAGTCCATCCAAGCGGAGTGTAAGAGCCACCTAGAAAAGCATAAATGAACTATAAGAGGACCTCAGATGTGATAGAACTTTACCAATAAACATAAATGAATATCAGAGAATATTATAACATATGCATTACCGCTGCAATATCTTCAAGATCCTCTTTCGACAAGTCGGGAGCAATTTTGACAAGCAATGGAGGAGGTCCCTCTTCACCCCATTGCATTTCATCACGAGCAGCCTGTACCTTAATTGCAATTAGAAAAGTTCACAATCAAAAAGAGGAGACCAGTTAGACCCGTGTTAAACAGTACGATAAACTAATAGAAGAAAACCCATGGGAGGAGTTCCCAACCTTCTTCACCAAATCCTTTAGTTGTTTTCTTCCCTGAAGTTTACGTAGCCCAGGGGTGTTTGGAGATGAAACATTTATAACCTGCACAGATATAACAAATAATACGCAGCTGTTGTGACTGTTTTACTGATAAATTAATATGCTCGCAGCTTGCAGATGTTTATTAGTCTTTCTAAGGTGTAAACCACAAAGATAAAGCCAACCATAGTTGCAGAAATATTCTAGTGAGTAGAAATGATACTGTTAGATTAAAGACAATATCTCCTATGACATTTAGGATTCAGCATCTATCGATTAAAAAGACCTGAACTATTGCAAGAATGCATGTATCAAACAATAAACATAACTAGGAACTTTGTTCATGACCATTTCAAATAGGCAACGACTACACCACACCACCATTTCCTCTTTCTCACACCACCATTGAGTTTTTTTTTTTTTTTTTTAACTTTCTCACACCACCAATAAATATGAATAACAGAGAAATCCAAACTCAAAACGAAAAAAATGCAAAACAGAGTAACTTTCAACCAATTTAAACCCTCAATTGAGACTGATTCTCAAGTTCATCAAACACGAAAGTTGTAGTACTATGAGTTATCTAAGAAACACAACTTGAATCACTTGAAAATGTTTTGAAATGAGCAAGTTATGATCATTTTACTAAAGTCGCGCAAATCTGTCTTGCAATGACTACGGAATAGTGTTATTGACTTTTGGCCAACTTATGTGCTCGATCAAGACCGATTCTCAAGTTGATCAAAACACAAAAATTGTAGTACTCGGAGTTATCTAATAAACACAACTTGAATCACTTGAAAATGTTTTGAAATGAGCAAGTTATGGTCATCTTACTAAAGTCGCGCAAATCTGTCCGAAAAATGAAAACGGAATAGTGTACCTGACTTTCGGCCAACTTATGTGCTCGATCGAAACCGATTCTCAAGTTGATCAAAAAACAAAAGTTGTAATAATCTGAGTTATCTAATAAATAAAAATTGAATCACTTGAAAATATTTTAAAATGAGCAAGTTATGGTCATTTTCCAAAAAAAAAAATTGTTCGCATTATAAAAAAAATTTATCACAGGAAAAACACTATCTCATTAAAACTATCTCATTTTTATTGCGAGACAAATTTGCACGACTTTAGTAAAATGACCATAACTTGCTCATTTCAAAACATTTTCAAGTGATTCAAATTGTGTTTATTATATAACTAAAAATACTACAATATTTGTGTTTTGATCAACTTGAGAATCTGTCTCGATCGAGCAGATAAGTTGGCCAAAAGTCAGGAACACTATCCCGTTTTCATTACAAGACAGATTTGCGCGACTTTAGTAAAATGACCATAACTTGCTGATTTCAAAACATTTTCAAGTGATTCAAGTTGTGTTTATTAGATAACTAAGAGTACTACAATATTTGTGTTTTGATGAGGTTGAGAATCGATCTCAATTGATGGTTTATATTAGTCGAAAATTGCCATGTTTTGCGTTTTTTTCGTTTTGAGTTTCTCTGTTATGTTAAGTTAGGGGTGGGCATTTAGGACCGAAAGCCCAGACCGAACTGACAACCGGACCGATCGGGTCGGTTTGGATCGATTTTTATTAATTATAAATGTTTCGGTTGTAAAAGCCCGGCCCGGCCCGAAGTTTCTGGTCCGGGCCTCGGTTTCCATTTCTGAAGCCCGTCTGGTAACCGGCCCGACTCCTCGACTCCCTGTGCAACACTGCCACGTGTGCCTTTCTTTTGCCTTTTCTTCTTCTGTGCAACAGCAGGCAGTGCCCAACAATGGTTCAAAACATAGAATTTGTACGAATCAATTTGTGCAAAACATAGAATTTGAAATCATAGAATTTGTACACACCGAATTTGTACACACCGAATTGATTCGTTCAAAACATAGAATTGAAATCACAAAAAGTGCCCAAATTCTATGGAGAGAGCAGGGAGACGAGAGGGACAGAGATGGAGAGAGAGCAGGGCGATGATGCGATGATGGTGTTTGAGAGCAGGGCAATGATGTTGTGTTCGAGGATGGTGTTTGCGACGATGGTGTTCGAGAACAGGGCGATGATGCAATGATGCGATGATGGTGTTCGAGAGCAGGGCGAGATGGTGTTCGATGCGATGATGTTGATTCTCTTTGTTTTCTTGTCCGATGGAGAGGGAGGAAAAGGGAGAGGGGAGAGAAAAAAAGAGAAAAAAAAATATTTGGTTGATTGGACCGAGACCGGCCCGACCCGAATCGAGAATTCGGTTAACCGGCCTTATTCGGTCCGGTCTCGGTTTTCAAATTTTAGTTTTAAAAAATTCGGTCCGGGCTTCGATTTTAGGTTTTCGGGCCGGTTACCCGGACTTGCCTAGCCCTATGTTAAGTTATGCATATTTATTGAGTTTGGATTTAAGGGTTTTGACTTTGAGAGTTTTCAAGGAAGATGGAGGAGATTTGCAAGAGATTTGAGTGTGGGAAGAGATTTGCAAAAGATTTCGAATGGGAGAGGGAGGAACCATTGTCGATTTGAATGGTGAGGGGGGAAAAATGGATGGGTTTTGTTTATAAGGTGGTGTGAGAAAGTATGATTGTGTGAGAAAAAAAGTAGGTGGTGTGAGAGAGTAGAATGGTGTGAGATGTGAGAGAGAAAAAATGGTGGTGTGGTGTAGTCGCCGCCTTTCAAATATCATGATACTTGAGGCGGAAAGGATTATTTGGTCTATGTACTATTTTGACAAACAAAATGAACTTTAACACATGAGAACTATAGCTTTCATAGCATCTTGAAAGATGGAGATAACAAAAGGAGGGTATTTAATTTGCAATTCATCCAGGAATAGTTGGTTTGCACATAATTCTGTAACGTACTAAAATATATAATGAAATCACATGGGAAGAGATAAATCCCAATGGAATACAGGATCCCTATGAGAAAGGAATGTGATTTCTCGAAATATGTCGAAATTTCACGAAATATTTCTTATTTTGAAGTTACTGAAACCTCTTTCGAAATTCAAAATATGTCAAAATTTTACTAAAAAAAAGAAATAAATATTTTAATCTCCGGATATTTTAACATGCTATAATGTTATTTTAGTATCAATAGTTTGTCACGTGAGTGATTCTTATGTAATATATGGTTTATATCACGGAGTCGTGTGAGACTTTTTATGTAGTATTTAAGAGTTTAAAATGCATAACTTATATTGTCAATTTCAAAATCACAACATAAATTTTTACGTTTTTCTACACAACAAAATATTTCTTAAAATCGGTAGAGACCAAAATCAACTAGAAAAACAAAATCACAATCCTTGCCTATGAGGTATAACAGACATACAACTTAGTTCTTCCCATCCAAACAATGGTCATGAGAATAGGACATGAGATAAAAGAAGAACAAACACAAGATTTTTAACAAAAAAACAAAACTAAAAAAATCCATTACAAGGTAACATGAGATAAATAAGCTGATCCACAGTTTCATCACTGTAAACACAAAAATCAGCTTAGGTGGCGTTTGTTTTTACTTCTGATCAGAATTTTGGTTCTAAAGAACTGGTCCACTAATAGTCTAGGTCCCATTGACCATGTAGACCTGTTGATTGTGCTAACTCCCTCTAACAAATGGACACACATGTCCCTTGACTCGGTTAGTCGTTATTAGCTGTACTTGACCATTGTTGACATCCTTTGTTACACGGCATTAGCACAGTCAATGGGTCAATGTGGTCAATGCAACCTAGACTCTAAACTCTAAGCTGGACAAGTCTGGAGCCAAAGTCTAAGTTGGTATAAATTTGGGACCTTTTTGCTAATTAACCCTTTTTTCTCATGATTAGCACCTCAATTAGTGTATCAGGGTGCCATGGCTCTAAGGAAGAATAAGTGAAGTTTTGAAAGGACGAAGCCCCTGTACCAACATATGGCGTCTTTAGCACCATGGCAATACCCAGAATAGAACAATGTCAATGGGTAAAGCGCTTTTTTGGGGTATAGTCACATGTTTGGATTCACCTTGTAGTCATGTGTTGGTATAGTGAGTTATCCATACCGTGTCTACCCCACCAGTGGTTCATTTCAAAACTGACAGGGACGCTTCAGATAGATGAGAAACTGAGAATAGTAACTACTTTTGTATGCAAGACTAGAAGGTAGAAAGTGACAGAACGAACAGACGGTCAAAAACAATACCAAATAGTCTGCATATTGGGATAATGTATGAACCCCTTGGACGTAGTCAGCAGCTGCATCTTCACTTGTCTTATTCTTTCCTAGATTGACCCCAAGAATACCTGGTCCTGCTTTCCCTCCGTGTTTGACTTCATCAGAAGAAGATGAAGTGCTGGTAGTCTCAGCCAGCTTCCTCTTCCCATGCTGAGCACCTAACCGTTTTGCAACAGCCATGATACCTTCACTATTAAAGCCACAGCGGTTGATAATAACCCTGCAGAAACAAGAATTGACAACTTAACTTAATAAGAAGAATCATCTGTAGAAACTCCCAAAGTTTTGGGACCTCGTATCTGCTAGAATTTATCAATTAATAATACATTAATACCAAAAGAATAGTTTAAATGGAGTTCAATGCTGACTTAAGGTGAAAAGCGGAGAAGCTTAAATCACAGAGAAATCTATATGAAGCTTGAGATGCCTGAAGCTTAACCCTTGGTTGACAATTTCAAACCTCATTAAGATGTATATTCTTTTACATAAATGACCTTAGGTAAACTCAAAACATATAGCAACCACAAATATTTGTGCTAAAGCCTTGAGGGGTAAATTCAGACTATATAAAGCAAATTAGCAAGCATCGATGTTTGAGCTACCTCAAACAATTTTCATTCATCACTAGAGTATTCATAAGGATACATTGCTAAAGTTTCACCATACTTGATTAAAACGCAAAGCTTTCCTCTTTTCCTTGTTGGTCACAAAAACATTAGGTAAAAGTCAATCAAATGGTCTATTTTCAACTCCTACATTCTCTTTTTATTTTTAAAATGGTAACAACACGAAGAAAAGAAAGGGAAGACCTAGAAAAGCACCTGGATTAAAAACTAGACTTTGTTGTCAGTTGAATAGTAGTCTATAATTTGAAATAGTAGGTTTCTACTGTGGTTTATACTATAAACCAATTGATTGAGGCATCACGTTGATGGTGTATTGATACCAACTATTCCTATTGGAAGTTAAGTAATTAACAAAGCCAGGAATATCATGAAAATATGTGACTTATAACGCATACTTTGTGATATCTTTGTAAACACCATCTGTCGGGATTTTTTTCCTTTTTAATTCATGAATTTACCCTTAGGAAATTCCATAACATAGTGGCGGTTGCAGGCTGACAGCTCATAAGGCTTCAAAGTTTGCATGTCACTTCTTCGAGGCAAAACATGTCAGTTACTTCTTAAACATTTAAATTCCAACTTAAAGTAAAAGAAACTTGAGCTGTGACTCAAACTATATAACTAAGATGCAATGTGCATGATTACCCCTCTTGCGCCAATCTAAAGATACGAGGCTTTGAATTACCCTCTTGTGGAAGAGGGGTTACCGAACCAACCTCTACGAAACCAAAACCCATCCCCAGTAGACCTTCAACGGCCTCAGCATTTTTATCAAAACCAGCAGCAAGACCTATAGGGTTTGAGAATTTTCGTCCCCATACTTCGAGCTCCAATGTCGATGGATCTGGCCTCTTCTCCCTTGGAACCCACCCACGTGCTGCAGCTGAGATAGCCAGGCCATGTGCAACTTCTGGGTCCAGAAAAGTAAAGAAAGGATTCACAAGCTTTGTTGCTGAAAATAGCCATCCACTGCACAGAGTATATGCAAAAGAAAATCGTAAAAATGACTAAAGAATATCATGGTAACTCTGAATTTGTCAGAGCAGCCTAAAATTATGGATCCCCATAAACATATGAAAATATTAATTAGTAAGAAATTTTTAATAACAGAAAAATAAATTAGAAGTCCTCCTTAGACTTGAAAATAGGAAAACTCCCTTCAACCAAAATTTGAGTAGGAGAATCATTTCATCATGCTCCAGTTAGCAAAATTAGAACAAGCACAATTACAACATGTCATTGACAGGTGGAAATACAATATTACCAACAAAAACATGATATTGTGGAGGCGGCACTATGGATAATTTTTATTCCTAGAGGAGAAGACTTGTAAGCATCACATTTACTAAAGTGGGTTGTATATTCTGATTCTAGATATATAATTATACTTACCATCATAAGTCAATACACCTTCAAATAAAACGAAATATATCAATATACGTTATGGTTTGACAACCTTATTTGGCAGTATAAACAGAATTCCATACAACAAATATAGCCTGCGCATGCTCCTGCCAGAATGGGCATTTCATCACATAAAAAACTTGATAATGACATTTTGTTAAACCTAATGGAGCATGCTAATGGAAATCAACAAGTCTAGACAGCCAGGCCTTGACGCCAGGAGTGCGCCGGGCCTGCTGTCTAGCACATGTTTAGGAGAGGGTTTGGGTTTTGTTGTTTTGCCTTTTTTTTAATCACTCTCTCTCTCCTTACTTTGTTCTTATGGTTCTAAACTTATTATCTTCTTCATTTGATTGATTCTTCTTTGAAAACTCATCGAATGCATCCTATATGTCAAACTCTACGGTTTCTGAACCGTAGAAAACATAAAGTTGATGTCTTGAGGAAGTTCTCCGAATTTGGAACCGATTCGAGATTCAATTGTTTGATAGAAAAAAACCCATTTGTTGCATTTGGTCCAAACCTGCAAAAGATTAGTTTTTTCTCATCTTTTAGGGAATTAGATGACAAAGGAAGCAGTGGAACAGTGTCTGTTAATGTATTTGTAAGAAGTATAGTTTCGATTGTTCAGAAACAAGATAATTGGGATTCATTACTTACTAGACTTTGTAGTGTTTCCAAGTCACAAATTACCCCTCCAATTGCTGTTCAAGTTCTCAAGAGAATTAAGAAACCCGAATTGGCCTTAAAGTTTATCAGTTGGTTAGAGGAACACAACGGGTTCATTCACGACGCTTTAAGCTACACTGCTATCCTTAAGGTCTTGACTAAAGGCTCTAGCCCCTCATATGCTAGTATAGCTGATGGTTTGCTTCATAAGAAGATTGAATTGGGGTTCGAGGTGACTCCGGAGGGCTACAAGCTTGTTTTGCAGCAATGGGTTGAGGTTAGGGAGTTTGAGAAGGTGTTGGGTGTGTTGGATGAGATGAAGAGACGTGAGTTTGGGCCTTCGTGTTTATCTTGTAATCTTCTCTTGAAGAGGTTGTTGAAATCAAAAGAAAAGGATTCAGGGTGGGAGCTTTTCTACCAAATGAGAGATGGATGGACTGATTCATTGGACATGGGAACATTTAACATTGCGATGAAAGATTTTTGTGTTGGTGGGAAAATGGAGGAGGCTTGGAGCTATACAATTTGATAAAGCAGAGAGATTGTAGGCCCAATCTTGATAGCTTTAACATCTTGATAAAAGGTTTTTCCGAGAAGGGAGACACAGATACACTTTGCAGGCTCTTCAAGCAAATGCTTGATCTAAATGTGAAGCCTGATAGTTATACTATGAACTTGTTGATCAAAGAGTTGTGCAAGCAGGGTTGCCCTGAACGTGGGAATGATCTGTTTAATTACATGAGGAAAGTAGGTTGGATGGATAACAAGTTTGTATACACTAAATTGGTGGACTCCCTCTGTAACTATGGGTGGTGGTTGAAAGCCTTGAAAATATTGTTTAAAATGGTTCGAAGAGGACACCATCCTAGTGTTTCTCTATATAGTAACTTGGAGCGCGTCTGTGTAAGGGTGGTAAGACACGTGAAGCATTCAAGTTGAAGGATTTGGTTGCAAAGAAGGGCTTTATCGCTGATGCTGAGAACTATAGTTCTTTGATAGAAGGGGTGTGCTTGTCTGGTAGAATGGACTTGGCTGAGAAGCTGTTACATGAACTTCAACACAAAGGGTCGGACATCGATCTACAAACGTGGAATTTCTGCTTCGTGGGCATTGTACTTCTAGGGACGTTAGGAACGCCATAGAAGTGATGGAGAAAAATAAAGGAAGAGGGTGGCTGCCTGACTTGGAGCCCTTTAGTAATTTGGTTACCTATCTTATGAATGAAGGGAAGGTGGAAGAGGTTATGCAGATGAAGAATTGTATTCAACCGAATGAAAGCATAAACTCTAGCGTAAATGCACTCCTGATCAACAAGTTGAATAAGCGTGATGGTACTGATGTTATCAGAAATGTTAATTAGAATCTTCAAAACTAATTGAAAGCGTTATTGAAACACGTGCTAGACAACAGGCCTGGCGCAATCCTGGCGTCAAGGCCTGGCTATCTAGACTTGTTGAATGGAAATACTAGAAGAAAGAAAAGATAATATTACTTGACAGATCAAAAAGAATTGTACCAGAAAGTTGCCTCATCCACAGTACTGACATAAGCTCCTCCAGCTATAAGTAGGCTTATGGTAGCCCCTGTCAGTAATCTTCCCTTCAATCCAAACATGACTAATATTAGCATACTTAAAGTAGAATAAGGTCAACATATGACACCATAGAGGACATAAACAAGAGAAGCTTATTGGTTCACTTGTTTGATAGATTGAATAGTCACGTAACATACATGTATGTCAGTTTTCTGTATTTTATTGTTGATTTCAGCTACAATAATCTGAATGTAAGTTAAATTTTGTGCTCAATGTCTAGTATTAAATCAGAAAGAGCTATAACCTTAACAACGGAGATAAAATGTTAAACAAAAATACTTTCCTAAATGATAAAAATAATAATAATAATAATAATAATAATAATAATAATAATAATAATAAAACTTTCATCTCAACCTAATAAGCTTAACATCAACAAATAACTATTGTTGAAAGTGAGATAGACAGAAATTTTACTTTCTTTGGAAGACTGAGGGATCTTTGGAGCAGTTCCTGCCATGGAACTTGAAAGCCTAGAACCACCACCTCCAAGAAAAGAAAATCTTGCTTTGTAATACAAAAGTTGTCTAAGATAATCCCTCGCAACTCTAACCGCCATGAAAGCTCTCTCTTTTATTTATTTATTGGACCTAAAACCCTAAATAATCCCTCGATCTCTCCCTCTCCATGGATCTCTCTCATTCTCGCTTGTAGAGCGGTGTGCCTTAGGTTTGAAGCTACAGTGGGGAAATGGGCACTGTAGAGAGGCGAAAGGGGGGGAAAAGGCAAAGAGGAGGAAAATTCAGCGGAGAAGAAGAACGCTTCGATCTGCTGGAAGGAGGGGGAAGGAGAGCGAGACAAGGAGGGAAACAAAGAGAGGGAGAGATATAGAAAGAGGTTTTCTAAAATTTAGAGGAGCGATTTTCTAAAATTCGAAGCGGAATAGAGCGGATTCATGTTTTTAATTTCCCGCTTTCTTTTTCACAGCGTTTTAATATTCTAATGCTATTAAAATTTGGGCTTTTCATAGCAAAAGTGTTAAAAACGATATGATCAAATGTTATTAATAGACAATTGTGGTGTAGTGAAAGCCAATCCCGCTCCTCCATGCCCAACCACTTCTACGGCGAACGAGAGACAAAGAGTTTCCCTTCGTCTTAAAGGTCTTTTCCTAGCTACCATCACTGGAAAGTAGGAAAGTCAATCCCGTTCCTCCGTGCCCAACCGCTTCTCCTAAGGCGGACGAGAAACAGAGAGTGTTTCCCTTCGTCTTAAAGGCCTTTTTCCTGGCCACCATCACTGGAAAGTAGGAAAGCCAATCCCATCCCTCCGTGCCTTACCAATACAAAATACGGCTTTTTACACTTTGCTCCCTATAATTTTGGCCAAAGAAACTTTGCAACCCAATCACATTTCCGTCATCATCAAAAGGCACATGCCTTCTCTTTTTGTATGATTCAAAAAATATGATGGATAACCAAAGGGAACATATATTACCATCAGCCTTATTTATCACACCCCTCACATAAATAATCATTAGTTGGCTTTTTAATAAACACTGCTACAAAGTCATACTTAGTCAATCATTAGTTTTCTTTGTTTGTTTAACCACAAGTCGTTTTTCTTTACTCAAACTTTGGTGAAGCATAATTTGATGAATTAGATCAATAGAAACAATAGATTTTCTTATAAAATCTTACAAAATCATCTAACAATGTCACTGGACCTATCCCTTTGATTCAAGAAGATATAGTTTATGCTACAATTACATGTTTCGTGAACCATTATGAGATGCTATAAAGGTCCAGTGATATTGTTACATGATTTGATAATATTTGATTTGGAAAATTTACCTTTAGTTCGTTGTTGGTCTATATTATAGAATTGTGCTTCTTTGATTTGCATTGGAAGTTATGACTTTTGTGGTGGTGTTTATGATAAAAACTAATTATTTTTTTTTTATGTTGGGGACGTTATTAAAAGGTTGGTGGTAATATATGCTACCTACCAAAAGGTCCTTAATACATACGAGCAGCACTTTCCCAAGCTAGTCAACCCTTTGGCCAAAATAACTTTATTAACGTTCCCAAGCTGGTCAACCCTTTGGCCAAAATAACTTTATTAATGTTTATGAACTGATATTAGCATACTTAAAGTAGGCTTATGGTAGCCCAATTAGTAATCTTCCCTTCAATCCAAACATGACTGATATTAGCATACTTAAAGTAGAATAAGGTCAACATATGAGACCATAGAGAGCATAAACAAGAGAAGCCTTATTGGTTCACCTGTTTGATAGATTGAATAGTCACATAACATACATGTACGACAGTTTTCTGTATTTTATTGTTGATTTCAGCTACAATAATCTGAATGTAAGTTAAATTTTGTCCTCAATGTCTAGTATTAAATAAGAAAGAGCTATAACCTTAACAATGGAGATAAAATGTTAAACAAAAATATTTTCCTAAATGATAATAATAATAATAATAATAATAAAACTTTCATCTCAACCTAATAAATTTAACATCAACAAATAACTATTGTTGAAAGTGAGATAGACAGAAATTATACTTTCTTTGAAGACTGAGGGATCTTTGGAGTAGTTCCCGCCACAGAACTTGAAAGCCTACAACCACCGCCTCCAAGAGAAGAGAATATTGCTTTGTGATACAAAAGCTGTCTAAGATAATCCCTCGGGGATCTAACCGCCATGAAATCTCTCTTGGAACTAAAACCCTAGAAAAAAAAACCCAACTAAACTTTTTCCACCGATTGATTCAACAACAATGGCTCTTTCTCCTTTTCTTCTTCCCTGTGACTTTCTACACAAAAGTTTTAACCTTCTCACTGTCACAAACCTCCACAGATTGCTCCTCATTACCCTTATTCACTCTTCCCCGCCATCTAACTCTCTCTCTTCTTCCTCTCGACCTACACACTGCCAGAGAACCAAACTCCTCTTCCACCACCACAACGCTCAACCTCTAAATTCGAATTCTCACCATGTCGCAACAAAAGCTTGATTCGAGGCGTCAGCAAAACACTGCCGTCTGTTCCAAAACAAGACGGAGAGGAAGATCCAACTCAGGGGAGAGAGAAAGGCGAGTAGGGCGTCTTTCTGAAAGGGGAAAGCCCTTACTGAAAGGGGAATTCTAATTGGCGAGTAAGGCCCTTACTGAAAGGTCCCACTAACTAAAAAATTTTGCTGGAGCGCCAAAAACGCATGCCCATTTTCCTAAACGTTTTTTTATTTTTAAACTAGTGGAATACCCGTGCCGTTGGCACTATCGCATAGTACATCATACTTAAACGGCTATGTTGAGTACTCAAATTTGTGGTTTTATTTAAATTTATAAAAACACTTGCATAATTGTCTATTACAACAGTTATGATGAATTAATTTTGGAATTTCTATTACAACAGTTATGATGAATTAATTTTGGAAAAAGTTAATACTATTGAACAGTAAAAAAATGTTAATAAATCTGATCAATGCAACCTATGTGCTAAGAAATTTAATCTCCACCAAATGTCAGCTTAATAAAAAATAAGAAGGAAATATCTCATGTTTGTCCAAGTGAGTATTGGATGAAATTGATGCCCAATTTAGTAAAGCATCATTTTGAAGAAACATAATTTAATTAATTTGGACAAACAGAATGGAATACTCGTGCCGTTGGCACTATCGCAGATTACATCATACTTAAACGGCTATGTTGAATACTCAAACGGCTATGTTGAATACACCAAATAATATATCCACACGCCAAAATAATATAAAAACGTGTAAGTACATCAAAGCCATACATTGTTTATACCTATATACGCATTTAAAGAACATGGTTTTCACCATTTCTCTTTTCAAAAAATGAGAACAAAAGGAACCCACAATAGACAAAAATGGGTTAAACTGTATATGTACATCAAAACTATGTATCAACAACTGCTCCAAACATCTTCTGCATCACATTATCAAATGACTCGGCGTCTATATGCACCAACTTAGAGCAAGGAGGGAATATGACTGAAATCTACAAATTTATCACACACAATATTAGAAAAAAAATGTGAATAAAATAAGCTATTTTCAATCATCTTTAGAGATAAACTACCTTATTTGCCAATTTCCAATGACGCCCAACATTATACTTTTGTTTTTTAATGGTTTTTTTGAACTCCTCGACAATGATATCCCAATTCTACAAAAATGTATAATTAATATTAGATTCATATCGTATGAAAGCAAAAGATAAATATCAATAGAAAATTTAGTAAAACACACCTTTAAAAATTCTTACAACAAAACTTCTGGATAAACAATATTGGTCGTAGAATCCAGCCCATCTTGAGGTAAAAGGACACTTATTCTATTAGAAGCTGTGCATCTAGATAATGCAACATAAAGTTGGCCATGGCTGAATACCGGTGTTCGTAAATCAACTCCAACGTATTTCACAGATTGACCCTGCGACTTGTTTATCGTCATTGCATATGCCAACCGCACTGGAAATTGACGCCTTTTCATTTTGAAGGGAAACTCGGAAGATGATGGCGTTAAAGAGATTCTTGGAATGAAAACTAAATTGCCAGCCTTATCCCCATTTAAGATTTTTGCTTCAATTATACGCTTTGCACAACGCATAACCATAAGACGTGTTCCATTACAAAGTCCATCTTTAGGTGCGATGTTTCTCAGCAACATAATTGGACAACCTACTTTTAATTCTAACTTAAATGGAGGTAATCCAGAAGGATTAAGCGAGTTCAAATACTCAGTTGGATAACGGTTGGCAATGGAATGATCATTTTCAAAATGTTCCGCCATTTTATCTGCGGCAAAATAAACAATGATTTCTCCTGGAAAAGCAGACAATGCAGCTTTGTTAATGTCGCAGACATCGTCATTTCGTGCCGAGAGAATTGTTCGCTCAGTCAAATAATTCGGAGACGCTGTGCCTATTACATTTAGTTGAGGATAAACCAAAGAAATTAGTTCACTTAAATCTTTGCATTTGTGCACCATTGTTGGAATACGAATAACATCTTGTGCGGTGCTTCCAATCTATATAAAATAAAAATAATCAGTAATTAAAAATATAGCAATGTAGTAAAATGTAGAATTGTTTACCCAAAAATAATACCTCCGTCAAAAACTTCGTAAACCCGTCATTGCCTACCCCATTGTCCAACCGCATATTCAAACTCAAAGTCAGAACTTGTATGTTTAACCAAAGCTTAGAACGCCTAAAAGATGCAGCCACAATTTGCTCGCGGATGCCTTTGGGTATCACTGGCAATATCTGTCGAAAATCACCCCCAAGAACAACAGTAATACCACCAAATGACTTATTGGTGCTGTAAATGTCTTGTAGTGCACGATCAACTACTTCAACACAATATCTATGTTGCATCGGAACTTCATCCCAGATAATTAGTTTGGTCTCCCTGAATAACTCAGCGTGCAATGACTGTTTACTAAACCCACACACTGAATTTTCCATGACATCCAGCGGAATACGAAACATTGAGTGAGATGTTCTACCTCCCACTAATAGTAACGCCGCAATACCAGATGATGCAACAGTAATGACAATGTGTCCAAGGCTGCGACATTTAGATGCAATGGCGTTGTATAAAAAAGTTTTTCCTGTTCCTGCACCTCCATTCAGAAAAAAATGAATTCCCTTATTTTCAAGAACTGAAGTTACTATTGCAGTATAAGCAGAACGTTGTGCCTCATTAAGACGATCGACGGATGATTGTGCATCGGATGCTTGACCATCATACTGAAGTTGTCGGTGTTCCCATATGAGTCTGTTACCAACTATCATGTCCCAATTTTCAATTGGCAGGGGCATAGGTGGGAACATCGTTAAATTCTTCCCTCCTTCTTGAAGAAATTGATTTATGAGATACAAACCATAATCCAGAGTCTGAGAATCTGTTGGATTTGAAATACCGAACCTTGTTCGAAGTTGGTGCGAAAGATCATCACATATATTCAATGAGAACCTTGTCCATAGCAAATCTGGGTGAAGTGGATGACATTCCATTAGAATCACACTAAACAATCTTCTCAACTGATTCCCAGTTTTCATGATCGCAGCCTCTTCAAGGCACTGAATCCATTCATCATCATCTTCTAGGAGTCTCGTGAGGTGCAAGCTAATTTGAAGGTGTCGTGTAAAACATTGTCATATGTGCGCAAATGTTCAAATGATTGTGGACCTTTTACAACCGTTAGAAGCAGTCGCAAATAAAACCTTTCACCTTCATGAGGACTGGCAAAGTACATTCTTCCAATTGCATACCCCATTTTTCTTTTTGTCCACATTTTTTGTGATTTCTGCCAAACAAAATGTTGAGGAAATTGTTGGTAGGTAAATGTACGTGCAAACGGATCTACAGCACAACACGCAAAAAATGCAGTTAAAGTCGACATTTGGTGTCTGGCTCTAAGTAAAATTGATTGTGCTTGATCTTTAGGATTGAACACAATATGATGCATTCCAGGTAAATGAAGCGCCAATCGAACCACTGTAGGATTTTCTTCGTGTAAAAGATGACCAAATATCCGCCAAGCTGCTTCTGGCGGACCAATATATCGAGCATCAAGATATTGCTGGATTTCATCTACTCCCCCTAGTACCATTGTTGTTCTATCATGACCTTTATAAATGTACTTGTGTATGTATTTAACACATCTAATTCCCTCACACACTTCCACATTAATATGACAATCAAACATCCTTGAAAGATATGGATTATATGGCACCACATCTCTATTATCAACTGGTTGACCCTTCACATTATATACTCGGCCAGTATTGCGGCGTCGATAAATAGGATATCCATCTTGGCCCATTGATGTTGTTTCTGAATATTCGCGAGGATATCTTTTTGTGCACCTCCCATTCTCCATAAACGGTGCTCCAGAATTTCGAACACCACACGGTCCATGCACCATACAATGTAAAACTGTTTGAAATAGCATCGGATCTTTATCCGGGTCAGGAAATTCTGCACACACGATCTTATCAATTTGAGCGGTAGTGCGAATTTTTTGTAAATGGTGAAGGAATATAAGTGCGTGCATATGAGGCAGCCCGCGCTTTTGGAATTCAATGGTAAATACATGAGCTACAACATCACCGAATGTGCCTCTTTTGATAATCTTATCCATTAGACATTATCTTTTTAACTCAAAAACTCGAGATACTAAATCTGGGCGATCCGTAGGCTTTTGGTGAGGTAACAGAGCATCCATAATTTCAGGCCATTTTGGATTTGCAGTCATGGTTAAGAAAACATCTGGATGATTGTTGTAACGTGTGATAGCCATTGAATCTTGAAATATCTCAAACATGTGTCTTGGACTACCAATATGGGATGACGGCAAAATAAGTCGCTTCCCAACTTGATCTGGTCTTAACCCATCGGGCCCAATGTCCGTAAGACTTTCATAGAGCTCAGCCCTGAGCTTTGTTTGATTGTTCCTCACATACATTAATCGATTTTGCTCTGTTGAAGCCCAAGCATCTACTAAAAACTCCTGGAGCAATTTGCCACCTCTCAAAATTGTTGAGTACTCAGTTGGTCGTTCGAACAAACGATAACTGTAAAACTCCATCTGAGTAAGTCGTTTATTTGAACACCTATTAGTTGTAACATCCCACTGAGTTAATTCAGGTTCCCAACCTAAGTCGCCATACGGAAATAATAGCACATAATGAAGCGGTAAGTAAGCTGGGTGACATTCATTAATTTTCATCAACTCTTGATTTCCTCGCAAATATACGACAATACCTCTGGTTGTGTTTACTTCAGGGACATCTCCAGGCAAAATAATTGCTATTTCATTTGATGAAGGAAGATTGTAACGCCGCCGATCTTTATGACAACTATAGTGTAAATACACAGGTATGTTTTGGTCAACAGAATTTGTTTGATTCAGAATCTCGTATGCTTGACGGTATTTCTCCACAAACACATTATACTGCAACAAAGCATCTTGAATGATTTTGAGCACATCTAATCTCAAGCGTGGATTTCGACGACTGCGGGTATGTAATGCTGAATCGGGATCATAAATGTAAAGCTGTGAATAAACTGCATCTAGGCCTTGTTGCGGAATTAACGCTCCCGTTTGATGTCGTAATTCTCCATGAATAATAAAGCTTGTGGGACCCCTTCCATTGAGTACCCTTGGCTCAAATTTAGCACCAAGACTCGTAAATGCATTCGCAGCATTATACTCGCGAATATGTGTACGAAAATTATTTGATTGAACATCATCTCCCTCATACAACACTTGAAGCAATGGTGGAGGTGTAGATAACAGTGGCAGCTTAACCTTTCCTTGCAAACAACACGTCCCGAAAAAAGGATTCCTTAACGAAGATGCCTTCAATTTTTCATCATTCCAATGTAGTGCTGAGCAATGAGGACACAAAAAATTCATTTTGCCTAAGAAATGACGTGTTTCTTCTTGATGAACTTGCCGGGAATCCAAACCACTATGACAGGAAGTATCGTCATTACGAAGTCGGTCATTTGTAATTGGCCTAAACAAATTGTAAGATAGATAATGAGTTAAAATTTAGAAAACTTGATAAAGTTAAATAATATGAGAAAAAAGAAAAAAAGAAGTATACATGTTTGTTGGTGCATTTGGGGATGCGTTAGGCGTAAAAAATGAACACCTCATTGGTTGTTGTGGTGGCAACACATTTTGATCTAACACAGTAAAAAATTCATAATCCATGCATCGGGGAGAGATGATATTGAGCACAGCCGTTCGTGATTGTTGCCGCAGCTTTTGTGGAATAGCGCAATCATTGGGGGTGAATGAAGGAAAAGGTATTTGAACAGGAGGCGTCCTACATAAAATTCCCTATTTTTCTCGACGCAAACGTTGTGCGGATGATCGTTTTGAATTTATATTCTGAACAATGTTGTTATCCTAAAATACATTTAAAATGGTAAATGATCACACACTAAAAAAATTAAGGCATGCATATAATCTAAACAATGAAAACGTGCATAGACAATGGGAAAATAAGAAGGGGCCTATACTTTGAAATAATAATAAAATAATAATAAAGTTACGCACTTATACCTTCCTTGAATAAATACAACTTTTCGTTTACCCTTTTGAATAGAACCGGCATTTTCATTTCCCTTACATAAAAAACTTAAGCAAATAAGCTTAAGACAGTAAAAACAATTAATATAAATAATGCATTACACAGAAAAACACATGCATTGAAAGTTAAGAATGTTGTACACACCCCAACAAATTTGCTTTTCCCCTTTTCGGCAATTGTGGCTTTTGTTGTTCCTTTTCCCTAGAAAGAAACACACACAAATATAAATTTAATTTTTGAAGGTGTAAGGTTAAAGAAGCATATGTACATACTTATATAAAGAAACAGACACCAATATAAATTATGTTAGGAAAAAACATATGTACATACCCCAAAGCATTGGAGTTTGGATATTCTCTGTTTTGTAGTATTCACATTAGCAGTCAAGGTAGTGTCTAACTTAGGTTGATTTTTTTTTCTCTCTCGACGCAAACGTTGGCCTAGCGCACGCTTGGAAACGTTACTGTCTATAGGGACATTTTCTTTTCCCTTTCCCGTATCCATAATTGGCTTTAACAAAAAAAAAATATATATATAACTTGGTATAAATATGTATATATTTATTGTTAGAAATAGTGAAAAAGAAAAAACAAATAAATAAATAGAAATAATACCTGTTGATTGTGAACATTGGACCTGAGGCCATTATCTATAAGAAATTGCTCCTAGTAAAAGGCTGACATGTTAAAATATTTGGCTAATTTATTAATTAAAAACTAAGTGAAAAAAGAAATTAACAAAATTTCTTACTGTCCTCGGCAAGTTTGAATCAACTTGCTCATCACGAACTGTAACCGTGACGCCTTGTTTTTCTAGAAATTTGATCTATGGCAAACATATAAGTAAGTGAGTAATTTTAATGTGAAAATTGTAAGATAGATGGGGGAAAAACTATGCATTTTTCTTACAGTTCCTTCTACGGCTGAATCCACCTGCAAACAAAGAAGGTGTCATATATATGAGACAACCAATTCGAAGTAAGATGTAGCAGTATCAACATACTATAGTACCTGGCCGAAAATCATCATTTCGGAGTAGGGTGGATTGTGAACTAAGTGGTCCATAATTACGGTCAAGTACAATGAAAGGTTAGGGATCCCTGAAAAGAAAAAGGAAATGTTTTTATATTGCAACAAAATCTTTACAATTGAGCAAAATTTTTGGAACAACCATCAATTCAATAAGAATCAACAAAGCATCAACAACATATTTCTTGAATGGGAAGTTGATTTAAAAAAAAAATCGATTTACAATCAAAACAGGGGTACATGACGACTTTACCCGTATAAAAAACGAACGAAGTTAAGGACTTAGCCCAAACAAAAAAGACTGCAACACTGTCTTCGAAACTTGGCTTGAGAACTAATAAGCCACTACTCAGTAATTTAAAAAAAAAATCCACTACTCGGTACTTTAAACAAAACAAAAAGAAAAACAAAAATTGCATAAGAAAAAAGAGAAAAACAGCAAGCAAAACTGAGACATGGTAAGCAGCACCGCACCCCCATGTCCAGACTGCAACCTCGCGCCTGCAGCACGTCCCGCACCAAGCATCCCACCGCTCACTGCCTTAGCCAGACTGCAAGGGCGAACCTGGCTGCTCTTGCCTCGCAGCCGAACCGCCAGCCAAAACCGGCCATTCGCAGGGATTGGATCAGCCTAGCATCCACTGTTTTACAGAAAAACAGGGAGCAAAAATATTGTTCCTGCAGATAGCACCCAGTCCCATACAGCACTCGGACCCAGACTGCACTCGTCTTGTGCGCAAGACAGTCCAATCTCCAGTTCACTGACCCAACTGATAGACTAATAGACTGACCCAACTGATAGACTGACCCAACTGATAGACCGCAACCTCAGGAATAGGAAAATGATTTTTTTATCCTTTGTTGACATACACCACAGAAAAGTTTTCATTTGTATTGCAGGTTTACTTAATCAAGAAAGGAGAATTCCAGATGTCTTGAATAAGAACAGCTCCCATGCAATGTAATGTTTCCGATGAAATAGAAAGTAAGAAGAAAGAAACAGTTTAGAGTTGAACCTTTTTTTTTTCATTCAATTAGTTGAATTCTTCATTCCAAAGCATATCTTCTCAATGCACTATGATTAGTCGCTTTATTAACAGCCAATTGAAAAAAAGTTGAGTATCGGGAAACTATCCACCAAGTGAAAAATGCTGTGGCAGTAAACTTTCACAGTAAAATGGCATAGACATTTCTTGAATATTCCTACATGCGAATTCTGGAATCAAGTCATCTGAGTTGAAGTTTCCTCTGTCAGTTGGTACTGAACGTTTATTAGATATGGGGCAATCCTAAACGCGCACGATGAAAAACGCGCACGATGAAAAACACGTTTAGGAGAACTCTGTGCTGCAGTGTGCTTCGCAGACTGAAATAGCAGCGCGCAGTGTGCTTCGCAGACTGAAATAGAAGGGCACCATGTGCTGCAGTGTGTTTCGCAGACCTCGCTGAAGCAACACCGCAACCACTTAGAACCCTGCCCTTCACGCCGAAACAGCAGCGCACACTGTCTGCAGGGTATTCCACGCTGAAATATCACCGCACTCTGTGCTGCAGTGTGCTTCGCAGACTGAAAAATCATCGCAAAGTGTGCTTAGCAGACTGAAATAGCAGCGCACTATGTGCTGCAGTGTGCTTCGCAGACCACGCTGAAGCAGCACCGCAACCCCCTAGAACCCTGTCCTTCACGCCGAATAAGCAGCGAACCCTGTATGCAAAGCAGGACACGCTGAAATAGCAGCGCACTCTGTGCTGCAGTGTGTTTCGAAGACTGAAAAAGCAGCGCGCAGTGTGCTTCGCAGACTGAAATAGCAGCACACTATGTGCTGCAGTGTGCTTCGCAGACCATGCTGAAGCAGCACCGCATACAACCTAGAACCCTGTCCTTCACGCTGAAACAGAAGCGCACCCTGTCTGGGACGCACTCTGTGCTGCAGTGTGCGGATCATCCGCGAATAGCAGCTTCGCCAACGCAGCACACACCTGTGATTAATCCATTCGTGCGTTCCTGCAATCCAACCAAACCACACTCTGCAATCTCGCCCCATGGCAGAGCATCAGAGTGAAAGCAGCAAATTGCTTGGTGCAACAGCAGTGCATCCCATAACACGGGAGCGTCCCTGCAGTCCAAACCAACAGCAGCATGACACAGTGAGCAGCGGGACGCAAACGTCCCACAGTCCACATACTCGACCCAGCTGAATGCCTCTACATTTCTCCCAGCCGGTGTGCAAGATCATGAAGAGCCGCAAATGCCCGAAAAAACTATATGTACGCATCCCCATGATCAAGCCTGACACTCTCCTAGGAAAATCAGTCCCATCGAAAGAGGACGGGGGATAGATTTAAAATTACCACTCAGCCTAGGAAAAATAGAGCGTACCCTGTTTGCTGCTGCTGTTGCTGCGCTGCGTTACTGCTGCGCTGCGATTGCTGCTGCTGTTACGCGGGTTCTGCTGCTGCTGCTGCGCTGCGTTGCCGCTGCTGCTGCTGCTGCTGCGTTGCGTTGCCGCTGCTGTTGCTACTGCTGCGCTGTTGCTGCTGCTGCTGTTCTGTTTTGCTGCTGCTGTTCTGTTTTGCTGCTGCGGCGTTGCGGTGCTGCTGTCTGTCGCAGCGTTGTGGACACGGCCTGAAGAGGCTGTTTTGTTTGTTTTTCTGAGTGCTGCGGTTTTGATTAGCTTGCGGCCAGCTGAGATGCTGCGGCACGCGGTTGGAGAGTGTGTATGCGGGTTGTTTTGGGCAGTCCGGTGTACTTTCGGGCTTTGTCGCAGGAACGCGCGTAGTGCTGCATGTTATACGGCTGCGAAACAGAGATTGCGGGTGCTGTCCGGGTTGCTGGGAGCTGACTGTGAGCGGATTTCAGTTGTTTTTGCTTTAAGGAATTTCTATATGATTTAAAATGGATAAACAATAGGAATAACTATCACATTGTCCTAATCCAACACATTAGAGAAAATGCATATTCAAAAAAGAAAAAACGTTGTAAACAAAACCATAACCCTTTGATAACAAAGAAGATAGATGGCATATTCAAAATGCATACTTTGTTGATTGATTATTCAAGATCAAACTTAAAGTCGGAACAATTCCCCTTGATCCAGAAACCGCCTATAAATAGTGAACCTTGAAAATTAATATATTCATCAGGATTGTCCCTTCATTTTCCATAATCGTTCTACTTCTTAAACTCAACAGTCTGATATCCAGGTGCACACATCGGAATTTCATGGTGGTTGAATACAAATCCTTTCATGTATTAAACAAACCACTAAACGTAGTTTTGATCTCTTGTGCCATGGATGGATTGAAGGTTGCTTCGATGAAGAGAGTGTGCATTTGAGCGAATCATTGAACTAAAGTGAAAAGTTTACTTGTTATGAGTTACGCGGGAAGAAGAAACCAAACTCCTCCTAACGTTGTTTCAATTAGAGCACGTGAAACTACAATTTGTTTGATGAATATTTGAAGAATCAGTTTCGCGCAGATGATCCATGCCTGCGTTGCCGCGAAGACTCAGCCAGCTCATGTATGCCTCTACAGTTCCCCGTGGCGGATGTACGCCGTATGACATTGGTCCAGCACCAACAAACCTGCCACTCTCCTTGTTCTGAGTTACGGGGGAAGAAGAAACCAAAACTCCTCCAAACGAACTTAAAAGTCTTTGACCTTCCATTGAACTGTTATGATGCTTGCAGGCAGGCAGGCATCTTGCTTGGTTGCAGGCAGCATGCTTGCAGGCAGGCAGGAATATTGCTCGCTTGCAGGCAGCATGCTTGAACAGCCAGGTAGGCTGAGTGGTAAAATTTTTAACGTACTTATATAGTAATTAAAAAATTTAGCAACTTCATGAAAGGGACAGTGAATTTAAAAGTCTGTTACCTTCCATTGAAGTGTTCTGATGCTTGCAGGCAGGCAGACAGGCAGCATGCTTGATTGCAGGCAGCATGCTTGCAGGCAGGGAGGAAGGCAGATTGCTTACTTGCAAGCAGGCAGGCAAGAAGATTGCTCGCTTGCAGGCAGCATGCTTGAACAGGCAGGTAGGCTTAGGGGTAATATTTAAAACGAACTTATATAGTACTAAAAAAATTTAGCAACTTCATTGAAGGGACAGTGAACTTAAAAGTCTTTTACCTTCCATTCAAGTGTTCTGATGCTTGCAGGCAGGCAGGCAGGCAGGCAGCTTGCTTGCTTGCAGGCAGCATGCTTGAACAGGCAGGTAGGCTTAGTGGTCATTTTTTTAACGAACTTATATAGTACTAAAAAGATTTAGCAACTTCATTGAAGGGACAGTGAACTTAAAAGTCATTTACCTTCCATTGAAGTGTTCTGATGCTTGCAGGCAGGCAGGCAGCTTGCTTGCTTGCAGGCAGGCAGGCAGCTTGCTTGCTTGCATGCAGCATGCTTGAACAGGCAGGTAGGCTTAGTGGTAATTTTTTCAACGAACTTATATAGTACTAAAAAGATTTAGCAACTTCATTGAAGGGACAGTGAACTTAAAAGTCTTTTACCTTCCATTCAAGTGTTCTGATGCTTGCAGGCAGGCAGCTTGCTTGCTTGCAGGCAGCATGCTTGAACAGGCAGGTAGGCTTAGTGGTCATTTTTTTAACGAACTTATATAGTACTAAAAAGATTTAGCAACTTCATTGAAGGGACAGTGAACTTAAAAGTCATTTACCTTCCATTGAAGTGTTCTGATGCTTGCAGGTAGGCAGCTTGCTTGCTTGCAGGCAGGCAGGCAGGAAGCTTGTTCGCTTGCAGGGAGCATGCTTGAACAGGCAGGTAGGCTTAGTGGTCATTTTTTGAACGAACTTATATAGTACTAAAAAAATTTAGCAAATTGATGGAAGGGACAGTGAATTTAAAAGTCTGTTACCTTCCATTGAAGTGTTCTGATGCTTGCAGGCAGGCAGGCAGGCTGCTTGCTTGCAGGCAGGCAGGCAGGTTGCTTGCTTGCAGGCAGGCAGGCAGTTTGCTTGCTTGCAGGCAGCATGCTTGAACAGGCAGGTAGGCTTAGTGGTAATTTTTTTAACGAACTTATATAGATTTAAAAATATTTAGCAACTTCATGGAAGGGACAATGATCTTAAAAGTCTTTTACCTTCCATTGAAGTGTTCTGATGCTTGCAGGCTTAGTCAAAGAGACATGCAAAAACTAAATCATTATATCACCAAATTAATTGGCATAAGGAAGATTAAATTGGTGTTCCCTGTTGCTACAGTATCTGGACATTTTCTCGCCTGCCTAAAAACTAAAAATAAGTTGGGGAACTTTTCATTATAGTATTTAGAAGCTGTTTGTTTCATTTGGATGTACTAAGTTACAAACCATAATGAATAACCTGATATTATGATCACAGGAATGGGACTAATTCTATTGTTATGATCACAGGAATGGATAAAGTTTAAGAAAGCTTACATTTATACATATACCATAGAGTTGCTCTAAGGCTCATTGCATATTATAATTATTCTCATCTACTACATACACATATACATACGCATACACATACGCATACACATACACATACACATACACATACACATACACATACACATACACATACACATACACATACACATACACATACACATACACATACACATACACATACACATTCAAAAACAGGAAAAGTCCAACATGCTCATTGCTAACAACCTTTATGAAAGGGAAACAGTGTAACAAAATATAGTAAAAATAACCAACTTTCTGAGAAACAGTACCTGATTTCGTTCAACAGGACCTGATTTAGTGAAATACTTGTATTTATCCCTTCCCTTATCGAGCATGCCTTGGTCAACAGGACCTATGATACCAATCACACGTGCGAGTAAAGTTGCGGGAGAATCATTTTGGAAGAGAACCTGCAATATGCATGATCAATTTCAAAGTAATAAAGCAAAATGAAATGGACATAATGAAATATAATAATGGCAGAGAAACATGGCACATCTATGGAAAGTTTCTGCAGTGGAGCTTTGCAGTATATTCACTTGCTTTGCAGTATCTATGATAAGACCCCTGTTATGGCTCAGTCAAGTTAGAAATAAGTTTTTTAAGCCTAATAAGCTGGATTTTTGGCTATATTTTGCACGCACTTGCCACCAAACTAACAATGTAACTTAAGCTTTAAGATTTTAGAGTAGATTAACACAGTTTATCATAACACAGATTTTAGAGTAGTTCACTAACATGCAGGTGCCGGTAGCTTTTAATAACTTTGGGGAGGGATTGAAAGAGAGAATGCATATATTCATCAAACACGCAGATATATTGTTGAATGGAGCTAATGCATTTGAATGGACACAGATATATTCACAGACAACCCCACTCAACATATATTGTGCTTTTAAATAGAAAAATAAATGGAGTTGATTACCCCATCAAAAACACAAAGAGCAAGATGGAGTCCTTCACGCAGCAAATCACGCAGAGAGGTGGACTCTTTCAAGCAGCAATTCACGCAGAGAGGTACTGCTTGACGCAGCAAATCACGTAGAGGAGAAGATGGTGAAGCATAGAGGTTGACTCCTTCACGCAGAGAGGTAGATTCCTTCACGCAGAGAGGGGGAGTCCTCACGCAGCAGAGGAGAAGATGGACTCCTTCACGCAGCAGAGGAGAAAATGGAGAAGCAGAGAGGTGGAGAAGTGTTGAGATGTAGAGCTCTACAAAATGGAGAAGCAGAGAGGTCGAGAGGTGGAGAGTGGGAGGGAAAGTATGAGTTTGAAATGGAGAGTTTTTTGGTTTTTTGAGTTTTAAGTTTGTACGCGGGGGGAGAGGTTTTGTTTTAAGTTTGCCATAAACATAATAATGGTTGCCACGTAGGACAAACACACTCATGCACCATATCTAATAACTTAAACTAATCCTCTTGTTCCAGAAGGGAAATAGAACAATCAACTGAGGCTCCTACATAAGCCTGGCAACCTTCCATTTTACCAAAAGATGGGACAACTTTGCCACATCAAAATTTGTATAAAGGTGATGCATCCCAACCTAGGAAAACCTAAATCCATGTCAAACTGGAAAACAGGGAACAAATTTCAAAGGATTAAATAGAATGGGGCCATTAAACATTACTCCTAACATAAAGGAAAGCAGTGCATGCATAAAAAATGCAGAACTGAGGTTATTCACAAATATAGGTGCTGGAGTAAATGGAATTGGGGGACTGATGGGGATATATTTCAAAACGCATATTTCATCAAACACGCAGATATAATTCATCAAAGACGCAGATATATTGTTGAATGGAGCCAATGCATTTGAATGGACACAGATAACGCAGAACAGCAAATAAAGCCTGTCATTGTTCGGCAGTCAAGTAATATAACATTGGATAATAAAAGAAAACAAAAACATACAGATGACAACATGCATCATCAAGCAAGATACTGACAAAGAGACAATTATATAAACCAAATTTGACATGTAGCAGCCATGAGAAAACTATTTGATAATCTGAGAAAACTATTTGATAATTTTTGTTTGTTGTTTCTGAAAGAAAAGCTTCCCACAGGTACAAACATAACAAAAGTATTTCGAGATTAAAAATATATAGAATATTTCTTAGGACTTAGTCTGGCACTGAATCCATGTTCAAGAGATTAAAAAATACACAAAGCTTTCCCTACCCAAAGCACCTTAGCAACCACAAAGAGGAATTTCATCAAACATATATTGTGCTTTGTTAGAATTTAGCAGTGTTTGTTCACAGAAAGCTTTTAAATAGAAACAGAAATGGAGTTGATTACCCCATCAAAAACACAGAGAGCAAGATGGACTCCTTCACGCAGCAAATCACGCAGAGAAGGGGACTCCTTGACGCAGCAAATCACGCAGAGAGGTACTACTTTCACGCAGAAAATCACGCAGAGGAGAAGATGGTGAAGCAGAGAGGCCTTCACGCAGCAGAGGAGAAGAGATGAGGACTCCTTCACGCAGCAGAGGAGAAGATGAACTCCTTCATTCAGCAGAGGAGAAAATGGAGAAGCGGAGAGGATTTGAGATGGAGAAGCAGAGAGGATTTGAGTTTGGAGAGGTGGAGAGTGGGAGGGAAAGTCTGAGTTTCAAATAGAGATTTTTTTTAGTTTGAGTTTGCCTGCGGGGAGGTGATTCGTGGTTTAAGTTGTTAGCCATAAACATAATTGTTGCCACGTAGGACATATAGACTCAAAATACTGTTCATGAACAGTAAAAACCCACTTTGAAATGTTAGATAGATTCATTAAAAATTGACTTTTCATAGCACATTCTAAAAAGTGTTACTAGCTAATGATATGTGGTGTAGTGATGAGATTCGACTTTGACAAGTGATTTGAGTTATGCAAGCCGAACTCAGCGAGGTGGCATGCCATGTGTATTGGTTTCCTGTTTGGTAGGGAGGTGGAGGTTGACCATTTAAATTGAGTTTGTGGGGAGGACAAAGATCTGTATGTTTTAAGTAAGGAATGTGATTTTTCGAAAAATGTCGAAATTTTATGAAATATTTTTTATTTTCGAGTTACCTAAATTTCTTTTGAAATTTGAAATATTCATCTCTTTTGTTAGGGAAAGAAATCTCAATTTCCCCATATTTTAACTCGTTTTAACCTTAGTTTAGTATTAAATTTTGTTATATAAGTGATTCTTATACAATATATTGTTTATATGACATTATAAGTCTTGTGACACTTTTTATGTAGTATATAAAAGTTTAAAATACTGAAAATATATTCATAACTTCAAAATTATAATATAAATTTTTAAGTTTTTTCTATACACAATAAAATATTTCACTAAACTTTTCTTAAAATCAACTTACAGAAGTTACCTTGAAAACGAAATCACAATTCTTAGTTATAAGTTTAAAAAACCATGGGCTTAGATTAAATTCTATGGGCCTGGATACCTTGGGTCATTAGTTAGACTACAATCGTAGTTTTTGAGCCTGATGTAATTCTACTCAAATTATTTGTTACAACATCATTTTTATCAACTACATGCATAACAAAAAAATTTATTAAGATTATAATATTGCAAAATTCTTATGATCTAAATACAAATTATGTTTACCTATATTTAAAATCCGAACTATAATCAAAATATATTTGATGTTCAAATTATGATCTAAATACTATCAAAATTGCAATTGAACAAATCTTGATAAAATTTTGTGAGTTATCCCTCTCCCTAATAAAAATAAATAGTTTGATTACGAACCACAAGAACAAAAATTGAAAGAGAGTAAGACGCCTTTTGAGATGGCACAAAAATTACAAATCATGACAAGGCACAATAAAATTTATGGTAATTTGCACTTTGCCCCTATTATAAATAGCTAATTAATAAGTAGACTCATCATTAATCACTATTGCAGTTACCCCCTTTGACTAGCGGTCAACGACCAAATACTATCAATTTTCAAAACAGATTACAAAAATGCCCCTTAGAAATCAAATGTTGAGATTGAATCTTTCGTATCTCGAACATCTCATCTTGAGAAAAATCCTAAGGCCCAGTTGAACTCGTAATTGTATCTCGAGAAAAATTCAATAGTTTATTTTGAAAAATCTTTCATCTTAAACAACTTATCTCGAGAAAAATATAACGGTCCAAATTTAATAATACACACATCTCTAGGTAAATCTAACGGTCCAAATTTAATTATGCACACATCTCGCGAAAAATCAGACGTCCAACACGCATCTTGTGGACAATGTAACGTCCCGACACACACCTTAAGAAAAATCTAACAGTTTGGCACACATCTCGTGGAAAATTTGACTACTCAGATTTATTTGTACACGCATCTGTATGAAATCTAACGATCCAACACGCATCTCAAAAATCTACACAGTTCGGGTTTGCTCATGCACACATCTCGAGAAAATTTGTCGTCTTAATAAATTTTAATTTTATTTTGCCATCTGAAATAAATTTGAATTTAATTTTGCCCCCTTAAACAGAACGGACCTAAGAGATGAAGGGGGGAAGGAGGAGGGAGGAGAATAAATGAGGAAGTGGAGGAATAAGGAATGAAGCCATAACTTTATTATAGGGGTTTTGAAACAAAGGAGGAATGAGGAAGATGAGGGAGGATGAAGGGGGGAGGTGGTGGCGAGGCCGTGAGATAGAGGAGGAAGATAATCAAAATTTATTTGATCATCTCTTAAGTCTGTTCTGTTTCAGGGGCAAAACTAAATTCAAATTTATTTTATGGGGTTAAGTGATTGCCAGTAATTTATTTTATGTGGTTAAGGGCAAAATTAAATTAAAATTTATTCAGACGTCAAATTTTCTCGAAATGTATGCACAAATAAATCTAAGCCATCAGATTGCCTCGATATGCATGTGTGGACTGCCAGTGTTCTGCCTCGAGATGCGAACAAAAAGTTATATTCCTCGAGATGTGTGTATGAATATAACTAAGTCGTCAGATTTTCCTAGAGATACGCACACGAATAAATATGAGTTGTCAGAGTTTCCTCGCGATGTGTGATGAGCAATTAGATATTCTCGAGTTTTGAGCTGAATCATCAGATTTCATCAAGATACGTGCACAATTAAAATTGGATAGTTAGATTTACCTAGAGATGTGTGTACTATATGGTTACTCTCTCCTACTGCTAGCTCTACTCTTCCTGACATTCAACAGTATCTCATTGAAAGAGCAGCTATGCTGGACATTTTGAGGGAAATACTACATAAGGCCCAGGCTAGAATGAAACAATATGTTGTTTACACTGACGAGAACGCAGTTTTGAAGTGGGCGACATGGTTTATTTAAAACTTCAGCCTTATAGGCAGGTCTCTGTGCAACTACGAAATAACTTGAAGCTCTCTTCAAAGTACTACAACCCATTCAAAATCATTCAGAAGATTGGCAAGGTTGCTTACCATCTTGAGCTGCCAGCACATTCCAAGATACACTCGGTGTTCCATGTTTCACAACTCAAGAAACAACTCGGCCAGGCTCAATCCACCTTTCCAGTACTTCTAGTAGTTGATTCACATGGCCAGTTTATTGCAGAACCTGCTAAAGTGTTGGCTAGACGCTTGATTCCTCGTAACAATGTTGTTGTTACTCAGTGGTTGATTCAATGGTCAAACTCATCCGCAGTTGATGCTACTTGGGAAGATATGTTTGCCATATCCTCCAAGTTTCCCTTTTTTTCATCCTTGAGGACAAGGATGCGGTGATGGGGAAGGTATTGTCACATGCTCAGTGCCACTATTAAGCAGGAGAAAAGAAGTCAGTTACTGAAATGTTGGCGGGAAAACTTTAATTAAATAGGGATAGTTATTAGTACTATTGTTAGACACGTGTTATGATGTGAGCAAAAGATTCTAATTTCTGTTATACACCTTCTTTATAAGGTGAGGGAAGCATTGTATGAAGACCAATAAATATATGAGTAATTCCACTGGCTCTAATCAGTTTTGATTTTGAGATTTATCTTATTTCTTTCAATTTTTTTGTTCTTGCTTCAATTTCTCTATTTTTCCATTCAATTAGATTGTCATTACTTGACAACTGACAGGAAGCAAAGTGCAAATTACCCTAAAATTTAATTTATAAACAGTTTTGATTTAGAGATTTATCTTTTTTCTTTCAATTTCTTTGTTCTTCCTTCAACTTCTCTATTTTTTTTATATTCAATTAGCTTGTCATTACTTGACAATTGATAGGGGCAAAGTGTAAATTATCCTAAAAATTAGCTTATCATTACTTGACAACTGATAGAGGGGCAAAGTGCAAATTATCCTAAATTTTAATTTATAAATAAAAGGGCAAAGTGCAAATTACCCTAAAATATAATTTATAAATAAAATATTCAATTAGCTTATCCCTAAAAATTAGCTTATCATTATTTGACAACTAATAAGGGGCAAAGTGCAAATAATTCTAAATTTTAATTTATAAATAAAAGGGCAAAGTGCAAATTAAACTAAATTTTAATTTATAAATAAAAGGGCAAAGTGCAAATTAAACTAAATTTTAATTTATAAATAAAAATAAAAAATTATCAGAGCCAGGTTTCGATCCTCGGACCTATGGGTTATGGGCCCACCACGCTTTCGCTGTTGTGCCGCTCTAATTGTCGACAAATGTGCCATTATAAGTAATATGATGCAATTATGATCAAATTTAAGGAAAATTTTTGATCAAATTTTCTATCATAATCAAAATCTTGATAAAATTATTATCAAAATTTGTGAGTTACCCATCTCCCTCCCTGATCAAAGTCTATCACCGCTATGCTAGTGAATGCCTCTCCCCTCCCCTTCCTCTTTCCCACCACCACTGAATCTATGCACACGTAGAACGTGTCCACCCCCAAGTAAAAATAAAATAGTTTGATTACGAAGCACAAGAACGAAAATTGAAAGAGAGTAAGAAGTCCTTGGAGTAGACGTAAAAATTAAGTCTATCACCACTCCGCCACCGAATGCCTCTCCCCTCCTTTGTCCCACCACCAGTGAATATATGCGCACGTAGTGCACGTCCACCCCAAGTAAAAATAAAATAGTTTGATTACGAACCATAAGAACAAAATTTGAAAGAGAACAAAAAGCCCTTGGAGTAGACGCAAAAATTACAAACCACGACAATGCACAAAAAAAGTATATCAAAGCCAAGTTTCGATCCTAAGACCTGTGGGTTATGGGCCCACCTCACTTCCGCTGCGCCACTTTAATTGTTGGAAAATGTGTCATTATAAGTAATTAGATGCAAATATGATCAAATTTAAGGAAAAATCTAGATCAAATTTTCGATCATAATCGAAATCTTGCTTAAATTATGATCAAAATTTGTGAGTTAAACCATTCTCCCTCCCTGATTGCAGTCTATCATCACTCAACCATCGAATGCCTCTCCCCTCCCCTTCCTCTCTCCCATCACCACTGAATATATGCTCAAGTAGCACACGTTCACCTCCAAGTAAAAATAAAATAGTTTGATTATGAACTACAAGAACAAAAATTGAAAGAGAGTAAGAAGCCCTTGGAGTAGACGCAAAAATTAAGTCTATCACCACTCCGCCACCGGATGCCTCTCCCCTCCCCTTCCCCTCTCCCACCACCACTGAATATATGCGCACGTAGACCGCGTCCAACCCCAAGTAAAAATAAAAGAATTTGATTTCAAACCACAAAAACGAAAATTGAAAGAGAGTAAGAAGTCCTTGGAGTAGACGCAAAAATTACAAACCACGACAAGGCACAAACAACAAACAAACAAAAATATCAATTACAAGTAATTAGATGCAATTATGATCAAATTTTCGATCATAATCGAAATCTTGATAAAATAATGATCAAATTTTGTGAGTTACCCCTCTCCCTCATTGATCGCAGTCTATCAGCACTTTGGCACCAAATGCCTCTCTTCTCCCCTTTTCTCTCCCACCACCACTAACTATATGCGCAAGTAGAGCGCATCCACCCCCAAGTAAAATAAAATAGTTTACGAACCACAAGAACAAAAACTGAAAGAGAGTAAGAAGCCCTTGGAGTAGATGCAAAAATTAAGTCTATCACCACTCCACCACCAAATGCCTTTCCCCTCCCCTTCCTCTCTCCCCCCATCACTGAATATATGCGCAAGTAGAACGCGTCCACCTCCAAGTAAAAGTAAAATAGTTTGATTACGAACCACAAGAACGAAAATTGAAAGAGAGTAAGAAGCCCTTGGAGTAGACTAAAAAATTAAGTCTATCACCACTCCACCACCAAATGTCTCTTCCCTCCCCTTCCTCTCTGGCTCTCTCCCACCACCATTGAATATATGCGAGACCACCTCCAAGTAAAAATAAAATAGTTTGATTATGAACCACAAGAGCGAAAAAAATTGAAAGAGAGTAAGAGCCCTTGGAGTAGATGCAAAAATTACAAACCACGACAAGGCACAAAAAAAAAAAAATCAGTTCGTTGCACCATTGTGATTGTTGGAAAATGTGCGATTATAAGTAATCTATATTACAATTCATAATGTTGTTTTACTATTCATTGTTGACTGGGACAAAGTCAAATCGAAAGGATTAGAGATAAATGATGGTTAGGATTGAAAGTTGGAAAATATATTGAATTTGAGGGTTGAGATTCATTTGACATATTTGTAAATATAAAACATGTAGAATGGGCAAAAATAATAAAAAAGTTTTGAAAAAAAGTTGGTGGAATGTACATGTGGCGGAGAGAGAAAATATTGTGTTTTTCTTTTAGCAAAATGAAAATTATCATAACTATCTACATCGTCGTCGGATTTTGGTAAACTTAGTATCCTTGAAATGCATTTTTGAAGATCTTTTCAACAAAATCAATGATCAATACAAGCTCCAAAATTTTAAAAATATATATTTTATAATTTAAAAAACATATAAGGTATTTCACGTCTTCAATATTTTTCAAAGCGGTGAGACGGGCTGATCATACCAGAAAAAAAATGAGTCGAACATCTTAATGCACATTTAAACAAAAACTCTAAACTTTATATTTTGGCGAATTCAAATATTGGGGGAGAACTCATTCTCGACGTTTAATTATTTCCTCCAACTGATTCAAATTGACTAAGTCTAACCCTAAATTTTATAATATATATATATATATATATATTTACTTTAGAATATGCTTGCACTTCAATATTGATTGGGAAAGAAAATGAAGATAGTGATGGAGGTGTTCAGTAACAAAATGTTTAATAAAAATAAAATTATGTGGAGTGCCAACGGCCCGGCCCATATTATAGTTACATTATATTTCTGATGAGTAAGGATAATAATGTATTGGGTTTTTTTTTAGTTTGGCACTCATTAGTTTTTTCCTATAAGGGTTTGGCATTCGTTTTGAAAACTATTTGAGTCTAACGAAACCTTTAAGTCAACGGCATTAACCGGTCAAGTTTATTTTTTGCACCATTTTGCCCTTACTTTAGGTTAAACCGTAATATAGCCCAAAAGAAGACACCTCCTTCCTCCTCCTCGCGATAATCTATCCTCCCTATTGCAACGAAGACGCACACCTTTCTCGTCCCTGCAGCAGCGAAGACATCCTCTCTGCGGCAACGATGCACATTCCTTCCTACGACGAGCAAATTGGCAATGAAAAATGTGAAATTGGATATCCACTTACGACTAATGCAGAGTTATAAAACTGTTCTAGAGTGGTGGTTCCTCACACTGCTATTTGGCAGCATTGGACTGCTAATTTACACGTGTTGTCATATTTTCTTTCCTTTTTTTTATCTTTGTTTCCATTCATGGATTTCTCCTCCAAATATAAAGAGTGAGAGAAAGAGCTCATGAATAGATAAAGAACAAAAATAGAGTACAAATAAAGAGTTCTAGAGAGAGATGAGAAAAGGGAAAGCTCTCTCCTGTATCATTTTTCTTCTTCATCATTAGCAATAAAGTTGAGCAAACCCCATTGCTTCAAATTTTGAATTTTTTTTTCTCTACATAGTAGTTTTCAACTACCCAAGTGGGAGAGTGAGTGAGAAGAACCCAATTTCACTTCACTTCCACTTCTTCTCTTCATTAGATTTTGTTCTTGCTCAATCAACACTTCCAAATCCAGCATGGGTTCTTCTTCTTGTTTTCTTATCAAAAAAATAAATATGTTGATTGATTTGGGTTTGATTTCAATCTCAAGATTTCATTTCCTAATTTGGGTATCCCCCAATTTACTCTGTTTGTGCACATTTTAGTTATTATTATTATTATTATTATTATTATTATTATTATTATTATTATTATTATTATATTTATTTTATTTTTATGAAATGAGATTGGGAATCGAACTTCTCTTGTAGATTTGAGAATTGGGGGTGTAGGGTTATTCCTACTAGTCTGTTTCTAATCTAGTTTTTGGGTATAAGCAATTGAGGACGATCAAGAACAGAAGCAATATGTGTGTAAGTTCTACAATAAGAGATTCCTTGGTGGGAGATCTTTGGGAGGGCACATGAGGTCATACGTGAACAAGAACTCTTCACTTGAAGAAAATGAGAATAACTTGTTGGACAATGACAAGAAGAAGAAAAAAAAGGCGTGTACGTCTTCGTTGCAGCAGGGAGGAGGGAAATCACCGTGAGGAGGGGGAAGGAGGTGTGTCTTCTGTTGGGCTAAACTATGGTTTAACCTAAGGTAAGGACAAAAGGTCCCAAAATTAATATGACCTGTCGATCCACCTGATATAATATTGTCCGCTCTGAGCCCAACCTAACTACCCGCACGGCTTTAAAACGCGTAGTACTTTGTAGATTCAAACTCGTACATATATAGCACATCACCATCCTGCACCCAGACGATGAGGGACTATGATCTTCTTTTTGTAGCTTGCCAACCCTCTTGGGATTCATGGGCTATTGGGTTTTTCCCTCACCCTCCCCCCTTAGGTCCGCTCACACAAGGGTATCACAGTCCACCCCCCTTCGGGAGCCCAACGTCCTCGTTGGCACACTTCTGACTGGGTCAGGCTCTGATAGCTTTCTGTCATGCCCCGATTTTCGAAGAAAACAAAAATCCTAAAATCCACGTAGGATTATCCATTTCCCAAAACTCGAGACGTGAAAATTCAATAACAACATAAACAATTAGCATCAACAACTAAAACATAGTTTGGATATATTTAAACAAACTAAAAATTATCTAACCAGGAAACTCTGACGTTGCTAGCCCCACTAACGGAACTCCAGTAACGCTGCTCAACAACTAAACCTGAAAGGCTAGTCGGCTACATTCCCAAAGGAATGTACCCAATAAGTAAAAACTCACTTGGGTCAGCAATAAAGCTGGTGTGAGAAATCTTCATCCCAAAAATCAACACATCAGCAAGTAATAACATAAATTTTAAACACAAACCATGAACAACCACACAAACAGGTAGTTCCTCAATGAGGCAAATGTGTCATGCAAGAAAATCACAGTTCAAATAATGTAGTTCCTCAACGAGGCAATCATGTCATTATCTTGATAAGTAAATGTGTATTTACTTGTACTTATTCTATAGATGTTGACTATGAGAAATCGGACCTGTAGAAATATTAGTAGACTTGTCATCCTGCATGAAAAGGATTATAAACAATATAAATGTAATTTATTAATTACACCAGTTATCTTCGTACATTATTTGACTTGATTATATTATCTATCTTTAACGAATTGATTCATTTTTTAACGGATTGATCACTTAGACGATACCACATTCGCACCGCCTCCGTGCCGAACATACATGTCCGTATGCCTCTCTCATATAAGGAGGACTTCTCCGTCATCCATGCCCAAGTGGGGACACATCACATACATGCATGCATCACCGGATACCCCTAACTATATGAGTAACAAAAAACCACTATTGGGCTATGACATAAGCTACTCCAGCTATAAGTAGGCTTATGGTAGCCCCTGTCAGTAATCTTCCCTTCAATCCAAACATGACTGATATTAGCATATTTAAAGTAGAATAAGGTCAACATATGACACCATAGAGAGCATAAACGAGAGAAGTCTTATTGGTTCACCTGTTTGATAGATTGATAGTCACATAACATACATGTATGACAGTTTTCTGTATTTTATTGCTGATTTTAGCTACAATAATCTGAATGTAAGTTAAATTTTGTGCTCAATGTCTAGTATTAAATCAGAAAGAGTTGTAACCTTAACAACGGAGATAAAATGTTAAACAAAAATACTTTCCTAAATGATAAAAGAGCAGTTCTACAGTGCCTGGTCTAGAGTGCCCGGTCCATGCCAAGATGGTACCAGGGATGTGTAAATTGATGACGTGGCAACCCAACCCATGTGCAAGACTTTCAAACCTTGAAAAAAAAACTGAAAGAGTTAGGGCTTAAAAACGCAAAATCAGTAAGCCTCAAAACGAACGCCGAAAGGTTCCTCCTCCACCTCCCGTCGCCGGTCGTCTCTTCCCACCTCCCGTCACCGTTCGTTTCCTTCAAGGTTTGCCACATCACCAATTTACAGGTGCCTGGTACCATCCAGGCGTGGACCAGGCACTCTCAACCAGGCAGCGTAGAATTTTTATGATAAAAATAATAATCGAACTTTCATCTCAACCTAATAAACTTAACAACGGAGATAAAATGTTAAACAAAAATACTTTACTAAATGATAATAATAATAATAATAATAATAATAATAATAATAATAATAATAATAATAATAATAATAATAATAATAATAATAATAATAATAATAATAATAATAATAATCAAACTTTCATCTCAACCTAATAAACTTAACATCAACAAATAACTATTGTTGAAAGTGAGATAGACAGAAATTATACTTTCTTTGAAGACTGAGGATCTTTGGAGCAGTTTCCGCCACGGAACTTGAAAGCCTAAAACCACCACCTCCAAGAGAAGAAAATCTTGCTTTGTGATACAAAAGTTGTCTTAGATAATCCCTCGCAGCTCTAACGGCCATGAAAACTCTCTCTTTTATTTATTTATTGGACCTAAAACCCTAAATAATCCCTTGATCTCTCCCGCTCCATGGATCTCTCTCACTCTCGCTTGTAGAGCGGTGTGCCTTAGGTTTGAAGCTGCAGTGGGGAAATGGGCACTGTAGAGAGGCGAAAGGGGGGAAAAAGGCAAAGAGGAGGGAAGGTCAGTGGAGAAGAAGAACACTTCGATCCCCTGGAAGGAGGGGGAAGGAAAGCGAGACAGGGAGGGAAACAAAGAGAGGGAGAAATATAGACAGAGGTTTTCTAAAATTTAGAGGAGCGATTTTCGAAAATATTCATGTTTTTAATTTACCGCTTTCTCTTTCACAGGGTTTTAATATTCTAATGCTATTAAAATTTGGATTTTTCATAGCAAAAGTGTTAAAAACATTATGATCAAATGTTATTAATAGACAATTGTGGTGCAGTGAAAGCCAATCCCGCTCCTCCGTGCCCAATCGCTTCTCCTACGGTGAACGAGAGGCAGAACGTTTCCATCGTATTGAAGGCCTTTTCCTAGCCACCATCACTGGAAAGTAGGAAAGCCAATCCCATCCCACCATGCCTTACCAATACAAAATCCGGCTTTTTACACTTTGCTCCCTATAATTTTGGCCAAAGAAACTTTGCAACCCAATCATACATTTCTGTCATCATCAAGAGACACATGCCTTCTCTTTTAGTATGATTCGAAACATAAGATGGATAACCAAAGGAAACATATATTACCATAAGCCTTATTTATCACACCCCTCACATAAATAATCATTAGTAGGTTTTTTAATAAACACTGCTACATAGTCATACTTAGTCAATCATTAATTTTCTTTGTTTGCTTAACCACAAGTCGTTTTTCTTTACTTCAAACTTTGATGAACCATAATTTGATGAATTAGATCAATAGAAACAATATATTTTCTTATAAAATCTTTCAAAATCATCTAACAATGTCACTGGACCTATCCCTTTGATTCAAGAAGATCTAGTTTATGCTACAATTACATGTTTCGTGAACCATTATGAGATGTTATAAAGGTCCAGTGATATTGTTACATGATTTGATAATATTTGATTTGGAAAATTTACCTTTAGTTCGTTGTTGGTCTATAAAATAGAATTATGCTTCATTGATTTGCATTGGAAGTTATGACCTTTGTGGTGGTGTTTATGATAAAAACTAACTAATTTTTTTTATGTGGGGGAAGTGATAAAATGGTTGATGGTAATATACGCTACCTACCAAAAGGTCCTTGATACATACGAGCAGTACTTCCTCAAGCTAGTCAACCCTTTGGCCAAAATAACCTTATTAACGTTTATGAACTGATATTAGCATACTGAAAGTAGGCTTATGGTAGCCCCTGTCAGTAATCTTCCCTTCAATCCAAACATGACTGATATTAACATACTTAAAGTAGGATAAGGTCAACATATGACACCATAGAGAGCATAAACAAGAGAAGCCTTATTGGTTCACCTGTTTGATAGATTGAATAGTCACATAACATACATGCATGACAATTTTCTGTATTTTATTGTAGATTTCAACTACAATAATCTAAATGTAAGTTAAATTTTGCCCTCAATGTCTAGTAGTAAATCAAAAAGAGCTATAACCTTAACAACGAAGATAAAATGTTAAACAAAAATTCCTTCCTAAATGATGATGATAATAATAATAATAATAATAATAATAATAATAATAATAATAATAATAATAATAATAATAATAATAAAATAAACTTAACATCAACAAATAAACATAACGTCAACAAATAAACTTAACATCTCAACCTAATAAACTTAACATCAACAAATAAACTTTCATCTCAACCTAATAAACTTAACATCAACAAATAACTATTGTTGAAAGTGAGATAGATAGAAATTATGATTTCTTTGAAGACTGAGGGATCTTTGGAGCAGTTCTCGCCACGAAACTTGAAAGCCTAGAACCACCACATCTAAGAGAAGAAAATCTTGCTTTGTGATACAAAAGTTGTCTAAGATAATCCCTCGCAACTCTAACTGCAAAGAAAGCTATTTTTTTTATTGGTATTTTTTTTCTTTTTTTTATTGGACCTAAAACCCTAAAAAAAAACCAACTAAACTTTTTCCACCGATTGATTCAACAACAATGACTTCCTTTCTTTTGTGGATGAGAGGGATTTTAGCTTTATTTCTTGAGAGATTAGGAAAGAAGCGAACAAGAGACAGAGAGAGTTTCCTTTCGTCTTGAAGGCTTTTTCCTGCCACAATCACTGGAAAGTAGGAAAGCCAATCCCGTTTCTCCGTGCCCAACCGCTTCTCCTATGGCAAACGAGAGACAGAAAGTGTTTCCCTTCGTCTTGAAGACCTTTTCCTAGCCACCGATCACTGGAAAGTAGGAAAGCCAATCTCGTCCAACCGTGCCCAACCGCTACTCCTACGGCGAACGAGAGACAAAGTGTTTCCCTTCGTCTTGAAGGCCTTTTCCTAGCCACCGATTACTGAAAAGTAGGAAAGCCAATCCCGTTCCTCCGTGCCCAACCGCTTCTCCTACGGCGAACGAGAGACATAACATTTCCATCGTCTTGAAGGCCTTTTCCTAGCCACCATCACTGGAAAGTAGGAAAGCCAATCCCATCCCACCATGCCTTACCAATACAAAATCCGGCTTTTTACACTTTGCTCCCTATAATTTTGGCCAAAGAAACTTTATAACCCAATCATACATTTCTGTCATCATCAAGAGACACATGCCTTCTCTTTTAGTATGATTCGAAACATAAGATGGATAACCAAAGGAAACATATATTACCATAAGCCTTATTTATCACACCCCTCACATAAATAATCATTAGTAGGTTTTTTAATAAACACTGCTACATAGTCATACTTAGTCAATCATTAGTTTTCTTTGTTTGCTTAACCACAAGTCGTTTTTCTTTACTTCAAACTTTGATGAAGCATAATTTGATGAATTAGATCAATAGAAACAATATATTTTCTTATAAAATCTTACAAAATCATCTAACAATGTCACTGGACCTATCCCTTTGATTCAAGAAGATCTAGTTTATGCTAAAATTACATGTTTCGTGAACCATTATGAGATGCTATAAAGGTCCAGTGATATTGTTACATGATGCGAGTTTAACCAACCTAAATAAATAGGTTAATTCAGCCCACTTGTAATAACCGCAAGTGCACGGTGTCTAACTGGTAGACAACGGCAAGTACGGGTCGATCCCACGAGGAAGGTGGATTAAATTGAATTTTAGAATTTAATTAAACTAATTTAGAGAAAATGGGGTTACGACATTTTTAAAGCTAAACTAAAAATAAATTAAAAATAATAAAATAAAATATAGATGAGATGGGTTTTGTGGGTTTGGACTCACCAATGAGTTAGTAAAATTATTTAAATCTAAATTACTGAATTTAAAAACGAGAAGCTCTAGGGATGAGAATCCCTTGCTTACACCGAATATGTGATCGTTAAAATCCAATTAAACTTATATCATGTTTCTATCAAACATTAACAAATCATTTCAAGCAAATACGCTCTTACCAAGTATTAAGTGTCTTTTTAGGGCACACTTAATCAAAGTTTAAGCTTAATATTTTTAGCACATTCTTTGAATATTGATAAAGGGTAATTCTAACTACCAAACATATCAAGTTTAATTTCTCGAACATGAAAGGTGAAAGCAATTTATCAAAAATTCAGAAATAAATTGTAATTAATAATTAAGCACACAATTCAGTAAAATAAATCAAAATAATTTATACAACCCATTTAGTTTTTCACAAGCTCAATGTGGTGGTACTCAGCAGATCAGCAGGTGGTCCGAACACGAATCCCGAGACAAATGTGCCCAAAACGCTCTGTGGTGGTTCTTACAGATACCTGGGGTGTGAATAGCCAAATAACCGAATTAACCAATTCCCGCCTCTGCTACAGTAGCGCTACAGTGACGCTACAGTAGCCGCTCGCTCCGCTCGTCTTCTCCAGCGCGACAGCGGCGCTGCTCGCGGCCTTCCTTCGCTCCCCGCGACCGTCCCGACTTCCAATTGATTCTGAAACCTGCAAAATAGACAGAAGGTGAGGAAACAATCGAGAGAGATGCGAAAATAAACAGAGAGAGCTCGGAGAATACTCCCTGTTTTCGCTTCCTGTTTCAGCGATGGTGGTGCGCCGTGGTGAGGTGTTCTGTGGTGGTTGTCCGGTGGCGGAGAGATGGTAAGGAGGCCTGGACGAAGAGAGGACAGAGAGGAGAGGAGGACGCCGGGTCTGCATGGGTCGCGAGGCGGAACAGAGCCGCGGTAATATTTTATCGATTTCTAATGAAAACTCCATGATTCTTATGTTTGTGAGCCTCATTGATGGATGACTTCTTGGAAATTGGTAAAATCTTCATCGCGGTAATACTGTTCTAACCTTATATCATGTACTTATTTCATTCATTTGTCAGAATTATTATGTTAAACATTGAGGACAATGTTTGGATTAGGTTTGGGGGTAGGTTCATGAGTCGGTGAATTTTTCGTAGTTTCGTAGTATTTTGAGTCGGTGAATTTTTCGTAGTTTCGTAGTATTTTCTTTTCTTATTATCTTATTAAAAAAAAAATTTGTGCTTTTTCTGTCAAGAAAACTTGGTCTTTTGCGATTATGAAAATGGATTTTGCAAGCCAACTTGACATATTGGTATATTGATAAAGACTGAAAGTTTAGTATGATCCTTAAGCTAGATCTAGTTCATAAGAATTTTCAACTCGATTATCTTTGCACCATGAGCCATGTTAGCATAACTTGAAGTTGATGAGTGAAATATATACTAGAAAACCTTAGAATAATAGTGGAGACTTAACCCTGAAAGTTTTGAGCATTTCTATTTTTCTGAGGGTTATACATAAACTCTGATTTTTCTTGAGTCCGTATTATCTCGTTGATGATCTCATTATTCTCATTTTTCTGATCAATTGCTTTGGGAATGACATCAAAATTGAATTATTACACTAGAACTTCTTGGCTTATTCAATTGAGATGTCATAATACTGGCCCGAACTTAGGAAATGATCTAGGCATTTTTTTTTTCTTTAGACCATTAACTAGCCTTTTAACTTACCCATAACATTAACCTTTTTTTTGTAGCCTTTTGAGCCTTAGATTAACTTTTATTTGTTAACCCATTAACCTTTACCCAATTTTTCTGGGAATGTGTATGGATGGATATACTTGGTGTCAAAAGGGCATGAAGAGCAAAATATGAGATATTTCATAAATCCTCTATGAAAAAAATAAAATAAAAAAAAAGGTTGAAGAAAAGAAAAATAGAAAAAAAAAATGATTCTTCAATGAGGATAAAGATGTGAAAAAAAAGAAAAAAAAATTGATGGTGCGCAACATTGATTTATTCTTGACAGCCCTAATTGTTCGTATAATGGGTGTATACATTCCTAGAAACTTTTTTTAGAATCATTTGACATTCCTTATTAACCATTACCCAAGCCCCATTACAACCCAACAAAGTCCTAGTTGATCTTAGGTAAAGGTTGGTTCTGTAGATGTGGAGATTTAATAACCAAGACCTATGGTGTTTGATTCAACATTTCCAAAAGTAATTGATATTCCTGTCCATGAGATCATGTTCATTCCATTCTTGAAAAGTCCGTTCTTCATATTACTATATGTGAGATGATTATTTTCCATTATTTACTCTTTTCCTCACATATAAACTGAGTGAAATACCAAATCTCTGAGTGCTTTATTGTGAGTGACATAAGAGGTTTGAAGTCAAAACAAACTTTCTACAGGAGATTTAGTCATTGTTTTACTCTGAAATGAAAAGTTATGTTGATAGTGCCATCCACACACACACATTGAGTTGAGGATGATTATGAATTTTTTATAACCTTTGGAGAATATTAAATTATTTGGAAATTTGTTGATACACTAAAATGACATTGTTGGTTCTTGCATTTCTTGAAGTTTTAAAATGAACACTGTTTGACCAAGTTTTGATTGAGTCAGTAATGTTTGTGGGTAACATTTCTGGAAACCCTCACGAGACTATAACTCGTCCACTAGAGGTAATCTAGGGGTTTAAAGCCTTGTTGCACGTTTAAGGTAAGTGCAACCGATGATTCCTGCGAAAGTGAGTTAGGATTTTCTTTTTATTGTTTTGCTCGAGGACTAGCAAAATATAGGTTTGGGGGTATTTGATATTCACATAATTATTACATAATATATCCCTTAATTTATGCATGTTAGTGTTTCGATTATTATATTGTATAGTAATTATTTCGTTTTCATGTTTTTGTAGGAATTTGAGCGTAAACGATGAAATCATATTAAAGCGACAAGTTAAGGAACGACAATTAGTCGATTCCAACGGTGGTATAAAGCAGTCACAAACCTAAACCCAAAACCTAATTCATAACCTAAACCCAATCCATAACCTAAACCCGAAACCTAATTCATAACCTAAACCCGAAACCTAATTCATAACCCAATCCATAACCTAAACCCAAACCCAATGCCAAGCCCAATCCTACCCTCATTGATGAATCATCCCCTCATCTCATCCCTATTCATCTTGGTCATTTTCTATAAATACAAGAGAATAGGGTGAGAAAGAGGAGGAGGAAGAGAAGGGAAAAGAAGAGAATTAGAAAAAAATCAAAACCTCTTCCTCAATGGAGATTTCCTCAAAGGAGCTCCTCTCTCAAAGGTGATTCACAAGGTGACCATCACCACCTATCCACCATCACCACTCACTCAGCAATCACCACCTCGCCACCACCATCACCCGAGCACCACCTCGCGAAACAGAGCTCACCCCATTGAGGAAGAGGTTTTGATTTTTTTCTAATTCTCTTCTTTTCCCTTCTCTTCCTCCTCCTCTTTCTCACCCTATTCTCTTGTATTTATAGAAAATGACCAAGATGAATAGGTATGAGATGAGGGGATGATTCATCAATGAGGGTAGGATTGGGCTTGGCATTGGGTTTGGGTTTAGGTTATGGATTGGGTTATGAATTAGGTTTCGGGTTTAGGTTATGAATTAGGTTTCGGGTTTAGGTTATGGATTGGGTTTAGGTTTGTGACTGCTTTATACCACCGTTGGAATCGACTAATTGTCGTTCCTTAACTTGTCGCTTTAATATGATTTCATCGTTTACGCTCAAATTCTTACAAAAACATGAAAACGAAATAATTACTATACAATATAATAATCGAAACACTAACATGCATAAATTAAGGGATATATTATGTAATAATTATGTGAATATCATTACACGATTTGATAATATTTGATTTGGAAAATTTACCTTTAGTTCGTTGTTGGCCTATAAAATAGAATTATGCTTCATTGATTTGCATTGGAAGTTATGACTTTTGTGGTGGTGTTTATGATAAAAAACTAACTAATTTTTTTTTATGTGGGGGACGTGATAAAATGGTTGATGGTAATATACGCTACCTACCAAAAGGTCCTTAATACATACGAGCAGTACTTCCCCAAGCTAGTCAACCCTTTGGCCAAAATAACCTTATTAACGTTTATGAACTGATATTAGCATACTGAAAGTAGGCTTATGGTAGCCCCTGTCATTAATCTTCCCGTCAATCCAAACATGACTGATATTAACATACTTAAAGTAGGATAAGGTCAACATATGACACCATAGAGAGCATAAACAAGAGAAGCCTTATTGGTTCACCTGTTTGATAGAATTAATAGTCACATAACATACATGTATGGCAGTTTTTTGTATTTTATTGTTGATTTCAGCTACAATAATCTGAATGTAAGTTAAATTTTGTCATCAATCTCTAGTATTAAATAAAAAAGAGCTATAACCTTAACAACGGAGATAAAATGTTAAACACAAATACTTTCCTAAATGATGATAATAATAATAATAATAATAATAATAATAATAATAATAATAATAATAATAATCAAACTTTCATCTCAACCTAATAAACTTAACATCAACAAATAACTATTGTTGAAAGTGAGATAGACAGGAATTATACTTTCTTTGAAGACTGAGGGATCTTTGGAGCAACCCTCACTCTCACCCTTTGTAGCTCGTCCAACCCCTCTCGGACCTACTGGGCCTATTGGGCTCCAACCCTCACTCTCACCCTCAGGTCCGCCCACTCCAGGGTCTCACACCCTTCCTCTTCACTGCAAGAAAACCAAACTTCTCTTTTTCCCCATGTCCCAAATTAGAACTTTCAATAATCTGAACCTTTTCACTGTCACAAACCTCCATAGATTGCTTCTCATTACCCTTATTCACTCTTCCCCGCCATCTCCATCTCCCTCTTCCTCTAGACCTACACACTGCCAGAGAACCAAACTCCTCTTCCACCACCACAACGCGCAACCTCTAAATTCGAATTCTCACCAACCTTCATACCCTCCAAAGACTCCACATTTCCAGATAGGTGAGCAAGACAGAGAGGAAGATCCAACTCAGGGGAGAGAGAGGCGAGTAGGGCGTCGTTCTGATTTTAGGTTTACTAAAATATTTGAGGGGAAAGGGGGAGATAAGGTCCCGCTAACTAAAAAATTTGCTGGAGCACAAAAAACGCAGGCCCATTTTCCACAACATTTTTTATTTTCAAAGTAATTAAAAATTGACTTTTCATAGCACATTCGTAAAAAGTGCTATTAGCTAATGCTATCAATGAGAATATGTGGTGTAGTGATAAGATTCAACCTTGGCAAGTGATTGAGTCATGCAAGCCGAACTAGGCGAGGTGGCATGCCATGTGTATTGGTTTCCTGTTGGGTAAGGAGGTGGAAGTTGACCATTTAAATTGAGTTTGATTGAGTTTGTGGGGAAGATGAGATCTGTATGTTCTAAGTAAGGAATGTGATTTCTCGAAAAATGTCAAAATTTATGAAATATTTCTTATTTTCGGATTACCTAAATTTCTTTTGAAATCCGAAATATTCATCTCTTTTGTTAGGGAAATCTCCCTATATTTTAACTCGTTTTAACCTTAGTTTAGTATTAAATTTTGTTATATGAGTGATTATTATGCAATATATTATTTATATGACATTATAAGTCTTGTGACAATCTTTATGTAGTGTATAAAAGTTTAAAATACTGAAAATATATTCATAACTTCAAAATTACAACAGAAATTCTTAAGTTTTTTCTATATGCAATGAAATATTTCACTAAACCTTTCTTAAAATCAACTTACAGAAATTACCTTGAAAAACGAAATCACAGTTCTTGGTTATGAGTTTAAAAAACCATGGGCTTAGATTAAATTCTATGGGCCTGGATATCTCGGGTCATTACTTAGACTATAATCATAGTTTTTTAGCCTAATGTAATTCTACTCAAATGATTTGTTACAACATCGTTTTTATCAACTACATGCACAACAATTTTTTTTATTAAGATTATAATATTGCAAAGTTCTTATGATCTAAATACAAATTATGTTTACCTATATTTAAAATCTGAACTATAATCAAATATATTTGACGATCAAATTATGATCTAAATACTATCAAAATTGCAATTGAACAAATCTTGAAAAAATTTTGTGAGTTATCCCTCTCCCTCCCCAATCGCAGTTTATCACCATTCTGCCATCAAATGCCTCTCCCCTCCCCTACCTTTCTCCCACCACCACTGAATATATGCGCACGTAGAGTGCGTCCACCCCTAGTAAAAATAAATAGTTTGATTACGAACCACAAGAACGAAAATTGAAAGAGAGTAAGAAGCCTTTGGAGAAGACGCAAAAATTACAAATCACGACAAGGCACGATAAAATTTAGGGTAATTTGCACTTTGCCCCCTATTATAAATAGCTAATTAATAAGTAGACCCATCATTAATCATTATTGCAGTTACCCCCTTTGACTAGCGGTCAACGACCAAAGACCGTCAATTTTCAAAGCAAATTACAAAAACGCCCCTCAGAAATCAAAGGCTGAGATTGAATCTTTTGTATCTCGAACATCTTGAGAAAAATCCTAAGGCCGAATTGAACTCGTAATCGTATCTCGAGGAAATCCAATAATTGATTTTGAAAAATCTTTCATCTTAAACAACTTGTATCGAGGAAAATCTAACGGTCCAAATTTAATAATATACACATCTCTAGTCTAGTTAAATCTAACGGTCCAAATTTAATTATGCATGCATCTCAAGAAAAAAACTGACGTCCAACACGCATCTAGTGGAAAATGTAAAGTCCCGACATGCACCTCGAGGAAAATCTAACAGCCTGATACACATCTCGAGAAAAATATGTCTGCTTATATTTATTCGTGCACGCATATCAAAAATCTGATAGCTCGAGTTTATTCGCGCACACATCTCGAGAAAAAAATCTGTCGTCTGAATAAATTTTAATTTAATTTTTCCCTCTGAATCAAATTTGAATTTAATTTTACCTCCTGAAACAGAACAGACCTAAGAGATGACGGGGGGAAGGAGAAGGGTTTAATTGTCTTGGCCTGGCCAAGCCCTACGACCCCGTGCCTCTTGGGCTGGCGTGTCTTGGGCCTAGGCACCTGACTTACAAGTTGGACAACAGTTTGTGCATTGAGTCCGCTTGGGACTGCGAGACCTCTTTTGTGTTAAGAGTTAGCCCATGTCACGTGTGCGACTGTGTTTGAGTGACTATTTGATGTCGCATCAAATATCATTAGGGAGTTATGCCTGATGAATGTGTCACTCAGGATCTATGTGTTTCTCATATCTGTGTCTTCTAAATTATGCACTAGTCTATTACAATTTTTTAACAATTACAAACTTAATTTTTGGATAATGTTTTTGAGGAACCACTGCCCCATTACTTGAAGTGCATAAATATTGTACTAGTACAAATGGAATAATTGGGTAAATTTGGTGTTAAAACACATTAACAATTATTACTTAACTTTTCAAAATTAAGATCTTAAGAGCATTTCCAATAAATAACTCAACCTGAAGCTAAAAGAGGTGGACCAATTTGAGGTTGAGGGTCAAATTTGTCATTCGGGCTAGGCACACAAAATTATCATGCACATTTTGCTCGCTCCCACCCCCTCAAAACAATTTAATTTTGGGTTTTCCATTGGAATATGAAAATTCATCCTCAAAGCTCAAACAATGATCAATATTTAGCTTATGAGCTTGCCTAATGGAGATGCTCTAAATGATACAGATTCAACTAGGAGTGGTAAGAGACGGGATGGACCTCATCCCTATCCCATCCCGTTCGTTTGAGATCGGGACGGGATAGACCTCATCCTGACCTCGTCCCATCTCAAATAAGTTCTGGACGGAACAAGATCAACAAGCAATTTGCTGAAAATATTGCTATAAAGAGGATGTTCCTAACTTCATATACAAGCTGCAAAACTGCAAAACTGTTAGGAGTAAGGCAAACTGAATCTGGTAACAAGTATTACAAAGCATGCAAATTTCTACCATAAGTATTACAAATCCAATCAACAATCAATCAATAATATCCAATCCAAGCATGCAAATAATGCCCTGAAACATGCCCCAGCCATCCCCTTTGAATCCAAATAAATCCCATCAACCCACTTTGAACACATCGTCCTTGGGAAAACAAATTGTTTGATATTCAAGGTCAATCAAATCTTGAGAGAACTTAGCAGAAGCCTGAACTCATCTGATCTACCACTACACAAAATTGACACTTTTGTAACAACTCTCAAAACAGTATCACTTTTGAGATATTACAATCCACCAAACAATTTCAAGTCAAAACTAAATTTAGTAAAAAAAATAAAAAACAGTAACACAAAAAAAATGATACAATAAGTTGGATCACCATGAATAGTATCACTTTTATAACCATACTCTTCATGGTGATACAATTATTGTATCATTTTGTTTTGTATAAATGTGTAAAATTGTTAGGTGGATTGTTACACTTCAAAAGTGATACTGTTTTGGAGGTTGTTACAAAAGTGTCAATTTGGTGTAGTGTACTGTCGAAGAATTGTAGTCACTTCTGTGATGAATTTTGTAAAAGACTAGTGTTCCTAAACTACCAGGTGACATCAAATTTATTTGTTTATGTATTTTTTATTTTCTCTTTTGTTGGTATAATATATTTTCATTCAAAAAACAATAAAAATGAGAAACGGGGGGCTGAGATAGCTTACAAAATTGTGTGTATTAGCTGCAGTGTGTCCATGGAGTTGTTATACTGATGTAACTGATCTGTATCCATTTGAAAAATGGCAGTAAAAAAATATAAGCCTTCAATTCGTTTGAGATCACTGCAATGCTCTTAAGGTCTTACCCATATGTGCTATGGTTTGTGAACTTGTGTCTGGCACATGTTTAGGTTAGGCTATGCTACTTTGATTCTATTCAGGTTGACAAGGTACAACATTGATCATTATCCTAGAACACTTGCATATAGACTCCGCGACACAGTTATGTTCTCTGTAGCCTATTCCGTCTGATCCATGTACAATCACCCTTTGTCCCACACCTCATTCACACCAACTTCTCCAAGAATATAAATTCTCTCTGAGATTACCTCTGAATAGCTTTCCCTCTGTGTTGTGGTAAGGAGGCCAAACCTATACCAAACAAGGAAGGATTTCAATTTGTAAGATTTGCTAAGGTATATCTATCACTAACTAAAAGAATGAATGCTAGAGATACTTTGAAGTTTGTGTGCTATAACAAGCTGACCAATGTTTTAATCAATATGGATAATAATCAGGAAATTTGAATTTTATGTTGGCTTCACCAGTTCATATAGAACCATAAACACTAACAGCAAGCATAAATACAGTAACACACATTTAAATAAAAACCCCAGGACTCTTTTTCTCAAACAACCCAATTTTAGTAATAAAATTATTACTAATAAATATTAAAAAATCATTTCAGGATAGGACGAAATTGGCGGGATTGAAAATCTTCATCCCGATCCCATCCCACTCTAGGGACGGGATCATGATGGGATTGATCAATCCCAATAAGACCCAAACAAAATCGAGACGAAACAGGATCTCAGGTTAGGATGCCCACCCCTAGATTCAACAACCAATGCTCTTAGTAATTCTTGCCAAAATCAGTAAGTCAATTTTTTTTTTAATTATATATAACAATAAATAAATTCATTCAAGGTATTTCTATTACAACTCTCACCTTTTTTAACATCGCTTAATTCAAAATCTCAAACCCAAACCTATTACAACTCTCACCTTTTTTAATGTAACTTTTGCTTTGTCAACTACATTGGAATTTGGATTGGTATTTCTATTTGGAAGAACTTGTAAATAAGCGCTCATGAGAGATGACAATACAAGTCTATCATCTTGATTTCTCGGCGTTCTTCCTTAAACAGCATGCAATATAGACTACTCCCTGCCTTCCTATTCAAGGCCGACTACTAACAGAAAACAAATGTACTCTTCTCTGACGACATCAACTTTTTTGCAGGGGTTGTTCCAACAATTCTCTCGAGCTAAAACATTAAAATAAAATGAAATTAGTAGCTTCAAGTAAGTGTTTAAATAGGAAAAACAACACATCCAAATGAAGAAAAGGAAATGAAAAAGAGAAAAACATATATACATGAAAATACGGACAATAACTTACCCGAAGCTTATCAAAGCGAGAAAACAGTACAGTGCAAGTTGTATTTTCTGATGCTTCAACCATATTGATTATCTGGGAGAACGAAACAAATAACGGAAGGAGGATAGAATTGCAGCAAATGTCAGGAATATTGTCAGTCCAATAAGATGGCTACACTCAAATAAATGATTAAATGAACGAGAAAATAAAACATAGAAGTTGTCGTATACGATGTGTTACCTCAGGGTAGAATTCCTTTCTTTCTGGAAGTGAGTAAACAATCAAATTCTTCATACCCCGAATCTAGTTTCAAGAGAAAAATGGTTATGCCCACATCACACAAGAAGCAGTAGGATATACATCAATCAACTTATAATCTAAACCATATAAAAAAAATTTCCTTTTGGATATCATAGCATGAAGGAACCATGAAAGATAGAACTGCTATATTTTTGTAAAGTTTGCTGCCATCCAGGAAACATGTTAAGGTTGAAAAATATCATAGTGTTCTTGCTAATCTTCTATTCTTAAATGAGCTCATCTAAGCTAATTTTACCATTAATAGCAAATTTCTACTTGATAACAACTGCTTTTGGTATATGATTTTTAACTATTACATGAAGTAACATATTGTGACTAAACGGTCAATTACTAGATTAAAATTTGTGTAGAATGAAAGCGTGACTCATAAGTTTTGAATATGGTTACCCTCGAAGAAATCTTGATAAAATTTTGGCAAATATAAATCAAAAGAAATAACTTACAAATTCCCAAATCCTAAATGTTGGATTAATTTGAGTTATGAAGAATTCCAAATGTTGTATCAGTTATTGTCAATTTGTTCCAACAAAAGAAATTCAACTAGTAAATGCAAATCAAATGTTCACCCTCTTTTATAGGAAGGGAAATGACAGAAGTAGAAGACGGCTTAATTTCCAGAAATTAAAGAAAATGGTTTCAGCCTAACAAGTAACAACAATGGGTGAAATTCATATTTAGAAGGCACATATTAGACAAGAAAATAGTGAAAAGTCTCTAATTAAGTTATGATACATCAAGGTCAAGACATGTTGAACTTGGATGTAAACAGGTGCTCACGTTTGGGTAAGAAAAACATTGTTTCTTAAAAGTAAGTACTCTTGATAAATTGGAAGGTTTTCTAATAAAGCACGTCAAAGGAATTAGAACAACCTTGTATCTGTGATAAAAATGAGCTCTCTCAGTGTAAAGTATGATTTTTCGCGTTCCTTCGAAAAACCAAATCCGTGCACGAGATATATCACTCTGCTTGGTATACCTACAACATTCAGAGAATATAATGAATAAATAAATCAACCATCCACAGAGATCTAAAGTTGTAAATCCAACTTTGAAGGATCACATAGTCCATAAAGAATGATGAAGTAATTTTTTGAAAGAAATGTTCTTACTCTCCAAGCAAACAAAACGAGGCATTCTGGGATTTCAAGAAATTCCGTATTCGAACAAACTCAAAGTAGGAACTGATAAATAGCATAGTACCACCCTGCATGAATGGGAAATATAGTGAGTTTCTCTTAAAAGGTAAGCATCCCATGTTGGATATCGTGTAAGAGACGATGATTGGGAGCTTATCAGACACGTGTGTGACGTGGAATAGCATATGCTATTTTACTTTCATATTGATATGCCCATGCTTCTTGACTGAAATCAAATTCCAATGAAGTGTAAATGAATACCTGAATGGAATCCTTTATCTTAGGGAACACCTGACACAAGAAAATAAAAAACGCACTAAAAGTTAGATCAATGGCTGGATCTGGACTTGACACTAACAGTTAAAATATCTATGACACTAACAGGTTAAAATATCTAAGTAACTCCATAAGACACCAACAATTTAAAGTATCAAAGATTCAAAGTAACTCTATATATTCAAAGCAAAAGCTCATGGCACACTGTCCTTATTATCATCAAAAAGTTAGGTTAGCCATGTAACAATGGCAGTGTTTGTTTTGGTTCTATCAAAACCTTATCGATGGCCAAGCTCCAAGTACTTAGTGCCACACACCAAGCCAAAAAAATTAAATAAAATTCTTACCCCCTCCCAACCCCCCAACCTGAAAGCGGGCAACTTGTGCCCAACCTCTCCCCTTCTCTAGCTCCATCATATTGAAGATTGAGGCCCCTACATCCACTAGCCAATCCATCACCTCATTGACTTCCATGCTGAAGTTATAATGTAATCAACATTCAGGAAAGTACTCAAATCAGTCATATCGACCCTGTTTATGGACTGATTTGGCACAGTTTCAACTCTTTTCCGATACTTGAGGTTTCCTTTCTTTGGAAACCTTCCTACAATATTGATGCAATAAAATGGTAACTTCCTAGAACATAGCCAATAAGTTTCCTAATCTATCTAAAACATAAAAAATAACTTCCTAAACCTATTAAAAGTCTCATATAATTAAAAACAAAAAAAAGATTTAAGAAAAAAATTAAAAAAAAGGCTTTTTTTTTAATTAAAATAGAAACTCTTATTTACTCGAACCCTAAAAGAAACAAGGGAAATGCAGGATAGCTTGTCATTGTATCTTGTATTAGTAACTCACCATAGGCGAGTGAATCACCAGTGCCACCTAACAATACAAAAATGGTAATAATTGGAGAAAGGGAAAAGAAATATGTCTCACCAAAACATAAACCTCTATCATTCTCTCTTTTCCCCCTGTCCCTCTCATCTCAAATCTGAGATCCACAATCTTTCCCTCTCCTCCTCTCAAAGTCCTTGCTTTCCCTTCTACTAATGGCAAAACCTGCTCTCTCAAAACCTATTGTCCCTTCTCTTCACACGCTCCTTTAGTTGCTCACTAAAAATATTCAAACTGGATGGATTTAACCTAGCAATTTTCTAGTGGGGCATTTCCCTGAAATTCCTTGCAATATCATGGTTGCGAGCTGGAAGGAATTATGGTTTTGGGAATAATAGAGTTTAATTTAATGATTTTGAAGGTACTGTGATTTTGATTTTTGAGGCATTCATCCATGTAAAAGCTTTCAATGTCTGACTAAGAAGTTCCATTTTAAAAGTCCCAGTATTGTGTTGAGTGGTGGCTTAGATAACAGAGTATGAGCTATTGAGCATTCTAAGTTTATAATCTCAATTTGTTGGAAAGAGAAACAGAGTAATATGTCCTCCAACCACTTCTGCAACAGAAATTCTGCTCATATCTCCTACTACTTGTGATGAGGAACTCTTTCAATTGTCTTCTATGGAAGTACCAACCACAGTGACCACCAAGTTCCTCAACAACAAGCGGTTTAGCACACCCTAATGAAACGAGTTATAATGGGTTTCCAATATGAGAAAACTCTTCTAAGAAGGAAGAAGAGAAGACTACACCCACTCACATCATGCTGGAACAACCTAAAAACTCTCTCAGAAAGACTTCAATTAAAGGAATGAAAGGACAATTTCAAACTCAGCGTGTTGCTTTTTTCATTCAGTTTTGCTGATGCAACAAACCAAGTCGGGCAAGTTGAAAAAACAAAATACTAATGTAAGTCCTCTAGCACTGGTCAAGAAGCAATTAAATGCTCGTTAAAATGAATCCTACTAGTCTTAGTCAAAAGAGGAGATCAATTTCTAACAAAGCTTGAATTTACTATTAACTAGTAAAAAAACATTATTTATTAAAAATAGTTAATATCCAGATGTTCAATTTGATCTTTTGGTCATCTTAGTCAATGTTAGATCCTTTTACTCATGTTGTTAACTCATTGATTAGTTATAAAATGCCCTACATCAAGCATGCACCATGGGGCGCACCTTGTTTTCTATCACACAACAATACCCATTAATGTTGTAACCCAATACATCACCTCTACTTTCTAGACGAAAGATCCACCTCTATTGATGCTTGGCTCTTCATCCGTTCTTGAATCAACAGTTGATGTTTGCCTCTCATCGTTCTTTTGCTCAATGGCCAGTGACATCCAAAATAACACATCCATTTGTTGTTGCCAAGGATGCACGGACACGGACACGCATGTCGTGTCGGACACGGATACGACACGGCGAGTCGACAATTTTCAAAAAATTAGGACTCGGCGAAACAGTCAAACTTTACTTTTTATTAATTTTTATTTTTTTATAACTAATGAACATAAACAACCTAAAACTTAACATTGTTTAAAATTTTTACTTTTGAAGCTAGAAGATGAGAGCTTAACTAGGGATGGCAGTGGGGCGGATTTTCACGGATATCCGCCTCACTCGCCCCGTTTGGGGCGGATTTGGTAAAGGATCCTTGGTTCTTGGGGCGGATACGGATTTCCATTCTGCATCCGTTTAATAATCGGGGCGGATATCCGTATCCACCCCACGAATATCCGTTTAACCTGTGAAATTACAAAAATACCCTTCGTGTATATAAAGGGATTAACCCTTTCACAGTTTCACCCACACACACACTCGCGGAGTCGCTCCCTTCCCCTCCCTCCTCTCACAGAGATATCACCCTCACTCCCTCACACCGCCTCTCTTTCACAGATCTCCCTCCCTCACACCCCTTCCTCCCTCACACCGCCTCTCTCTCACAGATCTCCCTCCCTCACACCACCTCTCCCTCTGCCCTCCCTTCTCACAGAGAGAATAAGAGATCTCCCTCCCTCACACCAGAGGGTTTCGCCTCTCACAGAGAGAATGAGGGTCGAAACCTGAAGCCTCTCACAAGTCAGACTCAATTTCGCTTCTCACGGCCAAGATCAGATTCTCAGTCGATCGAAATCGAAGCTTCCCACCTTTCTCTCCCCATCAGAGATCAGATATCTGTGATTAGATCTCTGTGATCAGATATCTCTGTGATAAGAGATGAGATCAGATCTGAGATCTCTGTGATCAAATCTCAGATTTGATCTCAGAGATCGATTTTTTTACATTGAAGTTTTTTTATGTAATTTGTTGTAATTTTTTTTAGATCGAATTTTTTTGTTTGTAATTTGTTGTAATTTTTAGATCGAATTTTTTTTTGTAATTTGTTGTAATTTTAGATCAAATTTGTTGTAATTTTTAGATCGATTTTTTTTTTGTAATTTGTTGTAATTTTTTATATCAGAGATCTGATCTTTTAGATCAATTTTTTTTTTTTGTAATTTGTTGTATGGTTTTTTGTATGTATAAATGATCGTTTACCTATCTTTTACTATGTAATGAAGAAAATTTTTTAACGGATATTTTGGGCGGGGTGGATACCCGTCTATCCGTGCGGGACGGAAGCGGTTTTTTAATAAATTTATAAACGGATTGGCGGGGTGGATTTGGGGATCCATTATTCCTGACGGATCGGGGATGGATTTGCTCAAATCCGCCCCAATCCGCCCTGTTGCCATCCCCGAGCTTAACAAGAGAGATGGAAAAATTTACAGAGATGCTTGGATAGTCAAAATTTACTGGGGAGTGTATCTAATTTACAAATTGTTTCAAAATAGTGTTTAATTGTGTATCTAAGAGCAAATTAATCATCAGAAACAAATAAATCAAATTACTGAGAAATTATATAGCAAAATAGTATTTTTTTTTTGTGTATTGTATCTAATTTAGAGTGAGGGAAGAAACGACCTTGATGATGCCAGTCAAGAACCCTCAGATTGAGTACGACGTGAAGATGTGCTCTAATTAAAGCAACCCCTCGCCCTGACTGAAGAAAAACAGGAAAAAAACACTGGCCGAGTCGGGGCCGTGTCGGTCTCAGTCAACGTGTCTTGACCGCGTGTCGGATACGCGTCGAACTGGTGTCGGACGCGAGTCCGTGTCCGACACGTATCCGACTCTCGAAACGGAGGTTTTCCGAAGAGTCTGTGCATCGGAGGTTGTTGCATAACACACTCCATTAGTGTTGTCAAAATCGCTTTGAATCGGATGATCCGACTCAAGATTTGAGTCAAATCGTGCTCCATGCAATTTGAATACCCTAGATCGTGTTTGGCTCTGATCATACGAGTCGATGTGAAGCGAATCGCAACTCATGATTAAAATCAAGTCGTACGTTTCTGACATCAGTAACTGCTTACGATCAAAATTCTTCTATTCACCAAAAGATGAGATTGAAATTTTGTGTTTTTAAGAAACCAGATGTACGAGAAAGAGGAAGCAAATTTGTGTTTTTCTGTGCGCAGCGACATTGTGGAATTAATTACAACTACGGTGTAAACGCGCTCTACGACGCGTATATTCAATACTTTTTATTTTATTCTAAAAATTCAATAATAAGTAAAAATTAAAGGTTATAGGAGATTTGACTAAAGATTTCAAAAAAAAAAGTAATCATAAAAATTATTTGATACTTTTAATTTAATTAAATTAAAAATACTAAAGAATTATATGGAGTAAAATATTGTAACCAAAGATTACACTCTCACTATTGTAAGGGCTAGTTTATAGATACTTGGGGTTGATTTTGATTGTAAAAAGTATGAATTTGGGAGGGCAAAATGGAAATTCAAAAATCGGGTTGAAGACACACTCACTCTTCATCCCACCCTTCTGTCGTTATAATAGTCTAGATTTCATGAAAATTGTTTAGGAGGCTTATAGGGTGTTGTAGTTTTTTTTTTAAAGCTTTAAAAACTAGGTCCAGCTGCCCAAGTTTAAACCCGGAAAGTCTTTAATTGGGCTTTCCAAATAGAGCATAAAATCCAATCTTCATTCTATCCAAGCTGATAACTTGGTCCAACATAATAAGACCATCACGACCTTGACACAATTTTATTTGCATGTTTGCTTGACCAACTACTTAAATTTTTATATTATATTCTAAATCTCAATTTGAATGGTACGATTTCCGATTTGAATCTCGAATTTACAATTTTTCAAATGGCCCTTATGGTTTCGATTCAATTCACACTTTGACAACCTTGCACTCCATCTTTAATCGTTTAACAATTGAGGATATTCGCCGAGGCAAAACTCGTAATTATATTAGGGTGGCCTTCTTTTTGTTGTTGTAGCTATTGGAGGGGGAATTGAGAACCAAGTAACAATACCAAATTGGTTCAACCAGCCAATATCAGTATTGGGCTCCTCAAAGTCTTCAACATTAATTGAACTTATATTTAGGGTGTTTAACCAGTGATACTTGGCCCAAGCCACCATTAAGGATTGACTCTAAAAGTGAGTTATGGAAAACACAATTTACAAATAGAACTCTGCAAAATTCCGATAACGATAACTAAAATACGCTTTTATTCAACTCTAACCAAAATTCAATTACAACTAGAGTCTATTTATAAACCAAAATAAGACTCCTAAAAGAGAAATTAAAATCTTACTTGAAATAAAAATTGCCTACTTCCTAGCTTGAGACGAATAGTAATACTTATACAATTAAACTTGCAATATAAGCAAATTTTCCTAATAATATTAAACTCCTAATTTCTAAAATAAAAGATACCCTAAAATTGTAAACTCCTACAATAATGCGCACAACATGAAGAGATACACAGCCTTTACAAATGAATCTTTTGCCATTAGCTTTATTGAGATGCGTACAATGATAAGGTACTTCAGAATTCCAAAGATATATTCTTTCCGCATTTGTTCTTTTCTCCAAATGCCAGTGCCGAAACAACATTGTCCCTGGTCTCTGAACAAATGTTTTCTGTAACCAATATCTGTGTGGCATGTTCCTTTGGAAACCTTACTACTTCTCATCTCAAAATCAAACTTTTGCCCTCTTTAACTAGATTACAACTGCAGATATTAAAAGGTTAAAACGTCCCTGAGGAAAAATGCCCCCGTCATCATTTTCCCTCTTCGCTGAAAATCAATGCACATCAGATAGCTTAGTATCATTCCTTCACGATTTCATTTCTACATTTGAAATGTGACTTCAATCTCGAAGTTCCAAATGCAGTGCCTTGATCCATATGCAACTCTGATGTTATTTTGCCCAACAAAATCTCCATACACTTGTTAGATTGCTTCTATTAGTAGAATATTTGTATTTCCCTCATCTTCAACCAATCTTCTTTCATCTGCAAAAGATGAAGTTTCCCCACATAAGGTCAACCCAGAGAACATCTTTCAACCGCATCCTACTAACTTTGAGATGCCTAAGTCTAGTTTCCTGGCATTCCTATTTATCCTAATTTGAAAATTATGAATTTGACATACCATCATTCAACCTCCATAACCTCATAAAGCTTGTATGTATATGTTATTTCTCTTTCTATCAGATCACAAGTCGCATTATCATGGACATGTTAGCCTTCCTTTGTTACATGTGTTTCCTCTCATCTTAATTTTAAGGGAGCTTGCTTCTAAGACTTCATTGCAAATCGAGAAAGCATGCTTTTGGTTCAACAATTCCTTTTTTTCATTTTTGAGATAAAAATGAATCAATGAATCTTTACAATAATGAAGGATTTAGGCCTAATAATGAAGGATTTTCCATCCTACCCATTCCAGAGAGGCCCTTTTACAATCCTCAAAGGAAAACAACCTGTTTGAAAGCATAACTCCTGATCCCCACTCTCTGTTCCTTCTTCAAGTAACTTGAAGATGCTGAAGAGTCTGATTTTGATACACCAATGAATCCGCCCTCGAATCCTCTTCCAACATTCCTTCCTTACCTACTGGCAAGGTCAAAAAAATGGTAATAGGAAACTGAGGCGAAACCTTTCATGAGGTGTGAGGCGTAAGCCTCATTTGACTGTTAAAAATCAATGAATAAAATGCTAAAAAGATGGTTGAAATCAGAATTAGAGTGTAATACACTATATAATGATCCGTCTCTTTTAGTTAATTTGGTATGCAGTCAATGTACAGTATATAGGATGTAATCTTTATTTGGTAATTGGTAATGGCAGCTCTATGGTACACCATTGGTATTGGTAGTTTAGTCTGTAATTTGTTTTTGTATGTAACTGTAGTGGATATTCAGAGTCACAAATGATTACACAACTCAGTGAATTCATAAGTCAGTGAACTTACATGGACTTGAATCAGTGGACTCACTCAAACTAACAACTAGTCAACCATTGATCTTGAACAAAACACCGAGAAGGGTCAAGCTGTTGTTTTCCTGTGGAGCTATTTCTTAAGACGAGAGAAAAATAGCTCTGATTCTCTTTGAGAAATAGCTATGCCTGCTGGTTATCTTTGATAAATCCCACATTCATCATATTCAAATCCTAAATGGTTCCGATTATCAACATGAGTGTGGGGGGCAATCCTCCGCTTCTTGGAAAGTTTAATTTGAGAAAATGTGAAAAAATGATGATGGATGGACAAATGCACAAAAAAAAAGTTGAGATTTTAAGGAATTTTGGAAAATGGAGCTTTGGATTAGGTTGGGGAGGGATGTTTACAAGGTCTAGGGAGGTGTGTCTTTGGTTGGAACCGGTTGTGGTCGGGGTGTAATAATTTTGGTATGGTGGAAGTAGTTGTAGGGACTAGTTTGGGGGAGATGGAGTACGTCGTTATAAGGGGACTAATGTAGGTGTAGGGAGAATGGCTTTGGTAATGGGAATAGGTACTGAAGGAGGAAGTGACTTCGGGATTGATAACGTGGAAGCTTGTTACTGGTGTGTGGCTTGAGGTATATTATTGGGTTGGATTTCAGGTAAAAGTATTGGTTTGGAAAATTGGAGTAGGCGAAGGAATTGGAGAAGTTTGAATAAGCGATGGTGGTGGTAATGGTTTTTATAATGATGGTGACGAGTAGTAGGATTTAGTGGTTGCGGTGGTGATGGGATATACTCATGAAGTGCTTCATTGTTTTGTGCAAGTATGTTACATATTCTTTTTCCAAGTCAAACAACTCCTTTGTTCAAAACTTTTTAATCCTTGATTTGATCAAACTATAGCCATAAAAGAAGTATGCTTCCCATAAGCAAGTTGAGAATGACAAGGTTGCAGTTGCTCGAAGGTTCGATACAAAATATGCAAAAGCAAATAATGCTTATAATACACAGCTGATAATTTGAACAAATGATGTTGGGACAATGAATATGGTGATGGAACCTTGATGAAGACTTGATCAAGCCTCGGGAGGTAGCAACCGAGTTGACTTGTTTTGACACCACTTGATGACGTATCGTCTACGTAGTCAGTGCAAAAAGAAGAGGATACAAACATTCTTCAACAAGAGAAAAAAAAGGGGAATAAGAAAAAATAATGAAAATGAAATGGGAGGAATAATAAGAGAAGAGACAAGTGTAGATGATGTAAAATAAAAAAACTAGCTATATTTCATGTCCTAAGATTAGATTTTATCACATAACGGAGGATACTTGAGGACTTCATTTTGAGGATAACAAAGAGACAAATAACTTAATACCAAAATACCCTTGCATAGGGGTGGGCATCCATCCCGCAATCCCGATCCCTTCCCGTCCTGATCTAGAGTAGGATGGGATCGGGATGAAGATTTTCAATCCCGCCCGTCCTGTCCCGAATCGATTTTTTTTAATATTTAATATTTAATATGAAATGTGTAGGATGAAACTATTTGTTGACATGACTTTTATTTGTTGTTTTATTTATTGACATGGCTATTTTATTTTCGGAAGCTTCCATGCGACTACCTGGATAATGAATCTAACTCAATTTGTGCTCTCGTAGTTTTTAAATGACAAACCTATTGATTATTTTCGTTAGCAATGTACAAAAAAATGGTTATTTTCAATAGTGGTTTTAAAAAAAAAAGTAAAAGCTAATGAAATGGGAAATTAATAATCAATGGCTTAAAGTTATATAGTTGTGTGTTTGGTAAATCAAAAATTTTCAATCTTGCATGTTAAATTTTCAATCCAAAATTTAGTACATGCTTATCTCGTCTCGTCCCAAACCCGTTTTGGATGGGATGAGGTCGGGATGAGGTCTATCCTATCCCGTCCCGATCCCGAACAAACGGGATGGGACAGAGATGAGATCCATCCCGTGCCCACCCCTACCCTTGCATGGCCTCACTAGCTGTTTTCCAAGGCATCACTTTTTGCGCACTAAACATCATTGGAGTCATCGCATGAATGTGAGGACATAGGGGGGGGAATCGTGTCATAAGCCATGTCATACACCACTAGCAATTACCCACAATCATGCACGCCCCATGTTCTCGCATCACGTTCTTCGTAAATAATAAACCAACTCTTTGTCTTTGATCACTATAAATATATGGTCGAAGAAGAGGAAGGGGATTATCATTTTTTTTACTCTCCACTTTTTGCTTAATCTCCACACTCTGCGATCTCTCGAGCAATCATTCGCAATCATCTCTCCAAGTCTTTGTCCATCTTGGACTCCTAAAAGAACTTTTGGGGGACCTGATAACTCCAGCCTTCACCAAGCACATATCCACCATTTCTCGAGACCCCTCATACACTAGGGAAGATGGAAGAATAAGAAAATCAAATAGTAAACTGATAATTGATTGATTGAAAACTTTGATAGCAAAATTCAGTTTTGCCTTATGTAGGTAACCCCATATTATAAACTTATAAACCTATTAAGACAACGAAAATTACTTTCCTAAGCTATGTTTACAACAACACTTTAAACCTATTAGGACTCGAATTGGACTCACCTAAGGACTTCTAACCTAAATTAAAAAATGGAATAAAATAAATAAATAAATTTAAAAAATAAAATAAAATTTAGAAGTCTTAGAAAAATTAGAAAGTACATGATATTATGGTGTTTTGATGCTTTCTCCATATTTTTAAACCATATGAACTTGTTATGTTTGAGTTGAGAAATTCTTAAGATGTTGTAGAAGCAATTCCAATCCGACGAGCAACTTCCATGTTCCATGTTTTCTATAAATAATGCATGCATTCCAGAAGTTCCTATAAATAATGCATGCATTCCAGAAGTCTATAATAATATGCACAGGCATACACTTCACATTTTTTACTCCTTGAAAGCCTATGTAATAATCGATGAATAGCCTTTGAGCGAAGTTCGAAGACGAGTTTCCTAAAAGGAGAGTACACAAAATATTAATTTGAGGATCCCTTCGCAAGGTATTGTAAAAATTTATGGTTTCTAATGTTTTTCTTAAGTTGTTGATTAAATGTTATAATTTTCTATATGCAACTTTTGAATTGTTTGGCTCCAAAACCTAATTTGGTATCAAAATTTTCATATATATATAGTGTGTGTGTGTTCCTTCATTTTCCCTAATTTTCTCAAATTTCACCATCCTCATGATGTGTATATATATATATATATATATTGCGTTCCTTCATCTTCCCTAATTTTCTCAAATTCCACCTTCCTCTATATCTTGATTAACAAATTAACAAATAGAACCAAATAACATTATCAAAACTTACCTCCTTAGCAAAATACTCCAAGCGCGCATCATCAGCTTCAACGATAGAATCAACATCAAAACGCCGATAAATCTACAAACAACGATAGAATCAACATCAAAACGCCGATAAATCTACAAAGTTGTGAAGATAAAATATGTTAGGATGCCAAGTAAAATGTTGAATCTTTCATCCATCCCTCAAAAGGAATAATTCATATTACAAAATAAGTATCAAAATTAGGCGAAGTCTTTTAAGATTTTTTTTTATCAATCAATACAAACAAATCTATTTAATAAAACACAGTAGTATTCCACTATTCATAACGGAGAGGATAAGAGCTTTGATTATGGCAACTATAAGTGGAAATTCAAGGGTTATGAGAATGAGAACAAAAAATCCAACGGATAACTCATTCACAATTTCACTCATGTTCCTAACTATCCCCTTTAGTAATATGTCATTACAAACCTTTGTTGAGGCATAACATGTAATTTAAATTAAAGCCAAACCCATTAGTTGAAAGGGAAAAAAGTTAGACATTTATTGGAGTTTCCTAAATGTCCTTGCCAAATTCTAATAATCACATACATGCTTTCCCATATAAAAACAACATGTACCGTGGGATGGATGTACATTCACCCCTTTCCTTTTTTTTAGCCCTAAGCTACTTTATCATATTATTGATGCTACCCCAAAATTTGATAATTCTGCATATTCAACTCACAAGTCACAAGCCACAAGCCCCTTCAACCATTCATTAATTATAATTAGGTCTTCCATCATAATTATTCAATATCCCACCGAGCATTTTAAATCATAAATGTCATGTTTAATAAATTATGATAAGATTTGTAAATCTCCTAATACGCGTTTACTATAGTGGGTTTTGTCTTTAAAAAGGAGTAAATTCATAATATTATATATTTATTATTTATTAACGTTACATGGTGTAATTGGATTTTTCACATTTTGTACATTCAATATTTAAAAAATTCCCATTGTTTCCAAATAAAGTAAATTAAAAATCCATACAATCATCATATTATAGTAACGGTACAAAAATACGCATATAGTAATTATTAAGGAGTGCCGAAGGCAAGACTCAAGAACTCGGGTGGCATTCTGAAAGCACGCCTACACGCTTTGAGAGAAAAGGGTGCAATCGTGCAAACGACAAGGTAATACATTAGTATATTAATAAGGGCCAAAGTGACTGAGAAAATCACTTGGGTATTAACGAGTACCAAGGAATGTGATTTCTTTTTTTGAGTTAATTTCGACCTCCTGATTTTAAGAAATGTTTCGGTGTAAAGAAAAAACGTAAAAATTTTGAGGATAAATGAAATATATAATGAATTTCGAGGGTATATTAAATATGTGAAAAACAATAATATGCAAGTAAATAAATGTATTAAACACATTAAATGAAACCAAAATACCTATAATTAGAAAATCAAGAGGTAGTTTAAAAAATCAATATATAAGTAGAAGAAGTGATAATTAGGAAATTAGGGGTGGTTTCAAAAATCAATAAATAGTTAGAATAAATGATAATTAGAAGAAAAAACTCAAAATTTACAAAAAATTCCAGAATTTTTTGAAAAATCCCAGAATTTTTTGAAAAATCCTTGAAATAAATGTAAATTTTAGTAGCTGGTTTTTTATTTTTACGAAAAAAACCCCGAGATTTACGAAAAACCTCGAAATTTTTCGAAAAAAACCCTCGAATAAATGTAATTTTTTCTTTTGCCCTTTTACTTTTCGTAATTAAAAAAAATGAAATTTCATATAATTTCGCGAAATCACAATCCTTGAAGAGTACACATAAAGGAGACTAACATATTGAACAAGCTATCTACCCCAATAAAACATATATACATGAAATTTGTATTATTGATTAGAATTTATCCCATTGAAGGTCCTCGTACACACAAAAAAAAATACTGGGTGGAACTCTCCCTATTGACAGTCTTTTGATGTTGAACCATCAGTTGTACCCACAAATTCTTCCTTAGAAGATTCAATTTGTTGTTCAAATCATCTTATCTTCAACATATTTTTTTTTTTTTAATCAGAAAACAACAATATTATATTAGTTTGTAAAAAAGAGGGAGGGGAGAAAACAGTGATAAAAGGACGTTGTCTCCCTCAAAACATATACATCAAGAAATGTTCGGGAGAACTATACACTCTCGATTGAACATACCAGAAGAAAATTGAATATCCGTACACCTATCCCAATTACAACACCATAACCATAACTGAAAACTGATTTCCTTACACCTAGCCCAATTACAACACCATAACTGATCAACTGACTTCTTCATATTTTTTCCAATTATGTTTTTCCTTTGCCTCCAAACAATAGCATGAGGCAACGTCTCTTAGGCCCACTTCCCACAGGGAATCATACAAGGAATTCTGCTGTTAGAAGCTTGCATAATCTCAACCCAGACTAGGAAAGATGGAGTTGAATGAGCCTGGATGTGAAATTCAGAGGGGGCTTTGGACCATAACTCAGAGACCACATGGAAAGAGAGAAGAAGGTGATCCTTATCCTCTTTTAATTATGTTGTCAAATGTAAGTACTTGTACCATGCAACACAATCCATAGAAGGAAGCCCTAGGAGGGATTTCTCTTAACCACTTAAGCTTTCACTCCTTCCACCATCCCTAACAATGTTGTTCTTTGTATTACTCATTTGATCCTATACTACGTGTTACTGGAGAGGTATTTTATACTAGTAATGACCAAGCACCAGAAAATCCTCTTTGAAGATTGAAATGCCTGTTAAACTTAAATGTTATGATTGGGAGACACAGTTTAATAGAACAACAACCAATCATCAAACAAAACAATTATGTGCATCTCATCTAAATAAACATAAACATCATGTTTGGTCCCACTCAACAATTAGTAGAACAAGGTTCACACCTGTCGCACTGGAAGCAATACTTTTGGAAGGACACTTTTATACTCGGAGACCAATTTCACCTACAAAAAAAATAAAATAAAATATATATATATATATATATATATTATTGATACATATACATTAATAATAACAATAAGTACCAAGAATGTTATATCTTTTGCATAATGTTGATTGAACACACCTTCCCTTGGTAGCTAGCACAATGTTGATTGAACAACGCATTCATATCTGACACATGGAAATGTAAAAGTCAATTAACTCGATGTTATTTTATTTCTTCAGAACTCTTGTAAGAACATACAATGACAAACATTACTCTTTCTGCCATGAAGGTTTCTCAAATATATCCAGGGGTGGAGCCAGGAACAGACTTTTCTTTTTAAATATAAATGATATTTTAGGTTGCAACTAGTTTTTCTGAAAAAAAGATAAATATTTGTACCGACTTGGTTAACTGATAGTTAATCATTTTTCAAATTAAAACACATACATTTTTATTGAAAACAACGAAAAGTAAAAATTTATAGTTATCAAGTGAGAAGTATTTTTACTTTACTTTTGGTCCCACTCCAATATCGAACCTCAAGTCAAAAAGTTAATTGGTGTTCCCTTCCACTATCCTCAGCGGATGATACTAGGCAACTTGTTCAATTTGTTTATTTATTCCTTATCTTTGGTACTGCCCCCAATGCTTATGCAAATATAATGCAATTTGTTTGATTTCTAGGTAAGCAGGCCAAACATGTAATACTGTAAAACGGGTTTTGAAGGGTTGGTGGGGCAAGTGCACCACCAAAGCACAACATGGCTCGTTTAATGAATATATCTATTCGAATAAATTACATCCTATTCCATATAACTTGGATATAGCAAAAAAAAACATTAATTTGTTCTGTACTATGCATGTCTAAAAATAAGCAATATATTTAACCATTCTTAAGCACATGATGTGCAACGAGAACTGCCTTTCGTTCTTTTCTATTTTCTATTACGTTTTCCATACACGCCATCTGTGTGTGTTTTTTTTTTTTTAATTTATTTATTTTTAAATTGGCTATGTAGCAAAGATCTGTAAAACATACGGATAAGTCGCAGAATACTATTTGGGAAGTCACTAAACTTATTCAAAAAACAAAACAGTGCATTTCAATGTTGATCACGGGAGTGATCTTCCTTACCTGGATTGAGAAAAGAACCTAACAGTATTGTTTGCCTGTACCAACGTGCATGTCCATTAAGATACCTATGCATGACATAATTTAGAACACAAAATTTCATTAAAATTCAATTGTGCTTATTTCAAGTAGTAGGATATCTTAAGATGTAATGAAAGAAAATTTTCAAAAAAATAAATAAATAAAAATAAAGGTAAAAAATCATAATAAAATAATAAGAAAATGAAGACAATGCTGGAGTCCACATTTGTTTCTTCAGTAATCAGTAATTACCCACCATTGTCTAATACGCATTACATCAGTTCCATGCTGCTTAGATGGAATGTGGTTTAATTGTTCAACCACTGAATTCACATGAGACCAATTCTGGAGATTTTTCATAGTACCAATCATTAGCCAGTGCTTCTAAGAATTGGATTCTATCAATGAAATTCAGAAACTAATACAATTGAGAAACCCAAGTAATATGTACAAACCTGCATTGATATTACATCTGCATGGTCAACAACCAGTAACTGCAAAACACGAAATGCGTCAAACTGTGATATCAATACAAACAGAAATGCAACAGAGAGAACATTGTAAAAGGAACTATATAAATCAAAAGAAAACATGTCGAATTTACATACCTCAATAGATGAGAGATAGTCAACATCTTTTTCTTTGTCGAACTCAGCCTCCCCGATTTTCTAAGAGCCAAAAAAGAAATTCCCATATCAAATTTGCATCTAATTTTTTTGTCTTTCTGTTCTTTTTTGTGTATGTGTGTGTGGTGTTTGGGGGGAGGGAAAGGGGTGGAGAAATTGACAATTCAAAGAGATCAAGGGACTACAACGTATATCACTCATTCTCTAGCAAGCACTTGTCATTGCCTGATTATTTCTTTTTCTTTTTTTCTTAATTACTTGGAGGAATTCGTATAGAGATTATGGCCTGAGGAAAGATGCTCAGCTCCACAAAATATGAAGCTACAAGAGACTTGAAAACTGATGTTTTATTGTTGACTAGCCAGATGAAGATTGACCTCTCAGTGGTAGTTTTCTCTAATCTCTAAAACCCCATAACCGAAGTAACAATTTTGATAATAGACCTTCAACATGTATCAAGTGCAAAACTGCAATGGTAATAACAAGATTAATGCACCACGTGGAGAAAAGGAAAATCAGAAAAGCATTCAGGTATGTATGTATGTGGCCGCATATGAAAACTTTGAAACTCCTCCAATCTTCCCCTCCTCCTCCCCCCTCGGACAACCAAAAAAAAAACTTTGTTTTCCCCATGTTTCTTTCCATCAAAATCACCACAAATTAACATTAGAAACATCTTTTTTCTAGTAGACAAAATTTTCACTTGCAGGTCAGAAGCTGGCACTAAACTGTGATTTCTCAAATGAAACTTGATTCACAGATCATACTTTGGCATTTTACCTTGACATCAACACATCCTGGCTTACCAGTGTCGCTAGTGTAAATCATAATAAAATAGGAATTGGTATACCTTGAGTAGACTAGCTTGAAAAAATTCATTATTGTTCTTAACCACATAAGGGTTAGGCATTTGTTCACAGTTGAAGTCTGAGCCAGTTATACTTTTTTTATCTGAATTTCCATCAGTGTTAAAATTCAAAGGAGGAGAAAACTTGAACATTGATGTAAGAAGCCACTCATTGATGAGTACTACGTGGACCTCAAAAGGTCCACTCCACATACATAATCCATAAATTAAATGGTGTCAACACAAGGTAAATACTTATCAGTGGAGTGCATTAAAACCATTTTACGGAAATCAATGCTAAAGCACCCCTCATTGATACCATGGCCTGCAATCTACATAATGTTTAGTTCTGTACAAGAAGATAAAAGTACTTACAGTAATTAGTCCAAGAGGAGAAGCAACAATCATGTCAGACAAATAGAAATCACTATATAACTTTATGCTTCTCCTACAAAAAAGATAAAATAACTATTCAATGAATTGCCTAATTCTTCCGCATAACAGGTAATAGTACGAACCATAAAGGATTTTTTTTTACTAACACGTGCTAAAGGCACCAAACAAAATGATGTCTAAAGTTTTAAAAATCAGTATAGCAATCAGAATCATGATGGCCAACTAAAAGTAGAGTATGAGTAATAGGTCTGATAAATGGGGCATGTGCCTAAATTGATAGAGGGACACAAAATAGGAGGAATTCTAATCGTGATACACTAGAACATACATACTGCAATAGTCTGAGACTAGGTGATAGGAATATGTCGTCTTCTATAAATATTTACGGGCATCCAAGGTATAGCAGCCATTGACAAAGATGAAGAGATTGCATCCCTCCAGTCTTCTACGATCCACGATCATACAATTCAGGTTAGAGCTTCTAGAAAAGTGGAGGTAGAAAATATCCTTTGTATGGAGGACAAGAAGTGGACAGAAAGAGCTGGGTTAAGGGCCTAAAGGAAGGCGATCACAATAAAAAATATTCCATCCCTATGCCTCTTCCAGGCTTAAGGTGAATATCTCTCAAGAATTAGCATTGATGATCAAATGGTTGAAAATAGGATCATCATCATCAAGGACCATACTGTCAACTACTTTGATTCGCTTTTCACTAGGGGCAAAAACGAAGCTTCACTTCTTGATGACCATCAAGGAAGATGTGTGGCAGTGGGGCACAGCTCACAGAGCCATACAACACATTAACTTGGATGTATTTATGTTTAATACCCAGCTCTTTGCTTGTTTTGCTTATTTAGCTTTTGTTCTTGTACTGTGAGCAACTCACCTTTATATTCTTCTTTCACATCAATATATTTTAGTTTGTGTTTGACCTAAAAAAAAAAAAAACTCTTGATGAGGTGAGTTTTGATGTGATATCACCAGGTAAGAAGTTATTGCTAGAAAGTGAGCTTCAGGAAGAGATAATAAGAACCCTCAAAACTTGTGATTGTGACAAGGCTCCAAGGCCCAATGGTTTTCCTATGAGTTTTTTCAAAAAGTTGTTGGCACTTTGAATGTAAAGACATTATGGAAGTGGTTAAGGATTTTTCGAGATGACAACACCTACATCTCATTCCCAATAAGGATGTAGCATAGCTCATAAAGAATTTTAGAGCAATTAGTCTCATTGGTGGGGTGTACAAGATTACTGCAAAGGCTTTGGCGCGTCGATTGAGGATTTGCAATAGGTTCATCATTTCCAGACAACAAGAAGCATCGGTTGAAAAGAGGAAAATCCTAGATGGGGTGCTTAACGAATGGTCTTATTGATTCCAAGGTTCGTGAGTGTGGATCGGGGATTGTTTGCATCATGGATTGAGAAACCTTATGATCATGTGTCGCGAGATTTTTTATTTTAGTGTTTGAGAAGAATGAATTTTGATGAAAGTAGATTAGAATGGAATCAGATTTGTGTATCCACGACACACTTTTCAATGTTAATAAATAGGGAGCCTTCCGGGTTTATCAAAAGTGGCAAAGGTAGTCAGCAAGGAGAACTATCGTCACATTTCAAGTGGAATGGTGCCTAAGGCCAAAGAGTTGTGGCATCTAGGGGTAGGCATCCCATCCCGCGATTTCAATCCTGATTCTGATCCCGTCACGATTTATTTTGGGTCTGTTTGAGATTGATCAAACCCATCCCCATCCCGATCTAAAGTAGTATGAAATCGGGATGGAGATTTTCAATCTCGCCCATCCCGTCCCGTCTCGAACTTATTTATTTATAAATTTTAATATTTTACATTTCTAACTCTATGTCTTGCACTAACAATTTATTAAATTGATGCACGTGGGTGAAAACTTCAGCTATATATCTATTTTTTCTTTTGTTTATAGGGTTTTGTCACAACTGTAAGCAACATGCACTTTTTCGTTCCTGCTATCTATGACGTAACTTTGGTTGTTCCAAAAGATAAGCCTGCGCCAACCATGTTGAGATTACTAAAAAGACAACCTTCTTGTATGCTAGTGAAGTTTCAAAATTTTGCAACAACTGGATCAGCCTATTCAGATTTTATATGATTGGGTAACATGTGAAAACTTACATGTATCATCTTTATTTGTATCTAAGAGTGATATATCCTTGAACATGGCCGTTATAGTTATTCAACTAATGTTTTGGGGATCCTAATATGGTTTTGGTAGGGCTGAATTTTGAAACTGTGAACTTCTCATAAGTTGATACATTATAGTCCCAACTTAAATATCACTATAAAACTGATTTTTTAGTACCTGCTCATCCTGTCCCATCCTGAACCCGTTTGGGATGGGACGAGGTCGAATTGTCATCTATCTCGTCCGGATCCGAAGGAACGGAATGGGATCAGGATGAGGTCCATCCCGTCTCGTGCCCACCCCTAGTGGCATCTAGTTTTAGAAATTCTTGGCCGGAAGTTATCATTGTGGAAAGCAAAATTACTTTCTATCGGTGGTGGTAGGTTTACTCTTATAATGAGTGTTCTCTCCAAAGTATTAATTACTAGTCACTATTTGTTCAGAAAGTCAAAAAGGGAGGCATGGTCAGTGGTCAAAATTGTTAACCACAATTAATATGGTTGGTGAATGGTAAAGTGAGAGCAACCACCTACCTCATTAATTCATCCACCTATATATGAAGCCTATATAAAGCCCCCTTCCTCCTTTGGTAAATCATCTCATTCCAACTCATTCCATTTCATCTCTTCCTCAGAGAGAGAGAGAGTAAAAGCTTAGAGAATTAAGCTTGTGAGAGAGAGAAAATTGAGAGTAATTTTTTTTGGTGTAATTGGATTGTGAGTTGTGAGTGTTTGTAAACACTTGTTTTCTCCCTTTAGTAAAGATATGTAGCAGCCCGTGAACGTAGCCTAAGTTGGGTGAACCACGTAAATTGTGTCATGATTTAATTCCTCTATCTCGTAATCTAGTTAACTCGAAAATATATTTCCTTAACAACTAGTATCAGAGCCCTGGCTGTGAAATTTGGCAGTTTTTCTGAGCGAGGTACTATTCATGTGAATAATAAATTTCGTCGGCAATAGCATCCTGTCGACGAAGGTGTTCTATTACACAAAGGTTAGCAAGAAAAGTCTGAAATTATCCAAAGGTTACTAGATTCGAGTGGGAGCAATGGCTATAGACGAAGGGAAGATGAAACTCCAAAAGTTCGACGACGCAAATTTTGGATTCTGGAAGATGCAAGTAAAGGATTATCTGTACCAAAGAAATCTATATCTACTTCTAATAGGGAAGACGCCAGAAACAGTGGAGAATGATGAGTGGGCTCTTCTTGACAAACAAGCCCTTGGAGTTATCCGATTGATGTTATCACGAAACGTGGCTTTCAATATAGCTAAAGAGAAGACCACGACGGGTCTTATGGAGGCTCTTTCCAACATGTATGAAAAGCCATCTGCCTCAAATAAAGTTCACTTGATGAGGCATTTGTTTAATTTGCAGATGACGGAAAGAGCATCGGTAGCTCAACATCTTAATTAACTCAATACAGTCACAACCCAATTGAGCTCAGTTAAGATTGAATTTGACGATGAAGTACGGGTGTTGATACTTTTGTCTTCCCTACAAGAAAGCTGGAATGTTATATTCACAGCAGTGAGTAGCTCGTCGAGAAGCAATAAATTAAAATTCGATGATGTTCGTGATCTGGTTCTCAGCGAAGAAATTCGACAAAAAGAGTCGGATGAAGCGTCAACCTCTTCCATTTTGCCCACAAAGTCAAAAAGAAAAATTAAAGGAAATGGACGTGGATCAAACAACTGTGCCAGATCGAAGGAAAGGTCTAAATCTAGAAATCCAGGCAATTCCCAAAACTCTAAGACTGTGGAGTGTTGGAATTGCGAGAAGACCGAGCATTACAAAAATCAGTGCAAGAATGCACCAAAGGATCAGAGGCGAAGGCAGAAGCAAACGTTGCTTCCACCTCAAGAGGAGATGATGCATTGATATGCTCCTTGGAGAGCAAGGAGTCTTGGGTGTTAGACTCTGGAGCTTCGTTCCACAACACTTCGTAGAATGAAACTTCGTAGAATGAACTCTTTGAAAAATATGTGCCAGGAAATCTTGGTAAGGTATACCTTGGTGATGACCAACCTTGTGATATTGTTGGTAAAGGTGTAGTGAAGATTAAGTTAAACGGGTCTGTATGGAAGCTGAAGGATGTCAGGCATATTCCCGACCTAAGAAAGAACTTAATCTCAGAGGCGCGTTGTTCGATTGCAGTTGCAGAAAGCAATGAAAATTTCAACCTATGGCACCAGAAACTCTGCCACATGAGTGAGAAGGGAATGAAGATCATGCATTCCAAATTGGAAACTGTAGGGTCTACATTTAATTGAATTTGACATGTGTGAAGATTGCATATTTGGAAAGCAGAACAAAATCACTTTCAGAGTAGCAGAACACTGAAGAAGGAAAGGCTGGAGCTTGTTCACTCTGATGTTTGGGGACCAACTACCGTCTCATCCATTGGTGGAAAACACTACTTTGTGATGTTCATTGATGATAACTCTCGGAAAGTATGGGTTTACTTTCTAAGACACAAGTCAGAAGTGTTTGATGCATTCAAAAGATGGAAAGCTATGAATGGCTCGGGACCGACAATGGTGGAGAATATGAAGACAGTAGATTCAAGAAATTCTGCTACGAGCACGGGATCAGAATGGAGAGAACCGTGTCAGGTACGCCTCAACACAATGGTGTAGCTGAGCGTATGAACCGAACGTTGACTGACTAAGCCAGAAGCATGCATATGCAATCCAAACATTGACTGACTAAGCCAGAAGCATGCGTATGCAGTCAAGCCTACCAAAGCAGTTTTGGGCTGAAACAGTCAACACAGCAGCTTACTTGATCAACCGAGGACCATCGGTTCCACTAAAGCACAAAATACCAGAGGAGGTATGGGGTGGAAAGGAGGTCAAACTCTCACATCTAAAAGTTTTCAGTTGTGTAGTGTATGTGCATATCAGTGATCAATGTAGAAATAAGGTGATCCGCAGCTGAGATGTGATCTTCAACAAAAAGGTGATGTACAAGAACAGACATTCAATGAATGTCAGCGACTCAGTAGAGCGTGGACCAATGTAAGCAGATGTAGATGATGGCCCAGACAGTCTTGTACAGAAGCAGATAGTGGCAAGCCCTCAACCAAAGGAACCTGTTGGACAGAGCAGTGCGCAACAGTCCGACACATTGCAGCCTCCCAGTCCAGCTCCTATATTGAGAAGGTCTTCTCGGCCTCATGTGCCTAATAGGAGATACATGAACTATATGTTGTTAACTGATGGAGGGGAGCCTGAATGCTATAATGAAGCATGTCAGATCGAAGATGCTAGTAAGTGGGAGTTTGCCATGACATATGAGATGAAGTCTCTGATCTCCAACCAGACATGGGAACTAGTTGATTTGCCTATGGGGAAGAAAGCTCTTCACAACAAATGGGTGTACTGGGTGAAAGATGAGCACGACGGCTCCAAGAAATATAAAGCCCGCTTAGTTGTCAAAGGATTCTAGCAGAAGGAAGGAATTGACTACACCGACATTTTTTCTCCCGTTGTGAAGCTCAATACGATCAGGTCAGTATTAAGTATTGTTGCCCGTGAAGATCTTCATATTGAGCAATTGGACATGAAGACTGCATTTCTTCACGGAGACCTAAAAAAGGAGATATACATGCACCAACCAGAAGGATTCTCAAAAAAAGGGAAGGAGAATATGGTGTGCAAACTCAAGAAGAACTCGTATGGCTTGAAACAAGCCCAAAGACAGTGGTACATAAATTTTGACGGTTTCATGCACAAGGAAGGCTTCCAGAAGTGCAACACCGACCACTGTTGTTACTTCAAGAGGTATTAGTCCAGTTATATCATTCTAGTACTTTATGTAGATGATATGTTAATAGCAGGACCAAAATGGACGATATCATAAGGTTGAAGCAACAATTGTTAAAAGAGTTTGACATGAAAGACTTGGGTCCTGCTAAGAAGATTCTTGGGATGCAAATTACTAGAGATAAGCAAATAGGGACTTTGCAGTTATCTCAGGAGGAGTGCATCAAATGTGTTTTGCAGAGATTCAACAAGAGCGACGCCAAGGCAGTAAGCACACCCTTGGTAAGTCATTTTCGTTTATCCAAGGATTAGTCCCCTCAGACAGAGGAAGAAAGAAACTTCATGGCTAAGATTCCCTACGCCTTAGCCATTGGAAGTTTGATGTATGCAATGATCTGTGCGAGACCAGACATTGCCCATGTAGTGGGAGTTGTTAGCAGATTTATGTCAAACCCAGGAAAGACTCACTGGGAAGCAGTAAAATGGATCTTGAGGTACCTACGAGGCACCACGGACAAGTGCTTGTACTTTGAAAAAGGAGAGCTGAATGTACAAGGATGCGTCGATGCATATTTTGCAGGGGAAATTGATTACCGAAGGAGCACCACCGATTATGTATTTACCGTGGGCTATACAGCTGTTAGTTGGATGTCACAGATACAAAAGATTGTTGCATTATCCACTACAGAAGTTGAATATTTAACGGTGAAAGAAGCCAGTAAAGAGATGATTTGGCTCCAGGCAAAGAATATTGTGTATAGCGACAGTCAAATGGTTATACATCTGGCAAAGAATTCAGCATTTCATTCCAGAACCAAGCATATCGAACTTTGTTATCACTTCATTTGGTATTTGTTAGAAGATGATGTGTTAACGCTTGAGAAGATACATGGTAGTAAGAATCCTACAGACATGTTGACAAAGACAGTGACGATCGACAAACTAAAGTTGTGTTCAACTTCAGTTGGCCAAAATGCATGACAAGATCAGAAAGAGTTGTTGCATTGATCGAGGTGTGCAGACAGATTGAAATCAGTTTTCAAGTGGGAGACTGTTGAGAAATTCAAAATAGGCGGCATGGTCGGTGGTCAAAAATTGTTAACCACAATTAACGTGGTTGGTGAATGGTGAAGTGAGAGCAACCACCTACCTCATTAATTCATCCACCTACATATGAAGCCTATATAAAAGGCCCCCTTCCTCCTTTGGTAATTACTCATCCCAACTCATTCCATTCCATCTCCTCCTCGGAGAGAAAAAAGAAAAAAGAGTAAAAGCTTAGAGAATTAAGCTTGTGAGAGAGAAAAATGAGAGTAATTTTCTTGGGTGTAATTAGGTTGTGGGTTGTGAGTTGTGAGTGTTTGTAAACACTTGTTTTCTCCCTTTAGTAAAGATCTGTAGCAGCCCGTGGACGTAGCCCAAGTTGAGTGAACCACGTAAATTGTGTTTGTCATGATTTAATTCATCTCTCGTAATCTAGTTAACTAGGAAATTGCATATTTCCTTAACTAATTTCATCACCAGCATTCGTTGCTAAAAAGATGGAAATTTTGGGTAGAGGCTCCGATCATTCCAAGAACTTCCATAAGCTTCGATGAGAACTTGTGTGAAAACCAAAAGGTGGGGGAATTGGGCTTAAAATCATAAAAAGCCATGACTTCCACTCTCCTACAAAATTTGCTTTGGAGATATGAGAAAGACCCCGGTAGCTTATGGAGTTAGGTCAGAAAAGCAAAGTATGATCTTGGGGGTAATAATTGGCTTCAAGGCACCCTAGCTCTCCATACAAAGGTAGTTTGGATTTTTGGAAGGGTATTACATTTTCCATTGGGAATGGTAGCTAAATTCGGTTGTGGCATAACATGTGGATCGATGACGCAAAGTTAAAGAATAGAGTTTCACAAGTATTTCGGGTTTGTCTATATCGAGATGGCATAGTAAATAAATTTGCCGCTCTAGTTGATTGAAGGTCTCAATGACGAGGAAATCAACAATCTTTTGGGTGTTGGAGTTTGCCTTACTACAGGAGAGTCATCATGAATGGCGTTGGAAATGAAGCAAAGGACATACACGGTATCATCCTTCAATGACCATTATGCAAAAGCTTTGATTCCCAATAGAGTTATCACCACTTTCGGTTGGTTTGGTTTGGAAGAGAGAAATCCACCAAAATTCTCCTTCGTGTTGGATTTTGTATGTAATAGGCTTGCCACTGGGACGTTCTTACTAGATGGTGCATGAATGTCTATCAAGAATGTGTATTATGCAATGGTGGTATAGAAGATTGGAACTACCTTTTCCTATGTTGTCTGTTTTCCTAATTGATTATACTAAAAAATATGCCTTTTCTTTTCCGTTTTAAAACTCAGTTTAGTTTTCTTGAGAATTCAACTTATTTTTGTTTAGAATGAACTCAGTTTATCTTCAACAGTTTATCTTCAAAGTCTGACTTTTCTTTTTTTAAATCATTATGTTCCTATTTTAATGAGAATCTTTGTGCGAAAATGTTCAAAAAACAAGAGTGTCAGAGAGAAAGAAGAGGCCCTGAAGGATCAAAGTCCATTATTTGTTTGTGAGTCAGAGAGAGGGGAGGCATTTGAGGAATACGGTAGAAGATCACGAAGTGTTTGTTGCTTCACTACAGACTTCGGATCGTGCTCATGCTTAATCGAGATCTCATACGTATGTTATATTTCGTTTTTAATAATTAATAGCATGAACATAAAATAAATAAATAAATTGTTATTCATATTATATGTGCTAACAATGGGTATTGGGTTTAACCTGTCCCCAAGACCACAACAACACCTATGAGATATAGATTCACTTTCTTAGTGCGGGGTTTAGTATGGTGCAAGGATGCACGGACTCTTCGGAAAACCCCTTTTCGAGAGTCGGATACATGTCGGACATGTACTCGTGTTCGACACGCGCCCGACACGTATCTAACACATGGTCAAAGGTCAAGACACGATGACTAAGATCGACATGGCCCCGACACGTTCCCGACTCAGCCCCAACACGGTCAGTGGTCTTTTTCATTTTTTTTTCCTATTTTTCTCTACTGATTTTCGGCAGTGTTCTAAAAATCGGCCAAGGTGCTAGGCTTTAGAGAAATGCCCAGATTAATGGGTGGGCGGGTTCTAGGCGGTCTAGGCGGGATCTGGGCGAGTTTTTTAACAAGGCTGATTGTGTTATTATTTTATTTTTCTTTCCTCTTTTTTGGAAATAAACAATTTAATTGTTTTTATTCAGTATATGTCTGAATGTAGCAAAGGATGATTACTTAATGGAATTCTCAAAGGACCTGTCGGTACCAATTTTAGTAATGTAGATTTTATCAAACATGACTGAGGTCATTCATGCAATTTAAAGAAAAATAAAAGAGTAGGTTTGGATATTTGTCCACAAATTCAACTTTGTATAAAGTACCCATCGTGACCAACTTCAGTCATTTGAGTTTTAATAAATTTTGTTCATGATTGTTAATTTTTCATGTTTTTAAATTTTGCATATGTATCTTGGCATTAAATTGGATGTAATTGATAAGGTATTAGGTTTAACTTTTGTAAATTATTAAAGTTATAATACAAAACCTAAGACCGCCTAGGCACCTGTTTGCCACCCGCCCACCGCCTAGCGCTTTTTATAACACTGGTTTTCGAAAGTAGTTCTTGAAGAAACACCAATTCTGCTGCACTCAGTTGCAATCGCCAATTCTTCGATTCCTTCAGCCGGGGAGAGGAGTTGTTTCAATTAGAGCACCTCTTCACACCGTTCTCGATCTGAGGGTTCTTGACTGGTGATTTTCATTTTGTGGTACATCAGGCGTCACCAAAGTCGCTTCTTCGTTCGCTCTAAATTAAATACAACACACATGAAAAAGGGGTATTTAGCCATGAAATTTCTCTATAATTTGATCTTTGTTTCTGATAACTATTTTGCTCTTAGATACACAATTACACACTACTTTGAAACAATTTGTAAATTAGATACTCTCTAGTAAATTTTGACTATTTGTGCATCTCTGTAAATTTTTCTATCTCTTATTAAGCTCTCATCTTCCAGCTTTAAAAGTAAAAATTTTAAACAATTTTAAACTTTAGGTTATTTATGTTCATATGAGGTATAAAAAATTAATAAAAAATAAAATTTGACCGTGTCGCCGAGTCCTAATTTTTTGGAAATTGTCAAGTCGCCGTGTCTGTGTCCGTGTCCGACACGATACATGTGTATGTGTCCTTGCATCCTTGGTATGGTGCTTCCAGTGGATGGGGTTGATGGGAAAGATGGGGAGCATGGGAATATGGAAATAGCTAGAGAAGAGGCGGCTAAAAAGAAAGAAGAGATGGAGCGTCAAAGGCAGAACGATGAAAAGTGAGTTAAGGGATTGGAGATGCGGAGTTTAGTATGATGCTTCCAATGGATGGGTTGATTTGATCTCTCACTCCATATGTCATTTGCTCGGCAATTTGAGTTAAGAGACAAAAGAATTTTCAATAATGAATCAAACAATGTGGGTCGGGTTATCTTGGAGGTTCTAGGCCTCTTATGGCATTGGGGGTATCCCTAGCCATTACAAACCATAATTAATGGTATCCTTCTTTTCAAGGAGATTTTCTTTGTAAATTTGTTATTAGACTTTGGAAACACCATGAATTCCCCTTCTATTCGGATTATCCATAGTGAGAGTTCGCCTTTGGATAATTGTCCAAAGGTTGAAATTAAGCCTTGGAGGGCAATGTTTTAACCTATTTCTTTGTTGCGGTCAATAATGAATGGGTAGCCAAAAGAGATAGTCTCACCAGCAATGAGTAGCTGACACATTTTTTCATTCAGAAGCCATTCTTGTTCCCTTCCCACAACAGATGAACATTAGCATTATTAGGCTGGTTGCATTGGAGTATGGACCGCATGTTTCCCAGGTCCCCAGGTCCCAATCATTTAAGTCTCTTCTAAAATTGAGCTTCCCCTCTATATCACTATAGCTGTCCCAAACTCAGCAACTTTCCCTTTTTACATTCTTGCATATACAAAAAGATTTGGGATGGTTTTAAGCCTTCCTGGCTCACACCACTCATCATCCCAGAAGCTAATGGAGTCCCCTTTTCCCAAGGTAAGAGAGGCATGTGTAACAAAACCAAAAAAAAAAAACCCTTATTAGTCAAGTGCAGCAATCTCTTCAGCACTCAACAATGACTAATGATAATGAAAAAATAGTAATCATAATACATGAATAAATAGAAATTTTACCTAGTATACTTTATGCCTATCATGAAGTGATCATTATTATTCCCACCAAAAAGGGATTGAAAGTCTGAAGGTTTTGAGGACTTCTGTCTTTCTGAAATTTCACCATCTCCCAATCCATTATTTTTGTCATCACCCTTGACCTCTCCAGTTCCAAACTCATCAGAGAAACGGTCAAAGTGCTCTACATTAACCTGAAAAAAATCATTAGGATACTTGTTATAGAAGACGTTTGAATTCACATAGAAGTTATTTTGCTAGATGGAAAAATAGACGATCAAGAGCATTCAACAAAAAATTTAAACTATGCAAGAAGGTACCCCATTTTAAGGCAGGTGACACATCAACACTTGAACATATGTACGATCACGAGATGGATGATTTTTAGTATTGTTCATTTACACAATGAAAACCATATATACAATACTTGAAACACACTGAAGATGAAGGTGGATGCTGCCCACATATAATGAAGGTGGATGTACAGTAGTTCCCGCTATGTTGATTTCCAAGTTTCTATAGATGATTTCAAAAAGGAAAACTTCTGAAAGACGGTATCAAAAAATTTTCCTAAATGAGAAAAAGAGAATATAACAAATCCTCCCTTGTACTGGGACATCAACAAAGTCATTATCAAATCATGCATCCTACTTCTAAGGTACAAATGACCTTTGACATGCACAGGGACTACGAGAAAAGTTATACCCAGTGGGAAAGCTTTGACATTGTCCTTACCTACAACAGTTTCAGTAATTTAGACCAGTAGAATTTCAAGAAATGCTTATGTTTGTCCAACGACATTTTCACTAAAGAACAAAAGATAGAACTTGGAAAGTTATTTGTGTAACTAATCACACCAGACTAAGCTTGCATTATCAGTCAATGTTATGAATAGTATATAAAATATACAAAATAAAGCAAGCAAGCATACTCTGTTTGATTGAGGAGTTAATTGTATTAGCCTCTTAACAACACGAAGTGCAACGCTCGCAAGTGGCAATAGGATAAGCACCTGCAAGTTCAGAATTTGGTAAGAAATCCATCTTAATTTACAGGTTAACAAGCCCAAAACTTCATTCTGCATAATGAATGACAACTGTAAACGCAATCGATAATTATATACCAATTTTTCCACAAGAAATATCATTATCAAATAAATATTAACCAATTTTTCACAATAAATATTACTAATGAAAGTATCTTAGCTGCCAGTTAATTTACAACAGTGGTTGGTGAAACAAACAAGTGTCAGTGAAAGCAGATAACAAGTTAAAGCCTGCCCTAGTGAAAGAGGATTCTCAGGATTGGTAACACTTGCTAGGAACTGAACTCATTGTTAATGTGTGACATAATCCAACCTGACTCATGTAACACCGATATTGTCCCCAGTTAACCACCCACACAGAGGTGTAGGATTTTTAGCTCAAAGAAAGCGTCCAATAAATTTGACCCTGTGGAGATTGAACCCCTAACCTTTGTTGCCATCCGCCAGAGCTTTTGCTGTTGATCTGAAAAGGGCAGAGTGACCACAAGAGTGCAGGTTTAATTTTTCCCCCTCGGATGAGTGTCTAAGTGTGTGAGTCACAACCTGGTGCAACCATCACCACCTCTCGAGCTAGGTACCTCACCAGCATAGCACCCGGCACAACCATCATCACTCCTTGGGTTGAGAGCCTTTCCAGCATGGTGTTACTGACCTTTCTAGACGCAGACTTGAGATAGTTACAGAAAGAACTAAAAAATCTTACTCTACAAAATATTCTTTATGGGGATATTAATTTTATGGAAAGAAATATGAAATATTTTTCCAAGCATCTATATCATTGTTGAAACCAAAAAGTATCTCATGTTCCTCCTATCACAAACCACAATGGCAAAGGATTTAAAATTGTCTACTTCTCAATGAAACCACAAGGAACTACAAGTCTCCAATATCATGCACCCATCTAGGCAAGCAATACAATTGCATAAGAATAAATGGTCCACAGACTCTCCTACAAGGCAGCACTAAGAGAAAACTGCAATGGTATTATCATTCATTGAGAGCATCGGATTGTGAAAGCAATACAGGTAATTCGGTCCTGGTGTAGTCCATGTCGTCCTTGGGACTTTAGAGGCGCTGGGCATTGCCAAAAGTTGGGGCCTTTTTTACATGCAAAGTTGTCCAATCTACTATGTGGATACACTGCTCTGTAGCTTTGGAAAATTTGGAGGGAACGAAACAATAGAACTTTCCAGGATGTCATAAATATGTAAATACCATGTGGATAGACATCAATGGATTTCATCTTGAAAAGCTATTCTAATTTTCTTCGGTAAATCAATTACATAAACTAGATATAGCAAACAAAGAGAACAGAATACAAAATACTAGATATAGCAGTCCAAAACTTAGCCAATCAACTAATTCAAGGGATGGACTAATGCAAAAATATAACATGAAGTCCATTAAAACAGATGATAACTTCAACAATCCCCAAGGAAGACCAACGTAGATAGGTTGGTAAAAAGAAATAAATAAATAAATAGGAAGTATCATCAAAGCCTGACAGCATTACTAGAAATTTCTGTACCATTTAAGTATGAAAAACACCAAAAATACCTTAGGCCGAGTAAATCCATGATCAAGGAATTCATCGCCATTAAGAATAACTTCATTACCACCCTCCCGATTTTTGGCTAGTTTAGCTTCATTCTTAGTCAGAAGATCTCTAGTTTTAAATACATGATTCAACTACAACAGAGGAAAAATGGACTTAGTCAATAATAATAAGATGGCATATCTAAGACAAAATATAAGAGTTCCGACAGTATCAGACAAAGTCTTAGATTGGCACGTACAGCATGCATGATGTATGCATCCATTACACTTGAATCTTCTTCAAAACCTTTAAGATAAAAGGGCTTCTTGTTACTGTGCAATATGTCACGGTAACTGTTGCCTACAAAACATTTAGACATGATACCGTAAAATCAATTGTCAACATAATAAGAGAAATTGTCTAAGAATGGCAAATTAAATCCCAATAAAATTGGTGTGGCTTCAAGTATAAAGTTCAATAAGATAACAACCAACACCGCAAACTAATAAGTCTTGATCAATAACTAGTACGACGAAATAAATTGTGCTACCAAAAAAGGCATAGATCATTAATGGGTTGAGAATGTGAAACTCAGACAGCTCAGCCAAGTGATGAAAAATAATTTAAAGAGTTCAGTACTCAAGTAGAAAGCTACGAAACATAATATAGAAATTTCTTGTGTGCAAAAAAGTGTAGCTACATAAACCACTTTAGAAGTTATTTTCGGAAGTTATCCTCTCTCTCTTTCCTCCTTCACCCCTTCACTTGGGCTTTTGGGTCAGGGAAGTTATGAAAGTTTGATTTTTCGAGATGACAATGTAAAAAATGAAAAGAATTCCAGTTTTCATGTTTTTTTCTTTCGGTTTCTCCCTCTCCCCCAAAATGAATCACATAAGTGAGTAGTCTACGTAATGATATCCCACCGCTCAACATGATTGACTACGGATCCCCAAGTTCATCTAGCTAATATATGTGCTGCAAGGTAAGCCACATCATGGTTGCATAAACACACTTTTGATAAAACGGTATTTGGGATAGCCCTTGCTAGGTGGTCATGGAAAACCATTCCTCGTTGAGAAAGTGTTTCTCGTGCCATATTGCTAGATGGAGCGTAAGGGGTCTTTACAACACACTGTTTACCAATCATGGATAGCAAACACACTGCAAGGCTTGCACGAATACGACACGACTTGGGTAATATGAACTTCTCAAGGTGGCAACTCCAGCATTAAAACCAAGGTTGTTCAAATTAGAGGATAAAATAGAAATCTGAAGAGACAATGTCAACAAAGTAACAAACTTTATGTATAATGTATTTTGCATATGAAAAGATCAAACAAACATAAATTGACTTACAAATAGTGAAAAATTGTCTCCGCCTGGAGGAATGAACCTCATTGCCTCCGCATGTCTTGTGTATGTCAAGCCAATGCTTATACAACTTTGGCTTAACGTCATAACCCCAATTGCAGTTGGTTTCCTGTACAAAGAACAGAAATTGCAACAAAGAATTCATCAAAATCTCAAACAACACCCCCTAATTTTGTGCAGCTCTGAAAACGAAAATAAAAACAACCTTGAAGGCCTACTTTTTTTCACAAAGTAAACCATTAACATAACATAGTTTACCTCTTTACTAATCCATGCCTACTCTATTACTCCAAAGAGCAGATAACTAGTAAATGAAAATGCATTGTTGCCTCTTCCTAACAAATCACAAAGCTAAGTATAAACCAACCAATCTTTTTCAAACATTTATACTTTTTTTTCTTGCACCATTAATCACCAAGGATCTCTTTTACTCATTCAATTCCTTATTGGTCATCCAAGTAATGAAGTAGGCGTAAATTAGTAATTAAAAAGTACCTAAATGGTCTGCTTTGTGAAAAGTAGGCCTTCAAGGTCATTTTCTGCAAATTACTTCAAAGTTAAGCGAAGACTCCATCAGAAAGATCTAAGCAAGAATAACAAGTCGTTCATTACATGAGAACAAACTCTTGAAATTGGACCCCTCGGACAAATCATTCATGCACCAGTGCCAAAAAATCACAATGATGTCCACAACCCCTTGTGCCCAACTAGACTCCGTCTTTTTGAGATCCCCTTTTTCTTTTCAAGCCAAATACCTAAATGAATAGCATATAGCGCTAGCATCAAAATAGTGCATGTTTACCCTAAAGTAAGCCACATATCTCCGGCCCGAGTACCCAATGGTGCATTGACATTTGACAAGACTTGAGAAACACCCAACGAAACTCTAACGAAGAAATGGTTCCAAATATCTTGGGGCATTTGCATGCTGAAGGAATAAAGGATCCTGATTTTCTGGCACCAACTCACAAACCACACAACCTTCTTCCACAACCATACCTTTTATTCTAAGAACATCATTGAGGAAGATGGTTCAAAACTCTTTTCCGTAAGGAAAAGAGATTTTTCAGAGGTGAAAGAGTTGGTTTGGAGTTGGGTTGTGAGTTTGGGCATTTGCATGGAAGAAGATGGGAATCAGAGTCATCTTAAGTGGACAGTTCATGAAGTCTTACTTGCCGTTAAGTTTTGCATTCTCAAGGACTGGGTTTGAAATGAAAATTTTGATATATTACTAATAAAAAATAAGGATTTTCATGGTAATGAATTGTTTCGATGCTAATTTCAAGGGTAGGTCTCTAAAAACCCCAAATTTTTTATCTTGTTTGTCCACCAACTTCTCATAGAATAATAAGCCCTCCCACCCTCTCCCAAAAAAAAATTTCTTGGACCAGTTCCAGTCATCCTTGTCCAAGGGAATAGAATATAAAATCTCCAACATGTCATTGGCTTCCTTCACCACTTCTTCGTAGGTGCTCACCTCAAATGAAATTCCCAACCCTTGAGCCCCTTTCATATTCATCCAGACCATATATACCTATAGAACCAATGAAAAACTAGTGTCGGTCCTAGGAGTTTAGAGGCCCAGTGCAAAGACTACAACAAGGCCCTTTCTACACAATGAAAATTACATATTTTATTTAATGTATATGTGTTAGGCTGTGAGTCCAGGCCAGTTGACCAGTTCATGAAGACTGTATTCTACTCAAGGACTGAGTTTGAAATGAAATGTTTGGTATTTTACTAAAAAAAGGATTTTCATGGGAATGAATTGTTTGATGCTAATTTCAAGGGAAGATCTCTAAAAACCCGAATTTGTGATCTTGTTTGTCCACCAACTTCTCATAGAATAATGACCCCCCCCCCTCACACACACAAAAAAAAACATTCTTTTAGACCAATTCTAGTAGCAATCATCATCCCTGTCCAAGGAAATAGAATAAAAAATCTCCAACATGTCATTAGCTTCCTTTGTCCCTGCTTCGTAGGTGCTCACCTCAAATGAAATTCCCAACTCACGCGCCTCGAGCCCCTTCATATTCATCCAAACCATATACCTATAAAACCAACGGAAGCCAGTGTCGGTCCTAGGAGTTTAGAGGCTTGTGTGAGGATTAAAACAAGGCCCTTTTTTACAAAATGAAAATTACATATTTTATTTAATGTATGTGTTCGGAGCTGGGCTGTGAGTTTGGGCATTTGCAAGGAAGAGGATGGGCATTATAGTCATCTTCAGTGGACCAGTTCATGAAGACTTATGGACTGAGTTTGAAATGAAATGTTTGGTATTTTACTGATAAAAATAAAGATTTTTATGGGAATGAATTATTTCGATCAGTGTTCTAAAAATCGCTAGGCGCTGGGCGGGCGACGAGCGGGCGCCTAGCGCCCAGGGGCCTAGGCGGTCTTAGGTTTTGTATTATTACTTTAATAAATTACAAAAGTTAAGCATAATACATTATCAATTACATCCAATTTAATGCCAATATACATATGCAAAATTTAAAAACATGAAAAATTAGCAATCGTGAACAAAATTTATTAAAACTCAAATGACTGAAGTTGGTCATGATGGGTACTTTATATAAATTTGAATTTGTGTACTCTTTTATTTTTCTTCAAATTGCATGAATAACCTCAGTTATGTTTGATAAAATCTACATTAGTAAAATTGGTACCGGCAGATCCTTTGAGAATTCCATTAAGTAATCATCATTTGCTACATTTAAACATATATTGAATAAAAAACAATTAAATAGTTTATTTCTAAAAAATAGGAACACAATCAGCCTTATTAAAAAATTTAAAAAAATTAAAAAATTAAAAAAAATAAAATCGCCCAGACCGCCTAGAGTCCGCCTAGACCCCGCCTAGACCCGCCCAGACCCCACCTAGACCCGCCCAGACTGCCCAGAACCGCCCAGACAGCCCTCCCAGCCATTAATCTGGGCGGTTTTCCACCTTCTAGCGCCTAGGCCGATTTTTAGAACACTGGTTTCGATGCTAATTCAAGGGAAGGTCTATAAAAACCCCAAATATGTGTTCTTGTTTGTCCACCAACTTCTCATAATAATGAGCCCTCCCACCCTCTCCAAAAAAAACCATTCTCAGACCAGTTCTAGTAACAATCATCATCCCTGTCCAAAGGAATAGAATATAAAATCACCAACATGTCATTGGCTTCCTTCATCACTTCTTCATAGGTGCTCACCTCAAATGAAATTCTCAACTCAGGCACCTCCAGCCCCCTCCATATTCATCCAAACCATATACCTATAGAACCAACGGAAGAGGCCCTGTGTGAGGACTACAACAAGGCCCTTTCTACACAATGAAAATTACATATATTATTTAATATATATGTGTTTGGAGTTGGGCTGTGAGTCTAGGCCAGTTGACCAATTCATGAAGACTTATTTGGCCGTTAAGTTTTGTATTCTTAAGGACCGAGTTTGAAATGAAATGTTTGGTATTCTACTCATAAAAAATAATGATTTTCATGGGCTTGATACTAACTTCAAGGGAAAGTTTCTAAATAACCCGAATTTGTGATCTTGTTTGTCCACCAACATCTCATAGAATAATGAGCCCCCCCCCCCCCCAAAGAAAAAAAAAACCATTCTTAGACCAGTTCCAATAGCAATCATTATCCCTGTCCAAGAGAATAGAATATAAAATCTCCAACATGTCATTGGCTTCTTGATCTCTTCTCGTAGGTGCCCACCTCACATGAAATTCCCAACTCATGCGCCTCGAGTCCCTTTAATATTCATCCAAACCATATACCTATAGAATCAACGAAAGCCAGTTTAGATGCCCTGTGCGAGGACTAAAACAAGGCCTTTTTACACATGAAAATTACATATTTTATTTAATGTATGTGTTTGGAGCTGGGCTGTGAGTTTGGGGATTTGCAAGGAAGAAGATGAGCATTAGAGTCATCTTCAGTGGACCAGTTCACGAAGACTTACTTGGTCGTTAAGTTTGTATTCTTAAGGACTGGGTTTGAAATGAAATGTTTGGTGTTTTACTGATAACAAATAAGGATTTTAATGGGAATGAATTGTTTCGATGTTAATTTCAAGGGAATGTCTAAAAAACCCCCGAATTTGTGATCTTGTTTGTCCACCAACTTCTCATAGAATAATGAGCCCTCCCACCCTTTCCAAAAAATACAAATTCTTAGACCAGTTCCAACAACAATCATCAAATGAAATTTCCCACTTCTTCATAGGTGTTCACCAACATATCATTGGCTTCACCTCAAATGAAATTCCCCGCTTAGGCACCTCGAGCCCCCTCCATATTCATCCAAACCATATACCCTATAGAACCAACAGAAGCTAGTGTCGGTCCCAGGAGTTTAGAAGCCTTGTGCAAGGACTGCAACAAGGCCCTTTCTACACAATGAAAATTACATATTTTATTTAATGTATGTGTTTGGAGCTGGGTTGTGAGTTTGGGCCAGTTGACCAGTTCATGAAAAAAAAACTTAGGGACCAGTTCTAGTAACAAATTTAATTTTCAAGTACTTCGGATTTGGAGGCCCTTTTCACATTGAAGCCTAAACTAAATATTTCAATGTATAATGTGTTTATTAAAAGTAATTGAGTTTAAGCACTTTGGATTTAGGGCCCTTTACAAGAGAAGCTAAATACATAGACGTATTTAAAAAAAGAACAATTGTGTTATCCTAGATTTGGGAGTAACTTAGAACCTATGACTTTCTCTAAAATTAAAAAATAAAAATAAAATAAAAATTGTATAGTAGGAAATAATTCAAGCCTATGACCTTTTATAAAATGGTAAAGAATGATGACATTTGGACTTTTGAAGTCCAGATTACTTTTAATATAAAATTTTAATTCTAAAAAGTAAAAATAATAATCTGGGCTCCTTGGATTTGGGGGCCCTCTGTGATCGACCCTCTATAACATGCCCAGGGTTGGGCCTAACGGAAGCACAATTTGAGGGTCGACCCATCATTTTATCATGCGAAAACTTGATTTGAGTACAATTCAAATTGGTGGACAAATTGAATATGCTTAAAAGCAGTAATAGCTAGGCATTAAGGGAATGTGTTGCGGTACATCTTCAATGAATCCAATGACAAATATAAGCACAAACTTTATGACGATCTTAATGACAATTCGCCAACACTTCCATAGCTGAGGCATTAAGGCAATTTGTGGCACTCACCTACACTTCCATAGCATTTTCACTATTTCTCAGCTTCTAAATAGTACAATCAGGTTATATTAGTGATAACTAGACATATAACCATATAAATAAAATGCATTTTGCACTCAAGGTTATCAGAAGCTCGTGAGTCGGAAACCTGCCCATTTCACATCGAAACAAATCATTGTCATAAAGCGATATAAAACGTCGTAAGTTTCACAGGTTGAAGCCTACGCCCCATAGCATTCCATGTTTTGAAACATAAAGCCTTTATTTTTGTAATTTGACTTTTTTTTATGAAACCCTACCTTCAAACCTAATGCGAAGAGATGGGCAAGTCTCTTAAATCTATTCTAAATTTCAATTGATTCAAATGGAAGAGTTTCAACTTTTAGTCAACTTAAAGTTGCCTTTCTCGCCATGTTCTTCTCTTCAAATTCAACCGAAGATAAACTAAAGCCATCTTCAATCCACTACTAAACAACAACCTAGTACCTTTTTTTGTATTTTTTTCCTTCGTCCCTTTCTTCTTCCTTGTTTTTTGTTTTCCCTTTTCTTATTTTTCCCTTCTCTTCTTCCTTCTCATCTTCGAGTCGATAGAATTGGCTCTCAGTTTGAAGTCTGTGACATACCTCTTTTTTTGGACCACATTCAAGAAGACCCAATTTAACCTCATTTTGTATCATTCACCACCAACAAATTTCGACATTTAAATACTTAAATTTTCTACAAGCGCCACCGCATCCAAAAAAACAGGGCCTAAGGAAATATTTTAGTAAGAACAACATCCAAAAAATTAATCCTCCATCCAAACAATTTCCAATGGATAAAATAATTAGAATGGTAACTTAAAAAGACAAGCTAAATAAATGTTGTCCATAAACACTACGAAACCAAAGCAACACTTAATCTATGTGAAATGGAAAAAACACACTTAACGATACACATAAAAACCCCAAACAAATGAAGATGAGATTGCAAAATAACAGCCATACCTTGAGAAAACACTCTCCTGTCCCTGCCCATTTGGACATTGGTAAACCAATAGCATTCATCTCCCATTTGTATTTGCATTTTCTTTTCGCCAAATCTTCAAGCTCCGCTTGTTTTAAAGTGTACCCCAAGTGAATATTGAAGGAACTACATGAAGCAATTTTATCTTAGCCACAAAACCAAAAGGGGAAACGAAGGAGAAAAGAACAAACAAGGGACAAAGAAGAGTGAAAGGACAAACAATCGACAACGGGGTTCAACTTTGAGGTTTCTCAAATTTTATATTAGGATTGTCAGACAATAGAATGATAAATAAGGTTTGACAGACTGGTGTATCAGATTTTTTGTCACCCTTATCTTCATTGTTCTGGACTGTTGCATATTTGAAAACATGAAAAGTGGGGGTAGCATTATTGTCCAACTCCTCATAGCAAATTACAAATTTTACTAAGGGTGGGCATTCAGAACTTGATGTGCTTGCACAATAATTGGTAGATTGCAATGGAGTAACTGGAGGATGTCTCCAAAACAAAAAAATCCTGAAATAAAAAATAAATAATCTTTTGACAAGCTTAAATAAGCTTTCATCACAAAAATAATATAAAAAATGAAGGTTAAAACTCGTAATACAGATTCTCAATGAAAACAGACATAAATCAAGTTGTCAAACTCGAAGAAAATAGAGGACTATTCAAGGAAACTACAACCCATTACTTATTAGAATCTCCATATGCTTGATTTTTGGCAATCAATGAAAACTCATTTCAGAACTAAGAGCTCCGCGAGGAAACAGGACTAAAAGAAAATGTATTATTTAACATAGTGCATTGTGCTAGTGTTGTGGACAATGCATGTATTATTTAACATAGTGCGTTGTGCTAGTGTTGTGGACAATGCATGGAAACTGGACCCCAATAACTTAAATTGAAATAAAGCAAATTAAAATAATCTATACAATGAAATCACAGTTAGCCGCATAGAGATCATATGTCAGTTCCCAAATTTTCAACTTTATTATTTGGAACTTTTAATTGAGGTTTAACAAAGAAGTGGATTTTTTAAGACATTTCTATTGATATTTTAGGAAATATAGTTCTAGGATTTCAAGGTTTCTTATGAACAGGAAGCATTGCACGATGGCTACAACCAGGTCAATAACCAGTGAAGGTAATACTGTATCATCACAGAGACCAAAATGAAAATATAGTGGACACAAACAATAAGACCCAACCTTGCAATTTGTGATGCATCAACAGCAGTTTCATTTTCGCCATTATAATCATCCTTTTCGTCCGTGTCAGATGCTTCCTCCTCACTGGCAGTTTCAGCATCATCACTGTGGTTCTTTGTTAAAAGGAGATCCACATTATCAGCTTCAGCAGATTCTTGTACATGTGTTCTCATGGCATCTTCCGCACCCAACTCATCAGCAGACCCTAAGAAAGAAACTTAGATCAAAACTATGTTTGGATGGAACCTTAAATCCTCACAAACAATTGAAGAAGGTAACTAGATTGATCAAAATACTGAACATGGAATCTCTGATGCAAAGTAACTTCTCCCTACTTGCAAATGATATTGAATAATTAAGCAACATTGCATCTTCAGCTCTGAGGTTGTATTTGGTACAAATTTAGAGAGATCAAGGTGTTTGGTTGGATGTTTAGTTGGGCATAATGAACAATAGTAATTGATGTATACTTTTGTTGGTTTCACTCAATGAGCTTTCTGTGAGTGATTCCCTATTTGAAAAATACATTACCTTTTTGTTTTGCTGATAGCAAAATAGTAAGGATATAGATAGGGATTGGGCATTCGATAAACAAGGATACTAGACAACTTCAGAAGAAATGGATAAGGATTAGCATGCTCCATTAGTTAATTGCTGACTCACATTGCTGTGGCTGTTGTTCTGGCAAATATCCAAAGCATCATAAGTTAAGTTGATCTATTGAATGTGAACCTCTTTGTTTAAGACTTCAAGGTTTAGAAACTCATAGCTATCTCTCTGCATGAAACTCATTACACGAGAAAATTGGAGATATTCCTTTTCGTCCCTCCTCTAAAGAAAATGCAACTCACGCAGAAGGATTGCTAGAAATGGATTAGTCGATTACTCAATCTTGTCGAGTTTGGAGGTTTTGAAGTATTGGGTCCTGTAGGTAATTAGGACTTGAAAATTTAAATCCATTATCATCTAAGATAACCCATTTACGGTTTTTGGACATATTGGCAATGTAAATATTGATAGGATACACTGAACCTCATCTTGAAACAAAGAAACCACAAAACTATTTTTTTTCTTGACCATTCTACACGATGTTGTTTGTTCAGAAGTTAGAGATGATAAAATACTTTGTGCTAGAAGAAACAATAAAGTGTCCACCAAGGGTATGTATTTTTTCTGCTAAGCATCACAATGACGAATTTGAAATCCAAAATCGGATTACCTTCCTCATCACCTTCTCCTCCAGACAAGCTAGGATCTTCAGATGAATCATCTTCATCATCTTCGGTGCCACTTTGACCTTCTTCTTCTCTTTTTCTATACATGATGAAAGAAAAAGTAGAATAGTAATTAAGGCTTTAACTTTATGGTTCAGTGTTACTCATTGATAAACCAAATTGCCAATGGAAAAAGGAAAAAGGGCAAGGAACCCAAAATTGAAAATGAAAAAAGAAAAAGCAGTAGCATTTAAAGTCGGAAAGGAACTGAAAATAATATCTGCAGCTGTATCACAATGATTATATACCACTAATGAGGAGAACCATAACTACAATAAGGCTGCATTTGGATTTGCTTAAACTTGAATATAAGTTTTCCTTAAGTTTTTTTAATGCACCACATCTACATTTTCATTACCAGGCATAAAAGTAAAAACTAAAATTTCTTACGTGATCTAAAAAAAATAAATGAAACAAAGCTTCTTCACTTAATAGGTATAGGTTTACATTTCATACAAATACTTCAAATTTGTGGGAAATAATGGTTGCTTTAAAGTATAAAGAAAGGAAAATGGAGTTATCATTTAAGCTAAGCCAAAACAGCCTTGAAATGAAAAACACAAAGGAGAATTAGTTTGATCAGGCAAGACAAATAGATTGCATTAAACAGCATGTACCCGGCTTATTGGAACAATGTCCTTGAATCCAGGTCCTGAAATTGCCTTCCACAGTTTTGTCATATCCAAACTCAGCGAGTAAAAAAGTTCAAGATATGCTTGGTGAACTTGCTAGAGAAGATGTGATCTCCCTCTTCGCAGAGGTAACGTCTGTTGGGAATGACCGAACCTCTTATTTCAAGATTGTCAACAGTTAAGGTTCAATCATGAACTGCTATTCAAATGGAAAAATAACTGCAAAGGACACCTTTGAGCCAAAGCAACTTCCAATCCATGTTCTCTGTCAGCATTTTATTGCTGTATCGATAACATTCCCTTCTGAACCAAGTGTGAGGTTATCATAGGGATATGCCACACTGCCTTGTCCTTTTACATCCATAATCATATATCATTGTTGTTGGTAAGCACAGGGTTCTGAAAGGACAGTGATCATGGTAGATGTTTCCTCTGATTCCAAGTCATTCCTCCTTTGAAACTGCAAATTTCACAAATGCTAATCATCGCCTCGAGTGAAAAACTGGTTCAACAAAACCAACCTTAGTTTCTGTTCTAGAAGCAAGTGTCCATTGATAATCTTATTTTGCAACCATCTTTAACTTTATAAGGGATGGATTGGTGAATTCATAATTCCCCTCCAAATGGCTGCAAGCAGTAGACTTGTCTAACATCTTTTGCATATCGCACTGCTATACTTTGAATTATATGGCTCCAAAGAAATCGTTGCTCTATCCCATACCTCAACAGCCATTTCCCATGTAAGGAGCAACTCATCTGTTGGAGTCTTCTAATGCCAAACCAACTTGGTTTCCAGGAGTGCACACTTTATTGCAGGAGGTTAAGTGATATTTTCTAGTTTGAGGTGATATTCCCCACAGGAGAATTCTTAGTCTAAAATGTCGACTTTCCTGCATAAGTGCATCAAGATGGGGTATCCAAAAAATAAGCAGCAGGGGTGTTCAACTATGAATCCAATGAGGGTGTGGGTGAGGAAGGGGTTGATTATCAGAATTAATCTGTGCTTTTGAAAGTGGTGCTAGTCAGCACTTTGGGCTTCATTGTAATGATCTTTTTGCTGCAGTGAAATATTTCACTTAAAAATAATGTTAACTTTCCTGCATAGATGCATTTACTCACAGAAAACAGAATTGCCTTATTTGATTACCAATCTCATTGGGGAAAAAGTGTTTAAAGAGCAAAGTTCAATGCTTATAATTTAACGTGTGTTGTGGGTGTTTTTATTTGTGAACTCTCTCAATGCTTCATTGCATCTAGCATCAATAAGTGTAGTAAAGTTATGCAAATTCAGAAGTCACACTTACACAATGTTATATGTATTTGTCCTTTCTTTGAATGTGAAAATTTGTTCATAGTGCTAGTGGGGTTTTTTTCCCTCTTCTTTCAATTGGTTGCATCTATTCAAGATCTGATTTAAGCACTTAACGGCCTAACTTTGGCTTGCTATTCAATCACCTTGGAAGTTATGACCTCTAAATGCTTTATTTGAATGATCTTTGGGGGATATTTATTTAGGTTGTTGAGTTGTTTGAAATTTATCATGTTTTGTGTCTAATGGCAATGGGATTACTTTTTTTGGTTACTCATATTGGAATTTCAGTTGTAGAGACTTGATGATGATTTTACATTTCAGTTAAGAACATGGTTTCTCTTGAATTTGGTGCTTTCTAGAGTATTTATGTGATTATCAAAATTTTATTATTGTGGTTTAAAAAAATGAGAGTAGGATGAAGGATTTTATTTGTTAGGTTCTGGAACTCGCAACTATTTCGGGGTTCCATAATAAGCTTTAGCAGGAGAGCCATGAGGCAGGAAGGAAGTACATGCAACAACAAACTTTTTTTCCTCCAATATTCCTTGTTATTTGGAGGGGAAATTTTAGTTTAAATAGTTGAGCATTGCATACGAGTTTGGTGATGTAGCCGTGATTCCTCCAACATGTGGAACCTTTTTCTTTCTATTTTGTTGAGTGCCAAAAACAGCTATTGCAGCTATGTATAGGGTTGCAGCCATGATCACATAATAGACATATATTTTCTGCTCAAGCAATTCTTGCAATTTCTGACAAGAGTTTCTTACAATTTCTGGCAAGAGTAGGAAGATTATCTGCCAAATACTGTGTTCTTTTTAATGCAGAGTGGAATTCACTGTGTTATTCCATTCTTCATCCTCTTTATCATCATTACTATGGAAGGTTGAAATATTCGAAGAATCCACATAATTGCACAATAACTTCAAAGTCAACAGAAATAACGGTAGCAAATATCTAGATTGATTATAATGGGTAAAAAGCCAAACCTCCTAACCATTATTGAACGTGTTTTCATGTTAACTGTTGCAGGTATCTTTGGAAGTTCCTTTAATAGACGGGACAAACACACTAGGAGAGAACAATCAAACCCCCCAACCAGAGAAGAAGATAAAAGGATATTCAAGGATAACTCACCAAGCTAGAGTAGATGACATTTTTCTGGGACAGCTTCAGTTTTGGTTAAAAGTGCCTATGGAGTATTACTACTAAAAGTAGGCCTACTTGCGCTCCTAGCCTATTAGAGTTTGGTACGACGTCTGTATTTTCATCTATCCAATTTGGATTTCATGCTTTGATGCTTGAAAACAGAGACCAACCTAGAGGCTAGAGGTTGAGGGTATTCTGGACCTTCTTGAAATGTATAATGTAATGAAGTACAAAGGCCTTGCAACACCTGAGTGTTCTTTAGATTATAATGCTCACATGGCAGAGTTTTCCTCGAAGGACACATAATACTGATCCCTGCTTCAGCCTCTTCCAGATTTTCTATGGTGGTGAGTGCCTCGATTTCTAGGTAAAAGTGTGTTTGAGTAGGGTGCCAATGGGTGATGCTGTATGCAGGTCACACTGTTTAGTGATCCATTCTTTGTAAAAATTAATATGTATATGCCCATTATTTTACAATTGGAATTCTTTCTTTGCCATCCCAGGCAGCAGCAAATGACGATATGCTTAGAGAATTGTGGAAGACAAAACGAAACCTTTTTTTTTTCTCTCTTTTTGGTACATATAGACTGAAGACAAACATTTTTATTATTATTATTTATTTATTTTTAAACCTGGTCTATGGAGATCATTTATGCTTCTTGCACAACATAGGGTTTTTTTTTTAAATTTATCATTTACAACAGAAGACTAAAGTAATAGTCATCTTCAAAAATAACAATTGTATTCCATCTGGAATTACATCCACTAAGCAATGGCAAAGCATTAAATCAGAATCCCACAACCTAATACAGACGTGTGCCTCAACCAGGTTTAGGTCTTTACCTTAGCTGGTTAGGCTAATCGCAATAATTGGAAAGAAAGAAAGAAAAATATAATACCTCCTTTTGTAGATATTAGCAAAAGCTCCATTACCCGAACCCAATGTCATTAACAAGTTATCATACGTAGAGGGCTCCTTATAAACCACTACTTCCTCAGGCATTACATTGCTTGAAGGCGAAAGTTCCTCCTCAGATGAATCCCCTTGTAAAACAAGAAAAAGTATTACACTTCAAACTGGACTTTGCATCATGCTTAAAGCTAAGTCTCTTTTTCAAGAAGCTCAATGAGAAAGCATATACAATGTTGCATAAATTGAGACATCACAACTTGCATGTATAAATCCAAACGAAAGAGGTCCTTCTCTTTAAGGAAACTGCCTAGGTTGCCTGAATAAAAAAGAAAAAGCTCTAACATTGAGTTATACACTAAATTGCCCCACGTCTTGGGTTCTATATCACCAACGGCACGCTTGCTTTCAAAAAAAAAAAAAGAGGTTTTAGTACCTAAAACAGTGGGGGAGGGAGATGGAGTAGGAGTGTCCTGAACTTTGCGACTTCTTGTTGAGCGCTTGGTGAGACTGGTATTGGTATTCTCTTGGGTTTTTTTTCTCTTCGAACCTACAAGGAGCAATAATATCAATTAACAAAACATTGATAATAACAACTCAAGAAGAAGGTAGGTAGGTTGGTACAGAAAGTGTACGAGTAAATGAAGTAAAATTAATAAAAAGGTAGGTAGTTAGGGTGGAGAGTAAGCGGAGTTACCTCTGAATCTACCACCACCACGACCTTGACGTTTCGCCATTGGGGCGGAAAGATGATATTTCTTCTTCGTTTGTTTTGCAACGTGCGTCTTCGTCTTTGTCTTCACTTGTCTTCGCTAGAGAGGAGAGGAGAGAAGAGCGGCGGGAGTTTGCAGAGTGAGGAGGATAATAATAATAATAATAATAATAATAATAATAATAATAATAATAATAATAATAATAATCAAACTTTCATCTCAACCTAATAAACTTAACGGAGATAAAAATGTTAAACAATAATACTTTACTAAATGATAATAATAATAATAATAATCAAACTTTCATCTCAACCTAATAAACTTAACATCAACAAATAACTATTGTTGAAAGTGAGATAGTCAGAAATTATACTTTCTTTGAAGACTGAGGGATCTTTGGAGCAGTTCCTGCCACGGAACTTCAAAGCCTAGAACCACCACCTCCAAGAGAAGAGAATATTGCTTTGTGATACAAAAGTTGTCTAAGATAATCCCTCGCAGCTCTAACCGCCATGAAAGCTCTCTCTTTTATTTATTTATTAGACCTAAAACCCTAAATAATCCTCGATCTCTCCCGCTCCATGGATCTCTCTCACTCTCGCTTGTAGAGCGGTGTGCCTTAGGTTTGAAGCTGCAGTGGGGAAATGGGCACTGTAGATAGGCGAATGGGGGGAAAAAGGCAAAAAGGGAAGGTCAGCGGAGAAGAAGAACGCTTCGATCTGCTGGAAGGAGGGGGAAGGAGAGCTAGACAGGGAGGGAAACAAAGAGAGGGAGAGATATAGAAAGAGGTTTTCTAAAATTTAGAGGAGCGATTTTCTAAAATATTCATGTTTTTAATTTACCGCTTTCTCTTTCACAGCGTTTTAATATTCTAATGCTATTAAAATTTGGGTTTTTCATAGCAAAAATGTTAAAAACGTTATGATCAAATGTTATTAATAGATAATTGTGGTGCAGTGAAAGTCAATCCCGCTCCTTCGTGCCCAATCGCTTCTCCTACGGCGAACAAGAGACAGAGAGCGTTTCCCTTCATCTTGAAGGCATTTTCCTAGCCACGATCACTGGAAAGTAGGAAAGCCAATCCCGTCCCTCTATGCCTTACCAATACAAAATACGACTTTTTACACTTTGCTCCCTATAATTTTGGCCAAAGAAACTTTGCAACCCCATCATACATTTCCGTCATCATCAAGAGGCACATGTCTGCATAAGATCCCCTTGAACTCAAACAATTGGCAATTACACTTGATATTGAAGTCGGCTGCGTTAAAATATACTATAAAATTGACTGAACGTTGTCTATCTCCTATCACCAAGTCTTGTCTAACATTGTATACCTCAAAGTCACTCTCATCTATAACTTCACTACGAATTTTACAACATATATTTCCTGCTATCTCTTCTTGGAACTCCTTAAATTTATTTGTAGTGTAGGCAGTTTGAAAAGTTTTCTCTATTGCATAAGGAGTAATGCAAGGGATCTGTCGGTTGAACGATTTAAAGTCATCTTTAGCTTTTTTTTTAACCTTACTTCGTAGTGCATTCTCATATTGTTCAACGAATTGATTCAAAGTGGTCTTCGAATTTACATAACCATCAAAAAAAGCATTCATGCTTTCTCTCCTTTGAGTTGAAGACATCCCCGCCCAAAAAGTAGATATTTGATATGTTGGCACCCAACGCATTCTTTCAAGATATAATCCTTTCAACCAATCATTTTCTTGCAACAATATTTCTCAATGAAACCATGTCAATTTACTTCAAACTCTTCATGAGACAAGGAATCGTAAACTGCTCTTTGCATTGCAAACTTGATTGCCTCATATTGATTGCAACCGGACAACTTTTCAGGCAACTTCTTCATAATATGCCACAAGCACCATCTGTGTCGTGTGTTGGGAAATACAATTTCAATGGCCCTCTTCATTGCCCTATCTTGATCAGTGATTATAGCCGTCTGAGCATTGCCAATTATACACAAAAGCCAAGTTTGGAAAAGCTAAACAAACTCTTCAATGACCTCACCACATATCAATCCACATCCCAAAAGAATTGACAGAATTGACTGACCGTGATGGTTCACCCCAACAAAATGAGCAAATGGCATCTCATACTTATTTGTTAAGTATGTAGTGTCAAAGGTAACAGCATCTCCAAACTCCTTGTAAGCTGCTCTGCTCCATGCATCAACGCAAAATAATTTCTCAACCTCCCTTTATTGTCCAAATTCATCATATAAAAGAAATCGGCATTGTTAGCTTACATTTTTTTGAAATAGTTATGAATGGCCTCCGCATCCCCCTCCCCAAGTCTCAACCTCCTCATTCTATCCAGATAATTATAACAATCTTTCTGAGAAAATGGCAGAATATCATGACCACCAGCTTCAACCACACATGAAGAAAAACTCTTATTTGGCTTAATACCCGCCCTATCATTATAATCCAGCTTCTTCTTCACATACGAGCTCAAAACTCTATTTTTCGGATAAAATCTTGATTTTCCGGGGCTCAAATCATGATTGTGATCAAGTGTTACTCTTGTCACTAACATTGTTCCATCAGAGCGTATTTTACCTCTAACTTTAGCCAAACATCCACATTTAGTTGTACCCGGCTTTTTAACAACACCTTTTGTTTCACTTTTATGCTGCCCAAATAGACCACATGCAAGCGTAATGAATATAGGTTTTCCATTTTCATCTTTTTTCGTGTTCTTTACTTTCACTGGAAATCCTATTTTATTGCCATAATCATGATAATAACGTTGGTACTCATTAATGCTGCTGAATTCCATCCCTTCTGTAGGATCCCTTATCTCTTCTAAATTTTCTTCATTCTCCATCAATTCATTATCTTCTACACTATCCATTCCTGAAATATGTGTTATAACATACTCAAAGGGTATTTTCTCATGAGTCTCAATTTGAACTTAAGATGTCAAATTAAATAATTTCAACACCCACCCAATTTGCATGGAACAAAACCTAAGCGAACCCATAACCAACTCATCACAAAAACTATAAAAGCAGACAACTTTAAGATGTAAACCTTCCAAGATCAAACCTTTCAAGTAATATTATTCAAATACCCAAATTATTACTCTATGTATTAGTGAGTATTTCTTGAAAGATTCTGTTGATTTAAACAAGGAAATAGAAGGCTCTACATGTTCATGAGTTCATCCCAAAGTTCAACAAATGTCACTATACGAGAAGAAGAAAGCAATACTTCCTGTGCAAAGGAGTTGGTAAAATGTACTGATGGGGTGTTTTAAAAAGCAATTTTCGAGGCGAAGCGGTCAAGCTTTTTCCGAAGCGAAGCGTTTTTTCATAAAAAGTGATGAAAAAATAGTAAAAAATTACAAAAAAACAACAAAACAAGAGAAGCAATCATCAATCAAATCAAGAAATAACATGAGTTTGTTTTATGTATGTATTATCTTTTGCAATATGCATACCTGAAATCTGAATATCTGTTGCAATTTGCAGTGAAGAAGAATTGGAGACTGAACTTTGAAGTATGAAGTTACCTTCCTTGATCCTGCAGCCAGCCACAACAACAACTACCTAGCAGCCAAAGTGCCAAACAAATCCTCCTCAACACCTTCCTTCCAGCTGAAGGGATTTTCTGGATGAATCAAATAAGTTGCATGAAGATGTAATGTATCCACTTGTTATATGATTGAAAACAATGTAAACAGTTTAATTGATTTGAATAACATGGTGCACAATATGTTTCCCTATCATTGTGATCCATATAAATGATCCATATAAATGAAGACAATTTTTCATATATATGAAGCCAACCAATCTGCGTACAAACGATCTACTTACCTGTCATTGGGGTGAAGACAATACCAGCTGAGATCTCAGATCCCATAACACAAGAACATAGTAATCAATTTGCATATCAGACGCAGTCTTAAATCAAATCAAAGTAATCCATTACACCATCAAACACAATAAAAAATCAAAGTAATCCATTACACCATCAAACAGTGATTACTTTTTTTGCTAACCCGAATCTATATATCAAAACATCTTAATATGCAATATCGTGAAGAGGGATTGGTTCACAAGTCTGTAGAACAAAAACACAATAATATTTGCAACACATTCCATTCCAATAATTTTAGAAGTTAGATTTAAGGAACCATCTCATCTAAGTGGATGAACCATCTTAGCTTGCAAGATGCATGATATAGTTATGCTAATCTCAAAGTGATTGTAAAGAACTTTACCACTTGAACAAGCTCGTCCATAGCTTCTTCTTTACTCACAGGTTTTGTCTTACCCCTTCCATCTTTGGGGTTATAGATTTTGCATAACACAAAAACACACCATTTTTGCACAACACAAAAACACACGTTACACACCCATTGGCAAGTGTAGAACAACAGAAGTAGAAGTGTAGAGTAGAACAGATGAACAGAAGAAGGAAGGAAGAAACCAGAGAAGGAAGGAAGAGCTAGAAGAAGGAAGGAAGAGCGGAAGGAAGGAAGGAAAGAAGGACTTACAAATCGATTTCGATGTCTTCCTCACTGTGAAGTTGCTGCAAATCAGAGTACCACCACGGAACCACCGTTCTCCTACTTCTTCGCCTGAATCGCCCTCCTCCTTTGTCCGAAATCAGAATCGTCCTCCACTCTTCTTCCTTTCTTCTTCTACTTCCTCCTTCAGCTCCTCTCCTTCTCTGATTCTAAAGCGAAACAAATAACACGACGAAATTAACGCTCAAATCAAAGCCTTAGATTATTCTCTAGATCATAACAAAATCAGATTGCACATATTTAAAAGCATACGCCTCAAAGACGGACGAGCCTGAAAACGCCTCAGAGGCAAGGCGGTAGGCGAGGCGGTCTTTATCATTTTTAAAGATTTTTTTATTATAATAAATTGAAACATATTTAGATAAGTAATATTCATCATCATTTTGATAACTTGCATAAGCCAATATGTACAAAAAGTCGTATAACTATTTAGAATTGAAATGGAAACATAATAAAGTTGCATAACATAGAAAAAAGATACACTACAGGGGGTGTATTGTATCTGAATTCTGTGGGCAATTTAATAAATTCCATGGATTCTGAAAATCCAAGTGTATTCAATTTGGATTTTAAAAAGTCCACAAAAGTCTAGGGGTATTCAATCAGGATTTTAAAAAGTCTTTTTGAAATCCACAAAGTCCAGGGGTATTCAATATGGATTTCAGAAAGTCCACAAAAGTTTTAGGGTATTCAAAATATCATTCATATTTATGGATTTAGAAAATCATGGATTCTCATGGACTTTGTAGTGTTAAGTATAAATAACAAAGTTCAATAATTTGCCAGCTTCCATATCAAAGATTTCAATGATATTTTAAATATTTTTTGGTTCCATCTATGATAACACAAAAAAGGACTACTCTTCCTCCTCTTCTCATTCTCTCTGCCGAAATTCCTACAATCCCAACAAAACTAGAGCTGTGCTGAGCTGACAGAGATGTCTTTAGCTTCTTCACTCCCTTGCTACAAACTCCCTTCTCACACTTCTTCATCTTCTTCTTCCTCCAACTCTTCTTCCAGCCCTTCCTCTTCATCTTCTTCTTCATACAAGTTCATCACTATAAGGAGCTCCAATGCCGAAGGACCTCTTCGAAGACCCAGTGCTCCTTCTCTAAGACAACCCCCTTCACCCACTCTCAAGCCTGCTCCTTCCCCTTCTCCTCCATCTCCATCTCCATCTCCATCTCCATCCAAGCCAGCTTCAAGTGTGGTGGAGCAGAGTAATTCAGTGGTGACTGTTGAATTGCAGAGGAAAATGGCTAAGGAGCTTCAAGATTACTTTCGTCAAAAGAAGCTTGGGGAAGCTAGTCAAGGTCCCTTCTTTGGGCTCTTTGAGAAAAATGAGATTTCCAATGGAAGGTAACAATACCCATTTCTCTATTTTCTATGAATTTTACTAATCTTCAGTGTTTGAATAAAAATCTTCAATTTTTCATGTTTTGGGGTCTCTGATTTCACCTCACATAATGAACGAAAAATTGATAGTATGAACTGTTGATGACCTTCATTAGATTCAACAATAGTTGTGGAAAATTGATAGTAGAGTTTGATAAATCAACATACAAATATTTAAAATATCATTGGAAGGGAACCATATGTAGATGATAGAACGCATAAGTTTGGGATTGAAAGGGCTAGTTTTTTTTAGCACATGTATCTCTCACTTTTGTTAATTATATGCGGACGTTTTTTTGTTTCATCACTATTTACCAACTTCTTTTTTATCTTGCAAATAATTAGAAATCTGTAAAAGTCGTTCATATAAAGTCCGTGGATTTTCATAAATCTCTAAAAAGTCTGTAGCAAAAGTCTATGGATTTAAGAAATCAGCAGAAGTCTGTGGACAATTTAAAGAGTCTGTGGACAATTTAAAGAGTACGTGGACTTTTCAAATTATTTATCAATTCCATAAGAATCCATATACAATACACCCCCCTACATAAGTGTACTTAACATGCCAACATTCACAAAATCACTGAAAAATAAACAAACAAAAAAAACATCAAAGCATATTATAAACTAGTTCACAAAGTCACCAAGACACCAACTTCTCATTTCTCATTATTTCACTCTTCTTCCTCTTCAATACCCAATTCCTGATCTTCATTTTCTACAATTCCTTCAGCATCCACTTCAAAATCAGTCATGTATTCTTCTAAATCCAACAATCGCAATGGCGTAGACGCAGATGTACATGCAGGTGCTGATGTAAAGCCTCTTCTTGAGTAGGTTGTGGGAGTTGTACTACTTCTAGAATTTCTACGTGGTTGTGATGATCCTTCACCAATTCCAGCAGCTTTTGCATATTGACCCCGCGTCAAGGTATCATTGGGAAATACCAATTCATCCTCTGCATTTATTTCCTCCTGCATCTTCCCAACTAACCACTCATTGCAATCATCAATGTCAGACAAGGAAATAGGATCAATCGTATCACGATAGGCATAGCGACTCTTAAGCTTTTGATTGTACTTGATGAAAACCAAATCATTCAGACGCTTTTGCTCCAATCTATTCCTCTTTTTTTAATGGATCTGAATGTTATGCAAAATATTATAAATATAAGCACAATATATAAGAAAATAACCAATTAATATTAACCATATTATAATACGATATACCCATTACTCACGTGCTCAAATATACTCCAATTGCGTTCACATCCACTTGCACTGCATGTTAAACTAAGAATGCGAATAGCTAGTTGCCGCAAAGTTGGAGCCTCTTGCCCCCATGAATGCCACCACTCAGCTGTATTATATTATAAATCAATTATGTACTATAGAAGGTTTAGTACTTTAGTTTAGGACTAACATAAATTAAATAGACATAAACATACCGGGTGATAAGATTTTCCTTTGCCTCATTGCCATTTCATCCACAAATAAGCCTTGGGCAGCCTTATAATAAGACAACACTAATCTTGTCTTGGTCTCTTTCATTTGGTACAAGTCTCTTAACAGAAGCATAAAAACCCTTCATCACATTTGCATTTGCTTGAATGGATGAATCAGAATAAAAGTACTCTGGATTCAGGAAGTAACTAGCAGCATAAAGAGGACAATTGAGTTGAATATTCCACCTTCTATCAATAATCTCCAATACTTCTTTATATTTATCGTCATTGTAATTAAATGAAGCCATAATGGCTTCCTTAGCCCTATCAATAGCCTCATATATATACCCCATAGCTGGTCTTTTCTCAACATCCACCAATCTGAGCACACGAACCAAAAGGGATGTTATCTTGAGAGCGTAGGTGATTCCATTCCAAAATGCAGGTGTCAAGACTGCGGTTTCTGCCACCTTTCCATTCACTTCCTTCACCCATTTACTTGACCTCCACTTCTCATCATTAAACATGTGCCTCAAGGCCTGCCTATGTTTATACAAGCTTTGTAAAGTGAGAAATGATGTGGCAAATCTAGTTTTTGAAGGCTTAAGCAACTCTCTTTGCTTTGTGAATTGCCGCATCAAATTTAGAACACCACTGTGGTTGTAGATATAACCACTCAATGAAACTGCCCTCTTGATCAACTTGTACATCTTAGGCATCATCCCAATATCCTCTAGCATCAGATCAATGCAATGTGCAGCACAGGGCGTCCAAAACAAATTTGGGCGTTTGGCCTCCAACATTTTACCTGTTGAGTTTTGAATGTTAATTGTTAACATATTATTTAGATTTATAATAGCAAAAACACAAATATGCAACACATAAAATTATATATTATAAATCTTTTGTCACTAACCTGCAAGCACATATATGTACAACATTCTTTTCTCCGACCTTTGTCAGTTATGACTTGTACAACATTCTTTTCTCCGACCTTTTCTACAAATCCATCAAGTAGCTCAAACAATCTCTTTCCAGTCTTGGAATATGATGAGGCGTCAATTGATTCCATGAAGACTGACCTTGAGGAGAATTTACCAAGAAATTGATTAAAGTCCTATCTTTTCTATCCGTCCAACCATCTGACATTATCGAACATCCAGATTTAACCCATTCCTCCTTGTGGCTTTTCAACAAATTTTCAGTATAACCAATTTCTTTTTTTTAAGAGTGGCACCCTCTACTCATGGTAGCTTGGACCTTTCATACCCTTCCCAAACTCTCCAATTTCTTCAATCATTTTTTGAAAACTAGGGAGGCGAGCAGTATTAAATGGAATGTCAGCTTGATAAAACCACCGAGCAATGTATTGACATGTTTCCTCTCTTTTATCTTTCTTAACTCTGTCATCGATTGTAGTTTGCTTAAGTTTTCCCTTTCTTTGTGTACTCGCAGCTTGTTCTTTTCTAAAAAATGACTCAATAGCACCCCTTTTTCGTGATTGGGCAGAATTAGAATTTGTTGGAGTGCTGAGACTTTTTCCATATCTGATCTCAGCCCCAAACTCATCAGAGTCTCTCATAGTATCATCATCATCCAAATACAACTCATTAGATGACGAATCCCTATATGAAGTTATGCTCTTTTTTTGTTGCATATAATTTTGCACCAACTCTTTCACTTCATCTGGAACTTTTGGACACTTAGCTACATTGTGCCCCACATGAGCCAAATGTTGTTTGTGCCTCTATATATTCCACCCCTTGTAACATTCTCACAGAATGCACAAACAATGTTGTTTCTGTTGAGTGGGCTTTCTAATCGACCATATCGCCATCCAATATCTTTGTTTGATTCGGCATCCATTTCAAGTACTTAAAGCTACATAATTACATTATTACATATTCACATAGCAATTACCAAATAAATAACTATTGGTTACAAAAACAAAAACTTGTATGAAAACTTCAAACATAGTAGAAAAAAAATTGAAATAAAAACTTTACTGATCTTACTGATTTGGTTTCTGTAGGTACGTCCTAGAGTTTATTCACGAGCTGGAGCTGGAATCCAATGAACTCCTGAAAACAGATGGTGACAATCACAAAGTAAAGAAAATAGATGAAGAGAAATTCCAAAAAAATGAAAGCAAGAAAAGAAAGCAGTTGAAAAAACAGTAAATGTGCAGGCAACAGGAGAAGAAGGCAGCATGATCTTATTGAATAAAGTCTATTAATTTTTCTTACTAAATGAAGTCTGTCTATTCTTACTAAATGAAGTACGTTGAAAGTATTCTTACTAAGCATCCTTAATGTTTCATGCACAAACACATTATGATTTAGTTTGACACTATTGTTGGCAGACTTGTTTATTCATAAAAGCAGATCTGAAAAATACCCCACATAAAAGAAGGTTATAGTCGGAAAATCATAATGATGAACAATTGAACATCTCTGAATCAGTTTCAGATGAGGCTCCAAAGACTTGATGGAAGGAACTAACAAGATGTGTGTTTGGTTACTTTAGTTTGTATATATACAACATCCAGAAAGTTTATTATGTATTGATATATCTATGAAAACAAAGGGGCAAACACATGAACATGTTAACAAAATCACTTGTTAGAAACAAATTATAAAACATAACTAAAAACAGAGTACCAAAAGTATTGACAAATGAATCAAGTTGTGTTGAGACAACAAGTGCGGGTCGGATCTCGGCCACAGGAGACTGAGATTCTCTGATTTTCCATTCACTTGCAGGCCCTGGTTTCTGGCCAAAACACTCAGCTCCGAGAAAATCCTAACTATTATCATTATCCTATTGACTGTTATGATATCAAACGTAAATCAATTTTCCTAAATGTGGATGAGGACGACGATGAGGAGAACCACTTGAGGGATGAGAATGAACTGGGTTATGATTTCGATAGCCCTGGATCCCCTAAACAGAGTGCCATTCTGAAGGTATCGAAGCTACTGGACAATTACCTAGCTGAAATTGCTTTGGATTCAAATTTAATGTCATCGAAGTTCATTGCTCTGGCAGAATTTCTTCCTGATCATGCTCGTGTCGTGACTGATGGATTATACAGAGCAGTAGACATCTTTCTCAAGGTAAGTCATAATTCACACTGCAAAAGTAATTGTTGTTCACCCCTCTTTTTATAGCATAAAACAGCAAAATAGCTTTCATTCAAGAGGGATTGAGGGAAGAAGAGGAAGAAGATTAGCATAAAACGCAGCATGATTAGAAGAGGGATTGAGGGAAGAAGATTAGAAGAAGAAGAAAAGAAAAAAAAACGAAGCAGTCGGCCTCTGTGAACAGATCATAGAAAAAAAAAAAAAAAACGCAACATATTTGAAGAGGGAAGAAGATTAGAAGAAGAAGAAAGGAAGAAAACATACCTGATTTGCTGATTTGAAGGCTTGAAGAAGAAGACGAGGCGTTGAGTTGAAGGCTTGAAGCAATGAGAAGCCATCTCTTTCTCGACTAAAACCTTAATTAACCCTACCCCAAACCCCAAAAGACAATGGGCCTGGGCTTTTTGGGTTTTATTTGAGATTTAAGGTTTAAAAAGCCTGAGGCGGTCCGAGTCGATTGAGGCGGGTAAGGCGTGAGTCGATTGAGGCGGGTAAGGCGTGAGACGTTATGAGGCGGACGCCTCACTTTACCGCTCCGCCTCGCCCCAATTTGAGGCGCCCCTTTGCCAAACTGCCTCGAGGCCTCGACAACAATTGACAAGTCAAGTTTGGAAAAGCCAAACAAACTCTTCAATGACCTCACCACATATCAATCCACATCCAAAAAAAATTAATTGATCGTGATGGTTCACCCCAACAAAATGAGCAAATGGCATCTCATACTTATTTGTTAAGTATGTAGTATCCAAGCTAACATCTCCAAACTCCTTGTAAGCTGCTCTGCTCCATGCATCAACGCAAAAGACATTTCTCAACCTCCCTTTATTGTCCAAATTCATCATATAAAATAAATCGGCACTGCATTTTTTTGAAATAGTTATGAATGGCCTCCGTATCCCCCTCCCCAAGTCTCAACCTCCTCATTCTATCCAGATAATTATAACAATATTTCTAAGAAAATGGCAGAATATCATGACCACCAGCTTCAACCACACATGAAGAAAAACTCTTATTTGGCCTAATACCCGCCCTATCATTATAATCCAGTTTCTTCTTCACATACGAGCTCACAACTCTATTTTTCGGATAAAATCTTGATTTTCCGGGGCTCAAATCATGATTGTGATCAAGTGTTACTCTTGTCACTAACATTGTTCCATCAGAGCGTATTTTACCTCTAACTTTAGCCAAACGTCCACATTTAGTTGTACCCCATTTTTTAATAACACCTTTTGATTCACTTTTATGCTGCCCAACCGACCACATGCAAGCCTAATGAATATAGGTTTTCCATTTTCATCTTTTTCCGTGTTCTTTACTTTCACTGAAAATCCTATTTTATTGCCATAATCATGATAATAACGTTGGTACTCATTAATGTTGCTGAATTCCATCCCTTCTGTAGGATCCCTTATCTCTTCTAAATTCTCTTCATTCTCAATCAATTCATTATCTTTTACACTATCCATTATTGAAATATGTGTTATAACATACTAAAAGGGTATTTTCTCATGAATCTCAATTTGAACTTAAGATGTCAAATTAAATAATTTCAACACCCACCCAATTTGCATGGAACAAAACCTAAGCGAACACATAACCAACTCATCACAAGAACCATAAAAGCTGACAACTTTAAGATGTAAACCTTCCAAGATCAAACCTTTCAATCAATATTGTTCAAACACCCAAATTATTACTCTATGTATTAGTGAGTAGTTCTTGAAAGATTCTGTTGATTTAGACAGGGAAATAGAAGGCTCTACATGTTCATCCCAAAGTTCAACAAATGTCACTATACTAGAAGAAGAAAGCAATAATTCATGTGCAAAGGAGTTGGTAAAATGTACTGATGGGGTGTTTTAAAAATCAATTTTCGAGGCGAAGCGGTCAAGCTTTCTCCGAAGCGAAGCGTTTTTTCATAAAAAGTGATGAAAAAATAGTAAAAAATTACAAAAAAACAACAAAACAAAAGAAGCAATCATCAATCAAATCAAGAAATAACATGAGTTTGTTTTATGTATGTATTATCTTTTGCAATATGCATACCTGAAATCTGAATATCTGTTGCAATTTGCAGTGAAGAAGAATTGGAAGCTGAACTTACCCCTTCCATCTTTACCACTTGAATATTAGTGGGAATATTTTTCAGCTTATGAAGGGTGTGAGAAGCTTAGATCGATCATAAAGTTTCTCTCCCCATCACCAAACAAAATACCATTGAACTTGTTGACCTTAATAGTTTCCTTCAAGAACTCTTGATCCGAGAGGAATCATATTGGAAACAACAATCCAGAAATAACTATGCTCCCATTGGTGATAGATAAAAATAATCGATTTTTTCACAACTCTACCATTTTGAAGCATAAGAAGAATCTTATATCAAAACTCAAAAACAATCAAGGTCAGTGCTTTTCTAATATAGAAAGTGTGACAACTCTCATAAGAGACTATTTTCAAAATATTTTCACTTTTTATGATCAAGACTCTAGCTCTAAAAATTCTTCAACTTTTCCAACCATGAGACACCAATGAGATACAGGGAAGAAAAATGTGGAATACTCTTAAATGTTTTGGGAGCCTTAAAGCTCTTGGTTCAGATGGCTTTCAAACAGTATTTCTCAAAAAGTACTGGAATATAGTAAGAGAAAACGTCGTCAATACTGTTTAATATTTTTTTTATCAATAAACATGTCCCTCCAACTTGGAATTTCACCTATATTGCCCTCATTCCCAATCCCACTAACGTTTCACATTTCTGACCCATAAGCCTTTGCAACATTTGCTACAAAATTTTCTATAAAATCTTAGCCAACCGCCTAAAAGTTCTCTTTCCCAAATTCATCTCGCCCTTTCAAGGGGATTTTATCCCAAGTAGACTCATTGGAGACAATACAGACATGGTACAGGAGGTGATGAAACAATTTAAAAAATATAGAAGAAGGAAGCATGGGTGAAACAACGTTAGTTGGACATGTCCAAGGCATATAGGGGGTGGGCATCCCATCCCGATCCCGATCTTGTCCCATTTTTTTCGAGTCCTACTATGATCTAAAGTGGGATGGGATCAGGATGGAGATTTTCATTCCCGCCCATCCCGTCCCGTCCCAAACTGATTTTTTAATATTTATTATTAAAATTTTAACTTTTACTTAGGAGTACAATTTATCATTAATAATTTATCTTATTGGTCTGATTTTTATTTGATTGTGTGAGAATCCCTTCCAAGAAGGCGAATATCATTTGAAAACCACTTCCTTTGGAAGAGTCAAACTTTCAACATTTTGCAATCTCACACTTCTGTAAATTGGTTTTTACTTCCACATCATCTTTGTTCAAGAATAACGCGCTAATACAATCAGAAACCCACTTTTAATCTCCTTATATATCCATTCAAAATCTCAAATTCAATTAGAAAATCCCCTCATACTTTTTTACAAGCATTCATAATATTTTGAAGAACATAACATACAAACGAATCTGGATGTCTTTCCACATATTTTGGTGGGACTGTTCTATTTTGGATTCTTTTCACAAACAAATATAGGAGTGTCATATAACTAAATTAATGATACCACACTTTTATATCCTTGCTATAATAAAAGGAATTGTTATTTTTAATTTGGGTATCCGATAATAAAATGAATTTTTACTCCTAATTTAGAGATGTAACCGTCTTGGAATAAAAAATCATACTCTTATTTTATGATATAAAGTTTTAACAATTTTTTATGGTATTTGAACCATGCTCATCCCATCCTAAACCCGTTTGGGATGGGACGAGGTCGGATGAGGTTTATCCCGTTTTGAAGATAAAGCAATGGGATGAGATCGTGATGATGTCCATCTCGTCCCATGCCTACCCCAAAAGGCATATGACAGGGTTGGGTGGGCTTTTCTTCTTGATATCTTTTCAATTATTGGTTTATTGAATGATTGGTGTAGTCTTATTCGTCGTTGTCTTTCACCAGTGGCCTACAATGCTCTAATAAATGGTAAACTCAATGCTTTCATCAATCTAGTAGAGGTATTAGACAAGAGGGACATTATTTTTCCCTTTTTTTCAATGCCCTTATTGAGACACTTTCTAGAATGATGACAAAAACTCAGGCCAGTGGGGAGATCAATGGCTTTAAAGCTAAAAAATCTTCCTCGAAAATCAGTCACTTATTGTTTGTCGATGAAATTATTCTTTTTTTTGCAAAGCCTCTCTTGACCAATGTCACCAACTGGAAAAAAAAATTGAATGACTATTGTTCAGTGTCTGGTCAATTAGTCAATTTTGACAAATCATCTGTTAATTTTACCCCTAATGTTCACCATAGACAAAAACGTACGATCCTTAGGGTTTGGGGCACGAGAGTTGTGAACAAAAAAGATAATCATTTGGGTCTCCCCTTAATCTTCGCCAAGAACAAAACTAAAGATTTCACTTATTTGATTGATAAGGTCAACAAATATCTTGTTGGTTGGAAGTGCAAACTCTTGTCTGAAGCTGGATGCTTCAAACGTGTCTTTTTGGTGGCGGGGTACCAAAAATAGTAAAACTCCATTTTTAACCGAATGTGATTAGGTATTTGCTCAATAAAACATAGCTAGGGTTAACATTCAACTATCAAAGTCTAAAAATCTTGTTTTGTTGTCCAAGATGGCATATAGAATTTTGGAGCATTTGAACGATCTTTGGCCAACACTTATCAACTCTATTTACTTTAATAAATGTAGTTGTTTCTAAACTTGTTTCACCAAATCAGGGTCTTCCTTCATTTGGAAAGGTTTGGGAAGACTATCAATACCCATTCAGAATCAGGTTAGTCAAAGATCATGAGCTCAATCAAAACTAGATACACTTGCCTCCCAGCCTGCGCCTGCAAGCCTTCCAGGCTGGTTGGGGAAATTGTTGGACGAACATGACTCATTTTTCATGCAGGCTCTCTTTATCTGGGAGGAAGTTTATCACTTGGAATATAGGCCATTCACCATCATCTAAATGAAGTGAAGTGTACAGGTCCATAAAAAGGGTGGTGTTTCATGTGGACGGTTGCCAATGGAAAGTCATTCAATATATGTGATGACCCGTGGTTATCTGACTTATTTCCTTTGAGGAATTATGTATCTTCTTCTACATTGTCTATGTTCAATTTTGTGGGTGACCTAGTGGTTTAAGAGGAGGGTGGGTACAAAGAATGGGACCAAACTATTACCGAGTTGTTCTTCCCACAATAGGTTCCTACTGTCATTATCAATACCCCCATATTAGACACTCGGAGGAACATGATGTGTTTATTTGGAAGCATGAAACCATAAGAGTTTTCACTATGAGATTGGCTTATAGTTTATTTAGAAGTGAGGAGGTGGTAATGAATAATGCATCTTCACCCATAGGTTATGAGAGGAAGTTGTTGCAAGGTATTGGAAACTCAAGGTCCCTCATAGAGTACATATGTTTATATGGAAATTATATAAATGATTACTCCCTGTTGGAGATGTCTTTAAGCAGCACCACTTAGCAGTGGGTATTGAATCCCCTCTTTGCAACACATAAAAGTAAACATTAATGCATGTTCTCGTTGAGTGTCCTCTTGTTGTTCAAGTTTTAAGTATTTCCAGCACACCTGTTAGATGGGATAGAATGGACTTCTCTCGCGAGAAGGATTTCCTTGAATTCTTAAGGTTTATGCATAATTAGAGGTAGGCACCAGACACTTCATCCCGACCTCGTCCCATTCCAAACAGGTTCGGAACGTGACAGGATGAACATATACTAAATGGTCCTCTAATGAAATATAACAAAATGTTTCATCTCACATTGCTTACACACAAATAATGTCTAATTTATGTACATATAACTTTCATCATAACAATATTAAATGTCATATAAAATTTATGCTCCAATGAACTTAATGTTTTTAATGTTAAGCATCTTCTTTGTGAGACAAGAATAATTGTCATATAACCAATCTAAAATGTGAAAAAACATAAATTTTCATGAGTTCTATTTGACCTAAAATATTAAAACAAAAGTTTATATCTAAACAAAGAGTACCAAATCAAACAATAGATGTTTTGATTAATTTCAACACATTCTTAACTTTTTTTAGAAGAGTAGTTTGATTAAAATTAATAATAATAAATATTAAATATATAAGTTCGGGATGGGTAGGATTGAAATTCTCCATCCCGATCCCATCCCACTCTAGATCAAGACGGGACGGGATCGTGATGGGTTTTATCAATCCCAAAAAGACCCGAAAAAAGGGGTCGAAAAACAAGTTGGTTTTTAAGCACAAATTATTTAGAATACATGTGGTAGTAGATTATCTAATAGCTTGGCTAATTTTTGGTGGAATTCAAGTAATATGGTACAAGTAAACTCAATTGATGTGCATACTAATCAATAACAAGAAGACACAATATAGTCGTCTTATTTCAAATTTTTTGAGCGGCTAAATAATCAGTAGGTTGTGATTATACTTTACTCTTCACTGATGCTGCTTCCCACAGGGACATATGTGATGGTTGTTTTGCTTTTATATGACTGATGTAGCAGGAAAAATAATAGGCATTAATAAAGTGTGGTATAAGAAAGACATGACAACAAGCTTTAAAGCTGAACTTGAAGGGGTCAGGCTAGCAATTAAATGGGTGATTGCAAAATGATACAACAAGATCGTGGTGATAACTAATAGTAAAGACATTGCAAAATGATCAATGATAGCAGTGAACACTTATCATGGCAGCAGAAAGTGGCCTGACAACATCGCATGGAACACAAACTAGTTTTTTTTCTTAATGTTTTAGCTCGATTTATATTAGAAGAAATATGAACTCAATAACCCACCAATTGGGTGCCATAGTTTACATTAATGATTGTAGTAACAATAGTAGTTCTAGTGGTTTTGAGATAGGATGTACTTTGAACCTAAATGGTTTTTGCTTTTAAATAATGCATTTTCAGTTCTTTTGATAATAAAAAATTGAATATATATATTTTTTTTTCTAGAGCAATTTCAACAACCGATTTAATTTTTTTCATGGATTTATGGAAGTGAAGGTTGCGGAGAAAATAGTGAAGCAGTTATAATAAAAAGATGTTACCCTTGCTCCTAGAGTATATATATATTTTTAATATGAGTGTGTAAAATAATAAACTAAATTTGCTAGGATAAGGCATTAAGTTTTTTTAGCAAAATAATAATTAATCAAAAGTCATAAATTAAATCAATATATTTAAAAATAATTGTGGACACAATTGTCAAAAGAAAGAGGTAGTTACTCTAACCACTCTTGGCTTTATGGATAGTAGTGATTAGGGTAGAAAATGCAACAAAGTTATAAAAAAAAAAAGGCAACAACTGTTTTTTTTACAATTTCAAAAAATATAATTATCTGCCAACTTTAGGGTTCGTGGGGTAAATGATTCACTTCTATTTTTCTACTTCATTAAGGGTCATTCACATCAAAAGAAATTTATTTGTTAGATCCTTTAACTTTAACAAGTAATGATCAATTTACATAACGTTAAAACTATACTGTACTAGGGTGTGGATGCGCACTCTGTGCATGTATATTCAATTATTTATTTTATTCTAAAATCAATAATAATTAATAACTAAAATTTTAGGAGTAAAATATTGTAATCGAATATTACAAATAGTATGAATTTGGGAAGGTAGAATGGTAAATATTTGTAATAGTATTTTTTTTCATTTAAAAGACATAACTACCACTTGTCACCGTTCACCTACTATTTATTTATTTTGTAGCTCGCATCGTGTTATATTAACTTAATTAAAAATAGGGTTATTTGCACTTTCCCCCAATAATATATGCCTTATTCAGTTTTGCACCAAATTATCATTCATATTGTACTTTTTCCCCTAAGACTAGTAGTCAACGTGCCTTGATTGTCAAACACCTCACGTGCCATCATTTCGCCTATTTTGGATGACGAAAATACCATTCACGTGCTTATCACGCCTGATGTGATAGCATGTCAATCCCAACCGTTTGTTACCTGAACCAGACACGTGGACGGCTAGGGATTACTCCCTGTCTGCTCGTACCATTGACGAGACAGACAATAGAGGGAAAACTCCCTCCGTTTTCATTATTTCTATTTTGTTTCTCTTCTCTCCTTGCATTTCCACTCTCTCTGATTTCTCACCAAAATTAAGAAGCGAAATATCAAAATAAGGAAGGGAAAACCAAAACGAAGAAGGGGAAAAATGTTGTTTTTGGTGTCAAATTTACTATCAGTAGCAGCGATGATGATGGGAGCACTGCTTCTAGCATACACTGGGACGATTGCAATTCGTTCAGTGATTTTAGTGACTTCTTCGGTCAGATTCCAAGCGATAATGAACCAAATTTGAGCAAATTTTCACTCATTCAGACACTAAAGAGGATGTGAAACCTCCTTCTGTTCATGTAACGACCCTACTTTAACATATAATAATTTTTAATTAATTAATTAATTATTTAGTTTTAATTTTATTAAATGTGAGGTGACGTCAAGTAGTAAAGGGGGTGTCTCTAACCTGCTATCAAAACCCTAACAGGAAAGGATTAAATAGGGGCTTATGTCTCTTTTCTCTCGCCGCTTAAACAAAACAAGGGGGGGGGGGGGGGGGGGGGAGAAGGAGAAGAAGAGAGGGAGAAAAGCAAAAGCAAAAAATAGTGAGTCTCTTTTGTTTTCTTTCACGTTTTAATTATGAGTTGTCTCTTTTTGTTTTATCCTTTTGATTTGATTGCATAATCTCAAGTTCTTTTTATCCTTTTGATTTGATTGCATAATGTCAAGAATATGATGTGAATGATGGGATATGGGGTTTGTGGGTCATTTCCTCATTTTTCGTTTTCTTTTATGCCCATGATGTGGTTAAGGATGGATATGTTGGAGGATATGATGTGTTTTCTTTTATGATAAGAGGATATGAGGATATGTATGGTGGAAGCCGTTGGGAAACTCAGTTAGTAGCTCACATAGTTAAAAAAAAAAAAAAAAAAAAAAAGGATTCTGACAAGAGAAAATTTTGGAAGAATGAGTGCACTTTGGGTTTTCTTTTATGTCACTTTTTTTTTCTACAAATCATTACATGTTTATAGGCTTAGTCTTCCCTGTAAAAAGTAGTTTAATGATATTAAATTATCAACATCTTTTCAACCACACTTTTATTCACTGCACTTTTATAAAAAGGTAGTCTACTGATATTAAACTATCCACTGCACGTTTATTCAACATCTCCTCAACCAGACACCAGATAAGATCCTTAGAATTGGTTCAATAGAGATCATCCTTCCCTACCCATTAGATTTTTTTTGGTGGTTCTGTTGGTAATTTATGGGTTTGATTCTATGGGTTTTGATCAAGAGATATAAAGTATGATCTCCCCCTGTGCATAGTACTACAAATTTTTATGGGTTTGATTCTATGGGTTTTGATCAAGAGATATATCTGAGTATATCTAAGTATGATTCTATGGGTTTTGATAATCTGAGTCGTGATTCTATGGGTTTGGTCACCATGTTGATATAAAGTATGATTTATGAATAGGTTATACTTCCCCGAAGAATAGGTGGATTGATTAATAAATGACAAAGTGTCATTGTGGAGAAATTGAAATATAAAAAATAAATGATATTGGTAACCCTTGATTTCTAAAAATAGAAACCACCTGGAATTACATCACTTAGAACTACCACACCTCTTTTGTTTATGATTTCCCCTCTCCTACTAGAGAAACTAAATGACCAGAGGGTCGTCTTGCGGAGTTGGGGCACCCATTTCCTACTAGAGAAACTAAAATAACCTTCGGGTTAGTCTTGCGGAAATGAGGTGAATTGTTATGCCTAAAATAGGCTTTGACATTTAGCCGTCAAAAATGTGACGTGAGTTATGCACATTGATAGCCCAAGGGTGACTTTTGGTACTCATATAGTTAGGAGTATCCGCGACGCATGCCTGTATGTGATGTCCCCACTTGGGCATGGATGACAAAGTAGTCCTCCTTTATATGAGAGAGGCATACGGGCATGTATGTTCGGCACGGAGGTGGTGCGAATGTGGTATCGTCTAAGTGATCATTCCGTTAAAAAGATGAATCAAATTCCAATAAAAATGAATAAACTAGGTTTATAATGTTTCTAATCTTTTTCATGCAGGATGGCAAGTCCACTAATATTTCTGCAGGTTAGACTTGCCATAGTCAACTTCCATCTAGTAGGTACAGGTAAGTGCATATTTGCTTATTAGAATTAAGATATGAATGCCTCGTGGAGGAACTACCTGTGTGTTTTGATTTCTTTATCGTACTATTTTGGTCATATCTTGTAATTTCCTTTATTGATTTTTGGGGAAATAAAGAGATTTCACACCAGCTCTATTGCTGACCCAAGTGGGCTTTGGCTTCTTGGGTACATTCCTTCGGGAATGTAGCCGACTAGCTTATTTTCAGGATACAGTAATCTCGGGCGGGCTTAGAGCATTTCGTACCATACGTGACGAGCATTGCTGAGAGTTGCGCGTGTTCGAAAGATTAGATCTTTTTTATTTGTAGGTGTTAGTTTAATTCTTGTAATTTGAACTCGGAGTTATTCATTATTTTTTTCTGGGAGTGATACATTCGTAAATTGTTGAACTTGTTAGCGTTGGCTCTGCGAGTTTTAAAAATTTTATTCCTTTGATGGACTTTTAGATCAGTTGTGTTTTTCCCTCTATTTGGTATGCAAATTTATTATTTCTCGTGGATGCCAACTGTTATTTTTCGTGAATAAAAATTCATGTCCCGACTTTTGGGAAAACGGATAATTCTATGTGGATTTTTGGGATTTTCGTTTTTCTCGAAAATCGGGGCGTGACAGTTTGGTATTAGAGCACAGTTTACCCTAGGCTAGGGAGAGTTTAGGGGATCCTCGGAATGTGGTTATGGGTAAGCTGTAGAGTTTTTTTATGGATCTTATGGAGTGTCTAATCATTTCCCTTTTTATTGAAGGATATGGCCGGAAGGCATACTCGTCAGAATCCAAATGGGAACGGAAGCGGAAGTAATGGGAACGTCGTTCCAAATGAGGGTGGCAATGAAAATGGAAATGGCCATGGTGATAATACTATACAGTTGAGTCAGACTATGATGATGCAGTTACTACAGGATTGCAACAGAATAACAACCAGGGTGACCCTTTTGCTAGAAGGGTTAAGGAGTTTGGGACATTGGGTGGAAAGAGGTTTACCGAAGAAAATCCGAGAGATGCAGATGTCTGGGTTCAAAGCTGTGAGACCGTTTTCAGGAGGATGCAACTTACTGAAGTTCAAAAACAAGAGTTAGCTGCACATCACCTGAATGGTGCTGCTAGTTACTGGTGGGAGGCTTTACTACCCTCCGTTGATGTTGCGATTATGACATGGGATGACTTTAAGGATAGGTTTGAGAATAGATTTGTGCCTAATGCAGTTAAGGCGCAATGGGCTGCGGAGTTTAATATGTTGAAGCAGACTGGGAATATGACTGTGGAGCAGTATGTCACGAAGTTTAACGAGTTGTCCCGTTATGCTCCGTATTTGGTAGACACCCCAGAAAAGAAAAATGCCAAATTTATTGGGGGTTTACATCACTACCTGTCGAGGGCTCTTCTCACCACTGACAGGGAGAGCTTCGACAGAGTTTTGGATTTAGCATTGAAGTACGAGGAACAGAACAAGATGTATCATGAGAGTAGAGAGAAAGGCAAGCAAAAGTTGGGCGAGGTGTCAGGAAACACTCGTCATCAGGGTGCGTCGCGTGATTTTCATGGTGACCGTAGCCGTTTCCGTCCTTATGATCAAGGGCAGAGGGGTCGACAATTTCAGAACCAGAAACCTCAAGGTGGGTACCAGAACCAACAGCAGGGGGGAAACCAGTTTCACCGTCAGGGTGGAAATCAGTCCCAGAGGCAGGGGTATGACCATTCCCAGAAACAGGATGGTAATCAGCATCAAAGAGAGAATGGAAACCAATTCCATCGTCAGGGTAACCAGAGACAAGGTTATCAGGGTCAGCAGAATCAGACTACCCAAACAGCATCAGGGGGGGCGCACACTGATCTGCTACACTTGTGGGCAACCAGGTCATCGAATGCGAGATTGCCGTAATGGTAGGAACGCGCCCCAGAATAGGCAAAGTCAACCCACCCAAGGGCGTGTATTTGCTACCTTACCAGATCAGGAAAACGTTCAAGGTACTTTTGATTTTCCTATCTCTAATATGAAGGTGTTATTTGATATTGGTGCATCATACTCTTTCATATCTCGACATTTGGTTAATCGAATAATGTTGAAAGTTTTGCCACTTGCTATACCATTATGTGTTACCACCCCTTTAGGAGGCTCAGTGACACTAAATGAAATATGTAGAAATTTTAAGATTTCCTTCCTCGGCAAAGTATTCCTTGTCGACTTGATTGTGCTTGACTTTGAGGGCTTTGATGTGATTTTGGGAATGGATTGGTTGCGTAAGAACTTAGTCACGCTAGATTGTGCAAAGAAGATAGTTTCCATTCATGCACCAGGCATGCCCCCTGTTTCTCACACTTGTGGACATTGTGAAGAGTTAGTAATGTCTAGTTTTCTGTACTTGGTGGGGACGTCAGAGAGAGAGATTCGAGATGTAGAAGTGGTAAGAGATTATGAGGATGTATTTCAGGAAATTCCCGGCTTGCCGCCTAGGCGAGAAGTTGAGTTCTGAATCGATTTATTACCTGGAACCGCTTCTATCTCTAAGGCAGCGTACCGGATGGCACCGAAGGAGTTGAACGAGATGAAAGTCCAGTTGGACGAGATGTTGCAAAAAGGGTAATTTTTCTTGGTGTTTTGTTTGATTTGACCATACTTATTGACATGTTTGTTCATGTTAATGTATATATGTGTAATCTTTTTAAGGTGTGTATGAACCATGTTCATACGTCCGAGTAATTCTCCGTGGGGAGCACCCGCAATTTTCGTTTCGAAGAAGGATGGTACCTTGAGGATGTGTATTGACTATAGGGAGCTAAACAAAAAGACTATAAAAAACAAGTACCCATTGCCTCGAATTGATGATCTTCTTGATCAGTTGACGGGAGCGGTGGTGTTTTCTCAATTTGACCTAAGAACTGGATATCATCAGATGGGTATAGAAGAAGATAGTATTCCTCTCACGGCTTTTCGTACGAGATATGGGTTGTATGAGTTTCCAGTCATGCCTTTTGGGTTGACAAATGCCCCGACCTTTTTCATGGATTTGATGAACCGGATCTTTCGACCATACTTGGACAAATTCGTCATTATCTTTATCGATGACATTTTGGTTTACTCTCGTAGTGAAGCGGAGCATAGAGAACATATCAGAACAGTGTTGCAGACCTTGAGATATCATAAATTATATGCGAAATTTAGCAAGTGCCATTTTTGGGAAAAAGAAGTAAAATTCTTAGGGCATGTTGTTTCTAGTCAGGGTATAGCAGTTGATTCTGATAAGGTGAAAACAGTGAAAGATTGGAAACAACCTACTAATGCAACGGAGGTGAGAAGCTTCTTGGGGTTGGCTGGGTACTATAGACGATTTATAGAGAAATTTTCTCTTATCGCTGCCCCGTTAACTAAGTTGACCCGCAATAATGTCCAGTTTATTTGGACTAATGAGTGTGAAAAGGCTTTTCAGGAGTTGAAACACCGATTAACTACTGCGCCCATCCTGACCATCCCAGTGCAAGGTGGAAAGTTGGTGGTCTTCACTGATGCTAGTGGCACAGGTCTGGGTTGTGTACTGATGCAGAATCAGAAAGTTGTGTCGTACGCCTCACGACAATTGAAGCCTCATGAGAGGCGATATCCTAAGCATGACTTGGAATTAGTGGCAGTTGTGTTTGCTTTGAATATGTGGCGACACTACCTTTATGGGGAGCATTTTGAGTTGTTCACAGATCACAAGAGTCTCAAGTATTTGTTTTCGCAGAAGGAGCTGAATATGAGACAACAAAGGTGGGTGGAGTTCATTAGTAGTTATGATTTTGAGATCCTTTACCACCCAGGTAAGGGGAACGTAGTAGCCGATGCTCTCAGTTGACAACACACTGTTATGGCTTCACTCATGGTAGAGGAATGGAAGTCTCTTGAGACTATTTCTTCTTGTGGTGTTCAGTTTGTCCAGGGAGCAAACACGGTTTATGTTGGTAGTTTATCTGTTCGACCTTCTTTGATTAGCAGGGTTTTAGAGGAGCAACATAAGGATCCTCGATTGATGAGAAAATTGGAAGATTTGGTGCTCGATAACCTAGATGATTGTCCCTCCATGTGGTCAGTTGAGTCCGATGGTGGTTTGAGATTTCACAGGAGACTTTGTGTGCCTGAGATTGAGGGATTGAAGAAAGAAATTATGGATGAGGCTCATAAGTCACGTTTTACCATTCACCCCAGAGGCACAAAAATGTACCATGACCTGAAGCGAACTTTCTGGTGGGACGGCATGAAGAAGGATGTGGGAGATTATGTATCACGGTGTTTCACTTGTCAACAAGTGAAGGCCGAGCATCAGCGGCCATCAGGTTTAATGCAACCACTAGAGATTCCTGTCTGGAAATGGGAAAATATGTCTATGGACTTTATAGATGGTTTACCGAAGACACGACGAGGTAACGAGTCAATTTGGGTTATAGTTGATCGTTTGACTAAGTTCGCGCACTTTGTTCCGGTTGGTGTGCACCGTACTACCAAACAGCTAGCCAGACGATACATCCGTGAGGTAGTTAGGCTTCACGGAGTACCAGTGTCCATTGTGTCTGACAGAGATCCCTTGTTTGTAGCTAAGTTTTGGGAGAGTTTCCAGCGAGTCATGGGGACGAGACTAGATTTGAGTACAGCTTATCATCCTCAGACTGATGGTCAGACGGAGCGGGTGAATCAGATTTTAGAGGATATGCTTCGGGCATGTGTGCTCGATTTTTGAGGTAGTTGGGAGGATTATTTACCTATCATAGAGTTTTCTTATAACAACAGTTACCATTCTAGTATTGGCATGGCCCCGTTTGAGGCTTTATATGGGAGGCCTTGTCGATCACCATCCTGTTGGGTGGAGGTAGGCGACACAGTCTTGTTGGGGCCAGAGATGGTTAGGGAGACATCGGAGAAAGTGCAAATTATTAGAGAGCGGATCAAAACTGCTCAAAGCCGACAGAAGAGTTATGCCGATCGAAAACGTAAGGCGATAGAATTTCAGGTTGGGGACCTTGTTTTTCTTAAGGTTTCACATATGCGCAGAGTATTGATGTTCGGTAAGAAGGGGAAGCTAAGTCCTAGATTCGTGGGACCATTTGAGATCCTTGCTCGGGTAGGGAGTTTAGCCTATAGACTCGCCCTGCCCCCGAGCTTATCAGCTGTTCATGATGTGTTTCACATCTCCATGCTGAGGAAGTGTGTGAAGGATCCTGCTGACATCATCCAACCCACAGAAATTGAGATTAATGACGACTTCATCTCCATGATAAACCAACATCTCGATTGTTCTTTTATGCCCATGATGTGGTTAAGGATGGATATGTTGGAGGATATGATGCGTTTTCTTTTATGATAAGACGATATGAGGATATGTATGGTGGAAGCCGTTGGGAAACTCAGTTAGTAGCTCACATAGTTAAAAAAAAAAAAAAAAAAAAAAAAAAAGGATTCTGACAAGAGAAAATTTTGGAAGAATGAGTGCACTTTGGGTTTTCCTTTATGTCACTTTTTTTTCTACAAATCATTACATGTTTATAGGCTTAGTCTTCCCTATAAAAAGTAGTTTAATGATATTAAACTATCAACATCTTTTCAACCACACTTTTATTCACTGCACTTTTATAAAAAGGTAGTCTACTGATATTAAACTATCCACTGCACGTTTATTCAACATCTCCTCAACCAGACACCAGATAAGATCCTTAGAATTGGTTCAATAGAGATCATCCTTCCCTACCCATTAGATTTTTTTTGGTGGTTCTGTTGGTAATTTGTGTTGGGCATGTTGATATCTTGAAAGGGGTATGGGTTCATATATATTTTAGCTTTTATATGTTAAACACTGCTTAAAGTAAAAGATAGATTCTTTGATGGATTATATTAGGCCCAATAAGGAGTTACTATTGAAAGTATGATCTCCCCCTGTGCATAGTACTACAAATTTTTATGGGTTTGATTCTATGGGTTTTGATCAAGAGATATATCTGAGTATATCTAAGTATGATTCTATTGGTTTTGATAATCTGAGTCGTGATTCTATGGGTTTGGTCACCATGTTGATATAAAGTATGATTTATGAATAGGTTATACTTCCCCGAAGAATAGGTGGATTGATTAATAAATGACAAAGTGTCATTGTGGAGAAATTGAAATATAAAAAATAAATGATATTGGTAACCCTTGATTTCTAAAAATAGAAACCACCTGGAATTACATCACTTAGAACTACCACACCTCTTTTGTTTATGATTTCCCCTCTCCTACTAGAGAAACTAAATGACCAGAGGGTCGTCTTGCGGAGTTGGGGCACCCATTTCCTACTAGAGAAACTAAAATAACCTTCGGGTTAGTCTTGCGGAAATGAGGTGAATTGTTATGCCTAAAATAGGCTTTGACATTTAGCCGTAAAAAATGTGACGTGAGTTATGCGCATTGATAGCCCAAGGGTGACTTTTGGTACTCATATAGTTATGCGCATTGATAGCCCAAGGTGAATTGGATGCCAACTGTTATTTTTCGTGAATGAAAATTCATGTCCCGACTTTTGGAAAAACGGATGATCCTACGTGGATTTTTGGGGGAAAACGGATAATCCTATGTGGATTTTTGGGATTTTCGTTTTTCTCGAAAATCGGGGCGTGACAGTTCATTGGCGTGATATATTGTAAGTCTTATTTGCTATTTTAGGATTTTCATTTTGGCACTTTTATATGTAATGCATGTTTGAATGGATGGTGTGAATGATATGATTTTGTTAGTATTTTGTTCATTTGCACAAATTTGGGTTTATCCACTATTTATTTGGTGGTTGTTGCTTGCATCAGTGAAAATGTTGTTTTTGAAAGTGATTTAGTGTGGTTTAGTGTTGCTAGTGGTTGGTGCTTCCATGAATCAATCATAGTATTCACATAATGTTGAATAGGGTAATGCACACATGTCCATGGATTGTTTATGTTATTGTGTTGTACCGTTTCTATTTTCAATTTACTATTCATGTTTGATTGCATGGTTTTGTTTGTTTCCTATAGTATTCATCAATCTGTTTTAATTGGTGTCATTGCAGCAATGGTAAATTGGGAAAAAAACTGGATGTCTGGAACTTACGATAGAAAGTGGAGTAAGATTGCAGAGATCCCTGGTATGTGGAAGGTTAGTGATTATAAAGATGGATTATCTATAGATTTTGTACAAGTGCATGGTGATTACGTTAATTGAGATAAGTTAAACAAGAGTATCTTTGAAGCTATCCCCAACCGACATAAGCATGCCTTGACCCTTGGAACAACAGATACCTTTGTGGAGAATGGGGGTGGGGATGGACATTACCAATGATGTAGTACTTAATGTATTTTTGGACCCTATGCAGACATTGATGACAATGATGTTTTGCATGTGTTTGTTGAGGTTAAAGTGGCAACACAAGTTCATGAAAGCGACACTCCTGGGATTAGTTTAATGGACCCTGAACTCATTTCAACCCCACCTATTGTTGATGTAGACCCTGCCCTTGTAACACAACTCACCCCTCCTAATAAAATTCATTTGAGGCCTAAATGCAGAGCCAAAAGGCCTTGGATCATGAGGAAGGTTCCAACCCCAAGGAAGAGTAAGGCTAGTGATTGCTACTCTCCAAGGAAAGATGGTAGTTGTGCCAAGAAAAGAACAATGAGGATGGCTAGGGTAGTAAAGAAAGTAGCAAAAACGGGATAAAGCCAAGTAAGACAATAGTGAAGTTATATGATGAGTTGAGTGAATAAGAGCTAAATGGACCTACCTGATGTAGTACCACAGGTACCTGTTGAGGAACCAACCCATGAACAAGCCCAAGGCCAGCCAGGAGGTCCATCTGAAGCAGGTTCATCTGAGTTTGCTGAACTAGATGATATTTCAGTAGAAAATGAGTACCATTCAGGCCATAACACTAAATATGAGGCACCTCCAGGTGTGCATGCTGGTTTTGTTGCTGGAACTGAGAATGTTTATGGTGATGAAAGTGATCATGAGGCTCACCATGAAGATGAGGAATGGGTCTTGGAGGTTGGGAAGGAATGACCCACAGTAGATGATGCTAGGTTTTGGTTGAGGAAATATGCAGTAAGAAAGAAGTTTCTAATGATATTTAATAAGAATGATCCTGATATACTTTTAGTGAAATGTATAAATAAAGACTGCAAATGGCATTACTATGCAGCAAGAAACAAATATGGGGCACACAATTAATGTTAGGACCATGGGGCAACAACACACATGTCTGGGGATTGTTGATGGGAAGCACCGAATGGCGGATGCTAGGTTTGTTGCTAAGGAGTGTGAGTCTATGTTTAATACACGTTTCCAACCTCTCACACTGACTCCCTTATCAAACAGACATGGAAGGAGCACACTATCGATTTCAGCTACCATGTATGGTGGAGGGCAAAGCAGAAACTGATGACAAAAGTAATTGGTACTTACGAGAAAAATTACAAGATGGCCCCGTCATGTTGCATGGAGTTGTTGACAACAAATCCAGAAGCATTGCTACATGCTCAACAAATAATGATGATCAAAGGTTCACAGGCCCGTGTTTGGCATTTCCTGGCAGTCTATTTGGTTGGCAGCATGGTTGCAGACCCTTGATGGGGTTGGATGGGTGCTTTCTCAAGACCAAATATGGGGGTTATTGTTTGTTAGTTACAACTTTGGATGGCAATAATGGTCTATTTTCATTGGCCATCTACATTTGCCAGTCAGAATGCTACCAAACTTGATACATCTTCTTTAGTATAATTGAGATGCAATTGAAGATGCATGTAGGGAAGCTGACATTTATCTCTGACCAGCATAAAGGCTTGATTGAAGCAGTGAAGCAACTATTTTCATATTCAGATCATAGATTTTGTTCTAGGCATATGTAAAAGAACTTCAAGAAAGCTGGTTTTGGTGAGACTTTCTTGATGAGACTAAGTTGGAAGGCTGCTAGGGCATACAAAGAGTTTGAGTGTGTCTCTCACTTGAAAGAGATTAAGGAAGCTAATTCAATGGCTCATAAGTGGCTGGTTGATAGGGATATGAAGAGTTGGTGCATGACCTACTTTGACACTAGGCTATGCTCAGAGCACATCACTAACAATTTTAGTAAAAACTTCAATAACTGGATCATTCACCAAAGGGACAAACCAATCTACAAGTTCATTGATCGCTATCACATGTTTGTCATGAGGCTTATGTATGACAGAAGGGTAAAAAGTAGCACTTGGGACATCAATGAGTTAGTACCTAGGGCTCAGAAGCAAGTTGACAAGTACAAGGAAATGAAAAACCAATTTAGGATGTTTGGGTCCAGCGATGGCTTCATCATAGTGCAGTATAATGACACTGGTGATAGGTTTAGAATCAAGATATCTATTAGATATTGTGACTGTAGACAATGGGAACTCACGTGCATCATATGTGTGCATGGAGTCTTGACTCTAGTCAATCATAGACCTCAGTGGGCAGAATAAGTATAAGTTTTCTCAGTGACCATATCATTGCTTATATAATTTTGTTCCCATATTTATTTCCATTTGATGCAGGTATTGTAGCCCCTATCATTATGTGAAGGCCTATGTGGAAGCATACTCTAGGGGCATTGTGAGCATAAGAAATATGTGTGAATGGGATGAAGTAAGTTTATCTTCATTGATTGTGTGTACTACAATCATTTGCTTATTTCTATGTCTGATTAGGGTTTTGATGTGACTGCCAAGGCATTTAGTGTTGTCACATCTAGTGAAAAGAGGTCTAGGGAGACCTAAGAGACAGAGGAAAATAGATGGAGATGGAGATGAGGTTCACAAGGAACACAGGACTTGCAGAAAGTGTGGAAGGGAGAGTCACAACAGTAGAACATGTAAAAACCATCCTAGGGAGCAGAGTGCTGAGGATGGACAGACATCTAAGATGCCTAAATGCACGAGGGCAAGGAACAACAAACTAAGGGGCGCAAGGACTGCTAGTAGAAGAGGAAACAATGAACCTCCAAAGGAAATGCCCACATGTCCTCCACAACCATCAAACTTCCAACCTGAGATGCCTACAACTCCAACTTTACACAACAATTAGAGTACCATGTTTGCCACCAGTTAATCCAGTGTTTCAGCATGAGAATGGCAGGGGCAGGAGGGGACAAACTCAATTTGCAATGGGAGAAAGCACTTGGAGACCTAAGGAGCCCTGGAGATGACCTGCATATAACTTAGTGGAAGACTGTTTTTTTGGTTTTTTGACATTCTCATTTTGTGTTTTCTGATGGAATGTTATCTCAGACTTGTGTTGGTATGGTACACTAAATGATACACTTGTGTTATCTCAGACTTGTGTTGGTATGGTATACTAAATGATAGTTGGTTGCAAGTTCAGTTAAATGGATTGCATTTCATGTTGGTATAGTACGGTATTGAATGTTTCTTGGTATAGTACACTTCAGATTGTTAGGTACTAAATGGTATTGAATGCTTGTAAATTCAGATTGGTTTTGTGCAAGGATGTCAGACTTTTTGATGCTTGTAAATTCAGGTTTTTGCAAGGATGATGTGTGAGGTTGTAAATTCAAGTTGCTTGTTGATGCTTGAAAGTGCTATGTCAGGCTTTGAATTGCAAGGTTGTTTATTGATATTTGAAAGTACTATGTCAGGTTTTGAATTGCAAGGATATTGTGTCATTTGAATTGCATTGTGTTATATCGGGTTTTTACAATGATGTTAGGACAATTACAATGTGCTATTAACATCTAATGGGCATCAAATGAATTTACATTGTGCTTTAACATCCAATGTATATGTACTCCTTCAAAATTTTGCCTACTTCAAACTTCCTATTCACTTGTTTGATTGAGTTTGTGACACCATAGGATCTGCAAGAAATTCAATTAAGTGTTGTTAATTGGCCCATATAATAAATTACTGGCAGTAACTTAACCTCTTAAAATAAATTTAAATTTAAATTTACCCCTGCAATAGAACTGACATAACAGATGTTGAAGTTGACCTGCAGCTCAAGCTTACCATCGCAACTTTGCAAGCTTTTCCACTTATTGATGCTTGATTATTTAATCTACAGTGCAATAACATGTAGATGTAGTAGTAGAAGCAAGGGTGAGTGTTATTGGTGGTGAAATGGAGATTGTCGTGGTGAAGGAGGAATAGGCGGATTATCCCAACGTCTAAGGGGCTCAATTTTAATTGCATCAACTTTGAATCTCAGTCTTTAGATCATTAAAGGGTATTTTTTGAAGTAAAATATGACATTTTTGAAACTAGTACGTGTCTTGACAGTCAAGACACGTTGACTGCTAGTCTTAGGGGGGAAAGTGCAATATGAATGATAATTGGTGTAAAGCTGAATAAAGCATATATATAAGGGGGAAATGCAAATAACCCTTAAAAATATTAAAGACAATATAAATAAACTAATGCATTCTAGAATATTGAATATATATATATATAAATTCCATATGGTTGTTATGGTTATTAATTGGTTTGAATATGAGTTATAAATTGGATAGAACTCGGGTCAAATAATGGGTTTGCATATGGGTTAAGCAATTGTATGATACATATGGACTAGGTTTTGGATGATTTGAATTTTCAAAACCTGATATATATAATTATAGGGCATAGCTTGTAATTTTGGAAGATAGTGATTGGCAAAATTGAAATATGAAATCAGGTTGAAAAGTGACACATTCATTGGGCCTCTGTATGATACACATCGGCCCAATACATAATTATAGTGCTTTAGCTTGTAATTTTGGAAGATAGCTATGGGCAAAATTGAAATTCATAATTAGATTGAAGAGTGACTTATTCACTGTTCATGTAGGCCTATGTTGTTATAGTAGTTTAGATTTGATTAATTATTTACTTAGATAAATGTATAATTTAATTTAATTATTCACATATTAAAACTTTCATGATCCATATAAATTTAAAATTATAAGTTAGTCTAATTATTCACATAATTAAAACTATAAGCTAATCATTAGTTACACAATTGTAAAACTATATGGGAAAAAAAAGGGGATCTGACTTGAGTCTCTCAAATTCCTAATTCATACTCATCAGGACACCCTCTCATAATTTCATGTTTACACACATAGATACATATAACTTGTTTGAGCTGAAATTTTCAAAAAAATTCAAATTAACAATAGAAACAACATGCTAAAGTTTAAACATGGATAAAATTTCTCGAGATACGTGTTTAGTTTCCGCTATTAAATATTTTGATAAACGGTCTTCCTGAGTGTTTAAGGACCACCTAAAAGGGTGGTTTTGAAAATGGGCGTTGGCTAGCCTATGTGCCAGTTTGTGTTGTTCCCAAGATGGGCCCTCGCTCGATTTGTGATTTTGTTAGAGAAGTTCACTTTTTCACATTTTAACATGTATCTCAAGGCACACATGTCAAAATGAGCTGAAATTTTGATACATTGTTTGTGATGTTGAACTTTAATTTTTCTCGAAATTTTAACTTAAAACAGAGTTCAAAAGATATAATTTTCATTTAGTCATATATGTATGTAGTGTCCTAATTTACAATAAAATCTAAAGGGGTGGTCTTAAATGGGCATTAACTTTTTTTAAGAGAATGTTTGATTGGTATTTGTGATTAAAGAAGATAAAAAGAAGAATCAGAAAAAGCTTATTATCGATTCGATACCTCTACACATGAAATTCGAGCACGTGCCACCATAAACTCTACAAATCAGAGTATTGAAGTCCAGAGATGGTGGCCAAAAGTGCCGACTGGTGCGGACCTAATCTCATTAGAGGCCGGGGTGGTAGTGGCCATCGGTGGTGAGTGTTGGTGGCTGAATCATGAAGAAGAAGAACCAAATCTAGGATTTGGGGTACTGGTTGTGGCCATAGGTCCCCTATTGGTGTTTTTAAGGGTTGGGGGTGGTGGTGACTGAATCGAGAAGAATAGATGAGAAAGGGAAGAAACTTACGTGTTAGAGTTTTCAAAACTTTTTGAAAATATGTATCAAATTGTAAATAAGTTTTATTATTATTATTTATTATTATTATTATTATTATTATTATTATTATTATTATTATTATTTTGTACTAAACAAGAGAAAATGTGTTTAGGTATTATTTTTGTACTTTTCTAATGTTTTTTTCCCCCAACGTGCCAATATCTATATTTTTAAATCCATGCATATCCGCATAATATGTGTTCGGATCATTTGGATATTAATTCGACCCGAAACTTATGAAGAATTCTAGTCAGTCTGGCCATACATCACTGATTAGTGTCTGGCCAGACATAATTCCAATTTTACACTTATCTCCAAACCCATGTATTCACCTCCGCTAGTATGGAGAGAGGGGTAGAATTGGAATTTAGTCTGGCCAGACAGAGTAGAATTACTCAAAACTCATTGTATGCCTAAAGTATGAGTAAGTCTAGCCAGCCAAGTTTGATAGCCACTTTTGAGTCAAGTTTTGGTTTTTGTTTTTTTTTTTTCTCTTTAAAACACCAACAATTCTTGCCAATAAGGTTTGGTAGCTTTTGGGCCAAGTTTTAGCTTTTTTACATTTTTACAATTTTTATAGATGGTATTTGTGATTGTGTTTTAAAGAAAATTTGTAAAAAGTGTAAAAAAAAAAACCAAAACTTTGGCTCAAAAAATGGCTACCAAACATGATTTGCTAAACTTACTCATAAAACACAATCACAAACACCATTATAAAAAAATAAAAGTGTAAAATAAATTAAAAACTTAGAAAAAAATGAGTGCCAAACCTGGCCGAGCACTCTATAAAAGTTCAAAGTATTATCAGTGTCCTTGAATTGGTTCAAGCCTTTGGATCAGATCCGAAACTGCTCCTGGGCCCGTTTCCCAACTTCCCCAAGTTGACATCCTTTCCTTCACGTTAACAGTTAGCGACGGATGAACAATCATTTACTGACAGAGCTTACTTGTTGGACCTCAAGCTCAGCTAACACACATGATTGTGCGGATATTCCTTTTGGAAAACCAACCAAACCAAAAACCCCTCTTCTTCTCCCCAACTAAAATCACATCGATTTCTCTTCTGCATTCATTCAAGTTTTCTAATTTTCAAGTACAGGTTCCTGTTCATGGGTTTCTATGAAAAAAAAAAAGGTTCAAATTTTGCTGCGAAAAGCCTAGCTTTTTTCGTTTCCGATGCACTTTTCATGTTGTTTTGCAGATTGTTGAATTGGGGTGGGGTTCTGGTCTAACTTACATCTGGTTAGTTGTTTCTCTGATCAAAACTTGATCTTTTTCTTTTTTTTCCTTTTTAATGATTGTATCTTGGTCAAGCAGAAAAGATAGTTTCTTGTTTAGTTCTTCTATTAAGTTTTCAGTGAGTTCCCAGTTTTACTGAAAATGTAGTTTTTGTATAGAATGTGAACTTTGGGAGTTGTTATTTCTTTAGTAATTCGACAATAAGTATTTGAAATTTGGTACTTTTTAGCAATGGTTAATTTCGGATTGCTTTCTTTTCCGAGAATAGAAAGAAGTTGCTCCTAGATGGTTTTGCTTGTGTTAGCAATTTTAGGATTTTTTTTTTTTAATTAATATTTTTTTTGTGTAACTATTTTGAGTTTCTTCTATGCAGAAATGGTAAATGTGGGTTTTTTTTGTTATTGGGAGAGTGTTTATTCTTCTACAATTGCTTCCAAGAATTCTAGCTTGGGGAAAGGAAGGACATTATGCAACTTGCAAAATAGCGGAGGTGAGGTCCCTTCCAAAATTTGCATAACAAAATGTGGACATCCATATCTCACTATCATGAATCCACACATGTTTGGTATAACACATCGGTTCATTATCTATTAGCATATAGTTCGTAATGATTCGAGATATAGCAATATGCCATTTATGCTAGGGAATTAGGTTATCGGGTTTGATCTACCGACCAATATTGTAGATGTGTATAAAGCTCCGTATAATAGAAATTTTTTGTGCATAAAATCTAAACAAAACTTGGTGGATAATTTTAGGGGCTACTTACTGAAGAGGCTGCAACGGCTGTGCAACTGTTGCTTCCAGCGTATGCTGACGGTGATCTTGCTTCAGTTTGCTCCTGGCCTGATGAGATAAAACACAACTATCATTGGCGCTGGAGTGGTCCTCTGCATTATGTCGACACACCTGATTTTAGGTGTAACTATGAGTATTGCAGTGAGTTTGCTTGTCTGGCATGTTCTTTACTTTTCTGTTCCCGCAAGCTTTTTATTGAGCAAGAATGGTTCTTGTTATTTGCACAACATTTCCCGGGAGAAATGTGACATTCTTGTCCCATGCCATACACTTACGCCCATGTGCTGTGGTTTATACAGTGAGAGTATCTCAGCATTCATGCATTGCTAATGGGGTTTATATAGAGAGAGAGTATTGCTAAAGCTACCTGGTCCGTCATTCCTTGTTTGGGTTATATCCCATCTTTACTGATCGTGTTTTGATTGTATTTGTCAGGATGCATCTCGATCTTAGTTACGTTCTTGCTCTCACTCATTACTTTCTACACTCGTATCAACCATTCAACCTAAATCTGTTGTATGTCCATCAATTCAGGAGACTGCCATGATACTGCTGGGCGTAAAGATAGGTGTGTCACTGGAGCTATCTACAACTACTCAATGCAGCTAATGACCTATGAGAACCCCGTTTCAGGATGGAAATGTAACAATCATGATACTGTTTCTTTGGTTGTTGTCACTAAATGAAAACAAATTTCTTGTATGTATCTTCAGTGCCCTTTTGTTTACTAAGGTGTTGTTTAATGAATACAGATAATCTAACAGAAGCGCTGTTGTTTTTGTCGCATTTTATTGGGGATGTCCACCAGGTTTGCTTCTCCTAATGAAACTTTGAAATCCAAGATAAGACATACACACTAGCCGATAAGTAAAATAATCAATTTTATTATGTGGGCAGAATATTTTGATTTGACTTTTTAGAAGTTTGGGCCGTTTGATGTTGATTGTCAGGCTATCCATGTATTATTCCAAGAGGACTGCAGACTGGACAACTTTTTGTATGGATAATAGCTTCAAAACCATATAAAACAGTCATCTTTAGTGTTGACAGAAACACATGTAGTAGACCTAATGTATAAACAACGGTTGAAACATGTACTTAGGGGTGGGCATCCCATCCCGCGATCCTAATCCCGTCCCGTCCTGATTTTTTTTGGTTCCTTTTGGGATTGATCAAACTCTTCTCGATCCCGTCCCGTTCCGATCTAGAGTGGGATGGCCATCATGATTTTTAGTCTTGTTCATCACATCCCGAACTTAGTTTTTTAATATTTATTACTATTAATTTTAATCACACTACTCTTCTAACGGAAAGTTTAGGATTTATTGAAACTAAATCAAAACATCTAATGTTTGAAAATTTAAAAGCTTGATTTGGTATTCTTTGTTTAGATAGAAACTCTAGTTTGAATATTTTAGGTCAAATAGAACCCATGAATTTTTTTTTTTTTTTTTTTAAAACATTTTGAATTGGTTATAGGACAATGATTCTTGTAGAAAATAAATGCAAATGATGGTTTGGGTTAGTTTTGCACTAGAGTCATGTAGTTGGAGATTTGGTCAATGATCAATATTTTTCATTTTCGAACTTATATTAGTTTTGCACACAGCGGATGGTAGACATAAAAAACCGTAAGTTTATTGGACCATAAATTTTACATGACATTTAATATTGATGAAAGTTATATTACATGAATTTAGCATTATTGGTGCTTGAGCAATGTGAGATGAAATTCTTTTGTTATTCTTCATTGGAGGCTATTTAGTACATGCTCATCCCGCCCCTTCCTGAATTCGAATGGGGACGAGGTCGGGATGAGGTTTATCCCATCCCTATCCCGTTCGGATCCCGAACGAACTGGATGGGATAGGAATGAGGTCCATCCCGTCCCGCCCCCACCCCTACATGTACTCATTCGACAACTTCATGGTTAAAGTACTCGTATGTGGTATTAAAAGTCTGTTAATATCTGTTTTTGATGTGTTGCTTATGATGACAGCCTTTACATGTTGGTTTCCTGGGAGATTTGGGCGGGAACACAATAATTGTTCGTTGGTACCATCGGAAGACCAACTTGCACCATGTAAATGCCAAGCATTCCCTTTTCTCTAGTACTTTCCCTTTATATTGTTCTCTATATATGAAATTTTTTTATAGTGCAGAACTGCAATAATAAGAATTACAAGGAAATGTAATATTCTGAACATGTAATCGTGATTATTCTACTATAGTAGTCTGTTACAAAGTTTATTTTTTTGACGACTATGGAAGCCCCAAGAAATGAGTTGTCAACTCAGTAGAAATTTTCTAAGAAGATTCCATTATCCCATCTGACATTTCTAACCAATGAATTAAACCAAAAAAGAATCCATAATGCCGCCATGTTTTGTTTGATTTCAGATTGAAATTTGTGGTCATGGGACATGGGTTTTATCCAAGCCCATTTGTTGATCCAATCCATGTCTCCTACTATCTGATGGGATCAACTAGATGGTTAATGAGTTATGTGTTAAAGAGGCCGAATGACTTGGGGTCACCAAAACTATTCCTGGAACCATGCGAACTAGATAATTGATTTTACAACTAAGCAAGAAAGTAAAGACGGATAGTCTGGGTATCTTAATTTGGATATAGCTAGTCAATGAAAACTTCTTTTCTCGTCACTAGTATATCACTATGATAAAAGAATGCTAGTATTTGTGACACATTTGCTTTTCATTCCTTTTTGAAGTAGATGTCCAAATGGATTTTTCCATTTTCATTTTATTTATTTTTGCTCTTGATTTCTATTTGCTGAACTTACTTTCTTACCAGGTATGGGATAACATGATTATTGAGTCTGCTATGAAAACATTCTACGATTCAGATCTTCAAGTTATGATACAAGCAATTCAAAGGAATATTACGGTATCTTTTCCTTCTTTCTTTGAACTAACTGTTTCCTTGATTTAGGCAGTTCCGGTAAGACGTCACCATTTATTATCAATGCCATAAAATTACATAGCAATGTTGGACAGAGCGCAATGGGCACTGGTAGGACACCCAGCGCCCTATGGTCCTTTGCCCTAGGCAATCTGATTCTTGATTACAGAGGTTCATGACATGCATGCTAAATGGGATTTTATTTACTGATCCAACAAACTCCATCTGATGTGCTTTGGATGCATTCATATGCTATTATGATTCTTAAGGGAGTAATTTTGTTCAATCTGGCAATATAGATTTAGTTCAAGGATCAGTAAAAAACCAGTATATAACGCTTTTGAAAAACAGTAATATTTATACACTACGTAAAAGTTAGCCTCCCTGCTCCGACACGACGTATGGTCAATTAAAAAAAAGTGTTTCAGTTAAACCAAGAATAAAAAAAGGATCTCTTAAGACCAAGCCCAAGTAATTATCCTTTTTTTCCCCTTAAATTGAAATATCTCCTATGCTTTGATACCATTTATTGCAGTTGCACTGCTGCTCCACTGTAGTCGCTTATCTAAATGCCTGCCATCATTTCCGTGTGTTCTTTTGTTTTCTTGTCTGCAGGAGGAATGGGATGCAGATGTCTCATCATGGGAAAACTGCTCACCAGCTTCCACAGTTTGTCCAGACCCGTGAGTATATGGTCTTTTTGCGTTAAGTTATTGTGTGAATATAATGTTTGAAGTGCTTAATTGGCTGACAAATTTCATAATAAAGAATAAAACTAAAAGAAAGATTACCACTCTATAAGTTCTCCTTTTGGAAGCACTAAACCAGGAAATAACAATAATAATAATAATAATAATAATAATAATAATAATAATAATAATAATAATAATAATAATAATAATAATAATAATAATAATAATAATAATAATAATAATAAAGGAAGAGAGAGATTATAAACTTGTAACATGTAAAGTTAAATGATTTCATATGCTGGCATTTTCCCTTAAAATGTATAGCCACTCCATCCCAACCGGAATCTAGTATAAGGCAAAACATTAGGATTCGATGTGATGTGGTTATTTGAACAGGCATTTTTAGGTCACTCTTGCCTTAGCTTGTTATACACTTATAATTTCTTGATTTTTTATTACAGGAAAACCTCTCTATAGTAATAGTGTCGGGACCCAACTACTTTTATTACTATAAGGAGGTTATAACATAGTGGAGGTGTAGTTAAAAAATGATTTCAAACACTGCAAATTTAAGACCTCAATGTCATTGAATTGCAAGTGACAAATGAAGTAGATCAAAAGAATGGATGAGTCATTGAAGAATTCAAAAGCTTCACTGCGCTAATCCAATTCAACAATTCGTGAAATAGATCAAATTCGATAACTTCACTACACTAATCCAATTAATGTCTACGTATTCCTCAATAATCCAATTGAGCAACAAGTTGTCTACGATTTAACTTAAGAGGAGAGGATATCAATGTTACAATTCAGCAAGAAGGAGATAATCCTGAGAATGACAACATGGAAATACCAAAGCTAAGAAGCTGTAAACATGCTTGAGAAGCTATAGGCATTTTGGACTCAATAACAAGGTGTCCTTGTTGATGAGTTATTACGTATCCGCAAGCTCAAAGGTGTGGCATCAACACTAAATAATAAATCATTGTACCAAACAACTTTTGAAAAAAAAAATTATTTCATCCTAAATTTTATTGTGACATGCATTTATTTTTATATTTTTATATTTTTGGTCTCATTGACAATTATTACTATGTGGAGGCAAAAATTTTAAGACGAAACCTAAATATTTTTTTATAATTTATTACAATATGGAGTTTATTTCTATTTACAACTGGCCCAAATTGGGAACACAATTTTTTATGACTAGATGGAAGTAGATTTTGTACAGCGAGGGGGTAGATTTTGATATTCAACATTTAGAATATCTTTTAGTGTCAACATTCGGTATGAGCCTTAATAGAGTTCAATTTCAATGTTTTTAACAAACAGGGTCTTATTCTAATCCACAAAGAGTGGATGTAAAGGTGGTTATCCATGTTTGGAATGTTGTCAAAAGCATTTGTATAGCTACAGATGACCGAGTGAAATCACTTTTTGCAGGCATGCTTCTGAAAGTGTTAAGTTAGCATGCAAGTTTGCATACAGAAATGCCACTCCAGGAACCACTCTTTCAGGTACCTGAAGTCATACTTATTTTTGATTGGTTAACTTATTTACTTTGCACATGTTCATGCTTCCTTAATAGTGAAGTGGAGACCTTTATCACAAAATGAAGGTTCAAAAGTTTGATTGAACTTGGTTTGGTTATCAACTAGATAAAAGGACACATATGCAGTGATTTACGTCCTTTGACCTCAATCCAGAAATATGGGTTCTGTGGAATGCCAGCCCACGTGTTAGGTTGATACCCTATTCCCTAGGAGGAGTTGATGTGTTGAAAAGGCATCTCTAGCCCAAGAGAAGTGATGCTTGTGCCTAGTTCTAGTGAACTTGGTGAAGATTCATAAGTGTGGACTTGCACTTTTCTAACACCGATGACCTTTTAGCATGACTGGTAAAGCTTGTAGTTGTTTTCACCACAACTTTGGGTTTGGAGGATTGTCGGGACCAATTTTTTAATTAATTTGTTGGAGCTCAAAACCCCACACCTCTATACAGTGTTTTTTTATGTTGAAAATATCAATGGTACTAGAGTGGGAGCTGAGACCAATTTATTAATTAATTGGTTGGAGCTAAAAATCTTACACCTCTATGAGAGTTGGTTGAGCGAGGACAATATTGGTGGTACTAGATACACTAGTTAGTTGAAAGGAAAATTCTACTCTACATTCAAAATGTACATTCATTTTGACGTTCGCTGACGTGACCTGTTTTCATTTGGTGAAGGGTCTTTTCATACATAACTCTTTGAAAAGTAAAAAAGTGTGAATCAATGAGCGCATGCCAAATCACCGATGTCAAATTTAATGTAGATTTTGAATGTTAAGAGTAGGACTCTAGTTGAAACTCAACTAGGCCATGGGGAATGATATACGAGTTGGTTGAAATTCAGCCAGGCCTTTCATGAAATGATACAAGATTTATTGCATCAAATGAGGCAAACAATTTCCACTAATGTTTAGAATGGGTTGATAGCATCGCTATTGCCAAAGCTAGCAATTGGCATTCATTGGATTGTGGGCTCTTGCTCCTGTGACATGACTAATGTGGAAGTTGCCAGGATAGCTTCTCATCTGTAAAGCTAGCAGATCTTTTTCCCTAAGATAGTACAAAAGTGCCCTTGTGTTTGTTGGATATCGTCGAATTGTTTGAAAAACATGTCTTAGACTTAAGCACCCAAGATCTCTGTAAAACATGGGTTGCAGATCATTGAGGATAGACATGTATAGAGTATTGTTTTAGACAAGGTTTTGAAGACTTGGTTGGCAGCTGCTTCAGGTTATGATCTTGGTTGATCATTGGAGCGCTACTTTGATTCTTAAAGTGGGCTAAATAGAATCCTTTTCAGGCTTGTGCCTTCTCTTTTTTTTTTTCCCCTCCTTTTTTCCTTTTGGTGCACGTGTGTACTTGGATTAGTGCATCCACAATAATCATTTCTAGCGGGTTATAACTTGGGAGCCCTTCCCTCTGACACAAAAATACATGTTAGGCATTTTTGGTTTTTCTCGGCCATTTTTTTTTTCTGTAACACAGCCAATAGGGTTTCCTTATGCGGCTTTCCATTAGCCGCGCGGCAAGTGGAAGGTCCTAGACACCATTCAACATCAATAATAACGTTTAAATAATCACTTTAAATACTGTTATTATAATATATCATTTAAATAACATTTGAACAATGATTTTGACTTAGTCATTATGACAACCATAGGCCGCATGACCAAGTCAGTTGGTCGGACATCCACTCTGTGAGAGGTCGCGGGTTCGAGACTCACCAGTTAGGATTTTGTGAGTTTTCGCCCGATTATTAGGAGCACATTTGCTCCGCCGTTGATAAACCTTCGGGTATTGAATGCAATTGCTTAGATGGACTAGACCAGAGCGAAGTGAAAGCGAGTCTTCATGCAAAGTGGAGGCGATGGACCGGAGCGAAAGCAAGTCTCATGCGAGATGGAGGCGATGTGGATATTAAGTGGCAACAATATTGTAGCATTCGGGCCTGGTTTGGTTAACCCTATAGGGTCAGTCATGTAGCCTTCGGGCATGAATTAATAAATAAATAAAAAGGGTCAATGACCCAATTTTTTTTTTTTAAAAAAAAAAAAATGTTGCAGGCAACCTTTTTGGCCTGCTTATTAGGAAACTCCATTTATTGGTGCACCTGCTTGGCTTGCCATCTCACGAAAACAGCTAAATTCTAGATAGCCATTATGGATGCTTTTACACTTTGAAAATGGTAAACATGTAAGACCATCATTCATAATTAGGCAAACCTTAACTTGAAAAAGTTTGCTTAGAATTTTTTCATGATTGTTTTTGTGAGGTGGCACTAAAGGTAGGAATAGCAAATCTGAATGTCACACAACAAGCATTCCTAGGAATACCTGCCTAGAACATTGATTCATCAATATGGCCGTTGATAGCTTCAGATACAGGTGAAAATGGACACATTTGAGGTCCGTTTTCACACGTCTCCGCGGCTTTTAAATAACTGCGCAACTATTAGAAAACTGCAAAAGAGGGTTTGCAAAGCCCTCCTTAGTAGGCAAATTGCAAAGCCTCAAATTCTCATCAGACTCTCTACTGCTCTACAAATGCCTATTGGGGGGAGATTTTTGTGAAAAATCTACACGCTCAAACCTTTCTACGAAGAGGCTTGCAGACTGCCACGAGCCTATTGTGGCCAGTTGCGCGACCTTTCATTAGCCGCACATACCTTAGTAATGGCTTAAAACATTCACAATAAGAGCTTGCTCAGTTGCCCCTCTCCACATTTGTTTAGTATTTTTTCAGCTTACATGCCAACCCAGATAGCCCTACGCATGTGTGCAGTTTCTCCAGTCCCCAACAATCACAGCGAAAAGGGTGGATATTATTTCGAAACAATTAAAAAACCCATGCAACTAATGATAGGTCGTGTAGTAATTAAAAGCAAAAAAAAATAAATCACTTGAGGTGAGCTTCAAACCAATGATCTATTACCACAGATGCAAATGCCTTATCCACTGAGCCAATATATAGGTTTGTGTGGCGAATTAAAGGCCACACAATTGTTCACTGACGTCACAAGCCCAGGCAAGCATAAGGTCTCAACACTTGGTGACTTTGAAATGCAGAAACCTCCTATTATGGAGGTTTTGATACTGTGGGTGTCACGAAAGAGACCTCTTTGGGCTCCAAAACATCCTATTGTGGAAGCTCTTAGTGGATAAGGCATTTGCTTAAGTGGCAGTAGGTCATTAATTCGAAGCCCACCCCGCATGTATTTATTTATTTATTTTAATTTTTTTAATTACTACGCGGCCTATCATTAGCCGCGTGAGTTTTTTTAAACACTTTCCACCTTTTTCGCTGTGACTATTAGGGACAAATGAAATTGAACAGCTGCGTGAGACTGCTTGGCTACCTGGTAGGCAAAAAGACTATTAAACAATTCCAAAAGGGGTAATTGATCCCTCTCTCGTTGTGGATGCTCTTAGTAGGAGAGGCTCAGGGATCCCATTTGAAATGAAACTATTTTGTATGCTATAGCTCGCTACTGTGTTGAGCTGATTATTCATTCTTTTAGCCAATTATAATTGATCATACACATGTAAAAGTAATTATTAAAGAGGCAAATTAGGCAGCCCACATTAAACCATGTCACACACTTCCCGTCTAAGTAGGAAGAAGCTTGTACACAAGGAGACACGAGAATAAGTTAGAGAAACAACAAAAAGAGATTTCCCTTCACATACGTATCTCTTCATTGCATTGGCTTAGTTGTAGTGTTATGTCTTCTCTGTAAACATCACCTTTTCATTTTCTCTGGTGCAATAATTGGTTCCATCTCACTAACTATTTTCCATTTTCGACACCGCGTTTGCAGATGACTACTTCCTATCAAGATTGCCCATTGTGGAGAAACGACTAGCTCAAGGTGGGGTCCGTTTGGCTGCGACCCTCAATCGAATTTTCAAGGCCCAGCCATCAATATCAGATGCTTGAAGTATGGCATGAAAAGAGAGAATCATAGCCTGTTGAAAGATGGGGTGAAACCTAAGTTAAAGAAGTTCAGATGGCTTCAATCACTCCTCTAGCCATATCACAAACCCAGCTTCTATAGACAATATTAACTGTTGTTTATGCCCAGTATATGCCAACCTTCCTTTGTCCAAAGTCCTAACCTGTGGGGCACTGAAAGATTAGAAAAACAAAACTTGTACTCAATGGAACCTGTGTATGTTTCTTTGTATATAAACTGATGGCTTCAATTCTTTAGGATACATTTTGAACTACAGTAGAAATTAATAAAGTGATTGCTAATTGAGAGATCACGACGGGAGGTTTCTTGCGGTGTTGCGTGTTTTTTTATTTTATCTCTGCACCGGGAGCTCAAGCATGGAGCAAAGAGGTCATATAATGACATGCAGGATTGCCCAGGTAATTTATATTAGTCGCAAACGGAATTTGCACCAAATGTTACTGAGTTGCTGCAAAATTTTAATGCATGTTAGCACGCCTTTAACATTGTTAATCTGGGCTCTAAAGCATGTCAAAATTGTGCCGGTATACCTTTGTTGCCCTTGCATTGTGCGTGCGTGTGTACGTGAATACTTATTTATTATTTTTTTAAACCAAAAAAATTACTAGGAACTGAGAAAATTTTGATAAACTTATACAAACTTGGTATGCCAAACTTGGTATGCAAACGTGAATACAAAAAAATTACCTTTGTTTCTCATGTCAAACTTGGTATGCCAAATTTTAATAGGGTCGGATAAAAAGTTAGTAATAGCACAGTAATAGTTTTTGTGTTTTAGCAGAAAATGCTATCGAGTTTCTTGATTTATAATAGCAAAGAACAAATATAAATGGAAGTAATAGTATGAACAAATAATCAGGAATGATGAGCAGCAAGCAGTAGGCACCATATAATCATGATCCATGATTACAGCAGTTGTGATCGATGTAATAGCAGTTTTAATGAACTCAAAGGCATCCAATGGTGCTCATACCATATGAATAAAGGCTCAAAATATTGATCTGTACGTACCCAGATGGACAATTTTGTGTTTGTTGTTTTAGTTCCTGGAACTCATTCACAAAATTATGCATTAGGCACTTCTGGAGCCCCATGCAGAAGAAACTGTATGCAATCTGTTACCAGACTGCATAAACGGGGACTTGTCAGCACTTTGTACGTTCTGCTTCACGCTCTCAATCCTCGCTCTAGCGCGTTTGGACGAATTCTTCTCAAATCCCTGCTCTATAGTTAACCAAACCCCTCTCAAAATTTAGATCCCACTCTGACGACTTGGAGCCGATTGTTCTCGAATATTTGCTTTATGATGTACGGAACTTCACTTCCAAAATTTGAAGCAAATGCTTTTGTTTCATCAATCACTTGATTATTCTTAATGATTTTTATATTTTATTGTATTACTTAAAAATGTTTTATGTACATAATAGCTTTCAAGTCTCAATCTATCCATATATTTATACATACACTTATCATGATTATTCATAAATTTAACTATTTATCTTATGCACGTTGTTAATTTTAAATAATTGTTATTTAATAACTGATGATACATAAAAACGATCACACCTCTGAGCTGTACACGTGTCATGATGATCTCAAGGAACCACAGGTTCAAGCAACAGCCCAATACGGATCCAGCTCGAGCGATTCTTAGTCCGCTCAACTCTAGCCCACCAGGTGGGCCCGAACTCTCACAGCATGCTAGGCCCACACGTCTCACAGCTATCCACGATACTCGTAGCCGTAAGCCCTTTTCAGGCAAGTATCTCGAGGATCTGCTTCGGATGGGCAACCACAGCTGCTATTTGCTTCCACCTAGGAAACAAACACCAGAGTATCTTCCACACAGGGAAACTCCCTTTGATGGAATGCTTGCGGATTGGGAACTATCTCTCGCGTATCTAGGAGCACAGAGCTAACAGATAACTTCCCTTCTACAACACGACTCCTAATTAGAGAGGGATCTCCACAAAGATTCCCTCCCTAATCTACGCCTACGATGGCCTGGTTAACCTAGGACTCCTTGCACTATAAATAAGACATGAGGTTGGTAAGGTAAGGTACGCTACAAATTCCTTGTTTCAGCATTACACTTCCCTTAGATCCCTATCTGATTTTAGCATCGGAGTGTCATCGGCCACCCCACGAAGTTCTGTGGCTCACGTGTGCTACTTGTGCAGGTCAAATAGGTTAGCGGGAACAGGTCAAAACAGGGAGCGAAAAACAACTGCATTAGTTTGGCGCCGTCCGTGGGGACGACGTAGTTCTTAACTTTACACTAAGCGTCATCTCCTACCAAATCCCAGAGACATGGTGACCACTAGGTCACATAACAATAAACCAGGGGACACATCCAACGCTCCGGCTGTCCCTATACCAGTTCCTGCCATGCATGGGCAGCTACTCAGCCCATGCACCAACGACAACAACATCAAACCCCGAAATCAAGGTGCTGGTATCCCAACTACAACAAGTTATCAAGGCGGTGGAGACACTCACAAGGAAGAATCCACCCGTTGTTGATGAAGACCAAGAACAACACGGACAGGCCCCCGCCAGTTCCTATTAGACTAAGGGAGGTTGTGCAGCTAACGCTGATCCAGCTGCCAAGACAGAGAGGCTCGACCCTGGGAATCCCCTCCACAGAGGAGCGCATGATCCTGGCGTCCTGTATCGCCTATCCATCCCGCCATTTGTAGACTGGATAATGAATGAGGCCCTGTTGAAACTGCTGTAAAAGAATGTTGTAATAGTTCAAATTAAAAGATAAAGAACGAATGTACCAATTGTTCTTGGGTTGAGTCGCGGACTAGGTCGCTCTCTTTAAGACGTTTCGCGGCTTTGCCCAAAATTGTGCAAGCAGTGTAAAAGCCCCGCTGTCCCCAGGATAAAACAGCCCAGAATCTTCTCTGTCTCGTTCAAGCAATTGCACAGTTGATGAACGGTATACAATTCACCCTCAATCTCTTGATTTGCTCGGAATCACCAATACAGTATGAATTGCAAAAATCACTTTTTGCAAAACTAAAATCACTTGCAAGAATCACTTTTGGAAAAACTAAAATCACTTCATTACAAAAACGAAAAATCTCTTTCTTTTTAACACGAAATACTTTTGTTTGCTGTTTTTCTTCTGATGTTAAACTGTGAGTTTTTGTGTTATATTTATAGTGAAAAATCACATTCATTGTGAAACAAAAATGCAGCTAAATTCATAATAATTAAAACAGCAATTAATAATTAAAAACGTGGAAACCGTTTGCTTTAAGAAAGCGTCCAGATACAATGAGAACCCGTCTGGATACGTAGCGTGGAAAACGTGGGAGAAAGAATCCCGCCGCAAGATATGCCAAACGTGTGTATTTTAGAAGGACGTCCAGATACAGTCCCTCTTCAGAAAATCAAAAGTTTATTTTCGTTTAAATAAATTTTTAGCAAAAAAATGGGTTGCTCTCTAAATGACCCGATCGGACGGACGGCGGCGGCGGCGGGCGCGAGAGACTATCTCTCCCCTCCTCATAAAAGAGTGGTACCCCCAAGGGGTCCAAGCCCAAGTCCTAACAATCTCCTTATAAACTCTACCACAAAGAGTTTTATAATATATATGGGACTAACTTTAGAGAGTGATCCATATATCAAAATAGGAGAGAGGTCCATGGTTCAAATCCAGGTATACACCCATTTTAGTTTATTTTTAAAAACCAAATTTTCAACAATCCCCCACTTGGATTTTAAAAAACAATTTTCATCGAGCAATCTTTCAAATATAAGATTGTGCATAAGCAAAAGTGTCTTTCGACTTGAACTCTTGCGTAGTGTTCATGCTTTAGATTATACTAGAGTAACTCGTAGTTTTGAACTCTATCTCTAACAGACATTACACGCACAACCTTACCAGGGTGAAGTCTAAAAAGCCCGTGCCTTACGGCCATGCACGTATATCCCAGTATAGTGAAGGCTCTAGGAATTTTGCCCACAAATTCCATAGGAAGCGGCCAAACTTCCACAATCACTTAGGTGAGTCTATCAAGAGTACTCCTGTAGCTAGGTACTCCACTCCACATAGAGTATAGACCTCATTAAGAGTTTTTTTAACTCATCCTACAATCGCTTCAGGAATTCATGTTTTAATCTAGGAATGAGATTGCTATTTTGTCAGCATGATTCACATCATATCATTCACGACTTGTTATTACCCATTGAACCTATTTCTTGGGATCTCCAGTCTATAGGTTGGGTTACCATCGTGAATAACTCATCAATCTAAGGGCATTAGTCCCATTCCTTTTGAGGTTTTGAAAACCTTCTCTCTAGCTAATCCTTTCGTCAAAGGATCAGCCAAGTTCGCATCAGTTCGTACATGATCCACTCTCACAGCACCAGTAGATAGAAATTCTCTAACCGTACTGTGCTTACGACGTATTTGTTGTTTCTTGCCGTTATAATAACGGTTCTATATTTTTGCAATAGCGGCGGTACTATCGCAATGGATCAAGACAGCTGGAATCGGTCTTTCCCATAAAGGGATCTCTGCTAGCAGGTTTCTTAGCCAACCTGCTTCTTCACTAGCTGTGGCTAGTGCTATAATCTCTGACTCCATCGTGGACTGTGCCAGAATGGTCTGTTTCTTTGATTTCCAAGAAATAGCTCCACCAGCTATATTGAAAATATAGCCACTGGTGGCTTTGGAGTCATCTGAAAGGGTGTTCCAATCAGCATCGCTATATCCTTCAAGGACAGCGGGAAACTTCTGATAATGTAATCCGAGGTTCTTAGTCCTCTTCAGGTACCTCATGACCCGTTCAATTGCATGCCAATGCTCTATACTAGGTCTACTGGTAAATCTGCATAGTAATCCAACAGCGTAAGCTATGTCGGGTCTAGTGCAATCGGTAGCATATCTAAGACTACCAATGATGCTCGCATACTCAGATTGTCTAACATCGTTACCGGTGTTCTTGAACAACTTTACACTAGAATCATAAGGAGTACATGCAGGTTTACAGTAAGAGTAATTATATTTATTTAGGATCTTCTCTATATAGTGTGATTGATCCAAAGAAATTCCCTTTTCAGACCTAGTAATCTTGATACCAAGGATTACACTCGCTTCTCCAAGGTCTTTCATATCAAAGTTCGCACACAATAAAGCTTTCACTTTATTCACGGCATGGATATTAGAACCAAAGATAAGCAAGTCATCCACATATAGACATATAATAGTACAAATACCATTTTCAGCTTTATAGTAAATGCATTTGTCACTTTCGTTCACTTTAAAGTCATGTGCGATAACGAGATTATCAAATTTTTCATGCCATTGTTTTGGAGCTTGTTTCAAACCGTAAAGTGATTTATCTAGTTTGCAAACTTTATGTTCTTGCCCTGGAATAACAAAACCTTCAGGTTGGTCCATGTAAATTTCTTCTTCCAAATCGCCATTAAGAAACGCAGTCTTAACGTCCATTTGGTGCAATACTAGGTTATGTATTGCAGCAAGAGAAATTAACACTTGAATAGATGTAATTCTGGTTACAGGAGAATATGTGTCAAAGAAATCAACATTTTCTCTCTGTCTATACCCTTTGGCTACGAGACGAGTCTTGAACTTGTCAACATTACCATCGGGTTTCAATTTCTTCTTAAATACCCATTTACATCCTATTGTCTCGCAACCTGGTGGCAAATCGACTAAATGCCAGGTTCTGTTAGACTCAAAAGAGTACATTTCATCATCGATAGCCTCTTCCCAAAAATTGGCATCTATAGAGGATAGGGCTTCTTGAACACTAAGGGGATCCTCTTCGACTGAAAAGACATAGTAATCGGGGCCAAAGTTTTTAGAAGTTCGTTTCCGTTTACTTCTCCTAGGCTCAGATTCTGAGGCTTTATCGGTTTCATTATCCCTGATCAAGGGCACGTTATTTGAGGATATACCCCCACTATTCCTCGAAATAAAAGGAAATTTATCTTCATAAAAGTCAACGTCGTTAGATTCTATAATAACTTGATATTTAATATTATAGAATCTATAAGCTTTGCTGTTCATGGCATATCCTGTGAATACACATTCATATGCCCTACTAGCAAGCTTATTCCTTTTAGGATCAGGAATTCTAACATAAGCTAAACAACCCCAAGTTTTCAAATAAGACAAGTTTGGTTGTCTATTTTTCAGAATCTCATAGGGAGATGTTTTACTTTTCGATTTGGGGACTCTATTTAGCACATAACAGACTGTCAAGATAATTTCTCCCCACCAGTGCGATGCAGCACCGGAGTTAAGCATTATGGCAACTACTAACTCGGTAAGAGTTCTATTTTTCCTTTCAGCTTTGCCATTCATCTCAGGAGAATATGGTGCAGTTGTTTCATGAATAATTCCTTGAGAATTATAGAACTCTATGAAAGTACTGCTATCATATTCAGTGCCTCTATCACTCCTAAGTCTCTTAATCTTTCTATTATATTGATTTTCAACTTTAGTCAAAAATAATTTAAACGTGTCAAAAGCATCACTTTTATTTTTCATTAAGTAGACAAAAGTATAATCAGAACAGTCATCAATAAACGTAATAAAATAACGTTTTCCATTTCTAGTCAAGATACCATCAAGTTCACATATATCTGAGTGTATCAAATCTAAGGGTTCAGATTCTCTAACAACAGATTTATGTGGTGTTTTGGTTATCTTAGCTTGACTACAATAGTTGCACTTTTCAAAATCATTTAAGGACAATTTTGGAATTAGTCCTAAGTTACTCATGTTTTTAATAATACGCTTATTAACATGACAAAGTCTAGCATGCCAGATATTAAAAGTGCACAACATGTAAGCAGAACTAGAAATTTTATTTGCTTCAACGTTTAACTTAAACATACCATCAGCAGCATACCCTTTCCCCACAAATACATTATTCTTTGTGATAGTATATAAATCAACCCCTATAATTTGAGTAAACCCAGCCTTGTTCAGAAGATAACCAGATACTAAATTCTTCCTCATCTCTGGAGTATGCAGGACATCCTTCAGGATAACAGTCTTTCCAGAGGAAAACTTCAGTTCTACTGATCAAGTTCCAGCAACTATAGTGGAGTGGGAATCACCCAACAACACTTTCTTGTCCTCAGCTTCAGAATAGGACTTGAACATTTCTCGATCATAGCAGACACGTCGAGAAGCACCAGTGTCAACCCACCATCCCTCGGATCCACCAACAAAATTGATCTCAGAGATCATGGCAATAAGTTGGTCTTCGGTTAGGTTCGCCTGAGGTACAGGGCGAGATCCGTTCCGGCAGTTCCTGGCCATATGCCCTGGCCTACCACAGGTGTAGCAAAGGAACTGTGCTGAATCATTCTTGGAAGGATGTTTTTGTCCATTCTGATTTCGCGGAGGATTCTGATTGTTGCGGTTCTGATTGTTCCGGTTCTGTTGATTCCAATTCTGATTGTTCCTATTTTTATTATGATTCTGATTTTTCATTGTCTTTCCATTGGGTTTCAGAGACACAGGGGTAGATTTCTTTGGGTTTGATATAATCAGAACTTCATCTTTCTGATCTTGTTTTCTGGCTTCCTCCTCAATACGAAGTTGGGTAATCAGGCTTTCTAGGGAAAACTCTTTAGTTTTATGTCTAAGGACATTCTTAAAATCTTTCCAGCTAGGGGGCAATTTGTCTATCACAACAGCTACTTGAAATTGCTCATCTAAAGTCATTCCCTCGGATATAATTTCATGAGCAATCTTTTGAAGCTCGTGTGATTGGGATTCCACAGACTTATCATCAGTCATTTGAAATTTCAGATAACGACTGACAGCATATTTCTTTGTGCCAGCCTCCTCAGTGTCATATTTTTTCCTAAGGGCTTCCCAAATATCCTTAGCAGTTTTTTCAGAACAATAATAGTCATATAGATCACCAGAAAGACCATTCAAGATAAAAATTTTACACAGAAAATCATCTTCAATCCAACGGTCTAATCCTTTAGTTTGGGTTTCATCAGGTTCAGCAGGCAATCTAGGTTTTTCAGTGTTACAAACATATGCAACTTTTTGTGTTGTTAGGAAAAACAACATTTTTTGTCTCCATCTTTTAAAATGTTGGCCCTCAAAACGAAAGGGCCTATTAAGGTCTTTTGCAGCAAGTTCGGTAGGTGTAGTCATGGCAGAAATTGTGAAACGTCTTAAAATTGTTGAAACTGCTGTAAAAGAATGCTGTAATAGTTCAAATTAAAAGATAAAGAACGAATGTACCAATTGTTCTTGGGTTGAGTCGCGGACTAGGTCGCTCTCTTTAAGACGTTTCGCGGCTCTGCCCAAAATTGTGCAAGCAGTGTAAAAGCCCCGCCGTCCCCAGGATAAAACAGCCCAGAATCTTCTCTGTCTCGTTCAAGCAATTGCACAGTTGATGAACTGTATACAATTCACCCTCAATCTCTTGATTTGCTCGGAATCACCAATACAATATGAATTGCAAAAATCACTTTTTGCAAAACTAAAATCACTTGCAAGAATCACTTTTGCAAAAACTAAAATCACTTCATTACAAAAACAAAAAATCTCTTTCTTTTTAACACGAAATACTTTTGTTTGCTGTTTTTCTTCTGATGTTAAACTGTGAGTTTTTGTGTTATATTTATAGTGAAAAATCACATTCATTGTGAAACAAAAACGCAGCTAAATTCATAATAATTAAAACAACAATTAATAATTAAAAACGTGGAAACCGTTTGCTTTAAGAAAGCGTCCAGATACAATGAGAACCCGTCTGGATACGTAGCGTGGAAAACGTGGGAGAAAGAATCCCGCCGCAAGATATGCCAAACGTGTGTATTTTAGAAGGACGTCCAGATACAGTCCCTCTTCAGAAAATCAAAAGTTTATTTTCGTTTAAATAAAAAAAAATGGGTTGCTTTCTAAATGACCCGACCCGACCCGACGGGACGGACGGCGGGTGCGAGAGACTATCTCTCCCCTCCTCATAAAAGAGTGGTACCCCCAAGGGGTCCAAGCCCAAGTCCTAACAATCTCCTTATAAACTCTACCACAAAGAGTTTTATAATAGATATGGGACTAACTTTAGAGAGTGATCCATATATCAAAATAGGAGAGAGGTCCATGGTTCAAATCTAGGTATACACCCATTTTAGTTTATTTTTAAAAACCAAATTTTCAACAGGCCCTCCCAAGGAAGTTCACTCCCCCGAAGCTAGATTCCTACGATGATCTACGCCATTACCAGCACGTGATGACTCTCAAGGAAGGATCTGAATCTGTCATGTGCAGAACCTTTCCTACCAGTCTCAATGGCCCCGCATTGACATGGTTCCACAGCCTTCCGCCAAAGTCAATTGATTCTTTCAAAACACTTGAGAAGGAATTCCTGATCCGCTTCGTCGAAAGCCAGCGTTTTAGAAAAGGCCCACACTACATACTCTCTATAAGGCAGAGGTCTAGCGAAATGCTCCGAGAGTATGTCACGCGCTTCAACAACGAACTAACCCTCATCGATGACTGCCATGATGACCTTCACCGCGGGCCTCAGAGAAGAAAAACTCTTCGAGGATCTCACCTTGGAGCCCCCTCTGGACATAGCATAACTCCTCAATCGCGTTCAAAGACACATCACCTAGGAGGAATCATGGACAACCAATAGGGAAACCGAAGGCAACAGAAAGCCCTCTGCTTTGAGGGATAAGAAATAAGGAAAAAGACACAAGGAAGAGGAGCGAAGCAAGAGGAAGCACACTTACAACAGACTAGACCATGATCGTCCCAAGCCAAAGAAGTCATCCAACTACGTTGGATCCAGAGCTGTGACACCCATGAATGCTAGTCTGTCGGATGTACTCAACTCCATGAAAAATTGGGAGGAATTGAAGTGGCCCCCGAAGACATGCGAAGACCCTGCCATAAGGGATAACGACAAGTACTATGTGTACCACAAAGAAGGCGACCACAACACAAATGACTGCAAGAGTCAGAGGTATGAAGTAGATCACTAGATCCGCAAGGGCAAATTGAAAGACTTCTTGAAGTCTGAGAAGCAGCCAGAACCGACCAAGGATAGGGGGAGTCGGTCAAAGAAGTAGAAAAGGAGACTCCTGGGATAATATACGTCATTCATGGAGTCAGACAAAATGAATACCAGTCGCACAGGTCCCACAAGCGAACTCTGTTGGATATGCGGACACAACCCGCAGACGAGGACATACGCGTTTTCTATTCAAGAATTCAGAACCCCATCCCACTTTGACTTTCTCGAACAGAGACTTAGACGGAGTCCGAGCGCCACATAACAATGCCTTAGTCATCTTTGTGTCCATTGCAAAGTGGGAAGTGGAGAGAGCCCTCGTTGACACAGGCAGCTCGCTCAACGTTCTGTTCTACAATGCTTTCTGCAGCATGGACCTCAAAGAGGAAAACCTCACGCCATCAAAGCACCCGCTGATCGGGTTCAGCAAGGAGAAATGCTTCACCGTCAAAAGGATAAGGCTAGCCACAATAGCCGGAGAGCCACAGTTAAGGAATGTCCTATTTCTGGACTTCATGGTGGTAGATGCACCATCATCCTACAACCTCATTCTGGGAAGACCATGGCTACACCAAATGGAAGCAGTGGTCTCCACCCTTTACTAGTGTGTTAAGTATACTGCTAACAACTCATAAGGGACAATCGTGGATACCAACCTATGGCACGAGGCTGCCACTACGCTGCACTGAAACATATAGAGTGTTCCTAGATCCAACTACATCATGGAAAATAGCCTGATCCGGTGCAAGGCCTAAAGATGGAAGGGGCGCCATTTTTTAGCGGTACAGGAGCAATCAACTCTCCCACCCAATGAGACGTAACAGCAATGGCAAGCGGGAACACATCCCCCCGACATTCTATCGGTGCGGTGATCCGTCCCTCTGCAAGGCTTGTTGCTCTTCAGTGACTTATGCAATACCTCGACAGTCCGCTAAGTGATCCGCGAAAGCTATCCGAATTTGCTTCGAGGACAAAGACCAATTTATCTCCATCAACAGTTAGTTTGCTTTAAGTTGTTTGTTTCCCTTTCCATAGTCAATATTGAGTTTAGAGTTCTTAAGAAACTTATGTGATTCACAATCATTTAAAATAAAACAAGAATTTCATAAACAAACTTTATTAATTATTGGAAAAAATGTAACAACAAACACCTTGAGGCGGATACAAAAAACTACATACTGCGAACGCCTTGAGGTGGATACAAAAGATTACATACTGCGAACGGTCTGCAAGTGAGAGGAAAGATAAAAGCTGCTCGACCCCTTCTGAAGACACAGCGAAGTCAAGAGAATGGGAGATGCTCGCTCCTTTTCCCAAGAAAAAGACAAAGTGTAAGTGGGAATTGAAAGGACTGAGCAGACAGATTGCTCTGTCACATCACCCCATAGAGACACCCTTGTTGCAGCGTTGAATACCTCCCAAAGAGCTTTGATCTCCTTCAGGAGCAACACCCCTTCTTACTTCCTCGAACGGCTTCGAAGCGGGCGGATAGGATGGCCGCAAGAGGTCTCACAATGCTGCCAAGCAAGGCCACTTTTCACACATGCGATTGATGCGCTATTTTAGTAGCACACAACTTAATACCATGCTTTGTGATTGTAGTATAGAATAACTAGGGGTCGTTCTGGATCGGGGATTAGAAGGCTTGTCAATTAACACTAAGAATAGCTAAAAGATAACTAACAACCTAATTAAGTAAATAACAGGGGACTGAATTTTCTAAATTAAACTAAGAAAATAACTACGAAATTTACTGTAAAGATAATAAAACTAAAGGGATGGCAAAGATGAGAAAATAACTAAGGGTTTATCTCCACACACCAAACATATGCGCATAAATCAATCTTCAATAATCACTTGCTAACTCGTGAGAGACAATTCTCAAGATTAACCGTGTATTATTTTCCCAAGTTCGTTGAATTAAACTAAGTGTCACTTTCAAACTATTCTTATCATGCTATCTAATTAGGAATCGCAAGTTAGATAACAATATAAGATCATTAAGTTTTTTGGAAAATATGAACACTGACTAGACAATTACAAGTATGATCAACATCTTGTTCTTACCTAGGTTTTTACTTAACCTTATCAACGTTCCTTGGTATTTACTACTTGAAAGTACAATATTATAACAATTAGGTGAAATTCTCTTATACTTTAGCCCCAGATCCTAGCATGCTTACTAAGTTGGCCACCTTAACAAACATACCAAGAAAAGTTCTCTATAAAACAGTTAAGCAAAACACAATCACTAATTAACAAGAAAGATTAAATTCAATTAATTCATAAAACACATGTTCGAGGCTTCGAATCTACCCCTAACTAAGAGGAGTTTAGCTAGACATATTAATTATGTTCGAACAGTAATCCATAATCAATAATCAAACTAAAATAAGTAAAGAGATAGGGTGAAGGAAATAAAACGTTGTCGTTGTGTGTGGTGGTAAAAAGAGAACTGCAGGGTGTGGATAGCGGACAGAAGAGAGTAAAAACTCTCCCTCTTTATCGCGATCTATTTTCTTTTTGTCACTGTGATTTCTGCTCTGTAAGAGAGAAATCAGATGAGAGATGAACGAAGGTGGTCAGGGTTGGCGAACGATGAGTGCGAGATAGAGGGAGATCAAGCGGGTGGCGGTCGACAGGAGACGAGATTCGTCAGGGGAGAGAAAGAGAGATGAAAACGGTGAAGGGGTTTGTAGGAGATACTGTTTCGATGAGGAGAGTGATGGCTGGATTTGATGATGGTGGTGGGTTCAGGGCGATGGGCTGCTTTCCGGCTTGCTTGCGTGGCTAGTGGCAATCAAGGAGTCAGGCGAGAGAGAGATGAAGACGGTGACGATGGGTTGGCAATGATCAGGGAGGAGGTCGACTGCTTGAGTGAAGAGAGACTGTGCAGGAGAGAGATCTAGATGGAGGTGATGAAGAGAGGTTAGGAGGGATGGTTGTGTGGCTGCGTGAGGGTAAGCGGTGATGTTGGTGATGAAGATGGTGGCTAGGTTTGCGAGAGGGGGTGGTGGTCTGTTGGCTGTGATGCGAGGATGATTGCTGCTGTGAGGATGATGAGGAGGTTGTGGTTGCAAGTGTGGATGATGAGGCTATTGCTGGATGATTTTTCTAAAGCAAGGTATCATCCCTTTTATAATTGTTTTCTGCTTGGTTTCCTTTTGCAACTAGTATTTCTAAATTGCCAATTTGCTTCACTTAGCTTCTATTTTGGAAACTTGTAATTGGAAACCTACACAAACACAAAAATAGCAATTAGTACCATAATTAACAAATAATAGCCAAAAATATATATAGAAACATGGTACTAAAAATAGCCTAATTATGCTCCTATCAGCAATACCCGGTGCGACTGAGAGATACCACACCTGAAGACATCGCACATCAACCAACACTTCGATCAACCACTGATTAGCCGTGGGATCCGAGCGCACGAGGATAAAGGTAGTACGGTGTAACACCAAGGCATGTCCCTTGGTAATAAATCTGTACTACGTCTCCGCTATATGAGAAGGAATTATGAGACCTCATCAGACCAATACGTGCCCACCCATATCAGGTGACCACGCATAGCGACAACTTTCGCCTTGCCTGAATGACATAAACATCAGAACACTCAGAGACTCCAGACACGTAGATACAACTTCAGCCTTTGAAAAACCCAAAACATCTTCTTCAGCCTTTGGAAAATCCAAAATATCTTCTTCAAACAAAAACATTACAGGAGATAAACTTGATGAAGTATACTGCCTACAATGATTGGGAAACACCATTATATAGACGTAGTGGTTCACCAAACGGGCACTCAAGCATTAAATGCCAAGCATTGAATAATGTCAGGAAAACAGGAAGGCGACGGTTCCCAAGGAATTATGCAGAACACGCCAATCATTTAATGGCGCTGCACGCAATCCCATCAATTGAGGGAGTAACCGATACTCAACCGTCACGCAACCTGCACCGTACACATGTCACCACAGATCTACAATGTACACACAACGCGCCTTGCAGGTGTCACGGACTAGCAATCCGTGCGGCACTAGTTATCCAGTTCACTAGTAAGCCTATGAGTAGTTACTTTGACGGGCACAAATATTAACTTGAGAATGCACAATATCAATCTGTAGACAATATAACAATGCACAATAGTCAGCAAAAGCTCTCATTAACATTAAATAGATTACAATGGGGAGGAACGTTCGAAAGGACGTTGCTCAAGACTAGTTCGATGCTATCGATCGATGGAAATACAAGTTTGAAGTTGAAAAACAATGCAAAGAAAACAATAAAAATGCTAGCGGTACAGTCTGGCCCGACTATGCAATGGAGGCAACACGTCCTCACAGTCAAGAGCTCAAACCTTCCCCCTATAATATAGATGCTAAGCATTTTGGCACTTTTCAAAAGGGAACATTGAGTTTTGAGACCATTAGGAAAGTCTTGAAAGGTCTCTGAACCTTGATTTCCCTGACCAATGGTATTAGTCCTGACACTCTCCCACACTCAATTCGCTGACGCCCTCGCAGCCAACTTTTCCAAGTACTCTTCCAGCTTTGAGAGGTATGGCAGCAGATGCTCGACTGGCTCCCAACTGATCTCTGAAGGAGGTTCATCCTGCCACTTGACCAAATACTCTCTATCCGGGCCTGCGTTGTTGATGAGGCGGTCAGCTAAGATTTCTTCCACTTCTAGATCTGGCTTAGTAGGATGCTTAGGCAATGCTCGGGTAGATACATTTCTTGTGGGATCAGCGGCATCTGCATGGTAGGACTTCAAGTTACTTGCATGGAAGACAGGATGGGTGAAACGGAGCCAATGTGGTAACTTGACGCGATAGGAGACTTTGCCTACTTTCTCAATAATCTGTACCGGTCCCTCATACTTGCGAAACAGATTGTTGTGTGCTCTAGCTGTCCGTTTATACTTGTTGAACATATCTAGCTTCACCAATACCAAGTCCCCGACTTCAAAAGGATCGATCCGTCGTTTCTTGTCGGCCCATTTCTTCATGTGACGGGAGGCTTTCTCAAGATAGGCTCGAGCAACTTCAATGTTTTTCTGCCAGGCTTTGACAAATTCAAGAGCTCTTGGGCTGGGTCCTTGGTATCCGGTCAGCACTGTATGTGGTGTCAATGGTTGCTGACCAGTGACTAACTGAAAGGGGCTGGAGTGAGTAGCTGAGCTCTTTTGTAAGTTGAAACAGAATTGTGCAACATCAAGTAGTCCCACCCAATTTTTCTGGTTTGCACTTACAAAATGACGAAGGTATTCTTCAAGCATAGAGTTAAAGCGCTCAGTCTGTCCGTCAGATTGGGGATGTTGGCTTGTCGACATATTAAGTTTGGATCCCAAGAGCTTGAACAACTCCTTCCAGAACTTTCCTGTGAATCGAGCATCACGATCGCTAACAATGTTTTCGGGCAGTCCCCAATACTTCACTACATGCTTGAGGAACAATTGCGCCGTATCTTCGGCTGTGCAAGTTAGTCCGGTCGGCACAAAGGTCACGTACTTTGAGAATCGGTCAACAACTACAAGGATACTCCTGAAATCCTCCACTTTCGGTAACCCAGTAATGAAGTCCATGGAAACGCTTTCCCAAGGACGAGTTGGAACAGGTAGGGGCTCTAGTAAGCCTACTGGTCGATCTCTTTCAACCTTATCTTGCTGGCAAATAAGACATGTTCAGACATAGGCCATTACATCCTCCTGTATCTGCGGCCAATAGTACCCCCTCTCTAGCAATGCAAGTGTTCGTCTCCAACCTGGATGTCCCGCCCAATGGGTGTCATGGCATTATCTCAAAAGTTCTTTCCTCAAACCAGAAGTTCTTGGAACATAGAGGCGATTACCAGTTGTGAGTATTGCTCCATCTTTTATCCAGAACCGTCGAGTTTTGCCCTGCTTGATCAACTCTGTAATCGCCTTCGCTTGTGGATCTGTCAGTAGGCCTACTTTGATCTTCTCCAAGATGGTGTGACTCGGACCAGTATGGGTTAGCACTGCAAGATCTGCCCTTCTACTGAGTGCATCAGCTACATTGTTAGTGCGCCCTGGCTTGTATTCCAATACTAAGTCAAATTCTGGTAATTTTTCCTGCCATCGAGATTGCTTGGAGGTTAGCATCTTCTGAGTAAGGAAATGGCTTGCTGCAGCATTATCCGTTTTAACAAGGACTTGAGATCCCAAGAGGTAGTGTCTCCACACCCGTAAACAATGTACAATGGCTAGCAATTCCTTTTCCTGAGCTGAGTAACGAGACTCTGTATCATTCAACTTTCGACTCTCATATGCTACCGGGTGACCATCTTGAAGTAAAACTCCCCCTAAGGCATAATCAGATGCATCTGTTTGTACTTCAAAGGGCTTGGTGATGTCTGGCAAGGCCAATACTGGATCTTTCATCACGGCCAATTTCAAGTCTTGGAATGAAGCTTCACACTGCCTATCCCATTCCCATGTTCGGTCTTGTTTCAACAAATTTGTCAGGGCAACAGCTCTCTTAGAGTAGTCCCTTATGAAGCGACGATAATAGTTTGCGAGTCCAAGGAAAGAACGTAGTTGAGACACGTTCTTTGGAGAGTTCCAATCATGGATTGCCTTGACTTTCTCCATGTCCATCCGAATCTTGCCATTGCCAATAACATGACCCAAGAAATTGATCTGGGTCTGGCCGAATGAGCACTTGTCCTTCTTGACAAAGAGATGATTATCCCTAAGGATTTGGAACACTTCTCGCAAATGATGTAGGTGTTCTTCTATCGTCCCACTATAAACCACAATGTCGTCAAGATAGACAACCACGGACTTGTCCAGAAGGTGACGGAACAGGCCATTCATAAGGGTGCAAAATGTAGCTGGAGCATTGGTCAAGCCGAAGGGCATTACTAGGAACTCATATGACCCATATCTAGTAGAACAAGCAGTTTTTGGTTCGTCACCAGCAGCAATGCGGACCTGATGGTAACCTGATCTCAAGTCGAGTTTTGTGAAGTATCTGGCGGATCCAAGTTGGTCGAATAAGTCTGCAATGAGCGGCATCGGGTATTTGTTCTTTATAGTGACTTTGTTCAAGGATCTATAATCAACACAAAGGCGAAGACTGCCATGATGTTTCCTCTGAAAAAGAACAGGTGCCCCATAAGGTGCTTTAGATGGCCGAATGAATCCCGACTCCAACAAGCCATCTAGTTGTGTTCACAATTCGGTCAGCTCTGGAGGGCTCATGCGATATGGACTACGTGCGGGCGGCTTGGCACCAGGCACTAACTCAATTTCGTGATCAATGAGCCTTCTGGGAGGTAGATTCTTTGGCAATTCATTCGGCATCACTTCGCTGAAGTCAACAATAACTTGGGCAACTTCCTCGGGGATTTTGCTAGTATCATCTTCCATCTCTAGCTTTGCCACAGCTAAGTATGTATCTTCTCCTTTGGCCAAGCCTCTCTTGACTTGAAGCGCCGACAATATTCTATCATGAGTTGTTGGTCGAATTGAGGTTGGTACAATGCGTAGTCTGGGTCCGAAAAACCCCAAGGAGTCCATGAAAGGTAATGGTCCTGCTGCAGCTCCTCGGAAGAATTCTTGGCCAAGAATCACCTTAAAATCATCAAGTGGAACGGCTAAGAAGTTTGATCTTCCTTCCCATGGACCAACCTGTAGTGGCATAGCTCTAGCCATACCATTAATAGAGATTGCCTCAGAGTTGACAGCTTTCAACTTACCCACATCTCTTTCTAAGTTCAGACCCACACGTCGAGCTTCATCTGGGGCAATAAAATTGTCTGTCGCTCCTGAATCCAACAATGCTTGGGAAGGGAGCCCATTGATAGTGATGTCGATGTATTGCAAAGCCTTCTTGTGTGGGTGCTCATACATTTCTCCTTTGACAACATTGAGCTTGCGTAGAGCTCCCATCTGGGAGGTCTCATTGTTGGTGGGGTTCGAGCTCGATGCAGTCGAGTTAGAAGGTTCTGCTTGAAGCAAGGACATTAATGAGTGTAGAGCTGGTTTGGATGGACATTTGCCTGTTGGGTGATCCCTGCGATTGCAAAGAATGCATGGGGCAGGTGCAGATGGTCTCCACTGCCCAGAGTAGTTTTGCCCTCCTTTATTGTTGTAATTTGAGTTGCTAGAGCTGGCATTCCAATTTTTGTTGGAACTCCAATTCTGGTTGGACGGCCGAGAATTGTAGTTTCCTCGGTTCTGACTTGAGTTTCCCCAGTTTTGGTGAGGTGATCGAGCATTCGACCCTGAGCTTGAATTGGTACTGCTAGTTCTAGCTGTGTAGTGATTGAGCGAAGTGGATCCAGCCATGGGCATATAATCGCTAAACCTTTCTGCTGCCGCAATAGCACTGGTAATATCTGTCACCTTCTGCCTTTGCAATTCTGCTTGTAGAAGCGGCTGAGCTTGTTCCATGAAGCAGAAAACTTTGTCATTCTCAGACGTGTCTCGAATATCTAGCAAGCAAGTTGAGAATTTTCGGACATAGTCTCGAATATTGCCTGTCTGTTTGATGGTGTGGAGCTTCCTCCTTGCTAAGAAATCAGTGTTCTCAGGCAAGAATTGATTTCTGAGTTCCTTCTTGAGGTCTGCCCAAGTTCTAATAAGGATGCGACCTTCTTCCATATCTGCATATTTGGTTCTCCACCATAGTTTCGCATCACCTGCTAAGTACATGGTCGCCATGGTGACCTTGGCTTCTTCTGATTCGGGGTTCACTGCGCGAAAATACTGCTCCAGATCAAACAAGAAGTTTTCTAACTCCTTCCCATCTCGTACCCCCGCATATGACTTGGGCTCAGGCACTTTCATCCTAGGGTGATCAGTCGTCCCTGTGGCCTTAGTCAGCAAGCCAACCCTTGCAAATAAGTCCTCCAGCTGTAATTGGAAGTCACTCATCACCTGAGCTGTGGGGTGAGGCGACTCTTCCATAGGGACTGTCCGTCCCTCTAAATTATCAACATGCTCAGCCAGCGAATCCACTCTGTCTGCCAGTGAAAAGAGTCCATCCAACCGACTAATCTGTTCTCCCAAAGTGTTCAACTGGTCCATTCTGCTTTCTAGTCTATGCATTCGACTAGCCTGTCGTTCCTCCACAGCGCTAAGGCGCTCACTAAGTTCCTGCATCCTGGTTTGCATTTAACAAGCTCTGGCTCTGATACCAACTGTCACGGACTAGCAATCCATGCGGCACTAGTTATCCAGTTCACTAGTAAGCCTATGAGTAGTTACTTTGACGGGCACAAATATTAACTTGAGAATGCACAATATCAATCTGTAGACAATATAACAATGCACAATAGTCAGCAAAAGCTCTCATTAACATTAAATAGATTACAATGGGGAGGAACGTTCGGAAGGACGTTGCTCAAGACTAGTTCGATGCTATCGATCGATGGAAATACAAGTTTGAAGTTGAAAAGCAATGCAAAGAAAACAATAAAAATGCTAGCGGTACAGTCTGGCCCGACTATGCAATGGAGGCAACACGTCTTCACAGTCAAGAGCTCAAACCTTCCCCCTATAATATAGATGCTAAGCATTTGGGCACTTTTCAAAAGGGAACATTGAGTTTTGAGACCATTAGGAAAGTCTTGAAAGGCCTCTGAACCTTGATTTTCCTAACCAATGGTATTAGTTCTAACAGCAGGAAACCCTAGCCCTTCCTCTACGGGCCATGGGCCCGACCTGATAATCAAACAACACCCCGTCGCATGCATGGCACGAGCACCAGAAGATCCTAGTCAACCCTGGCATACGGATCGTACCTACAGATTACTAGTCGATTTAAGGTAACTTCCTCCACACCACGTGCCAAGCGAATGGATCAGGTTCACACGCCCCTTAGCAGACGGAACCCCTTTCCAAATAAGGCAAGCTTAGTCAGCCATGACTGATAGCGATAACTTCTGGTTCATCCCGACACTTGGTTCGCCTAGCACGGGCATCGACGGTTTAGGAAATGGAAGTTTAATCAGTGATATCATGCCTAGTGACAATGACTTGCCAGGAATCATTGCCCCCTTCACGGACGGTGATCGCCGAACCTAATCAGGTATGCCTAGCTAGTGATGACTAGCGACGAAAGCTTATGATCAAACCCTGGACTTGTAGCCCCCAATGCGAGGGTGTAGATAGTCCAGAAGATGGGAGCCTAGTCAGTCCCGAATTGATTTCGACGGCTCGCCACGAGACCACCGCTCTTCAGCGTGGCCGTCGAATCACCAATCCTAGACTTGTAGCCTCAGCGCAAGGGCGTAGATAGTCTAGAAGGTGGGAGCCCAGTCAGTCCCGAATTGATTTCGATGGTTTGTCACAGGACCACTGCTTTTCAACACGGCCACCGAAACACTCCCAAGTTTGTAGCCCAGTGCACTCAGGTGTAGATAATTTGGATGGTGAAAGTCTAGTCAGTCCTGAACTGATTCCGATGGTTTGCCACGGGACCACTGCTTTTCAGCGTGATCGCCAAACCATCTCGAATTCGTAGCCCCCACCGCGTAGGGAGGGCGTCGACGGTTCGAAAGGTGGAAGCCTAGTCAGTCCTGAACTGATTCCGATGGCTTGTCACGAGACTACTGCTCTTCAGCCTGGTCGCAAAATCCTTACTCCCCGAATCCATCGTCTGTCCTAATCGATCATAAATGACTCAGATGTGGAGGCCTAGTCAGTCCCGAACTGATTCTGACTGCTTTCCACGGGACCACTGCTCTTCAGCCTAGTTGCCAAACCCTTACTCCCCGAATCTGTCATCCGCCTTGATCGGACATAAATGAGTCGGATGGTGGGAGTCTCAAGCAGCTCGCTACATGACCTCCGTTGTCCTTCTCAACCAGCGGACGCAAATATGAATCTAGCCAAGTCAGCACCTTCACGCTCAAACGAATTGGCATCCTAACATTATAAAAGGTCATTCGTGCCAAATACTTGGCCACCACATCTCGCCTAAGGCAACAACTATAGCTGACTAGTTAGACAAACAAGCAATGACCCAGGTCAATCAAAATACAAAGCGGTCAAACCCTCTAATGCAGACAGACCAGTCAACGTCCTATTGATTCAACTAGCCTATGCCAAAGCATGATGATAAGGCAAAACGGAAAAGCATGCAATAGAGACAAAAGGCGTAAAACGAATAACGTTATTTTCATTCATGGTCAAGACAAAAAGAGTACAAGTACACAAAATCGCTCCTAATCAGGATAAGGCACGAAAACAGAAGAGTTAAGCCTAGTAGAAACATGGGCGAAAGTTGCATCCATATGTGCTTCAACCTGGACGTCGGGGATCAAAACATCCTCCTCGTATGACGACGCAGAAGAGATAGACAAATCGACATATGACATCTTATAAAGATCAAGGTCCCACTCTGGATGTTCCTCCTTCATCAGCGACAACAGCTCCAGCCGGCCATGTACGACCCAACGTAACTCACATTTGCCTTGTTCTTGGAGTAGTTCTTCCTCTCGCACCTTTGCATCAATAAGTTCGCGCTTCAGCAACTCCAACTTACCAGTCAGCGCATCAACCTGAGACTGCTCTATGGCCAGACAACTCTCCACAACACTGAGTTCATGACATCCCAACTTCAGCTAGTCTTCGACTTTCCTAGTTTCTCGAGCATAAAAATCCACATCGGATTCCAACTGTTGCTTCTTAGCAGCCCAACCATCTTCCTTTGAAGCACTATCTTCAACAAAGGATTGTAGCTCAGAACGCGCTTTATCCGCAACCTCGACTTCTCGACGTATCCGGCTCAACTTCTGCCTGAGTCCGTCCTTCTTGAACACTGCCTCTGCTAGTTTGTGCTCAAGGTCCTCTTGACGAGCCCTCTGAGCCTCAACGACCACAGTTGATAGATCCAACCGCATTTTTTCGGCTTGCTTCTTAAGCCGTTCAATTTCATGAAGCGCATCAGAGTATAGCTTCTGCACATGCAAGAAGACACGCTCCAAGATGTACATTATCTCACGAGCCGCATCGACATCCGTTCCAGCAACGGCGGCGTGTCTCATATGAGACATACCCAACATAAGGTACTTCAAACCCTTATCCATACACCCTTCAAGCGAATCCTCCTCGAGTTTTGGAGCGTGGTCCATTATCCAGCTGTGACGCCTGCTTATATGCTTCCTCGAAGCATACTCTATATCCACCTCTCGGTGCCAGACCTACGAGTTCATCTTCACCAAGTCCGGTGCAAACAGGCTTATCCGCGCATCAGGATGAAGCATCCCCTGATCTGGAACCACACCAACACCACCCTTCACGGTCACCACAGTCCTCAGACTCTCCTCCGTGGCTTTTCCTTTATCAAGAGCAACCAACCCGTTACTGCAAGCCTGTTCAACAAGATCTGAAGGCAGAGGAGGAAGTGAAGTATCCAAAGGGCCCTCCAACACTTCTAACCGCGGCCCTCGACAAGATGGTGAACCACACGGACTGCAAGAAACACGATCGGTACCACGACCACTCTCAGACAAATCATCAGTGGGGCGATTAGATTCCACTATCTCGGGTGAATCTTTAAAAGGGACTTTTATCGGAATGGCCCAACACGAATCAGCATTAGCAGAAGCCGCCATTGCAATCCACACCAAACGGTCATTCAGATCCTCGACTTGCGCGACACTAATTTCGACCCATCTGTGACTCCTGCCAATCGCAAATAATCTTCCTCCAAGCTGGGAACGTTAGACTCCGCCTCAACAGGCCTAGCAGTTTCATTTTTTTCTCGGTGGAGTGGGTCGTGCCGAAGACGAACCAGTTCTAGCTCGGGGTTTCTTTTTCATAAAGGAAGCAAGCGTCTCAGACGGCTACTCCACATCAGACAGGACATGAGCATTGGCCCTAGTAGCCTTCCTTTTTTTGGAAGGGGCTCCATCTTCCGACTTGATGCGCGCCTCTCGGTACAACGTGGGAGCTACATGCCAATTGTCCCACAGCCCATTGCAGGTGAAGTTGGAAACTCTGATTACATCAGTCACCTCCCTTTAAGGCAAGTCACAGAATTTCTCCTTGGTGGTTCGCTCCTCCAAAGTAAGAGAAGTAGTGGGGAACCTCCCTGCAGAAGAACATGAGCATCGGTTAGTTAATCTATCGTCAAACACATAAAAGTTGCAAGAAAAGAGTTGAACTTATGAAACGGTCTGAATTGTCGTTCGAGCGGACAACCCTTGCATAAAAAAATACTTCGAATCTGCAGGGGCCAAGAAACAAAACTTCTGCCAGCACTTGAAGTCATCAGGCAGTCTACTGAAGCACTTCGGCGTCCTCAACTTACAGACGACATTGCTCTGCAGCCGAGGAGCGCGGTAAGCAACAGGATCACCCGCAGTGTCACGCTAATGCCGGCCTCCTTAGCACGGAGAAGAATCACGAGGGTAACCTTGTATCCGTTGGGCCCCAACTAAGCTGGGGGAATCCTAGCAGATTCAAGAACTCCCAGATCATGTTCAAAATCGAGAAACACACTCCAGTTTGAAGCATCCCCTGGTGTAAACAAATAAGACCATCCAGAGGCACCATTGGCATTTGGTCGCCTGTTAGAAGGTACAACGACAGATATTCCGGGACTCCAAACCTAGTAAAAATTTCAGAAAGACTAGGTTCAAACAACAACCTGTCTTAAAAAAACTCTAGGCCCTCGGCCAAGACAACATCATCAAGAAGATATTCTCGAGCCATTGGGAATACGAGCAAACTCTTCTAATAAAATGATATCTTCGAAAGCAAGAAAAGTAGAAGAGTCAGACGCTGCACTGCGGATGACCTATATAGGCGATGGGTTGTCGCCTCTTTCCATCGAACCAATGCACATTGAATTAATGCAGCGCGCGCGCGGCTCAAGCAACGATTCAGATTCAGTCATCATGAGCGACACACCCCTTCCAGATACAATTTAGTGAACCAATGTGATGACCCACTAACTCATGGGAGTAGCTGATGATACATAAAAACGGTCACACCCCTAAGCCGTACACGTGTTATGATGATCTCAAGGAGCCACGAGTTCAAGCAACAACCTAGTACGGATCCAATCCGAGTGATTTTCAGCCCGCTCAACTCCAGCCCACCAGGCGAGCCCAGACCCTCACAACACGCTAGGCCCACACGTCTCACAACTATTCATGATACCCGTAAGCCCTTTTCAGGCAAGTATCTCAAGGATTTGCTTCGGACGGGCAACCACAACTGCTATTTACTTCCAACTAGGAAGCAAACACCAGAGTATCTTTCACACATGGAAACTCCCTTCGATGGAATGCTCTCGGATTGGGAACTATCTCCCGCATTTCTAGGAGCACGAAGCTAACATGAAACTTCCCTCCTACAACACGACTCCTAATTAGATAAGGATCTTCATGAAGATCTCCTCCTTAATCTAGGCCTGTGATGGCTTGGTTAACCCAAGAATCCTTGCACTATAAATAAGACATGAGGTTGGTAAGCTAAGGTACACTACAAATTCTCTATTTTAGTATTACACTTTCTTCATATCCCTGTCTGACTTTAGCATCGGAGTGCCATCGGCCACCCCACGGTGGTCTGTGGCTCACGTGTGCTACTTGTGCAGGTCAAACAGGTCAGCGGGAACAAGTCAAAGCAGGGAGCGAAAAATGATTTCATCAATAACTATTTTATGATTTGATATTAATAATATAAAATTTATGAAACTCAAGTTTATTTTTAAAAATATATAATAATACAATTATGAAATATCAGAGCCAGGTTTCGATCCTGGGACCTCTCGCTAGTATTAAACCTTCGTGAGGCATCAGGCAAGGGGACCCCCTGTCCCCTTACCTCCTCATTCTTGTTGTTGAGGCCCTTTCGAGACAGCTTGCCCACGCTGAGACCGAAAATGCAGTAAAAGGTATTCAGATCAAACGAAGGTCTCCCTCTATCAGCCACCTATTATATGTTGATGATTTCATGTTTTTTCGTCATGTCTCTCTGGCCGAAACTCATTTTGTAAAAGATATCCTCTCACAATACTGCTTGGCTCTGGCCAAGCGATAAACTATGACAAATCGCCGTCTTTTACAGTTCAAATGTTCATCCAAAACACGCTAAAATGATAAATCAAATTCTGGAATCTAAACTCTATAACCCCAAAGACAATTACTTGGCTCTCCTTTGCTCCTTTCTAAGAAAAAAGGCTTCTGATTTCAGTTCCTAGTTTACAAAATCAGCGCCAAACTTTCTTCATGGAAAACTAAGTTTTATCTCAAGCTGGTAGGACGGTCATGATCAAGGTTGTCATTAACTTCATCCCAATCTATACTATGCAAACTTTCCTCCTTCCTTGCTCGGTCACAAACAAATTGGATACTCTGGCCTGAAACTTTTGGTGGAATGGGACGGATGACAGTAAGGCCAAGCATCTGTGCACCTGGGAGCACATTACGCTTCCTCGCGGTATGGGTGACTAGAATATCTCTCCTGCCAGACTTAAAAATCTTGCCTTTATGGCAAAGAAAACTTGAAAAGCGGTTGCTTCGCCACAGAACCCCGGCGCCTTACAATTAAAGGCCATTTATTTCAACAACAAGAACATCTTCCAACTTGCAAAAGCACCTAGCTCGACTTCTTTTGCATGGCGAGGCAACCTCGCTGCTCTTGCCAAAATGGAACGACATCTCTTTTGGCAAGTCTTGTCAGGGAATGATATTGACATTTGAAAAGATTGTTGGGTTAAACCTGGACTGATCCTGGCAGACTATCTCTCACACCCTACCCCCTCGAATTTCCTTTACAAAATTTCTAATCTTTGACTCCCTGCTACGAGCCAGGAACTGCATTGGAATACTGCCCTAATTTTGTCATTGTTTCCTTGCCCAGTGGTCAATGATATACTTGATATAATCATTCGACCCTCAAACTCCCCGAACACACTTGTTTGGAAGTTTGACAAACGAGGTCTCTTCTTGGTTAAAAGTGCCACCAAGGTTCTTGTGGAAGAACCATTCGATACGTCCACTTCCTATACAGCCAGATCCACTCTTCATGCAAAATTGTATCGTGAGATTTGGAGAATTAAAGCCCCTACCAGTGCGTTTTTTTCTCCTTTAGAAAGTATCTCAGAATATTCTTCCCACCATGACCAACCTGGCCAGGATCCACGTGCCCATAGATGATTGTTGTGTGTTCTATCAAGCTCACACAAAAGAGGTCACACGCTTGTTCTTCCTATGCCTGATCATCGTGCGTATTTGGAAACTCCCCCATGTGCCTATTAATTGGCTCAATGCCAACCTCCTTGATCCCACCATCACTTGCATTCTAAACTTCTTTTGGGACACCAAAGCACAACCCCTTGCCAATGATGAAATGCTCTCGCAATTCACAGTAGTCATACAAACCATTTGGCATTTGTGTAACCTTATCATCTTCCACAAAACCAAGTTCAGGGCATAATTATTCCCGGAGTCTTTTAAAACCACCTGATTAGCTTGGCATAAACAACGGTTTGCATCTTCTAAACCCACTCTCGAAGAAGGCAATGTTGTCTCCCTTCATCACATTCTTGAAACTACTGTGAAGGATACGCCCTCAAACCAACCGCCTATCCCAACAGCATCTAATCTTCCTGCAGGATCACTCTCAGAGAATTAGTTTTCCAGAACGCAAATTGTTAGGTCTCAACTCCAGGCAGTCAAACATCATAGAACTAATTCACTCTCTAGAGACGTGCGGCCCTTTCCCAGTTAACCTACTCCTAATATGATTGTGGTGACTTATGATGATAGCTTTTTTGCCTCTTCTCAACAGAGGACTTTTGGTATCTTCGTGATGGATGCTTTTGGTAGGGTATTTGCTCGGATTGCTGGTGCCATTCCGCAAAGAGTCCTTGATAGTCTATGGCATAATGTTTTGCAACGGAGGCGGCACTTTTGCCCATCCAAGCACGCCAATGGAAGACAAGTTTGCTGCTTGGGGATTTTGGATGTGGTGTCCTCTTATTTGTAGCATTAAACATTTACTTTCTTACCATAGTACTTGGTCATGTAACTTTATTCTTCGTGACCTCAATATAGAGGCACGCGAGTTAGCTAGATATTGTAACCGTAATTAGTATAATGTTATTGCTCTATGCTTTTACCAAACAAAAAAAAAAACAAGGATCAAATTTTCGATCATTATCGAAGTTCATATCAGAGCCAGGTTTCGATCCTGGGACCTGTGGGTTATGGGCCCACCACGCTTCCGCTGCGCTACTCTGATTTGTTTGAAAGTGTGCCATAAGTACATTGTACTTCTTATTAGTGATTACAATTCATTGAAAGGACAATAATGCATTATCAATTGTATGCATTTATGCCAATATAATATCTACCATGTTTCAAATATGCAACAATTCTCTCCTCGAAGCTCGAAACATATAAAGACACAATTAGAGTTATCTTGGTTTCATTGTTCATGAGATGTTAAAAAGAAATCAAAATTTTCAATCATTTCATACATTATGACCTGCTTTATTAGATTCTTGATGCCATACTATCGATAACATGTTATGAATCGCAACAAATTAACAAACACAGTCAGGAACTAAAGTATACTTGCCGAGTTTATGTGCAATTTTACAATAATGTTGTATATCTTTGTTGATAGAAGGTCTCCCTCTATCAACCACCTATTATATGTTGATGATTTCATGTTTTTTCGTCATGTCTCTCTGGCCGAAACTCATTCTGTAAAAGATATCCTCTCACAATACTGCTTGGCTCTGGCCAAGCGATAAACTATGACAAATCGTCGTCTTTTACTGTTCAAATGTTCATCCAAAACATGCTAAAATGATAAATCAAATTCTGGGATCTAAACTCTATGACCCCAAAGACAAATACTTGGCTCTCCTTTGCTCCTTTCTAAGAAAAAAGGCTTCTGATTTCAGTTCCTTGTTTACAAAATCAGCGCCAAACTTTCTTCATGGAAAACTAATTTTTATCTCAAACTGGTAGGACGGTCATGATCAAGGCTGTCATTAACTTCATCCCAATCTATACTATGCAAACCTTCCTCCTTCCTTGCTCGGTCACAACCAAATTGGATACTCCGGCCTGAAACTTTTGGTGGAATGGGACGGATGACAGTAAGGCCAAGCATCTGTGCACCTGGGAGCACATTACGCTTCCTCGCGGTATGGGTGACTGGAATATCCCTCCTGCCAGACTTAAAAATCTTGCCTTGATGGCAAAGAAAACTTGAAAAGCGGTTGCTTCGCCACAGAACCCCGGCGCCTTACAATTAAAGGCCATTTATTTCAACAACAAGAACATCTTCCAATTTGCAAAAGCACCTAGCTCGACTTCTTTTGCATGGCGAGGCAACCTCGCTGCTCTTGCCAAAATGGAACGACATCTCTTTTGGCAAGTCTTGTCAGGGAATGATATTGACATTTGAAAAGATTGTTGGGTTAAACCTGGACTGATCCTGGCAGACTATCTCTCACACCCTACCCCCTCGAATTTCCTTTACAAAATTTCTAATCTTTAACTCCCTGCTACGAGCCAGGAACTGCATTGGAATACTGCCCTAATTTTGTCATTGTTTCCTTGCCCAGTGGTCAATGATATACTTGATATAATCATTCGACCCTCAAACTCCCCGAACACACTTGTTTGGAAGTTTGACAAACGAGGTCTCTTCTTGGTTAAAAGTGCCACCAAGGTTCTTGTGGAAGAACCATTCGATACGTCCACCTCCTATACAGCCAGATCCACTCTTCATGCAAAATTGTATCGTGAGATTTGGAGAATTAAAGCCCCTACCAGTGCGTTTTTTTCTCCTTTAGAAAGTATCTCAGAATATTCTTCCCACCATGACCAACCTGGCCAGGATCCACGTGCCCATAGATGATTGTTGTGTGTTCTATCAAGCTCGCACAAAAGAGGTCACACACTTGTTCTTCCTATGCCTGATCATCGTGCGTATTTGGCAACTCCCCCATGTGCCTATTAATTGGCTCAATGCCAACCTCCTTGATCCCACCATCACTCGCATTCTAAACTTCTTTTGGGACACCAAAGCACAACCCCTTGCCAATGATGAAATGCCCTTGCAATTCACAGTAGTCAACCTTATCATCTTCCACAAAACCAAGTTCAGGGCATAATTATTCCCGGAGTCTTTTAAAACCACCTGATTAGCTTGGCATAAACAACGGTTTGCATCTTCTAAACCCACTCTCGAAGAAGGCAATGTTGTCTCCCTTCATCACATTTTTGAAACTACTGTGAAGGATACCCCCTCAAACCAACCGCCTATCCCAGCAGCATCTAATCTTCCTGCAGGATCACTCTCAGATAATTAGTTTTGCAGAACGCAAATTGTTAGGTCTCAACTCCAGGCAGTCAAACATCATAGAACTAATTCACTCTCTAGAGACGTGTGGCCCTTTCCCAGTTAACCTACTCCTAATATGATTGTGGTGACTTATGATGATAGCTTTTTTGCCTCTTCTCAACAGAGGACTTTTGGTATCTTCGTGATGGATGCTTTTGGTAGGGTAGTTGCTCGGATTGCTGGTGCCATTCCGTGAAGAGTCCTTGATAGTCTATGGCATAATGTTTTGCAACGGAGGCGGCACTTTTGCCCATCCAAGCACGCCAATGGAAGACAAGTTTGCTGCTTGGGGATTTTGGTTATCTGCATACTATTTTGACAGAGAATCATTTGGATGGGCAAACTTCTGTGTTGGATGTGGTGTCCTCTTATTTGTAGCATTAAACATTTACTTTCTTACCATAGTACTTGGTCATGTAACTTTATTCTTCGTGACCTCAATATAGAGGCACGCGAGTTAGCTAGATATTGTAACCGTAATTAGTATAATGTTATTGCTCTATGCTTTTACCAAAAAAAAAAAAAAAAAGGATCAAATTTTCGATCATTATCAAAGTTCATATCAGAGCCAGGTTTCGATCCTGGGACCTGTGGGTTATGGGCCCACCACGCTTCCGCTGCGCCACTCTGATTTGTTGGAAAGTGTGTCATAAGTACATTGTACTTCTTACTAGTGATTACAATTCATTGAAAGGACAATAATGCATTATCAATTGTATGCATTTAGGCCAATATAATATCTACCATGTTTCAAATATGCAACAATTCTCTCCTCGAAGCTCGAAACATATAAAGACACAATTAGAGTTAACTTGGTTTCATTGTTCATGAGATGTTAAAAAGAAATCAAAATTTTCAATCATTTCATACATTATGACCTGCTTTATTAGATTCTTGATGCCATACTATCGATAACATGTTATGAAACGCAACAAATTAACAAGCACAGTCAGGAACTAAAGTATACTTGCTGAGTTTATGTGCAATTTTACAATAATGTTGTATATCTTTGGTGTGTTTGATTAAATTTTTTTTTTTTTTTTATTTGGCATCCTTTGGATACATGCCACAAACTTTTAGGGATAAAGACAATAGGGTTCACGTGCCAATAGTTATAAAGAGAATAATTCATTTTTCTATTTATGGGGGAAAGCTAATAAGATAACATGTTTCAAAATTTGTTGAGTTGGTATCCAAAATGTGAAAATTTGTCCCCTTTTCTTCCAATAGTCCCTTTCACTTTCAAATATATTCTGAATAATGACCATAATTAATATTTTGTTTCTGATGAAAAATTACCATGATACTTTTTATTACCCCAACTTTTTTTTCCTTACTGATTTGAGTTGCTGAGAATCATATTGCAACCCTATAGTGATTTGTGCGTCGACTAATGCCTCAACAAATATGATGGTAAAAAAAACTGGGGAAAAAATATATAACAACATTGTAGAAAGCTTGGAGAGTCTTAGAAAATTACATAACCAAAAGGAAAGAAAGAACAAAAGCATCTACTTGCCAAGGACAAGCCACAAACATGCAACTACTACATTGAAATAATAGTGTACAATCAAAATCCCACACCAATCCTACCAATGGAACATAGGAAAATAGAACTCCAAAAACAAAACAAAATAGAATCAGTGGCGTCGGACATCCTCTCATGTCGATCTTTCTGAATCAGTTATGTAGTTTACCTGCATTCATAAAAACTACAACCTCTGATCAGTCCGTTATAACCCGTAAATCAAATCAAATGGAATCAAACAAGCTAAATCCACAAGTTGTGAATATTATAGCAAAGTTAGGCCAAAACTATATAACATGATTATATAATGGAAGGTGATTTAAAAAAGATTTTAGAACAGTGGGTATTGTTTAGGTTTGGATCTGAATCAAATTCAATGAAACTATTTATGAAGAAAACATGAAGTGCAATTACTAGGAGTTTGGGATACCTAAAGAGTGCATGTAAAACCAGGAGGAGGGGTCTTTCCGCAAGTCAAAAGGAGCTGAAGAGCAATGGGTAGGAAGATATTAAGATTAAGGAGCTTGATCTTAAGAGTGGTGCACAAGCACACTGCAGCCTCAATCTCAACAAGTCCTTCGAGCAATGGGCAGCACTTGTTGACTGCAGGATCACCTAGACCGATGTGAACTAGTCCACCGAGAAGATCAACACATGCGCCAAGCTTTAATGCGTCAATGGGGCATGTTTGTTGTGATGGTGGTGATGGTGATGGTGATGATGGTGGTGGGCATGGGGTGGTGACTGGTGGGTTTGTAATCACTGGTGGTTGCTTGACAATGGGTGGGAGTGTAACTGGTGGTTGTTTGACAATGGGTGGAAGTGTCACTGGTGGTTGTTTGACAATGGGTGGGAGTGTCACTGGTGGTTGCTTGACAATGGGTGGGAGTGTAACTGGTGGTTGTTTGACAATGGGTGGAAGTGTAACTGGTGGTTGTTTGACAATAGGAGGGAGAGTCACTGGTGGTTTGCCAATGGGAGGGAGAGTGACTGGTGGTTGTTTGACAATGGGGGGATGAGTGATGGGTCCTTTAGGGTCTTTGGGGACTTTAGGACCTTTGGGGGTCTTTGGTTTGGGTGACTTGGGTTTGTGAGGAGGGTTGGAGCAATACCCACAACCAAGAATAGGAGTGAGTGAAGACATGAAGAGCATGCAAAGGAGGAGAAGAGCTGTGGACTTGGAGGACTCCATGGCTCTCTCTCCTTGCTCTTTTCTTTTACTTAGCTAAGTTGAATGAGAGTTTGAGACAGGATACGTAGGTTTTATAACTAGTGAAGAGTGAAGTGAGTGTGGAAAGAACAAAAGTTATACAAAACCCTAGAAAGAGAGATCACGTGAAGATGAGAAGGTAACAAGGACATTTCAGATCTAGATGAGCTAACTAGTTGGCAACTTACAAATACATAGAATCCATCATCATCATCTCTCTTATAATGCAATACAAAGCAATTATCAACATTATCTTCACCTCTACTGTTTGTTGTTGTTATGTGAAAATACAGATTTTTTTTTAGATATGGTGGAAACATAAATCGATCAGAGCATCCATAGTAATGAATCAAGTGCTTGTGAAATGTGAATTATTTGTCGAACATTTCCTATGGGTGCCTTTTTCAATTTTACTTGAATCTAATTTGGTTTTGAAGTAAAAAATTTTCAAGCAAACAGTAAAAAAAAAAAAAAAAGGGAATAGTTTCATGACAGATTTTCCTTTCCAACCCTACATATAAAATGATTTAACAAAAAAAAGCATGAAGCATGTGTTTGTGTATACACAAACGCATAAAGATGAGAAGAGTACGTCGTGCTTTACAGTATACTCGTTATTAACCATATATCATTTTTCAGAAATGTAGGAACCATAATTGCAATCTCAAGATTGACATTGTTTCAGGATCTCAATAAACAATTAAGAGCAGTTAGTAAGGGAGTAGTATCGATGCTTCTACTTAAAGAACTCAAATTCTAACTTAAAAAATAGGGTGTGAAGCCACTAGTGTTCATTGAAGTCCCTGTGACGAATCATTTTGTAATCCACAAACCCGTATACAAATATATCATGATCTCAAGTCTTTTTCAGGAAAGTCGTCATAGACTTTGCATCAAGAATTTATGTACAAAAGTCATCTAAAAATTATACGATACGAGACTAGAGCTAGAGGTCATGGAGTCAATGACTGGAAGAGAAAACCCTGATGAGACTCAAACACAAATTTCCTATGGATTTGAGGTGTGGGATGGGAGCTGAGATGATATTAGGTTTCGTGAGAGAGTGGAATGAAGCTTGTACATGTTATAGTACAGCAAATGGAAGCATGTGAGGAGAAGGGGACAATGACCTCTAAAAATGTTATTGATCCGTGACTGAGCTGGGAAAATGGAGCTTGGATTTTTGTGAGAGAAACCACAAATGGAAGCCCCTATTTGTCCCCGTGATTCTGCTCTCTCCTCATTTTGATGTGATTGGTCTAATCACCTAAGTTCCTCCATTATATTATGATCAACTAACTAGATCAATTTGCACTAAAACATATGTAGGTAAAGTATTCTAGATTTCCAATAATTTCCTACTTTCCAATAATTTCCTACTTGTAACATGGGGTTGTCGCCATGGTAGGATCCCTATGTTATACCATCCGATGTATGGGTGGGCACGAGGCCGGATGGGATGGGATGGACCCATCCCTATCTCATCATGTTCATTCAGAAACGGAATCGGGACAAGAAAGACCTCATCCCATCCCAAACGGGTTTGGGACAGGACGGGACAGGATCAGCATATGCTCGATCTGTTGATAAATTATTTTGACAATTTATAACATAATAAACACAATCTGTAACATATTACAGCATGCAACACAATAACATATTTCAACAAAACATAATAAACACAATCTCTAGCATAATAAATATAGTAATGTGTAACATATTACTATGTTGTAACATAAAAAACATAGACTTCATTCACAATCTGTAATATAAACTTCATTCACAATCTGTAACATAAACATAGACTTCATTCACAATATGTAACATAAACTTCATTCTGACTTCATTCACACTTCATTGATTCATTATGACTTCATTCACAAACATAATACACAACCTGTAACATAATAAACTTCATTCTATAACTTAATAATACACAATCTGTAACATTATGCCCAAACTTTATATGGGCATTTAAACAATTGCAATTCTAAAATAAATATTAAAATTATTAATAATAAATATTACAAAATCAGTACGGGACGGGACGGGATTGGCGGGATTGAAAATCTTCATCCCATCCCATCCCATTCTAGATTGGGACGGGATGGGATCGGGATGAGATTAATCAATCCCAATAAGACCCGAAAAAAATCGGGACGGGACGGGATGAGACCGAGATCGCGTGATGGGATGCCCACCCCTAATCGGATGACCTCAAAAAAATACATGTATGCAGCGTGGTGACAGGCCGCATCAAAGATGTAGGGATATGTAATGGTTTTGTAGGTTTCTGTATTTTCAACGACAAATTGTTGTGTGAGTTCCAAGATTGCTTATAAAATACCATTTCATATATATACCCTATACTCAATTGGCTGTTTAAAATGTAAATGTAGCAGGCTATTGGAGATCGTTTTTAAGAAATAGTAAAACACAATTATGTGGCCATTTGTATTACCTATTCCTATACGTATCCGAATTATAGCTGTGGAATACATGTGAACGATGATGAACAATCCTATCTCTGTATACACAGTATATAGATAGTGAATACCTGACCATACATACTATCAGGGTAGTAGTATATATGGTGTTGTATTATCACATTGAGGTATGCATCCAAGTTCTCCTCACTGGATTTATTATCACTAGAAATCAAATGGTGTTGTATCGACACAATATCTTAATAGTGTACTAACAGTGATCTTCCTCTGTTTGCATAGAGGACATCCAGTTGTTTATCGACTGTATGAAATCAGCTGTGAGATCTTTGCTCACTTTTTGCGTGTCGATGCTGCTGTTTCTACACTCTGGCGCCAAATTCCTTTCATCAAACATGCGCCAAGGTTGAGTTTTTTTAGCCGAGTTTTTAACATGCTTAAAAGATAAATTGTTCTACTACATTTCAAACAACAACATATTTTGGTGAATTTTTCAGCTTCTCAATTGTTTCGCTCTACTAATAATTATTTGATCTCTTTACCGAAATGAATAGACCATTTCTTCATGGATTAGGACATTTTTTCTACGTTTGTTTTACCACTTTGGCTTCGCTGAGAGGATTTGTTTGTAACTTGGTACATTTTTTCCATCAATTATAAACCTGTTCCATTTGAAAACTTGTTCATTCAAATTTGAATATGACTGGTTCGTTGATGTCAAGTTGATGGTGATGTTTGTCGGTATAAAGTGAATGTTCTTGAATTTTGGTCGAGTGTTTGTCATGTTTGGTAACACATTTGAGTGTGAGTAAACCTCCGTGATTGGGTATTAGTGGATTTTATGTTTGGTAATTCAGATTTTTTTTGTTGATTGTTTATGCTACTGTGTATTTTCTGTCGATTTCACTAGAAAATTATCCCTTATTTTAGAATTGAGATCATCTACTCCCGGGTGTAAGGTTTTTTTTTACATTTACACTCCTAAAGAACTTAATTTCAATCCTGCCCATGTACTATATGGAATCCCTTCACCCGGGTGTAGACGATTTGGGTTCCATATTATAGGTCTCTCCCAACTTCTAAGTCCATTTCACGCAACAATTTTAGCAGAAAGAGAAAATGGACTAGGACGGTCATATTTGCAAGGTAGATAAATATTTAATATCTTCCTAAACATGTATAAAAATATAATATTGACCAGAAAATTAACCTGAAAAATGGCAAAGTAGATCATGTTCAAAGGCTCAAATGAATCAATGATAACATAATAGATAAGCAGGACATGCAAACGATTCACTACAGGGAGATAGATAGACTTGATCAGTCCCAAGAAGAATACAAAGCTAAACAGAACCAATTGAGTAAAATCACTCCACAACGACAACCATCAATATGAGCACACTCAAGACAGTAGAATGAAATGCATACTAGCTTGAGACTCATACGCGCAATGTTCTAGACACATTTAAAACCAGGGGGAATGGACTTGTTACATGAACTAACCAACAAGCTTAGTGCCACATCCCATTTTAAGTTGAGTATTCCAAGTACATTGGCTTTAATGGCAGTGCAAAGGCACGCTGCAACCTCCCAGTCGACTAGGCCATCAAGTAGGGCGCAACACTTGCTTGATGGGGGTGTTCCAACCACCAAATTCACTACACCACCTAGCACAGCAGCACAACTGCCCAGCTTCAATGTATCCCTAGGACAGAAAGGATTAGCTGGTGGACCCTTAGGAGGTACCTTGGGAGAAGGCTTGTGCTTGCAGTCACAAACATTAGCAAATGGTGCAAAGAAAATCAGAGACACCAGAGCTATAACTCGGATGCTATTATTATCCATGGCTTTGTATCTTGTGTGGTGTCTATCGGGAATGGGAAGATCACTTTAAAGAGCGTTTGTGAGGTTAGATTTGTGCAGGTTGAACGAGTGGTGGTAGGTGCTGCAAATCGAATTTCCCCAGTTGTAAACTGAAGAATTTTTTTTTACCCTGATATGTTTCCGGTAAGGTGTTTTTTACTCAGGCATAGTTTTGACCATGACTCGGAGATATTGGTTCATGGAGATGGGGCCGTGAAAATGGATGCCAGCCTGAGAATAACATGCACCATGCTTTACTATTTGTCTCTTTGCATTTCTTGGCCATCTCCAAATCCATATAAGAGAAACAAACAACAATACCTAATATGTACAGCTCACATCTATCTGATATCGAGTCACATGATTTCTTTACGACTGATGGTCCTAATCTTCTGATGAAGTTTGAGAAGAATGGTGAAGCACACATATTTGCATACTACAATATACATTGACCACAGATCAGTGCTGGTGTTGAGAGGTTAACGATGTTCTTAGCAACAATGTTTTAAGTAAATCGTTATATATAATGGCGTAAATATAGAGGAGCATTACCACCTATATCCTCATTTCTCATGTTTGGGATTGTAAGTGTGAAGATCAGGATAAGGAAAAAGGAGATTCTTAAATAACTACAAGTCTCAAAATTATTTTCAATAATTTTGCAAATGATGAAGTAGTTATCATCCATCCACTTCACCCTTTATTTACTTTGAAGTGTTAAGAGTCCTTTTAATAATGGTCTCCAGCTTGACATATGTCAAATCAGGTTTAGAAAATCTGTGAGGCCAAAAGGTGAGGGAAAGAGGAAAGAATATTCAGCTGAAAGAATAAACGACATACATGTGTCGATTCAAGTGATAAAGCTGAGGAACCAAAAGAGGAAAAGAGAAGCTATATTGGCTTGAAGCTAAGATGAGAGGAAAAAAAAGTTCAGTGACTTCCTGTCGAAAAGAAACCTTTGATGAAACTTGCATGGTCTAGGAATGATATTATGAGAATTAGGGGAGTTTGTTTTATTAAGCGGCTTGCTTATTTAAATTCTAGTTAGAGCCTAGAGGTAATTTTTTTCATTTGACAGTAAAAGACCATTTCTCTAATGTTACCTTCTTATAATTTTGTTTCAATGAAGGAAATATGGGAAATAAAGGTTCACTAAGGGGAAAAACTTTCAGACTATTTAGCTCTTGCTAGTTAGAGGCGTATAGTGGTTATTAGGCTCTAGATGGTTAGGATCAGTTGAACATTACACTTATTTGCGAGTCTAATTGTATGGTCACCCATCCTGATGACTTGCTCAATGGAGCATTACTCAAGCCTGATGTTGGGTCTATTGGGTTGGGTCCATCCCATTAGGGTGGATCATGCCCTGAAGAGAATTTATTAGTGTTGTTAGAGAAAAGAAAAAAAATAATAATAAATAAATAAAATTGAGGCTGCGTTTTTTGTGTTTGTGCAACTGCTGCGTGCGCATGACTCCATTGAGAGAAAAGAAAGAAGGGAAGGATGAGCTAATTGTTGGGGTTTGATTGAAGACTTACAAGTGTGTTTTGGATCTGTTTCTTGTCGGATTTTGGTGTCGTCTGTTTCGGTATATTCTTCCTTTGATTGGGAGTTGTTTGAAGCTCTTGTGAGGTAACTCTTGTATTCCTCAAGCCTTAGGCAAAAGGCTTGAGAATAACATTGTACTTCTTTTATTGATTGGTGGATTGATCGAATTTGCCTCGTGATTTTTTACCCTTCACCTTGAAGGGTTTTCCACGTATATCTTGGTGTCTTTTATTTTGCATTGATTATTTGCTTGCATTGAATATTTGTTTGGCGATATTACTTGATTCTTCCATTGGTAGAATTTCTTTGTAGTTGTTTGCTTTGTTTTCCCTAACAAAGTGATATCAAAGCAATTGTTAGGAGATTGTTAGTGTTTGGAATTGACATGGAAAATAACAATACAAGGATTATTAGCATTAATGGCTCTAATTATATGATATGGAAAGCAAAGCTGGAAGATATTTCATATTGCAAGGATTTATATGCCCCAATTGAAGTGGATAAGGCCAAACCAAAAGATATGTATGAAGATGAGTGGTAAAAATTAAATAGAAATGTCATTGGGCATATTAGGCAATGGCTCGATAATACAGTATTTCACCATATGTCCGTTGAGATATCTGCTCATTCTCTTTGGACTAAACTCCAAAATTTGTATGAAAGAAAAACCGCTGCAAACAAGACCTTCTTGATTAGAAAGTTGGTGAATCTGCAATTCAAATAAGGTAATTTTATTATTGAGCACTTGAATGAGGTGCAAAGTATAGTGAATCAGTTGTCAAACATGAAGATAGTGTTAGATGATGCAATGCAAACATTGTTACTTTTCAGCTCGTTACCAGATAGTTGGAAAACATTGGTGGTGTCTGTTAGTAATTCGGCACCGAATGGACAGCTTACCATGGAGTTGGTTAAGAGTAGCTCATTCAATGAAGAGACTAGAAGAAAGTCTGCAGGTACTAATCAAACTCAAGCACTTGTAACTGAAAACAGAGGGAGAGATAAAAATATGATATATTATGGTTATGATAAAAACCGTGATAAGTCAAGAGGGAGATCAAAGTCAAGTGATACAAGGTTTAAGTGTCATTATTGTGGTAAACCAGGTCACAAGAAAAGATATTGTTTTCGTTACGTAAAGGATTTGAAAGAGGAAAAAGCGAAGAAAAGTTACTACAGATGCTACAGCTGTTGTTTCAGATGAACCCGTGGTTCTTTTGTGTGACGAAGGTGAATGTTTGCATATTGCAAACGAAAGTGAGCGAATGGATTGTTGACACTGGTGCATCTTTTCACGCTACTCTAAGAAAAGACTACTTCACTACTCACAAAGTATGAAACTTTGGCAGTGTGAAAATGGGTAATATTAGTTTCTCCAAGATTGTGGGAGTGGGTGATGTATGTATCAAAATTAATATGGGGTGCACTTTGACTTTGAAAGATGTACGTCATGTTCCTGATCTTCGCATAAATCTGATTTCTGGATTTGCTTTGGATAAACAAGGATATATGAATTACTTTGGTAATGGTGTTTGGAAGCTTACCAAAGGTTCACTTGTTATGGCAAACGGCAAAGCATGTTGCACCTTATACAAGACTCATGTGAAGTTGTGTAAGGGTGGTTTGAATTCAACTGAAAGTGATATTTCTTTGAACTTGTGGCACAGGCAGCTTGCACACATGAGTGAGAAAGTTATGCAGCTCTTAGCAAAGAGGAAATTGATTCCCTCCTTGAAAGGTACCTTTCATAACCCCTGTGATCATTGCTTATTTGGTAAACATCATAGAGTTTCATTTCATAGATCATCAAAAGGAAAAACTGGTTTGTTAGGTTTGATTTACACTGATGTTTGTGGTCCCATTGAAGTAGATTCTTTTGGTGGTAGTAGATATTTTTTGACATTTATTGATGATGCATCAAGAAATGTGTGGATTTATTTCATCAGATCTAAAGATCAGATTTTCCAGTGCTTCCAAAAGTTCCATGCCAAGGTTGAAAGAGAAACAGATAGACTTTTGAAGTGTCTTCGCAATGATAATGAGGGTGAGTACACATCAAAAGAATTTAAAGCTTATTGTGATGAGCATAGTACACGGCATGAGATGACAATTCCTCGCACTCCACAACATAATGAAGTGGTAGAGAGAATGAATCAGACTGTTGTTGAAAGGGTTCAATGCATGCTTCACATGGCTAGGTTGCCGAAAGTGTTTTAGGTTGAAACTGCTCGTACTGTTTGTTATCTCATCCACATGTCTCATTCAGTTCCTATGGATGGTGATAGTCCAAAAAGAGTGTGGAGAGGTAAAGATATTTCATACTCTCACTTGAAGGTGTTTGGGTGTAAAGCGTTTGTTCATATACCCACAGAACAAAGATCAAAGCTTGATGAGAAGGCATTTCCATATACTTTCATTGGCTATAGAGATGAACAATTTGGATACAGATCGTGGGACCTTGAGAATAAGAAGATTGTTAGAAGCAGAGATGTGGTCTTTTATGAAGATCTTACCATTGTAGATTTTGAGAAAGTTGAGAAGCCCAAGCAGACAGAGAGTGAGGTACCAGATCTTACCCCACTTCCTCTTCATTCGTCGCATGTTGAAAATTGGGAATCAGATGATATAATAGGTGACCATATGCCTGAAAATGAAGTTGTTGGTGATCATCATGTACAAACAGATGAAACTGAGCAAGAAAAGCAACCCCTTCAGCAAGAAATAGTAGAGCCTCAGTTAAGAAGGTCTACTAGAGAGCGGCAACCATCAAAGAAGTACCCTGATTCTGAGTATGCTTTGCTTACAGAAAAATGTGAGCCAGAAAATTTGCAAGAAGTACTAGCTCATAAAGATAAAAATAGTTGGATTAAGGCTATGCAAGATGAAATGAGTTTCTTGCATAAGAATGGCACTTATGAGTTAGTTGAGATTCCAAAATGTAGAAAACCTTTGAAGAACAAATGGGTGTACAAGCTAAAAAAGGATGGTGATGGAAAAAATGTGAAACACAAAGCTTGGTTAGTGGTGAAAGGCTTTGCGCAAAAGAAGGGGATAGATTTCGATGAGATATTTTCACCAGTTGTGAAGATGACCTCTATTAGATTAGTGTTGAGTCTTGCAACTAGCCTGGATCTTGAGATTGAGTAGTTAGATGTTAAAATTGTGTTTCTTCATGGAGACTTGCATGAAGAAATTTACATGGCACAACTAGAGGGTTTTGAAGTGAAAGGGAAAGAACATATGATTTGTAAATTGAAGAAAAGTCTTTATGGGTTGAAACAAACTCCAAGACAGTAGTATAAGAAGTTTGAATCATTTATGGTGGGTCATGGGTACAAGAGAACACTTCTAGATCATTGTGTTTATGTCAGATATTTTTTGCCCAGTAGCTTCATTATTCTCATGATTTATGTTGATGGTATGCTAATTGTTGGAAAAGATGTTGATATGATTAGCAGGTTGAAAAAAATTTGTTTATGTTTTTTGATATGAAATACTTGGGGCCAGCTCAACACATTTTGGGAATGAAGATTGTACGTGACAAAAAAACAAAGAAGTTGTGGTTGTCACAAGAAAAATATGTTGAACGGGTGGTTAAAAGGTTCAACATGAATGATGCTAAGCCCGTGAGTACTCCACTTGCTAATCACTTCAAGTTAAATGCCAAGTTGTCTCCTAGGACTGAGAAATAAAATAGGGAGATGACATGTATTCCATACTCCTCTGCGATAGAGTGTTAGATGTATGTGATGGTTTATACAAGACCAAATATTGCTCAAGCAATTGGTGTTGTGAGTCAATATCTTGATAATCCAGAAAAAAAAAAAAAAACAAAACAAAACAAAACAAAACAAAAAAACATTGGGATGCAGTTAAATGGATTATGAGGTACTTGAAGGGTACTTCAAAGCTTTGTTTATGCTTTGGTAATTCAAGAGTCGTATTGGAAGGGTTCACAGATGCAGATATGGCATGTGATCTTGACAGGAATATGTCTACTTCAGGTTACGTTTTCACTTTGCCAGGGGGAGCTGTATCTTGACAGTCTAGATTTCAAAAGTGTGTTGCCTTGTCAACGACTAAAGCCGAATACATTGTCATTACTGAAGCAGTGAAGGAAATATTATGGTTGAAAAGATTACTCAATGAATTGGGTGTGAATCAAAATAAATATGTTGTGCATTGTGACAGTCAGAGTGCCATAAAGCTGAGCAAGAATGCCACATGCCATGGGCGTACCAAATATATTAATACTCGTTACCATTGGATAAGTGATGTGCTTGAAAAGAATTGTTTCCAATTTGAGAAGATTCACGCTAACAAAAATCCTTCCGATGTGATGACAAAAGTGGTTCCTAAAGAGAAACATGAGTTCTGTGAAGAGCTCATTGGAATGGCCTAATGTACTTAGGCTATGGTTCCCCCTTATGGTCTGGAAGGGGAGATTTGTTGGGTTGGGTCCAACCCATTAGGGTAGACCAGGTCCTGAAGAGAAATTATTAGGGTCATTTGATGCTTTATAAAAGCAGGAAAAAAAAAAACAACGAGCCTGCATTTTTTGTGTTTGTGCGACGACTGCGTGCGCGTGACTTCATTGAGAGAGAAGAAAGAATGGAAGGAGGACGAGCTAATTGTTGAGGTTTGATTTGAAGACCCTATGATCAGCTAAATCTATCCCCTTTACAAAAGCCATTTCGCCATAAAAATACAATCACCCACCATCAAATACTACTAAACCAACAACAGTCCTGAAGTGCTCTTAGAATTTCAAAACAGGCACACAGTACGAAGATCAACAAGAACCAAAAACATACAATGTTATTGCCAAAGTAAAGCAATTGGGCCAAGAAACAACAAGAATACTTACTGCAGACATAACCGGACAAACTCTTTTGTAACCTTTCCTATCACTCTGACTAACCAAAAAAACGCCTCCAAGAGATCATCCCGCAATCTTTTGAGTTGGTGTTGGTGGTTTTTGTTAGCCAAGTGACATGCCATTGAGTGAGATATGCCAATCAAAAACAAGTTAGTGACTGAAAAGGCCGGAAAAAAATATATCCAAGTAGTATTCATTGATGAAGAAGAGTACATGAAGTCCCTATTAAATGGAAGGTGAAAATCGAAAAACCCACTTTCTTCTACCACATTGCAAGTCTTTAATACAAATGACTCTGAAGGTTACTTGACTAACAGTTAACTAATCTCTTTCCTCCATACATCGGCCAAAAGAAGAAGATTAATGGAATGCAAGCAAGCAACCAAAATCCCAAGGTGTTCTTCCAACTATACATTGAAGTTTGCTAAGATCAAACAGTGTTTTGCCTTTCAGCATTCAAGATGTAAACCAAAACAAGTATTCAACAACCTGACGAACAAGTCTCAGAGGCCAAAAATTCTTCACAATTTCAGAAGCAAAACTACGAATTTTCATTGTAATCCAGATCTGTGCTTTTCTTATATTTCAAGCCACTAATTATGTTGAAATTGTGAGGAAAAAAATGCAACAATTATCTGCTGGAAATTTTCTTGATTAGATCAATAAATAAATAAAATCTTACCAAGGATAATTAGTCTGTCTCCAGCAAGGCATGGCTAATTATTTCACAATGTGACTCTTGAAACGCTAACCATCCAATCAATTTGACGGATAGATTACAGCCATGCAATAATTAACACACAACTGTCTTCACTAAGCTCCAAGATATAACATATTGAACTGTGATTCCATAACAATTGCAGAGGAAAGCATCATATGCATGGTTTAACCTGTTTGAATGATCAATGCAAATTGTCTAATTGAGAAAGAAGACACCTTACTGATGAAGCATAGCACAAAGCCAATAAAATGACAAAAGCACTCACTTTTTGAATAATTCTTCAATGTATGTCCTTAACAAGAAAGACACAAACAATTGACATCTATATTATACTGAGACAAAAATTAACTTCTTCAAAATATATAAGTTATTTAGGTCATGCTTTCATGACATCACACACTGCTGAGCACTTCCACGCAACCAATTGAATAGATACAAACAAGAAGCAGATCTAAATCCAACCAAAATATCACTCAACATGGAACATGGAATGCCGTCATCACTTCCTGCACGATGGCAGAGTCACTCCATGGCAGACAAACACGAGCACGACATAAATGACAATCAAGAGTAGGATTATCAATGCTACACTGCAAGATACAAAATATTTAACTGTGAGATTTTGATGTGAGAGAGAGAGATGTGCTGAGAAATAATTGGTAAAAGGCACAAGTAAAACACATCAGAAACTGATAAGAGAAACCTAAGGTCTTGTTCTCATGCATCAGTACGTACCCACAAAATAACAATGAGAGGACACCCCTTTACTTGTAAACTTCCAAAAAGCGTGCAGATCATATCCTTTGCAATGCAAAAGTTTTTGGTACATCAAATTGATGATAATCATCAATCAGATCCACAAGATAGGCGGGATGCAGATAAAACTGGGTCTTTAAAAATAGTGCTGGTGCCTCCCTGGTTTTACTAATTTCCCTGATTGGATAGGTATAAACTAGAATGATCAACATGGGTCTTTCAGATTTGATGAAGAAGGCACCAGGTTGCAAGGAACCAAACTTTTGACTTTGCCTAGAGTACGTAATATCTCCTGAAGGAGAGATATGCTAATCAAGAGTTCTTTGGTCAAGTACATACATGCATCATGACTCATGGACTCTGTTCAAGCATACCCATCTTTTACAGAAAAACCTCCAATGTTGAAGAAACTTAAGAATTGATATGCTTAAGCGGAAGGAAACATATAAATATAAATAAATGAGTAAAATCAAGAAATTTATCGAATAGAAATTTTGTTTTTGCTCCCAGGGCCTGGCAGCGTGAAAGTCAAACAGAGAAATAAAGATTTTGGTAAGCAATGATCCAAGATAAATAAAAGACTACTTGTACAGTACCCAACTATGTGGCTCAATGCCCTTAACCTTACCTTTTAAATTTGTTTTTCAAAAATACTTTGCGTACCCTACCACGTTTGTTTACCCTAAAACAAGTTATTCCGCACTAATTAAATTCAAAACATTAGAATTTTGTAAAAAAAAAAAAAATGATCATAAACTATTTCAATTGGTATATATTGAAAAAGGACAACTCAAAATGGGTAAGTTCGTGTTACCTCTTTAGGTTAGTTTAACAAAAAAAAGTAGTAAAATGGTGGTGCAACAAAGAGTTGGTGCAACCAAGCTAAACAACTAGGTTTCTAGTAGCAATTACCTAAATAAATTGCTCAAAAAAATGTCTAGTGAGGAGCTCCTCTCAAGGACTCCAAATCACTTTACACTTTTTGTAGGAAAAACCAATGAGAAACAAGAAACTTTATTGTCTGGTCAAGGCAATTTAGTAAGAGACTTGCTACGTGTACCCGACTATTTGGCTTAGTTGCACCAACTCTTTGTAACACCAATATTTAGAAATGTTTGTCTTTGTTGCACCAACCTAAAGTATGTAACAAGTACCTTTTACGAGATACCAATAAAATACACATTTTGTTTGGTTGTATTTCATGTTAAATTAATACGTTAGATTTTTTTTTTTAATTATGATCCTACTTATGATCACCAAGTAACGAGTGAGTCAAACATAAGGATGTCGAGTTCATCTCTGTATTTTTTATGTAAATTGAAATAAGAAAGTTTGAGGTTTAGTGGATCATTTTGTATGCCATTGATTTAATTGGTATTTTATCAATGAATTTAGGAATCCCTAAGTCATATTTTTAAGGCTTTGATCAATTTGTTAATTAAATTTCTTTTATGGTTGGGGTCACCAAACAATTTTTTTTTAAATAAATTTGAAAGTTAAGTTAGGGGCATCAAACCAAAAAATTAAGTACACGTATCTCCCTTTGGTTAGCATGGAAAAATGATCTTTGTCAAAATAGTAGGGCTGAACAAAAAACCGATCAAACCGATCAAACCGATCGAACCGATCAAAACCGAATCAATTGGTTCGGTTTAAATTCGGTTCGGATCGGTTTCGGTTTTAAAAAATGCAAAACCGAAGTGGTCGATTCGGTTTTCGGTTTCTATGTGATTTTAACCGACCAAACCGAACCGAACCGAATATTTAAATATATTATATTATTTATATATAAAAATAAAATATATTTTATATATAAATAATATAATATGTTTAAATATTCGGTTCGGTTCGGTTTTATTTCTGTTTTGGTTCGATTTTAGTCGGTTCGGTTCGGTTACGGTTTGCATAAATTAGAATCGGTTCGGTTTTGGATCGGTTTTATTAATGGTCGGTTCGGTTTCGGTTTAAAAATTTTAAAACCGACCTAAGTCGGTTCGGTTCACGGTTTAGGTGAAAAACCGAACCGTCGGTTCGGTTTTCAGCCCTACAAAATAGAGTGATGTAGTCTACAATTAGCAGAAAGCGGATTAGCTTTGCGGAGAGTCACCAGAATGCTATATATACTGGTTTTAAGTTCGTTACCCTCTCCTGTTGTTGAAGAAAAATAGTTGAACATGCTATAGTAACCTTTGGATGGTATGGTTTCCTAAGGGTGTTCTAGCAAATTTAGTTATTTAACACAGGGTCACCTGCAATTGATTCTTAGCAATTATTTCCTTGCCATCCAGATCTGAAGATTCTGATGCCACTAAGTTTTCCTTCACTGTAACACTCAAAATGAAAAGCCCAGACCCAAGAGCATTGTCCGTTGCATTAAAGACTTCAGAACACTCACTTTTTAATAAGGGTAAATCTGAATGAAAAGGAGGTCATCATAGAAATAAGTACAGGTTTTTACTTCCCAAACTTCAAATAAATACAGGAAATCAAGATTATCTTCCCTATGGCAGGTGACCTACTTAACTAGCTTACCATAAGGGACTTTACTACTCCTCCTTAATGTTAGGGTGCTGCATTTAGATCATGAATTTATGTTGGATGGACGACTGGAGACCAAAGATTAACATTTGTTTCTTCCCTTCCTATGGACTAGAAGTATTCCTGTGACTGTTTTTATAGTGTAGACATTAGCCTCCTCCCATAACCACCACTACATCATTACATATTTTTGTTCAGTTAGTGTAGTATTCTACATTTTGCTGATCAACGAGGGAGTGCCCATATATCTTTACTAGGTTCCCCATACAGATGTTTCCTTAAAATGAATTACAATAAGATCATATTGAGATATAGATCCAAGTAACTTGGGTTCAGATACATACATGAGCTTGACATTTCTCCACCACACCGTGCTCTTGAAACGGCGAGCTTGCTTTCTGAAGCGAAACGTATTTCCTTGCATGTTTGTAGTTTTATCAACTAATAACTCCAACCGATCGCCTCTCTCTAGAACTTTATCAATATTCTCTATCATCACATTGCGCACCTATGAAGTTGTACCAACATTTATTAATTTGATGAAAGCAAACAGCTCAAATTATAACTTTAAAACATATGTTGGGAGCAAAACTCACTTTATTATATTGCAATCATTTTTAGCACATTTTATAAAATGAATAGAAAACAACATGAAGACAATTCTGACATCAAAGTCTCAAGTGCAGTCAGTAACATTTTCAATTAACTTCCCCATTACCACCTAAGTTTCCATGGGTATTAAAAATTATTAATATTTATCAAGTTCTGTAGACAGTAGGACCCTTATAAACAAATAAGGATAATCACTCCTCACCTGACCCATTTCACCTTTTAATCGATTTATCCTATCTGCATTAGGATCATTTGAATAGTATTCCATTTGTTGGCTCAGGACCCTTGAAAACTCATCATTCATGGCATACGGAAGAGCTGAATGAACTGCACGGCCATAAGTCTTCACAAATCTTCCATGTATGTCCTCGAGAAATGCAAAAGGGATTCTCCCTGCAAGAAAGCAATAATTTTTAATATGAATCCCATATTATAATCACAGTGGCAAGAAAAATAATTCACATCCTCAGCAAAGAAAAAGAAAAACACAAATTTGACTTGATCAGTGCCTTGACCTAGCCATTCATTGTAAACATGGTACTAAACCATTAAAACCATTTGAATTGACGAAAACCTTGACCGATCCCTTCATTATAATGATGCGTGTCCATCAATTACATTTGATCGAGATCAACTTGGCTTTGTAGTCAGTCTTGTGCATGAAAAATTGACACTGCGAAATTTAAACTACATGTTAGGCATTTTCTATGGAAGTGTTTTGTGGTCGCTTATGCGATTGTTTGGGTCACCTGTGAAGAAAGGAACAAGCGAGTGTTTGAAGGTGTCTCCTCGACTAGGGATTACCTCTTGGAGGTGTTAACTTTCCCATGATACATGTACTCCTCTCATTTTAGTTTCAAGGGTGTCCATTTCCACGACTTTTTTGGCGGTTCCATAATTACTCGTTATCCTTCTCAGTAGAGTTTGACTCTTCTCACAAAAGAATGTGCAAATAACTTCAAAATGAGAATATGGATTCCAAACTGCTAGAAGGCACGCCTTTTCTATCTGACTCACTTTCTGTGGATCGTCTACAAAATATAGATCCAGGACAGTAACTATATTGACCCACTAGATTTAAGCATCTTCACAAAATTACTGCCTATAACATGCCTGAAGTTCAAATATGTAATGCCAAAGATGGACTCGTAAAACTGTGTGAGAAAACCTCACAAATGCAAAGCTCCTGAGTAACACATCTGATTCTGAAAGGATTTGTTCCAACAATATAGATCGATGGAGGCGGAGGGTTGCAAAATTCATATAATTCCCACTTGAGAAAAACAGTGTTTTTGACTTTTCATGACCACTCTTCCTAGGATCTAAATGCTTTGAGTAATTCTATAAAATGTTTTCAAGGAGTGGAACAATACCAGCAACAAGGTATACCGCTAAGACAACTATTCATTAAATCTCCAAGTACTCAACAAAATTTTAGAAATATTTATGCCATGAGTTTGCCAACTTAGAGTATCTCCAACGGAAAGGAAAGCTCAAGTTCAAAAAGGAGGACCAATTTGAGGTTGCGGGTGGATGTACTCCAATGGGCTATTCAACAAAATCTCAAAAAACTAGTTAAATAATAAGTTTGGAGGTGCAAATAACCGTAAGTTATAGTATTTACCCTTAAATATAGGCTCAAATAAATCAATTGAGCAAGACACACAGAAAAGTCCTGCATTAGCAGAATTATTTTGTGTCTAGCTTGGCCTAAATCCTCTCAGCCCAAACAATTGCCATAATTGGCGTTTGAGCTTGCTTTAGAGCATCTCCAATGGTAGATGTCTCCAAAAATCATGTTGTTTTCAAAATTAGGGTATCCTCCATGTGCTTGAAAGAGACTAGCAAGAGTCCATTATTCCCGCTATATTAGCATCCACCAAGCCCACAAATTCAGTCTTAGAACCCAAATTTCTAAACTAGGGTTTAAAGGAAGGATTAGGGGGGAAATCCTAAACCCAATTTCTTGAGGTCTATAACGAAGAAGCTTTATTCAAAATAAACACTTAAACGAATCACACATCCACTTACAAGCATCAAACAAACTCAGAATTTTATTACCACAAACTACGATCACTCAATTGTTTCACAAACCCGACAGACTAAGAAAAATCAAAGTAAAAACCACAAACTTCAAATCGCCAAGACGAAGAATGAGCTTGTAACAACTAACAAGTCAATACAGGAATCCTATCTCACCAAATCCTCCTAAACCAATCATCCTTACCTGCTGCTCGAAGTTCCAAATTCAGTTAAAATTTAACCAATAAACTAATAATGCTTCAACTCCCTTCCCCCTTCTCACTCCCAAACCAAATGGGGCCTGCACTATCTACAATCGACGGGCAAAAGACCACCTTCATCACCTAACTACAAACACCCATAAATCTATCACACAAGCTAACAATTCCAAACTTCTAGCATAATTTCAAAACATACCCACTAAAAGAACTGCATCAAGAACCAATAAGAACCACATTTTGAAACTGAACTTAATCAATTGATCAAAAACACTTACTTCCAGCGCTATCGTCGGCCATACAAAGAACAGTGAGTCCATCAGTCCTCTTCACATGGAAAATATATCTATCTTGAGAATAAGAAACATTACTGTCTTCGTTTCCGGGTATCTTCTCCAATAATTGCCGTGCAATCGAGCTCGCGTTCGTCGAAGTCCCACTGAATTCCGCCAAGACCACCGATCCCCTCGCCACTATCGCATACAATATCGCCATCTCTCTCTCACTCTCCAACAATTCTACAACTGTCTTCAAGCAATCGCAATCGCAATCGCTCTCAGTTGAAGTGATCGACCAAGATCAAGATCGGCTTCTTCCTTACCTTGCCTATCCGAGTGAACTCATTGTGGGAATCGGAGCTAGGGTTTCGAATTGGGGGAATTATTGAAGAGATTTGGAGAAAGAGAAGAAGAAGAAAAGGAGAGACTTTTTTTTAATCTTTAATTTACTAATTGTTGATTTGAGCTGGCAGCTTTGGCTTTCTGGAAGTTTTTGGACGAGCACACTCCATGCTTATATGAGAGCCACCACATGGCTCACCTTCGTGAGCGCACGTATCTCGAGCTAATGTATGGTGAGTCATCTTATGATGTAAATGTTTTGTCGATGAACTTTTGTTGATATATGTGATTGTGATAGCATATGTATAACAATGTCGTGATTGAAGGTACATGATGGCGATGGGGGATGGCACATACTATCGCTAAAGATTAAGAATAATGTTGTTGATTTATTTATATTTTTCATAATATGACGATTGATTAGACATGAATTTGACAAATTATATTTGATCATTAATAGATGAAAAATGAATGCGTAATTACCTTTATATTAAGAAAGCGAGCTGGGTTTTTATAACTAAGGGATAAACTCATATAGCCCTAACCACTCGATCATAACACCTGACTTTGGTCAAGCTCGTGCACTTTTAGTTGAATTTCTGGACAAATAACTAAATTCAGTCAATTTATATTAAAACACACGACTAAAGCTAGTCATGCATGAGAAAATCCATACAACCCTACTAAGCTACACATGTTCGAGTCTTAAATGCTTACTAAGGTTTGTAATCTCTTGAGAAACTTTAATTCGTCATTTTAGTAAACACACGCGCGCACACACACACACACAAATAAATAAAGGTTGTGTTTACCAATCACATGCAAACCAACTCTTCTACGTATCGAGGGAGGGAGCGAGGGAGGGAGCGAGGATGCTCCCTCACACGTGACCTTTTGAAGGGGTGAAGCTCGTGCAGTTCAATTTTAGAGGGCGCGATTTTTGGGCTCCAAATTGAAAATCCCAAATTCGACCGCCCAAATCAAACCCTAAATCTAAAATGCAGCTCTGCAGTTTCGTCTCCTCTCTCTCTTTCCTTCGAATTGCCCTGCTCTGTCTCCGCTTTCTCTACTACCTAGGGTTTGACAGAGTGTTGTCGCCGCGCTCTCTCTCTCAATCTGGGATCCTTCTCTTCTTCGCTGATTTCTCTTCTTCTTGAGCTTTAATTTTCCATTTGTGGAAGGGAATCCATTTACTGCCACATTATGGGTTGGTCAAGAGGGATTCCATATGACTATAAATGGGAGGCATGAAACTTCTTTTTCATATAGGAAGGTAATAGATGGGTTTACTTTATCAAGAGATATTGCTAATTATTTCGTAGGACTATACTTTTTACTCCCACCTTGTGTTCTATTTCAACCTGCAGAAACTTGAACCTTGGTCTGTTAGTCAAGTCAAAGTGACTGGTGGTATCAATCTCTTGTCTGCCCTAGCGAATGGTTTGCCCGTCCCTGAAGAACAGTATTTCTAGTTGATTCCGATCCCCTCAAAGCTCCTGTGATCTCTAGGAAGAGGCTGACAATACTAATAGGTGTTTTCTCAACTGGAAATAATTTTGAGCGTCGAATGGCATTGAGGAGGTCCTGGATGCAATATGGTGTTGTACGCTCTGGGGATGTGGCTGTCCGATTTTTCATTGGCCTAGTAAGTCATACCGTACAATTTTTTTTAATTTTTTTTTTAATTTTTATTATCTTAGAGAACTTGAGATTCATTTTAGCTTCTTCAGGGCGCTTTGGGGATGTGGCTGTTTGCTTATAAAGATGTGCTTAGTTTCTTAAATGCCGTTGTTGTGTAATAACTCTATTCTTTTAACTCTTCAGCACAAAAACAGGCAAGTCAATCTCGAATTATGAAAAGAGGCTCAAACATATGGGGATATCCAGCTGATGCCGTTTGTTGATTATTACAGCATGATCACTTTGAAAACAATTGCTCTTTGCATGATGGGGGTACATATCCACTTTTGCTATAAGAATTGTGTGTATTTCGGTTATCATGATGTTTTGTCCTTTTATCATGAATTTATTTACATGTTTTCTCCTAATAGACCTGGGCCGAATCCCAACAGACACAATTTAATTTTTCTACTGCTAGCAGGTTAGTAACTTGTGGTAGATGGTATACGGATTTGAGCCATGTTGACATTGTTATCCTGCCAATGCTAGCTAGCTTAGTTGGTAAAACTCTATCTAGATGCACACACACACTAATGGAAATTGTCAAAATTAGGACAAAGTCATATAAGGCACTAATTCTTAGGAAGGATCAAAGTCTAAAAATCGGTTAAATGTATTCTAAGGTGGTGAGTGAACATGGGAACTAGCTAGGGGATGCTATTCTTACTTTCGTAGATACAATTGATGCGTGAGCAAACCATATATATAGATGATTTTACATCAAGATTCTAGAATCTGCACACTTGCAAACCAGCTTCAAATCCCTGTTTGAATTTTAGAAGTTAAGATTCTTGAATTTGTAGAAATGCATAACAGCTACAAATGCATTTTTCAGATTAAACTGTGATTGACACTATTTGTTTAGATAAACACATCACAGCCGAGTCCGGAGCTTCCGCATGGGAAGAAGAAGAAAGAATTAAGTCCTGTATCAGGTAAATTTGTTGTTAGGTGTGTGTGTGTGTCTCCCTTCTTCCCAGTGTCACCGGGCTTCTGTTCAATATCCTGAGTTGTTTTAATTAATGTACATTATTAAGTACTTCTAACAATTCAATATTTTGGAGAATGTGATAGTTAATGGGTCTGGGTTTTTATTAACAGTTTATCTTAATTTGTTTGATGTCTAACTTGGCTTACTTGTCTCTGTGTCTGACCTTGAACTGGCAGGTATCAAAGGGAAACAGCAAGGATTCAAGCTTGGGTGAACCTCCAGAATGCAAAAGCTGAAGCACAATCAAGAAAGCTGGAGGTACATACTAACATAAACATGTTCCAATTTGGTTATTGGCAGGATTCATTTGTTTGTTCAGTTCTACTTCCTGCAACTCACTATATTGAACACTTTGAGGAGTAGATACCATGTAACTAAGCCTTAATATTAGTAATGTTGAGGAAGTGGAATTTAATTCCTTGTTCTCATTTCACCAGATTCAGGCTAAATGTCTAGTTTCTGGATATACTACTAGATCGCATCTTAGGAGTGAATCTTGTAGTTCAACAACCTGGTCAATACGAAGTTGTCTGTCACCTGCATGAAACACGAATCTCCAAATTTGAATGGCGAATAATGTACTTGAGAGTTTGGTCTATGCTTTAATTTGTTTAATTAGTTTCTGCAGAGAAAAAGAATTGGCTGCTGTTAAAGATCAATGCTAATGAAGTAGACATCATTGCTGATCAGCTAGAGGTTTGATATAGTTTCACACACTTAAATATACACTCTAAATTGTTGCTCGATATAATTGTTTATTTGAATATTGTAACAGTTGGACGAGAAGGTAGCCGAGCAAACACTGCGGGAGCACAAAGGTGATGCAGTTGCTGCCATTCATCATTTGCTTCGCTAGAAAGTTTTTTTGTGGACCTCATCCATGAACCATGGTTTCATACAACATGTTGGGATAATTTTGTACGCTTTGTAGCAGCCTTAATATGCAACCAATAGATAAATGTACTGTGCCTCTGTGGCATAACATTAGCTTTGCCAAATTATTAACAGAACATGTGAATTACCCTTTTGGTGTTACCTCTTGTATGTGTCACTCACTTGAGCAATTGAACTAGTGTGATATGTTTGTCATTTTAGGGTCTGTTTGTTGCCAGGAATATGTTGATTGGAAAAGAAAGCAATTATTTTTTGAGAAAACACCCCCTAAGCAAAATTTTCTTCCCACAATAAGTGGTACTGTTCACAGTTCATCTGCTTATTTCAGGCCACCTGCAACAGTTCCTAAGTTCCAAGCTGTCATTGCACGCCAGCACACAGTTAGATCTCATTATCAGAAGAATATATGAATTCAGAGCCAACTAAGTATTTTCAAGCCTTATCAACAGCAAAATCACCTGTAAAAGACTATTGATGAAATAGACAACCCCATTGTTGAAAACGATATATACAACAAGGATGTTTATACACAACAATTTTGGGAGGTTAATGACATCCTCTCATACAGATTATAAATGGTTAGAGTATGACTATTGTCTATGAATTAAGTTACAAACGCAAAGTTAATCAAAGTCAGGATCAAAACTACGCAACCATATGTTTTGAAAGTTCTGGCAGTTGCATTTTCCACCAGAGCCATACGCGAAAGCCTGTAGAGTTAACCAGCTCGTCCCAACATGGAAAACATATGCTTGCACTGAAGCAGACGCATCTGCTGGTAATACTGGGAAAAGCGAAACAAGAGCACGTACTTCCACGAGCCTTGACTTGAACCATGAAGTTGAAGTTTAAAGTATTCAGACTATGTGCCCCTTTGCACGATATCCGCCTGAGATGACCGTGATGCCTGAAACTGAATGCAATACTGTCTCTGTAAATCTTTAAACTTTTCTAAGAGTTCCTGGAATGATGGTCGACACTGTGGCTCACTGTTTTCTCAAATTAAAAATTCCAAAAATCTTTTAGTTATATGAAATAAGCAATAGTTTAAAGGATATTATACAACAGGGAAAGTGAAATTATATAAATATAAGTTGGAATCAGATCACGACCTGTGCCAGCAGCTTTCAATGATAGATCCCCATTGTGGGTCAACATCATTTGGTATCTCTAGCCTTTGGTTCATGAAGCTACAACTTTAATTACCTAATCGATCCATCGAAATCATCATTAGTTTTATGTCTTTTTTTCATTATGCAATTACAGGAAGGAAATGTTATCTAAACCAATCTTTTTACAAGCTTAATAAAACAAGTACATCATAATTCAAATTCAGAAGGGGAACTATAGAATAATGAGATGCAGTTTATTAGCAAGCATTATACCTGCACAGAATTGAGATTATCCCAAGGGATCTTCTCTGTGGCAAGCTCCCATAATATTACTCCTTAACCGTATACATCAGACCTGAGTTTTGGCACATCAAGAAATAATTTGGTGATCGTTAGGTGCATAGAATAATGAAATGCAGTTTATTAGCGAAGCAAATGACGAATGGCAGCAACTGCATCACCTTTGTGCTCCCGCAGTGTTTGCTCGGCTACCTTCTCGTCCAACTGTTACAATATTCAAATAAACAATTATATCGAGCAACAATTTAGAGTGTATATTTAAGTGTGTGAAACTATATCAAACCTCTAGCTGATCAGCAATGATGTCTACTTCATTAGCATTGATCTTAACAGCAGCCAATTCTTTTTCTCTGCAGAAACCAATTAAACAAATTAAACCTCCCTTGCCAATGTCAAAATGTCTCAAGCTCTTTGATATCTCTGCTTCCTCCTCTTCTCTTGAACTCCAATTAGACACAGCAGAATCAAATTGTGTACCAAGCTCAAGCTTTGCAAAATGGCATTCCTGAAGCTCAGCAATATCGATCGCAGCAGTGTTTGCTAAGGGGCCTGATATGTTATTAGGAGTGTTATGCCTTGCTGGGGATGAGATTTCAAATGGGGAGTCGCATCTTGAAATGGTTGAACTTCCAAGAGGAGTCATCTCTGTCCCTACATCTCTATGTTGAACTGGAGGAACCACTTCTGTACAAGCATTTTTCATTGTTTCACAAATTGTGTTCCTAAATACAAACTTCTCTTTTGTTGGCTCCGAATATTTGTTATTGAAAAATTTTGGCTCCACAGTGTCGTCTGTAAACTTATCTGCATGTAATACATCCATTCCATTAACAAAATGTTCAAACACTCCTACTAACATATCAGGCCCCTTTCTATCACCATTAACAAAATGTTCAACAAAATACTACAAGCTAATCTAAGCATCGAATCAACTTCACCTTTCTCTCTGTCTCATAGGATCCATTGATGAAGGTAAGAACAATAGATAAACAAAGCATAACCAATATAGACTTCAGAGAGTTCATTTTTTATGTTAGGAGTTTTCTTACAACCTCAAGATACTGGTTAGCATAACCAGTATAAGACTTCACAGATATCACTTACAGTACAGAGATTGGATTCGAGAAAGAGAAATCAGCGAAGAAGAGAAGGATCCCAGATTGAGATAATTAGCAATATCTCTTGATAAAGTAAACCCATCTATTACCTTCCTATATGAAAAAGAAGTTTCATGCCTCCCATTTATAGTCATATGGAATCCCTCTTGACCAACCCATAATGTGGTAGTAAATGGATTCCCTTCCACAAATGGAAAATTAAAGCTCAAGAAGAAGAGAAATCAGCGAAGAAGAGAAGGATCCCAGATTGAGAGAGAGAGCGCGGCGACAACACTCTGTCAAACCCTAGGTAGTAGAGAAAGCGGAGACAGAGCAGAGCAATTCGAAGGAAAGAGAGAGAGGAGACGAAACTGCAGAGCTGCATTTTAGATTTAGGGTTTGATTTGGGCGGTCGAATTTGGGATTTTCAATTTGGAGCCCAAAAATCGCGCCCTCTAAAATTGAACTGCACGAGCTTCACCCCTTCAAAAGGTCACGTGCGAGGGAGCATCCTCGCTCCCTCCCTCGCTCCTTCCCTCGATACGTAGAAGAGTTGTTACATGCAAAATATTTCATGCTCAATATTACATGTAGGTGAAAGTGAGCAGTCACATTATCCATACTGAAGAGTTGTTAAGAAAATAATTTATGAGTGGTTAAGAAATTTACATACCTAATACTTCAAGTTGAGGGTGGTTATTTGAGGGTTTGAGATTTGAAATTAACATACCTAATACTTCAAGTTGTTCATTATATTTTTAAATTAATTGGGTGTAATGTGTGCAGGGGAAGGGGTTGAGGATATTATTATTGTATTCGTTTTGATTTTGTTGGCCTCAGTAATCTTTTATAATTAACAAACTTCATATTTAGGTATCCTTAACTAAAGAAGAAAAATAACATAATTAAGATGCAAAATTAAAAGATGCAATATTCTCAAATTTGTAAATTTAATGTTATATGTACTTTCTCAAATGATAATTTTATAATTATGAATATTTAAGTTATCTTGATAAATGGTATTCACAACTCAAATTATGTTGTAAAATTTTATATAGAATTGGCATCAAATTGTCGTTCTTTTTTTCCTTTTCACAATGTGTGTCACACTTCAAATTTTTTTTTTCTTTTCAAAAACGGAGTATAGGTTTGATATATTTTTCATTTTTTTATTCTCCTTATAAATTGATCAATTACTCTGTCCATACATGCTTATCGCAAAATGTTTCCCTCCAGGATATCGTTGAATCATGAATGTCATTTTTGTGATTATCCACAAAAGAAATGTCATGGTAAGAATTTTATTTTATTAATGTACTAAATAGTGGATTCACAAATATGATTACTCATCACAAAGTTTAACATGTAGTGTATATGTATAAAAAAATAAAAAAAATAAAAAAAATTTCAATATGTCTCTCATTAACATAGACGACTTTGAAACTCTTCCTTAGATTGGGTAAAACCAAATTCGAGTGTGTGTTTATCACTGAATTTATGCAACTTGACACGCCGAACGAATTTATAGACCCTTCTTTTGGAATGATTATGTTAGAATATTAAAAAGTTATTCAAAGAAGTGAACACTCAAAACTTCTTGTTTTTCAAGAGAGTAGGGGTGCCCTCGTATTTACCTCAAAAATGTTTATATTTTATTTGTTGTGATTATACTTGTTATTATATTTAACATTTTTTCCTCAAACACATTATTAGCATTTTTTGTGCATTCTCATATATTATCTTGGCAAATTTGTATTCAAAGCCATGAAGAGTTTTTGCCTCATAAATTAGTTGTATCTTTCATGCATTTTTGTAAATCTCCTTATGATAATTAAATATTGCGACCAAATCTTTACTCGTTGTATCGTAGGTTTATTAAAAAACAAACAATAAAAAAAAGGAATTACCAACTAATTAGATTCTCATGTTGCTTTAAAAAAATATATATGTTGAATAATTTATAGGCAAATGCTTATTTGATTCGATGGCACAATCCTACAACACCATTATCCAAGGTGGATCTGTTGGGTCCTTACTCGGAGCTTACAAGAATATTTGCAGTAAGGTTTCTTTTCTAGATTAATTTCTTACATAATAAAGGGTATATTCTTAGTTGACTAATTAACAATTGTTCATATATAGTCTATTTGTAATTTCTTATATCGACACTAAGTTTTGTGAATGTGTTTTTTAGTATGTATATTGATTTTTTCCCCTCTCTTCAGGGTAGCATCGCGCAATAATCAACTAGTAAATATATAAAATTACCAATGTTTATTGATTTCGAACTTCCAGTAAAATTTATTCGATGTTTACAGGTATTTGGGTAAATTTTTAGGTTTATTGAAATAATTTATTTTAATTTTATATTTAGTTAAACTTTGGATATGGTTGTTTATTTTATTATAACAAATTGTTTCAACACGTAGCAATCTCATGAATGTGATGTATTGAACACAAACGTTGACCACTTGGTAAATTTCTACTCTTTAACTTATTACTGGTTTTAAAAAAAATTGTTACGAATATTTATGACAAAACTAAGCATTGAATTGTTGTACGTCTACAACATTTTATAGCCAGTATTCAACTCTTCAGTTTTCAGTTTTCCATGGGTAAAGTTGTAACATACCCTCATTTTGTATCCTTTTTTGGACAAGTAATAAAGGTCTAGCATCCTAAAATTGCACCTCCATACCAGAGGTTTGAAAAAAAAATTCATCAACAGAATTTTGTAAACTCAAATCCAGATGAAATTCAACATGATTACAACCAAATGTTTGCCATAAATTCAACTCAGGTCAAACTTGTACAATTTCAAAGGCCTATACAAATTATGTCGAATGCAAGTAATTCAACAACAATCCTAGGTGCATACAACAATTTTTTTGTCAACCAAATCGAGAAACAATGAATGAACAACTATGGATAATGCCTTGCACATTGGTGATTTAGTTTAAAGATTTTCCACATATGACATTATGAACACCTTAATTATGCTAACTCTCGTTAGTGTAAAACAAAATTTAGTGTTTTTATGATAGTTTTGTGTATTATGAACAACGAAAATTCTAGCCGGCCTGGTAAGTTGGCCTGGTTTGCTTGCCTGGCTGGCTAAATTTACTCTTTTGTCCCTCATAGTTAAAGTGTTTGTGGTTGTGTTTTAAAGAGAAGGGACAAAAAGTGTAAATAAGCCGGTCAGGCAAGCAAACCAGGTCTGTTAGACTTGATCTATGAACAATATTGATTGTACTGTGTCAAGTGTTGGATTGGTGGTGGATGGTATTGCAAGTATCGTGTTCAAACTCAATTGAAGCCATTTCAGCAATTTGCTTGTATCTTGTTATAGTAGTTTATATCTTAATTTGTACAAAATACTTGATGTACTTTTTAAAAAATGTTGAGATTTCATTCACATATATACTATAAAATGATGTATTAGGCAAAATACATTACTTTATCGTTACTTGACATACTTAAAAGAAATTGAATGCAAGGTTTTATGAGTATTTGGTTTATGGTTGTGTGATGGTGGTTGCAGGTAATGGTGACAATGGTGGTTGTGGGTGGAAGTGATATGACAGTGTTGTGGTTGAGGTATGGTTTACGTGCTGGTGGTGGTGGTGGGGATTATGTTATAGTGGTGTTGAAGTTGTTCGTGATGATGACGGTAGTGGGCTATCTTTTGGTGGTTATTCTATGGTGTTTGTTGTATGGTGGTGGTGGCTGTGAAAGTTGTGGAGATTATGTTATAGTAGTGTTGAAGGTGTTGATGATGACAGTGGTGGGCTCTCGCTATGAAGGTGGAGGTGGTGGTTATTATGATGTTTATAGCACGGTGGAAATGAGCGGCAGTTGTGGTGTGATAGTGGTGGTGAGGATTAAGTTGTAATGTTGTTGACGGTGTTGATGGTAATGTGGTGCTAAGCTATCATTGTAAAGGCGGTGGTGGTGGTGGTTATTCTATGATGTTTGTAGTAGTGGTGGTTATATACTACGGCAGTTGCGAATAATGTGAAGGTACATGGCAATGATTATGCTATGAAAGTGGTGGTTATATTTGGTTCGAAGGTGGTTACACTACACCATAAATGGCAATTTGTAACACATTAACTTTGTTACTAAAAAAATTTGCAACACCACAAAAATATTGCAAATCATGGCATTACAAATATTAGTAACACATCGACTTGTTACAACCTTCAACTTTTGTAACAGTTGTCCAATGTTGTTAAAGGCACTGTATCATGTTACATTGTTCAAATATTAGCAACACATTGACGTGTTACAAATGTTTTTTTTTTACAAAAATAAATATGTAAAATTTTATTTGTTTTTAATTAAATAAAAAAAATCAACAAATGAATGACATCCAATGAAATTATAAAACCCATATATTCAAATACCAATGTTAATACTCAAATAAAATAATCTTGCAATCATTACAAAGTGAAATAGTTGCAATCAATTACAATATCATTTCTCATATTGAATCAATTATGTTATGGTGATTGTGGCTGCAATTATGAAGGTGTTGGTGATGGTGGTTACGATATGATGGTTGTGGTGAGGTTGACGACAATGGTTGTGAAGATGGTGGTGATTATAGTGGATGCTATGGTAGTTGTGGTTGTGGTGGTTATGTCATGGTGGCAGTGGTGGTTGTGATTGTGGATGTGAAAGTGGCAATATTATTGGTAGCGGTAATTGCAATTGTAAGGTGGGGGTTGGTGTGGTAGTCATTGTGAATGTACTAGTGGTAGTATGGGAAAGTGCAGTGATAACTCTAAAGTATCACTCACGAGTGCCCTAAGATATGTGGTAGTCATTGTGAATGTACTAAAAGGGGGTGAATAGTTTTTTTTAATGTCTTTTTTTTTTATTTTAAAAACTTTTGCAGAATAATCCAAAGGTTAGTAGACTATATGAACATTTATATAAACTCCTAATTCAAAATAATTTCCTAGCCCTTAGCACCTATGAAACTATCAAAGATAGAGAAAGAGAATAAAATGATTTACTTCTTGGTCTGGGACTCTTGGTGGTCTCACAAGTCTTGGAATCTAAAAATTGATTATAAAGAAATACTTTACAAAGTGGATCCAAGACTTGATGCACAAATAAAAACAAACTAAATTATGATTTGTAAACATGGAAGATGAAATACCAAAGAGAGTGAGATAAACAAACATGCAAAACATGTAAAAAGAGGAAAATAGACAATACCACACATATATAACGAAATTCACCAAAGTCGGATTTTGATTGGCCCCAACAAATTACTTCCTCGTGGAAAAGGCTTGCAAGCCTCAAACTTATATTATATTGATAAAAAAAAACTACTCTCTCAAACAACAGTCCACAACCTTGCAAGGTCAAGTCGTCATACTCTCTGACTCGAATCCAAGTATTCTGCTTCGCGAGTCTTACAAATACCTTGGCAGTCACGTGCGATGCAACCACAATCAAATTTTACGGAAGTGTGCTTGGGATTCAAGAAATAGCATTTGGTTTTATGTTCGTACTCCACAAGAGTCGAATATTCATTGATCAGACCATCATAGAATGCAACACATTCTAATTTGATCACTTACTTGATATCACCATTGACATTTACTCGTACGAGCCCACTCATTGGATTCAATAAGCCACATGGGGTTGATTGAGTTTAGGCAAGCTAACACTCGAATGGGTTTTTCCAGTGATAATTGTCAAATAGACGGATGGGAGAAAGTCTAAGATAGGATTTCTCACTCTTTTATATAGTAGAAGTGATGTTCATCCTTACAAGTATGAAGGTTTCTCTCTAGGGTCTTTAGATCGCAAACAAAAAAGTTGTTTGATATAAGTTAAGCTCTCAACTTGGGTCATAAATATCTCTATTTTTCTTTTGAAGCTTACTCAATGATGGTATGAAGAAATAAAGAGATTTTCTCTTGAACAGTGGGAAAAAACTTGTCATTCTTTTTGCTGGATAATGTTGAATTTACTGCTTTTGACTAACTCTAACAAGTTTATCTTGAACTCCCAAAGTTAATGAAGGCAAATGAGGATACGACTATTTATAGACTGATCTTGGAGGGTGAAGTCAACTTCACTGTCTTCAGATCTGTTTTTCATAATGACTAAATTCATAACGTCCTTTTTTGCTTTATCAGAACGACCTTCTGCTGACAGTGACACTTCGGGGGTGAAGTCGATTTTGCGTTTCCCAAACAATTGTTTTAAATGAAAGTTTTCTCTTAGTCACATGTCATTGTGCTTGACATTAACATCTCCTTTAAGCACACGGGCGTGTCTAAAGTGAGAATATTCTCATAAGATAATATCCACTCATGTGAGATAATGACCCAAATTCAAACTTTGAATATTGGTTTCTACACATTTTTTGCCTTTGAATAGCTTTTGATAATTCATTTGAAATTTAGCCATCCATAAGCTATTTTTTTTCTTGTCTTCAAATGTCAGTAGCCATGATTCACCTTCTTGGACTTCAACCATCTTTTGACTTGTTTTCTTGAATCTTTAACATTTTTGACCAGATTTCATATATTTGACTTTTCAATCAAAATTTTCTATTTCCAAATTCCAACACCAATAGCAAAGCACAAACAATTAAAAAAAAAATTTAATCCAAACATTTTCAATCAAATAACCCAAAAATACTCAGAAACTTGAACCCGCCTTGAATTTCATCAAATGAATTTGTCTACAACCAAAACCTTCTTTTATCAACAAATAAGAAACACAATGTACTATAGTAAAGAGAAAGGGAGAGTAAGCACAAGAAGAATTAAATAAGGTAGTTGATAGTGGTGATTCTGAATTAGTGGTGGAGATGATGCAACTGAAAAAAATTTGGGTGAAAAGAAAGGTAAATTACGTTTTTTTATAATAATAAAATATTAAACATGGATCATTGATTTGATTTATTGAAATTGAACGTAAAGTGATAGGGATTAGACTGAAATATAATAACTTTTGGGAGCAAAATAAAAATAGCAATGAAGTAAATGAGGCAAAAGAAAAATAAACCCTAACTTTACTTTCTTTCTATACCAAATGTTTCTCTTTCTCTCTACATCGTTTATCTTTACCACCGCCACTGCAACATCCAACATCCAGGTAGTCACTCCCACTAGTACTGTCCATATTTGTTTATATTATCATTGTTTCACTGTTCATACATACATTTCATAACAAACATTATATCTATTCATTCCAAACAGTAGAATGTCACTTTATATCAGTGTTCATATTACAAACATTTAATCTGCTTATTCCTAACAGTATATTGTCACTGTATAACACTATTCATACAAATTTTCATTACATTCATCTGTTTATTTCGAAACAATAAATTGTCACTGTAGATCATTGTTCATTATAAACATTCAATACTAACTTTCAATGATTCACTTATTCGGCATTCAGAACACTATGCATACAAATTTCATTACATTCATCTATAATGACACTTACTCGTACGAGCCCACTCAACGGATTCAATAACCCACACAGGGTTGTTGAGTTTAGGCAAGCTAGCACTCAAATAGGTTTCTCTAGTGATAATTCTCAAATAGATGGATGAGAGAAATTCTAAGATGTGATTTCTCACTCCTTTATAGAGTAGAAGTGAGGTTCATCTTTACAAGTATGAAGGTTTCTCTCTAAGACATTTAGATCTCAAACAAATAAGTTGTTTGATATAGGCTAAGCTTTCAACTTGAGCCTCAAATCTCTATTTTTTTTCTTATTTTTTCTTTTGAAGCTTACTCAAGGATGGTACAGAGAGATGAAGAAATTTTCTCTTAAACAATGGGGAGAAACTCACTATTGTTCTTGCTGGATATTGTTGGACCTACTGCTCTTAAATAACTCTAACAAATTTATCTTGAACTCCCAAAGTTGATGAAGGCAAATGATGATAGAATTATTTATAGACTGATATTGGAGGGGTGAAGTCGACTACACTGTCTTCAAATCTACTTTTTAGAGTGACTAAATTCATAACGTCATTTTTGCTTTATCAGAGCGACCTTCTGCTGATAATGACACTTTAGGGGTGAAGTCGATTTTGCGTTGCCCAAACAATTGTTTAAAATGAAAGTTTTCTCTTAGTCACATGCCTTTGTGCTTGATATGAACATTTCCTTTAAGCACATAAACACGTCTAAAGAGATAATATTCTCCATAAGATAATATTCACTCATATGAGATGATGACCCAAATTCAAACTTTGAATATTGATTTCTACACATTTTTGCCTCCAAATAGCTTTTGACAATTCATTTTAAATTTAGCCATTCATAAGCTTTTTGTCGTCTTCAAATGTCATTAGCCATGATCCACCTTCTTAGACTTCAACCATATTTTTACTTGTCTTCTTGAAATATTTAACATTGTTTTATCAGTTTTCGTATCTTTGACTTTGGTCTCTTGAATTTACTTCGTCCTTAGTTGACTTTAAATTTGATTGGCGCATGATTTCATTTCATCTTCTTGCATTGTCGCCTTTGGCGAGTCTTCACGATCGCGTTTGAATGATCTAATTTCATAATCACTCACAAGTCACAACCCAATATGCATGATTTTATAATCCAGTCAATATATTTTTGCAATAACTCTCCACTCAACTTATATTAATTTTACAAGCTCAACCAATATTGTTTTTATACTAATTCACACATAACATTTTCATTATGGTTGTGGTGGGGGTGGTAGTTGTTGTGAAATGTGAAATGGTGATGACATTTGGTTGATTGTAAATGAGTTGAGTTTGAGAAAAAAAAATGTTGAGAGTTATACAAAATAGTGCGAGGGATTTTCTTCTATAAAGTTTTGTATGATTTTATACCAACAAATAATTGAATTGTCTTTCTTTTAGATTTGTTGAGATTTGTATGTAATAATTTTATTTGTTTGATCCATAAGTTGAGATAAGGATAAAATATATCAAGCTTTTCAATTTCAATTTATTTCGTAAATGATTATATTTTAATCTTGCTTAGGTTATGTTATTCAAATATATTGATTCCGCACCCAACTTTATGTGAAAGTCACTATGGACAATGTGTTCATTGAGAACAATATTAATAGCATTCAAATTTTGTTGTTATCAAATAAGTTTATCGTTTCCCTATGACAAATCCAAATAACATATAATATACATAAAACACATGGATAAAAAATATTTGAACATATTTTTTCTAGCTCTAAAAGATACAATGATAAGATCCAAAAAAAAATTATAATCCATATGTTAGCCTTAAATCATAGTCAATGCCTTTTTAGACTAATGCAACTCATCATAAATTATGAACTTGGTTTAGGATAGGATTGACTATTGTTCAGAGAGGCGATTTAGAGGGGTATTCTGGGTATAATTCTGTTTTTTCGATATTTCAATCTTGGCCGTCCCAAGCTTCTTGGAACCACTCTCAGCCGTTGATCGTAGTGGCGGCTCAGGCTTAGCGAACCCTAGATTTCCCCTCCGTTTGGCTGACAGAGAGAGGCCGCCTTTGCGCCGCCTAGAGGTGCTACGCCGCTACACTACAGCCGCTTGCAAGCCGCTTCTCGTTTGCTGCTGCTTGCTCTGCCTTGACGTGCTGCTTGCTCTGCCTTGACATGCTGTTCTGCCAGTCTTCAAAGCCGCCCCAAACGCTTTGATTTGTTGCATTGCTTTGTTGCATCGTTTTGCCGCATCGCTGTGTTGCATTGCTTGGCAAATTCTGGCCTGCTGCTTGGCCTGTTTTTGCTTGGCTTTTGATTGGTTTTGCTTGGCCATTGCTTGGTTTTTGCTTGGCCTATTGCATTATTCTTGATGCATTGCTTTTTCTAAAGGGCTGGCGAGATTCTTTGCAACATGACGGCTCCCTTAGTCGTCAACACTTCCTTTCCCCCATTGGGGGGCAAGGAACCCCCGGCAGAGGCTCCAAAACTCTCTTTCGCCCAAATAATTGGAAAAATTCTTGTGGATGATGTTAAGGAGTCACATGTGGAGGGAACAAGATTCTGGAAAAAAGGAGAGCCAGCCATTGGGCTTACGGCTTCTGATGAATCCCGTGGAGAGGCTTTCATGGAACAACACGAGATAGTTTTAAAGTTCTCTAGTTACCGGCCAACATTGGACGATATACGAGATTCTATTCATCGAACTTGGGGGATATTAGGTGACTTTTCTCTAGGTCTTCTTGATCAACGACATGTTCTCGTCCGGCTTCAGTCTGAAGTGGAAGCAAAGAAAGTCTTGTCAAGGGACTCTTTCTTGATCCGAGGAGTGCGTTTCAAAGCCTTTCGCTGGCATGATGGTTTCAGTCTGAAAGCAGATCCAGTCTCGGTTCCACTGTGGGTAGAGTTGCCTAACCTGCCTTTGCATTTATTTCATCCTCCTCTTTTAAAAGCTATTGTGAATTCTTTTGGTGGTTTCTTATGTATGGATGACCATACCCGTTGTTTATCACGTCCGGGTTCTGCCTGTGTTTGCGTGGAAATGACGTTGGCGGAAAAGTTACCGAATAGGATTTGGATTGATAGGTCTAATAATAGGGTTTTTTGGCAGCAAATTGAATACCTGGGTTTCAAATACTGTGACTATTGTTCTTTGCTAGGACATCATGAAGAATTTTGCAGGAAAAAGCTAGGTCTCAAGGGACATGTGAAAACATCCCACGGTGGACAAGAAGCGAAACATGAGAACCATAAGGTGGAGACTAAGGTTATTAAGCAACAGTATGTTCCAGTAGCTCTTAAAAACAAAGGTGCAAAATCTGATTTGGGCACGAGAGGTGCTAAAAATGATAAAGGAGAGGAGTTCAAGGAGGCCATGAGTAAGGCGAACTTATTGAACAACGAACCGGTGAAGGTGGAGATGTCAAACAAATTTGAGACCCTTACAACAAATATCGAGGAAGATGAGGACGCTTCAGCGGAGCAACTGGTGGATATGAACATGGCTTATGACCGTGCCGTGGCTAGGCAAGAATCCACTGAGGAATGCCTTCTGGAGGCGGGGTATACATTTTCAGAGATTGCAAATGTTATTGGCAATCAGGCACAGCCGTCTCAACAACAGGATGATGTCAATTCAGGGGCGAATAGTGTTTGTTTCGACGACACGACCAAAAACATTAAAATTCAACATAATCATGCGGCAGCGTCGCAAGGTGCGACGAGTGACTCAAACGACGAGGGTCAAGTTGGGCATGCTGATTCAGGATTGCCCCAGCCAGATCTAGTTTCGTCCCAGCCTGTGCCCTGCATCAAAGCAGGGGAAGTCGTCTCATCCCAGCTTGGGCCCTGCATCAAAACAGGGGAAGTTTCGCCCCAGCCAGATCACTGTCCCAAAACAGGGGACGTGTTACCCCAAGCAGCACTTGATTCTCTCGGAGAATTCTCTCCCGTAATTGGCGTGGTTTCTCCTCGATCAGATTCTATTACGCAGCAGACCAGGCCGACTGTATTTACACAGGAAGCAAGGGCTGAAACGGCGAAGCAGACAATGCTGGAACAATTGACAACAGAACATGCTAGGCGACCACAACCCGCGGCCATTGGACACTTGTCAGTACCCGTGGCAGCCGGGAATGAGCAGGAAGGGTGGGTCTTCAGACAACCTCATCATATTGAACCCGGTGATGTTGGAGTTCAGTCGGCACAATTGGTTTCAGTTACTCATCTGGGGGGGCACCTTGGTGCTACTAGCACAGAGCTAGGGGATGCTATGCAGGGTCAGCAAGTGCAGGATCCCTCGGATGATGAGTTTCAGTCTTTGCTCAGGTTAAAGAGACATTTTGACAAATACGCTATCAAAACTTCCCCGGATTATAAAAGAATCGGAGACAACTTTAATGAGGCTATATCTTTGTTCAAAGAAAATAGGCTACTTCGACAGCCGAAATTGAATAGCGATACACTCGAAAGTACTAGTGAGGATAGTAATGCAGTCAACTCAGAATCTGAGCTTGGCCCACAGGCAACGAACATTGATTTGGATTTAGGGGCTATGTCAGACGGAAAGATTAATAAGAAGCGCCACAACAAAGATACCAGCTTTTGTTCTCGAAAATCCAATAGAACTAGGAAAGAAAACAAAAGGTACAAAGACTGAGTTTGGTTTTTTTTTTTTTTTGTCTAGGCTTGTAGTGGTGAATCCTATCTTTTGTAAGAGTTTGTATCGGCTTTTTAGTTAACCCTATAGGGTCAGTCATGTAGCCTTCGGGCGTGGTTGTTTAAATGAATAAAATGGGTCAACATCCCAATTTGATTAAAAAAAAAAAAAAAACTCATCATAAATTACCACAATGTCGAGGATGACTTTATTATGTTTAATTTGAATTGATTGAAGATTGTTCCCATCCTTTATCTCCGAAGTTGGTTCTATCAAACTAGTTGTCAACAAATATAGTTTTGTTTCAACAATTATCAACTCATAAAGAATTATTTGGTTCTTGGACTCTATCTCAAATGCATGTTGTTGGAGAATCATGATCTTGATCAAGTGACATTCCTTCTCTAACTCTTGCGAGGTTTGCCTTCAATGCTTGAGTTTGAATTTGTCTAGTGAGTACAATATCTAAGTATTCAATTTCTTGACTTCCCCAGAGAAAACACAGTTTACTGTACTTATTAGCTAGGGTTTAGCAACCCTTAACTAAACTAGGCACAATCGCACAAAGGTTATAAAAAGATGAACTCAAGCTTCAAGCCTTGTTCCAAGCTTAAATATTTTTAATAATATTTAAAATGGAGGACACGTTACGCTAAAGCTTGTTGTGTTTGTGTAATGAAGGGGGATGGAACACCTAAAAAAAAGATAAACCAAATATTTGCTTGTGCAGAGAAAAAAATAAAGTCTTTTCAATATCACTGGCTTTACAGAAGGTCTATTCAATGTGAGATTTATCCAACACGAGCTTTCAAAGAGGAAATACCACGCGACTAAGGAGGTGGTGGTAATTTTGCTATCTTTCTTAGTCTTGTATTTGTGGGACAAAGTTGTACGTAACCATCCCGATGCATTTGCTTTCTCAAATCCTAATGCCAATCATAATGGTGGCGTGTTGCATATTCTATAAACCTCAAATAATTGCTCAAGTTAGTGGGGTTTTTGGTTAAAGTAAAAATTTCCAATTTGATATTTTTTTGGTCAAAAAATACTTTTAGACTAAATGACCATTTTGAAACAACTCCACAGACCATACTACTTTGATTTAGTATGGATTTTCATCGATACTTTTGACAAAAATAACTATAAACTAATAAGTTTTATTACATACGAGGGTGGTTTAGAATGACCACTGCAATTCTTGGACTAGAAAAGTTTCCTCTTTATATGATGTTGTGTGACATTTCTCAATTTAATTTGACGTTTCTTTGATCTACAAATGTTTATTCATGCATCGATCGTTTGACATTAAAATGTGATCATTTTATTGGGCATTAATATTTAATACTTTTCAAATGACGAAACAACTAAGTATATCTTAACTCATGAGAAACCAATATTATTTCGTCAAAAAAGGGAAAAAAAAAAACAAAGGTTAGAAAAAATAATAAGTGGATCATTGTAGGGATACTAACAAACTTGAAAGACAACAATATACATATATATATATAGTTGTAAGGATGAGAGTAATTCCAACGATCGTAGCTAGTATTATTGTTATAAAACACGTTAAATGAGTTATGATACATGGTCACAAGTCATAACTCTTACAACAAAAATCAAAGCACTAGAGATCACACAAAAATCACTCGATACAAAAATAATGTACATCTTTCGTATCCTAATAACATCTTTTCATACAATTTAAAATCCAATTCTCTTTTAGAAAAATCATTACAAAGCCAACAATATGTGCGGCACATATTCCTAGCTAAAAAAAATACAAAATATATTCTTTGAATCGAAACTAATCCACAATATATATTCACCCCACCTGCAAAATTCACTAACAAGAAAAAAAATTACAAGTAGGTAAGTAAAATCAATGGCCAAGATGATTTGATCATCCCATATCCAATCCATCTCCACCATCTAAATGCAACCTCTACAAAACCCTAAGATTCCATCCCATGCACATGCCCATGCCCATGCACATGCCCTCCCCTCTTCCTCACTTAACGCAATAAACCTAAAATTTAGTGACCTTGCTTTCCTCCTAACCTAATCCCCATCTTCTACTATATCACCCCATCGCATCCAAAATCGACATACTCCCCCTCCCAACCCACCACGTGTTCTTCCTCAACACAATCACTCAAATCGACAGTTAAAACAGAGTTTTCTCACACATCCAGAAGTACTGAATCACCATAAACCACACAAAATTCGTCTCACTATAAATAGCAAATATGAGTTTTCGTTAAGGGCACCCTGGTTCTTCATTTGTGCCACCACTCTCTCCTCTAAACCCAGCAGAGAGGGAGAGGAGAGAAAACACAGATAGGCAGAGAGAAGAAGGTTTCCATTTTCGCTTCGTTTCTTGCAAAGATGAAGCCATCACCGTCATCTTCGACTGAACAAGCTTCATCATCCTCCGCATCACCTCAACCCTCCCTCATCACATCTCGTTTCACCGAACCTCCGCAACCGTCATCGTCTTCGATAACCCTCGAAAATAACATCAACAATAATAAGCAATCAAAATCCTCGTGTTATTCCTCCTATTCGTGTTCTTCCTCATCGCAATCATCATCATCATCGATGATACCATCAGGAGGAGACGAACCAGTAGGAGTATCAGGACAAGAATCGGTAACAGTGGAGAGAAGAGGAGATCACTCGGCAATTTGCCGATGGACGGTCCACAATTTCCCCAAAGTGAAAGCTAGGGCACTCTGGAGTCGTTACTTCGACGTCGGTGGATATGACTGTCGCCTCTTAGTTTACCCTAAAGGCGATTCACAAGCTCTTCCAGGTTACTTCTCAATCTACCTCCAAATCATGGATCCTCGTGGTTCGTCTTCTTCGAAATGGGACTGTTTTGCAAGCTATCGTCTCTCCATCGTAAACCATCACGACGAAGGCAAGTCCGTCGCGAGAGACTCTTGGCATAGGTTCTCTTCGAAGAAGAAATCACACGGATGGTGTGACTTCACGCCTTCGACTACAATTCTTGACTCCAGATCAGGTTTCTTGAATTCGAATGATTCCGTGTTAATTACAGCTGATATTCTTGTTTTGAATGAGTCCGTTTCGTTCTCCAGGGATAATAATGAGTCGATGCAGTCCTCATTGTTGATGAACCCTTCTGCGGCGATAGTTGTTTCGCCTGTTTCGGATGTTTTGAGTGGAAAATTCACTTGGAAGGTGCATAATTTTAGTTTGTTTAAAGAAATGATTAAGACGCAGAAGATAATGAGCCCGGTTTTTCCAGCAGGGGAATGCAATTTGAGGATTAGTGTTTATCAGAGTTCTGTTAATAGTGTTGAGTATTTGTCAATGTGTTTGGAGAGTAAGGATACGGAAAAGTCGTTATTGCCTGATCGGAGTTGTTGGTGTTTGTTTCGAATGTCGGTGTTGAATCAGAAACCCGGGTTGAATCATATGCATAGGGACTCGTATGGGCGTTTTGCAGCGGATAATAAGAGTGGTGATAATACGAGTTTGGGGTGGAATGATTATATGAAAATGTCGGATTTTATTGGGCAGGATTCGGGGTTTTTGGTTGATGATACTGCCGTTTTTAGTGCATCATTTCATGTCATTAAGGAGTCGAGTCAGTTTTCCAAGAATGGGGGTTTGCTTGGAGCGAGGAGTGGTGGAGGAAGGAAGTTAGATGGGCATATGGGGAAGTTCACTTGGAAAATTGATAATTTCACAAGGTTGAAGGATCTTTTGAAGAAGAGGAAGATCACTGGACTTTGTGTTAAAAGCAAAAGGTTTCAAATTGGTAATAGGGATTGCCGCCTCATTGTTTATCCCCGAGGTATGCTTCTGCCACATTTATAACTGAAATTGTTTGATCAAATTCCCTTATAATGTGCTCAACAACACATGAGTATTCATGTCTGGTTTTAAATGAATCCGTAAAGTATAGCCCCTAGATATGCTTTTTCCGAGTTGATAACTCAAACTGTTCAATTACTATATTTAAATCCATTATAACAAGCACACAAACACATGAGTGTTGGCGTGTGCCATTAATTCGAACTGTTAAACACATTGTACCAGCTAAGTTATTAATGCGGTGAAAAATTGGCAGTTAATCGTAATTCGGGGATTGACCAAATCGAGTTGGGTTAAATCGGTTGGGGTTTAGCGGACTCATAGAAATCGGCGAGTCATCGATTAATCGGCTCAACCGGCTCGCTGATTTATCGCTATGCATTAAAAAAAACCTAAACTTGTGAACCGAACCGGGTGAAATCGGTTGGGGTTTGCTCATGTTAATTACTTTGGCACTTTGTATCACTCTCTGATTTTATGCAAAATTAAATTCATTTGATTAATTAGTAAAGTAATATACGACTATGATTAATTATTAAAGTTATATAATTACAAATTTATACCATTTGGATTAATTATTTATTTTTGTAATTTATGTTGTTTCTTTATGTTAATTTATGCTCATGTTAATTGCTGCGACCGTTTTCCGATTTAATTGCATAGTGTACCGGCCATGTGAATTCCCGTTTATGTTGTTTCTTTATGTATATATCAAGTCGAGTACCTACAGATATCCGCCGCGCAACGTACTCTTAGAAAGTGGAAAGCCAATGTTAGCTGTTAAAGCCTACTTTAGATAGTTTTGTCAAAAAAAAATTCATTGAACAGTGAAGAATTGTATCTTTTGTTTTTAGAGAGTTCATCGCTATAGAACAACAAATGAACAGGAGTTGCAACCCATCGTATCATTCACCACATGTTTAGTAGAACTTATATATTTAAGTTGAATTTATTTAGCTTGTGATGAAGAAAAATGGACAATAATGGAATGTCTGTTTATGCTGGATTCAGGGCAGTCTCAGCCACCATGCCACCTGTCGGTGTTTCTTGAAGTTACAGATTCCCGAAACACCTCAAGTGATTGGAGCTGTTTTGTGAGTCATCGGTTGTCAGTAGTGAACCAGAAGATGGAGGATAAGTCTGTGTCCAAGGAATCACAGAACCGTTATTCCAAAGCTGCAAAAGACTGGGGGTGGCGTGAGTTTGTGACCCTCACTAGTCTCTTTGACCAGGATTCTGGTTTTCTTGTTCAGGACACCGTTGTCTTCTCTGCAGAAGTTCTTATCTTGAAGGAAACATCAATGATGCAGGATTTGACTGGTCAGGATACAGAGTCAAGCAGTGGTGGTTCCCAAATTGATGGTGGCCAGAAAAAAGGGTCATTTACATGGAAGGTGGAGAACTTTATGTCCTTCAAGGAGATAATGGAGTTACGGAAAATTTTCAGCAAGTTCTTTCAATTTGGTGGATGTGAGCTTCGGATTGGTAAGTAATAATTGTTGGCATGTCTTCCATTCTGGTCAATAGACTGTTATTATTTTCTTCTTATGTCTTTATGTCAAGGTGTGCTAGTGACAAGTTATCTTTTGTGATCCAGGTGTGTATGAATCCCACGATACTATATGCATATACCTAGAGAGTGATCAATCATCAGGGACTGACCCGGATAAGAATTTTTGGGTCAGGTACAGGATGGGGGTGGTAAACCAAAAGAACCCTGCCAAAACAGTCTGGAAGGAGTCCTCTATTTGTACAAAGACATGGAACAATTCTGTTCTCCAGTTCATGAGGGTGTCTGATATGCTTGAAGCAGATGCAGGATTTCTTGTCCGTGACACGGTTGTCTTTGTTTGTGAGATCCTTGATTATTGTCCATGGTTTGAATTTTCAGACCTAGAGGTTAGTGTACATCTATTAGTTCAGCTGCATTTTTTTACTATCTGTCTAATAAGACATGTTTTGGTTATGGCAACATGGTTACTTATTTATTCGGTGCAATGCAAATATGGCATCTAGTATTCTGAATGTATCTGTCTATCTATCTATTTCTCCTTGTCTTCCTCTTTCCTCCCATCTTCTAATAGGATGGTGGATGTCATCTCTCATATATTATGAGAGGTAAAAGGTACAATTGCTTTAGTAGAGGTGTTGGACTCCTTGGGAACTGATAGAAAATGTTTACCTGGATGTTCTCTCCAACTTTATCTTGACCTTACTGGCGATGTGAAGTGCTGCTGTTCCTCTTTTGTTTCTTGCTATTATATCCAGTCCAAGCTAACATGACTTGATGAGATGGAATGAACGTGTACTTGTTACTTGGCAATGCTTAGAGGGGATATCTGACAGCTTTGAGTACAAGTAGCGAAAAAGATATTTCTACACTAAAGAAACAATGTCATCTCGTTTAACGAAAAGTTTCAAACCATTTAGTAGAGGTAACTCCCATTACCTCCAAGCATGACTTACTTGTCATGAAGGTTCGTTATGGACGCTAATGTTTTTCTCGTAATTACGCACAGAAACCATCGACATTCATACTCTATATACAATAGCTACCCAATTTCAACAAAATACCCATGATAAACTGAATCTTGCTAGGAATGCACTTGTTCCAGCCAGTTGAATTGGGAGTTCATTGAAATTCCCAAGGGGGAGATTCCTTGAAGACATTGGTGGAAAATGAAGAGACTGAGAAACTGCCCTTCCTTTCACATGGCAATGCCACTTATCACTTCTATTGTCGAGAGTCACAATGTAGGACGATTCGTCTGAACGCCCATTTATCACTATTATTGTTGTCTGATCAAGCAAAACAAACTAAAATTTACATTGAAGTCATGAGTGACAGACTGCGACTAAACAGATTAAATAGAGCTACACTTCGTGCTATATCATTTGGCTAGCCCAATTATTGCTTAATAATACACCTCCAATACCACAATTTGAATTTGATATTGGATTTCAGTTTCAGGTAGCTAAGTTGCTGACCCTTGAAGGCTCAAACACCCTTTTTTTATTTTCCTGCCACATGGTCCATATCAGAGCGTTTTGGATCCTATCCCACAATCAGTTGCCAATATTAGAGAAAGTCTGAATCCTGCAGTGGATTAGCCAGTCCACCATAGAGTGATTGATAGGTCTGAACTTGCCAAACTCTCCAACATATACTCTGCTACAGACCCATTGCTTTGAGCAGTTGAGTAGGATATGATAATTTTTTATCTTGGCAGCACAGAATACACATTTGGATTTAGTTTTCTCCCCTTTCTTATGGATTGTAAGGATACGAACTTGGGCTATAGTTCACATAAAGAAGTGACTCTCATTTCATAAGAGCTACACATGTCTAGGTATGATCTATTTTTATAAGAGTTACATGTAGGAGTACAATCTAGTCATAACCTCACTTTCTGTGGTTCGTTGCATACGTTCAGAAAGAACTAGTTTGGTTGAGGTAGTTTTTTTTTCTAATGACAGTCATGCTTCGTCTGGTTTGAAAAAGGTGTACATATTCGGAAGAAATTCGAGGGAGCATGTATAAATCATGAATACGTAAGTTGATATTTGGCTTCCGCTGAAAATCTGGTGAGACAAGATTGTAAGTCATTTAGTGGGAATAAAAGTGTGCTATGGAAAATTTGCAGCTTAGGGAGATTTTAATCTTATTGGCTGTAGGGGAGTGGCTATGGAGAAGTATTTTCTTGGTTGGATGGTGATGTCTTCGTAGCATTCATGGCTACGCGGACAAGTTCAAAATCCATTATTAGTTTGCCAAAAGAGTACGCTCTAAATATCAGAAATGCATTTCTTATGAGGATTCTTATTGTCATATCTCAAGGTATTTGTATTCTTGTTATTCCAAACATGACAAGGTTGTCTGGTTTTGAATTTAATTTTGAGGTTAGGTATATGTATCCGTGGGGGGTACTTTGTGACCTTCGTCAAACTCTTTTTGAGTTCTTGCGAACAACCCCTACATTCACGGTGTCAATGTTGACCATGTGGAGATTTGGAACTGAAACAAGTGGTCAAGGAAGCACAAACTCTTTGGAAAACTTGTTGCATCCGTGTCCGACACATATTCGACATCGACGCGTTTGACACGCCTCCGACACATGTCAGACACTTGGTCAACGTGTCGGCAGGTGTCAGACATATGGTCAGCATGTTGAACTCGCCTTTGATACACTCGGAACTTGGTCAAGACACAGTCAAGACTCGAATTTTTTTTTTTTTTTAAACTTTTAAATGTTTGTAGATAACCACCTAATTTAATAGTTGTTGATCCATCTGAAGTGACTCTTTCAATTGCGATTTAAGACGAATAAGGCAAAAAAACACTAAAGCATAGAGCTTCTTATTCGTCTATTTTCTACTTTATTTTTTTCAAGCAACTGAGTGTCATCTTCTTCAAACACTCCAGGAAGACACTTTATTAAATTATTATTTATGTTTATATGACTTTTTAGAAAATTAGTATAACGTGTCGTCGTGTCTCCGAGGCCTAGTTTTTGGGAAACTGTCGAGTTCGCGTGTCATTTCCGACACGATGCACATGTCCATGGGCTTGCTTTTGAAAAACACATCTCTTATAGGGTGGGGAGGGGAGTAAGCGGGATGGATATCTGGATAGCAGAGTTCAACCAAAATTTGAAATTTTCAATGGGAAAAAAAGGTGCCACAGCCGATTTCAATGTCTTAAGAGGATGGTAACAATGCTTGAAACATGGGTTTTGGAAGGGGTATCCGTGATTGGAAAGTGAATCGATCATGAAGTTGGTTGGGCTGTTCAACCAAACTTCAATCCCATTGCAGGAGGATGAAAAGAATAGTAGGTTCATAGTGGAATAGAGTCTTGTTATAACCTGCTTACATCCACTCACAGCAAAATAACAACAAACACGACTACCATTGATTTTAGAAGGCCCATCTTCTGGAAGAAACAATCCTTGCCTCAGGCAAAAATTCCACTTAGGATGTGCGACTGTGCGTGGTTCAATGGAAAATTTTCCAAGAGAATTTGTTAAAAGTGAAAAGGGAGAGGAGGGAAATAGGGAATATGAAAGCAATGAGTGGTTAATTGGGAAAATGCAGGAAGATATAAATCTTGATGATAGATTGATATATCCTAATGATACCTTGACTAGGTCAATATGCACAAGTTGCTGGAGTGGACATCACAACCACATAGAAGTTCTTACAACTCCAGCAACTTACTCTGTTGCACCTATCTACATCTACGCCATTCAATTGTTGGATTTAGAGGAAGACATGGTTGATTTTGAAGATGATAGAAATTTTGAAGTTGATGTTGAACGAAAATGATGATAAAAAATTGGGTTTTGAAGAGAATGAGAAGTTGGTGAACTGGTTTACATTATGTTTGATGTTTTTGTTGTTGATTTTTTTTTTTTTAAATATTTTATTGGATGTTTGCAAGTTACTTGATATTTATGTAGTGTATTTTTCGCTATGCTATGTAACTTTATTACGTTTCCATTTCGATTCTAGGTAGTTGCGTGACTTTCTGTACATATTTGTCAAAATGATGATGGATGTTACTATGTTGATATGCTTAATTTTTTTTATTTTTTTTAAATCTAAAAAAAATGTTAAAATCACCTCGCGTCACGTAGGCATGCACATCCTTAGGCGTTTTTCAGCCTGTCCGCTTCACTTCCGCCTTAACTACAATGATTGGATGGGCAATTTTGCTTGGGACATAGCTCTGGCAAGCCCATTCCCGAGCTCCTTACGTGAAACAAATTTACCATACTAGATTAGTATTTTTGCTAATTTGTTGCAATTTATTTTCTTTGTATGTTTTCTGTCTTTCCTCCCCTAAGTTTCTTGCTCTGTTTGTATTCATTCTCTATTTCTTAGTTCTTAATGAAAGTGATATTCATCATTAAAAAAAAGTGACAACTTTTTCTACAATTTGTGGCCTAGATCAAAAGCTGCACTGTAGAAGATAAGGATGAATATAAACTGAGACTGATGTACAATGCTTTAATTTTATGTTAAGATTCACAAGTTTAATTACATTAGAGTACACTATGGTAATGTGAAAATTTACATTACAAGTTCAATTATTTTCCTTGGCTTCTGTTCTTTGGAGAAGTGGAGCAATATGAGAGGAGGAAAATAGGCTAAAGATGAGGGTTTCTATTCCATGAGAGAAATTAAACATGGAAAATTTTGGGCTATCAAACAGCCTTAACATGCGAGTCGAGGCGGAGCAGGTTCCTTTTCCCTGGAAAAGTGGCTATCAAACAGACCCTAATAGTAATCTAAAAACTTGTCCGTGAATGTGTCATAATAACATTTCTAATATTTATTATTGCAATTATGCTCATGAAGAATAACCTTAGTGTGAGGTTCGAGTGACTGCAGCATAAACCAACTGAACATATCATAGTAGTCATTCAGATTTCAATTTTCTGTAATATATTTATACAAGTTTATTCAACCATTAAATGCAACATTATGAATAAATACTTGTTTCTTTTACTGTTCATGCCAGTCCATCATGCCTGGTTTTCCATTTGTCAGGTTTTGGCTTCTGAGGATGAACAAGATGCTTTGTCAACTGATCCCGATGAACTTATTGATTCTGAAGACAGCGAAGGAATAAGTGGAGACGAAGAAGACATCTTCCGGAACCTTCTTGCCAGGGCAGGGTTTCATCTTACATATGGAGATAATCCTTCACAGCCTCAGGTGACTTTGAGGGAAAAACTTCTAATGGATGCTGGGGCAATAGCTGGATTCTTGACTGGTCTCCGCGTTTATCTTGATGACCCCGCTAAAGTAAAGCGCTTGCTCCTCCCAGCTAAGCTCTCTGGTAACAATGATGGAAAGAAAGATACCACAAGGAATGATGAATCCTCGCCTAGTCTGATGAATTTGTTGATGGGGGTTAAGGTTTTGCAGCAAGCAATAGTCGATTTACTTTTAGACATTATGGTTGAGTGCTGCCAACCTTCCGAAGGAAAAATTGCTGAAGATCCATCTGATGCAAGTGCAAAGTTTCCTGTAGATGGCAATGGAGCAGTCAGTCCAACAGAATCTGGCAGTGAAAATGTGGCAACCGAGCCTGTGCAATCTCCCATACATGAGAGATTGGACTCTGGTGGCGATGAAAGTAGTAATGCACAGCAAAGCTCAGACATGAGTGGCACCGATATGCCCAAAAAGACTGTTCCTGGACTGCCTATCTCTCCTCCAGAAACTTCGGCCGGTGGTCTTTCCTTAGAGAATGGTTTTGTCCGAACTCCCAAGGTACGATCAGTTTTTATGGTGCTTTGATTATTGTCGCTTTTATTATTGTAAATAACTAATCTTACTGTCGACAAATTTTAAGTTCAAAGCTTGTTTTGAAGCTTGTCAGTCATATTTTAACTGTGGAACAAATTGTACCTTAGACTAAGTGGCCGGAGCAATCGGAAGAACTGTTGGGATTGATTGTGAATTCATTGAGGGCCTTAGATGGTGCTGTACCACAAGGTTGTCCAGAACCAAGAAGAAGGCCTCAGTCTGCACAAAAGATTGCTCTTGTATTGGATAAAGCTCCCAAACATCTTCAACCAGATCTAGTTGCTCTGGTGCCGAAATTGGTTGATAATACAGAGCATCCGCTTGCAGCTTGTGCACTTTTAGATCGGCTTCAGAAGCCTGGGGCAGAGCCTTCCCTTCAAATACCTGTAAGAATTTGTCTTGAAGAGCTCCATCTTTGTTGAAGCATTTGCATATGTTTGAATTTTTTTTTTCTTCTCTTCGATTGCTATTCACTTTCTGAGAAATATATTATGTTGCGAACTTTTTTTCTTTTGCACCTCCTACATTGGTAGTTAAGTCAGTTTCTGCACTTTCAGCTCAAGTACAAGTTACTTTGGTTCATCAGGTTTTGGATGCTCTTAGTCAATTAGAATTTGGAAACGAGGTATGGGAGCGTGTCTTGTTTCAAGCATTCAATTTGTTGTCAGACTCGAATCACGAGCCCCTTGCTGCTGCCATAAGTTTTATATTTAAAGCTGCATCCCAGTGCCAACATCTTCCTCATGCGGTACGGGTGTGGCGCTTCTAGTTTACGTTGATATAGTTAGGCCAGAATGGTTATGATTGTTTTTTATAATTTGATATTTTATGTACAAACTTTATTTTTATTCTTCTGTTGTAGGTAAGAACTGTTCGTGCCCGGCTAAAAAGTTTGGGTGCTAATGTTGCTCCTTGTGTTTTGGATGCTCTAAGCAGAACTATACATTCTTGGGGAGATGTAGCTGAGGCTATAATTAGAGATATTAATTCTGATTGTGAGCTTAGTGAGGGTTGCTTAGTGATGCCCTGTGGGCTCTTCTTGTATGGTGAAAAAGGACTTAGTGCTGAAAGGTTGCATGCAGTGGATGAGCAGGTTCTGCTTGCAGGCCGTCGCTTTTCAGATATTTATGTCCTTATAGAGATGTTATCCATTCCTCGCCTCGCTGTTGAAGCTGCTAGAGCTTTTGAGAGAGGTGTTGCACAAGGAGTCATTTTTAACCAACTGGTAGCCTTAGTCTTGGAAAGACGTCATGACCACAGATTAAGTATGAATTCTAGAGTTGTCGCTGAGAGTTCTCAGCATAAAGTTTCAGTAGCAGAGAGAAAAGCTAATGATTCTTTGTCGATCCAAGATGATGATTTTACTCCAATTCTTAGTCTTGCTGAAACATTGGCCCACTCTAGAGACCCTCAGGTGCAGGGGTTTGTAAAAGTGTTATATTCGTTATTGTTTAGAATCTATATTGATGATTGTTATCGTGGACGGATGTTGAAAGGACTTGTTGACCGTGCCACCAGCAGCTCAGATAGTTGTCATGTAGTAGATTTGGATCTGGATATCTTGGTGTTCTTAGTTCATGAAGAAGGGATTGCCAAACTAGTTCTCAGTATGATGAGGGAGGTTGCTGAACTTGCAAATGTTGACCGTGCGGCTCTTTGGCATCAATTATGTGCTAGCGAAGATGAGAATATTCGTATGCATGAAGAAAGGAAGGTTGAACTGTGCAACATGGCTAAAGAGAAAGATATTTTGTCTCAAAGGCTGAGTGAATCTGAGGCAACTACAGACCGTCTTAAGGTACCGGCTCTTTATCAAAATTGTTCACATAGCCAATAACAGATTTTGATCTGATATTGGATTTTTATACAGATCATGATATTGGATTTTTATACAGATCATTATGGCTAACAATTTCTAAAAATGACAGTCTGAGATGAAGGCAGAAATGGACCGGTTTTCTCGTGAAAAAAAGGAACTTTCTGACAGGATACAAGACCAAGACAGTCAGCTTGATTGGTTTCGCTCAGAAAGAGATGAAGAAACTGTAAAGCTTAACTCGGAGAAAAGAGTTCTGCAGGATCGTCTTCATGATGCAGAGACCCAACTTGCACAGTTGAAGTCCAGGAAACGTGATGAATTGAAGGTGAACACACATTTTCTGCCCATTATGTATCGTGTATGTTTTTTAAATTTCAAACTTGAATGTTTGGTTTCCCTGATTCTGCTCCATGAATTGAAGGAAAACATATTTTGCAATGATATGGAGCCATGATATGCAATCTATTTTCCAATATAGCAAACTAGAGCAAAACAATGGGCCTCCAAATGGAGGTTAGAACCACAAGTTTGACCCCAATTAAAGAAACTCTCAGACCTCATCACTTTGAAACTAGGTTTTAAGAATGCCCAATTCCAAATACGTGCACTTACATCCAAAAAGTCTTAAAAAAGCCACTTACTTTAGAAATTTTGGTCTTCCTACCATTCCAAATAACTTAACAAATAACATAAGGAGCGAGCTCCATAATAACTTGGATTTCCCTTTGCAGTAGGCCATACACTTTGACAACACAATGATGACAGGGCAAGGAACAAAATTAGAAGAAAGTAAACCCACACATCTTGAGTGTGAGGGCTGTGAGAAGAACGATCATCTATCGATTCCACCCCCTGTTGACAAAGCACACATCCATTCTACACTTGCATTCCATTCGGAGATATTCGATTCTACTCCAAGCTCGATTCTAGTCAAGCTCCACTTGAAGGAATTGATTTTGCGTGGACACCCTTCCACCAAAGCACCCTGAAAAGAAAGTTACAAAAAAAAAATGAGGTTACGGTCCAAAGGGAATTAAGTTTTTCATAAAAAGAGGAAACAAGTACACCTTGTTATTGTTCCATTTCCAAGCATACTCATCCACCTCCTCATCTAGGGGCTTGTAAGTGATGAGGAAAGCAAATTGGCTGTCTTGCTCCTCTCACACAGATCATCTGACAAGGAGCAAGGTGTAAATATCTAGGAAAGAGGCATTTAAAAGGAGACTCCCACACCTATACAGACACGCCAAAACTTCAGTTTGTTACTAGAGAAAATTACACTCCCTAAGTAATCCTCCCTGATATTAGAATGGTCTTTTAAAGGCTAGCTTTATAAAGTTCAGTTGGGTGCGTAGCAATCCAATCCTCCTCCTCCATGATGATTCTCTTGGATAATTCTCCTCCAAAGATTATTGGTCTCTTTTACATACCGCCCAAGCCATTTTCCAAGAACTGCGTCGTTCTTCCTTACTTTTTACCACATGAAACCTCTTGTCATGGATGGTTCCTTTTTCCTTCCCATAGTTTGGAAGTTCTCCCACTTTACCACATGAAATCCTTTGCATTTGATGTTTCCTTTCCAAATTATAGAAGTTACTGGGGATGACTTATATTTTGGGGATATCGAGAGAGGCAATGGAAAGAATGAAAGATAATAGGTTGGATTTAAGGGGTAGAGATGGAAAGATTAATAATTGGAATGTTGGATTAGGGAACCTTTGATAAATTCTAACCCCCTTCAAGGAGCTTAAAAGTTCAAGTGGCAAATCAACTTCAAGGGATTTGATTTGATAACTGGGTTCCATAAAATCTTTAGATTTAGAGTTGTACCTTGAGGTATATGGAAGGAAAAGAAACTTAACTTCACATCATATAATACCTGCCAACTCCCTCATCCTCACCCCATACATCACACTTTTAGAGAAGTTAATTTTTTGAAGCGGAAGCATTTCCAAACACGTTGAAGATGTCCTTTAGAGTTTGGACTTGGAATTTGACAAGGTCAAGGAAAATGATGGTGTGGTCTGCAAAATGCAAATGGCCTCAGTTTTGTAAACCACTCCTGGCGTATCTTTTACCTAGGGTTGAACAAAAAACGGAATAAACTGATCAAAATCGAACTGATCGATTCCCATTTTGAAAATTTGAAACTGATATGGTCGGTTCGGTTTTTGTTTCGATTTTTGTTTCGTAGGTGATTTTAACCGACAAAACTGAACCGACTGAGTATATATAATATATATGATATCTAGAAATAATATAATATATTTAGTTTACTGGTTGATTCAGTTTTATATCGGTTTCAATTTGCAGTTTATATAAATTAAGATTGGTTCGGTTTTCTTGATGTTTGGTTCGGTTGATGGTTTCAGCCTAAAACCGAATTGTGAACAACCCTACTCTTTCACTTGTTAAATTCAGAGAAAAACTTCTTAATAACCCTAAATGGGTGATAGATTAACCAATGCGTGTAATCATCTTCAAAAAAGAGTTTTGAGTGACACTTTTTAAATTTTGTGACCGATACGCTTAGTGGCCCACCCAATATGTCTTTCTAGTCTATATTACTTTTTTTCCTTTTCTTTTACCTGTAAAATAAAGATATTTCATTCACAAAAACTATTCAAAAAAGAGGACTAGGACAAAAGTATACATCATGTGGTGTGTTTATGCACAATGTGCCCTCAGTCAAATGCACATACATGAGGAGAATTGGGAATCTTTGAACATCCCCCATGAGGACACCCAAACCTAAATACACAGTTTGATATCTATCCACAAGCTATCTATGGTTTGTACTCATTTATGAAAGTTCTGCTATTTCTCTCCTCTATAACACCTAGTCAAAAGCATGAAGCCTCACCTTTCATTCCTGAATTTCAATCCTGGAGAAATCAAGTCTGTCAGCTTTGGTGGTGTAACATAGTTCCACCCATGGTATGAAGGAATTGGGTGAAGAGTAAGGAGGAATAACTCTGAGTTCAGTCATTCATTTTCTCCACACAGTTTTGGAAAGGCTGCACAAGTAAGCTAGGTGATCCACTGATTCCTCAGCTGAGTTACAGAGAGCACAGTGGTTGGGTAGGGTCATGCCTCTTCTTTTTCTTTTGTTGATGTTGTTCACTGTGAGAACCTTTCCATGAATAAATGACCAGTTTTCTTTTATCAACTTGCATTGTATAAATGATTTTAATTTTCAAACATTTACTCTAAACATTTACTTATTATATATTTTCCCAATTTCTTCTTTCATAATTAATATGTTTTCTAACCGTTTCACGCTTGCATATTTTTTATCCACTCATTTATTTTAGTTTAAATGCATTTTAATCTTTTTTTAACCATTTACTGTTGGTAGATACTTGATGCAAAACTTGAAGCTTTACATAAAGTAAGATTCATGCAAATAATATTAAGAACTTGGCCACTTTGATTAAGTTATATTCATATAATGCAGTATAAAAGGAGAGAGATTTGAATGATCCTAAAATTATGGAAATGTTGGCTCAATCGATGAATGTGTCGTATTCATTCCCCAATCAAATAAGTTTGCAAGTTTGCATAGAAAAAGTTTGCATATGTTAATCAATTCAGTTTATGAATCACCAAAAAAAAATTTGAGGTAAGAGTGTGAATTGGAAATAGGTCGAAGTAGTGGTCTTTGAAAAAAAAAGTCTTAGAGAGATGAATAGGTTATAAAAAATATTGTCAATAAAATAAATTAGAATACTACTTTGGTAATAAATAAGTGAAATTTTCATATAGGATAAGATTTACTTTATATGCAAGGAGAGTAATTTTGGGAAGTAAAATGGGTTCAAAGCATTACTATCTATAGGTCCTAAATTTCAAATGAAGTGTTCGCTAAAAGACTGTTAAAAAAACAATTCAGCCTATTTGATCCAAAACCAAAAGTCATATTATCGAGGGCTTTAACTAATGTTCCCTAAAACTAATTGTCGGACGTAGTACAAGAACAAATTTCTTCGTGCATTTAGATTCATGAGGTTTGTGATTGATTTTGGCTTTAGATTATTTGCTTGATAGATCACAGATTTTTATTATTTATTTATTTATTTGTTTGTTTTTAATTTGTTTTAGGTTACCGCAGCCCTCTCTGTTCCTCTTAGTTCTCTTTTAACTTTATTTCTCCTCGGTAAACCTTCAGTCTCTAAGATTCTGTCACGCTGATATTCTGCATGTTGAAATTTCTGTAAGTGGTTGAAAAATTGGCATTGTTATGCTTCTAGATCAGTGTTCCGTCTTGATGTATTCGAATGTGTTAGTTCGTAATTTGTATGAAACTCCTGTAGAAGTTCATTTTTTTGTGCTTCTTCATCATGGAATTTGGCTATGCCTCTAGATCTCCTACTCATTCAATCATACCCAACTTAAAAAAAGGGAGGCTTGAATAATTGTTTACTTGATGAAAATTGAACAAGTCCACTTAATCAATTCTGGATGATGCAGAGAGTAGTGAAGGAGAAAAATGCTCTTGCAGAAAGGTTAAAAGTTGCTGAAGCTGCTCGGAAAAGATTTGATGAAGAGTTGAAACGATATGCCTCAGAGACTATAACTCGGGAGGAAGTCCAACAGTCACTTGAGGATGAAGTCCGCAGGTTGACACAAACAGTTGGACAAACTGAAGGAGAGAAATGTGAAAAGGAAGAACAGGTTGCTCGATGTGAAGCATATATTGATGGGATGGAAGCAAAATTGCAAACCTGCCAGGTAATTTATTCTATTGTATGGAAATTTCTTTTGCTCCACCAATCATTGACTTCTGTGCTGTGTTTATGATACTTTCTTTCCCGGGTGTTTTAGTCCTACACGATTTATACTTACTCCCTAAACTGAATGAAATGCAAAGGAACTTAGTGAAAGTAAGAAGCCAAAGGGAATTCGTCGCTTCAAGAAAATAAGAATAGATGTGTGACATATAGTACTTGGATATGCGTGACTGAAACTCCACTGTCCTTAAAGGCCTTACGAAACCTGTTAACTATCCTCCCATGACCCTCAGCGATGAGAATGAACTGGGATGGAAATGAGGATTCCTTGCTAGGGCCCCTAGCTGCAAAAAAAATCTGCCAGACCCATCATCCAAAATTGAGAAAGGCTTAAGCACATTTTCTAGCGCCAACTAAACCCGATTTCCTAGTCCAAAAAATTCTAGTTCACATGATCATACGCCCTTTTCTAAATCAGCCTGACAGTTTCCCCATTTTCCCAAACTTGTGATCATACACCCTTTTCTAAATCAACCTTACAAGTTTCCCCACTTTCCCAAACTTTTGACTTGAATGGTTCAAATGATTCCGGGAGAAGTGGTTTGATTTATGGAGTAGGGTGCTGTTGTTTCTTTCAATTTCTCTCTCTTGATAAAGCATCATTTACTACCCCCAGCCTTCCAGATTTTTGTCCTCTTTTTGCTTTGAAGTATACCCTTGGTTGATTCCCTTGAAGAATTTCTCAATTTATCTTTCATCATATTGACTAAATATTGTTAAATGTTTTTATGCAGCACTACATACATACTCTTGAAGCTTCACTTCAGGAAGAGATGTCTCGCCATGCACCTCTCTATGGTGCAGGGTTAGAAGCTCTCTCAATGAAGGAGTTAGAGACCATCTCACGGATACATGAGGATGGACTTAGGCAGATCCATGCACTTCAGCAGCGGAAAGGTGGTGGCAGCCCTCATATGAGCCCCCATACCCTTCCCCATCCCCATGGGTTGTATTCTAACGCACCACCTCCCATGGCAGTTGGTTTACCTCCCTCCCTCATCCCAAATGGCATTGGATCCCACAGCAATGGGCACATGAATGGTGGGGTAGGACAGTGGTTTAATCCTTCCTAAACCCACCATGAAAGCTTCACATAATTCAATGTAAGTGACAGTGCTCCTAGGACATCTAGCTGGCCATTTGTTTCACCATTGGAGAAAGCTCACAAAATTTCAATATGAGATTTACCTTTTTTTTTGATATTTCCTTTTTGGTGTTCTTTATTCAATTCATCTCATTGCAATTGAACTGATAGAACCATTGGATCACCTGTCAAATAAATAATAGGGAAAAAAAAATCACAGAGAACTCGAGGGAGAAAGGATTAGCACTGTAATAACTGAAGTGGGAAGAGTAAGAATCTGATGGAACTCGAGGGAGAAGGGATTAGCCATATGCTTTTCATTTTGCAAATGAAGTATTTTGGGATGTTTGGAAATATCATATATCGACCATTTGGAATCAATTCACTTTATTTTTCGTGTTCTGAGAATTCATGATTTTTCTTTGTTAGTGGACCGATTAGCCACTAGTTGTTTTACAGGAGTCCAAAACTGCATTTAGCTTGTTTCCTCGTGTTGTTGAGCATCTTATAGCATTGGTTGTACATATTGGACCATTATTTTCTCGTGTATGAGATCCTTAGATTTCTTTGAAGTATGGTACTTTCCTGCTCATGTTAAATAGCTGTAGTGTCGCCGAATTAGTTAGGCCTTGTTTTTCCAGTCAGTTTGTACGCAGTAATGCCAGACTCTGTAAATGGTGGCCAAGATAAATGCTCTATTGAAAAGAAAGTGAAAAATATCGATGTTTTGTGCATAAGCATCATCTGGCGATGGTGATGCATTAATAGTAATAGTAAAGATAAGGAGGATAACACATTAATCGTAATAGTAAAGATAAGGAGGATAACGGCAGCAACCAACAGTTGAGCATTTCAGCAACTTGCGACACAAGTGAGCTGAGGCTGTCTTTGTTGAAAATGCGACCACTTGCTGGGTTTAATCCCATAAAAGAACTATGTTAGATGGCTTTATCGCAATCGTCCTACTTGGACTTTTGGTCTAGTATTATAGTTCATTTATAAAAAATAGTTTCGTTGTTGAATGACAAATCAGAAATTAATGGAAAACACCGATGTCAGCAACATTTTTCAACCAAGAATGTTCTCAAGTCGAAAACCTTTGGGATTGACAAGAAAGGAATCACAAAAAAGTCGATCACGTTCATAGAACGTTATGTCGTAAACAATGTCAGATATTTTATATGTAACATCAATTATACCTCGGGTTTGCAATAAAATGAATCAATCAAGAACTTAGATTCCTGCCTGAACATTACAACAGAATTAATGCAGGTCCAAAAATCTCAGATCTCAAAAAACATTATTGAGAACAATACGTTCACAAAACAATCAAATAATTCAAAGCTCACTCCGACTCTCTTTCCAACTGCCAAAACACTCATCTACTACTGCACATGCATGAAACATATGGTACAAATGATCTAATCTTCCCCATACGAATAAAAATCGAGTTGCTTCTATGGCATGTTTAAATAAAGCCAGCGTGAGGATTGTAGGCTTGATGAACAGGCATACCATTACCATAGGTATGGGGCACACTGCTATATGGACCGCCAAAAGGATTTATAGGTTGTTGCTGTTGTGGCGTCATCATCATCATCTGTTGCTGCAACATGAAGGCTTGCTGTTGGTGAGCCATTGTTGCCATCTGCACATTATGAGGTGCAGCAACCCCATTGGAGCCAAGGAATGGATCATGCGATACTTGTTGCATCATGGGAGCAGCCATAGACTGTGGCTCCCATGGATTGTAGCTCGCATTCTGGTTTGTTCGTCGCATAGCATCATCATATAAGCTGTCCAGTGTCAGCAAGTCCAGTCCACCCGCCTAGTTTCAGAAGCGCTCAAAGACATTAATATGAGATTGATCTTCAGTTGACTCAAACTTAAACTATAACAAAAAGCGAGATGGTGGAAAGAAGTTCATTCACATGCAGGATAAAAAGCTAGTTCTATGCAAGGGGTATGAAGAAAATTTTACAGAATAAGATAGTTTTATCTAGCTGGCTATATGATTGGTTATTCCATTTCTAGTTTTCTAAACAATGCAGGAAATGGTAGGGAACCCAAGATTTTGCAACCAGGGTGAGGGGGACGTGTCACGATCTGGGATGTTCACGTAACTCGAGGAATATGTCATCTTCCCAAACTGTGCCACGTTAACCTGGTTGCAAAATCTTGGTTCCAACGTATTTTTGAATGGTAAGATTACCAATTTGGTCGCTGCTGCAGCGCTATCATTCGAGCTTGGAGCAGTCACAAGTGCCAACTCCCAACCTGTAGATCCATTTGTTGGACTTTGAGCAGGAACATCAGTCGATGGATCAGCTGCAAGAATTTAAAACATCATGAGCTACAATTCAAGATTATATCAACTGCAATCCACAAGACTTCAGGCTTTGAGTTATTGTTCGATCAAAAGCAACTCTAGTAAAAGCTTAAAAATGGATATTTTTGTAAGTATTGCAAAGCTGAAAATGTAAAGCATGCAATGCACAAGACTTCAACTGTTCGATCGAAAGCAACTCTAGTAAAAGCTAAAAAATGGATCTTTTGATTTTATTGAGAGTTGAACTCAAGAATCTCCCGCTTACTAAACGGGAGCTCTAACAGAGCCATGAAAGCTTGATGACCTTCAAGCTTCTATAAGGTAGATGTTCACTAGGACGTCTTATTCTATTTTAGTGATAATTAAGAAAACATGTAATAAGCATCACTAGGGAAGACAGTCACACCGATCCCCATCAGGAGTCTTTGGAAGATTATTTCCCATCCTATATGTTGGAATTTACAAAAAATGATAACGAGGTAGTGATGACTTTTCGGCCTTGGGATTCCACCAATCCTACCTTAAGAGTACTTTTTAAAAGCCTTTGTCGAGCAGTGTACAATACGAGTTACGTAATCCTTTATTCTATCCTGTCATTGCTTTTGGACAATGTTTAAGTTCAAATAATTTTCTGTTCTCTTAACTTATAAAGGAACCAACTGGCTTACTACTATGTAATAAAGTTATGGATTACTTACCAACTGGAACAATTGCAAGAGCCAAAGCATTTTTCTCATCCAGTACTGAGGCATCTGGACTAGGATCGTTGAGACCCTGGTACCCATACAATAAAAAATTTCAGAAAAGGATCATAGCCTGCAGACTACAGTTAGCATATAAATTTGAACGAACAATAGAAGTTAGGTCTAAAATGCATAAACTGGTTTGAAGAATCACCAAGAGATCAGGTGGCTCAGAAACAGGAGTTTCTACTTTAACTGGTTCTGGTGCAGGAGGCGACAATGGACGTACTGTCTCTGCTTCTGGAGATTTCTTGTACTCTATGGCCAACATCTCCTTGGGTGCAGCTATCTTATCAATAAACTGCTTACATGAAATGAGAGAACCAAACTTAAGTGTCACATCTTAAGCATCACATATTAATAATGAGTCTTGGCAGTGCCAATACAAGTAGAAATTCCTACATTCTCTGTTGAATCATAGATACTGCCCGACATGTCCTTTCAGAAATCATTTAATTAAAAGGATGTGCAATCAACAGTGAGAGCTACATATAATCAAGTGCAAATTTGCGGTCCAGAATTTGGTGTGGACAATTGTTTTTTTCTATTTAACCAATTGCTCCAAGTACAAACACAAGCTGGACGACAATTCAAAGAAATTGGATCCTAAGAAAGTGCTTTGTTATTGAAAGTTTTGGCATGCCAAAGAAACGCACCGAATGGAGCATAACCAAGTGACCAAAAAGACCAAATTGGAACCTCTTTTATATCCCCTAAAAATGTTTGATATTAATGGATTTTCATGACTGTATTTACATTTTGATTAATTGGCAATGAAGGAACTGATCATGATATTATATGACAAAAAGGATGCAGCCAGGCCATTCAAGAATAAAAGGGCCTCTTTAAAGATAGAAATGGTGCTTGATACATTATACGAGTGCAAACTAAAGTTCGCACGATTGGGCGCATTGGTAGGTTTAGATAAAAATCACTTTATGATCCAGAACTTGAAGCCACCATTACGGTAACTAGAACTTTCCACTGGCAACTGATAGGTCCTAAGAGTGCATTTGGAGTCTAGGTTGATGCACAATGCAAGACAAACATCTTCGGCATGGACAAGTCAATCACATCGTAAAGATATGTTATGCATCTGGAGGTGATTCTGATAGAAAGGACAAAACCTCCAGACAGCATTTCAAGCCCTAGTAAGAAATCATCTGCATCTGCCAATACCTAGGCATGAATTTGCCTTCTTTCAAGATTCAGAGGGACTAAAGAGTGCATAGAAGGACCTTTGAAATTGCTTTTCTAGATTTAGGCTGCCAGAGATCATTGAATTCTTTTTTAGCTGAGCAATTTGTGACATACAAGTTCTCAAATGTCAGCGCCACTGAAATCCTTACAATCACCAAGTATTTTCTGTGTTTGGTTGCTTTTCTAGTTGAACATGGTACCATTATTTTGTGTCTCAGTTTATATGCTTATATTCGGATGTAGGCGAACAATCTAGGAGAAGAGAAAACCGTTCTGATAACCAATACTTCATGATCGTTTTAATGCTTTACTATTAAAATTGACAGCCACCCTGAATCATATAATGCATTGAATCTACCTATCTAACAGGAAAAAGAAATTTCCATACCTTATCCTTCTGAAATGAGGAAGCTCGTGGAACATCTCTAACATACTCTTCCATAGCAGTTAAAAACGATGGTGGAGGCTGCAACATCAACAAGCACACAAGTCAGGAAATTGTATGCCATATCTTAACGCATCTAGAAACATCACAATACTGAAAATAATTAACAAAATCAAGTACCTGTTCAATTTTTATAAACCTCTCTCCCCGTCCAAGATCAAGGCTTTTACATATTTCATAAAATTCTGACAATCTCTCAGCCTGATTAGAAGATAGGGAACACTATCAAGACAGAAACTGTGTCCAAGTCGATGATTCAAGATACATGCAATAGTAGTAAGAAACTATAAGGAAAGGCACCTGTTGTCCTGCTCTGCGGTAGATATCAAGTGCTTTGACTGCATTAGGACGTTGCATCTCAAAGAACTGTTACGATACGAATAATCTTTATTACATAAGAAGAAGAATAAATAACCTTATGCCAATCCAAAAATTTAGGAAACCATTAGTTTTGTTCCATGAGCAAACGGTTATACCTTGTCGACCAAATTAACTGTGCCATCGCTAATAGCATTGTAAATCTTAATGCTTTCTCCTGCAACCTATTAGAAAAGATGAGCAAATCAGAAAACAATGTCATAGAATAATTACTCGTCGCTAATTAATACGTACATGAAGTATCACTTACCATAGTTAGTGTTAATTGAATCACAAAATTATAAACAGCTGCACCTTGTGGCTGCATAGAATAAGATTCACTTGTCATTAACATGGAAGAGAACTATGCAACATCAAGCCTCATTATCAATATGCATTGAATAGTATTTCACAAAAATTGAACAACTAAAAGTTTACCTGGCAATTAAGAACACGAAAAAGAAGTTGTTGCAAAGCTGGTAACTGCTCGAGCAACTCAGCAGTGTCCAGATCCTTGGTTCTCTGTAGATGACATTCAAAATAATGCTTAAGAATTGTTCTAAGATTGATTTCATTCATAATTGTCTTGGGAATCCCCAATGATCCACAACCGAGGATACACAGAAAGAGCCATATAAACTGATATATGATTAGAAGATAGTTCATCTACAAGAAAAAGAATGAGAAGGCACAAAAGTCGTATTAAACATGGCAAGTAAAATGCTTACCGGTGGATCTGTTTCAACGTCGTATTTCAAAACACGAAAACATTCCAGCCTCTCCTCCAAATATAATGCATATGTCCGGACCCATGCAGAATAGTCCCAAGCTGAAAACAGATAAGAAATGTTTTGAATTATTTTGCATTTGTAATGTCTGAGCATTTTCAGAGCAATTGGTACCATTGGGACTCGAATCATCTTTAAAGTGAGCCAAATTGAGCATATGGCTCCTGCTACTTCCATAATTTATGAGTTCCTCACGGAATGTTGGGTCCACCTCCCTCAAAGCACGGTGTATGACAATCAAAGTCTTCAAAGCAACCTGAATTTTCAGAATGAGTAAACCAAATTCCAATGATAAATGGGAATACAACAACCACACTTGGAAATGTATAGTCTCTAAGTCTATCACGTATGTGTCAAGTTAATAACTTCTAACTGAAATAGGGCTTGGTTTATATTTTCTGTCCAACCTGATGGCGAACTTCGAATTCAGTACTATGCAAGCTTCTATACCGTTCCGCGGATTTATAACGTTGACTCTAGTTCTAACATAACAGAGACTATGTAAAAGAGCACTTGTGAATTAAGCATGTTTTAGATGGACTAGAAAATAGTGTGGACCTACACAGCATGCAAGGTGCCTGGTGCCAGCTAGTAAAAGATGAAAAAGTAACACACACAAATTGACCATTACTTAAGTTCCTAAAACTTCAACTGCTAGGCCAAAATTCCAAGTTATCATAATCCAAAATAAACATTAGATGATAACCAGAAAATCAACATATATACAAATATAGCTATATCGTTTATTCTGCATCATTTTTATTTCTTTCTTCATTTTGTGTTACAGGTGCTCGATTAACTAATATTTCTTCTTTCTTTTGATACAAGACTTATCTTAAGCTACAAAATCAATGTTTTATGCCTTCATTTATCAACGCTCAAAAACATTTCTATGTAAGATGTCAAACATTTAACACCGAGCTTCGTACATGAATTCAGTTTCAGTATTCAATTCTGATTAAAGCTTGTCAAAAAATTCATACCGCCCAATTGTGTGTCTTGGCAAGACGCCTAGCAAGAGCATGGATGCAATAAGCAACGTCAGCTCGAGGCCTGGTAGCTGAAATAGCAGCAAATATTGCTGGAGAAAAAAAAATGCTCAACAATATCAGATAACAATGTCCTAAATTAAATAGTAATACTAATACCCATAAAGAACGGTGAAGCGTCAATTTCACTATTCATAAACCAGACTAATGTGCAATACGACAACCCAAATCAAATCGCAAAATTCACAACACAAATTCGGAAAGAGCATGATCAACTTACCCCTTACGTGCTTTTCTTTTGCTGGACGTTCAACATGGTTTGTGGCCCTAACAATGGCTATATCCAGTTCCTGTTAAAGCCACCAGTTCTTGAATCAAATACAAAAATCATAGTTATGAGCAAACATTCAAATTTCTCTCACCTTGTAATCACTATTGACTTTAGCCAATCCAACTGTCGTGGAGTCCTTGATGGCTCCTAAAGCCTTCCTCAAGCTCTTCTGGGTACCTAAAGACATCCTCTCTCTCAAGTACAAATCTCTACATTGACACAAGATATACGATTGGTTCCATGCAACAAAACTTTGACATTGCTAATTATGGCAAATCAAAAACACCGCTCTATCGAAACCAAATTTGATAAATTGAACAATAACATCACTAACTACTCTTATAACTCTTTTAAGATCTCAGCTAATTTAAAATGCAAATACTATCATTTTACCACAATTAAAGCACACACAATCCACCTCTAATCCAGTGCAATTGCAATTAAAGCACACAGAACAACACTAGCAACTCCGCTCATCATAGTTAGGTTTCTAACAATACAGATTCACCTCTGGTTTCAATTAGAGACTCAAAATTCAAAAACCTTCCAAACAACAAACCAATCTCTACAGTTCCAAATCAGTTCAATACAACTCTCTCTCTCTATCTATCTATCTATCTATCTATCTATCTATCTATCTCAATCACAGAAACAGATTCTTGAATTCAAGAAAATCGAATCAAACACTTAATCAAGAAACAAATGAGAGAATACATGCACCGAATTCAACCAAAATTTGTACAGAACTTAAGTAAACTCATATTCATGGAAGATCTAATCAAGAAAATTACCAAACGAAATACACCTTCAACAAAACAGAATCGATCGAAAGAACAACAAACACAGAAACAGCACCTCAACGTTCACCGAAGACCAGAAACACAGAGAGAGAGAGAGCGAGCGAGAGAGAGAAGAGAATTCGATCGGTGTGGTCTCTGCCTTCAAAAGCAGCAGAGAAGAGAAAAAAAGATTGAAGAAAGAGAGAGAGAGTTTGGTGTTTAGTTTTAGTTGAGTAGTCGGCGTCGTAAGAGTAGAGTGGCAGGCAGTCGACAGACACATCATCCAGATTATTATTACTCTTTCCTCCATTTTCTTTCAACTTTCACTCTTCTTACCCCAAAGTCAACTTTCATCCAGATTATTATTACTCTTACCTATTCAACTACTGCTGGCTCAAGGATTGTGATTTCGTTTTTCGAATTAAGTTATTTTAATAAATATTTCGTATATACTACTACTAAGGAATAATTTTTTTTTTTTCGAGTTATCGAAATTTAGTATTAAAATGATAAAAAAAATTATATTGATAACTTCAAAATTATAACCAAAACTTTTACATTTTTCGATACGTAACAAAATATTTTGTAAAAGTAACTTACCGAAATTACAATCATTGCATACTTACATTAAGAATTTATAAGACCTTATAAAGTCATACAAATTACACATCGAATAAAAATCACTTATATAATAAAATTTTAATATTAAACATTACAGTAGATTAATGTGTACTGAAACTGAAATAGCGTTAATAAAATACATAAATATTTTAATTTTAAAAAAAATTTGATGACACTAAAACAAAAAAAATATTTCGTAAAATTTTGACACAATCAAAAATCTTACTCGAGCACTCAACATCAACAACAAATATTTTAATTTTGAAAAAACCTTCGATGATACAACACCCAGGCATATTAATCGATCACTCAACGTCAACAACAAGGATGTAGTTTTATTTTACTAAAACAGTTTTTAATTGTGCAATAAAATACTTGTAGGAAAGGCGGGAGATGTCCGTAGAGTAGCTTCGTAGAAAAAAGCGCCTCTCTCTTTGTCAGCTATTTAGCCACCGCCGTTGAACGTGTTTATTCTTCTTTGGGGAATTACAAATCTTACACTCAAAAAAGCCTATTCTTTTTGTGTATATTACGAAAACGACATCAAGAAAGTAAAAAAAGAGGAGTCTGGTCATGGAACAAGAATTCGTAGTCAGTCAAAGTTGAGAATTTTTGGTTCAGCAATTGTTGGTTTCGGAAAATAATGTCACATTTTGTTCTAGAAATCCACCATTGAATTTGTATCAGAAGTTTGAAACATTGACTAATCGAATCAAGGAAGGAATGTGATTTTTGGAAGAAAAAAAAATGATGAAATTTCGCAAAATATTTCCTTTTTTGAAGTTATCGAATTTTTTTTGAAATTTAAAATATTTATTTTTTTCATCAAGTCAATCTCAATTTTTGTACATTTTAACTCATTATAACCTTAATTTAGTATTAAAATTTTGTTAAATAAATAATTTTCATATCATATGTAATTTGTATGAAATTATAAGTGTTATGAGACTCTTTATGTTCTATGTAAGAAGAGTTTAAAATACTTAATTATATCGATAACTTCAAATTATAATCAAATATTTTATATGTAATAAAATATTGAGTTATTTCTCATTTGGCACTTATTTATTTATAGTTATTTCTATTTGACCTCTATTAGTTTTAGTATCCAATCTAACAATCGTGAATTCAACTAGAAAAAATCTAATTGTCGAGGGAAATGGCGAGGAAAATAGCGAGGGACCCCACAGGGGGGAGGGGGAGCTATCCATTTCCTCGGGACATGCATTTTCAACCCTCGGAATGCGTACATTAAAAAGTCAAACGTACATTCCGGAGGGATGGACGGCTCTCCCTCCCCCCTGTGGGGTCCCTCACTGCTTTCCTCGACAATTAGACGGGTTCATTCAACTATATTGAATACCAAACAACATCCTAAGTTTTTCTAAAAGACTAACTTATCTTTTATACATGTTTTACTTAAAAATTAAATTAAATAAATAAATAAAATATGATGAAATCAAATAAGAAAAATGTCATTTTCTCATGCAAGGCTTTGCTTTTAATGGTTCACTTGTCACAGCTGCTGGCCTGCTGTAATCAATAAAAGAGTGAACCATCATTCATCTCACTTACTTCTACCTTTCTTCTTCTAAAACAATCTTCAATTGGGTGTGGGTGTGGGTGTGGGTGTGAGTCTCCCATTCATACAGACAATCAAAAGGTTTCAATTATTAACTCCCCCAAATTTTATAATTTGATGATTTGTTACATGAAATTGGGTGTTTTGTGGCAGTGGGTTTTGTTCTAAGTTGTGATTTTTTTTATAAGAGTAAATGAAAGGTTTGGGGATCTTATGTGAGTGAAGATGACTTTGTTTACTAATCAGTTCTGGGTTGTTTTACTTGTTGATCTGATTATGGGTATGGGTTTTACTTGCTTGGTTTGTGTAGGGCGTGATCCAAGGTACTGACATCAACTAAGCCTGGAATGGGGATGGTTTTGTAACAGAGGAGGTCAAATTAACGGAAGTCAAATAGAAATAGACATAAACAAATGAGTGCTCAAATGAAAAATAACTTTAAAATATTTCTTAACAAATCAACTTATCGAAATTATCTAAAAAAAAATCACAACCCTTGACGGGAGTACTAGTGGGTTTTGATAATAGTTTAGGTGAATTAATGTGTATTTAATGAGTTATTCTTCACGTTTAAAATGTTTGTTAGGAATCTTCCATTAACGAAAACAATTCAATTCATCTCCTTATTTTTCTACAACACTTTTATGATGATATCGCTCGTAGACCTATCGATCCTTCATTGTTGTATAAAGAAAATGAATGAGATCTGATCAAGGACATATATCCATGTACCTTGAGTATTGTCTAGACTATCTCAATAATTTTTTAAATTTGATACGACATTTCTCTTTTATTCAATCGTAAAGTTCAAATCTCTACAATCGAATGTAGACAACCCCGACTAATAAAACAATGATCAATGAAAGCTACCAAACATAGGCTTCGCGTGCTTAAATTACTCATAAAAGCATTTATACACTAAACCTTTTCATCTAACAAAAAAATCATGCCTAGGTTACAATTATGTATTAGATTCTATACTTTAAAAAAGCTTTATTATGCTTAAGATTTGCACTTGTTTATAAGGTTCAACTTTAAGAAAGTGACGCCTTATTGACACTTTATTAAAACAACAATTTTAGTCAATCATGCTTGCTAGTCTTTTTTATTTATTTATTAAATGTTTACCCTTTTTATAGATAACGTTTGTGATTGTGTTTTAAGATAACGAGTATAAAATATAAAAATCACTAAAAAATACTAACAAACATGACTGATTAGACTTATTCTTATTAAAAAGCACTCCCACAATACCTAATTTGATACATGGCATTGTCACCTACTCACCTCTCCATATAATTGGCACTCATAAGTTATTTAATGGGCCCTATCTATAAATGGGTCTGATTAAGATGGGCTTGAGTAATTATGGATCCGTATTGATTATGATTTTGGTCGTGATTTGGCACCTTTTTTTTATGATTTAAATTTTAAAAAGTTGCCAAGTGTTTTGATGACATTAATTTGAAAGAGCATTTTCATTAGTAACGGACTTACTTTTATCAATCTGGAAAAAAATATTGACAAGTTGATAGACATCCATTGATGAACAATCTTTTCTTGAAAATAAATTGAGTTTAATTTTAAAATCGATTAATGTATGACTTTAAATTTCGATCCGTGTTTCAGAGGTTACAACTAGATTCGCTAATTTTTCATGGGTCATCTTTTATCCTTTCCCCCAGCCGCTCATGTAAAAGAGACATCTCACATCAATACAATACTCAAAGCCGGGCTACTAATATATTCTTAAGAGCCAGGCCCTAGAATTAGATCCGTGTTAGAAGAGCATCAAGACCCTTCATCATCCTATTTTCTTCATATATATTTTTTTTTCTTCTGTTTTTCATTTGTTCTTGTGTTCTTCATCTGTTATTCTTCTTTTGTTCTTCATCTTCATCACGTTATTGAGGCTCTACTGGCGCTAAGGGCTTGGCTCTTAAGAATGGTTCTACTACATAATAAGATAACTCCTATAAAGCACTTGACAAAATGGCTTTACGTTGCACTTGACAAAGCTCAAATGATCTCAATTCTAGGCATTTCCCCTGTTTATATACACTTTGCGACCTAATAAATGGCCAGGATCTTTAAATGTGTCTTATATCTGATAGCCGAATATAAATACCCAAAGTACTTTAAAGTCTTCCTAGTTAATCTAAAAAATTTACATATTTGAGAGTGGACGACTCAAGACCCTGAGCTATAAAATTGATGGTTGTATATTTATTATTGAAAATACAAAATTTTATCTTAATATCAAGCCTTATTAGCAAATGCTGGTGTCTAAATGTGGTTGAAGAACAATTATGTTTTTTCAAATTTATTTTATTTTATTTTCATAGGTTTTCAAGCTACTCTTTAAAACCCTCCAAAGAGTAAAACCAAATCAAAATTTTTTTTAATTAGAGAGCCTCAACGAGTAAGTCTAGCCAACCATGTTTGCTAGTATTTAAAAAAAAAATTGTATTTTTACACTTTTTACCCATTTTCTTTAAAACACAATCACAAACACTATCTATAGAAGGGGTAGAAGTGTAAAAATACTCAAAAAAGACTAGCAAACATGGCTAGCTAGAATTGTTGGGACCTCAACCCTAATAATTTGCCATGGCAATAAAAAATATCAAACAAACTGAAACGTGGATCAATACCCAATGGCTAGATGTGCTCACCAATCACCACTTGCGATGAGTTGTACATTAGACTATAAAATGACTATAATACCCTTCCTTCAATATTTTGAAGTCTAAACCGATAAAGAAATGCAGAACGTTCGATTAAATAAGTCTAAACCGATAAAGAAATGCAGAACGTTCGGTCAAAGATGGCGACAAAAGCTATAAGAGAAATGGAGTACAAATGTTTTGCAACCAGGGTGTCGTGGCGTGATCTTGAAAGAATGATGAAATTCCCAAAATGTTTATGTGTATCTCGAGGTTGTAAAAAACCTCCTCTGATGATGCAACATCATCCTGGTTGCAAAACCTGATTGCAAAGCATGGTTCCCTAGCCTCACTCATTTCACTTTGTTCATATATCATGGGGGCTTGTTTGGTTGTCGTTCATTTTCAGGTTGGTTGTTGGCCCAAATCCAAGCTGGGTCTAGTTGGCATCATATGGTAACACCCAAAGATTGTGATTTCGTTTTTCAAGGTAATTTCAGTAAGTTGATTTTAATAAATATTTCGTTGTGTACAGAAAAAACATAAAAATTTCGATTGTAATTTGAAGTTATAAATAAAATTTAAACATTTTAAACTCTTACATATTACATAAAGAGTACCACGAGACTAGTAATGTCATACAAACTACATATTGCACAAGAATCACTTATATAACAAAATCTTAATACTAAACTAAAATTATAACGGGTTAAAATGTACCGACATTGAGATTGATCTAATGAAAAAAATAAATATTTCGGTAACTAAAAAAAGAGAAATATTCGATAAAATTTTGATATTTTTCGAGAAATCACATTCCTTGGTAACACCTACTAGTGTATATCTAAATGATGGACCCTGATTTAGCCCTTTATTCTATGTTGGATTTTTGTGAAATTCAACTTTTATTTTAGTTAAAAAATATATATATACTTTTTTTTTTCTTTCTTTCAACAGATGATTTCTAAAATCCATTTGAATTTTAAGTTTGGTTCCTTCGAAATAATTCTAGGATGTGTTTGGTTGGAAGAAAATGGGAAAATGTATAATGAAATTTTCATTTTTCACATGTTTGGTCCAAAATTGGACTTTGAAAAATTTTGAGTGATATATTATAGGAGTTAGAAAAATGCATGTTATTTTGAATGTCATATTATGATTTTGTATGAAAAAAAAATATATTTCAACCTTTGGAAAATGAATTATAAAACTTTACGGGAGAACACAAATTTATGTATAAGTGCACGTTTGAGTGACTAATATTATGATAAATGCTGATAAAATAGTAATATAAAATATCAATATTTAGTATTTCACTGATATCAAATGTCAGGGACTCTCGATTAATGGCGAGTTTAAAGGTTGACTTCAAACCTAAACTATTCCGGTTAGTAGGGCTGACAACAATATTAGTCACATGGGATACATGTAGAACCAGAATCGAATCGTTAACTCTCATATACCAATTTAACAAATTAGATAAAAAAAAAAAATCTTATCCCGACACTACTTTTATCGATTCTAGATCGAATTCAAGTTTATTCTCAAAGTATTAAAGTTTTGAAATCATACAAACTAAAACAATTGATTTTCGGTCATTGGAAAATGCTCCATCGAAGTGGTAAAATGTTATTGATGAAGTCGGTTTTCGCTCCCTGCATGACCTTGACATGCACAAGGAACGCACATGAGCCTTGGACCACCGTTGTAGTGACCGATGACACTCGGCGTTGAGGCGGACATGCCTGAAAACGCCTCAGGCGTGAGGCGAGACATTCTTAACTTTTTTTAAAGATTTTTTTTTTATAACAAATTGAAACATATTAGCATATAATATTATACATGATCATTTTGATAAGTATCATAAGCAAATATGTACAAAAAGTGACACAACTACCTAGAATCAAAATATTTTTTAAAGATTTTTTTATAATAAATTGAAACGTATCAGTATAGTAGTAGACATCATCATTTTGATAAGTATCATAAACAAATATGTACAAAAAGTGACACAACTACCTAGAATCGAAATGAAAGTTGCATAGCATAGCGAAAAGATGCACTACATAAGTGTCAAGTAACTTGTAAACATCTACTAAATCGTTAAAAATCAATAATCTTGAAAGAATAAAAACTTGAGAATATTGAACATTTGTTAAAAGAAATTGTTGGTAAAAATCCACAAGTATAATCACTATTAGTCTTACAAAAGAATAAAAATCATTGAACTAAAAAATCAAGATTGATGTTGATCACATATTGATCAAAATATGGTATGTTTTCTCCAAAAAATAATATAAAAAGTGTGACAAATTTATCAAAACTTAAAAACGTTTTATCTTGTTTTTTTTTTTATCAAATTGATCAAATATTACACCAATAAACATAAAACCTTATTATAGAGTGGGTTGCAATCACTTTTTGCAACAATTAGGTTGCAAATGGTCTGAAAATGGGTTGCAATTGAGCTGGCTACAACCAGCTTTTGGGCTGAGGCGGTGAGGCGGGGCGAGGAGGTCTGAGGCGGACGCCTCATTTCACTGCACCTCATTGCCTCACTTTGAGGCGAAATTTTGTAAAAACGTTTTGAGGCGCGCCAGGCGGTCGCCTTGACTACACTGGTTGTAAACATAAAATTTTTAGCGCACATTTGTTCACCAACATCATGTCTTATTTATAGTACTGGAGTCTTGGTTCGACCAAACCATCAGTGGCGTAGTTTAGAGAAAGATATCTTATTGGAGATTCATCTCTAATTAGGAGTTGTGTTGTGGAGGGAAGTTTCCATGTTAGACTCGTGATCCTAGGTACGCGAGAGTGTTGCTGAACAAAGGTACGCAAAAAATTGGAGTGTTGTCCATAGATGAAAATTTCCATTACGACGACTACTCTGGTATCTGCTTCCTAGTTGGAAACAAGATGCTACTAGCTTGCTCGTCCGAAGCTGATCCCCAAGATATTTTCTTTAATAGGTTTTACATGTATTGAGGATGATTGTGAGACATGTGGGCTTAGCATGTTGTAGTAATCTGGGTCCGTCTGGCGGACTGCGCTACGCGGGCTTGATGCCGTTTGGGCTGGATCAGTGTTGGGCTGACGCTTTGGCCTATTATTCTTGAGATCATCATGACACGTGTACAATGTAGGAGAGTGGACGTTTCGGTGTATCATCAGTTACGATTCTAGTTAAGTAATTGACTTTCTGCTCATTGACAACTCAAGCTTTTGAGAGGTATTGGTGGGTTCTTAACAATTGGTATCATAGTGAGACCCCACGTTCAAGGTAGGATTTCCGAAAGGGGTTGGATTAAGACAAACAGGAATTCTAAATGACGAGGAAATGAGCGAGGAAACCAGCGAGGGGAGTGAGGTGGAGGGGGGAGAACCATTCACCCCCCTCGGGATGCGCGCAAGAAAAGTCAACGCTCACATCCCGAGGGGGGTGAATGGTTCTCCCCCCTCCACCTCACTCCCCTCGCTGGTTTCCTCACTCATTTCCTCGCCATGTAGTGTATGACCACTAATGGATGAGTGAAGCTACCTAAAAGGGAGAAGACTACCATCGGACCAGAGGCCGAAGACGTCGACTTTGAAAGTGTAATGGAATGTTACGATCCTAGTTAAACAATTATGAGTTCAAACTCTATTGGATAAACCATTTCAAGATGTAACTTACAAAATAATTTATGAGTTGTCTAAAATCTTAGATTGTTATAGATTTCAAAAAATTAAAATATAACTCGAAAATACAAGATATTGAAATTAAGGTTATTTATCTTAATACTTTCATATAAGTTTTCTCTTATCTATAGCGTCATCTTTTAACCCGCCTTTTCTAAACGGCGAGAAAATGGGTGAGGGAAAGAGAGCGAGGGATGGGTGTAACCATCCATCCTCTCGATATGCTTGCCATCGTTAATCTCGAGGGGGATGAGTGTCGCCCATTCCCTCGCTGTAAAGAAGGATCCTTCACACTTCTTGGTCAACTTCACGATTTTCCACAAGAAAGATTTATCACAATGGATAGTTTAGTGTGAACCAAGAAATTAAAACCACCTGTCTCTTTTGAGCTTTGTGTAACGAAATGTAAAATAACACGAAGCTCACAAGGATTGATTTAGTGTGTTCTTTACCCATGGACAAAAGCATGCACAAAACATGAAAACATGAAAAAATATAGAAAAAGGGGAATATGAAAAGGCAATGCTTAATGTCTCTCACTTGAAATACATTAGCACCAAACAGATATTGGAATCCAAGCTTGCCATTCAACCATTCAATATAATCAAAGAATCCATCCCTTAATTTTAAGGAAACTTTCATTTCAATTTCCGATTCACATCTAATAAACTATGAGCTAAAAAGAATTAATCAAAATTTTGTAATGTTACAAGCACAAGGTGCCATCTTCAAGGTCAAGGGGCAACTTCATGCTCTCTTAACTACGGCAATGGCAAAACAAGGATGGTGACTAAATTCAAATGAAACCTTCAAGGAATCATCGTTTACCCCAGCTTGACAAATGACATTGAGCGCCACTCGGTTACGCTCAGCAATCTGTTCTATCTGTTGCAATTCAGCCAGTCTTTCCATGTCATTGGAGTAACTATTCTTGAGATCCTTCACTATTCTGAGAGCATCTCGAAAACAGTTATACTCGAGGAGTGTCTGGACATAGGAAAGAGAAGGGAAAGAGAAAGAAAAGTGCCTGATTAGAATTCAAATAATATTTGGGTTGAAGTAAAAGTAAAAATTGCATACTCACAGATAAGCGGACGTTCATCGTAGATTCTTTGTATAATTGGTATGAGATGTGATCAGGAACATGGGCTCTTTGTAGAAGTTCAAAGTGTTGGATGAATCTCTGAAGAAATAAAATTAGTCAGTGAACAAATCAATCACCACCAAGCAAATGAAGCGCGAAAATGGTTGTTCACATAGTAGCATCACTGATTTACAAACTTTTATAGGAATGTTAATCAAGATTGTAGGTAGAAAATATCAGATGAATAGTGGGCAAAAGATTCAGAAAGATCTGCAAACATACCTCTTCCTCCGTATTGAAAGTGCTCGGTTGCTCGAAGGCATTCCGTTCATTCCTCAGAGCAGCTAGCATCTGGAAAGATCAATGTAGTCAATAATTTCATTGAGTTGGCATATGTGAAGGGTAAATGCTGAAAGATGAATTCAAAAATTAAATTCATGTGATAATGAACTACTTTCATATACCATCTTTGGATTATTTTATTATTACTGTTATCCAACCAAAGTCATCATACGACAAATAGATTTACCATCGTAAGACCTTCGGAGAGGCATATGTAGCACTGGAGCAACAGAACTGGAGGAGGAAACAGAGTATCCCTGACAACATCCTTTGTTTGATCTCTTTTCTTCTTTGCCTTCCGCTTAACTGATTAAGAACAGAGATAAAACTCAAACTTCCATGTAAACCAAGCAAAAATATTTCCAATGAGTAAAACATGCATACTCTGGAGAAAAACATGTAGTTATACTTGGCTAACACACTTGAAGCCCTTAATATAGAAGGGAAATCCAGTATCCCTACCAATTATAGAAAAGAAGCCATGGCTAATTAATGACAACTGGGCATAATTTTGTTGGCTGCAGGTGGACCATTTACTACAGAAAAGGTCATGCAGAAATCATCATCACAAGGTCCGCTGGCTCGAAACAACTCGTTCTATCCCATTGAGATAGTTAATCACTACCTAATCTGGGTCCTCTTTCTCCTCTATGGTAAAAATCTGACAGGTACAAATTGTGGATACCTTCTTGGATTTCCACTAGCTCATTTATTATTTCCACAACACAAAAACTAAAATGTCCTGAGTAATTAACTCCACAAGATAAACTCACCAGCATCACCACTTGTCACCATCTTATGCTGCACCTTCTCCGAAAGTTTGATCAAAGCAACATATAAATACCAGTATATCATGCAGTATTCATTAGGAGAGTAGAGTTCCAGTTCAAATCCCAACATGATGAAGCGAGAAGCAATCCAATATGTTTGTTCCTCTGCCCAAAAAAGAAGATGTTTTGGCAATTTCATCCATACATTCTGCAGAAGTAGTAAAGTGGTCATGTTAAAACACATGATGGAAATACAGTCAAGAAACATGTTGATTTCATTCGAGAATAGTAGGATAAGCTACCACAATAGTTTCATCTATTATCTATTAGGATGAAAAATAATTGCAGAAAAGGTTCAGACCATTAGTGCCCAAGTGTAGAGTTACGTGTTTAATCACCATCCGCTCGAAGAAACACTTCAAAAGCGTGTTTTAATCACCAACATCACTTCGTGTATTTCCAGATAATACTCTCGAGGGACTTTTTGGTAGAGGCCATTTTCCCTGGGAAATGGAATCCAATTCCCACATCAGATGGCTTTCCGCTTTTTCACTATTTGGTTGTGTATTTAACGACAAGAAAAAAATTCCCATGTGCCTAGTTTTTCCCATTGGGAATCCAAATCTCTTGGCCCACCCCGGAGACGGAATATGCAGAAACAATTTCAATTCCTTAGTGTGTGTTTGATTGCATGGAATCTATGGAATCCATGAGGAGACAACTTACCTTTAAGCTAATTGGAGGCTACAATCATCATCAACATCTAGATTTGTGATCAATGTAAGAGCCGAACTCCCATGGATATGGGAATCACACTCCTCCCTCCAAAAAATGTGATTTCCATGTTGATGAGAGTTCAACTCACCCCATTGATCTCAAATCTAGATGTTGATGATGATTAAAAGTACACGATCCTCCCATAATTTTCATGGAATAGGATTCCAAGCAACCGAACACACCCTTGATGACTTCTTTAGATAATTTTCACACAGTACAGAGTTTAATAACTCTAGGCATGGGCTGAGATGATCCTGACTATGACAGTAAATGAGCATGGAATCCAATATTATATGTTATATGTTTCAATCTCGCTTTAACTGACACATGGTTCTCAGATATCTCCAATATTTTACCGAACAAAATCTTCAAGGGAAACTGGCCAAATGGTTCTCAGATCTATATTTGAAACTTAAATATAGCATGGCTTCTGTCCAACAACAGGTATGCGGGATCTTTTCATTTGAAAAAAAATACTGATCTTAAATAAAAAATACCTCAGCAACTGAAGTGTCTGGTAGTTCTCCGAACTCCCTCTTTAATGCCAACTCCAGCTGTGAATCAACAGTTTGAAAATAAAAACACAAGTTGCAAAAGTTCATTAACGCCAACTCCAGCTGTGAATCAACGGTTTGAAAATAAAAACACAAGTTGCAAAAGTTCATTCCTCAGGTGCTATTGCCTGTTTATAATTAATATAATGATATCCATCCATACATATATAGAATGCAAACATTTCAACCTAGGATGATGATTAGATTAGAGTCGGTGAATAATAGAAAACATCGCGCACAGGAAACATTCGAAAGTGACGAGAAACTAGAAAAAAAATTAATGCACACACACCTTAGGTTAGAAAACAACAACAACAACAACAACAACAACAACAACAACAACAACAACAACAACAACAACAACAACAATAATAATAATAATAATAATAATTAAACAGAACAAAAAAGTGAAAGTCAATAACATACCTGCACAGAAGTAACACTCCAATCTTGTAGAACTTTTCCAAGTTTACGCCTTTGCCATGCAATATTCGTGCAGAGAATTTTAAGCAAGTTGATAAGGAGCTGCATTACTCAATATTCCAAAATTTTAGATGATCCCACTGAATGGAAGGGCATATTCTACAGTCAGGGAATACATAAAGTTCATGTGCTACATACTCATAAATAAAATACAGAGACCTAATCAAGGAGATTTTTTCAGGTTATAAAATTTGAAAAAATCAATGTTAAAAGTTGCTATCCAACACAAGGATATGGTTTCCTTTTCTTCAATCTTTAAAAGCTAAGGCTACACTAAAGGTACTTATGGGGTTAGGGACTTAGGAGTTAGGGCAAACAATTTAACCACAAAAAAGATGGAGAGCAAATGTCCTGCCTACTAGTATAGACAAAAAATTTGTTGCAGCAAGTCAGTAGATATTTTCTGCCAAAACTTGCTTCTAATCTTCTTATAGAACATTACTAGAAGTTTAGAAAAACTTGAATCGTTTGATCAACATTACATTTTCCTTTTGCGTCAAATTAAATTTGATATATGATGTATTCAACTAGTTTCGTGTCCTTTACATTTGGATATAGTGCTCTTGTTACATAGGCAAAAACAAATGAACATGGCAACATGATAAAAATGTGTACGATTTACCTGCCCTAACTGCACAACAAACTCATTCTTCTGAATTTCATGGTTCTTTCCGACTTCAGGCAATGATGCAGCTTTAGATATCACATCAAAGATAATATCCCGCCCATAAAGCTTCCCATCTTGAACCAGTAGAAGCTGTTCTATCAGTTCCAAGATTCCAATGCAGTATATGAGAATTATTAAAAAGCCAGAATTGACAATAAGTGTCCATATTATAAATAAAATTGTTATGAAATTCAGATAACATTTTTCATCAGAGAAAAAAGTTTCAGCATACTTTTGATGTTATCAGTATTACAGAAAAACTTTGAATCATATATGCATCACATAACATTTCTAGACCATTACTATTATTATTACTCAGAAGACTCATAATTCAGAACTAACAATGAACAGGAATACTAGAAAAGGCTGGCATGGCTTCAGATTAAAATAAACAAATAAATAAAAACAGGAATGGAGAGGTAAGGAACACTTCAAAGATAAAAAAGAAGATTCTCCTAATAAATGACAGTCCTAAAATCATACCAATAAACTTAACAAACACTTGACACCAAGTAAATAGAAAAGTTATTCTTCGAGAAAAGAGAAACAATGTAAAAAAAAAAAAAATTACAGTAGCAATCCATCCTAGAGCTTGACGAGGCCCCACCTACAGACTTTAATTTCCAAAAATCCACCTGTCCTCCCTCCACTAAATCATTTCTTAGATTCTTCTATGGCATTGTCCCCCTCCACTCAATCATCTCTTAGGGTCTGTTTAGTTGGCCATTTTCCACGGGAAATGGAATCCAATTTCCAAGTCTAGTAAGATTATGTATTTAATGGCTGGAAAAGAATTTTGCATGTAATTAGTTTTCTCATATCTCATGGGAAACCAAATCTTTGGCCCCCTTCGGAAACAGAATGCTTGGAAACAGTTTCAATTCTCGTGTTTATTTTCTATTCTACCAAACAGACCCTTAGATTCTTCTATGGCACTATAGCCATATCCCCCAACCATATTACAAAATGAATTGAGTTTGTTACCATTAGGTCATGATATCAAGTATGTCGTAAGAACCTACTTTTAACTATTAATCACTAACTAGTGGGAAAAAAAAAAAAAAAACTAGATCGACAAAGGTTACAAAGCACTACTTTCAGGATAAATGTGTTTGCGCAGAAAAAGGAGTGGTTTGAAAGCAAGGGACTCATAACTTTTTTCCGATGTGAAATATACTGTAAGTTAATATAGTTAAGTTTTTTTTTTTTTAATGTCATCTTCAATTCATAAAAGTAATTCAGTGTCTGATATTTGATACCAAATCACATAGCAAACAAACTCCTAGTATACACAAGGCTTAAGTTTTTTGTAGTAGATGATATGAAGCCTTCCCTAATTGGAGGCCCAAAGTGGTTCGAAAGCTCTCCCCATATGCAGTTTGTTAGAGGTAAGAAATGTCATTATATTTCAAAGTGAAGGAACTTGCTCTTGAATGTTACTTAATGTATATGGAAGTGGGCCTCCGCTAAGCCTAGTTAGTCTTGCATGTTTTTGTATGTGCATTATGTTTGAAGATCTCTTTATGAGTTAGGTGAATCTTACAGAACTTGAGCATCTCCTTACAGATCCTTCATTAAGATGGAGATATTGAACCTTCATAAGCCACTCGTGTTTCATCAGATAGTTGTATGAATTGAAATCCTTCCCTCTATCAAGCTAACTAAGAGGTGGGCATAATGTATACTACTAAGAGGTGGGCATAATGTATACTACTTAACGATCCTCCTTCCTTTTTTTACCTTTTCAAAAATAAATAAAAAAGTGTCCTTCGACCTTTCCACCTATCCTAGTGATTAATCACCACCAAATCTTTCATCGCTAGCAGATCGTTACGATTTTTGAACTAGTCATTTGAATAATCCCTTGGCCTATATCAGTGATTTTTGGCTGATTTACCGATTAACTGCTTTCAAAATACACTGATTAATCGATCCATGACGATATATTATAAATACATGAGAAGAAAATAATTGTCTTGACCTCATCAATATCTATCCATAAGGCAACACTAAGAGTGATAAAGAAAGATTAAACTAAATAAATAATATATATGAAGAAAATAGAGAAGAACAAACAAAGGAATAGCAAGCAAAACTAAATATGTAGTCTTAATGTTGTTATAATTTGCCTTAAATTGGACAAGTGATGCTTACTACTTCAATACACATTATTTTTTTTATTTTTATTTTTTGAAGTAAACATATTACTTAGAAGGATAAAGAAAATATGTTTATAAAATATAGGCCAATAAATTATGATTAATCACGATTAATATCATATAGCTCATTAACCGATTAGAGTCTGATTAACAATTTAACTACATAGCACCTATCCTTCAATTTACATTGCTTTTGATTGATTTTTACATTGACAAATTACGGATGTGTTTATTGAAAATGATGACACTTGAAAAGGCGTTAAGTCAATTTTTTAATAATAATTTAATTAATTGAAGAACCTTGTGGAAAGTTTGATAGGAGCATTCATGATAGCCGTGACTTTGGGGGGTGGAAGGAATGGGACGTCAAGTGGGTGCATCGAAGTGGTGATCGGTTGAGGATAGGAGGAGGTTGCATTGTGTGAATCTCTGACACTCCCATGTACCTTTCTCGGCTTCTCCATCAGTAATTGGTTGATTCGGTTTCTCTATCAACGCCCTCCACTTTTAATTTGTTATAAAAGCTGACATAAAACTGCGGTTGCATTCTTTGTTTTTTGAGTAAAAAACAAAAATAGAAAAGAAAAGGATTTCCATCTAAAAATTACTTGCACCCTAATCACAAATGATTACTTGGAAAATGATGATTTTTCCAAGCAAATAGTTTCACATCAAAATCTACATAGCACAACTAGTAAGTTAGTCAAAACAAGCTGCATCCTTCTAAAATATTAGAATGTGAAAAGCAATACAGCGACCAAAGAAGGTGTGAAGTAGTCGTATTTCAAAAGAAGGTAACTACTACAAGCAAAGCTAAGAAAACATAAGCGAGTAAACTAACCTGCAAATGAGCTCTAGCAACCAAATCAGGTTGAAGCTTTTGGAATTGAACCACAAAGTGCAAGATACTTTCTAATGATAGATCTAAGGACAAGGAACATATGATATCCAAATCATGAAGAAGCTTCTCAAAATACTCAGTGGCCTGGCAAGAAAAAAACAAAAAACAATAAAACCATACATGCATTTAAAGTCTCAATGATAGTTATAAGAGATGAACAACTAAACCTCACCTTCTCCCAACTGAGTATTCCAATTGATCGAGGAGGAGTAGGAGCTGACAATCTACTGTTTAAACTCGCATCAAACCCAATAGGCCGACAACAAGAAGCAGTTGTTCTAGATTCCATATCATCTGGACAAGATCCATGTACTTGGGACCTAAGAAACTCTGAAGATTTGCACATATATGCAAGCTCTGATAAGCAAGAAGCTATATGTTTCCTTGCTAACTCTAAACCTCTTCCTTGAGGCTTCTTCATACACAGGAGAACATGATAAAAATGCTGAACATAAGGGAGACAGATGGTCAATATATAAATAAATGAGCCGGCAAATGGAGATTGTAGTACTAAAGAACATAATGAAACAACTAATATATGTTGAAAAAAATACTACCATATGGTGTCAACCAACTGCTTGTATGATTGATAACATTGCTAACATTGCTAACCTTGCCAAAAATATCAATAATAATAGTAGTGTACAATCGTGAACCAAGTAAAGCTAGTTAGACATCCTCCTTAACATATGAGGTTGCAATTTGAGTCTCACCAGTAGCTGGAATAACTAGGAGGCTACTCATGTAATTGATATATCCATTGGAAATCTGATTCCCATTCGAATAAATAAATAAATATTGCGGCAAGGCAGGGTTGTTTTTTAGTATAAAAGGCAAGACTTAGGTAGTACAAATGCAGGAACACTTAGGGGGGTGTATTGTATATGGATTCTTATGGAATTGATAAATAATTTGAAAAGTCCACGGACTCTTTAAATTGTCCACAGACTCTTTAAATTGTCCACGGACTTCTGCTGATTTCTTAAATCCATAGACTTTTGCTACAGACTTTCTAGAGATTTATGAAAATCCACGGACTTTATATGAACGACTTTTACAGATTTCTAATTATTTGCAAGATAAAAAAGAAGTTGGTAAATAGTGATGAAACAAAAAAACGTCCGCATATAATTAACAAAAGTGAGAGATACATGTGCTAAAAAAAACTAGCCCTTTCAATCCCAAACTTATGCGTTCTATCATCTACATATGGTTCCCTTCCAATGATATTTTAAATATTTGTATGTTGATTTATCAAACTCTACTATCAATTTCCCACAACTATTGTTGAATCTAATGAAGGTCATCAACAGTTCATACTATCAATTTTTCGTTCATTATGTGAGGTGAAATCAGAGACCCCAAAACATGAAAAATTGAAGATTTTTATTCAAACACTGAAGATTAGTAAAATTCATAGAAAATAGAGAAATGGGTATTGTTACCTTCCATTGGAAATCTCATTTTTCTCAAAGAGCCCAAAGAAGGGACCTTGACTAGCTTCCCCAAGCTTCTTTTGACGAAAGTAATCTTGAAGCTCCTTAGCCATTTTCCTCTGCAATTCAACAGTCACCATTGAATTACTCTGCTCCACCACACTTGAAGCTGGCTTGGATGGAGATGGAGATGGAGGAGAAGGGGAAGGAGCAGGCTTGAGAGTGGGTGAAGGGGGTTGTCTTAGAGAAGGAGCACTGGGTCTTCGAAGAGGTCCTTCGGCATTGGAGCTCCTTATAGTGATGAACTTGTATGAAGAAGAAGATGAAGAGGAAGGGCTGGAAGAAGAGTTGGAGGAAGAAGAGGATGAAGAAGTGTGAGAAGGGAGTTTGTAGCAAGGGAGTGAAGAAGCTAAAGACATCTCTGTCAGCTCAGCACAACTCTAGTTTTGTTGGGATTGTAGGAATTTCGGCAGAGAGAATGAGAAGAGGAGGAAGAGGAGTAGTCCTTTTTTGTGTTATCATAGATGGAACCAAAAAATATTTAAAATATCATTGAAATCTTTGATATGGAGGCTGGCAAACTATTGAACTTTGTTATTTATATTTAACACTACAAAGTCCATGAGAATCCATGATTTTCCAAATCCATAAATATGAATGATATTTTGAATACCCTAAAACTTTTGTGGACTTTCTGAAATCCATATTGAATACCCCTAGACTTTGTGGATTTCAGAAAGACTTTTTAAAATCCTGATTGAATACCCCTAGACTTTTGTGGACTTTTTAAAATCCAAATTGAATACACTTGGATTTTCAGAATCCATGGAATTTATTAAATTGCCCACAGAATCCAGATACAATACACCCCCCTTATTGGATATCTTCCTATTTATAAGCAAGAGCTCACTTCATCCTCCTTCCATTCAGACCTAAATCTGCTTGTGAACACAAGTGCAGAGTGTCAAACACGGAGAGATTCTGGTTCTATTCATTTTATTTCAGATCTATGTATGAAATATAAGCCAAATAAATAACAACTATTTTTTTTTGTAACAATGATCGCTTCACCATAAAATATCATTCTCACAGGAAAAAAATCAACTCATTTTGACATTTCTAACCACGTCATAGAAGACATCAAAACCATTTTCACCTGTCCATTTTATTGAAATTGAGAAGCCAAATCAAAGCAGTTGATCTAGGTGCATTTGGCGAGAAAAGGGCTAGTTAGTTCCAGTTAGGTCAAACAGGTATGGTTTCACATCATTCCTTCCATCTTACCCAAATAGGAACCACTTGGTCGACGGAAATAATAACCTCTTCACTGTCATCTTTCTTGACAGATAGACCCCCCATCGCCTTGCTCTTCATTGTTATCTTTTACAACTTTCAATTGGGCATATGGAATGTTGGGCGCTTTATTAGTGATGGTCTACCTAAATACATGTTTGCTTACTTGTTATATATCTTTCACGAATATATGTGGCTTGATTTCTTTAAGTGCGGAAATTTATGCTCATAATAAGTTCCAACCACTTGAAAGTTGTCGGTTCCACACACACAAACCAAAAAAAAAAAAACCCAAGATTGTAAAGAAGTTGAGTATAGTAAAATTGAAAACTTATAGGGCAATGTATATTCTAATTTTTAAGTGTTGTGTTGTGGTATTAACAGATAATCTTCTAGTTTCTCTCTTTGATTTAATTTTACAAACTGCTTTGTTAAAGTAACAAATAAAAATACATAAATGAAAGCTCGTGAATATCAAATCTGAACACCTAAAACAAATAAATGAAAGCTCGTGAATATCAAATCTGAAACCCTAATGAAATATTTTCAAAACAGAATCTTTAATTGGATGCCGAATGTAAACGTGTCAAAAGCATGTCAGCGTCCACACTTGCAAGCATTTGAAAATTTTGTTCAACCCAAACCAGTAGCATGTACAACAGAAACGTAACCAAATAAAGCTAAAAACTGAACTTTAAGAAGAACTTCCAGTTTATGCTAGTAGATGATTTTAGACTTCGAACACGGATAAACTATATAGATGATAACAAGATTTGTCAATCTGACAGACCGCAGGGTGACAAAAAAATTTACAACTTAACGCCCATAATTTGATGCAAAAGTGAGCAACTCGCAACATGATTAGACTTTTCTATGATCTCAGCAAATAAAGGAACAAGAGGAAATAGTACAAGAGAACACACAGGGTAAGACCTTACGAAAACGAATGCGGCAGAGCACAGCTTTGCAGTATCCTTCCTCCAAGTCAGGATCTGTTTGTAATGGTTCTATATCTGCATTACAACAGCTAGTCTTGTCAGGAATGGCATTTTCCTGGTAACATTAGCTAGGAATTGCTCAACAAGAGAGCTAATAAATGTGAAGCTTGCAACTTAAACAAGACAAATCTCAGCGGTCCAGAACTATTTAGTGTATTGGTGCAGAGTTAGGCTTGCAACTTAAACAACATACATCTCAGTGGTCATGAACTATTTACTGTACCGGTGCAGAGTTATCATCAACATAACAGAGGTTGTGTTGGGCATTAGGTCATGCCCATTTTCCAGAGACACATGAGACATAACCTATTGTGGGTCTCTTTTCAAGCTGTGTGTACAGCATGTCTGACACACTGCATGAGTTATATGATTATGTCCATCACTTCCAAAAGGTTATCCCTTAAAATAATAAAACAATAGAGATCCATGGTGTAAGTTGAATGCCGTGGAGACTTGATGATGGCTAATAAACTCACCTTCTAACACTCTTTTCTTGGATGACTGAGCTTTACAAGCCCGCAGCTGGCGAGAAATAGTTTCTTCCACTGCATTTAGCATTGATAAGCATTTTTCATCTCCCTCCCCCTTTAATGATAGACCATATGCCATTGTAAAAAGATCCTCTTCCTGCCAATGGAGTAAATAAGATCAAATTATGTTCCAGAAAGCAACTTCTCATCAAAATCAACAACTTACACATGTGAAGTGGAAACAAGAAACTTATCCTAACTTGAACCAAACATAAACACCTTCATACAGTGAGTGAGATATATGGTCTTCCAAGAATTCTATTCAAAAATTCACCTCATGGGTTCGTGAGTCTGAGACCGTAGAAATGACAACATTGCAGGTTGCACGAACAATTCTACAGTAAGAATGCAATAGAGCATGTGACGATGTCCTTTCAAGCCTCAGAAGGTAAATGCAAGAATATACTGTTTGTGCCAGTGAATGCCCTTTGTGCCATGTTGCCTGCCAAGAAAGATGGATTTAGGACAGAACACATTAGGAAATATGAACAACCACAGAATATTGGAATATGAAAAAAAATTTGCAACAATACAACTAAGTTTACCTCGCATGCTAAAAGGTGATCCATAACATCAATAATGCCCTGGACATCAGATGTCTTGTCAAAACTAAGTGGAACTGGGGCAGCACCATCTTCAATGGCTTCCTCAACAGAATGGTATCCACAATTTTCCATACCTGAATCCATCTTTGGGTCCATTATCTAATAAATGCAAGTAAAAAAAAGGTAAGAATTGTTCAAGAATATAATAAGCCTCTCGTAATGGATCCTCACATGAGCAATATTGCTATTAACAAAACAGTTATAATTTGAAGATGATATAATAATATGGAAGCAATGTTCACAAAAGAGCAGGTAGAAAAGCAAGAAACATAAATTTTAAAAATAAAATCCTGATAATCTTATGATACTATTTACATACGGATAAATTCTTATGACTCTTCTTACCCTTAACTCAGAGGTCACCTTTGGGGGGGGGGGGGTGGTTGGTAATGACATAGTTTCTAGCCACTAGGATGCAAATGCGTAAGTCACTTTTGCCAAATCCATAACTCCTAAAGTTGCCAAGATGTAGATCTAAATGAATAGAGCATAAAGGCAATGCAAAAGAAAGAGGTCCAGGGGACAAGCAGTGAGCCAATGACTACGATGATGTTCCTCTAACTGGTATAACAAATAACTATTACAACAACATCATTCCTCCATGATTCCTACATTAGTCATCACCAATTCTCCACTTCTTCATATGACATATAAATATCAGGTCACTATTGTTGATCAAAATTTATATATACAAATATCAGGTCAACGTTTCTTACCAGAATCATAGGTCTTATGATATTTGATTATACTGGTTATGAACTTTCCTTCCTATCTTTTTCTTTATTTTGATCATTCTTTTCTTTTCCTAAAAGGCAACCAAGAAAGAAAGCCATTCCTCATGGTTATGACCATTAAGATGATTCCAAACGGGTTTGAGCTTCCACTCCTGCCTTGTCTCATGTTGTATAAGTTTCAGAATTCTCCTAAAAATATGCATGTATGCAGTATGTTTATAGTTTAATGATGATAAACACACATTACAACCAAGTTACTAAACTACATAAAACCTACGTAATGACAAGCACATAAAACGTATAGACATGCATTCAAGTTTATAAAACCATTCACACTACAACCACCACATAACAACAAAGTTAAATTCATTACCACTAGAATAAATTTAATAAGAACAAAAATATCCTTACCTCCAAGGCTGACATAGCAGCAAAAAGACTGAAATTTTCACCATGAATAAGCTCACCATCTTGAAGATCTTCAAAACAAATAAGGTTACATCAGTTGACGGAACCAATTAAAATTCAAAGTCTAACCACATTTGATTTCACAGACCAAATCCCAAATTCACGATTCCCATGATTAATCATAATTGCAAGAATAATGTTAAACACCAACGTGACTGAATGTTAACTAAAGACCAAGTTTTAACATATCATCAATCAACTCTCCGTACATCAATTGGCGGAACCAAATAAAACTCAAAGTTTAACCACATTTGATTTCACAGACCAAATCCCAAATTCACGATTCGAATGATTAATCGTAATTGCAAGAAAAATGTTTAACCACCAAAGTAACTGAATGTCAGCCAATGACCATGTTTTAAACATGTCACCAATTAAGTCTCCGTAAAGGCATAAACACATCACCATATTCTAAAAATCTACTCTTTGCTTAATGTGAATACTTGCAATGACCCCTTCTTGCGAATTCAATTCTTCATTAATGATTAAACATTCAAGATTCTCGACCGAAAAAAAAAACCTTGAATTTCTAATCAAGTTGGTCAAACAGAAGCAAAATACAACCCAAGATCTCACAATCAGAGATTATGGATGAAATCTAAAGAGAGGAGACATAATAAAGGAGGGATCTTTATACCTTTACAGGCAGCTTCAAGAAGAGGCGAAGCGTCCGCCCAGACTGTCTGCTCGCCAGAAGGAATGGAAGGCGGCACCAGCACGTGCGAGTCACTTCCCTTGTCCGCCATTGAAATCTTTGCTTTGCTTTGCTCTGCTCTGATCAGCTCTGTTTTTTAATGGAGATTATGGAAAGATTATTTCATTTCTTCGAAATTAGGGTTTAGGGTTTGTTGCGTGTGATTCTCTACTTTATTTTTATTTCAGTCTGTAATGTCTGACTGTGGAAGAATGAAGATGAAGAAAATAAGCACTTCTAAGTCGGGCAAGGACTGTCGTTTTCACGAAATTTCGTGAAATATTTAGCTTTTCCAGATCTAGAAATTGAAAAGTACATTATTTCCGTGGTTTTTTTTTTTTTTTAAGGCATGTTTAGGATAAAGGTTGTGATTTCGCGAAATTTCGTCAAAATTTTTGTATTTTGAAATTACGAAAAGAAAAGTGCGAAAGAAAAAATTACATTTTTACGAGAGTTTTTTATTTAGCAAATTTCGTTTTTCTTAAAATTACGAAAACCAGCTACTACAAATTACATATTTTCGAAGATTTTTCGTAAATTTCAAGTTTTTTTTTTTCTAATTACTTGTTGATTTTTTAAATCACTTCGTAATTTCCTAATTATCATTTCTTCTATTTGTATATTAATTTTTGAAGCTACACCCTAATTTTATAATTATAAGTATTTTTATTTTATTTAATGTTTTTAATACATTTATTTACTTGCATATTATAGTTTCACATGTTTAATATACCATCAAAATTCATTATATATATTTCATATATCCTAATTTTTTTTTTTTCGTTTTTTCTTTACACACCGAGATATTTCTAGAAATATTTCTTAAAATATGTATACCAAAATTAACTAAAAAAACGAAATCACAATCCTAGGTTTTGGGATGGGCACGGGACGGGATGAACCTCATACCTATCATATCACGTTCATTCGGGATCAGGACAGGATAGACTCATCCCATCCCAAATGGATTCGAGACAGGACGGGACGAGATCAACATACAATAAAAAAATTTGTTGTAAATGTGCCAAGCATGTGTTCATTTGCACAAGTCGCAGAGACAAATTTGCTGAAATTTTTGTGTACTTAATTTGCAGAGACCAATGGAAATAATAACCAAACATTGAGTTTTCTAATAATGTGCAAAAGAAATAAATATTCCAAGATGAATTTGCTACTACAACCAGAAAAGCCGTACAATATATAAAATATTGGGGAATAGATTTTAGAAAAAGATGGTGGACGAGTGTGAATGAGAGAGAATATGTTGATGATACAATGAAATTATCAATGTGTATCTTATAATGCTTATATCAAATTATCAATATGTATTTCATACTATGATCAATATTTGATCTAAATAAAGGAATACACTCCTAAAAATATATTAAAATTATTAATGATAAATATTTAAAAAATCAATTCGAGACAAAATGGGAAGGGCGGGATTATAAATCTTTATCCCGATCCCATCCCACTCTAGATAAAGACAGGATGGGATTGATAAATCAAAATAAAACCCAAAAAATTGGGACGAGATCGGGATCGCGGGATGAAATGCCCATCCCGATGTTCGGTTAACCATTTCCCTTGAGAAATTAAATTTACTTACCTTGTTATGCCGATTTTCATTGTTTGATTGTATATTTACTGACAAGAAATCGATTTTTCACGAGCTCGTGTTTCCACTATTCATGAAAATTCAAGTCCGATGGGAGGCCTTGGAATCAAATTCATGGAAACGATTTCTAGGGCTGAACAAAAAACTGATCAAACCAATCGAACCGATCAAAACCAAATCGATTGGTTCGGTTTAAATTCGGTTCAGATCGATTTCGGTTTTAAAAAAATTCAAAACAGAAGTGGTCGGTTCGATTTTCGATTTTTATGTGATTTTAACCGGCCAAACCGAACCGACCAATATATATAATAAATAATATATATTTTATATATAAATAATATAATATGTTTAAAATAGTCGGTCGGTTCGGTTTTGGTTCGATTTTAGTCGATTCGGTTCGGTTACGATTTGCATAAATTAGAATCGGTTCGGGTTCGGATCGGTTTTGTTAATGATCGGTTATGTTTCAGTTTGAAAATTTTAAAACCGACCTAAGTCGGTTCGGTTCGGTTCAGGTGAAAAACTGAACCGACGGTTCGGTTTTCAGCCCTAACGATTTCAATTTTCATGTATATTTTTCGTTCAACCAAACAGACCCTTAAGTTTCGACATTTTCGCGTAAAACCCCAAAAGTTACGGAGTGAGGCTAGGAAACCAGGTTTTGCAACCGTGTTTTATAACTAGGATGACGTGGCATCACTAGAAGAGGTTTTTTACAACCTTGACATACAAATAAACACTTTGGAGATTTCATCATTTTTTCAAGATCACGCCACGTCACCATGGTTACAAAACTTGGTTGCAACAACATGGTTTTCTAGCATTTTCAAAAGTTACGAAGCAAATTATACTTTCCGAAATATTTCATAATTTTTTTGTAGATTTCGATTTTTTGTTTAGAACCCAAAAAATTAAGAAGAAAGTTACATTCATAGGGATACTTGTGTACTTAGGCTTCATTTAATATATTTAGTGTGTTTATAAGGTAAATTACTTTTATCTTACCTTTATGCAAATTCATATGTATTTGACTCTCGAAATATTTGTTTTTTTTTTTTAACATAAAATGGAATATTTCTTAAAATAAAATAAGAAGACCAAAATTACTTCAAAATACGAAATCACGATCCTTGCTAGTCACAAAGCAAGTGCACAACTAAGAGGAGGAACTAGAACCCTTTGACTTGAGATATTGGTGGTTTTTACTGGCACCCAAATTTAGATAGGGTGTCCCAAAATAAAATGAGACCTGCAATCAGGTAGTGTTCGGATATAGCGAAACGAAGATGCCATGTCTAGATAATAAATTACCACAGATCATACATCTCAAGCAAACTAATGTGCACTTGTTTTTAGTTATGATCAAGTTTTGCATAAGAAGTTGACCACTTTAAGTTAGGTGTTTGTTTTTACTTTAAATCAGAAACAAAAGTCGTTACTAAGGGGGTGCCTTTTTTTTTTCCAGCACTAAATGCTAAGCACCTCCTTGGTGCTTATTAAATTGTCTTGAATTCAGAGTCTATTAAAAACTAATAATTTTAATTAGAAGTAAAAACAAACACCCGGTCAAAATAGACCACTTCTTATTTAAAATCAAAGTTATGATCAAAACAAAAAATAAATGCCACTTAAGGGAGGTAAAAGGGAAATTAAAGATTACACGTTAAAGTTTGATAGAATTATATTTTATAGGATAAACATAAACTCCATGGTAATACACATAGTTTGTCAATTGGTTAATGTGTTTCTATCAAATACAAGGCGTTGCATATTAACAAAACTATAAATTTTTCTTGAGAGCTAAACCTTAATTCCTCATTCCTTCTCACATTTCACCATTTTTATGTATACTAATCAATTAAAACTCACAACAATTAGAGACAAAGTATCACCTTTAATACATATGTTGCATCACATCAACAAAGAACAACCAAACCAATCACTTTGCCTTTCTTTTTTATGGGGAATTCTAATTGGCGAGGAAACGGGCTAGGGAGGGGGTGCAACCCTCTATTCCTCAAGATGTGTGCATTTGTGCATCTCGAGGGAGATGGACGGTTGCACCCCCTCCCTCGCCCGTTTCCTCGCCAATTAGACAAGCCCCTTTTTTATACTCCATCATCCTGACACCTTTAATGTGCACCTCACATGCCATTCCTGCACCAAAAACCACACAAAAACCCCTAGTTATCAATTACCAACCAATTAAGGAAACACACATTGCGCTACAACCCTAAAATTGAAACTTTATGTTCTATAGGATTTTGAGCCGACTAAATGAGAAATGAAGGACAAAATATTGTAGAAAAGAAGAAGATAAGTAAACTAGTAGATTTTGCCAATAGGGTACCAACTCAACGGTAGGCCTGTGACAGATGAAATCATATGCCTAGGGTTCGCCATCAGCATATGGGGTGGAAGGGGTTGAGGGATTAAAAAAACTAGTAAAAGTTTGACCCGTTGTTGTATGACTCAGTCTAAGGGGTTGACTCGAATTTGACCGATCCGAGTCAAATCAGTTGTGTTAGCATACTTTGGAGGAACTGGTGGGGTGGGCCAGTTAGATCTCAACAATCCATGGGCTTCACTTTTCAGTTCAAGAGCCCAAATATTTCTTTTCAACCAAGCACAAGCATTTCTTATGGGAAATCTTATTAAGACCCCAAGTTCGAAAACTCCCAAGTCCCAAGTCAACTTTTGATATTTGGTAAATGAACCTCATAATAGGCTTTGTAATAATCCCTTTATTCTATTCTAAAACCCAAATCCCTTTAATCTTTCAAACCCCAAAACATATCACATTTTTATTCAAACCCTAGACACTCTCCCTTCTTCTTCAAACCCAAACCTTATTTCTCTTTTGTCTATGACAACCAAAATGAAAACAACTAAATCAATGACAACCAAATAGTGGAGGCAATGTTGAAGTTTCAATCCAAAGCAACGTACATAGGGATTCTTGGGGTGAGGAGGCAAACATTATCAAAAGCCTTAGATCTCTTAAAAATTAATGAGTTGGGGTTGATGCTCATGATGATCTTCGGGATGGTCGTAAAATGATGGCATTCATGGTGATATGGTAACAGTGGTGACAAAGATGGTGTTAGATTAAGCATTATTTTGGCAAATACTATATATGAACATCACTTTTCCGTGTTAAAACATTGTGACTATCATAAATCTATGTTCGAAGTTTTGATAGATGAGAACATAGTTTTAACCATCACAATATTGTGATTGTCACAACTTTGTGTCCGAGAGTTTTGATAAATAGGGGACATGATTGATTTTAACCATCATAAAGTCGTGATTATCACAAATTCATGCTCGAGCTTGAAGATGTATATTCCTTTCAACCCTTAATAGTAAGTTATATATTTTTTTTTGTAAAAATGGGGTATCTCATGTTTTTGTTTAGTACTTCCATGCTATGTCAATCTTCGATTTAACTTGAAAATGAAACATCTTATACAACATTACCATATTAGAGGTTCAAGGGTCAAGAGTTGGAAATCATCAAAATCCTTTGAAGCTTGTCTTCTTCACCTTTGCAACAACAAAAGTTTCATCCCCACCTTTGCTCATCAATGGGGTTTTCAGTTTTTGGGGTGAGGTAGAGCGAATATGTTGTGACATTGGGGCTCAATTACTGAATTTCCATGTTTTGCAGTATCGCGAACTTATAATTGCATCTATTTCATATATTTGAACATCGACAAGAAAAGCTACAAAGTAACAATGTATTTCTCTTCTTTTTTTGATGCTGTAAATTACAATCAGTTTAGCTGCACAACATATAACTACAAAGTATGAACTTAGCATAAATTTTTAATTTCACTCTATGGTTCACCTATGTATAATTTACCTAAGACCAATATTTAACCTTCTAAGCCAAATTGAGTGCAAAATCATGTGAAAAACATCAAATCTTTGAGGTGGCTCATTCCACATGAAATGCCTCTTCACTGCCTTCACACCTTCCTTCAATTTCCAGTACTTCTTTTCTGGAATTGCTTTCAGTATCTCCTTTAATTTTGGTATATCCGCGACCTCAACTTGAACGGAGAATGTTTCCCACCTTAAAACATCGCTGAATGGTAATATATAGTGATCGGATATAGTAACAGGGATACATTCTGCGTAAATTGCCTCAACGACCCTAGGGCTAGCGACTTCATAACCACTTGGACATAGGCAGTATTTTGATTTTAGCATGTAGGAGTAGTAGTTTTTTTGTCCATGAGGGAGGTATTCATATACCTGGAGGTCCCGGTCGCGACCCTTCCAGTGTTGCAGGAGAATGGGCCTGATTGGCCCATGAAGCCCGCCTGCAAAGAATGCTAGAAGTGGTCGCGGAGTGTCATCAGATGGGATTGAGAGGAGATCCTTTGCCATGTTACCGGTTTTGAGGTTGATTTCCGGAAGTGTGGCATCCTTTTGTGGATTGAATCCTTCAGAAGTGTTTGCATTACATAGGACCCGGATTGAGTTCTGGTAAAGGTTAGGATCGCCTAGTGATAATGCAGGACCCTGTTCGTAAAAATAATGTAAGCTCAAGTCCAAACCCAAAAACAAATCAACGCGTACAAATGTAGGGTTACGTAAAATACCCAATCATGGCACGAGAGCATGAAATGATCGGTGCCTTGAGTGCGATTCCAGTAAGGATACTTAGTAGACACAGTTTTCACATAATCCCAAACAAACCGCAACATTGGAGACCTATCATTAGTATTTTCCTTGTAAATGTACTTAACCATCATAACCACACTGAATGGCAAGAAGTAAACATGAGCTTGCCGCGGATCTCTAGTCCTGAACTTCCCATCTTGCAGTTCCATTGTATGTACAAACCTCCCCTCCGACGTATAAATATCCTTGCATGGTCCTCCATGAACCATTCTTTCGCCTTCTTCATATACATATACTTTGAATCTCTTCTCCATTTCTAAATAACTTCTGCAGCATCCAAACACAAAGAGGGTCACTTACGTAGTAAATTTTGCGATATTGCAAGGGCATTTTTGCAATGTTAGTCTGCAATTATGAGCTTTAGTTGCTCATAAATATGATCAGTTATGAGGATGGGCTAGGGTGGTGCTTTGATAGTTTGCAGTTTTGGCTCTGAAGCAAAGGTGGCTCTGAAGCAAAGGTTGTCTTGAAATAGATTCTCTACTAAAAAATTGAAATTTGAACTTTTTCCCCTTTTTCCATTTGTTCTTTAAGACCACACCATTGAATTGTTATTTCTTGAAAATCCTAGACATTTCAAATATTTTTTATAATTTTGACAACAAATTTTCGTCGAATTATGACATACTATAGCAGGGTTCAAACCTTGGACTTGTGATGCACTCGTCGCCAGCCTTTAACAAATAGTGTTGAAAATTTGGTTTTTAAAAATAAAATCAATTGGGTGTTTATCTGGTTTTGAACCCTGGACCTCTCTCATATTTTAATCTATGGATTACTCTCTCAAAATTTAGTCCCATATCTATTATATAACTCTTTGTGGTAGAGTTTATAAGGAGATAGTTAGGACTTGGGTTTGGACCCCTTGGGGGTACCACTCTTTTATGAGGAGGGGAGAGCAAAACATTTTTTTGCCGTCCGTCCGGGTTGGGTCATTTAGAGAGCAAAACATTTTTTTGCTGAAAATTTATTTAAACGAATTTTTTGAACTTCTGAAGAGGACTGAGTTTAAACGGTCTCTCTAAAACACATTTTGGCCCCGCGATTTCTGGCATAAATCCTGCCTCCATTTCTTCTCCACGATTGATGCCAATGATTTTCAATCTATAAATACCATCTAGTTTTAGAGTTTTACATAGAGAAAAACAAATAAGAAACAGAGTCTTATTTCAGAAACATAGTGTTCTTTCGAAATCAGAGATTAGTCGAAATTAGAAAAGTTTTGCAAACAGTCTTGGTGTTTACAATCAGTTTTCATCTATTAAATTTCTGCTTCTTGCTGATTTCTTTCAATGGTATTGGTGATTCCGAGCAAATAAGGAGATTAAGGGTGATTTGTATTCCGTTCATATACTGTGCAATTTTTGAACGAGACAGAGAAGATTCTGGGCTGTTTTATCCTGGGGACGGCGAGGCTACGATACTGCTTGCACAATTTTGGGCAGAGCCACGAAACGTCTTAAAGAGAGCGACCTAGTCCGCGACTCAACCCAAGCAAAATTGGTACCATCGTTCCTACCTTTTTAATTCGAATTTACAGCATATTTTTCAACAAATTTAAGACGATTTACTACTATGTCTGCCATGAATTCAATTACTGAAATTGCTGCAAAAGACCTTAATAGGCCATTTCGCTTTGAGGGCCAACACTTTAAAAGATGGAGACAAAAGATGTTGTTTTTCCTTACAACACAAAAGGTTGCATATGTTTGTGATACTGAAAAACCAATATTGCCTGCTGAACCTACTGAAACCCAAACTAAAGAATTAGACCGTTGGATTGAAAATGATTTTTTATGTAAAAATTTTATCCTGAATGGTATTTCTGGTGATCTTTATGATTATTACTGTTCTGAACAAACTGCTAAAGATATTTGGGAAGCCCTTAGAAAGAAATATGACACTGAGGAGGCTGGCACAAAGAAATATGCTGTCAGTCGTTATCTGAAATTTCAAATGACTGATGATAAGTCTGTGGAATCCCAATCACACGAGCTACAAAAGATTGCTCATGAAATTATATCTGAGGGAATGACTTTAGATGAGCAATTTCAAGTAGCTGTTGTGATAGACAAATTGCCCCCTAGCTGGAAAGATTTTAAGAATGTCCTTAGGCATAAAACTAAAGAGTTTTCCCTAGAAAGCCTGATAACCCGACTTCGTATTGAGGAGGAAGCCAGGAAACAAGATCAGAAAGATGAAGTTCTGATTATTTCAAACCATAAGAAGTCTACCCCTGTTTCTCTGAAACCCAATGGAAAGACAATGAAAAATCAGAATAACAATAAAAATCGGAACCATCAGAATCGGAACCAGCAGAACCGGAACAATCAGAACCGCAACCATCAGAATCAGAATCCTCCGCGAAATCAGAATGGACAGAAACATCCCTCCAATAATGATTCAGCACAGTTCCTATGCTACACCTGTGGTAGGCCAGGGCATATGGCCAGGAACTGCCGGAACGGATCTCGGCCTGCACCTCAGGCGAACCTAACCGAAGACCAACTAATTGCCATGATCTCTGAGATCAATTTTGTTGGTGGATCCGAGGGATGGTGGGTTGACACTGGTGCTTCTCGACATGTCTGCTATGATCGAGAAATGTTCAAGTCCTATTCTGAAGCTGAGGACAAGAAAGTGTTGTTGGGTGATTCCCACTCCACTATAGTTGCTGGAACTGGAACAGGAACAGTAGAACTGAAGTTTATCTCTGGAAAGACAGTTATCCTGAAAGACGTCTTGCATACTCCAGAGATGAGAAAGAACCTAGTATCTGGTTTTCTTCTGAACAAGGCTGGGTTTACTCAAATTATAGGGGCTGATTTATACACCATTACAAAGAATAATGTATTTGTGGGGAAAGGGTATGCTACTGATGGAATGTTTAAGTTAAATGTTGAAGCGAATAAAATTTCTAGTTCTGCTTACATGTTGTGCACTTTTAATATCTGGCATGCTAGACTTTGTCATGTTAATAAGCGTATTATTAAAAACATGAGTAACTTAGGACTAATTCCAAAATTGTCCTTAAATGATTTTGAAAAGTGCAACTATTGTAGTCAAGCAAAGATAACCAAAACTCCACATAAATCTGTTGTTAGAGAATCTGAACCCTTAGATTTGATACACTCAGATATATGTGAACTTGATGGTATCTTGACTAGAAATGGAAAACGTTATTTTATTACGTTTATTGATGACTGTTCTGATTATAACTTTGTCTACTTAATGAAAAATAAAAGTGATGCCTTTGACATGTTTAAATTATTTTTGACTGAAGTTGAAAATCAATATAATAGAAAGATTAAGAGACTTAGGAGTGATAGAGGCACTGAATATGATAGCAGTACTTTCATTGAGTTCTATAATTCTCAAGGAATTATTCATAAAACAACTGCACCATATTCTCCTGAGATGAATGGCAAAGCTGAAAGAAAAAATAGAACTTTTACCGAGTTAGTAGTTGCCATAATGCTTAACTCCGGTGCTGCATCGCACTGGTGGGGAGAAATCATCTTGACAGTCTGTTATGTGCTAAATAGAGTCCCCAAATCGAAAAGTAAAACATCTCCATATGAGATTCTGAAAAATAGACAACCAAACTTGTCTTATTTGAAAACTTGGGGATGTTTAGCTTATGTTAGAATTCCTGATCCTAAAAGGAACAAGCTTGCTAGTAGGGCATATGAATGTGTATTCCTAGGATATGCCATGAATAGCAAAGCTTATAGATTCTATAATCTTAAAGATCAAGTTATTATAGAATCAAACGACGTTGACTTTTATGAAGATAAATTTCCTTTTATTTCGAGGAATAGTGGGGGTACATTGTCACGCCCCGCTCATAAGAAAAATCCCAACACAACGGGAGATTTCCTATAAATGGCACGTGACATACCACCAACCACATTATCACATAAACAATTCTCGAAAAACGAAATATCCAAAATATTACAAGCATACCAAAGTATTTACAACCATGCCAAAGGCAACCTTCTCCCCTCACTCTACCCTTATAAGCATCTCACAAAAATAACTTTCATATGCAATACCAAAAAGCAAAACACAAAACATAATACAGACCCTGAACATGACAAGGATCTAGCTCCGCCCGGCCTTATCCACAAAGTCGCTTTCAACACCTGCACTCCAAGAAGAGTACACCCATTTGCCACAAAACAAAGCAAAATGGGTCAGCCTAAAGCTGGTATGAGCAGATAAAGTATTTCTGTTTTTTATTTCTTCCAATTGAAAGATGAAGGTGAGATCTTTCTATAGGTAGCTTATATGTGAGATTTGGATACGTATTGAAGAACTTATAGGTCTTTGAAGTTGGTGTGTTGAAATCTGTTTTGCTGAAATTTTTAAGTCTAACTATAAATCGTGAGGAACAGGGGGTAAAGATTTGGTTTTATTTTCTGGTATTGAATGGTTTTCGGTATAAATCTAACACCTTTAACAAGTTAAAGGTAAGGGCTTTCCAATGGTAAAAAGTTTTCAGGATTTGGTTGAATATTGCGATTTGTGTGTGTGATTGAAGGTGCTCTGTTACTGTAAAATTCTGACAAAAAATTCTGATCTGAGGTTGAAGACGATGATGTCATGCTGACGTCATCTGTTTGACCCGATTTTGACCCGATTTTGACTCAACTTTGACTGATCATAGAAGTTGATGTATAACTCTGTTTTTATCACCGTTGTGACCACCGTGATATTATTAAATTTTAGAATAAATTTATTTAATATTTGTATTTTGGCAATAATGTGCCTCGAGATGCGTGTTTCAAGTAGAGGTTGATATTGTGCCTCATATATGTCTTGTGTTTGACATGAATACCCTACTCCGGTGTTTGCAATGTACAGAGTGGTACATTATGGCCATAGATGCCTTGTGAAATCCGTACATAGTGAGTTGTACGGTGACTGTCTCCAAAAGGGGAAAACTAAGCCACTATACGAGTTATGACTCGCGTGATATAGTGGAGTGTTCCTGAGGAGCAGTGTCTGATTTCCAAAAGGGGAAAACTAAGCCACTGTACGAGTCATGACTCGCGTGATACAGTGGAGTGTTCCTGAGGGGTCAGAGGAAGAGTGTGAACTTAGTCTCTTCCAGCGCGCAGTTTAAATTGTGATTTGGCCGTGTGTCCAGTCTTTTGAGGTGAAGTATGCATTTTAGAGACGGCACCCCCGTTTGAAATGTATACATACTCAAAGTGGGTATTGGTACACGTGTGGAGGTGTGTCGGGGTGAGACACATTCGGCACATGGAGAGGTGCGATAGGGCATTCATGGTCTAAGATGTTTTTGTTGATAATCTGATTTATGCATATGGTTAGTTACCATATGGTTGGTGCAGTAGGTATATGTTGTAGCATGTGATGTAAGGTAAATGTGGATATATGTGGATTATCATTTGTGTTATTTGTAATTGATTTTGTTTATCTGCTCATACCAGCTTTAGGCTGACCCATTTTGCTTTGTTTTGTGGCAAATGGGTGTACTCTTCTTGGAGTGCAGGTGTTGAAAGCGACTTTGTGGATAAGGCCGGGCGGAGCTAGATCCTTGTCATGTTCAGGGTCTGTATTATGTTTTGTGTTTTGCTTTTTGGTATTGCATATGAAAGTTATGTTTGTGAGATGCTTATAAGGGTAGAGTGAGGGGAGAAGGTTGCCTTTGGCATGGTTGTAAATACTTTGGTATGCTTGTAATATTTTGGATATTTCGTTTTTCGAGAATTGTTTATGTGATAATGTGGTTGGTGGTATGTCACGTGCCATTTATAGGAAATCTCCCGTTGTGTTGGGATTTTTCTTATGAGCGGGGCGTGACAGATAATTTTGGTATCAGAGCCATATTGTTCACGTTAGGCAGGAATGCTTAACAATTCCTCGGATGGGGTGTGGGTAGAGGAGTAAGATCTTTTGTTTGACTTGTGATTGATTAGAGTGTGTTTGTTTGTTTGTTTTGTTTTAGAGAGAGGATGTCGCGTCGAACAAGGAATATAGATGATATAGCTGGGACATCTGGAGGTGAAGTTCCAAGGAGCTATAATCTGGATCAAGATGCGATTACCACCTTGATACAAGGTTTGAGGCAGGGTAGTTCCCAAGATGATCCGTTTGCTCGGCGAAATAAGGCCTTCTCTGGACTTGGAGGTGAAAGGTTTAATGGGAATGGGGGAGCCATAGCAGCAGACCGTTGGCTCCGTAAGACAGAGGTGATATTAGAACGGATGACTATTACGTCGGAGCAGCGTAGTGAATTGGCAGCTCACCAGTTTGATGGAGATGCACTCAATTGGTGGGATTCTGTGCGTCAGACTCGTGATGTAGTTGGTATGACTTGGGAAGCTTTTGTTGTGTTGTTTGAACGACAGTTCATTCCTGCAGCGGCAAAAAGACAGTTAGTTGATCGATTCATTAAGTTGCAGCAAGGTCAACGAACTGTAGCTGAGTATGTGACTGAGTTTAATCAACTTAGTCGGTATGCGCCGTATCTGGTAGATACCCTAGAGAAGAAAAACCTGAAGTTCTTGGATGGGTTAAATCCTTTCTTGAAGAGACAATTAATATTGATGATTGATAAACCTTTTGAGGAACTGTATAACGCGACCTTAAGACAGGAAGAGGTGGAGATAGAGTGTAAAAGAGTTATAGACGAAAATCGCAAGAAAGGTCGTCAAGGAGAGGGTCAAGGTCAACAAAGGCAGCCAGGCAGGGGAGGACCAATGAAAGGAGGCAATCAGAGAAGAGATGGACATAGTCGGCAGGGGGTATGGATTCAAGGAGATCAGATTACAGATAAGCGGGTTTGTTTTATTTGTGGTCAGGAAGGACACATAGCGCGAAATTGTCATAGGAGCAACGATAAGCCACGAAACCAGCAAGGGCAGAGTGGTCAGAAGAATCAAGGCCCCGTGTGTTATGAGTGTGGGCAGCCGGGGCACATTTCTCGATATTGTACGCGGCCGCAGCGGGTTGCTCCACGCGGTAATGGTGGCGGGAGAGGTCAGCATGCTACCACCTCAGGGCCGTCGGTTCGTTTAGCTGCTATTCCCGGTCAGGGAAATGTAGAGGGTATGTTTTAGTATTATGATTATTATTCTTATAACGTTATCATTGCCTGTGCATGTTGTATGATATTCAGAGATAGGAAATCCATGATAGTTTGAGCATGATTGGCTTAATTTTAATTTTGTGCATATTAGGGTATGTGATGTCCTCTCGATTGCGGTTGCGGGTTCTTTTCGATACTGGTGCTTCTAGATCCTTTATTTCTAAGCAATTGGTGGAGAGAGAGCATTTAGTAGTTGTGCCATTACAACAGTCTTTAAGAGTTCAGTCTCCTTTGGGTGGATCAGTTATACTTCGTGAATGTTGCCCTCAGTTCGAGTTTTCTATCTGTGATCGTGTCTTTCAGTTTGATTTTATTGTGTTGGGTTTTGAAGGTTTTCACTTGATTTTAGGGATGGATTGGTTGTCCAGTTACCCGGTGATCTTAGACTGTGTAAGTAGGACGGTGACCCTTACGTTTCCTGGTGTATCTCCTTGTGTTTTGAGATGTGAGTCGAGCTCTGATTCAGTGATGTCGAGTTTCCTTGGTTCTGTTGAGACACCTAAACTTGACATTAGTGATGTTGAGGTGGTTCGGTATTTTTCCGATGTTTTCCTCGAGGTTTCTAGTCTTCCTCCTCGTCGAGAAGTAGAGTTTAAGATAGACCTTATCCCGGGTACTGCACCGATATCGAAACCAGCTTATCGTCTTGCCCCTAAACAATTGGAAGAAATGAAGGTGCAGCTAGAGGATTTATTACGTAAGGGGTAAGTTATTGTGAATTTAAATGGATGTGATTGTTTATTTGAGGTTCTCATCTATATTGGAGGAATATCATTAATTCTTTTGAGGTGTGTATGATTCTTAGGTTTATTCGACCGAGTAATTCTTGTTGGGGCGCACCTGCTATATTTGTGTCAAAAAGGGATGGATCATTGAGGATGTGCATTGACTATCGAGAATTAAATAAGGTCACCATCAAGAATAAGTATCCACTTCCACGCATTGATGATTTGTTGGATCAGTTGAGAGGTGCTGTAGTATTTTCAAAACTTGATCTTCAGTCTGGGTACCATCAGATGAGGGTTGAAGAGCAGAGTATTCCGTTGACTGCTTTCAGAACCCGGTATGGATTGTATGAGTATCCAGTGATGCCTTTTGGTTTGACAAATGCTCCAGCTTTCTTTATGGACTTAATGAATCGCGTCTTCCACCCGTACTTGGATCAGTTTGTCATAGTGTTTATTGATGATATTTTAGTATATTCGAGGAGTCATGAGGAGCATAAGGAACACCTTCGCATTGTATTGCAGACATTGAGAGACCACCAGTTATATGCAAAGTTTAGTAAATGTCATTTTTGGGAATCAGAAGTTCGATTTCTAGGGCATGTGATTTCTAGCCGTGGTATTGCCGTGGATCCTGAGAAAGTCGAGGCAGTTAAGTCTTGGAAGAGACCAACTACTGTGTCAGAGATTCGTAGTTTTCTTGGTCTAGCTGGGTATTATCGTCGATTTATTGAGAAATTTTCGAGTATTGCCGCACCTATGACAACTTTGACTAGGAAGAATATTCCTTTCCTGTGGACGGATGAATGTGAGCAGGCTTTTGAAACATTGAAGTTGAAGTTGACATCAGCGCCAGTGTTGACGATTCCTGTTTCTGGTGTGAAGTTAGTAGTTTATACAGATGCTTGTGGTACTGGTTTAGGGTGTGTTTTGATGCAAGAAGGTAAAGTGGTTTCGTATGCTTCTCGCCAATTGAAACCCCATGAAAGGAGATATCCCACCCATGACTTAGAGTTGGCAGCAGTGGTTTTTGCATTGAAGATTTGGAGGCATTATCTTTATGGTGAGAAATTTGAGTTGTATACGGATCACAAAAGCTTAAAGTATCTTTTCTCCCAAAAGGAACTAAACATGAGGCAACAGAGATGGGTTGAATTTTTAAGTAGTTATGATTTTGAGATTCAATATAGACCTGGGAAGGCGAATGTGGTTGCGGATGCTTTGAGTAGACGATGTGTGGGTATAGCTTCTTTGATGATTCAGGAGTATCGAGTATTAGAAGTGTTCGCTTCGTATGATGTTCAGCCTATTTCTGCGTCAAAAGGTGTAATTATGGCTAGTCTGTTGATTCAACCATCTTTGATTAGTAGAGTGTTGCAGGGTCAAGTTTCTGATCCAACCTTACGTAAAAGAATAGAGGATTTGGTGATAGACTCAGTTGATGTTTGTCCTACGGATTGGTCTGTTGGTTCCGATGGTGGATTGAGGTTTAAGGGTAGATTGTGTGTACCAGCTGATGATGATTTGCGTAAGGAGATACTAGTCGAGGCACATCATTCTCGTTTCACCATTCATCCTGGTGGAACAAAGATGTACCGTGATCTTCGCCGCACGTTTTGGTGGCCTGGGATGAAACGAGATGTAGGAGTCTTTGTATCTCGCTGTTTGACTTGTCAGCAGGTCAAAGCTGAACATCAGAAACCTTCTGGTTTGTTACAACCTTTAGAGATTCCGACGTGGAAATGGGAGTATATTACGATGGATTTTATAGATGGACTTCCACGGTCGAGACGAGGGAACGAGTCGATTTGGGTTATTGTTGATCGGTTGACTAAGAGTGCTCATTTCATTCCAGTTAGTATTCATCGGACTGCAGATAGTTTGGCCCGTTTATTTATTCGAGAGGTAGTTAGATTGCATGGAGCCCCTGTATCGATTGTATCAGATAGAGATTCTTTGTTCACTGCTCAGTTGTGGCGAAGTTTTCAGCAAGCTTTGGGTACTCGTTTAGACATGAGCACCGCTTACCATCCGCAGACAGATGGCCAGTCAGAGAGAGTTAACCAAATAGTCGAGGACATGCTTAGGGCATGTATTTTGGATTTTGGTGGAAGTTGGGAAGATCATTTACCGTTATGTGAGTTTGCCTATAATAATAGCTATCAAGTGAGTATTGGTATGGCACCATATGAAGCATTGTACGGTAGACCTTGTAGATCTCCTATGTGTTGGGCTGAAGTTGGTGATTCTGCAGTTATAGGTCCCGATATCATCAGAGACACTACTGAAAAGATAGATTTGATACGACGACGATTGAAGACAGCTCAAAGTCGTCAGAAAAGTTACGCAGATCGTAGGCGCACAAATCTGGAGTTTGCAGTAGGTGATAGAGTTTTCTTGAGAGTTTCCCCCATGCGAGGTGTTATCAGGTTTAGGGGAAGAGGGAAATTAGCTCCGAGATATATTGGGCCATATGAGGTTGTTGAGAGAATCGGTCCAGTGGCGTACCGACTTGTTTTGCCACCAGCTATGTCTGGGATTCATGATGTCTTCCATGTATCAATGCTTCGGAAATGTTCAGTAGATCCGACCCAGATTATAGAGCCGGATGATGTTGAGGTGTCAGAGGATTTGTCTTATCCCGTGCAACCAATATCTATTGTTGATAGAGATGAAAAACGATTGCGACGGAAGACTTTAAGACTGGTGAAAGTACAGTGGAGTGACCAGGAGGGCGATGTGACATGGGAATTGGAGGATCGTATTCGGCAGTTACATCCGTATCTATTCTCGTAGCCTTCTGTCTTTTTCTTAGTTTAATCTCGGGGACGAGATTCCTTTTGAGGTGTGTATTATGTAACAATTGAATTTTTACTTTGTACCACCGCGGTAGTACTTAGAATGTGGTGGTGGCATATAGCCATTTTCTCTTTTGTTAGGCTATGTTTGTTTTCTCTGTTTTTTTTCTTCATTCTTATCATCAGAGCAAGGAGAGTGGTTTGGTCAATTAGATCTAAGAAGTAGAGAGAAGTAGAGAGAGCTTGAGAGGGAAAATTGGAGTTTCCCTTGAGTTGTTTGGAGTTGCTTGATCTTGGATGCATGAGGATGAATCTTACGATTTGAGGAGTGCTTTGAGGAGTCCTTATTGGTGATTAGATCAGTGATAGATCGGTGAGTAGATCAAAGCTTTCACTCTTTTGATTTCATGATTTAAGCTTTCTTGTTTTAAATTTGAGGATTTTGCTAATGAGTAACCTAGTATCTTCCCGGAATTGTAGTTTTTGATTCTTTTAGTATTTCTGTTTTTTATTTCTTCCAATTGAAAGATGAAGGTGAGATCTTTCTATAGGTAGCTTATATGTGAGATTTGGATACGTATTGAAGAACTTATAGGTCTTTGAAGTTGGTGTGTTGAAATCTGTTTTGCTGAAATTTTTAAGTCTAACTATAAATCGTGAGGAACAGGGGGTAAAGATTTGGTTTTATTTTCTGGTATTGAATGGTTTTCGGTATAAATCTAACACCTTTAACAAGTTAAAGGTAAGGGCTTTCCAATGGTAAAAAGTTTTCAGGATTTGGTTGAATATTGCGATTTGTGTGTGTGATTGAAGGTGCTCTGTTACTGTAAAATTCTGACAAAAAATTCTGATCTGAGGTTGAAGACGATGATGTCATGCTGACGTCATCTGTTTGACCCGATTTTGACCCGATTTTGACTGATCATAGAAGTTGATGTATAACTCTGTTTTTATCACCGTTTTCACCGTTGTGACCACCGTGATATTATTAAATTTTAGAATAAATTTATTTAATATTTGTATTTTGGCAATAATGTGCCTCGAGATGCGTGTTTCAAGTAGAGGTTGATATTGTGCCTCATATATGTCTTGAGTTTGACATGAATACCCTACTCCGGTGTTTGCAATGTACAGAGTGGTACATTATGGCCATAGATGCCTTGTGAAATCCGTACATAGTGAGTTGTACGGTGACTGTCTCCAAAAGGGGAAAACTAAGCCACTATACGAGTTATGACTCGCGTGATATAGTGGAGTGTTCCTGAGGAGCAGTGTCTGATTTTCAAAAGGGGAAAACTAAGCCACTGTACGAGTCATGACTCGCGTGATACAGTGGAGTGTTCCTGAGGGGTCAGAGGAAGAGTGTGAACTTAGTCTCTTCCAGCGCGCAGTTTAAATTGTGATTTGGCCGTGTGTCCAGTCTTTTGAGGTGAAGTATGCATTTTAGAGACGGCACCCCGTTTGAAATGTATACATACTCAAAGTGGGTATTGGTACACGTGTGGAGGTGTGTCTGGGTGAGACACATTCGGCACATGGAGAGGTGCGATAGGGCATTCATGGTCTAAAATGTTTTTGTTGATAATTTGATTTGTGCATATGACTAGTTCACCATATGGTTGGTGCAGTAGGTATAAGTTGTAGCATGTGATGTAAGGTAAATGTGGATATATGTGGATTATCATTTGTGTTATTTGTAGTTTTGTTTTATCTGCTCATACCAGCTTTAGGCTGACCCATTTTGCTTTGTTTTGTGGCAAATGGGTGTACTCTTCTTGGAGTGCAGGTGTTGAAAGCGACTTTGTGGATAAGGCCGGGCGGAACTAGATCCTAGTCATTTTCAGGGTCTGTATTATGTTTTGTGTTTTGCTTTTTGGTATTGTATATGAAAGTTATGTTTGTGAGATACTTTGATGGGTAGAGTTAGGGGAGAAGTTGCCTTTGGCATGGTTGTAAATACTTTGGAATGCTTGTAGTATTTTGGATATTTCAGTTTCCGAGAATTGTTTGTGTGATAATGTGGTTAAGTGGTATGTCACGTGCCATTTGTAGGAAAACTCCCGTTGTGTTGGATTCTTATGTTTATTCGACCGAGTAATTCTTGTTGGGGCGCACCTGCTATATTTGTGTCAAAAAGGGATGGATCATTGAGGATGTGCATTGACTATCGAGAATTAAATAAGGTCACCATCAAGAATAAGTATCCACTTCCACGCATTGATGATTTGTTGGATCAGTTGAGAGGTGCTGTAGTATTTTCAAAACTTGATCTTCAGTCTGGGTACCATCAGATGAGGGTTGAAGAGCAAAGTATTCCGTTGACTGCTTTCAGAACCCGGTATGGATTGTATGAGTATCTAGTGATGCCTTTTGGTTTGACAAATGCTCCAGCTTTCTTTATGGACTTAATGAATCGCGTCTTCCACCCGTACTTGGATCAGTTTGTCATAGTGTTTATTGATGATATTTTAGTATATTCGAGGAGTCATGAGGAGCATAAGGAACACCTTCGCATTGTATTGCAGACATTGAGAGATCACCAGTTATATGCAAAGTTTAGTAAATGTCATTTTTGGGAATCAGAAGTTCGATTTCTAGGGCATGTGATTTCTAGTCGTGGTATTGCCGTGGATCCTGAGAAAGTCGAGGCAGTTAAGTCTTGGAAGAGACCAACTACTGTGTCAGAGATTCGTAGTTTTCTTGGCCTAGCTGGGTATTATCGTCGATTTATTGAGAAATTTTCGAGTATTGCCGTACCTATGACAACTTTGACTAGGAAGAATATTCCTTTCCTGTGGACGGATGAATGTGAGCAGGCTTTTGAAACATTGAAGTTGAAGTTGACATCAGCGCCAGTGTTGACGATTCCTGTTTCTGGTGTGAAGTTAGTAGTTTATACAGATGCTTGTGGTACTGGTTTAGGGTGTGTTTTGATGCAAGAAGGTAAAGTGGTTTCGTATGCTTCTCGCCAATTGAAACCCCATGAAAGGAGATATCCCACCCATGACTTAGAGTTGGCAGCAGTGGTTTTTGCATTGAAGATTTGGAGGCATTATCTTTATGGTGAGAAATTTGAGTTGTATACGGATCACAAAAGCTTAAAGTATCTTTTCTCCCAAAAGGAACTAAACATGAGGCAACAGAGATGGGTTGAATTTTTAAGTAGTTATGATTTTGAGATTCAATATAGACCTGGGAAGGCGAATGTGGTTGCGGATGCTTTGAGTAGACGACGTGTGGGCATAGTTTCTTTGATGCTTCAGGAGTATCGAGTATTAGAAGTGTTCGCTTCTTATGATGTTCAACCTATTTCTGCTTCAAAAGGTGTAATTATGGCTAGTTTGTTGATTCAACCATCTTTGATTAGTAGAGTGTTGCAGGGTCAAGTTTCTGATCCAACCTTACGTAAAAGAATAGAGGATTTGGTGATAGACTCAGTTGATGTTTGTCCTACGGATTGGTCTGTTGGTTCCGATGGTGGATTGAGGTTTAAGGGTAGATTGTGTGTACCAGCTGATGATGATTTGCGTAAGGAGATACTAGTCGAGGCACATCATTCTCGTTTCACCATTCATCCTGGTGGAACAAAGATGTACCGTGATCTTCGCCGCACGTTTTGGTGGCCTGGGATGAAACGAGATGTAGGAGTCTTTGTATCTCGCTGTTTGACTTGTCAGCAGGTCAAAGCTGAACATCAGAAACCTTCTGGTTTGTTACAACCTTTAGAGATTCCGACGTGGAAATGGGAGTATATTACGATGGATTTTATAGATGGACTTCCACGGTCGAGACGAGGGAATGAGTCGATTTGGGTTATTGTTGATCGGTTGACTAAGAGTGCTCATTTCATTCCAGTTAGTATTCATCGGACTGCAGATAGTTTGGCCCGTTTATTTATTCGAGAGATAGTTAGATTGCATGGAGCCCCTGTATCGATTGTATCAGATAGAGATTCTTTGTTCACTGCTCAGTTGTGGCGAAGTTTTCAGCAAGCTTTGGGTACTCGTTTAGACATGAGCACCGCTTACCATCCGCAGACAGATGGCCAGTCAGAGAGAGTTAACCAAATAGTCGAGGACATGCTTAGGGCATGTATTTTGGATTTTGGTGGAAGTTGGGAAGATCATTTACCGTTATGTGAGTTTGCCTATAATAATAGCTATCAAGTGAGTATCGGTATGGCACCATATGAAGCATTGTACGGTAGACCTTGTAGATCTCCTATGTGTTGGGCTGAAGTTGGTGATTCTGCAGTTATAGGTCCCGATATCATCAGAGACACTACTGAAAAGATAGATTTGATACGACGACGATTGAAGACAGCTCAAAGTCGTCAGAAAAGTTACGCAGATCGTAGGCGCACAAATCTGGAGTTTGCAGTAGGTGATAGAGTTTTCTTGAGAGTTTCCCCCATGCGAGGTGTTATCAGGTTTAGGGGAAGAGGGAAATTAGCTCCGAGATATATTGGGCCTTATGAGGTTGTTGAGAGAGTTGGTCCAGTGGCGTACCGACTTGTTTTGCCACCAGCTATGTCTGGGATTCATGATGTCTTCCATGTATCAATGCTTCGGAAATGTTCGGTAGATCCGACCCAGATTATAGAGCCGGATGATGTTGAGGTGTCAGAGAATTTGTCTTATCCCGTGCAACCAATATCTATTGTTGATAGAGATGAAAAACGATTGCGACGGAAGACTTTAAGACTGGTGAAAGTACAGTGGAGTGACCAGGAGGGCGATGTGACATGGGAATTGGAGGATCGTATTCGGCAGTTACATCCGTATCTATTCTCGTAGCCTTCTGTCTTTTTCTTAGTTTAATCTCGGGGACGAGATTCCTTTTGAGGTGTGTATTATGTAACAATTGAATTTTTACTTTGTACCACCGCGGTAGTACTTAGAATGTGGTGGTGGCATATAGCCATTTTCTCTTTTGTTAGGCTATGTTTGTTTTCTCTGTTTTTTTTCTTCATTCTTATCATCAGAGCAAGGAGAGTGGTTTGGTCAATTAGATCTAAGAAGTAGAGAGAAGTAGAGAGAGCTTGAGAGGGAAAATTGGAGTTTCCCTTGAGTTGTTTGGAGTTGCTTGATCTTGGATGCATGAGGATGAATCTTACGATTTGAGGAGTGCTTTGAGGAGTCCTTATTGGTGATTAGATCAGTGATAGATCGGTGAGTAGATCAAAGCTTTCATTCTTTTGATTTCATGATTTAAGGTTTCTTGTTTTAAATTTGAGGATTTTGCTAATGAGTAACCTAGTATCTTCCCGAAATTGTAGTTTTTGATTCTTTTAGTATTTCTGTTTTGTATTTCTTCCAATTGAAAGATGAAGGTGAGATCTTTCTATAGGTAGCTTATATGTGAAATTTGGATACGTATTGAAGAACTTATAGGTCTTTGAAGTTGGTGTGTTGAAATCTGTTTTGCTGAAATTTTAAGTCTAACTATAAATCGTGAGGAACAGGGGGTAAAGATTTGGTTTTATTTTCTGGTATTGACTGGTTTTCGGTATAAATCTAACATTTTTAACAAGTTAAAAGTAAGGTCTTTCCAATGGTATAACGTTTTCAGGATTTGGTTGAATATTGCGATTTGTGTGTGTGATTGAAGGTGCTCTGTTACTGTAAAATTCTGACAAAAAATTCTGATCTGAGGTTGAAGACGATGATGTCATGCTGACGTCATCTGTTTGACCCGATTTTGACCCGATTTTGACTCAACTTTGACTGATCATAGAAGTTGATGTATAACTCTGTTTTTATCACCGTTTTCACCGTTGTGACCACCGTGATATTATTAAATTTTAGAATAAATTTATTTAATATTTGTATTTTGGCAATAATGTGCCTCGAGATGCGTGTTTCAAGTAGAGGTTGATATTGTGCCTCATATATGTCTTGTGTTTGACATGAATACCCTACTCCGGTGTTTGCAATGTACAGAGTGGTACATTATGGCCATAGATGCCTTGTGAAATCCGTACATAGTGAGTTGTACGGTGACTGTCTCCAAAAGGGGAAAACTAAGCCACTATACGAGTTATGACTCGCGTGATATAGTGGAGTGTTCCTGAGGAGCAGTGTCTGATTTTCAAAAGGGGAAAACTAAGCCACTGTACGAGTCATGACTCGCGTGATACAGTGGAGTGTTCCTGAGGGGTCAGAGGAAGAGTGTGAACTTATGTCTCTTCCAGCGCGCAGTTTAAATTGTGATTTGGCCGTGTGTCCAGTCTTTTGAGGTGAAGTATGCATTTTAGAGACGGCACCCCGTTTGAAATGTATACATACTCAAAGTGGGTATTGGTACACGTGTGGAGGTGTGTCGGGGTGAGACACATTCGGCACATGGAGAGGTGCGATAGGGCATTCATGGTCTCAGATGTTTTGTTGATAATCTGATTTATGTATATGACTAGTTAACCATATAATTGGTGCAGTAGGTATATGTTGTAGCATGTGATGTAAGGTAAATGTGGATATATGTGGATTATCATTTGTGTTATTTGTAATTGATTTTGTTTATCAGCTCATACCAGCTTTAGGCTGACCCATTTTGCTTTGTTTTGTGGCAAATGGGTGTACTCTTCTTGGAGTGCAGGTGTTGGAAGCGACTTTGTGGATAAGGCTGGGCGGAACTAGATCCTAGTCATTTCCAGGGTGTGTATTATGTTTTGTGTTTTGCTTTTTGGTATTGTATATGAAGTTATGACTTGGGAAGCTTTTGTTGTGTTGTTTGAACGACAGTTCATTCCTGCAGCGGCAAAAAGACAGTTAGTTGATCGATTCATTAAGTTGCAGCAAGGTCAACGAACTGTAGCTGAGTATGTGACTGAGTTTAATCAACTTAGTCGGTATGCGCCGTATCTGGTAGATACCCTAGAGAAGAAAAACCTGAAGTTCTTGGATGGGTTAAATCCTTTCTTGAAGAGACAATTAATATTGATGATTGATAAACCTTTTGAGGAACTGTATAACGCGACCTTAAGACAGGAAGAGGTGGAGATAGAGTGTAAAAGAGTTATAGACGAAAATCGCAAGAAAGGTCGTCAAGGAGAGGGTCAAGGTCAACAAAGGCAGCCAGGCAGGGGAGGACCAATGAAAGGAGGCAATCAGAGAAGAGATGGACATAGTCGGCAGGGGGCATGGATTCAAGGAGATCAGATTACAGATAAGCGGGTTTGTTTTATTTGTGGTCAGGAAGGACACATAGCGCGAAATTGTCATAGGAGCAACGATAAGCCACGAAACCAGCAAGGGCAGAGTGGTCAGAAGAATCAAGGCCCCGTGTGTTATGAGTGTGGGCAGCCGGGGCACATTTCTCGATATTGTACGCGGCCGCAGCGGGTTGCTCCACGCGGTAATGGTGGCGGGAGAGGTCAGCATGCTACCACCTCAGGGCCGTCGGTTCGTTTAGCTGCTATTCCCGGTCAGGGAAATGTAGAGGGTATGTTTTAGTATTATGATTATTATTCTTATAACGTTATCATTGCCTGTGCATGTTGTATGATATTCAGAGATAGGAAATCCATGATAGTTTGAGCATGATTGGCTTAATTTTAATTTTGTGCATATTAGGGTATGTGATGTCCTCTCGATTGCGGTTGCGGGTTCTTTTCGATACTGGTGCTTCTAGATCCTTTATTTCTAAGCAATTGGTGGAGAGAGAGCATTTAGTAGTTGTGCCATTACAACAGTCGTTAAGAGTTCAGTCTCCTTTGGGTGGATCAGTTATACTTCGTGAATGTTGCCCTCAGTTCGAGTTTTCTATCTGTGATCGTGTCTTTCAGTTTGATTTTATTGTGTTGGGTTTTGAAGGTTTTCACTTGATTTTAGGGATGGATTGGTTGTCCAGTTACCCGGTGATCTTAGACTGTGTAAGTAGGACGGTGACCCTTACGTTTCCTGGTGTATCTCCTTGTGTTTTGAGATGTGAGTCGAGCTCTGATTCAGTGATGTCGAGTTTCCTTGGTTCTGTTGAGACACCTAAACTTGACATTAGTGATGTTGAGGTGGTTCGGTATTTTTCCGATGTTTTCCTCGAGGTTTCTAGTCTTCCTCCTCGTCGAGAAGTAGAGTTTAAGATAGACCTTATTCCGGGTACTGCACCGATATCGAAACCAGCTTATCGTCTTGCCCCTAAACAATTGGAAGAAATGAAGGTGCAGCTAGAGGATTTATTACGTAAGGGGTAAGTTATTGTGAATTTAAATGGATGTGATTGTTTATTTGAGGTTCTCATCTATATTGGAGGAATATCATTAATTCTTTTGAGGTGTGTATGATTCTTAGGTTTATTCGACCGAGTAATTCTTGTTGGGGCGCACCTGCTATATTTGTGTCAAAAAGGGATGGATCATTGAGGATGTGCATTGACTATCGAGAATTAAATAAGGTCACCATCAAGAATAAGTATCCACTTCCACGCATTGATGATTTGTTGGATCAGTTGAGAGGTGCTGTAGTATTTTCAAAACTTGATCTTCAGTCTGGGTACCATCAGATGAGGGTTGAAGAGCAGAGTATTCCGTTGACTGCTTTCAGAACCCGGTATGGATTGTATGAGTATCCAGTGATGCCTTTTGGTTTGACAAATGCTCCAGCTTTCTTTATGGACTTAATGAATCGGGTCTTCCACCCGTACTTGGATCAGTTTGTTATAGTGTTTATTGATGACATTTTAGTATATTCGAGGAGTCATGAGGAGCATAATGAACACCTTCGCATTGTATTGCAAACATTGAGAGACCACCAGTTATAGTAAATGTCATTTTTGGGAATCAGAAGTTCGATTTCTAGGGCATGTGATTTCTAGCCGTGGTATTGCCGTGGATCCTGAGAAAGTCGAGGCAGTTAAGTCTTGGAAGAGACCAACTACTGTGTCAGAGATTCGTAGTTTTCTTGGTCTAGCTGGGTATTATCGTCGATTTATTGAGAAATTTTCGAGTATTGCCGCACCTATGACAACTTTGACTAGGAAGAATATTCCTTTCCTGTGGACGGATGAATGTGAGCAGGCTTTTGAAACATTGAAGTTGAAGTTGACATCAGCGCCAGTGTTGACGATTCCTATTTCTGGTGTGAAGTTAGTAGTTTATACAGATGCTTGTGGTACTGGTTTAGGGTGTGTTTTGATGCAAGAAGGTAAAGTGGTTTCGTATGCTTCTCGCCAATTGAAACCCCATGAAAGGAGATATCCCACCCATGACTTAGAGTTGGCAGCAGTGGTTTTTGCATTGAAGATTTGGAGGCATTATCTTTATGGTGAGAAATTTGAGTTGTATACGGATCACAAAAGCTTAAAGTATCTTTTCTCCCAAAAGGAACTAAACATGAGGCAACAGAGATGGGTTGAATTTTTAAGTAGTTATGATTTTGAGATTCAATATAGACCTGGGAAGGCGAATGTGGTTGCGGATGCTTTGAGTAGACGACGTGTGGGCATAGTTTCTTTGATGCTTCAGGAGTATCGAGTATTAGAAGTGTTCGCTTCTTATGATGTTCAACCTATTTCTGCTTCAAAAGGTGTAATTATGGCTAGTTTGTTGATTCAACCATCTTTGATTAGTAGAGTGTTGCAGGGTCAAGTTTCTGATCCAACCTTACGTAAAAGAATAGAGGATTTGGTGATAGACTCAGTTGATGTTTGTCCTACGGATTGGTCTGTTGGTTCCGATGGTGGATTGAGGTTTAAGGGTAGATTGTGTGTACCAGCTGATGATGATTTGCGTAAGGAGATACTAGTCGAGGCACATCATTCTCGTTTCACCATTCATCCTGGTGGAACAAAGATGTACCGTGATCTTCGCCGCACGTTTTGGTGGCCTGGGATGAAACGAGATGTAGGAGTCTTTGTATCTCGCTGTTTGACTTGTCAGCAGGTCAAAGCTGAACATCAGAAACCTTCTGGTTTGTTACAACCTTTAGAGATTCCGACGTGGAAATGGGAGTATATTACGATGGATTTTATAGATGGACTTCCACGGTCGAGACGAGGGAACGAGTCGATTTGGGTTATTGTTGATCGGTTGACTAAGAGTGCTCATTTCATTCCAGTTAGTATTCATCGGACTGCAGATAGTTTGGCCCGTTTATTTATTCGAGAGGTAGTTAGATTGCATGGAGCCCCTGTATCGATTGTATCAGATAGAGATTCTTTGTTCACTGCTCAGTTGTGGCGAAGTTTTCAGCAAGCTTTGGGTACTCGTTTAGACATGAGCACCGCTTACCATCCGCAGACAGATGGCCAGTCAGAGAGAGTTAACCAAATAGTCGAGGACATGCTTAGGGCATGTATTTTGGATTTTGGTGGAAGTTGGGAAGATCATTTACCGTTATGTGAGTTTGCCTATAATAATAGCTATCAAGTGAGTATTGGTATGGCACCATATGAAGCATTGTACGGTAGACCTTGTAGATCTCCTATGTGTTGGGCTGAAGTTGGTGATTCTGCAGTTATAGGTCCCGATATCATCAGAGACACTACTGAAAAGATAGATTTGATACGACGACGATTGAAGACAGCTCAAAGTCGTCAGAAAAGTTACGCAGATCGTAGGCGCACAAATCTGGAGTTTGCAGTAGGTGATAGAGTTTTCTTGAGAGTTTCCCCCATGCGAGGTGTTATCAGGTTTAGGGGAAGAGGGAAATTAGCTCCGAGATATATTGGGCCATATGAGGTTGTTGAGAGAATCGGTCCAGTGGCGTACCGACTTGTTTTGCCACCAGCTATGTCTGGGATTCATGATGTCTTCCATGTATCAATGCTTCGGAAATGTTCAGTAGATCCGACCCAGATTATAGAGCCGGATGATGTTGAGGTGTCAGAGGATTTGTCTTATCCCGTGCAACCAATATCTATTGTTGATAGAGATGAAAAACGATTGCGACGGAAGACTTTAAGACTGGTGAAAGTACAGTGGAGTGACCAGGAGGGCGATGTGACATGGGAATTGGAGGATCGTATTCGGCAGTTACATCCGTATCTATTCTCGTAGCCTTCTGTCTTTTTCTTAGTTTAATCTCGGGGACGAGATTCCTTTTGAGGTGTGTATTATGTAACAATTGAATTTTTACTTTGTACCACCGCGGTAGTACTTAGAATGTGGTGGTGGCATATAGCCATTTTCTCTTTTGTTAGGCTATGTTTGTTTTCTCTGTTTTTTTTCTTCATTCTTATCATCAGAGCAAGGAGAGTGGTTTGGTCAATTAGATCTAAGAAGTAGAGAGAAGTAGAGAGAGCTTGAGAGGGAAAATTGGAGTTTCCCTTGAGTTGTTTGGAGTTGCTTGATCTTGGATGCATGAGGATGAATCTTACGATTTGAGGAGTGCTTTGAGGAGTCCTTATTGGTGATTAGATCAGTGATAGATCGGTGAGTAGATCAAAGCTTTCACTCTTTTGATTTCATGATTTAAGCTTTCTTGTTTTAAATTTGAGGATTTTGCTAATGAGTAACCTAGTATCTTCCCGGAATTGTAGTTTTTGATTCTTTTAGTATTTCTGTTTTTTATTTCTTCCAATTGAAAGATGAAGGTGAGATCTTTCTATAGGTAGCTTATATGTGAGATTTGGATACGTATTGAAGAACTTATAGGTCTTTGAAGTTGGTGTGTTGAAATCTGTTTTGCTGAAATTTTTAAGTCTAACTATAAATCGTGAGGAACAGGGGGTAAAGATTTGGTTTTATTTTCTGGTATTGAATGGTTTTCGGTATAAATCTAACACCTTTAACAAGTTAAAGGTAAGGGCTTTCCAATGGTAAAAAGTTTTCAGGATTTGGTTGAATATTGCGATTTGTGTGTGTGATTGAAGGTGCTCTGTTACTGTAAAATTCTGACAAAAAATTCTGATCTGAGGTTGAAGACGATGATGTCATGCTGACGTCATCTGTTTGACCCGATTTTGACCCGATTTTGACTGATCATAGAAGTTGATGTATAACTCTGTTTTTATCACCGTTTTCACCGTTGTGACCACCGTGATATTATTAAATATTAGAATAAATTTATTTAATATTTGTATTTTGTCAATAATGTGCCTCGAGATGCGTGTTTCAAGTAGAGGTTGATATTGTGCCTCATATATGTCTTGTGTTTGACATGAATACCCTACTCCGGTGTTTGCAATGTACAGAGTGGTACATTATGGCCATAGATGCCTTGTGAAATCCGTACATAGTGAGTTGTACGGTGACTGTCTCCAAAAGGGGAAAACTAAGCCACTATACGAGTTATGACTCGCGTGATATAGTGGAGTGTTCCTGAGGAGCAGTGTCTGATTTCCAAAAGGGGAAAACTAAGCCACTGTACGAGTCATGACTCGCGTGATACAGTGGAGTGTTCCTGAGGGGTCAGAGGAAGAGTGTGAACTTAGTCTCTTCCAGCGCGCAGTTTAAATTGTGATTTGGCCGTGTGTCCAGTCTTTTGAGGTGAAGTATGCATTTTAGAGACGGCACCCCGTTTGAAATGTATACATACTCAAAGTGGGTATTGGTACACGTGTGGAGGTGTGTCGGGGTGAGACACATTCGGCACATGGAGAGGTGCGATAGGGCATTCATGGTCTAAGATGTTTTTGTTGATAATCTGATTTATGCATATGGTTAGTTACCATATGGTTGGTGCAGTAGGTATATGTTGTAGCATGTGATGTAAGGTAAATGTGGATATATGTGGATTATCATTTGTGTTATTTGTAATTGATTTTGTTTATCTGCTCATACCAGCTTTTAGGCTGACCCATTTTGCTTTGTTTTGTGGCAAATGGGTGTACTCTTCTTGGAGTGCAGGTGTTGGAAGCGACTTTGTGGATAAGGCTGGGCGGAACTAGATCCTAGTCATTTCCAGGGTCTGTATTATGTTTTGTGTTTTGCTTTTTGGTATTGTATATGAAAGTTATGTTTGTGAGATGCTTTGATGGGTAGAGTTAGGGGAGAAGGTTGCCTTTGGCATGGTTGTAAATACTTTGGAATACTTGTAATATTTTGGATATTTCGTTTTCCTCGAAAATTGATACCAAAATTATCTGTCACGCCCCGCTCATAAGAAAAATCCCAACACAACGGGAGTTTTCCTACAAATGGCACGTGACATACCACTTAACCACATTATCACACAAACAATTCTCGGAAACTGAAATATCCAAAATATTACAAGCATACCAAAGTATTTACAACCATGCCAAAGGCAACCTTCTCCCCTCACTCTACCCTTATAAGCATCTCACAAACATAACTTTCATATGCAATACCAAAAAGCAAAACACAAAACATAATACACACCCTGGAAATGACTAGGATCTAGTTCCGCCCAGCCTTATCCACAAAGTCGCTTCCAACACCTGCACTCCAAGAAGAGTACACCCATTTGCCACAAAACAAAGCAAAATGGGTCAGCCTAAAGCTGGTATGAGCAGATAAACAAAATCAATTACAAATAACACAAATGATAATCCACATATATCCACATTTACCTTACATCACATGCTACAACTTATACCTACTGCACCAACCATATGGTGAACTAGTCATATGCACAAATCAAATTATCAACAAAAACATTTTAGACCATGAATGCCCTATCGCACCTCTCCATGTGCCGAATGTGTCTCACCCAGACACACCTCCACACGTGTACCAATACCCACTTTGAGTATGTATACATTTCAAACGGGGTGTCGTCTCTAAAATGCATACTTCACCTCAAAAGACTGGACACACGGCCAAATCACAATTTAAACTGCGCGCTGGAAGAGACTAAGTTCACACTCTTCCTCTGACCCCTCAGGAACACTCCACTGTATCACGCGAGTCATGACTCGTACAGTGGCTTAGTTTTCCCCTTTTGGAAATCAGACACTGCTCCTCAGGAACACTCCACTATATCACGCGAGTCATAACTCGTATAGTGGCTTAGTTTTCCCCTTTTGGAGACAGTCACCGTACAACTCACTATGTACGGATTTCACAAGGCATCTATAGCCATAATGTACCACTCTGTACATTGCAAACACCGGAGTAGGGTATTCATGTCAAACTCAAAATTCTCAACACTAATCAAGTAGCATCGTTTCATAATTCCATTAGAGGAATGAAACTCAACCTCTATTTGAAACACGCATCTCGAGGCACATTATTGCCAAAATAAAAATATTGTAAAATGTGAAATAAAAATATTGTAAAATCTAATAATATCACGGTGGTCACAACGGTGAAAACGGTGATAAAAACAGAGTTATACATCAACTTCTATGATCAGTCAAAGTTGGGTCAAAATCGGGTCAAACAGATGACGTCAGCATGACATCATCGTCTTCAACCTCAGATCAGAATTTTTGTCAGAATTTTACAGTAACAGAGCACCTTCAATCACACACACAAATCGCAATATTCAACCAAATCCTGAAAACTTTTTACCATTGGAAAGCCCTTACCTTTAACTTGTTAAACATGTTAGATTTATACCGAAAACCATTCAATACCAGAAAATAAAACCAAATCTTTACCCCCTGTTCCTCACGATTTATAGTTAGACTTAAAAATTTCAGCAAAACAGATTTCAACACACCAACTTCAAAGACCTATAAGTTCTTCAATACGTATCCAAATCTCACATATAAGCTACCTATAGAAAGATCTCACCTTCATCTTTCAATTGGAAGAAATAAAAAACAGAAATACTAAAAGAATCAAAAACTACAATTCCGGGAAGATACTAGGTTACTCATTAGCAAAATCCTCAAATTTAAAACAAGAAAGCTTAAATCATGAAATCAAAAGAGTGAAAGCTTTGATCTACTCACCGATCTATCACTGATCTAATCACCAATAAGGACTCCTCAAAGCACTCCTCAAATCGTAAGATTCATCCTCATGCATCCAAGATCAAGCAACTCCAAACAACTCAAGGGAAACTCCAATTTTCCCTCTCAAGCTCTCTCTACTTCTCTCTACTTCTTAGATCTAATTGACCAAACCACTCTCCTTGCTCTGATGATAAGAATGAAGAAAAAAAACAGAGAAAACAAACATAGCCTAACAAAAGAGAAAATGGCTATATGCCACCACCACATTCTAAGTACTACCGCGGTGGTACAAAGTAAAAATTCAATTGTTACATACATCATCAAACAACGTACCCTTGATCAGGGTTAATGAAACTGATAAAGCCACAGAATCTGAGCCAAGAAGAAGTAAATCTGAGCCAAGAAGAAGTAAACGGAAACGAACTTCTAAGACATTTGGCCCCGATTACTATGTCTTTTCAGTCGAAGAGGATCCCCTTAGTTTTCAAGAGGCCCTATCCTCTATAGATGCCAATTTTTGGGAAGAGGCTATAGATGATGAAATGTACTCTCTTGAGTCTAACAGAACCTGGCACTTAGTCGATTTGCCACTAGGTTGCAAGACAATAGGATGTAAATGGGTATTTAAGAAGAAATTGAAACCCGATGGTAATGTTGACAAGTTCAAGGCTCGTCTCGTAGCCAAAGGGTATAGACAGAGAGAAAATGTTGATTTCTTTGACACATATTCTCCTGTAACCAGAATTACATCTATTCGAGTGTTAATTTCTCTTGCTGCAATACATAACCTAGTTTTGCACCAAATGGACGTTAAGACTGCGTTTCTTAATGGCGATTTGGAAGAAGAAATTTACATGGACCAACCTGAAGGTTTTGTTATTCCAGGACAAGAATATAAAGTTTGCAAACTAGATAAGTCACTTTACGGTTTGAAACAAGCTCCAAAACAATGGCATGAAAAATTTGATAATCTTGTCATCGCACATGACTTTAAAGTGAACGAAAGTGACAAATGCATTTACTATAAAGCTGAAAATGGCATTTGCACTATTATATGTCTTTATGGATGACTTACTTATCTTTGGTTCTAATATCCATGCCGTGAATAAAGTGAAAGCTTTATTATGTGCAAATTTTGATATGAAAGACCTTGGAGAAGCGAGTGTAATCCTTGGTATCAAGATTACTAGGTCTGAAAAGGGAATTTCTTTGGATCAATCACACTATATCGAGAAGATCCTAAATAAATATAATTACTCTGACCGTAAACCTGCATGTACTCCTTATGACTCTAGTGTAAAGTTGTTCAAGAACACCGGTGACGGTGTTAGACAATCTGAGTATGCGAGCATCATTGGTAGTCTTAGATATGCTACCGATTGCACTAGACCCGACATAGCTTACGCTGTTGGATTACTATGCAGATTTACAAGTAGATCTAGTATAGAGCATTGGCATGCAATTGAACGGGTCATGAGGTACCTGAAGAGGACTAAGAACCTCGGATTACATTATCAGAAGTTTCCCGCTGTCCTTGAAGGATATAGCGATGCTGATTGGAACACCCTTTCAGATGACTACAAAGCCACCAGTGGCTATATTTTCAATATAGCTGGTGGAGCTGTTTCTTGGAAATTAAAGAAACAGACCATTCTGGCACAGTCCACGATGGAGCCAGAGATTATAGCACTAGCCACGGCTAGTGAAGAAGCAGGTTGGTTGAGAAACCTGCTAGCAGAGATCCCTTTATGGGAAAGACCGATTCCAGCTGTCTTGATCCATTGCGATAGTACCGCGGCTATTGCAAAAATACAGAACCGTTATTATAACGGCAAGAAACGACAAATACGTCGTAAGCACAGCACAGTTAGAGAATTTCTATCTACTGGTGCTGTGAGAGTGGATCATGTACGAACTGATGCGAACTTGGCTGATCCTTTGACGAAAGGATTAGCTAGAGAGAAGGTTTTCAAAACCTCGAAAGGAATGAGACTAATGCCCTTAGATTGTTGAGTTATTCACGATGGTAACCCAACCTATAGACTGGAGATCCCAAGAAATAGGTTCAATGGGTAATAACAAGTCGTGAATGATATGATGTGAATCATGCTGACAAAATAACAATCTCATTCCTAGATTAAAGCATGATTTCCTGAAGCGATAGTAGGATGAGTTAAAAACTCTTAATGAGGTCTATACTCTATGTGGAGTGGAGTACCTAGCTACAAGAGTACTCTTGATAGACTCACCTAAGTGATTGTGAAAGTTTGGCCACTTCCTATGGAATTTGTGGGCAAAATTCCTAGAGCTTTCACTATACTGGGATATAAGTGCATGGCCGTAAAGCACGGGCTTTTTAGACTTCACCCTGGTAAGGTTGTGCGTGTAATGTCTGTTAGAGATAGAGTTCAAAACTACGAGTTACTCTAGTATAATCTAAAGCATGAACACTACGCAAGAGTTCAAGTCGAAAGACACTTTTGTTTATGCACAATCTTATATTTGAAAGATTGCTCGATGAAAATTGTTTTTTAAAAATCCAAGTGGGGGATTGTTGAAAATTTGGTTTTTAAAAATAAAATCAATTGGGTGTTTATCTGGTTTTGAACCCTGGACCTCTCTCCTATTTTGATCTATGGATTACTCTCTCAAAATTTAGTCTCATATCTATTATATAACTCTTTGTGGTAGAGTTTATAAGGAGATAGTTAGGACTTGGGTTTGGACCCCTTGGGGGTACCACTCTTTTATGAGGAGGGGAGAGATAGGCTCTCGCGCCCGCCGACGTCGCCGTCCGGTTGGGTTGGGTTGGGTCATTTAGAGAGCAAAACATTTTTTGCTGAAAATTTATTTAAACAAATTTTTTGAACTTCTGAAGAGGACTGAGTCTAAACGGTCTCTCTAAAACACGTTTTGGCCCCGCGATTTCTGGCATAAATCCCGCCTCCATTTCTTCTCCACGATTTGATACGCGATTGATGCCAATGAATACAGACGGTATTTCGTTTTTGTATGTATGATTTTCAATCTATAAATACCATCTAGTTTTAGAGTTTTACATAGAGAAAAACAAATAAGAAACAGAGTCTTCTTTCGAAATCAGAAACAGAGTGTTCTTTCAGAAACATAGTGTTCTTTCGAAATCAGAGATTAGTCGAAATTAGAAAAGTTTTGCAAACAGTCTTGGTGTTTACAATCAGTTTTCATCTATTAAATTTCTGCTTCTTGCTGATTTCTTTCAATGGTATTGGTGATTCCGAGCAAATAAGGAGATTAAGGGTGATTTGTATTCCGTTCATATACTGTGCAATTTTTGAACGAGACAGAGAAGATTCTGGGCTGTTTTATCCTGGGGACGGCGGGGCTACGATACTGCTTGCACAATTTTGGGCAGAGCCGCGAAACGTCTTAAAGAGAGCGACCTAGTCCGCGACTCAACCCAAGCAAAATTGGTACCATCGTTCCTACCTTTTTAATTCGAATTTACAGCATATTTTTCAACAAATAGGATATATGCTAACTTTGGTGCTTCTTCACAATGTTCTATCGGTGATGTTTTGCTGGTGACCAATATCAAATCAAATTGTTTACTGTCATCACTTAATTACCATCTAATTCTTTCACCAAATATTCGAAATAAATTACAAACATTGTTTTATTCATATCTTTACAATGAATGCTAAGAGAGTAATCAAGGAATTTGAAAATACAATGAAACACTATGGAAATCTAAACAAATCTGTATAAATAAAAATCTGTAACAAAATCATCCTAATCAGCTCCTAATCACAATGAGTTTGTGCTTCTGAATGCAATGTTATGAAGTTCAAATCATCTACAACAAAGTCTAGAGATTTGATTTTACTCAAGGAAATTCACATCTCAGTTTTTTTATGGTTAATTATTTTTCCCCCATGAAGTATTAGAAATGTCTGAATTAAAAGGTTGGGTACAAATGTAAAGCAAGCGAGTGAGGCTAGGTAATCAAGTTTTGCAATCAGGTTCTGCAATCAGGATGATGTGACATTATTTGAGGAGGTTTTTTAAATCTCGAGATACATATAAATACTTTGAGAATTTTATCATTCTTTCAAGATCACGTCATGTGACCCTAATTTCCTAGTATTTTCGAAAGCAAATTCTTTAGGAAAAAATTTGTATTCTAGACAATCTTTGCCGCAGCTACCTATTTATGGAATAGGCATGTATACTGTATAAATTTTTTTGCCCAGAAGTTTCAATATTGCAGTGTGAAACAAAAATCAAAATTGAGTAAATAAAAGGGGATTAAGATAAATAAGCTAATATTGGTTCTTTTAGAGACTGGACTTACTGATAGAATGCGCTGGGGTTACGATAAACTTCGCCTTTGGGAGCATTTTCATCATCTGAACCAAAAGAAGTACCATTCACTTTCATGGCTTTATGTATAGCAGCACGCGCTCGAGCCAGCCCCAGTTCAAGTTCTTCCTCATGACTCAGTTTCCTCTGTAATACCAATATTTAGACATTAATACCAAAATCTTAAAAACACCATTAGATGAAAAAATTAACAATACCAAAAAAAAAAAAAAAAAACTAACAATGAAAGGGGCATCCCAGGACTGATTTACGATCAAGTTTTCATCGTTGAAGGCAGAGAAGAGACTGGGACAGAAAAAGAGCAATAAAAGTGTGAGAAAATGAAGTGAGAAAGGTGGAAGACAATTGGAGGAGATGAACTTCATGGTGGGTTTTTTTTTTTTTTTTTTGTGATCAAGATTGTGATGAAAAAAAGTGTTTATTATACTGTGTTTGAGAAGAGAAGAAGAAGAGTTTCTAATGAGCATTAAAATGTTACCATGTATATATATATATATATGAATGTTTTTAGAGAATTTCTTTATTTGCTAAGATTCAATGTTGAAAAAGAAGGAAAGAAAAGAGATAGCATTTATGTACAAGTTGGAAGAATTGTTACAACCCAGTTGAGGGGTTGGGAGGTTTTGGGTAGTGTTGCAAGAAGTCAGTGTGAGTTGACTATGACTTTGATGTTTTGTTGACCCATAACCCCATTAACTTTGAAAATAGAATAATAAACAAAAATGTTAGAAAATTAGGTTTTTACAACCAGGGTAATGTGGTGTGATTTTGAAAGAATAATGAAATTTTCACAGAGTTTATGTGTATCTCGATGTTGTAAAAAACCTCTTCTGTCGGTGCCACATCATCATGATTGCAAAACCTATTCCCTAGCCTCGCTCTTTTGATAATTCACATGTTTTGACAACTCATTAATAATATTTAAATATATTTTGTATTTAAAATAATTTATCAAATAAAATTATCTATGTGAATTCCACACGAACCAAATCAGATTTAATAACGTCAAGATTTGTTGTGGTAAATTTCATAGGGTCAACAAAATTTGGCTTTAGCTTTACATAAAAAAGAACTCCACATGGTCAACAAAATCAAATGTTTAACGGAAATTCACTTCATATTGAACCTAACCACATAATGGTAAAGCTAATGGAAGGGGCACATGCATTATTTTCTTATAGAGCATACATCGTGTCTCTACACCGTGACGTTCACGACATGAACTTAAGAGATTTATAAACACTGTCCACTAATTTAATGTCTTACTAAAAGTCAAGTAATTAGTCCACATGCATTGTAGGCAAATGGAAAAACTACATTAAAAAAATATGCAAACTAACAAATTACCACATTGTACTCAATCTCTTTAGGCATTCGTCAGGTGCTCTCATTCAATATTGCATTATTGTCTAAGTGGCTTTAGCAATTTGCAAAAGAAAATGATAATTTATGGAGATCTCTCATTATGGACAACTATGAGCGCAATAGATGGGTTTGGGAAAAGAGAACTAAGTACACTTCATACGGATGCTCTTTGTGGAAGTCCATCTCCCGGTGCGTAAGTGGCTTCTACCCTCACACCTCTCTCCAATGAGGAAATGGTGATCTCATCTCTTTCTGGCATGATTTTTGGTGTAGTAACCAATCTTTGAAGGATCTATTTTCAATGTTGTTTATCATTAACAACAATCAATACGGGAGTGTGAGCAATTTTTGGTCTAACGACAATTCTTGGGATCTTTCCTTTCGAAGACCCCTAAATACTGGGGAGCTAGAAGAGTTCGCTAATCTAATGCATCTGTTGGATAGACAGATGCTCTCAGAGGGATCTGACAGTTTGGTGTGGAAGGGTAAAGGTGTGGGCTTTTCAGTGAAAGAATTTTCGGATATGTTGGCTGCATCTCATTATGAGTCCCACTCCAACCCCTTCATTTCCTCTCACAAAAATCTGGTATGGGTGAAAAACATTTTTCCTCGGATTAATTTCTTTAGTTGGTCGGTGTTGCATGAGAAGATCTTGACTAAAGATAGATTAAGGAAAAGAGGAATCCACACAGGTAGTCTTTGTGTGCTTTGCAATGAAATTGACGAGACGCTGGACCATTTGATGTTTCACTGCAGTTTCTCCAAATCCATTTGGAGCAGTTTCTTGTCAGAATTTGGTTTGAGTTTAATGTTTCAAGGCTCTATTTTGGATTGGCTAAGTTGGTGTTCTCAAGCTAATCCTTTCCGTCGGGGGGAGTGGTTATGGCATAGGGTCCCTCACGTTCTCATGTGGTGTGTGTGTGGAAAGAAAGAAATAAAAGGGTATTTGAAGGACTCAACAGATCAGAGCACTCTATCTTTATCGAGATTAGAGAATTGTTGTGGAGGATGAGTTCGGCTTGTAATTTGTTTAGGGATTTGAGTTTTGACACTTTCATGGTGTCTTGGCATTCCTTGATATAAGAATGTTTCTCTTTGTTTTATGTTTCATTTTCTTTCCTTAATAAACATCTTCGTGTTTGACTAAAAAAAAGTGATACCATTTACCACTGCTCAACCACTGAGGACTGACCAAGCTTTAGAAAGGTTAGATAGTACTTAGATTCAATGCATTTGTAGGTAATTGGTGGCTTAATTAGCTCAAGAATTCAACCTTTCCAAATTACTAAAATAGCCGCACAGCTTGAGAATTGTTGTTTCACATCAAATGTATGAATTGACGAGAGAACCCAAAATAAGGCCGGTTCCGCACAACCAAATTTGTTAGATTCAGTTACTTTAAACTATTCTTTTTTATCCCTTAATTCCTCTCACCCCAAATGTCACCGGAACAAACTTTGGACTTGTAATTTTATCCATCACAAGTCTACCGTTGAGCTGGTAAACAATTGACAATTTAAACTAAAATGTATTATTAAGACAAATTAAAGAAAAATACCAATTTTGTAATTTTTATTGTACATTGTTTAAACCTAAATGAAAGGATCTAGAAATATAGTGGATTCCCATTCGCGTTCTTCAATTGCATAATCCCAAATCAATTATTTTAATTTTCTTAAATAAAATTACAAAAGTCGAAAATTTGAAGAAGAGTTTACCAGAGAATATATTCTATAAGATATTGTAGTGCCACAAGAGATTTTTGTTGTCTGCATCTCAATCAAATGGGATGGTGAAATTCTTAAAACAGTAGGATTGATAAAAAATCGAATAAACCGATTAAATCGAATGAACCGGGTGGTTTGGTTTCAGTTTTTAAGTGATTTTAATTGACAAAACCGAACCAATCGAATATACAGTATGCTATATATTATATATAAAAATAATATAATGTGTTTAATTTATCGATTCGATTCGATTTTATGTTGTTTTAATAACATTTTAGGTGGCCGAAACAGTTTCTATAGTGGTTGGTTCGGTGTTAGTTGAAATTTTTTTAAACTTCCGATAATTGGTTTGGTTTTAGCGAAAAGCCAAATCGTCAGTTCGGTATTCAATCCTAGAAAGCAGTCCACCAGATTTCAACCAAATGACTTGAATATCACCTCTTTGATTTGTTGTTAGTTGTACAGACTGAATCCCATGCATATTCTTCCAACTTTTCAACTTGATGCAACCATTCAATGGAAACATGGAAACACCATCAGATGGTGTGAAGCAAGGTTCTTCATTTTAGAAGCAATAAACTCTCATAATCTTTACACTTGACTTGTGACAGAAGAAGCTAGCTAAAATCTTAGGTAATTCTGCTAACTTAGGCCAAATGAAATCTATATTATTGAACCAAATAAACATCCATTTCACTCACACAAAGTAAATCTAAAAAAAATAAAAATAAAATGTGTTATAGAATTTTGTTACACCCCACGGTGTCACGCCATTCCAAAAATACAAGCGCTGCATGATAATGTGCGAGAGCACCCAAGATCACAAACACATGAAATATTTGGTGACTATGTCCGGCTAGATCAAACCATCCAGGCCTCCATCTCTCAGGAATCCTACTAACATAGAACAATGTCCCTGTTGCGTAAGATAATGCCATGCCGGACTCATAAGCTAGAGTTATAAATCGCTGGGGTTCGCTCCAATTGACAATTAGAGCATGTATGGCAGGAACAATGCCAGAGAAACCCATTGAAAAGAAGAGTAGAGCCCGAAATTTCCTAAATTTGCTGGTTGAGAGTGCCGGAGATAGCAATGTAAATACGGTGAAGGCACCCATGATTGAAATTCCGCTGAGGTAAACTACTTGCCACAGGGGATTACACTGGAAAATGTAGAATATTGGTGGGAAAAATGATGTGATTATCATGACCACAATGCCTACGTAGTCCATACGCAATAATAAGATGTTCGTTCGGTGTGAATGACAGCAAAATAGATGGCACATACTGCTTGTGAGAAGGCAGAACATTGATCCTGCTAAGAACACAAAGAATGGCCATCGCGTAGCCATCACTGCTGATGATGTTGCTATAATGTCTGAAGGTTGGATGAATGCCATTGTTCCCTGCAAGTATTTACATTGTGATTATTCCTTTGATGCAACATTAGGTCCTAAAGTCATTAGAGTCTACTGAAAAAATTTAAGACAATTATCATAGATAGTTAATTAATGAAAAAAAATCGTACCAAAAATATATCTTTGGAATGTGAAGCATTTGTTGCAGGAATTATCAAAAGAGATCTGTCACAGATCAAATAGACATTGTTAGAAGATCTGTCACATATATTTTTGTTTTGGTTTGGAAGTTTGATCATAAATAAGAAGATGAAGTATGCAGCAATTTAATTTTTTCAGACATATAGCATGAGAGGAACAATTTGATCACAGAAATGTGAACTCTACAATATCCTGGTGCCATTGTCTCGCAAATATCTAGGGCTACAACTTGGGCGAGGACCTAAAATCTGGTGCCGTTCAACCCAATTATCAAATTGATTAAGAGAAATCCATCGAGTTAGGTAAGGTTCATTACGGTAATAGCCGATATTCTCACCAAACGTTCCCATAACCTATCCACCAACAAGTTTTAGTCTAGGAGTTTGGCACAACTACTTATAGCTTGGGCAAATTCATGTGTGCCTATATTAAAAACATGTGAGAATAGTCTACCATTACCAAAGCCTTAGCCTTGTTGTCGTTTGTTATTTATTCTAATTATAACTTTGATTCTGAATAAGAAGTGATCCACTCTGATCGGGTGTTTGTTTTTACTTCTAATCAGAATAAAAGTTCTTAATAGGTTTTGAATTCAGAATAATTTAATAAACATTACTGAAAAAAAAAACCCCTAAATCTCTGCAACATCAACCCTTAAAACATGTCTTTCCTAATGGTTGTAATGAAATCGATCCTCTAGCTTGGAGATGAACAGCAGTACGTAACTAAAACGACTAGGCATGTTCTTGTGTTCCATAATTAGACCAGAAAATACAAACAGTGAAAATTAAACAAACCTGGTGAATCTTGTAAGTAGATCCGCGACTTGAGGCACTTGCATCAAATTCGCCATTGTCAACCCCAAGAACACAACGAACCCAATTAAATGCCTATACGTCACAAAACATCATTTAATTTAATTAATAAATCAATAAAATATTTAAAAAATACCTCTCCGTCCAGTATTCTATTATAAAACACCGGAGTACAGCAAATAATAATAACAACAATAATAATAATAATAATAAATAAATAAAAGACGGTAATAAATTACGTCCAAATATTGAGGGTCTCATTGTGCCAGCGGAACAAACTGAAGAAGGCCACCTTGAGAGGCCATTCTGCCCTGTAATAACCCAGTATGTACTCGTTGTCCTTCATGTATTCTGGCAGCTCATGGAACCTAACCAAGTTGTATCCTTTTCTCTCATTTATTATCTTCTTCTTCTCCTCCTCCTCCGCTGCGAAGGTCTTGCAATGATGGTGGTGGCAGTGATCTTGATGATCATCATCATCCATTTTTTTACTACCTTTTCTCTTCCACACAAGACTGTCCTTCCATTCAATTGAACCACCACTGCCCATAACTTAGCCTTAGAAGATGGATGTCTCAGTCACTACAACTCACACACAAAAAGGGAGAGCTATAGAGAGGGAGATCCTTCTCCTTATAACTCTCTTTGTTGTGTCCTAGTTTGATTCACGTCTCTCTTATTTAAGTTTGAGCTCACAAGATTTTCCATCAATACCCAACTACACCATTTAAAGCACCCCCCACTCTTACTTTATTTCACTTGTCATTTTGTGGCAAGTGTTATAATCCTTAGAACCCATTAAAGATGCCGTAAGCTGGGTTTGAACCTATGATTTAGTGGTACCATTTGTCAAGCTCTAATCATTGAGCTGTCATAATCGAAAATACTAGAAAATCTGGTTTTCGCAACAGAGTGACGTGGTATGATCTAGAAAAAATGATGAAATCTCCAAAGTCATTATGTGTATCTCGATATTGTAAAAAAACTCATCTGATAATGCCACATCATCTTGGTTGCAGAACTGATTGCAAACTTGATTCTTAAACCTCACTCAAAAGTTAGTGGACATAAACTTGAGTTTGGTTTGACTAATTGAGATTATTAGATTGTTAATATACATAGGTAATGCATTTGAGGACAAGATGGTGTTTGATTTGACTAACTGAGTTGTTCATGCACTTAGGTAATGTATTTGGGATGTTTGAGCAAAATAAATTGAAAATCGCCAAATTACAATCTAGAATTATATTAATTGTTTTGTACCAATGCCCAAGTATCAGGGGTTACTATGGGCCTCCTTGTATATTGCTTCTTTTATGATCTTCAATAAAAATCTTCGTATTTGGCAAAGAAAAAGTAATTTTGAGAGAAGTGCCTCCTCCCAAAAGCGGTCATAGTGACTAGGACATCTTGAGATCATCTAACGATATGCATAAAGTTCTAGGTTCAATTTTTTAAGTTTTTGATATATTATATAGGTATTGTATTCGACCATTTTATTTATTTATTTTAATTGGTCATAGTATGACCCCCAATTGCTTGTTCACATAACTCACAAATGAATTTTGGTTTGGTGGCCAATACCCAATCAATTTGAGGGATCAAATGCAATGGAATATACATAGAATGTGCAGTGGGGAGGTTTATTGTTCACCAACTTATGGCAATTGGAAGTCGAAATGGTTGTTTGGTGATGGGTATGAAATCAATTTGCCATGTTGAAATTAATAAAAGGTTTATATATTTGTATTATATTATGGACTATGTTTGATAAGGTTGCTTTGATTAGGAGCAGAAAATCAAGACTAATTCAGTCATTACGTGTTCGATTGTTTATGTGCTTAACTTCCTAAACTACCAAACAGACTGCTATTAATGATTTCTTGTTTTGCTGTCCCAGACCATGTGATCGGACCAATTCTATCACGTGCAGACCACCCTTCTAGATACAAATCAGTGTTCTGAAACCGAACTTTGTAGAAGCTCTGGAAGGCTAGAAATAACTTATATTTATCAATGTAAAACCATAGATAAACATACTAGTAGAGCTTTTGGAGAAGATGGGCAACAGATGAACCTACAAACAAGTCAAGGAATGCCAGAACCAACATACACTATTATAGCAAGAAATGTGAACTGAAAGCATTGGTGTTGTCATGCTGATGAGCAGTTTTGACACAGAATTTTGTGTTTTGACGAAGGCAATCAACTGGAGAAGAACAAAAACATGGTCTGAGTCCAACCCAACATATCGATGACTTGCTTAGATCGATGTAGTCAAGGCAATTCAAGGTCACCGAGGGTAATCGATCGAAAACATTTGATCTATTGCAAGTCAGCACTTGCTACTACTTAAATGTTGTCAAATGGCCAGCCATAGCTGTTACTAATTTAGGTGCAACTTATACCCATAGCATTTGTAGATTAATTAGGATTGCCAGTGTGATAGGACCTGTAAAATAAAGCAGGTGACCCTAGCAATGTCCTCACAATGACCATAGCAATGTCTATATTTTCGACAAAATGAAGAGTCAATATTAGGCGCTAGTACGCTTTTTTGTCGCACCACACATGTGCTCCTGTTTTACAAGGACGTACCTGCCTATAATATGTGGAGGTCAAATTTTGCATTTTCACTAGGGATGGCAGTGGGGCGGATTTTCACGGATATTCGCCCCACCCAATTCGTTTGGGGCGGTTTTGGTTATGGCTGAATGGGTTTTCGAGTGATTTCGGATATCCACGGATTTGGCCATATCCGCCCCACGAATATCCGTTTAAGTTTTGATATTACAAAAATACCCTCAACCCTTTATACGCTGAAAAAAAAAAAAAAAAAACATCAACCCTTCAATATCTCACCTCTCTCTCAATCACTTTCACTTTTTAATGTTTTTTCAGCCTCTCACAGAGACTTGAGGAGCAAACCAAAAGCAAAGCTTCTTCTCCTTCTCCCTCAAAACAGCGCTCGAAGGAGCAAAGCAGACCCTTCTTCGCAGACCCTTCTTCTCCTTCTCCCTCAAAACAGCGCTCGAAGGAGCAAAGCAGACCCTGCTTCTCCCTCAAAATAGCGCTCGACCTCCCTTCGAGCAACCTCCTCCCTTCGAGCAACCTCCCTTCGAGCAACTTCTTCTCTCTCACAGCGAAGGCCGAACTCCGAACTGTCAGATCTGATCAGCAAGTCTAAATCGAAGCTCCCACCTCATCCGCCTTCCTCTCCCCATCGGAGATCTGATCTCAGATCTGATGATCTGATCTGATCTGAACTTTGATCTCAGATCTGATCTGATCTCAGATTCTGTAGATCAATTTTTTTTTTTTTTTTCCAATTTATTGTATGCTTTTCTGTAATTTTTCTCTCAGATTCTGTAGATAATTTTTTTTTTTATTTTTTTGCAATTTATTGTATGCTTTTTTGTAATTTTTTGTATGAATCTTTCGATTGTATTTTTTGCAATTTATTGTATGCTTTAGTGTATGCAGAAGAAATTTTTTTGTATGAATTTATTGTATGCAGAAGAAAATTTTTTGGGTTGTTGTTTGGGTTAAATGGGGCGGGGCGGATATCCGCCCGGGGCGTGGATGGTTTAAAAAAAATGATAAACGGATAAGCGGGGCGGTTTTGGGGACCCAAAATCTCCAGCGGGGCGGGGATGGATTTGCACAAATCCGTCCCGTTGCCATCCCTAATTTTCACTTATGTTTACGTTTGGCTTTTGCAAGCTTGGTTATACTCAAGGGTTGTGATTTCTTTTTTCGAGTTAATTTATATCCTTAATTTTAAGAAATATTACATTTTGTTAAAAAAAAAAAAGTAAGAAATTTGGTTGTAATTTCAAATTTAATAATATAAATTTTGTATTTTAAACTTTTAACTTTTAAATACTACTTAAAAAGTTTTACACGACTCATAGTGTTATAAAGACTACATATTACATATCACTCACATGACAAAATTTTGATATTAAAATAACATTATTGTAAGTTAAAATATACAAAGATTGTAATATTTTTTTTCTCAGGTAAATTCAAAAGAAATTCCGACAACTACAAAATATGGAATATTTCGTGAAATTTCAACATATTTTGAAAAATAACATTCCTTGCATGCACTTAACCGTTCAACAACACTTTGTTTTGATGTTCATTTTTTTTTTTTCCAACAATGAAGTGGTGGTGGAGTGTCATAAAGGAAAATTCTTTGAGTGACACTGATATTTTAAGGGATGGGGATGTTTTACAGGTAATAGCATCTTAAATGGTAAAAGTTAAAATGATAATTAATCATCCACATTTTAACAAAAAACTAAATTTATAGTTCCCTATTTTTTTATCACTCCAACTACATCATCATTTTAACTTTTTTATTATTATTTAAATAGTAAGTCTAGCCAACCATGTTTGCCAATCTTTTTTGACATTGTTTTTACATTTTTTACTCATTCTCTTTAAAACACAACCACAAATAATATCTATAAAAGGGGTAGAAGTGTAAAAAAAATCCAAAAAAATACTAGCAAACATGGCTGACTAGAATTGTTGTTATTTAAATATACATTTTCCTAGTTTTTGAAATTTTCTATTTAAATTTATTTGATTGAATGAGAGAGGATGAAGAATAGTTACTTTTATAATATTTATTATGATTCGGGGGATGATATGGTTGCTCCTAAGTTTAGGGGAAGTTAAAAATGAAGTTAAAATAAGAAATGTTTTAGGAGATCCATTGAAGCATGCATTTTCTTACATGAACCTCCTAAAATGGTTTTTAACTATTTTAGGAGATCTATTGAAGATGTTCAAAGGTCATTCCTTTCCATTTCATTCATTTTAGTTGTCTCAAATACATTGCATTTTATATGTGACACCACTAATTTTTAACTAGCACAATTGTTGTTATTTTCTAAAATCAATTACTTAAATAATCATAGTACGTTATCTATGAACCAATCAGTTCAGTTTATGAAGTCGAAATTAATTAGGTCAATTTTGGGATTTGACATTATCGACGTAATTTGTAGATAAATTGACATACTTACTTTACTTCAGTCAGTGCATAAAGAAAAAATTTCAATGCTAGATGACAACACCTTCGCTTTGATTAAGAAAGTTGAAATGTAGAATCTTTTGAATTGTCACCACTTGCAGCGAATTTTGGAGAGTTTCTTTGTTTAATGCTTGAAGAACATAAAAATAAAAACATCCAATTAACAAAATGTATCTAGAATTAACTATCAAATTGTAAGAATTGCTACATACCTTCATTTGGATTTGGGTGCAAGATGAATCTAGAATTAGAGCACTACTACGGTGCCTGGTGGTGTGCCTGGTGTTGTGCCTGATGGACGGTGTCTGATAGTCACCAGACACAACAACATGCACACCACCAGTACACTTAAGTTTTTTCCCTAGAATTAACCATCAAGTTGCAAGAATTGCTCGATGTAATTTCTGTCAGCCCAGATTCCTTTGTCATAAAAAAATGTTGTAGATACAGTTGATGTCGCTGAAAAGATATCCACTATTGAGAATTTCCCAAAAGTATTTTGGTTGATTGTGCTGATTTTGGTTGATTGTTTCGCATATCAGTTTACAAATGCTCAAAAACTCATGCATAGTCTTTTCTCTGATTTAGCTTCCAATTGCAGGACACAAAAGGAAATCGTGTTTGCCTTGAATATTATTACAAAAGATATCCAAAAAACGGACGGATATATAATGAGATTATTAGTATTTTGTTTTTCTTGCGACTAAATTGCCCCTAATGCGTGCTTTTTGATCATAAAACACATTCAAAACCTAATCACACAAATTGCAATCGCAAGGAAAAATTAAAGGTCAAGAAAAAATAAAAAATATTTCCAAAGAAGACACAACAATAAAGGCCAAAGGTGTTATGGTCGAGTGGTTAGGGCTGTGTGGGTTTATCCCCCACGTCCTAGATTCGAGACCCGCCGGCGGCATGGTTACTTTTTTATGGTGTTGACTCGTAGGTCGCACATTGTTGATAGGTTATGGGATCCTATAAAAACCCCGCTTTCCAAAAAAAAAAGACAAAACAAAAAATTAAATAATCGTTTATTATGACACAATTTTGTACGATATTCCAGTTGTGATTCGTAATTAATATAATCTTCCTCAACAAAAGGTACCCCACAAAGATTGTGAATTTTTTTTCGAGTTAATTTCGATCCCCTGGTTTTAAGAAATATTTTGTTTTGTTTAAAAAATGTAAAAATTTCAGCTATAATTTCAAAATTTACAATATAAGTTATACATTTTAAACTATTAAATACTACAGAAAAGTCTCACACGGCTCATAGCGTTATAAAGATTACGTTTCTACCACTACAAAGCCAGTTCTCCCAAATGAATAGTAAGGTTGAAAATCGAACCGACGGTTCGATTTTTCACCAAAATCGTGAATCGAACCGAACCCATTCTAATTTATGCAAATCGTAACTGAACCGAAAACCAACTAAAACCGAACCTACCGACTATTTTATACATATTATATTATTTTCATATGAAATATATATTATTTATTATATATATTCGGTCGATTCGGTTTTGTCAGTTAAAATCACATAAAAATCGAAAACCGAACCGATCACTTTGGTTTTATTCGGTTCAGTCGGTTTTTTGTTCAACCCTAATGAATAGTGATTGTATGTCTTCAACCTAATATTCTAAATGCCCATTTTGCCCTAAAACATTCATCTTATTTACAATCAAAATAAGTTGGTTAAAGTAGTAAAAACAAGAGGTTTTGGATGACAAAAATGAACAAGGGCGTATTTAATTTTCATGCCTTATTGGTTGAGCTTGCACTACTATAATATCTACTACTACAAGGAGTCATGATACATTACTTTGAGTCATGAGCAACTCCAAGGGTATTTTTTGGTGTATGTAAAGAAATGTAGCATAAGATAAGTGAGCTTTTGTCTCAGGCCAATAGAAAAATATGATTAAGTTATTTTTTTCTATATTATTCATGAATTTAATTTCCTATTTTTATAGTATTTTGAAGAAACTTACAACTTCATATATTGATTTAAACCATTTAATCATAATAATTACATCCAATCAAATGTGTTAGTATTTATTTTTTTATAACGTTGTAAAAGATTTAATGTTTAAGGGTATGTCAATAACATGAGTAGCATACAAAAAATTAAATCAAAATATTTTTGTTAGACCAACGGCGATACACAAAATTTAAGTATTAGCACTATTCATTTTTTTTTTGTCAATCAACAATTTACTCGATGCATATAAATTCAATGCAAAATTCTTGAAAAATGATAGATAAATTTCACGTTACTTAATCCTGAAAATAAATAATATTAAATAATTATATGCATACGTAGCGGACACTCGCGATTAGTATTATGTAAAAATCACTTACATAACAAATTTTTTTATACTAAAATAACATTTTTGCATGTTAAAATATACGAATATTGAAATATTTATTTTTTTTCTCAGGGGAATTCAAAAGATATTTTGATAACTTCATGAAACTTCAAGATATTTCAAAAAATAAATTCCTTGGTTATTCTTAACTAATTTTTTTTTTATTAAATCAATATTGTGGACTTTCTTGTAACTAAGAACACATGGAAAATTGACATCATTTTACCATTTCATACGATTGTATTTGGAGTTATTAATCAAATACAGCAAAGCCTTTTTAAAGTAATAAATTTTATTACTGTAAAGAGGTTATAACTTAATGAATACTTATAAAATTTATGTCAACACTATAAAATTATGACCTCGCTTGTAAATGAATAGCAATTATAAATGAAAATCAAGAGAATGGAAAAGTCATTGAAGAATTTGATAACTTCACTACACTAATGCAATATATAGTATCAAAAGTTTCATGTCAAGAAGCTATAAACATGCTTGAGAAACTAAACGTATTTTGACACAGGCAACGACTGCCTCCCACCACCATTTTTTTTTTGAAAGGCAAGCGTGCTACCGATGGGTATAAAATCCAAGACGTGGGGGTTAAACCACCATAGCCTTAACCATCCAACCAGGCTACCATTGGCCCTCGCACCACCATTTCCTCTCTTTCACACCATTCTACTCTCTTACGCCACCTACTTTATTTCTCACATCACCACACTTTCTCATACCACCTATATAAACAAAAACTTTTCATTTTTTTCTTCTCACCATTCAAATCGACAATGGTTCCTCCCTCTCCCATTCGAAATCTCTTGCAAATCTATTCCAAATCTCTCTCCACACTCAAATCTCTTCCCTCTCCCTTGAAAACTCTCAAAATCCCCCTAAAGTTGAAACCTTTAAACCCAAACTCAATAAATATGCATAACTTAACATAAAAGACAAACCCAAACTCAAAACGAAAAAATGAAAAATAGGGTAACTTTCGAACCAATTTAAATCCTCAATTGAGACTGATTCTCAAGCTAGTCAAAACACAAAAGTTGTATTACTCTGAGCTATCTAATAAACACAACTTGAATCACTTGAAAATGTTTTGAAATGAGCAAGTTATGGTCATTTTACTAAAGTCGCGCAAATCTGTCGAAAAAATAAAAAAAAGGATCGTGTTCCTGACTTTCGGCCAACTTATGTGCTCGATCAAGACTGATTCTCAAGTTGATCAAAACAAAAAATTTGTATTACTCTTAGTTATCTAATAAACACAACTTGAATCACTTGAAAATGTTTTGAAATGAAAAAGTTATGGTCATTTTACCAAAGTCGTGCAGAATAGAAAACTTTCGATCGAGCACATAAGTTGGCCGAAAGTCATGAACACTATCCCGTTTTCATTTTTCGGACAGATTTGCATGAGTTTAGTAAAATGATCATAACTCGCTCATTTCAAAACATTTTCAAGTGATTCAAGTTGTGTTTATTAGATAACTCATAGTACTAATTTTTTTGAGTTTGATGAGCTTGAAAATCAGTCTCAATTGTGGGTTTAAATTAATCGAAAATTACCATGTTTTACATTTTTTTCATTTTGAGTTTGAGTTTATCTGTTATGTTAAGTAATGCATATTTATTGAGTTTAGGTTTAAGGGTTTCGACTTTGAAGGGATTTTGAGAGTTTTCAAGGGAGATGGACGAGATTTGCAAGCGATTTGAGTGTGGGGAGAGATTTTGAATATGAGATTTCGAATGGAGAGGGATAAACCATTGTCGATTTGAATGGTGAGGGAAAAAATGGATGACTTTTGTTTATATAGGGTGTATGAGAAAGTATAAAAAAAATTAAAAAAAAAAAAAAAAACCCTCAATGGTGGTGTGAGAAAGAGGATATGGTGGTGCGAGGTAGTCGTTGCCTTTGACTTAAACAACAAAGTGTCAATGTTGACGAGGACAAACCACAAAAACCTTAGCCAATCAATCTAGCTACCTTTGGCATAGTTGAGACTTAAAACTTTGACATTTATGCCCCGCCCTAAATTCATCAACCATAAAGATCATGGGGCCAAAATTAAATTTATTTATTTATTGGGTTGGGATTCAGGGACAAAATTTTATATCACCCATTTAGGAATTTAAGCATAACAAAATGTTGTGGAGATGATCTCCTTAGTATGTAGATCACTTACACAAAATCTCAGTGCGAGCAGTGGCAGACCCAGAAATTTAGTCAGAGGGCAAAATAGTAAATTATTATTAATTGATAATAGTAGTTATCAAGAGTAGAGCCAAAATTTTTTATTACCTGAGTTAATAACTAATAAAAAAATACACCTATCAAAAATACATTGCATATACCAAACTGAATTTAGTGTAGTACAATTTAAAGCCAAAATAGGGTCGCAGTATCGATAACCTTAGCAATGGGCAAACGAACATAATAACTAAAATATATAACTAAAATCACAAAATAGTTAGAATAAATATCTAGTTGAAGCTAAAAGAAATCTGAGATTTGCGAACATAATATGATTCTAATACAATTTCATAGAAAAAATGGTTTATATAAGGCTCAAATTTTGTACGAGTCTGCTAACGGTATATATTTTCATTAAATTCTATAGTTATTATTTTAAATATTAATTTCAAATATTTTTTTGTTGGAGGTTTTATACCACTTGTAAACAAGCAAATCATTTATTTACTATTTGCAGTTACATAAAGTTGCGTTGAAAAAAAAATAGGGACAAGTCACAATGACAAAAAATAGTAATTATGAATAGTTATAAAAAATCATACGCACCAAAAGGCCAAAAATTAAGTTTGTATTAAACTAAACAATTATAATTGCGTTGAAAACAAAAAAGTAGGGACAAGCATTGAAAATAAATAAATAAATAAAAAACAACATCTCGCGCGGTCGAAGAATATCAAACTCAAGTCCTTTACTACAACTAATTAACTTCCAACCACTGCACTAATAGAGATATGTTCAAATGGTTGAATGAACAATTATAATATGGTATTATATATTATATAATTTTTTTTATAAGGTTAATATATAGTAAAAATATTGTGAAAGTACGTAGCTGCACCCCTCGCCCCTTAGTAAGCAGGGGCGGATCTATATGTTGGATAAGGGGGTCAATTGCCCCCTTATATTTTGAAAAACCTCATTAAGTTACTTGTATGTTTTATCTTGCCCCCCTTTAAAATTTAGATTGCCCATTTTTATATACAATCTTGGCCCTTGACTCCAAAAACAAAAAAAAAAACTTTTGTTTTCTATTTTTTAAACTCCACCTTCATCAATCCCAATCCCAATCCCACTCCCACTCCATCTCCTTCTATTTTATTTAATCAATCTCTCTTTTTAAATCTCATCTATCCACCCACCATCCTTTTTTTTTTTTTTTTTTAATCTCTCTCTATTTTAATTCTCACTATATTCATAATAACATTTTTAATTGAGTCGGGGACCGGTGGAAGGTAAATTATACATTTCAAAAATTTTTATTTTTTGACTTTTTTAATCTCTATCTATTTAATCTTTTTATTTTAGATTAAATAATTATAAATCTAAGACTTTAAAAGTTGTTGTTTATCTGCTTCGTCTGAGCTAGCCCAAAAGAAGAAAACTCTCAATCCAGTCCAGTCCAGAGAAGAGACACTACCTAGGCTACTGCTGCTACTACCACTTGGACTTAGATTGTATTGTTATGTTTGCTTCAACGCCAAAAAGTCATAAAGAAAGCAGAGGTTTGCTTCTCGCCAACTCTCATCTTATACCACTATGCTTGCTTATATTTTATCCAATTCAAAAATGCAAGCTCTTCATTTGCTAGCAACAATTGAATTAATCATGCATGTATATTTGTATAGTTGAATAGTTGTATAGTAAAATAATTGTGTATTGTTTGCTCTCTTTTATCTGCAATCCTGGATCCGCCCCTGAGTGCGAGTTTGAACCCGCAACCTATCACGAGGAACTTAAATGTTCGACAATAAGGAATACGTAATAAGTATTTTTTTTCCTTTTATTTTGCAATAACTTAATTTCAATGGCATATCCGATAATTTATAATTACAACAGATTTTTATGGAACACCTTAGGTATATTGAATGAAGTTATTGGAACTAGGTATAAACTTTGAAGATAATTTAAAGAATATAAACTTAAGAACTAGTGTAACACGAAACCTAAATAAAAGAATTAACATTGAAGATTAGATGATCTTGTATCGAAAAGAGCCTTTATGACCCAATGTTTAGGATGATGGATGGTTTTGGACTGACCTGACGCGGGCCTAGCTCTCTAGATTTTTTGTATCGAAGGTTCTTAATAAACTATAATAATCACAATCTCATTCAATGTTCTCACTTCTCATGCGACGACTATGTGGGTCAAAAGTCAAAGTCCAAGTCCTTATCAACACTTCGAGATCATCAACATACGTTCATCAAATCAATCCAACGGCCATATCATCTTTCACAACCACACCATTTGAAAGTCTCCCTTTTGAACAGTCAATATTTCTCACATTTCAATTTCTTGTACACTTGCATTTGTTTTGTGAGCATTGCACCCGCCCACCTTTCCAGAGGGAGAGAGAGCCGGTCTTGGTGGGCCGGTCTTTTTCTTTCCTACTTTTCAATTGACACACAACCAAACAACAGCTCAAATGATTTCTTTGTTTTCCAAGTCGGTCAATCTTCAGTTTTCATCCATTATCTCTTTCTTCAGCTCATCATCATCATCATCATCATCGACCATAGGTAATTAATCAATCCATCCATCTCCTATTATGTCAATCATTTCAATTATGGGTATTTCTCTTTATGCTCATTATGTACTTCAATTAGCACTTGTAACTATTGGATGAACTTTTTGAAATATGGGGTTTGGATACAAGTTGTTATGCTATATGGGTTTTGGTTAATTTAGATAGTTCTAGCTGAATTTGAGATTGGTGGTTGATGATTTTATTGCTATTTTGATTGTATGTTTTGTGTGTTTTAGGTTTGGGTTTTAGCCTTTGAATTCAATTGATTGGTGTTTTTGTTTTAGAGTTCATGTTTTACTTCTATGTTTCACTTGGGGAAATCAGCATTTAGAAAAGTTGTCACTTATATATAGAGTGGGGTTTTGATATTGACCTCTAATAACATCTAGGTTAGCCCCTTTTGTTAATTTAGTAATTGGGTATTAATAGTAATGATGAATTCAGGTAAGTAGTGATTAGTGTGGTTTTGATGGTATGGTTTGGAGATATAGCTCTTTTGCCATCTGGATTTTGCACCTTTACTACTTTCGTGATATGGGCGTCGATGAATTTGATGGAAGTTGTCCACTTTGAACCCTTGAAATCAATTTATTAGAATAGGGGTTTGCATTATCTTCTCTATTGTAATTTGAGGTTTTATGCTTTTGTCTGTCTAGGGAAACTCAGGTGCTAGTCCACTTGAGGAAGTGTTGTGAATTCGCTTTCGTGCTATCTTTCTGTCATTTTTCCAGTGTGTTTGGTGGCAACTGGCAACTCCAATGTTGAAGAAATGATCTCCATATCTGGGTATTCTCAAAAAGGAAGTATGGGCATATTGTTCTACTGAAAATGGCTATAGTTGCATTGGGTCTATGGATGTTACTAGAGTTCTCGGGCATCTTCATAGCTGAGTCATTGCATTGGTCAAAGGTTTGCGAAGGCAATCAATTGAAATATTTGAGTTCCTCAGATCAAATATTGTTTTTCATAAATGGGAATACTGTGGACAGGATGTTATTCTGTAAATCCCTCAATCGTTACCATGTAAGTGATTGTGTACCTAGTTCTAGTTTTCAAGAATGGGAAGAAGTTGGGAGGCGCTACTGTGGCTTGGAGCTTTCCATAGGTATGCATTTCCAGTTATTAGGGTAGTTTTGAGTTTGGATGCCCTTAATTTTCTAAGGATATTGTAACAGGTAGTAACTTGTCACATCATATATTAAACTGTTGATTTTGTGTGCAGAGAAATTGTCTCAAAGGTCCAGCAGAAAGATTTTGGAGGTGTCAGGTACAGAATATGTTTCCCACAACCTCGGCCAACAAACTCACGAGACAGAGGAAAACCATGACAGAAGTTCTTTGTTATCCCCAAAGACCATGGCCATGGCAGTTCCTGGGATGTTCCTTCTTTCGTGTTTTTTATTGTGTCCATGCATTCAGTCGAAAAGGAAAGAAACTGATCACACTGTTCTTACCAGGGACCCAAATTCAAGTAAGTCAAATTGCCTTTTATATGTCAAGATTTTTTTTTTTTCATCTTGCACACTGAAGCAACGCTTGGAGTTTACAGATAACTGAGTTTTGGCCATCTTCCAGGGCTGTATATTTAACATCTCTTCTCTACTTAGGTGGGCATGGGCTAGGCTCTTAGACTCCATAGTTGGGGTGGTATGGAGAGAAAGGAATAACTAGATCTTTAGGAATGTGTGTACACCATTAGACTCTGTGGATAGACTCAGTTGTTGTTTTATTTTTTATTTTTTAAAGAGATCGATATTTCTTATTGTATGTTTAGTTGGGAGACTGTTGTGCATAATAGCATTCCATGATGTAATTTTGGTGGTTGGTCAGGTTTCCACGGACCATCCCTTTTTAATACAATACATTTTGTTTTGCAAATACCATTTCTGGGTTTTATGGGATGGGTGGTCGAGTGGCAGTGGTGAGGGCAATGCAGCTCGGGGTAAGCTATTACCTGTCCTTGTTTTGGTTCATTAGTTTTCAGCTGTATATTGACAATGAGCTGGGCTCAATCAAGGCCCAATTATATGTTATAGCGGACATTGGATATTGCTAGTGTTAGCTATAACTACTTCCTATCTATCGCTTAATGTTTCCCATTGATGAAGGTACCAAACAGCAGTAAATAGCGATGCATTCTTCCTACACTTCCACATTTTGATTGTCTATATCTTTGCTTCCATTTTCTGTGCATCTTGTACCGACCCAGTTTATGCATCTCCGATTTGCTCAATTTGCTTCAACAGAATGTAAAATTTATTGATATCGTTCACTTTTTTTTTTTTTTTTGGGTGGCAGTGGATTCAGTGTCCTCAATAGAGGTAAGCTCTTCCACTGAAAAATTCGCAAACAGTCCACGTCGAGTACCGGCAAGTCCATTTCGGATGCCAGGAAGTCCAAGGCGAGTTCCACCAAGTCCCATGCGAGTACCGCCAACACCAAGTCCTTCTAGATTCTCAATATCTCCGGAAACGACAAAAATTGGATCAGTGCATCTCAGTATGAGTCAGGTTATGAAAGCTACGCATAATTTCTCACCGTCACTACAGGTAGGTGAAGGAGGTTTCGGAACTGTCTATAGGGCTGAGTTGCAAGACGGCCAGGTTGTTGCCATGAAACGTGCGAAGAAGGTGACTATTTCAAACATTCCTCACCCCTAAATTTTTTTAATCTAAGGAAAATTACATATAAATTCTCCAACTTGAGGTTGAAGATGACTCTTTTTGGCAAAAAAAAATTTAATTTAGGCCCCCCCCCACCCGCAAAAAAAAAATCCACAACTTTGTAACAAACAAGAGGATAGTGATCATCACAAAAATCATGTTCTTTCTCTCTTCCTCTCCCTTCTACTTTTAGCAAAAGTTTTCTCGGAAAAAAATTCCTTGGAATCAAACACACCCTAAGTCTTTGTCTATATGCAACAAGTCTTTTGTCTGTTGGGAATATGCAACAAGGATGCTCCATATTTCAAAACATTTTTCACATTGGACATCTTTGGGTGCTCCAAGTGCCACAAACATTCCAAGATAATTAAAGTGATTTATGTTTGAAACTCGAATATGAACACGTTTATGGCATGCTAGACACTATATTCTAGCACATAGTTATTTATTTACCAATATATGTGTCCGTAATTATGGGACAAAGATCTGCCTGTCCCTCTTTTAGTTAAAGCACAAACTTTTATTTGATATAATTGTAACAAAATATAATTCTGGACAGGAATTGTTTGACACTCTAAGGGGTGAGTTCAGCAGTGAAGTTGAACTGCTCACCAAAATTGAACATCGAAACCTAGTGAAGCTTCTTGGCTATGTTGATAAAGGCAATGAGCGCATCATTATTACGGAGTATGTTCCTAATGGTACTCTAAGAGATCATCTTGATGGTAAGATCTATCTATCCCAAACTTTAATTGAGACAATATTTTTATTAACTTTGGATTTGTACCTTGCAGGTCAACGTGGGAGGATTTTGGATTTTAATCAGCGATTGGAAATTTCAATTGATATTACCCATGCTCTGACTTATCTCCATCTCTATACAGGTTAGAGACCTCTATTTTTCTATCTTTTGTCACTATACTTTTTTTATTAATACTATTTTTCTTTTTCGATAATCTGAAGATTGTATCAATAGTAATGTTGTGGCAGTGCTTTGGAATAGTTAACGATAATGGTCATGGGTTCCATTAAAAATCCTGCATGCCCTTAAAAAAATTAAATAAATAAATAAATATTTGGTCATGCATTCTCTTATGTGCTTTTGACATGGTAAATCAATTGTCAAGCCTTTGTTTTCCTTCTGTATTAATTTAATTTTTCAAAAAATATGAGAACAACAATAGCAACTGAAGAAAAATAAGACAGTGAAGTAAAGGAAGAAAAAACATAAGGAAAAGAGGCCTAATGGATATTAAATACATAAAGAAGGGAAAGGACCGGAGACACGACTGGGAGTGGGCTCCTCATTGTATCATCTAAATCTTTAAAAAAGTTTATTTTTCTTGTGTTTGTCAATTTATAGATTATAAAGTCAATACAATTATTATGTTTATCAGTGAATTCATCTCTATACTCGATAATTTATAATAGGTCATATGTTTTTCAAGTGATAAATTTTTTATTTTTTTGCAAAGCAAAGCAAAGCTGGGGTTGAAGGGGCCCCTTTCTTATATTAGAAAGAACCATGGGAACAAGCTCCCAAGAGCTTACAAGAAAACTCTACTCTAACAACATTCTGAGAACACCAACTCACACTTATCTTCTTCTAGATCTCACATAGGGGAGTTGAGCTCTATTTTCTTGTACCAAGGTATGGGGATCACTCCCGGGGAGGGGGGCGGGGGGGACCTATGGGTCCTTCTAAGGAAGATAGATTGTCACCACCTATTACACTCTCTATAGATGTGGTCAACCTCAACGATGTCCAGATTATTATCTAATTCTGAATGTTCTCCACCAGTAACTCAGTTCTCCAAGGAGCTACTTGTTGCTTCACAATGTTGAATGCTTGTTTGTTATACATGGCTGCATGTAGATGCTTGATGCCTAGATCACCACATAGCTCAAGACCCTGCTTGACAACGTTGAATGCTTGTTTGTTATACATATTTGCATGAAGATGCTTGATGCCTAGATCACCACATAGCTCAAGACCCTGCTTGAGGGCCAAAAGCTTAGCGTAAAGAATGTTCTGTTTGGTGACTGTACCAGCAAAAGCAGCTAAAGCTAACCCCATTTGATCCCTGATCACGCCTCCTATTCCCCTGTCTCTTCCCTTACTGAATCATCTGTTGAGAGTTTGATAATTCCATTTGGAGGATGTTCCTACCAACAAACTTTAAAGGTCTAGATGTAAATCTTGGTTGTTCACCTAGCACTTATCCTTCTATTAGCAGCATTCACTTGGACTGTTCTCACTTTGACCTGAATAACCTCCTTTGGTCTTTAAGAATCTTATTACTGAGATTGAGCTGCTCTATTGATTTCTAATTCTGATTGAATCTTCTGTCATTTCTCTCCTTCCAAATGGCAGGGAGTATATTTAAAGGCTATCCTGGACACAAAAATTCTTCAAGCTGCCTCCCCTTGCTTCCTCATAAGTCATAACACAATGTCCATTCCGCTTGGGAGTTGTTAGTGTTTCTCCTCACCCCAATGCCTTGAAGGACCTTGTTCCATACCCGTACTGAGTATTGGCATTGGAAGTAAAATGAGTTGAGAGAGTTTTCCTAACCAACATTGCATAGGCAGCAAAGAGAAGTAGATAGAATACCTTTGTAACATAAATTGTCTTGTGTTAGAAGAGCATTTCTGAATAGTTTCCATATGTGCAAGTTATGTTTACAGATACCATTAGGATCCCATACACCTATTTTTCTCCTGGCACTTCCAACAAATCTTGCTTGATAGTGAAATCTCTTGTTGAAGCACTTAGCCATACCACTCTTGTCTTGGCTTTGAATAGGTCGTATATGAGTTGCTATGATGTCATCTCACATATTCTCATGCTGATCACCAGTTCTTGGAAGATCCCAACACCTTTGTCTCCTTACTTTCTTCTAAGTAGCATTAATTGGTATTATAGATGCAAGATGGCGAGGCCCTTGTTACCAATCTTAAATCGTCCAACTTCCCCAAATTACAAGCTCTTCACAACTAGCCAACCACTCTCCACTATCATAAGTATTTTACGAAAGGTGAAATTTCTCATCTTAGCTCCTTTGTAGCTTTTGAAGTGGCGAGAGACTCTTAGGAAAATTAAAGAGGAACTCTTCATAACTAGCCAACGCTCTCTTCTATCATTATTAATGAAGTGATGAAAAATTTCCCATCTTAGCTCCTTTATAGCAAAGTGGCCAGGGACTTTTAGGAAAACTAAGGAGAATGGATACAAATATCCCTTAGTGTAGATATGGTCGCATATTTAGGCTCTTCATCGTTGTTCGCTAGTGGGACAGAAATATGCTGATATGATAGCTCTATAAATCAATTGAATCAATTTCGACTCAAAATGTGATCTGTTCCAACAAAATCGTGGAGACGGACATGTCCGTGATTTTTCTTTCTCCATACTTCCATATATACATACATATATTTGGGCGTCTATTTAATACATTATTATCTCAGTATAATTATTATTTATGTATAAATTATCATTTAAGTATAGGTTTATTGTTCTAAGTACACCGAAAGTGATTTAATAGGACTTGTTACAGAAAACTTAGTTCTTGTTTTCCATCCCGTATATATCAATTATTAAGTTGGATGTATGCACATATCCTGTGTGTTTTTTGTGCGCAGTTGGTGCCGATAAACACTATATATGACAACATAATTTCTGATGTCAAGTTTTACTGAATATTGAGACATCATGATATTTTTAAAGACTAGGCCAAGGAATCATTAATGAGGAGGACGACTGTGTACACTTATTCAACCAACTCCTCCTAGGTAGAAACTTAGTACACCTAAGACTGTGATCTGAAAATCTCTAACTTATATGGTTATACACACCCCATATCTGTTTTTACAAAGCATTCTATAGCGTCTTGCACTATAAGACTTGATTGAGTGCCTACCAGAAAATTTGTAAAAAAATGTAATCAAAACCTTGTTAATTAAGGGATGTAAAACTGTTGTAAGACTATAATCAAGAAATAGCTCAACAAACATCTATCCCTTCTCCCAGAAAATGCCCTTGAATCTATCCCCATGTTTGCTAAAGAGTTCCATGGGTTATGCTCCATTGCAGTGTTTTCTCACCTCACCCCCTGAAGATTTAATGGCACCTAGCTTCTTCATCGTTAAATCGTTCTTTCAACCTCACCTTTTCCTACCCATAATAATATCAAACTCAGTATAATAGAGGTTGGATCTAAAACTAATTCCAGTTTTTCATTGTATGGCTTCAATCCGTCATGCAGTATTTGCTGATTTCACCTTTCAGTTGTTTGACAAAAATTCCCACAAAAAAATAAAATAAATAAATAAATAAAATAAAATGGAAATATTCATGTTTGACAATTTAGATATTCATGTTTCTTATTTCACACAACTTTTTCGACAAGCTGGGAGATATTCCCAAAGCAATGCTTAATTTATTATATTTAAATGAGGGATATGTGCTAAAAGCTTCTCTGTGAACTATTTCTAAAAGTCTATGGTCATTGCAGCAGACGTAATTATTGCCAATAGCATGGCCATGCTTATTTACCATAGTGGCATCTGGCATGTGTGTTAGGTTCAGGCTCAAACTTCGGAGTAAAAATCGACCAAGCACTAGAACCTGCTTCTTTGGTGGTAGTGCAGATCGACTTACCAAATTGACAGCAAATTGGTCTTGCATGCCACCAAATAAGCAGAAAACTGTCATGGTGATGAATCAATCTGGAACTTTGGAGACCCACATGCGGCATGGTTTCTTTCTTATGGTTGTTGACTAGGTCACACCTTATTGATAGGTTGTGGGATCCTTAAAAACCCAGCTCGCCTTCCAAAAAAAAATTGGAATACCTTTGCAATTATTGTTTTTAGTTTTTCACGATTGCTTTATGTTCTGTGAACCTTGCTACCATATTCATTTTAGTTTCCAAATTTTCTGACAAGGTCATTACTTATAGCTTGCTACCCTTTTTAGGCTTCATAGAGATCTCTAGGATTGAGGTAGTTGCCTTGGTGTTGTTGAATAAGGATTGTCTATGTAGAAGCTAAGGTATCTTTTGAAACATTGTTGACCTTTTAGAAGATGTACAGAATATATCGAAGTTAACGGGGTGCGAACCTTTGTATGGAAAGTCCTCCTTTGAGGTATTGTGGGGTCATTGGTATAGCTTAGTTTTCTCACACTTCTCTTAGTGGATGGTTTTGCTTGTTTTGATCTTTAAAAAAAAAGTTGTAATAATAATAATATTCAAAGTTACTTACTGGTATATCAATAGAAAGCAAATTCCTTGTCTTTAGATTGCTAATACTAAAACTTGTGATTTTACAATCTCAAATAGAAAAGCAGATAATTCATCGTGATGTGAAGTCGTCCAACATCCTTCTGACAGAGAGTTGTAGGGCCAAAGTTGCTGATTTTGGTTTTGCAAGACTTGGTCCAACAGAAGGCGATCAGACGCATGTTGTAACGAAAGTGAAAGGCACTGTGGGTTATCTCGACCCTGAGTATCTGAAGACCTATCAACTCACCCTCAAAAGTGATGTATATTCATTTGGAATTTTACTTATAGAAATTCTGACTGGGCGTCGACCAGTCGAATTGAAGAGAGCAGCTGAAGAAAGGGTTACTGTTAGATGGGTAAGTATTGTCTTACATTCTCTTGACAATACATTTTAGTGTTTCAACCTTTTAGCCTGTAAATTCTTGAACAGTTGTTTTTCCACAATATACTGAAATCGCAGAACAAACTGATCATTGTTAGTTCACGTTGCATCTTAAATTAATCATCTCTGAGGTTTTGCAGGCATTCACGAAGTACAACGAGGGCAGTTTGTTTGAGATATTGGATCCACTGTTGAATGAAGTGATCGATTCTGATATTCTATCAAAGATGTTTGGCTTAGCTTTTCAGTGTGCTGCTCCTACACGACCGGACCGGCCAAACATGAAAGAAGTGGGAGAGCAACTATGGGCCATAAGGATGGACTACTCTAGGAGTGTCAGGAAATCAGGATAGTGAGTGTAACTTCTGAATGTCTAGTCCTGAAATCTGACCATTTTGGTTTACAAATTTATAGACAAAATCAGGTCTGAAACAGTAAAAAGAAAGTAGTTTGTCAAGGCATTCTTATACCTTTAGTGACTATTTTACCGAAACCCACATGTTATAGAATGCAATTACATATACAATAGATGATTTGGAGGTCATGAGTTGTCGCCAAGTATTTCTCTCTTACTTCTGTTTGGCTTTCATTCATATGTTTCATCTGAAATCTAGTTGAATAGTATTCAATTGCAGGCACATGTCGTTTGTGGTTTAGTCCATTCATTTTGTCAAGAAAATTCCGTCAGCCTGCTCTTGTGCTCTTGCTAATAAGTTCTTGGTAGATCAGTCAGACTTGTGCCACCTTAATTGATCGAAGGGTTAGATCCGATGAGATTCCAAGCTAATAGGTTCAGTTGTTGTTAACCTCATCTAGGTTAACAACTCCTCGTATTTCTGCTGCCTACTTTCATATGTCGATTGTGGTGGATATTTGTTGTTCTATTCCTGTGAAATTTGTGAATGCGTATTGTTACCACTATTTTCATTCCATCCGTAAAGATTTACATTCATTTGGGCAGTAGCCCATCCTTGGGGAGTACACGATGTAACAAGGCTCCTCACTAGTATTCCCTGCGCTAATTACTGAGATTTCAACTGCAGACGTATACTACGGAGTCTATTCACTTTTTTAATCAACTAAACAATCTTCCACTTTTCCCGCCAGAGGCAATTCCGATGCCTCAATCTAGCAAAACCAGGTTGAAGTAACCCTTCGCAGAAAAATCCACGCTTTTAGTCTGAAACTCAACCTTGCATGCCTGCTAATGTAGATGCATGCCGAGTCCTCAAAGCTGAAAGTGTGAATACGTTGGTACTTTTTGAGATCAAACAATCATACCACAAGCAACATGTTGTTATACTCGCATTGGGCTGATTAACACTTGGGACTGACGAAGAAATGCTAAAGAATAATCAATTGACAATACTTATTCCTTGCCCATCGAAAAAAAATAATACTGCTACACACAACTTAAAACTCGCTGCTCCTTAAGTCCCCGGATGATGACTGGAAAAACTTGAAAAATTCGGGGAATTGAAATCGGAGTCTCTTCCACCTGCTCCTATGCAACAAAGGGTACAACCCTAATATATGCTCTGGCATAAAATCATGCCTTGTCAATATACCAACCACAGGTGATCCCTGCATTAGAGTGGCAGCAACAGCAGTTAGTATAATCGATTGTTGCAAACCTATTAGTCAGTCATAGATAGAACAAATTTCAGCAAAATCGTGATTACTTCTTTGACAACACTGTCTATGGTAGAAGGCAAAATTGTTTGTTTTTTGTTTTCAAAACGAAACCTACATACAAAGGATATTCCCCAGCCCCTTTTCTAACTGTTATGCAGTCATCTAGTATATAGGCATATTTGTATGATGAACAACAAACAGCATAATAGAAAATGAAATAATGAGGGTTACTTACACAAGAGATCTTAGGAATCACCAAAAGGTGCCTTAGAGCACTTTCTCGGAAGAGCATGATACCCTTTGCTAGTGACATTGACTCAACAACAGTGTAAGGTGAAGTATTTGTAAATGGATGCAAGTCTATAAACATCTCCATCTCTTCCTCAGAGATTTCTACATTTTCTATCCTGTCCCTTCTGCCTGAACCTGCCTTTGCAAAATCGTTGGCACAGAATTGACTAAAGGAGTCAATGCCTGAGGTCTGGGTGGTCTCTGGAGTATGTAAGAAAGCTTTCTTTCTTAATAACACGATAAGGTGGTCTCTGAGAATTAGACCAAACAATACTGGATTGTCTGAAAATGAAGAGTTGTCGATCACTGGAAACCCATTATGGCCTGTAGTTTTAAGAACGTGAACTATATTACTGACTTTTTCTATGCCATAAAAGAATTGAAGCGGCCCTCTGACCACATCACTAACTGTTAGCTGTCTCATGTATGGCTCTGCATGAGCTTCAAGATAGGGAAACCCCTTCATTTTCATGATTATATCATAGATATTTCCATTGAAGGAGTCAGCGACAGTCTTGGAGAGGAGGAGAACTACCATTATTAAAGGCAGCAATAATAGATTGTTGGTCAATTCCAAGAGGATAACGCACAGGGACACAGTCATCCTCATAGTTCCCCCGAGAAGAGAAGCGGCCCCCAGCACAGCAAAGAGACCATGATTGAGAGTCGACTCAGAGCCGAACAGAATTCCAATGTAGCGTCCATAGCTTGCCCCGGCGACAATAACAGGCACGAATAAGCCTATAGGAGCGATGAGTCCATAACTCAAAATTCCAAGAAAGTAGCTAGTAATAAAGAATATTAAAATAGACAAGGTATGGAATTCCTTATCGGTGTCCTTGCTGAAAAGGTTTCTAATAGCATCATCAAGAGTGTTGAAGAAAAGGCTGGCAAGATCATTGTAGTGACCAGGAGGACACTGAAACTTCTTGTAGTTACCAGACCTGCCAATTGTTGGACAAGCTTCGGATGAATCGGTGGGACAAGGTATGCAAGGTGCTAGCCACGGAAGCCCGAAAAGAATAACAGAAGTTAAAATGGAAAGCGCACAAGCAAGAAGTATTCTTGGAACGCGACCCTTCCTGAAACAGTGGAATTAAGGGATGATGAGTTCAACATTTCATTTGACAAGACATAGTATTGGGTTGAAAAGAAAACCAAGCTTACTTATTAATGAGATTGTAAAGGCAAAGAACTCTTTCCAAAAGAAAATTGTAGAAACTGCCCAATAAACCTCCAATAACTCCTAGGAGAAGCACCGATGGCACATCATCAATGTGATAGGAGACATTTGCAGAAGTAACATCAAACATTATTAACCCTCCCTTTCCAAATAATCCACACTTGCCACTATTACAAACGTCAATCAGAGCACGAAGTATGATAGCAACCACAGCTGTTGTGAAGAATGTTCTCCAAAGAAGAGCACTTCTCCACCTGTAGAAAAGAACTCTTGATGTTAGCATGTAACTGGTCTCCATATATCTTTAGCTTCACAAGAAACAAGTTAAGCAAGAACAAATAGTTAAAGCAACCTTGTTGTATTCATCATCTTGAACATTTTTTTAGCATCTTTCATGTTCTTAAGGTTTCTATGCATTTCCCCGACACAAACTGTATTTCTCTGGAGAAATGTTGGGTGGGTGGGGTTGGGGTGCGGGGAGAGGAGGAGAGGAGTGGGCTGGTAAGGATACATTTTTCAATTTTGATAACATAAAACTTAACTCATGAGCAATGTGGTAATTGTAGCTTACGTTTATCTCTTGTTTTTGTACATTTCATTTTGAATCTCACTATAAAGCTTCCCGTCGTTCACGGTGCATTTTATACCAAGATGAAATGATATCTTTTGCTTTTGTGACAGGGTGATTACTACGCTAATTGCTTGTGCACCCTTCTACTGAACATCTATAAAATCAAACACATCATGGAAAATGAGAAATTAAGTTCAGTAATAGTGTAATACCATGATGCCATCTCCTCCAATGCAAATAGAACACCGCCGACTGATGAACGGAAAGCAGCAGCAATTCCAGCAGCAGAGCCACATGTTACAAGATCACGCCTATCTCTATCATTCTTGAAATACCGCAACCATCTCCAAGTCAACCCATACTTCTTAGAACCACCCTGACCTAGTAATGCTGCAATGCACGCGCCAGTATGGACCATGGGTCCAGCCTTGCCAACATAAAGAGACGATGACACAATACTAATGCTACCAATAATCTGTAATTCCAACCAACCTTATATCAGTCCCTGGATTTTCTCGGAGAATAATATAATGCTTGTGTTTCTTAAAGTAAGAACAAGGAACTCCACGTGATACAAATGGTAAAGGAAGACACATGGGGACACTTGACTGATTTATTTGATGATGTCTTAAGTAGAAAATGACAACAAAGAACACAACTTATATATACATAAAAGTAAATGGTGGTTTGATGCAAACTAGTATAAATAGAGATGTCAGGAAATGTAAAACCAAAAAACTTAGTCATTGTGATAGTGCATATATTACAATTACCATCAAAACGACTGATTATATATATTACCGACAATGAGCAGTATCTTCCAGCTCAAATACACTGAGCACACGTTGATCCATGGACTCTCTTTACAGGGTGACACACTTATGTGATGTGCCGAACAGCTGTCGAGCTGCTAAATTTCAGACTTGTACAGAACTCTTCTAATTAGTGTTTTCTTTTATGTGATAGTAGAGTTTTATTCTTAATTTCTTCAACTATTTCTGATCGGATATGATTGTAACATATCAAACATAATTTATCATGTTATGTATTTGCTTTCTTCTCTTTCCATAATGAAACTAAAATTTCTTCTTATCAAGTACAATGATGCTCAAATGCATCACTGTGTCCATATATATTTGCTCCCATTAGAGAACAATCAATCACATAACCCTCAAGCAACTATTTCACGCAGTTATTAGGAGCACAGCCATCTTTAATTAGCCTATGGGTGGTTTAGTGTAGATGTTTAGGTACTGCAGTGCAAACAAGAACTGCTGATTAGCCTATTCGGGCATTGTTCAATTACCCTTCCGAAACTTCAATGTAGCCTTCAAGCATGATAAAGATAAATAAAAAAACGGGTCAATGACCCAATGAAAAATCACGCATTTAGAACAAGATAATTACTCTTCATTTAATCATACGAAATGTTATATCACTAGAACCATGAAACGGATTCTTATTCGCCATAACACTCTATCCGCAACAAGTGTCCATTCAACACAAGTCACACAGACATGCACATTATCCTTTCCGATTCAGATATAAACAATCAAAACTCTAAACTACTTTAAAAAAAAAAAAAAAAAAAAAAAAAACTTACTTTTACAAAGAGGGTCTTAATAGTAAAAATTCCTGGAGCATCAACTCCATTCAAGTAAGCTTTGACTTCCGGTATACCGGATCCAGCTGCCGTAGGTGAAATATAAGCAGTGATAATCGTCGAGAACAGCGTTAAACCAAAATTACAACTGGCAAAAACAGTAAATGCCAACAAATACCTGCAAAGCATTTAAACCCAAATCAATTTAAAAACTTGAATTACCAAACACAAAATTTCTCATAACAGTCAACAAAAAAAAACTGAATTTAACCTCAATTACTCACTGATTCGCCATCATCATATTTGAAGTGATCACAAACTTCATCCCAGCAATATTTTCGACGGCGAGATTATTGAAGAAACCAACCAGCCCAGCTAGCCCACCCACAAGAAAACACAAGGTCCATTTCATAAAAATGTACTGAAAAATCTGTAAATTGTCTCTGCTTCTCCAATCCTGCTTGAAGAAATCATTCTCAATCATCCTGTAAACAAAATTCAACTCAAAGGGGGTGATGAACAGACACACAAAGAATGCAAAAAAAAAAAAAAAACAGTTATTAGATCTAAGTAACGGAGTTTACTCGTAATCCAAGCTCTCAATTGGGGTGATTTTGGCGCCAACAATTGCGACTTGAGATGTTGTGTTGGTAGTGGATCTGCGAAGAGGGAAAGTGTCTTGGTTGAAGCTGAGAAGGGGTTCGGTCAGCGATGCAGGAGCTTCTTCGTCATCATCTTCTTTGGCTGTTGCCATGATTGGAATTCTTGAAAGATTGATTGATTGGAAGAGAAGAAGAAGAAGAAGAAGAAGAAGATAGAGTGAACAATGCAGGTGAAGTGTTTGATTTGAGGTCTAGCTGATCACCAAAACAACAACAACGGTCAGTCCAACTCCTCGGGAGAGAGTGGGAGTTGGACGAGTTGTTAGATTGGCGTGACAGAGTGAGTTCATAATATTCGTATTTAGATTTTAAGCATTTTTAACTTTTAGATACTTACATAAAAAGTCTTTCTAATAAGATTCGTAATATAATAATATATTACATAAAAATCATGGAATTTTAATATAAAACTAAGATTACAACGAGTTAAAAATGTATAAAAATTAAGATTAATTTAATTAAAATAATCTGTTTCTTATTTAGAACTAAAGTTTAATAAAAATAAAAAATAAAATAAAAAACAAAACGCCGCACCTGAGTGTGAGTGAAAGAAATTGAAAAGCAAGTGGGATAGTAAGATGAGGCGAATGTGTTGGAATAACGAGATTCTGTTTTTGGAGAAGTCTTCTTTATTACTCGACCATTATTGGAGGATGCATAATAGGACTGATGGTGAAATTTTGGATTTACCTCATACCAAGATATAATATAAGAGCATCCATTGGAAAGTTGGATGCCATTCGAAGTGTCGTGTATCGGTTTGGTTGATAATTATGATATAATATTCATTGGGATTGTTATTCAAGAGCTTTAATTTTAGGCCATTAAGTTTTATAACCACTTTTCGATCAGGTTTTAGGATTTTTATATTTTTACACATTCTATAGATAATGTTTGTGGTTGTATTTTAAAGAGAATAAATAAAAAATATAAAAAAATCTGTAAAAAAGTTGGCTTTAAAGTCTTACTGCCTAGACAAACTCCGTTCAAGAGTATTTGTTGATGCTTATTCAAATTTAAAGTTGATGAAAATTATAAGAATAATAACTTAATATAAGAGGTTGTATCTTTTTGAAAATATGCAAAGTTGACAAGCATTCTACTCCATTATCATACTTTCTCTTTTTCTTTTGCTTTCCTCTTTTTTTTTTTTTTTTTTTTTTTTTTTACTGAAATGAAATACAAAGAGATTATTTCCTTGTTATTTGGTAAAACTAGCTATTAATTTTTATTTTTTTAAAATGATTATATCAACTTATCTAAATTGGTAGGGATGAGGACATTAGTAGGTGGAGTTGGAGAATTTTGCGCAATAAATGAGAACTGAACTAGAACAATTGACACAAATTTAATGAGAATTTATATATGGTTGAATTTTGCGCAAAAACTTTTTGTTTGTTTGTTTTTTAACACACAATTTTGATCAAAATTTTGAGTTTTGGTGGTAGAAAATGATCACTGACTTAGCATGTTTATCATTAATTATTGCTTGCAAGTAATATTATTTTGATTTGAATCTATGATGTTTATTCAAATAAAAAAACCTTCTTTGTTCACATGCATCACTGAAACAAATATGTAATGTTAGAAAAGTTAGATCATGATCAACAATCCAACAAAATCTAAGTTGTAGGTCCATTAACATAATAGTATCAGTCCTTCTAATGATCTGATTTTGTACTTATTAAGCTTGCATCAATTTGCGGTGAGAATTAGAATTTGATTCACATACGAAGATTTTTATTGAAGATAAGAAGAAAAACAAAATACAACTATTTCCTTAATATGCATTATTTACATTATCTTCAATATGCATGCAATGGAAGGCCAGGTTTCATTCTCCATTTTTTTTTTTTTTTTAAATAGTTCATATAGATCACTTATCGTCGAAGCATGTATAACCAAGGTAAATTTTGGATATTCTTGGTAAATGGCAAATTGTTATTTATACATAAAACAGAAGGGAGTTGCTACGTGTACTCAACTATTTGGTTCGATTGTAATAACTCTTTGTTGCATCGGTAGTTTGAGATGTTTCGACTTTTGTTGTACCAACTTAATACATTTAACACCGACTTATCATTTTTTTTATAATAAAAATATCATTTGGTGTGAAAATTTTTGTTTAGGCGCGTTAACTGGTTATTGAATGAAATAACAATATTAACCATTATCTATAAACTACAAACCTAAATTTCAGTACGCATTTATTAAATTTCAATGTGTTCATTAACCATAAGGGGTTGACAAAATCAATACGTATTAAAAATAAATAAAAAATGAAACTTAAATTTCAAAATTGTTGCAACTATTATATCAAATTTTAAAAAATACAGTCAAAACCTTAATAAATCCGACATCCAAACATTTACATTAGAAATCTTTTATACAAAGTCCCCGGCCAACAATATGAGTGATATATTTTTTACGTTTTAACATTAGCAAAATTTGATTGGATATACTAAATATGTTTTAAAAACTAAATCTTAAAGATAAAGTTGAGAATATCAAGTCAAACAATCGAATACATGTAGCAACTTCCAAAAAGAATTGATATGTTTTAAATTTTAATCAAAAGATTAATGAAGGGTAGTCATGTGATTTTTGTACATATGAAGAGGGGTAGAACCGTAATATCTTGAGGAATGCTATGAGCCTATGACATACACCCTGGCACCGTTCATTGGCGAAACATCATTATAGCAGTAAGAATATGATATCAAAAAGTCACAACTAAGCAATCTCGTCACATTATTATCAGAAATTCTAAATGGCGAGGAAAGGGGCGAGAATTGTTCCAACTAAGCAATCTCGTCACATTATTATCAAAATGTCACATTATTATAGCAGTAAGAATATGATATCAAAAAGTCACGATTAGGGGTGGGCATTTCGGATTGAAAACCCGGATCGAACCAACAATCGGATTGATTTCGATCGGGTCGGTTCGGATCGGTTTTAATTAATTATAAAAGTTTCGATTGTAAAAGTTTGATCCGACCCGAAGTTTCTAATTCGGACCTAAGTTTCCAATTCTGAAGCTCGTCGAGTAATGGACCTGCATCCTGAGGAGGATGAACAGTTCCACCACCTCCACCGCCCTTCCCTCGCTGTTTTCCTCGCCCACTTCCTCGACATTTAGAATTTCTATTTAATAATACGAGAAGTTCTACACGTCGATGAAGTGGGCGAGGAAAACAGCGATGGGAGGGAGGTGTTGGGGGTGGGACCATCCATTCCCTCGGGACACACATTTGAAAAATGAAAACACACATCCCGAGAATTAGATGGTCCCACCCCCTCCACCTCCCTCCCCTCGCTGTTTTCCTCGCCCACTTCCTGGACGTTTAGAATTTCTGTTAATAATACATGGTCTTGGATTCCACAATATGCCATCCATCATCAATAATGTCCTTTCCCTTTTGAACTCTGCCCACTATGGCGACCACCCATCTTACGCCCCTCATTCTGCATCTCTTCCTTCCTCTTCTCTCCTCCCTTCTTCCCCAGCTCTTGATACCCTTCATGTCCCCACTGCTAGGATTGGACTATCACCCTTTTTTTGCTTTTGACACTTCCAAACACACTTGTCATGGGAATCCCACTTGTGAAAGCTATGTATTTGGGAATGATAAGGAAAGTTTTATGATCCAAGCTGTTGTTTTGCAGTGTATAATTTGGTATACTTTGTTGTTAGTTTTGTTTGAATATAGAGAAGCAAGGATTCTGATCATGAAGAAGTTTCATGGAAGTAGTGGTAGTACTAAGAATGAGAGTAGTGACGAGAACAAAGATAGAAAAGACGGTGCATATGAAGATGAGGTTGTCCATGTCATAGTGACTAGGCCTTCAGCCAATTCAGAGTCACAGAACTTGAACAAAGTGGAAAGAGTTGCTAAGTCGCCTGAAGAAGAGAGTAAATAGGTCCACTTGTTCATTTGGCGATGCGGATGTTGCAGCAACCAAGGCAAGATGGATTTTTTTCTTTTTAAGATGAAAGTTTTGGTTACTGCATATGTTTTTCTGATAGTTGAATGATTTTGACACAGGAGGTGTCTGCGAGCAGTCGGTCCAAGCTTGTAGCAAAGACGAGCAAACTAGTACCAAAAAAGAAGGTCAGACAATATGAGAAACTAGAGACCCTACAAAGTGATAATGTGGGATTTGAGGGAAGAGCTTTATAAAATTTAATTTGGGCTGAAATTTGGACTTTATAAATTTAATTTGAATGTTGCTATTAGGATCGAGATCGGCCCGAAATCGGTCTGTAATTCGGTTAATCGGGACCTAGATTACCCGGTCAACTCGGTCTGGTTTCGGGTCTCATAAACATGGGCACGAATTTCTCGGGTCGGTTACTCGTTCTTGCCCAGCCCACGACTAAGCAACCTCGCATTGTTCCAGGCGAGAATTTTTTAAAATCTCATCTGAAACTCGCATTGTTCTGGGCAAGCAGGAAATTTTCAACAAAAGTTTTCGGATAGATTTGTGTTACTTTAGTAAAATGACCATAACTTTCTCATTTCAAAACATTTTCATGTGTTTCAAATTGTGTTTATTAGATAGCTCAGAGTAGTACAATTTTTGTGCTTTGATCAGCTTGAGAATCAGTCTCAATCGAATACATAAGTTGGCCGAAAGTCAGTGACATTATCCCATTTTCATTGCGAGACAGATTTGCACAACTTTAGTAAAATAATTATAACTTGCTCAATTAAAAAAAAAATTCAAGTGATTCAAATTGTGTTTATTAGATGACCCAGAGTACTACAATTTTCGTGTTTTTATGAGCTTGAGAATCGGTCTCGATCGAGCATATAAGTTGGCCAAAATTCAGAGACACTATCTCATTTTTATTGCAAGACATATTTGCGCGACTTTAGTAAAATGACCATAACTTGCTCAATTAAAAACATTTTTCAAGTGATTCAAGTTGTGTTTATTAGGGGTAAGTAGCCAGCCACGTTTGTTAGTTTTTTTTTTTTTTAATAATGTTTTTACACTTTTTACCCATTTTCTTTAAAACACAATCACAAACACTATCTATAGAAGGGGTAAAAGTGTAAAAAAAATTCAAAAAAGCTACCAAACATGGCTGGTTAGAATTGTTGGTTTATTAGATAAATCAGTGTACTACAATTTTCGTGTTTTGATGAACTTCATAATTGGTCTCGATCGAGCATATAAGTTGGTCGAAAGTCAACGACACTATCCCTTTTTCATTGCGAGACAGATTTGCGCGACTTTAGTAAAATGACCATAATGTGTTCAATTTATAACATTTTTAAGTGATTCAAGTTGTGTTTATTAGATAACTCAGAGTACTACAATTGTTACGTTTTGATGAGCTTGAGAATCGGTCTTAATCTAGCATATAAATTGGCCGAAAGTCAGGGACACTATCTCATTTTCATTGCGAGATAGGTTTGTGCGACTTTAGTAAAATGACCACAACTTGCTCAATTCATAAGATTTTCAATTGATTCAAGTTGTGTTTATTAGATTACTCAGAGTAATATAATTTTATGTTTTGATAAGCTTGAGAATCAGTCTTGATCGAGCATATAAGTTGGCCGAAACTCAGGGACATTATCTCGTTTTCATTGCAAGACAGATTTGCGCGACTTTAGTAAAATGACTATAACTTGTTCATTTCAAGACATTTTCAAGTGATTCAAGTTGTGTTTATTAGATAACTCATAGCACTAAAATGTTCGTGTTTTGATAAGCTTGAGAATAGGTCTCAAGTAAGGGTTTAAATTGGTCGAAAGTTACCCTATTTTTAAGTTACTATTTTTTTTTCAAAAACTGTTTTTTGGGTGGTTTGGGTTAGTAAAAAAAAAAAAAAAAAAAAAAAATATATATATATATATATATATGGTGGTGTGAGACAACACTTTTGGTGGTGTAGAATAGTCATTGCCTTCAAAGTATCGTCGCCTTTGGGGAAGGAGTGTGATTTCTCAAAAAATGTCAAAATGTAACAAACTATTTTTTCTTTTAGTTACCGAATTTTTTTTCAAAATCAGAAATAATTTATTTTTTTCATGAAGCCAATCTCAATTTCTGTACTATTTAATCTGTTATAACTTTAGTTTAGTATTAATACTTTGTTCTGTAAGTGATTCTCATGCAATATATAGCTTGTATTAGAGGTTGGTACGAGATGGGATGGATCTCATCCATATCCTATCTCGCTTATTCGGAATCGGGCCGGGATGGGATAGATCTCATCCCGACCTCGTCCCATCTCAAACGGGTTCGGTACGGGACAAGACAGGACGAGCATGCACTAAATTTTGGATTGAAATTTTAACTTGCAAGATTGAAAATTTTGAATTTACCAAACACACAACTCTAAGAACAACTGTATAAATTTAAGCCATTGATTATTATTTCCTCATTTCATTAGCTTTTACTTCGTTTTTTTAGAACCACTATTGAAGATAACAATTTTTTTGTACGTTGCTAACGAAAATCATCAATGGGTTTGTCATTAAAAAACTATGAGAAGCACACATTGTTGTTGTCAAGAGTTAGAAAGATGAAAAAAAAGAAATGAGAGGGTTTGAGTTAAATTCATTATCTAGGTGAGTCACGTGGAAATTTGTGAATGAAATAACCATATTAATAAATAAAACAACAAATAAAATAGTTATGCCAACAAATAGTTTCATACTACATAGTTCATACTAAATATTAAAAAAATCGGTTCGGGACGGGACGAGATAGATCGAATTGAAAATCTTCATCCCGATCCCATCCCACTCTAGATCGGGACGATAACAAGATTGGGTTGGAATTTATCAATCCCAATATGACTCGAAAAAAATAGGACAAGATCGCGGGATGGGATGCCCACCCTTAACTTGTATGACATTATGAGTATTGTGAAAACCTTTATGTGGTAAGTAGAAGTTTAAAATGCTTAAATTATCTTAATAACTTCAAAATTATAACTAAAACTTTTACATTTTTTTAATATATAATAAAATATTTCACAAAATACTTCATAATATCAGGTTGTTTAAGGCACTCCAGGGGTTAGTCAATAGGTCCATTTTCACAAGTGCAATAATGTTCGTTTGTTCCTATCAAAACAATCTTGAGTAGCTTTCAACCTAATAATTTGTGAATAATTCAATTTTTTGTGAATAATTCAATTTTACAGGATCCTACATTTTTACAAATTAATTAGATCATGATCCACATTAAACTAACATAAGTTTCAGTCGCGCCTAATGATCTGATTTGGGTTTTTGTTTATTGATTATGCCGAGCAATATGTAAATACATTTTACGGACCCAAAAATAAAATAAAATAAAATAAAATCCACTTTAACCCAATAATTTGGGGTTGCCATGAATATATATGTGGAGACACTTTAACTTTGAATTAATGGTTGCCATACAAATTTGAGAGTTAAGACAAAGTATACACATATGAGACATGGACATGCATGTTGTGGTTATTAATGAGCTCTCTCAAGTGTTTTTGAAATGTAGTAAGGTACACATGTTTTTGTTCAAATTCTCTTTTCAAATGTACTAGTTCACTGCATTTAAGAACCCGTCTACGTGTCGAGAAAAATAGCGAGGGACTCCATAGGTAGGGGGGACCGTCCATCTTTTGGGATGTGCGCTTAACTTTTCAATGCACGCATCTCGGGGGATGGACACCCCCCACCCCTTGTTGTTTTCTTCGCCATTTTCCTCGACAGTTAGAATTTTTGCTGTATTAAATTGACATTTTTGTAATAATCCCTAAAACAGTAACACTTTTAAACTATAATAATTCACAAAACAATTTTATACAATTTTACAAACAAAATGATATAATAATTGTATCACCATGAATAGTATGGTCCTACAAGTGATACTATTCATGGTGATCCAATTTATTGTATCAAAATTTTTTTTTTGTAACTATTTTTCATTTTTTTGACTTGAAATTGTTTGGTGGATTGTAACATCTCAAAAGTGTTACTATTTTGAGAGTTGTTACAAATATGCTAATTTGGTGTAGTGGTTGTCGACACGCGTGTGCAAATATTCAGTATATTTTTTTATTTTATTACAAGATTTGATAATAAAGCTTTTTTACTATTGAATTTCTAAAAGAAATAATTATATAAAATATTAAGTGCTTTTGTATAGTTTATAAATAAATAAGAGGCTTCAAAGGCATATGTATAATTATTTAATGTTTGAAAGGGGTTGATTTTGATTGTAAAAATATAAAATGTTAATGACAAAATGGGAAATTCAAAAGTTAGATGTAAGGTCTTTTTATAATTTCTAGATAATTTGAGGGCTTCAAATAAATTATATATGACTTAAGTGTAATTAATGAATGTTTAGAATGACTAATTTTGAGGAAAAAAAAAATTAGACGTGAATGTTTTTTTATTTATTTATAATAATTTATAGATAATTGAAAGGTTTTAAATAAAATATGTTAGGAGCTTAACTGTAATTAGCAATATTTGAGAGGGATGGGTTTTGATCGTAAATGATCTAAATGTGAGAGGGTAAAATGGTACATAAAATTTTTTACATATTAAATTACAAAAATACCCATAATCACTGTTCACATACTTATTGGTTTTTTTTTTATTGTAAACATAATAAAATTGAGATGATATTTTGGACATTCCAAAAATCAAGACGAAAACACATGAGTTCATTGTTCCAAAGGGAAACTCTCATTATACACTTTACATGTCCCTAAAAAGTCTAGGCCTCCAAGGTACATGGGCAAACTGGACTTATAAACTGGTCACTACCCCTGAAATTTCTCTCATGATTAATGGCCATAAGTTTAAACTTAAACCCACTCGAATTGCTTACTATTCCGAATCAAGATAATAAAAACTATTGGTCTTAGTTTAACTAAGTAAGGTCCCAAAATTTCACATTTCTTCTTTGCTGATTATTGTCTTCTATTTCTACCAGCTAAATTAGACATGGCCCCTGCCACTTAAAATCATTGCTTGATCACTTCCAGGAAGCAACATGCCATTGTATTAGTTACGAGTTTGTCTAAGTAGTGTTTTACATTTTTACCCATTCTCTTTAAAATACAATCATAAACATTATCTATAAAAAAAAATTGTAAAAAACCCAAAACTAACTAGCAAATCTCACTTGTGAAAGCAACACTATCAGCTAATACCCATTAGCATAAGTTTCAGTCTCACTAATGATCTGATTCGCTACTTGATTATTGATTATGCTCATAATATCATCACAAATTCACCACCAAGCAATCTCATCACATTATGATCCATAATTCTTCACAACCATTAGGTCATTCCAATTTACTTCCTACTAAACACGCAACAATCACAAATATTGTAAAATATCATAATGTTAGATATATCACCTCATGAGTTAAGATTAGGACATAAATAGTACCATCAACAAGAAAAAGAAAGTTCACATTTGCAGTATGAAATCACTTTACATTGACAATCATTAATGGTTTAGATAAAGTTAAATGCAATTATTGTGATACTTTGCTTAGAAGGGAGACTAGGAATGACACAAGTCATTTAATTGACTATAATACAAGATGTCTAAGGAAGAGGGGTAGTCAAGTGGACATACGATAATCTATATTGAGTACTTTCACATTGACTGGGTCAATTGTTGTTAGTGCTTCTGACTTCGACCAAGAACTTGCACGAGAAGCTTTTGTAAAAACAATTATTTTGTATGAGTACATCCTTTCAATGGTTAAACATTATGGTTTTAGAATGATGATGAATGTTATCCAACCATAGTTCAAGGTAGTATCTAAAAATACCATAAAAAGTGACATCTTGAAGATTTACGATTATGAAAGGGTAAAAACAATAAAATTGTTGGAGAGGAATAAAAATAGGTTTGCAATTAGTACTGATATGTGGATTGCGAGTAATCAAAAGATGGGGTTTATGGCTATTACAACGCATTTTATTGATGACAATTGGGCATTGCAAAGTTGTATTATAAGGTAAACATATTTTCTTTCAATTTGCATTTCATTGATGACAATTGGGCATTTATTAATTAATATGTTCTATATTATTGCATATTTATTGTTAGTTCGTTTATGTGTCATGCCCTCATACTGCTGAAGTTCTTTGTGATGCATTAATGAATTGTATGATGGATTAGAATTTGGATCGAAAGCTATCTGCATCAACCGTGGATAATTGTTCAACTATTGATAGCATTGTCACTTTTCTGAAAAACAAGCTAGATGTAGGCACCATGATGGTAGGGGGTGATTTATACTACATGAGATGTTCTGCTCATATTTTAAATTTGATTGTTAAGGATGGATTGATGGTATTGAAAGAATCTGAAATAGTGTTGCTTATTGGTCTGCCTTGCCAAAGAAGGAAGAAAAATTTCTTAAGGCAACCAGACAGTTGAAAATTGAATGTGGCAAGAAGTTGACTTTAGATTGCAAAACAAGGTGGAATTCTAACTATTTAATGCTTCAGACTGCTATTATTTTCAATGATGTCTTTCCTAGATTGAAGTAACGCGATTCTCAATATATGTGGTTGCCACGTGATGAAGATTGGTTGCTTGCATGTGAGATGTGTGAGAAGTTGAAGTCGTTTCATAAAGCAATCAAAGTATTTTCTGGAATAAAATATCCTACAGCCAACCTTTTTTTTCCTAAGATTTCTTCGATTAGAAATTAATTTAATCGGTTTCATACTTCTAATTATCCAGTGATAAGAGAGATGACATCAAACATGATTGTAATTTTTGACAAGTATGAGAATGCAATCCATGGGATAATGGCTATGGCAACTCTTTTGGATCATCGATTCAAAATGAAGTTGATTGAGTATTACTTTCCCAAACTATATAATCAGGATGATGCACAACAAAAAATCCAAAAAGTTCAGAACATGTGTTTTGAGTTGCTAAGTGAATATATGAGTTCAAGGCCTAGGGCAAGTTCTTCAACAGATAGTCAGTCATATGTTAGTCAACCACAAAATGCAGTTGATGATGATGATCTTAGTGATTTTTATATAGATTCTATGCGGAACTCCGGGGATGCACCTAGTAGTAACGTCAAGTAGGAGTTGGATTACTATTTGGGTGATGTTGTTCTGCATTCGAAACAGAATTTTGACATTCTGAATTGGTGGAAGACATTGGAAGCAAATATCTGACATTGAATCAGGTTGTTAGAAACGTTTTAGCGGTTCCAGTATCTACAGCTGCTTCATAGTCAACATTTTTAGTATGGGTGGTAGGTTTGTTAGTCCACATCGCAACAGACTTCATCCAAAGACGTTATATATAAGCTTTGATGTGTGCTCAAAACTGGTTATGAACTGATATTAGATGTAATAAAGTCTTGCTATGAAATGTCTCTGTTATTTATTTTAGTAATAACTTAATATTGTTTATCTTAGGATATATGAAATTTCTATGTCACCATATTGGAGGTCCACATTTCAAAATGATGCGGATCATCTTAAGGTATATAAGTATTCGAATGAGCCTATAATGAACTAATTATATATTAGGCTCTGCTAAAAAAAGTTAATTTATGTTATATAAATTAAATTGCATGTCAGTTGCATGATTGAAAAGTTCTGAATGTTTTTTTTTGTCAAGGACTTTATGGAGGTGATGTAAAACAACACCAATTTTTTTATTTGTTCTCGTATAGTTTTATTTATTATATAGAAACAAACTAAATTTTTTTTTTTTTTTTAATTTAAGGGTGTGCAAGTTTTGTAACAACAAAAAAGCAAAGCATGATGAGGGATTTTTGGTGGTCATCGTTTTGTTGTTTGTTTTGCCACTCCTGCATCTTTACAAAATATGTTGATCCTTATCTCGAGAAACACTTGTCAATCAACGAGGCCTTGTATACATCGAGATTGGTGAATTGTCTATCTCCATGTCATCTTCTCCCTTATTGACAACACCAAATGTTATAAATCTAAAGGGACGACGTGTCAACGAAATAACTAAACATGGAGCGATTCACAGCATGCAACAACTACAACGACGAACAAACCATCCTCCCTCCATGCACTCAGAAGACCAACTCAAATCCAAAATCAATAACAAACGAATTGCTCGCTAACTGTTCGACGAAATGCCCGACTCAAGACATCTTGTGGTTTTGGAAAGTATTTTGAGTTTCTCTCTGTCCTAGTGCACGCACGATACAATGGCGTTCATTTTTGGCCTCGTTCTTGGGCTCCTCGTTGGGGTTCTGTTGGTGGTAGCTTTCGGGCGGTTCGAAAGCGCCAGATCCCGGATAAGATCTGAGTTGGTATGTAATTGCATTTGATCTTTATGTTCTTTTTCATTTCATGATTTTCGATGGTGGTTTTTTTTTGCAAGGAATGTGATTTCAAGAAAACTGTAGAAATTTTTCGCGAAATATTTCTTTTGAAATCCGAAATATTTATTTTTTTCAATTTGATCAATCTTAATTTCCGTACATTTTAGCATGTTTTAACCTTAGTTTAGTATTAAAATTTTGTTATATAAATGATTTTTATACAATATGTAGTTTGTACGACATTATGAGTCTTCTGAGACTTTTACGTAGTATATAAGAGTTTAAAATGGTTAAAGTTACACTGGTAGATCGAAATTTTTATGTCAAAATTATCTCAAAATGAAATCACAATGCTTGGATTTTTTAATTTTTAGGCGGAGACAGTGGCGGCATTTGCGAGGATGACAGCGGAGGATTCTAGGAAGATTCTACCACCATCGATTTATCCTTCCTGGGTTGTATTCTCGCGCCAACAAAAGCTGAATTGGCTTAATATGGAACTTACGAAGATCTGGCCTTATGTTGATGAAGTAACAATTATCTTGCATTTTCCTTTTTGAAATTTTAATGTTTGTTTGGATGCAATTTTTTAGGTAATTAAGCGCTGGCAATGTAGTGATTAGTGGAATACTTATCATTTTGACATATCAGGCAGCCTCGGAGCTGATAAAAACATCGGTTGAGCCAATTCTTGAGCAATATAGGCCTTCTGTATTGGCTTCTCTCACATTTTCAAAGTTGACACTCGGCACGGTTGCTCCTCAGTTTACTGGTTAGTGTTATATCTATTATGATGCATCATTAAACTCATTAATTGCAACAATGGGATCACGAATTATAGCTTGTTTATTCCTTCTTGAGTTATCCCTAGTGCATTTTCTTGCTTGAGTTTTACTGTTTTAGTTCATAATTTGGTGCTGTTAATTTTTACATATTTATTCAGTTTTGCCCCTTATGCTAAATTATTGAGAAAGAGAAGATCTTTTGTTGTTCTGTGGCTAAAGGAGGATACAAATGAACTATTTTGTGATTTCTGAAGCAATATGGATATGTCAAAAGCATTTGTACAACAGGGGCATTGAACAAAAACATAATGCATCAATCTCTAATAATATGTACAACGAGCATACGCATTTGATGTCTTGTTAATGAACTCCATGCCTTGTATAGATAAGACTGTAGTTACAAGATCAGTATTTTTTTTCTGATTTCTTTTGCTATTTGAAGTTGTCCTAATATATGTCTACCTCATCTTTAGGAATCTCAATTCTCGACGATGATGGATCGAAAGGGATCTCTATGGAGTTGGAGATGCAGTGGGATGGGAATCCAAACGTTATACTTAACATTAAGACTTTAGTTGGTCTGGCATTGCCTATACAGGTGATCTGCAAAATTTTAGCTAGGCTCAATAGTTGAACTAATATTATTATTTTTTGCTTTTTTTTGTTTCCTTCATAAATTATTTATTTGAAGGTTAGGGCATTCCGCTTAAGCATTCAATCTCATCGACATGGTTGTAGCTTTGTAGGTCCATTGGCGGAATTTTTTTTATCGGTGGATTCTTGTGGGTCATTTGTTGAATCTAGAGCTAGGGAAGATTGAATGTTGTTTTGTAGGCCCGGTTGAATTGGTTTAAGACTATGGTGATTATTCCAGATAGCAATCTTTGATTTGCAAGTTGGAGAACAGTGTTGAGATTGGGGTCAAGGGTAAGGGTTCTACTCTCACTTTTTGAGATGGTAATGGTGTGACTTATTAGGGGTTTGGTTTGAAGTGAGGGGTGGTTTGCTTGTACGCTTGTAGCCATCTTTCCTCTCCCTAGAAATTTCACTTTTTTGCTGGGAGAGGAAGAACCTTGCTACTTTTTGAAGAGGCCACCTAGCTTAGTTCATAAGTTTGTAGCAGATATACCGATGTTTTTCTGCAAAGGAACAGTTTGCCCTTATGTTCTTACTAATGTCTATCTGTTAACCAAAAAAAAACCGGTTTCATGAGTTAAGCTTAAGCACCTTATATAAACACAATAACAAATGAAAAATAGGAAACAGAAAATTCTGTGACACATACTATTGATCTCTGAAGAGTAGTATCATATGGATATAGTCATATAGATATGAATATAACAGGAAAGAGAAATTTCTGATACTTCTTTATGTCTAACATATCATGTTGGTCGGACACAATATGACACTCGTACTTATATGAGATAATGTGTGAGCACATACTAACAAATATTTCCGTAGTCATTTACACATTTTACCTTTGTTTTTCAATCACAAGTAGCTCAAAGCCACAAACAATATGGTTTGTTGTATCTTGACTTTATATGTCACAAATACCTGTATCCATTCCCTAGACTTTCTAAAATTTCATGTCGTATTTTCGTATTCTTTGTCATAGTCTGTGTGTCTAGTGTAAAGACTATGCCAGGATTTGAATTAGGTTTCCTAGGTTGCAAGTTTCCTTTCAGATAAAGCCTATTATGACCAATGTAATCTTCTGTTTTTGCTTGAATTAAAGTTGAAAATTTCCCTTTTCCAAAAATAAAGTTGATAATTTTGTTCTAAGTTTAAGGGAATTCCCCGTTTTCTTTAAAGATGATTGACATTTGCTTTGGTATTCATCTCTAGATTGCTTTCTCCAAGTTACATCAGCTTCTTTCAGTTCTTTCTAAATGTTATGTACGCTTTCCTCATGCCACCTAAATTTAGGAAAGATCAGGGCATTAACTTTTCTCGCTTATTGAGTTATTGGAATTTAATTATAGAATGACTTCTGAACTGAAGCTGTGACTCCAATTTTTTATCCAGGTAAAAGATATTGCTTTCACTGGAATTTTCAGATTAATCTTTAAGCCACTAGTCTCGGAGATTCCTTGTTTTGGAGCTGTTTCTTATTCTTTGAGAGAGAAGGTACTTCAAAAGCTTCTTCTATATGTTTGAAGCATCATCCAAACAGTTTCTGGGTACTATGAGCATATTATATGTTTTATTTTATATAATATTTGATGATTTGCATGCAGAAAAAGTTGAATTTCACACTTAAAGTTATTGGCGGCGATGTTTCATCAATTCCCGGCATATCTGATGCTGTCGAGGTTTGTGCTCATTCTCTTGGTTGATCTATAATTGCTTTTCCTTCTCTGAAAGAAAGGGTACGGGTTTAGCATTTTGAAAATTTGAATAGAGCTGACCTCATAAAGTGTAAAAGAAAAACCCAAGCCTTACCATCACTGGATCTGATTTGTTGTTTGTGGATAGAGATAAGATTGACTACGTTTTTTCTTGTAAATGAAACTATAGTTTCGCACTTAGATGATAATCATTTTACTTTTTTTTCTAAAGTTAATGTGACTGAAAGTAATGTCCTGTACAACTTTTTATGCACCGTTTCCCTTTTCTCTGTTTTTCAGTAATGGATTTATTATTGGGTTAATTTACATTTGGGTCATATAGTTTGTACTAGTTTTGAGTTAGTTTTGAGCTTGGGTCCCAAGACCACGTTGACCGTCAACTCTCGTTACAAATATAGGACCTGGTATAAATGGTGGGGCCTAAAGTCTAAACTTATCTACACCAAAGTCAATATTATTTCAAAAAAAGTAAAAATTCATTCAATTACTGAACAAAGTTAACGTCAACGTGGTCTTGGACCCAAACTCAATGTTGGACAAACTTGGGACCCAAGCGCAAATTAACCCTTTATTATTCTTCCACTTCTCCAAAATCGAACACCTTACAGATGTATTGAACTTGAACTGTGACATAGGAAGCTCTTAAAGATATCTTTTAGGCAACTACCACATTGGTAATCTTGTACAAATATAACTATTACTACTTCCGTATGGTATTGATAGCAATTTTTATTTATATGTTTTGCCTAACAACAATATGAAGCAAACAACTTTAGAAAAGGAACAAGTCGGGGCACCATTTTTCATATGCAAGTGCGGTTTGGTCTCACCTTCTTTATTCTTTGAGGTGGTTGGTCTTTCCAAATCTCTCAATTGTGGGAGGGATCGGTAGTTGGTGCAATGCATTCAATTGGCAGCTTGGGAAGATTTTACAGAATCCATCTTTTTTTTTCGGGGGTGGTTGGTTATAGAGGAACTGAAGGACATTCGAAAGCAAAGGTTTGCTTTGTCCAGTAGGAGGTTAATATTAATGGTATCAATACTTAATTATGGTAACCTGATGTTCCTTCCAGAGGAACTGTGTTCCATTGGGGTATCATTTCTGTACAATGTGTGACTGAAACTTCCTAATGTCAATGCATAATTTCTGATTATAATCAATACAAAGATTAACATTTCCTCCCTAAAGGAAAGACAAAAAGAAAATAAAAAAGAAGAATGTAGTATGCAGTTACCGAATTTTTATGCAGGGAATGCAAATGGGATAGAAAACGCTTTAATGTTCATAGTTATGTCTCTTGAAAAAAAGGAAAAAAAAAATAGAGATCCTACATTCTGGTTTAATGAATTTGGAATTTTCTTCTATACAGGGAATGATACGAGATGCAATTGAAGATTCTATAACATGGCCAGTTAGGAACATTATTCCCATCATACCTGGGGATTACAGGTCAGTTCACACGTTCTCGTAGAAATATGTATAAGAGGAAAATTAGCAGTCATTTGGCACACTTTAACTATTAACAGCATATACAAACATATGTATGGAAACTTATCATGGAAATTCAAACCAAAAGTTGGCTAGTAAGCTATAACATTATTGTAATTCTGTAACGTAACAAATATACAACTTTTTTTTTCTTTTGAAAAGTGGAAAAATGTATTCATTGATTAAGAGAAATAACAAAGAGTGCAACAAAAATGGAGTGCGTTATCGTTGAGAAATCAACATCTCCAATTGTACAATGAATTGGTCAATTGTATTTTCCTCTTTGCAAAGCTTCAATGCAAAAGCCAAACCAATGCTTCCATGATAACCTTCCTATCCTGTAGAGCCTCATTATGGAAGAATCATCTGTTCCTTCAAAACAAATAACCCTTACAATGCATTGTCAAGGATTTCTCCACCATACATTCACATGGAGAATTTCCATGCATTCCCCTGATCGCCTTCACCCTATCAGTCTGTCTTTCATTGTTCACTGGAGCATTGTACCAGCAGAAACCAATTTGGACACCATCATTTTAATCTGGCTTGGTCTTTTGCTAGAACAGACCATTTCTTGCAGGATAACGCTCCCACATCAAAGGCATCAAATGAGTTGGATTCGACTTCTTCCCCTGCACTCTTGATTTCCATCCAAACTCTGTGTATCTTTTATCCCTCAATGATGCCATAGATTTAGGGTATGATTGACCCTTTGTGGAATCCTTCATTCTCGCACTCCCTTCACGACAGTTGTGGTGGCTTTGCTAAGGTTTCTTGGTAATAAACTAAGGTTTCGTATTCTTTCGTTTTAGATCTTGAATAATCTACATGGTGTTATCTGTTGTGTTTGATCTATCAATTGGTATCAGAGCAAGAACACTCCGGGGAGGTTTTGATGATTGTTTCAAACCATGCATGGACAGGGTAAAGAGAACAAAACGGAGAAAGAAGGTGAATGCAAAACGGTGTCTCGCAAACTCAGAAAGAAGAAGAATGGTCGACAAGAGACGGTCGACTAGATGCAAATGTTGAACGGGACCACACACGGTCCGTCTGATCGACTAGTGGCGTCATAGTGCACGCAACCCACCATCACGGTCGTACGTATGGGCCGACGGTTCGTGGGGGCTTTTCAAGGATGTCTTCCTCGTTAAGGGGCGATGGGGGTGCTTGTTTATTGACTCCATCGTGTTGTTGTTTGGCAGATAGTGATTTTTCTTATTGTTTTGTTTTTCAATTTCCTCTTCTCTTTCTCACGAAGACACAGTGGACAATGTTACTTAGCAAGAACACAATATTTTTCGCACACGATGCAGTTGTAGAGGAAAGATTTGAGCATGATCATTGATGGAGGATCCAACGAGAACTTAGTGTCCAAATTAATGGTGGATACATTAGGGTTGAAGCTAGAGCTACTTTATGTGCCTTTTACAATAGGATGGCTGGGTCCGATTAAGAAAGCGAAGGCGACCACAAAGTGCTTAGTTATTTTCTCTATTGGTTAGTATAGCGATCAGGTTTGGTGTACTGTTATTCCGATGAATATTGGTCATTGTTATTCGGGAGACCGTGACAGTTTCAACGACTATCACTTCAAGATGGGTATATATATATATTTTTTTTTTTTTAAAATTGGGTCGTTGACCCTTTTTATTTATTTATTAATCCATGCCCGAATGCTACATGACTGACCCTACAGGGTTAACCAAACCAGACCCGAAGGCTACAATATTGTTGCCACTTAATATCCTCGTCGCCTCCATCTCGCATAGAGACTTGCTTTCGCTCCGGTCCATCGCCTCCACCTTGCATGAAGACTCACTTTCGCTTCGCTCTAGTCTAGTCCATCTAAGATGTTGCATTCAATACCCGAAGGCTTATCAACGGCGGAGCACATGTGCTCCTAATAATCGGGCGAAAACTCACAAAATCCTAACTGGTAAGTCTCGAACCCTCGACCTCTCACAAGGAGAGTGGATGTCCGATCAATTGAGCTACACTTATAGTTTCCATGATGCTGAAGGACACAAATTTATGTTAGAGCTGCTTCGTCCCACACTGCCTAAAGTGTTACTTCCAGAGTGGCTACGGGAGTACAACAGTTTGATGCTTCCACAGTTATATTGCAGGAGATCCTTGTTGATATGTATGAGCTAGGTACAGTCACTTCACCATTTCAATTTCCAGATCTACCTATTCTGCCTAACTTCTTGCTAGGTAGAAGTTAGGTTTATAGATGTATGCAGTGAGGGCAGCGGGTCTTTGCCACCTTAATATCAACATTTTATTGAGCTGGAAACGGGAGCCCCTATCCCTAATATACCACATTATCGGCCCCTAAGGAACACGAGGAGTTACTGAATGAACTTCTGGACAAGGAGACTACCTCGCTCAGTGCGGTTCCTGCTTTGTTAGTGCCTGAGAAGGATGACTCTTTTTGTATTTATGTGGATTCTCGAGCATTAATAAGATTACTGTCAATTATCGCTTCCAATTTCTAACTTGGAAGATATGTTTGATAATTTGTAGGGCGCCATGATATTTACTAAAAGTTGGATCTTAAGAGCTGGTATCATCATATCCGTATGTGGTCTGGGGATGAATGGAAAATAGTCTTTAAGATAAAGGAAGGATTGTATGAAAGGTTGGTTATGCCTTTTGGGCTATCCAACGCCCCGTTGACATTTATGAGGGTAATGACACTCATTCGACTCCTTCCCCTGCACTCTTGATTTCCATCCAACCTCTATGTATCTTTTATCCCTCATTGATGCCATAGATTTAGGGTATGATTGACCCTTTGTAAAATCCTTCATTCTCTCACTCCTTTCATGACAACTGCGGTGGCTTTGCTCAAGCCTTTTACCTATCTGTTTATTAAAATATCTTAATGTAGTAGGTGTGCTTAGTAATAAAGGGAGTGACATTTAGCCCAGTAGTTAGAAGTATTTAAGAAGAGAGTAGTTAGAAATGTTCATACTGCCATTTATGTTCATCTGTTTCTCCAATAATCCAAGACTCCTTTTGCACCATCTCCACCTTCCTAGGAAACCTCCTGAGACCACTGCCTTTATCAAAACCTCTGTGACCCTCTGTACTGCCTCATTGTCAAAAACTGCCTTCACTGCCCTTTTAAAATAATAGATACTGTGAATAGACACCAAAGTGCGGATAATCTTGATTTGGTGATTCTAATGATTGATTGAACGAGTGTATGCTTTGGAGATCATCTTGATAGAATTCTTGGTATTGTGACTCATGTCACCCTCATTTTTCCATGTGCATATTGACATATCCTTTAACTGTATTCTTTGTTTTGGTGTAGTGATCTAGAGTTGAAACCTGTTGGGACATTAGAAGTGAAGCTTGTGCAAGCGAAGGAATTAACAAATAAGGATATTATCGGGAAATCTGACCCTTATGCCACACTGTATGTACGCCCATTACGTGACAGGACAAAGAAAAGCAAAACAATTGTACGTCATCTCACTTTTCCTCAACTCTTCTGTATTTCCTTCATTATATAAAGTTATTTTTTTACATTATTCTTCAGAACAACGACTTGAATCCTATCTGGAATGAACACTTTGAATTTATAGTCGAAGATGAATCTACACAGCAGTTGGTAGTGAAAATTTTTGATGATGAAGGGGTTCAAGCATCTGAACTCATTGGATGTGCCCAAGTAAAAATAAAGGACCTTGAGCCCGGTAAGGTGAAGGACATCTGGTTGAAACTGGTCAAGGATCTGGCTATCCAGAGAGATAATAAGAACAGGGGCCAGGTAAGGTCTTGAGTTGTCCCTATTCAATGTTATCGGAAATTTCATTTTATGGTGGAAAATTATTTCATTTTCGATTGCTTGGTATCATAGTTTAACTTTTGAGTTTTTGTTTAAAACATGCATGCCTTATTAACATTTTAGTTGTCTTTGCTTGGTTTTGGATTCTAGGTACACCTGGAGCTTTTGTACTGCCCCTTCGGCAGTGACAGTGAGCTTGATAACCCCTTTACTAACAATGTCTTGATGACCTCGCTAGAGAAGGTTCTGAAAACTGGGGATGATGGACCAGGAGCTCCTAAGATGGAAAAACTAGCCTCGCAGAAGAAAAAGGATACGATCCTGAGAGGAGTCCTTTCTGTTACTGTGATGTCTGCTGAAGACTTGCCATCCACTGATTTTATGGGAAAAGCTGACCCCTTCGTCGTGATCAACATGAAGAAAACGGGAGTGAAGAAGAAAACTAGAGTAAGTATTGATTGTTCAGAATGAAGAGCCATTTTTTTTGCTTTTCTTTTTCATTTTGTATGCATTGACACATACTCCTTCGGATTTAATCAACACAAAATCAACGATCCATTCCTCTTTAGATATTTAATGGAAATGATTGTCTAGCCAACTAAGTTCCGTCACTTTCAAATTATGTTGAGGTGAAAGGGCCAAAACATTATTTGAAATGGCAGACCTGAGATGTTTTGCAGAGCCAATGTGGTCTTGGGACCCAGGCTCTAACTTGGAAAAACTCAGAGCCCTTTCGCAAAACTGGTACAAATGATAAGAACCAAAATCTAAATATGCCAAATAAATATCTGCAAACTATCCAATTTAGTATATATGCTAATAATTTCTTCGCGAGCTTTATAATGTCATATACCTTAGATAGTATGTGATCTATAAACATTCCAATCTAACGACAATGAAATGTTCACAGGTAGTGAATGATAACTTGAATCCAATTTGGAACCAGACTTTTGATTATGTTGTCGAGGATGGACTACATGATATGCTAATATTGCAAGTCTATGATCATGATACATTCGGAAAGGTAATCTTCTTGTCCACATACCAATTTATTTCTTTATTAGTAGGTAGATTCGTTTATAAATTGGTGACCTTTTTAATTGATATCTGAAGTGTCTGCCTGAGATAAGGGTTATTTAATCTGTTAATTGTGTAATCTTGCACAGTATAGCCTTAATTGTTATCTAGGATTAGCGATAATGGGGTTTTAGATGTCTTCCATCCATAACCATTGCACACCCCTACTGACTGTTCAGTTAAGATTGTGTTCTTGTGCTTTGATGCTAATAGTCTTTTTTAAACGCTTCAGGATTACATGGGGCAATGCATCTTAACACTCACCAGAGTTATTTTGGAAGGAGAATACACAGATTCTATCCCACTTGACGGGGCCAAATCAGGAAAGCTGAATCTGCATCTCAAATGGTCACCACAACCTCTATTCCGGGACTAGTGATTGTCTGAAACAAAGGCCGACTCCTTTCCATGACACTATGGATTCTTCCCGAGTAAATCAACTACCTACTGGTGATCCTCCAACAAGAAAATGGAGAACAGATCCTCATGTCCCTAGTCTTTGTATAATTGCATGTTCTAATTGTTGTGGTTCGTGTTTCAGAAACTAGGAGAAAATTCCTGTGAGGTTTCATTGAGACACAGCAACATTGCTTCAGAAATGCTCAAGAAGAAGCATATTTTTAGACTGAGGAGAAACCTGGGCTGTTCATAATTCCATTTTTTTATAATGTTAAATTCATTCTTTGATTCATTCATCCTAGTTGTACATGTTTAGGCTATAGCTCTTAGATCTAGAATCTTCTACTTTTACTGCATTTGGTTTAATCATTTGTTGTCGGGGTTTAATCATTTGTTGTCGGGTACTTGAGTACAGAGTAAGTCTAGCCAACCATGTTTGTTAGTATTTTTTGACTTTTTTTTTGTGGTTTTACACTTTTTACCCCTTCTTTTTATAGCACATCCACAAACATTATCTATAAAAGGGGTATAAGTGTAAAAAAATCCAAAATGCCAAAAAAAGACTAGCAAACATGGCTGACTAGACTTGCTCCAAATACATTTTGTTGCTGGTTAAGTTGTTTGCTATGTGACTTGAGAAAAGCTGTGGGAAGTTTCAGCAGCATGTCAGGGTCAGAACATGTGTGTTCATGCAGGAAAATTTTACTATCCCAGATGACAAACTCAGAGAAACAAAATCGAACTCCTACCTTGATTGATTCCCAAGAGCATCTACATTCGAGAGTTCAAGGACAGCCTTGAGAAGGTAAGAATTGAAGCAGTTCGTCGTACTCGTTGCATTGTTTTTCTGGAAAAAGGTTGTTGAAATACGTATGAATATCACTTTTATTTTTTAGCACCAGCACTATATTATCATATGCTTATGCTACCTTTTTCAGGCAGATGTATATCCTATAATCTTGTGCTTGAACAGTTTCGAGCATATGGCTGAAATTTACCTTCGGATTCTAACGGTTTGACAACGATTTAGGAGTTTTTGAAAAAAAAATATGTCATTGCATTGTTCTTGGATGTGGTTTTGGACCTTTAAATGTCATTACAAGCCATTGTACATTTACATGGCTCCAACTTAAATATATTCTTGCCGTAAGTTGCATCTCCTCCAGTTGAGAAACAATATGGATGATTAAAATGGCACAAATTGATATGATCAGCTCTGCAACTATGGTTTCAACAAGCAGTAACTGACAGATCCACCATGAAGCATTTTCTCCGGAAGAAAATAATAGAGTGAATGCATTAAGATGTCTAATAAAAATTTCAAGTAAGATTTAAGGTGCTCGCTTTTATCCAGAAACTACTCGCCTTCAATGGAGGGGAACTTGCTGCAACACTATTACAACATCAGGTTCTAGAATCCGATCAGAAAGTGGCAACTCCTCTGACATTCCTCCAGTGATGCTTTTTCAGTCTCCTCCTGTGCAGATTCCTCGCCCTGTATATGAATACAATACATTGTCATTCACGTTATAAGATTATAACTAAAATAATGCATAATACCGATCTTGACAGAAGAACATGCACTTCTGTAACAAAGTTCAAAAAGATATTCACTCACCAGAATTGATTGAGGAAGACAACAGAGTCTGTTGGCACTTTTTTACCATCATCATTCCTATTCCAATGGTATACTGCATGTGTCCTGTTCTTTATCTCCAATGTAGAATGACCATAGCTTGCTTCTCTGAATGCAGAATAATCTGGCTGTGGGTTCCTATATCTAGAGAGCAAACAGACCAATCATAAAACATGAGGCATGGTAATGAAAGAATTTTACCGAACATACAAATCTGAACATAATCGAGAGAGCGTTCAATTGTAAATTTTGACCTACTTTGAAGCAAGACCTTCCTGATTTCCTCCATCACCAACAGTTATGTACACAGGAGCAGACTTGTCAGGAACTGGGTAAGGATCACCACCGGAGACATTGTAGTGTATATTGGAGATGCGGTACTGCACATCAGTAATATTTTTCTGTATAAGATCTATGGCTCCAGTTATAGTGGTTGGAAAGATGGAATGGGAAACCAAAATTATTTTTGTTGTTGCAAAACTGCAAGTCAATGCCATTATAGCTGATCGAGAACTCATTGTTGCTATCCTTGTAACTCTGAGAGTGAATCCTATCTTCTTACCTAGGGAAATTTCTTTTCAGTTCAACCAGGTGACATATACTGGCCTTGCCTATTTTGCCTACCCCCATCTTCCTTACAATTCTGTCTAAGATGATGTTGACATACATGCCAGTATATTTTTCCCATTTCCTTCTCCTGCTAGTGCAGATCAATCCACTTCTAGCTAATTGGGATTCAATGGTTGCTAATTTAATCCTAGATGTTTTAAACCCTAATATACTTGTAACCACTGTGATGGAGTGACTCCTATCGTCGTACCAATGGAAGTACTTTTCATTTAAATTAGATACATGATGGGCATGCCTATTTTGCCTCATTTTTCTGGTAAAATTTCATTATGCATCATGAGGAAACAAAAGATCCTCACAGAGAACTCTCTAACTACCTTAATTTCAAATTTTCAAACTCTACACTCCAAAAGTAGGTATCAGCATTCTGCTAGGTTAATCCACCTATTATTCACATGCCAACACTTGCCTACTTTAATGCTAATAACACAATAGAAGTCCACAAATGACCACAATCACTATAACTCCCAGATGCAAATAACAATAAATTCTATCCTCAGTATAAGTTCTCAACTTACGCATTTCCTTAATCAAGCAGTAATTAAACACAAGAGACAGATATGAAGAGAAATCAAGAGGCATACCGATCTTTCATACGCATGGACATGGCCGGCAAAGATGAGATCCACTTTGTATTTGACGAACCAACTCTCAAGGGCAGCACGCATGCTTTCACCCTCCATGAAGTGAACTTCATTGCTGCTGTAGATTGGAGCATGCATGAGAACAATAAGCCAAGGTGTCTTCTCTCTGTCAACTCTTGCTAACTCACTTCGAAGCCAAAACCACTGAGGAGTATACTTCACTGGAAGGATTGTTTCAAAGATATTAAAGTGAGAAACATGACAGGAAAATTGTGATGTCTGCCATTGTAGAGTATATTTAAGCACCAAGTTGACAAATACCTAATTGAAATTTAAAAGATGATATTTCTTGTGCAAGTTAAAGTGGTTAGCACTGAGAGAAACATTGTCACTGTTGGACAAAGATGACCACCAAAGATTTCAGACTTGAGAATGAAAATCATAAAAACAAAATAATGAACCACAAAGCGATCTTTTGATCTACATGCCCTTTTCCATGAAAAATGATTGTATCATCTGCCAATTAAATGAAACAAATCTAGCTTTATCTACACAAATGTGAAACCCTCCTAACACCACTATCAATTCTTCCTCGTGATGCCTAGTCTTAAGAATTCCCTTACCTAATGTTATAAAAGTTGCTTACAGTTCTCTTAAAAAGTTTATCCTTGGCTTGCCACACACACAGGAACTATCGTAAATTCTGATAACATTGGCTTAGATGTATCTTACTGACATTTTACATAGTTATGACCCATAAAGCATGAAAGTTGTACTCACAAATTTGTGACCACACTTACGAAAGTGGAGAACTATTGACCAAGCTAAAAGAATCCGAAATTCGTTTGTCCGAGATAAGTTTGGTGCAAAAAGTGTATCTTAGATGGCTAGAGCAAATAGAAATTTTCTCCTAATAGTCTAGCCCCTCCAGAGTGAAAGACCCTCTTATTAGATATCTTTTTCCTATTTATAGGCAACAAAGAATACATATTCCCCAATCACATGACGATACTTTTTTTAGTTCGTTACACTTATTTCATCCTAGTTATAACACTTGTCACAATTTAGGTTTAGTTTTCAAACTTGCTTGACTTCAATTTTGGGCTTCCTTCATATTGCTCACAAGCTTGGACATGGATATTTGCGGCGTAAACCTTTAGTTCAAGCTTAAGATTTATTCCTTGTTTGTTCATATTAATTAAACAGGGACTTAATATAATAAATCAAGATTTTAGGTAACTACAATTGCCCCCTCCTTGCCCTCTTGAGTGTTTATAAGAGGGGAAGAGTAGTGGTTATTTCATCTCTAGTCTTGAGAGAAACTTCAACACAAATTGTGAATGGTTGTGCTTAGGTGTGAATGAAAGATTATAAAGTGTGAATGGATAAATTTTTACCAAGTTTAAGTTGTGAATAATGATTTATTAAAGAGTACGTTTTGAGAGTAGTAAAGTAAACTACGTCCTTGCTTCATGCTAGGTCTAATCCAAATTCAACTTCACTAAATTGATGTTCTGCAAAAAGAAACTAGCTTGGTCTCGACAAATCTTTTGTCCATGCTTTGTGTCAAGACCGAGATTTGTGTCTAAGATCGTAATTGTCGTCAATCATATTCAACAAGTTCAGTCTGAGATTCATGTTCGAAATCGCAATCAACAAGTTCTATCCGAGATTTAGTCCAAAATTGGAATCACTAAGTTCAATCCAAGATTAATGTTCGAGACTGCAATCACTAAGTTCAGAATGCGATCAATGTCCAAGATTGCAATCACTATTAAATTTAATTTGAAATTAGTGTCCCAGGTTGCAACCATCAAGTTTAGTCTGAGATTAACGTATGAGATTGTACTCACCATGTTCGAGCGAATGTTCAACTTGAGTACTATCACAGTTAGTCTGAGACTTGTAGTCATGAAAGATTGATTCTTGAAAGAATATTACTATCATCTTCAGTCTGAATTTGAGAATGTTTGTGAAATTTAGTCCCAAATCAATTTGTGCATAGAGGATGGATTGATCGAATCAAGCCTAATTGACATTGTATTTCTTGAATTGATATCTTAAGCGGTTGGAATTTGTTGTATGGGTTTAATTTGATTAGAAGGATTCAAAAGTGCCCCCATTATACAATAACAACAATGTAAGTTAATTTTTTTATTTATCAAAATTGAAAGGGCTTATTTTCATAATTGGATTTCTTGTTTGTTTTGTTTGGTTTTAATCATTTCTCCATGGCACGACATTGCAGGATGAATGTCAGCGAAAACCGTATTGTCCCAAAAAATGTAAATCTTATGTCTTTTAATTGCAAAAACTTTTACTCGGTTTCTCATCTAGAATAAATCTATTCATCTTTGATTCATTCTCTCATTTTCGTGATTTGATTTAATCCCTATAATTGGATGAATGAGTGTCGTTCCCTCTGGATTATAAGTATGGTTATAATCCAAAATTATAATCCAAATATAATGAATCAAAAGGTGTGTCTAATTGAGTAGGATTTCCAAATGCAAGAAAAAATTTGTCTTAATAGATTACAAGCATATAGAAATTTAATTTAATATGGTCTGGGACTTGTTTGAGACAGATTCAATGTTCCTTTTGTAACATTGGATTTTGAATTGAGCCGTTGCCCCCTGCTTATCATGTTTTTCATTGTGTCGTTGAGTTCGTGAATGACATGTTGTAGTTGCAAACTTGTTTATGGATTAAATTATATAGGTTGGTGCTTTGATTTAACAATAACTTGTTCGTGGTGCTTGATTAAATGGGGACTTGATGCGATTCAACAAGGGTGCGTCTATAGGCTTGATTCAAACACAAGGACTTGTTTGTTACTTTGATTTGACAATGACTTGATGCCTTGATTCATAAGGACTTGTTCGTTACCCTGATTCAACAAAGACTTGTTTGTGATGTGTTGATTCAGCATTTATTTTTTTGCGATGTCTTGATCCAGGTATTTGTTCATTGCCTTAAAGTCATAAACTAATAAGGGCTTGTGGCCTTCAATCAATAAAAAACTTGGTTGTTGCCTTGATTCAACAAAAGAACTTGTTTGTTGCCTTGATTAAACATTAACTTCTTCCTTGCCTTAAATCAATAAAAACTTGTTCATTGCCTTAATTTAACAAGGACTTATTCGTTGTCTTGATTTAGCAAGGACTTGTTCGTTGTCTTGATTTAGCAAGTACTTGTTCGCTGCCTCGATTTAACAAGGACTTATTCATGATACCTTGATTTAACAAGGACTTAAATTTGGATTGGAACATAGGAAATTGAATTTTGTATTATAATCTTTGCCAATATGTATACAGAAATTCCATTAATTTTGGTCTTCAAATGGTTTGGTGTGATCTCATATGCCATTCAGACTTTGGTCACTAATCGAGGATTCTATCTTCGACTTGATTTCTTCTAGGCGACATGTTCAAGACATTCTGGTATTTGAATTAATTTTCCTAATCAAAGTTGTTGAGCAAAGTCTCGAAACTTTTCAACGTGACATATTTTTATCTTAAATAGATCACAATCCTCTTTCACGGACTTGCAACTACACATAAATTGGGACACGAAAGGCTTGCACACGGTCGAACCTCTCTCAGATTGAACTCGACCATTTAAATCTAGGACTAAAGTCGACCATTTAAATCTAGGATTGAACTCGACCAATTAAATCTAAGACTAAACTCGTGATTTTGATCTCAAACAATTACAGTCACGGGCGAACTTTCGATTTTGATCTAGAACATAATTCCGGTCTTGCACTGACCTTGCGATTCTAACCTGAGACTGAACGCGCAATTCTGATCTCGAACATAATTTTGGCTAGGACCGAACTCTCAATTTTGATCTCGAATACGGTTTCGATCTCGAATGTGGATCTTGGGTTGAAGTTGTTGAATATAACAAAATACCAAATCGTAGGCGTGAGTCTTGGTCAAGGCACTAAGCAAGAAGCAAGGAGTAAGGACATATCTAGTTTTCATATTCATAACTTTCCCTTTAAGCAAAAAAGTTCAACTTTATTAAAAAAGTTGTATTTACAAGAGACCAGAATGAAGGACAAAGATATCCTTTAAGGCTTACTTCAATGCCCGAATGAAACAAAGACAAAGGTGTCTTTCAAAGTTTGTATTGACCCTATTGTCAAAGACATGACAAAAATGATTGTGGGTTTAGTGAAACACGGACAGCGCCAAAAATGTAATCAAAAATTTGTGACCAGACTTCAAGTTTAGGAAAGTGGAGAACTATTGACCAAGCTAAAACAACCCGAAGTTTGTTTGTCCGAGATCAGTTTGGCAGAAGAAAGTGTATTTGAAATAGATAGCTAGAGCAAATAGAAGTTTTTTCCCTAATAGTCTAGCCCCTCCAAAGTGAAAACCCCTCTTATTAGAAATCTTTTTCCTATTTATACGCAACGAAGAGTACATATTCTATAATCACGTGACGATACTTCAATCTTGGACTTCCTTCATATTGTCCACAAACTTGGACTTGGATTTATACCTGATGAAATGGTATCTTCAACTATTACTTCCCAGTTACGACCTCAATTAGGATATCGATATAACTATAAATGTCAAGAGGTTGTTGAATGTTCATGCTGATAAACTTTCAATGCAACAATAAGCAAAGCAAAAGAATTACCGAATGGAGAATAGCTTGATAGCACAATAATATGAGCAGATGCACGTCGGATTGAGTACCAAAGCGGACTAGTGCTCTTGGATGCCAGGAAAGGTGTAGTATATCTTTGTAGATAATTTCTGAAAGGAACAACTTCCCCCTGAACAAATACATGATACGAAGTAAAAAAAGCAGAATGGTCTCACGTTACTCACATTGATTAAGATATTTTAATAATATAAATGACAGTTATATAATATATAACCGATAAGCATAAAAACAATGTGATAATAACGTTTAAGAAAATCAAAACACATCTATAACAACGCAGTGCAAAACCATAAGCAAAAGAAGTTCGCAAGATATTATCAAAATACAATGTCACGATTCGGCATGTAATAAAATTTGCACCAAGCGAACTACCAAACTATAGTCCAGAAGCAGAGTAATAATTTAGGTTTTCAAGCACATAATAAACAATTGCTGAGTTTTACATTCAACAACAGAGAAAAGAGACATCCTCCCAAACCATGATAGCTGTAGATATTACAAGGACTGCCAATTGAAGGCACGTCTTAATATCACTCTGAAATCTCAATCAGACTGCGATCCAAATTATTATACCTAAAAGCGGTGATTTAACTAGGAAGGTTATGAGTTCCAACCAACTAACAAAAGTAAATTAAAAATGGAGGAAACAAGCTATTTATTGGGGGGGGGGGGGGGGGGGGGGGTCGGAAATAAAGTGATCCCTGAGGTGGGGTTCCTCAACTTAAACACGAGGGTAGAGAGACCAGTGTGAATATTAACAAACCAGGCTTTAAAACCTCAAAAGGCTTTGTTCCTAGAGAGACGCATACTCCACCTTTATTAGCTGTCTCAGACCAAACTTCCTATCCAATGTGGGACTATTATTCAAACTCTAATCAAGCACATATCTGGACAATCTCCACCTTGGCGAGACTCAAGCAGTCTCATTCTTGAGAGTTACATGTTCTAGCACCATTGTGCTCTTACACATTCAATGCCACTCTACCTAGAATCTTGCCTTAAACGTCTGGGTCTTACGCTACACACCGGTCCACTTGGAGCCACCTATTATCATCTGCATGAATCAGCTCAGAACACTCACCTGGTCAAGGTCCCATGACCCCATCCAACCATTAGCTCTGATACCAATGTTCATAAGCACATGGACGCACAGGACCTGCCTCTCATAGCAATAACATATCCTCAATTTAAACACTAGATGGAGAGATGGGTGCTTTAAAGGCCATAAGGCCTTGTTGCAAGAGATATACAGACACCAACTTATTAGTTGTCGCAGGCCACACACACTTCATGTGGGTTTATTATTCAAGCTCTAATTGAGCAAGTCCCGGTACTACCATTTACAATTAATAGTGTCGAATAATTATTCAAAAAAAAATTGTTTTCCACCTATGCAACAAAGGTACAGAGAGTTCTGACCACAGTACCTCAATATATTCTTTCATAAATACGTGGAACCCCCCTTAAACCATATTTTCAGTATTAACCAAGTTAAACTAATCCTGTGATAGAGGAAACTCCTATGTAACACCATTCTTCTTGTGTCGCATCAACCTACCTTTATGATAGTTTTAATTTTTGGGGCGGTCCTGTTCATAGGAGAAAACATTCATGGTTGGACATTTAGTGAAACAGCTCATACTGTAAGAAAACCCAACTTAAAATCTCACGAACTTGCAGTATATACAGTGGAGATCCCAATCACTCCAAGATTTTGTCCATTGACCTGGCATGTTGGGCACAGAAAAACCCGCTGTTTCGGTTCATGGTTATCAGCACAACTGATAGTTGTTCCTTTTTGCCTAGGTACAATAAAGCCATGTACCTCAGATTAGCCTGTTGGATAGAACCCATTTAGCTCATATTTTGTACTTGATAAGGTAAATATGTTTCTTAACCAAACAGCAGAGTATGCACTGTGCATATATCAAGTATCTTCCAGTCAGGTACAATGCCTTCCTAAATCTACTTATGAATAATACAGCTAAAGCCAATACATTCCATCCCAAAATGAAGTAAAAGCTTGAATATTCTGCTCTTATGACCTGACTGGTCTCATTCATCATCAAGCCTTCAGCATTTATTATTCATCTATAGCATAGTTACAATAAATTGATTACGGACCCCTACTTTTTTTAGGTGACTTTGAGTTTAGTCTTACTGACCTATTAGTGTATAATCATACTTCTATCCTTTAACCATCAAACACTGGTTAGTTTATAATACTTGATAATATCATTTTCCTTTAAATAATGGCATACAAAGTAGAGAAATACACACTAACGAACGGCATAATTCAAAGGGGAGGAATAGCATAACTAAAAAGGATGAAAAATGCTTGCAAGGTAAGGAAATATAAACTAAGTACTAATCAGTGCTGGATGATCAATTTACAAAAAAAAAAAAAAAAAAAAACAGATTGCTGGACAAATCACAATCCTACTATACTCAAAGTCAACTAAAAAAAGTAAGATCAAATGCAAAATTGCCCAAAAATATAAGAAAATAATGCTTCAAGTCTACTGCAATGAACCCTCAAGCAGTATTAGCATTTAGCAACAAACAATATAAAGACTTTTCGTTAAATGAAAATATTCAAAATGTCAAGATGCATCCAAAAAACTCAGCACTGTATAGTACTAAACATACCATGTCAGGCATGAACTCAATTTCATGATTCCCTGCTGACCAAATCCATGGCTGATATGCAGTGCTTTGCTCAACAAAGCGACCCCATGAGTCCCATCTAATACCAACATCGTTATACTGGTATCTATCAGCATAAGAGAGATCTCCAACAAATAGAACTGTCTGCCCTCCACTCTGCATATAATGCTGAAGAGTGGAAAGAGAATTATAGGTTTGGCCCAAATCACCTGAAACATGCAAAAACAGTTCAGAAACATGCAAAGATATCATTCTGTTAGGATTGTAGAGCCTGAACAATATAGATAAGGTCAATTTGGAAGGGAAACACCTATGTTCTAAAAATCGGCCTAGGTGGCCACCTAGGCACTAGTCAGCTGAAAATGCCTAGGCAAGCTGGGCGGGTTTTGCAAAGAAAAAAAATTATTTCCAGTTCAAAAAAAAATAAAAAATTAAGACTATTTTTGTGTTACTCATTAATTTATATGCTATTACCAGTTCAAAAAAAACTTAAAAAATTAAGACCCTATTTTTGTGTTACTCGTTAATTTATATGCTATTATGTTTAATTTTTCATGTTTATACATTTTGCATATTTATCTTGGCATTGAATTGGAAGTAATTATATGCTATTATAATTTATGCTTAACTTTTATAAATTATAAATTATAAAAAAACCGCCTAGGCCTCTGGGCGCTACTGCTCGCCACTCACCTACCACTCAGCGATTTTTAGAACCTTGCGAAAAAAACTTTTTCCACGTGTTAGGTAAACCCAATCATCTGTTAGGAGCAGAGTCATACATTACATGAACCACAAAGGATGGTATTCTTAGTTTTGAAATAGTGCAAAAGTGGTTAGTGTATACGTAAGCATTCGGCTGAACCACACAAATCTATGTCATCGTACCGTCAATAAATGAATTCGTTGTGAACTTTTCAAAGAAAATGGGGCACTGAGCTAAAACCGAAAAGGACTAATTTCATTCATTTAGCTAAAAGGATCCTATTCAAACTAAAAAATTGTTTATTAATTTGTTTTGGTCCAAGTGAGCTAAAATTTTCAGGAAAATTACGGATTATCACTAGAAAGAAGGTCTTTGTTAAAATTTCAGCCAGTTTCGATACTGTTTCTCGAAATACGTATATAGGTCTCCACCATTAAATATTTTTATAAACGATCTTTATGAGTGTTTTATGAGCCTGTGTCACGCCCAAGATGGGCCCTTGCTCACGTCATGATATTTCTAAAGAAATCCTTTTCTCACTTAGCTTGGATCTCGATACACACATGTCGAAATGAGCTGAAACTTTGATGTTAGTTTTAATTTTTCTCAAAATTTCAGCTCAAACGAATTCATAAGCAATAAATTTTATTTACTAGGGTACTTTTGAGTAAATGAAACATAGGGAATCCTAATGGGGCAAACAAACTGGAAAAATGATTTTAAAATCTTATCTCTAAATGTTATCCTCTTTTTAATATAGTTCTATACATGCCCACTTTTCTTTTTTAATGAATTACCTTTTATCAATCTTAAAAAAATGATTTTGGTTTGTGATCGTAATATTCTATGATTTATGCTTATAAGATTTAGTGTGATTTCCAATTGAATAGGTTTTTTTGTTACGCTTTGGTGTACTGACATGCTTACTTTCTTGTGTATTATGCTCTCTTTTTCACTTGCTATTTTTTTATCCTCCCCCCCACCCAAAACACCCTTCAAAAAAAGAAGAGAAAAAGAGGATTGTGCCTCAATGCTAACGAGGTATCTGCCTTATTAAATAAAGAAAATCGCCTTAGTACTTAAGAGATAGGTTTACAATTAAAGTCGGTACTAAGGAAAGATAAAACTCACCAATAATACCAAAAGTATAAGGGCTATCTGGTCCAATCTTTGGAGGTGTTTGAAACCAAAACTCCCTTGCAGATTCACCAACTCCAATCTTGTAATGGTATTTTGTGTCATACTAAGAAAAGACAGATAAAATTATATCAGTTTTCTCCAGTGGTACGGATATGGTCAGTCCAACGTTGTTATGCAACATGAACAACAAACCCTGTAGCATTATGCAATTCATTCACTAATTTGTATCATACGTGAGATACATTTCACATTAAATAAATAAGCACTCTGTGTTTAGTAACAGGAATAGTACCAGACCAGAAAGATAGACCCCTACAAGGATAGATCTCATAGCATAATACAAGTCCTATATCAAGACACCTTACTATATCACTCATGTGCATGCCATTTTGTTAAGTCAGGAATTTTAGCCAACTAACGTTATCATTGTCTAAGAAAGAGAATATCCTTGTTAGGTAGAATGTACATAATAATTCTATTGGATAATAAGCTGTTTGATATTTGTCCTTGCATGTTTCAAAACTTGAAGTTGTCAATATACTAATTGTCATGGAAACTAATAGGGTGCTCCATATGTGATCTTGTTCCAATAGGTCACCCAATACATTCTCCCACATGCTATAAAGTCCACTACAAAGTCTTTATACTTTCACTATCTATATTACAATTCATAATGGTGTTTGGGTTGGAGATAAAAGACGGTTGAGATTTATTCAAACATTAAGATCTAACGATCGTAGACAATTTCTCATATTTCATTATCTCTTACTCTCTTTCAATTTCTCTTAACACTCACTTACACTCTTCCATCACTCCTGCTTTCAATTTCTCATCTTTCAAGTATAAGTTTTTTTTTTTTTTTTACTAAATCTATTTTGATTTGTACACAAAAATTTACAGTTGGGTATTTGACATTGTATGCAATTTCAAATTTGTTGGGCAACTATGAAATACATTTTATATTGCGAAATGGGTGGCTTTGTATTATAACTTTTATGTTTTCCAATTGATTTCTTGGGCAAAGTGAGTGTGCCCATGGTGACAAAGGCACGAACCGGTTGGCATGTCATGAGGTTTATACAAAAAAATCATATCGTGCCAACGACTCGAGGGGACACACTAGTCTATATACCTAACAGGAAGTTAAATTTCCACAACTAGTAGATTCAGCAAGTAGACAATGGGCTGAGGAGATATACAATTGCTTCATTGACACAAGCACTTGCTTGTTGTCAAACCATCCTTCAACGCAATCAGCATACTTTTCAACTACTATACTTATGGACACAATTCTTGGTTCGGAACTCTATGTGGAAAAAACAGATGCCCAAAAGTTTTGTGTATGGCATTAAATCCTCACTAAGCCATGAGACGTTCTATGATTAGTTGGGAAAAAGAGATTTTACATGGAGCAGAGTGCCATAGTACACCCATAATATCAGAACAATCACTCAAGCACTACAGTCTACCCAAAGTTCACACAAAAAATAGGACACTTGTCCCAGTTCCAATATAGTTAGTTGAATAATTACCTCAAGGCCATCAACAAGGCAGTGGTGAATATAGCCAGATTGGTACTTGTAAAATGTGTAGTTCGCCACTGTCCCTTCAGCACTAAAATTATATTGGTTCTGCGATACTCCATATTGCACTTTACTCGGTCCTGGTTCCTCAGTTGTCACCCATGAGATTATTACAGCTTTTCCATCATAGTCACCTTGGGTTATATGCACCTATGCCAGGACTCTAAAGCAGTCAACTTGTAATGCAGAGAATGAATCACAACATTGAATCTGAAAATTGCAGAAATAAAGAACACATATAAAGCTTTGATTGAGTATGGCAACATTCCCCTGTTGGTAAGAAAATCCTAGTTTTGCATCTTAAAGACAGATTTGCATGCACCACAACAACGTTTCAAAAAATAGAATGGATTGCAATTACAGCAAGGTTCTCCTTAGGTGCAAGATGCAACAAATGACATGCAAGATATTACTTGAGAATTTCAAGTTCCTAGTTAGATTACCAAAATGACCAATGAGAACAAAAGAACGCTGTAAATATACACTACACAAGTATAATTTACACCACACGTATACAAGCATGATAAGTGGTTACTACAAGTACATACACATCACATAGTTGTATATTTATTCTTGTCTACAAATCCAAAGAATCAAGGCTTACTTGCTGGGGTGCATCATGCTTCTTTGGAACTGCAAATACTTCATTGTCCAGGGGAATGTCAACAGAGGGGTATTGAGAACGGATAAACGTACTAGTGATCCGTGCCCTCCCTTTCTCCACACAACTCAAGAGCAGTAAACATGTAAGTAAGAGCTGAAATGGCAATACTGACGACCAAATCTCTGACATGGCTCTCAGGGTCACCTGATAAAATGAGAAATGGATTACAATGTCAAAGTGATACCATTCCATAATCAGCAACAAACTGAAATCAAAAACCAATTTAATAATCATATTATTCCTTTCACAAAGTTCATACTGATAAGAACCAGCGATCAATATGACCATGCGTTAGTCATCTTCTCAGTAGTGGTCAGTGTCTCTGATGTAAGTGGAGCACAACACAATGAGCAGTTAGGTTAGAATGGTCAATATTACAGAAACTATGACACTTGTATTATTTTTGGTCATTGTGATGAGGAAAAAGTTGGTGCACATAAGGTATCAAACTTAACACGTGATATAAGTGCATAAGATCATTTTTGTAGTTTAATAAGCATAACAAAATAACTCCTAGTGATATATTGATTCACATCATCAATTAACACAAAAATAGCCTTCTTCATTTAGAAATATCTTTTTAAAACGACCTTGAATATCCACAAAATTTACATGATAATCAATTATTAAGGTCTCTGCAAGGGCCAGGCTTCATTTTTTGACCGATAACCAAAAACGTTCAAAGTAATGGAAATTAAAACCCGAAACTGCTTAGGTTGCCCAGAGTTCCAACTTGTTAGGTTCCTTGAAAAATCTTATCCTTTTTTTTGGTGAACAAATGAACATTATTCAAAATCAATAACCAAACTCCAAAAATCATGTATTAATAAAACAATATACAACTAAGGAAGTCATTCGTAACTTTTAGTCAGTCTAGTATTCCTGAAAAACTACAAGGAATTCTCTTACATCACCATAGACACATGAAAAATGGTCATTTAACAGTATTGTTGCGAGCATTTTGAAGTATGTTTTTTCATTTATTTTGTGAAAGGTGATACAACACCTACTAAGCATCCTAACCCAATGCAACGAGTAAGCTATAAATCGAGCTACAACAATCTGACATCCAATTCATGAACATGGATCCATTTCTTAGATTCATTTTAAATGGATCCAATACGGTAAAAAAAATAAATTATATTTGTACTACATAACTCAGTTTTTCATGAATTTGATTGATATGTGATTCCGAATATCGAAACTACATAAGTAGGTACATATTCACCTTGTTGATCCTTCGCTACATTTGAAAAACCATCGAAAATGTTTCTCAGAAGCTCACAAAGAAACACTAACCAAATTGCTTTCAATTCTTTGCACATTTGACCTAAACACTTTCTCGATTCGTGACTTACTTCACAAACTAATCTCAAGCGAAAATTCGAAAACCTAAATCATGAAAATCTAACCATTAAAACCACACTGAAATTACTAACTAATACAAATTATTGGATTTCAGTTAATTCAGTCACGCTATTTTGTTCGAATCAAAAACACAGTAATGAAGAGAAGTGATTAGAAGATTGAAATTTGAAGAACAAAAATTGAATTGAAGAGTGAGAGAGATTGATTACCTGAGAAGAAGTGGACTTCAGAGAGAGAGAGAGAGAGAGAGAGAGCACGAGCGTGTTGTTGAAGCCTTGCGAACTGAAGAAGTGATTTTTATAACGTTAGGCGCACGTTAGAAGTAGCGTAACTTCTTAGCGTGCCTTTCGGTTGAGCCGTCGCCAAAACACGAGATGATCGTTCAATGTGGAGCTTACACTGCCCACGCAACCTGACCTCCTTGTCTTCGTCTCCCAAGGAATGTGATTTCTCGAAAAAAATAATATTTATCGATATCTAAAATATTCATTTATTTCGTTAGGCGAATATCGATTTCCCTACATTTTAAATTTAGTTTAGTATTAAAATTTTGTTATTTAAGTGATTCTTATGCAATATATTATTTGTAGGACATATTGTGATACTCTTTATGTAATATATAAGTGTTTAAAATGCTTAAATTATATTGACAGCTTCAAAATTGCAACTGAAATTATTATGTTTTCTCTATACATAACATAATATTTCTGAAAATCAATTTTTTGAAATTACCTTGAAAATGAAATCAAAATCCTTGGTCCTATCCAAGGAATGTGATTTCTCGAAAAATGTTGAAATTTCATAAAATATTTTTGTAATATACTCAAAATTTTGAAATATTAATTTCTTTTGTCACGTCAATATCAATTTCCGTACATTTTATCGCATGATAACCTTAGTTTATTATTAAAATTTTGTTATATAAAGGATTTCTATGCAATAGTAGTTTGTATAATATTACCAATTGTATAAATTCTTAAATTATAATGATAACTTCAAATTATAATCAAAGCTCTACAGTACTAGTGAACTCAAACGATGGCAAAGAAAATCAGGGGGATGAAAATGATTTTGCATGGACGCACTCATATGAGTCCGCTAGATTGCTTGATTATGTTTTGGATTGGACATGTTTCTTAAAGTGTGATACAACTTTGCTCACATTTTCCGTAAAATTCTAATCCTCTTTCTTCGTCGTAGATTGTTAATGTCTAGTTATCTGGCAAAGCTATGGAAAAAATTCATCATGGATTAGAAATAGAGGGATTAGTTAGCGAGTGGCTGTCATAAAAATGGCTGAAGTAACTCGTACTAGTTCAGCTGGTAGGCTTGTGATAGATGATATTATAAGTTCAAGATTCAAACCTTGCTGACAATATTTGAGATAAGAGGGGTTAACGAAAGTAAAGAAAACCTAGGCGCCTGGGCTCTAGTCCCTTGCTCGCCTATTGCCTAGTCTATAATCTGGGTGTTTCTCATCCGCTTAGGCGGCCTCAGACCGTTTTTTAAAACACTGAAGAAAACATCCCCGAACACTGAGATAATCCTTGTTCGTCAAATGCCAAAATTGACACCGGGATTGTTCGATAAAGGACCCTTTCCTTTCTATATGAGTAGCACAACCTTTTCCGTTAGGGAAGTGCAAAAATTTTGATAGTAAAAGATAACAGACTTCAATGTTCATTGATGGTACAATCAAATACAAAAAAATATCAAAATTTCAAGTATTTTTACACACCCAGTCTTTCAGTAAATGATCAAATACGAGGTGATGTAAAACTACTGGGAGATGGTGGCCCTGGTTTTTTCTGATCTGCAAAGCGACCATTCAGAATTCGTCGTAAAACATTACTCTTTGTTTCCATAGCAAATTTGATTGAACTCAATGCATCCACCCACCCATTATCTGTAACACATGGAGAGAGGCTTCGAGCTTCATTGTTGATCAAGCCAATTTGGGTTGATGAACAATGCAATGGACTCACAAGGATAATCACAACAACTAGGAAGAATGCAATCCTGGAGAATTTCGCCATTGATATTAGAGTGAGAAGAGGGTTTTTAAAAGGAGTTTCGACGTTTAAGAAAAGATGGACTGGTCTCTGTATAAATAGTGAGGAAACTCTGTTTACTGTCAAAACTATGACATTTTCTTCACAAAATGTAAGCAGGAACTGGAGAAGACTTGGCCTGTTCAAATATCTATTAAGACTAAGAAGTTGATGGAGATTGAGTGGGATTTGGACAATTTGAATATCATAAAAAAATCACTTTGTTTGAATTTATACAACAACTTTTTTTTTATTATTATCATCATCATCAATCAAATGAAGACTATTTCTCAAACACAAGTAGGGAAGAGAACTCGAAAAACACTTATAATGCACCCCACACGATTCACATCAACCCCATCAGGTCTACAAGGCTTACAAAGACTGACTCCATGTATACGCAATTATAGTCATCTTTCTTTTTTAATTAAAAACATACTAGACCTAGGTCAACAAAATGGGCCATTAAAAAAATTAGAGGTTTTTGTTGCACAAGTATAAAATTAGAGAGATGATTTCAACATTAAACTAAATCATAGTGAATCACATAAAAAAATTAACATAAATTACAACAATACATTTTAAGTAAAGCAATGGTTCATTTCAGAATTCGTTGTAGAACATCGCTCTTAGTTTCACAAGCAAATTTTAAATCACTTGAAGCATCCACCCACCCCCCATCTGTAATATATACTTCAACCATTTAGAATAAGAAATATCTAAAATATATTATACAACTCAGAAGCAAAATTGGAACAAAAACGGACGAATGCAACTCTGAAGAATTTCGACATTAATATTAAGAGCAGATGGAGTTCTAAGACAAGCAACTTTACTAATTAGAAAGAAAGAACATCTTTGACATGGTGACATGATATGTAAGACCCAAGGATGAACAGACTCTTCAGAAAACCTCCATTTCGAGAGTCGGATACATGACGAACACGGACTCGCGTTCGACACGCGCCCGACACGTATCCGACTCGGGGTCAACAGTCAAGACACGTTGACTGAGATCGACTCGGCCAGGACACGGCTCCGACACGGCCAATGTTTTTTTCCTGTTTTTCTTGGTTTTCTTTTTTCTTTTTTTCCTGTTTTTCTCTGCTGGTTTTCGGAAGTAGTTCTTGAAGAAACACCAAATTCTACTGCACTCAATTGCAATCGCCAATTCTTCGATTCCTTCAGTCGGGGAGAGGGGTTGCTTTAATTAGAGCACATCTTCACGCCGTACTCAATCTGAGGATTCTTGACTGACATTTTCATTTGATAGTACATCAGACATCATCAAGGTCGTTTCTTCCCTCACTCTAAATTAGATACAATAAACACAAAAAATTGTATTTTGCTATATAATTTCTCAGTAATTTGATTTATCTGTTTCTGATGATTAATTTGCTCTTAGATACACAATTACACACTATTTTGAAACAATTTGTAAATTAGATACACTCCCCAATAAATTTTGACAATATGAGCATCTCTGTAAAATTTTCTATCTCTCTTGTTAAGTTCTCATCTTCCAGCTTCAAAAGTAAAAATTTTACACAATTTTAAGCTTTAGGTTGTTGTTTATGTTCATGAGTTATAAAAAATAAAAATTAATAAAAAACATAGTTTGACAGTTTCACCGTGTCGCTGAATCCTAATATTTTGAAAATTACCGAGTCGCCGTGTTGTGTCCGTGCATCCTTGGTAAGACATGAAGAAGACTTTTGGCAACATCATGAACAAATAATCACTTCATGCATAACAAAGTTTATCTGTTCTTTAATTTTGACTTATTTGCCTAGAATTTGACTTTTCTTGTTCTTGTGCAAGAGTATGAACATTTGGTTACAAATCTAAAATTTGAAAACCCCACATCTTATACTTCCGCTTTTCTTTAACTGTTTGGTTTCTGATTTACGAATTTCCAGCAAAAATGTAAAGTTTGCGTATGGAGACCACTCCAACATGTTACATCGGCTTGAAACACAGGGAGAGGTGTCTACTAGGTTTCTCATATGTTTACCAAATATTATACCCATCTAAAAAAGTAACTCAGCCCCAGGGAAGGATACCAAGCTGACGTCTTATTGATAGAAAAACTACACTATGCCTTATATCCATCATAACAAACAACATACTTATGGCTTTGGCGGTAAAGAAATTTGCTATACTTACAGCGTTTATGCAGGGTGCATATCATTGTTCAACGGATGGTAGTAGTTACACTCCTTGAAGCTTTGAAAGCATATCTCACAGGTTAGAAGAGATGCAGTGTTAATAACTCATTTCCCGGTGTGAATAATCTAAGGTATGGAGATGCAACTGCAGCAATGATACAACAGACATTTGCATATCCAAATTCACCAATGATCTCCACCATCTTTGTTTAGTAATGCAATTGCAGAGAGGGCTGAAGACTGGAATCTTTTGGCATTTGGTCCAGTTGGAAAATCACCCGAACTTACTCCAGTCAAGCAGCCTTCCAGGAAGTCTCTCACCTCACGCACCAGGAATGGGAATGTGATAGCAAGCCATGCCACAGGCTCTGGGATCTCTCCCAAGAAATTAATGATTGTCAACAAGTCAAGATTTTTGATGTGCATTAATACCTGGGTAATTCACATTGAAGCTGTAAGAGTCAGATTATGCATCCAATATTAGCATCAACACTTAGTCACCATGCGAACTCTGGATGTTGAACGTTCCAACCACACATAATCAGTTGGCCTACATGTATAATAACTATCATGCAATGCAAACACAGGAATTTTTTAAGCAAAAACAATCAACAGAAGAGGCAGAACAAAATAAAGAGCTCAAACCAAGAAAACACCATCAGGGTTAAAAGATCAAAATCAACCAAGAAGACAAGTAACATGTCCTAACCAAAAACTACTCACAAGTCTTTAGGAAACAAGCCACTGAAGAAAGGCCTAGGTAGTAGAATTGGGATTCCTGATAGTAGTTGGGACTTTATGCCAGATATTATCAAAGTACGTTATACACACTGGTTATCCACCAAATGCACCGAACAACCAAATATTTTCTGAATTCCTATCAATTAATAACATGTTGCAAGGTCAAAAGTTGAGGGTATCAATCTTGATATCATGTAAGTTAGAATCTGGAAATATCACTAAAGATGCTCCTGCATGAAATGGTATCTTCATAAATTACTCTCTAAGTAGATAGTTGGTTAGGTTAGTGTAAACTATAAAGAAACACCAATGTAAACCCAGTTTTGCGACAATAACGACAAGCATCTAAAGTGAAAAATCCCTTCAAGGAGAAAGCTCACCTTCAAGAAGCCAAACATATCACCAAGATAAAAAAAAAAATTGAGATTAAACAATAAAACAAAAAAAATGCCTTTATCATCAAATACATCTAGGAGAATGAATTGGATGAAATAACTTGTTCTAATTATTGAAAGATGAGATGAAACCGTGATGGAAGTTTCAATGAGAGGATAGTAATTTTGTTAAAAAAAACTGAAATTCTATCAAACTGAATATTGCTACTTTGAAATGGCCAAAGTACCTTTCGAGCTGCAGATGAACTTCGAGAATGATTGTGGAATCTTCTGACTATGTTCGATAGAAGAACAATCATGAATGCGAGCTTTGACGCTTCTACTAACTTTAGACAATCTTCAAAGAATTCAAGAAAGTGAACCAGCATGCTTACACCATTGGCTACAGCCGGTACCAGCTTTATATCATAACCCTGATTGTTTACATAATAATTAGATATTTAAAAAAGCTATGGTCACAACCTAACTTTTATGACATTACCACAAGTCTACAAAAAACATTCAGTTGACAAAGAAAAAAGAGAGCACTAATTCAAAAAAAAATATCAGAAATATAGGTAATTACCTGAAAATGCACAACACGTAAAATTGAAGGCCTTGAATAGAACATTGATGAAAGGAATGCACAGATAAGTGATCCAGTCCTACATACTGAAATATCATCACCATGAGATAACATCCTCGACCAGTTCTCAAGTAGCACCTGGCAAACAGCACTACCATACAACAATATCATCAACTTCTCTACATATAATGGAGAAGATAACTTTTAAGGACAAAGCAAGAGGATTAGATCCAAAATAGCCATGTAACCTAAGGTGACTATTTCATTCAAACATGAACTCTAACAGATGAATATTCAGACAAGATGGTTGAAGCGGTTCAACAAAACAGTCTACAAACTAGGTCCACTAATTGCTTACTGTCAAGTGAGCCAATGACTTGAGGTACTTCTTCCACACTACTACAACTGCAGTGAGTGTTTAGAACTCTAGCCATGGATACCTTGGACGTTTCTTTGACATGGTTGTTTAAAACTGCATAAACTATATTCATGCACAAGTACAGCAAGTAAATATACCTATCTCGGATATCAATAGCTTTGGAAATTTCTTCTTTCTTCGATTGACCATCACTAGATGAAGCCAGAAAGCACATCTGTCTGTTCGTAACTAAGAGACCCCTTAGAACATCTAAAAAGATTGACACAAGAGGCGTCTGATATATTTCTGATCTGCATGCAAGGAAAGAAAGAGGCTGCTCTACAAGCTCCTGGTGCAAGTTCGATGTAGATAAAATATCAGCCTCATCAGCGGACGTGCATTTTTCATCGATATTCATATATGATGTGCTTATACAACGGAAGAAAAACGGTGTCAGGAATTCAACAATAGTTTGATCCAAACTATACCACCACACACAGAAGGCTTCCTGCAATGTCTCTGAACAGGAGCTATCAAGGAGCAAAGGAAGCAGGTCCTCTATAATGGCTATTTGCAAAAGAAGCTTGTCTCTGGCGGGAATACTCTTTCTATGCATTGCCTTCAGAAGCTTTAAGGCAGGAATGCTATTACCTAGAGAATTCCTGAAGACGTGGTGAGCCGAATTGATTGAAAAGGTCTCACTTAAGTGACTAAATTCTTCTTCACTTCCATTGTTTGGAATATCATGCTGAAGTTCTTTATCATTTGTGCCAACATGTTCCTCAGGTGCACAAATTTTTTGTTTAGAAATAAAATCTCCTTCAGGCCCATCTAATCTTTTAATTAAATGTGATGCATCCACCCGGTCAGGAAAAAGAGAGATTGCTAGACCAAACCACTGAAACAGAGGTAGAGTTGATTTTTAAATTAGACAAACCTGATTATTTATTACGAGAAGAAAAGAATGTTACAAAACAAAAACAAAACTTTCAGATGTAAGAAGATGGATAACATAAGGATCACAACCACTCTTAACTGAAGGTGCGTTAATAGAAAGGGAAATGAGGGATCTGAAGTTCACACCTGAGGAAATAAATGTTCATAAAGGTTCAGATGGGCTTCCATGTATGCACGTAATTCATCGAGAGGGAAGTATCTCAAAAGTTGTGACCATGATGTCTCTTCATACTTCCTATAATTCAAATTTTTGTTATGGTTTCCCGTTACAGTTCCTTGACCTCGTTGATGTTGCTCTATCCAAAGGATGTAAAAGGAAGCCAAAACTGCCTGCACAACTGATTTAGTTTTACAAAAACTAGAAGGACAGCTTCTTCCATCATTTGATTCACATAAAGATGCCATTTCTCCTGTTTCCTCCATTCTTTTAGATTTAAGAATGTCGAGGAAAGAACAGAAAGGCTTGAGTGCAAAAACCAAAAAGCTATATGGGAGAGGCTGCATTCCATCCGAATTGGTAGGGATGGGAGTAAAACAAGCTTTGACAAACATCTCAAGTATTTGGACAAGAATCTGCAAATAATATGCAAGATCGTCAGCTCTAGTAAGTGAAATGTTCAAGAATCAAAAGTTACACGATCAAAGTACAACCATTTGGAATTAGTGAAGCTAATTTTTTAGTAAAGCTTCTTGAAGGGCCAAATAGTGTTTCAAAGTTGGAACTGGTTTGAGCCATAAATGCAATGGCTTGCACTAACATGGTTGAGTAGCTTGATTCCTTTGGGTTGATCCATTACATGAGTGTTAACTTATGTTGAAAATATAAGAATCCAAATCATATATAAATTATAAAGGTTAAGCCATGCAGTATCTTTAGCAATTTCTACTAACACCACTATATATGCCTAGATTTATTTGAAAGGAGAATGTGGTTTTTTTGGATCCCAAACCATACAAATTGCACCGCTATCCTCCTAGGCACGAGATACTGCAACTAATCAAATATATTCCAAAAAGTCGATTTTGTAGTACCAGAAGAGAATGAAGTTTCAATTTCAAGCCTTTTTATTTCATAATGTTCCAGAGGTCAATATAAATGCTCCTCTTTCCACTTGTTTTTTTTTCCACTTTTTGATTTCTCAAAAGAAGCATATTGGATTATAAAGAAATTAACCAAATTCCATGGATAAAAAACTTGTCAGTTGATCACAGGTTTTAAGAACGTAATTTCTTTGAGCAAGAACATTAAAGTATTATGAAAACAGTATCAAGTTATAACCATACAGGATCAATAGGCTCCGCCGAAATGCTAATGCAATGCGAGATAGAATCAGCCATGTCAACCCCACTCCAAACACAATGGCCAGATTTGAACAGATGAAACAGACACTCAAGAAAAAACTGGTTGCACCTGCATGTAAAAGACCAGTCAATATTGTAAAAAGTGGTCCCATAACCTTCAAGAACAATGCATTACTGAAGATTTAGTGTTACTGATTACATTCTCTAGAATTTATCAGCAATAAGTAAAATCTGAATTAATAAAATGCATAAATTGCTTGAGTAAAGTAGTGCACAAGACGATATGTAATCAATTAAATGCAAATCATGGTTGTATTAACTTTCTTTAGAGCTAGATAATTGTTTTCGTCAATTTTAAAACTGGAAACTATTGTATATGTATCCTAGTGGTCACTGATCTTCGAAACATGTTTTGACGGTCTAATGATAGTACTTCAGTGTAGTCCATAAGCATCAAACGTTTGATAATGGTAGACAACCATTGTTTCACACTTCTTGATGCACAGAACAGTTTATTAAATAACACTTCATGCTTAATACATTTTTGCTTATTGCTATTATCATCATGTTAATTTATGATTCCCAAAGGCATAATTTTCACTGCTATGAGAAGCTGTCAACTGCCTATAGTTAGAGAAGGCACCTCGTGTATTCCAGGCATATGAAATTGGGTTATTTGATAAAGCCAATGAGGTGGTAAATGCAAGACAGAATTTTCTTTTTCACTAGATATGAATATATTCTATCAGATTTAGAGTTATGAAGTTACGAATATGGCTATATCAGGTATTACATTGAGAGCCATTATCCAATATATGCCTGGAAGATTGCGAGCCAAACCCTTCCAAGAAGTAACGTAAACGAATGACCAATTTCTCAGTAACTTGAGATTTTACTTCATGTTAGTGCACATTATATAATACATTAATATTAATAGATTGACAAGAGTGCACATTGGTAGATTGTAACAAAGTTACGTGAATACAAGGAAATGGCTAGGATAGCCTGTAATTGAGAATCCATCCAGTTGACAATATAACAAAAAGAATGTGTAAAGAATCACAAGGAAAATGCTTGAAGACAAAATGATGAACTATGTGCACTTATTCCGTGTTAGCTAGAGGATGCCGTTTGCTCAAAGATGCCAATGTAATGCACTCACGATAATCATTAATGAAGACAATGCACAAAACAGAGGAATCCTTAAGACATAGCCATAGGATGAGCTACTTTGGTCTTATAATGCATCATCTCATCAAAATAAAATAAGCATCCTCAGACTAACAAAGATATGCCCATAAATAAAATGAATGATACCCAGTACAAGGTAATGAAACCTTAGGACTTAGGAGGGTCCTTGCTAAGCTATGACGACCACAACACTTACTCTAGCTAATGGTCAGGAACGGATAGCCTAAGAATCTCAATGATACGAAATATGTTACTTATGAGTTGAATGAACAGGATATAATCACTAAATGGTGACCATATTCTGTAGTTAAGGATCGAAAAAGGAGAGGTGGGACAAAGCAGATAGGATCAAATCATATTCATGAATTAGCAACACTACTGCACAAAATCCATGGCACAAGACTTTAAGAATATAACACAAAAAAGTGATTGATCAAGAAAGATAAATAGCCAAAAGGATTTAGAATCCGCATACTTGGTGCTAGAGATAGGACCAGTGGGTCGAAGAGAACTTGCAGCTTTTGCTATACTCTTGATATCTGAAGTTACTCCAGATTCATGAGCTATGTGACAAACATCTTCCCAGCATGTACCATCAATTTTAATAGTCATCCCAACCACTTTACTGCAATACTAACAAAGCAAATTGCTAGTCATCCAAATAGTTTTACTGCAATACTAACCAACATAATTAAAACAAAACCAAACACACATACACAGGCTTTACTAGTATTACAGTGGAAGAAATTTGTCTACGTTCTAGACAGTAAGAAGAATCTCTCAAGGACACACCTCCATTTAGACCTTCTGAAAAATCTTACTTCTTCCTGTACAAATCGTAATACTGTATTACACATTTATCGTTCCAGTTTTTGTCAAAAAGGGTTTGAAAATTTATCCAGGCCAAGATAACCATTTTTATCTGTTATTCGCTCCCTTCTAAAAGTACTTTCAAATATTTTAAAAAGGAAAGTTGATTTAGCCGATTCAATATGGATGGGTAGAGTTGCAAAAAAAATTCGTATGTTTTTTTTATTGCAAGGTTGTTCTGAGTTTCCTCTAGAGGCACGTCTCTGCAAGTCAGCATACATCTTTGAGTAAAGTTGATTAGCCATAATTATTAGTGTTATTATTATTTTTAAAAATTAAAATTAAATAAATAAACCGAAACGAGACGTCAATGAATAATTAGAAATTAAAAGATTTTTCCTGTGATTGGAATTCCCTGCATCCATAATTCATGATCAACCCCATTGATCTTCTTGAGAAGTGAGGTTTCCTCTCAATACTGCGTGCAATGGTGTGTTCCAAACTAGATTATGCTAAAAAAATCAGACTTGGAAATCACGTGGCACACCTCGGAGACCTGAGCATAGCCACGAAAGAAGAGCTGAATGACGAGCCATAGAGCTAGTTCTGGACCTTGTTCAAAAGGCACAGTACCAGATGTTGCGGTTCCCAGAAAGAAAAGAAAACATTCCTGAAACAGATCTTTTGTCGCTGAACTACCATACAGACCCGGCACGAGGAAAAGAAAGGTAACTCCGAGCTCAAACATGTGTTTAGTGAGATTTTTATAAGAAGGATCTTTTGCACCATCTCTTGAGGATTTAAGCGCATGGAGCCAGAAGACCACCTTGCAAGTAACAAAAACATCCGGATAAGCAATATATTACCCATTAAACAATATCAATAAGCATACTCCAGGCCATACAAGGCATTTGTACTAAAGTTAGATATGGTTCAGTCCAAGGGTTTAAATTAGCTATTGTCAAAGGCTGACTATCTGTTGAAAAGTGGGCCCCGTTTGCTGTACTTTTGGAGTTCTTCCTGAACCTAAAGAAACTTTTTCTCGTAACATTCAACATAATGAACTACGCATGTTAAAGAAAATAACTTATTTTAGGGAATTCAAGTTTTTTTTTTTTAAATGTGCAAGGAATAATGTGTGAAATCTGATATATATCCGATCTCCATACATATTTCCACTATGACCCAGTCAACCAGTAGCATGCACCGTCATTCCTCTGTGACATGCATACCCTGAATGTTGTTACTACACAATCCTTGGAGCCTATCATATTTTGCCTAGGAACTATCCGTTCCAACTGAAATGAAGTACAATAAGCAGAAATTACACCCTGGTAAAGTAACTCACCTCATCTTGATTTGGTTGGTGTCCACTGAGATTAACAAGAATACAGTATACTTTCAGATGGCAATATAAGTTGCTAGTCCATCCACCTCCATGAAATGCAGCTTCTGCACTTACGTGCAGATCTTTGCAAAGCTGTAAAACAGTTGCTTCCTTTAGATGAGGCCACAGATTAGGGTGGACAGCTTTAAAATTTTGCAAGCACTCAACCTCGGAAGATGTAGAAAATATCTTTTTGCCTTTTTCTCTGGATTTAATGCATGACAAAATCCACAGCCTTATTTCCTCATCAGTAAATAAAATTCCAGAGATGAAATCAAATGCATCTTTCAGGACTTCAACGGTGATACAAATTATCATACTTGCAAGAATACGTTTTTGTACTAGGGCTTCGCGTAAAGTTAAAGCCATCCAGGAATCTGATAGGCTAAGAGACTCCATCACACAGTAGGACTGCTTGAAACAGTATAAATGAAGTGGATCAGAAGGTCCAGGGCCTGTCCCTGTGTGGCCTAATTGCAGACATCTCAACATGAAATCTGCGAGGAGTTCTAAACATTCTTTCTTCAATAATGGCATATAAACCAGACATTCCTTTAACAATGCTCCAGCGTGTCTCACGGTAAGCACAGCATGTACTAAAATTTCTGCGCATGGGACGTAGTTTATGGGTTAAGTACACAACTATATTCGTATAAAATGTGAAAATCTCATATGGTTTAATGAAATCTCTTATGCAGTATGATTCAAAAAAAATCTGATAAACCAGATAAGAAAACCTGGAAATAACAGATCAGGGCAGCAAGCTACAGCTATTGGAACCATACACAGTAATTCAGGCGAAATAGCTTCATCAAACCAAATGGATCCTTCTTCTTGAAGTTGTTGTGGAAGTTTCTCGCAAGAACTAGAAGCTGAAGACAAACGTTCACTGACAACCATGGCTCGCTCCCGTAAGCTACATATGGCAAGCTTAGCACAATGGACCTAAACATGCATAATCAATACAAACATGTTATTCAGAAACTCAAGATCTAGCCTATTCGCATGTTTCGAAATTAGAATAGAAAAGGAGTTTCAATGAACTAAAGTATATTAATTTTATCAAAACTATGAGATTCGTATATAAAACAAACTACGCTGCCAAATTAGGCCTACTCTCAACATTTTCTCTATGATTTTATGGATGTGGCTTACACGACATTATAATTCAACCCAAGGCCTGTCAATAGATCTAATGTTATTATCTGATTCACATTTTCACTAAAACGTGCATTCACAAATTGACACACACAGCATTCGCCAGTACAATTTTATCAATATTTATGGACCAAATTCCGGTTGGATCAAGATTGACACATCATTGTTCGCATTTGAATTCAAATTTTAACATTAAGTTTCTCACTAAATCCTAATTGGATTCAGTACTCGCTCACATATACATTAGAAAAATTTTCAATTGGCATCATCTCCTCTAGCATCCATCATTTTCGTATCCGAGCCATGCACTAAAGAGCATCAACAATATGAAAAAAAAACACACTACTAGTGAGATGGATTTTTCATAGTTTCCTTGAATTTGCCCAAGCGCACCGGACACATCCGATGGATTTCTTAGTAATTTTCCATCCTCGCCGTAACTTTCTGTGTTTACAGGTGCAAATTTCAAAATTATAAAATTTCTCTAATTGTTTATCTTCTCATCGTGGTGTTTTAAGAGGCAAATTTTTAGTACAGTGTCCATAGAAAGCAAAGGTTTCAATCAAGAATGAAGTGATCAAACTTCAAAGTAAAACAAAGAATGTTAACAGTCCAGTAATTCTTGGAGAAGAAACTGAAAACCCTAAAATGAATGAAGAAAAAGGAGAATTGAAGACGAGTTACCTGGTCTGAAGCGCGAAAGATAACAGAGTCATCGAGCCTTGTTTTCGGGTCGGGTTCGAGCTCGTACTGCGATACGAGTCTTCGAACTTGCATGAAATCGGTGTCTGAGTAGTTCATCGAATCGATTGGGAAAGAAAGAGAGATGAAACGAGAGTGCGAGAAGTGAAGTGAAGAACCCTAGTTTGAGTTCCCGCTCAAATAATGAAGAGGCAACATCAATCATGGGCCAAACCGGGCTTGCATGGGCCCACTAAAACACTATTTTGAAACTTGGGCTTGGGCTTGAAGATATAATAACAAAATGTAACAAACACGTATGTCGCAGCAACGTTTTTACACCACCACTTTTGTTGAAGAAAGACACCACCACTCTTACTTTCTTAAGCACATCATCACCTACCGAAGAATATCAACAATATAAATAAATAAATAAACCACCGCCACTTCTCTTCTTTGTCAGGGAACAACACCACCACCACACCTCCTCGCCCCATCACCACCACCAACCCGCCTCGCTTTGCCTACCCACCGTGAGTCACACCTCTTCTCTCCTTCTCCTTTTTTTTTCATTTTTCTCTTCTTCTTCTCTTATCTTTTAGTGTTTTTTTTTTCCTGCTCGAGGGCAAGAAAAAAAAACATGAAGAGAAGGAGGCGGGGTAGGGTGGTGCAGTCGGCAGTGGACAAAAAGATAAGATAAGATAAGAGGAAAAGAGGAGAAAAAGAAAAACAACAAAGGAGAAGATGAAGAGAAAAAAAAGTGGTGCAGTCGGCGATGGTAGCGGGGCGGGCGGGGTGATATTGCTCCGTCAATTATTGTGAAGATAGAAGATAAAATGAAAAAGAAGATGGATAGTAGGTGAGAGAAGATTTATGTTAATGGTGTCTTTCAACGAAAGTAGTAGTATAAAAAAGCAAGAGCCTTTTGAAAAATGCTAGGAAACCAGATTTTTTCGCAACCAGAATGATGTCGCGAAATCATCTAGGTATTTTTGCCACATCACCTTGGTTCCCAGGCAAAGTTGTTCAAATTTTGCTTCATTATAGTCCATACGAATTATTAAGGCCTTTGGATCAAACAAAGGCCCAAACATGCCGGATGATCTTCCAGAGGTTATATAGATCTTTTTTTTTTTTTTTTTTTTTTTTTTTTTTTTTAGAGGTTATATAGATCACTGAGGCATTGATCAAGTTCATTATGATAGTTTGGAGATGCACTTAGGCAAGTTAAATGAAAAGGCTAAGCTTTTGAAATACAAATGAGAACATTTAAGTATAATCCTATTTTTTGAATTTCAGTCTTTTTAGGGTGCATAGATCCAAATCCTTGCGGCGGAGTAGATAAAGCTATAGTTTTAAATACAATAGCTTGTCGAGAATTGTCTAAGAGTAAAAAATCATTTCTATATATCCAACCCGCGTCTTCCTACGTGCCTAATCATATATAAATTAATTGTTGGATCGAGAAATGGTCTCCCTAATTTAAGGTCGTCACTAATCACCATAATGTTCCCATGATCCAAAAAAAAAAAATTCTATTGATGTGAAAGAGTTCTATTAAACCCTATCAAATTCTCCAACAAGAATAAGCTAAGGGCATCCATATATCTATTGTTCATATATACCCCCATTATCCCTAATGATCAATTAGTCTTTTGTTAAGTCAACTAAAAACCCAAACACCCTTTAAATAGAATTACTTATTTGATTAAGATAATCAAGTGTTTTTTTCTCAGCTATTGAAGCAGAGTAAGTTTAGTCAGCCATGTTTGCTGACTTTTTTTAAGCATTTTTTTTGTTTTTTTTATAAAAAAAAACTTCAAAAGAGACCAACAAACAAGGCGGCTAAAATTGTTGATTGAAGCACTTATTGTGATTTAGTAATCTATTATACTATAAAATGATGTCTTCCACAAATAGTCTTGACATTTTCCATGAAAGTCAAGATTAAAGTATAAAAAGTGAGCTTGTAAGTTGACATTTTTACTTAAGAAATTTGGTGCGGTGTGACTTTTTGCCATGGCTGAGAAAGTCTATGATTCCATTTGTAAGTCTAACCATGTCGACCCAACTCAACCAACATGCCATCATTTGTATATGCTTTGAAATTTAATTCTCCATTGTTCATATTATATTCTCCATTTAAAAAAAAAAATCATATTCTTATCAACCCAACATTTAGTACATCGAACAAAAATCCAATATATGGAGAAATATCCTGCTATTGGTGGTGTGCTTTGTCCACTAAAAGTTCAAAGTTTTTACATTTTCAAGCTAAATTTTATAAGTATGGTGTGCGTTTTAAAAATTGTTACGCAATAGACGGACAGTGAGCAAGGGACTAGCTCTTAGAGGCTTAATCGGAGTCTAGGCAGTTATTTTTGTATTATAACTTATAATTTATAAAAGTTAAACATAATAGCATATAAATTATTTCTAATTCAATGTCAAGATAAATATATAAAATATATTAAAAATAAAATTAGAATCTTAAATTTTTTATTTTTTTTTTTCCTTTTTTTGAACTGGAAAAAAAAAATCGAAAAACCGTTCAGCACACTTAGGTCGATTTTTAGAACAGAGCTCTAAATAGAGTGGCAATCGTGCAATCTAAAAAACGTACAGAAAAAGAGTTTCGAGAAGGCAAATTTTAGGTAAAACCATTGGGAATGCCCTAATCATAATAATCGGAACCTTTCAACTTCATAATATTGTAATTGTCCCTTGTTTAATTAATTAATATCAACAAAATAAGCTGATTGAGTGTGGAATGTTTTGACAAACTTAGGAATGTTGCAACATACAAAGTCCAACACTCTAAATGATTTGCCAAATTTTTACATTAATCAAAGCCAATCATATTTAATTTCATTCATGGTTATATGTCTTTTTTTCAAGTAAATCACTATATTCTTTGGTTGCTTAATAATGGACTTATTATTTCAAAATGTGGTTAGGTAGTTGTGTTGCAAATTCCATTTGTTCTAACATGTTGATTCTATTAACTTTCGGCTAAATCCAACTATGTATTAGTGTTCTAAAAATTGCTAGACAGTAGGTGGGTGTTGAGTAGGGGACTAGCGCCCAGAGGCCTAGACTGTTTTTTTTTTGTATTATAAAAGTTAAGCATAATAGTATGTAAACTATTTTCATTTCAATACCAAAATGCATATGCAAAATGTATTAAAAATAGAGTCTTAATTTTTATTTTTTTTCAAATTAGAAATATTATTTTTTTCAAAAACCAGCCCAAGCAGTTGCCTAGGAGGAATTTTAGAACACTCAGTATTTCAGACAACTCTGATTTTTATTTCTAGAGCGATCATTAACCCTAGAAATGCTTCAACATAGCACTTTATCGTCTTATCATCTTAAGAAGTGGTGACGGAATCTCTACTCCATTTTTTCGGTGTTTGATTAAGCCACATTTTCTTCAAAAAAAAGTCATCCAACATTCGACATTAAGGAATACATCCGAAACCAACGCGCTAAGAAAATGATAATCATCCAATATTTTCCTTGCAATCAATACCATAACTTGTGCCACACTCTTGAACTTTGTGGCTATTGACCTTGCTAGCTAAGTCGCAAGTTTTATGCATTTGATGATCCATATTGAAAAACTGTAATTAGAAGTCAAGAAAATCGACCAAAATACATGCAAATGATTGAAAAGCAAGCAAGGAGGGTTTGAAAAAAGTTTAGGCACAAAATATAGATGATATTCTATTTGCTTGAAATGGCAAAAGCATATGTTCTGTCTGATTTATGGAGTTTATGGTTAGGGTTTAATGCCACAGAATAATGACTTTATGTGTCACTACCATAATTAGATCCCCCAACCTCCGCTCTTCAATTTAAAAAATCACAAAAAATTCTTAAGAGCTAGGCCCTAGTGTCAGATCCGTGCCAAGGGAGGCTCCCCTGTTTAGGAGAGATATCTTCTTAAGATCTCAATAACTCTTCAAAATCACCTCAAGAACTCAAGATCCCCTCAAAATTTCCTCTACCTCTCCTAAAAATGTGCAGGAGAGCCTCCCCTAACACGGATCTAACGCTATGAGTCCGACTCTCTAGATAAGCTCAAAAAATCACCACCAATCTTCCTGATCAAATTGGGGTATATATGGTGTTATACATATTTGGATTTTACGACGAATAAGTTAGAAAGATTATCGCATGAAAACATTCTCGTAAGTAGTTCCGTGGCTTAATACTGAGAAATGGGCACATAAGTTATGTGATATAACTTGTAATTATTGGATAAATATTTTTCCAAATGTGTGAGTTTATACTAAAGAGATATATATGAACCCCTATACAAACTCATGGTCATAAAATTACACCTTGTATATTCATGGCATCACCATCACCTTTAATAATCCTACAATCTATAGACAATAATTAAAACTGATGAGAAGATTCATTGGATACAAATCAAATAAAACAAAAACATGTTATGGATAATCATGTACATTTGGATCCAAATTTTTAGTTTATTCCAATATAATTTTACATCAACCTTATGCTTTTAACAATAATAAAAAAAATTTAAAGCGACATGACAAATACCTTAACTTTTCAATCACTATTCACAAAAGAATAGGGTATGAATGAAACATTAATAAAGTTGTCTTTGTTGACTTTTAATCAAACAAAGTAATTCATTTCCAACAAATGCTCTCTGTCAAAACTCGTAATTTCCATCATGTTCCTTACAAAGTTAGTGATTTGTATTTAACAAAGTTATCGTATTTTGTTTGATTTTCATGACCTGACTTATAATTAACTTTTAAACTTGTTTTCCTTAAATTACATGCAATTGTCATAATGTTATTAAAAAATTCATCTACCCTTTATTTTATTTTATTTCTGACACTTTCCAAAGACTAGAGTCTACCTGAAAAGCGTATAATCGTGCCTATGTCAAGGCTGATACACTAGTCTATAGATAATGGTAATCAAAGAGTTAAACATCATTAGTAGTTCTATGCTACCTTGTTTTGAGTGTCTCTTTGAGGATTTTTTTTACACTTTTTTATTCATTATTTTTAAAACACAACCACATAAGGAGTAGAAATATTAAAAAAAAAAAAAAAAAAAAAAACCTCTAAGAAACACAAAAAAAAGGTAAAGAACAATTTTTCAAACATCATAAAATTTCATGTTTTTGTTTTGATTTTCACAATACAACAAGACCATTCATTTATTTTCCATTTCAATAAACGAAACAAAAAATGTATAAAATCAAATCAAAAGACTATGATTCAACAAAGGAAATGAGATGGAGGACCCCAGAGACCTGAAGAGTGAAGAAAAATTTTGTCTAGGTAGCCAGACTTTAAAGTCATTTTTTTTACATTTTTATTTTTTTCTTTATAAAATACAAAAAAATTATTATTTATAGAATGAATTGAAATATAAAAACCCTACCGCTTAAAAAAATGACTATAAAGCCTGATCGCTATAAATCAAGAACACCACCAATCACTAGGTTTCAGTCAGCTAGGTTTGGGTCACTTTTGCTTTTGCCATTCCCTCACGCAAACAAAAGAAAGAGAGACTCATCAAAAGTTCTTTCATCGACATCCATCAATCACTATAATCACAAACACCACCTTAGACTTTTCAATTTATTAGAATCACCTCCTTCTATAATTGGACTTGTCTAGTTCTATAGTCAACTGTTACATTTATGTAAATCACGAGAATGAGAGTGTCTTTAATGTCTTTAATAATTGAAAAGTGATTTTGACTAACTAGGTTGTGTATTCTTTGAACCAAAATATGGGAATTGCACAACAATGACTAGAACAAGTGTTTTGCTCAAAAGTGATACATTAAATGTTGTTGTTGAGCAAAATTGGTTTATAGGTTGTAGCTATGTACTAAAGGAGGTCAAATATATCGTAATTCCGTTTTGCAATCTGGTTCTGCAATCAGAATAATGTGGCATTATTAGAGAAAGTTTTTTATAACCTTGAAATATGTATAAACATTTTCAAGATTTAGCCATATCACCGTGATTGTAAAAACTTGGTTTTCTAGTATTTTTGAGGTTCTAAACTTATAATTTGGATCAAGTTTAGATAATGAGTTTGCAAAACACTATACTAACAATTTTTTTGTAATAAGTTATAAGAGATCTAGTTGATAGACTTTGCGATACGTGACATTTTGAAACTATCTTCAACCTGGTGCAAACTCGTTGTTCAACAACAAATTTACTCTCGATGAATATTTCCAAATATTATAAAATTTGATATCAATTTCTTTGCTTATAGAATCATTCAAAATCAACCAAAACAAAATGCAATAAAAATGGCAATTTGATCTATTGCTTAAACAATAAAAAAAACTTTAGGCCATGTTTGGTTACTTAATGAAATGAGAATGGTAATGATAATAGGAATGAAAATGAGAACATTACTATGTTTGGTTATTCGATGGAATGTGAATGAAAATGGAAATGAGCATGATTTGTGTCTTTACCAATATGCCATTAGTTATTAACCATGAATTTTGGATCTATACAAATAGAAAATTAACCATTATAATGGGCATTTATACGGTTTTGAGAAAAAACGCCCATTATAATGACATTTGTAATGTTCATTCCCATTGCGCCATTTTTATGACAAATCAAACACAGGAACGGCTTAAACTATTATAATGACAATTATCATTACAATTATCAAACTCATTCCACGTTACTCTCTTAGTTGAGTAGAAGAATCTAATGGAGGCATTAAATAATTCCCCAAAGTGTTCAAGGAGTTGGCAACAAAACCAATACATTATTCAAATCATTGACAATTTTTCTTTCCTCCTTCCTTCCACCACACCATGCACCATAAAAGCACACCACCAACAACACACAACACACTACTACTTCTTCTTCTTCTTCTTCAACCTCTCACTCCATCAATAAAATATTTGCTACCATGGCTGCACCCAACAACATGGACCCTGCTGCTGCTAGTGATTCGACCCACACGACATTTGTGCAAGCTGACCCTTCAACCTTCCGAGCACTAGTCCAGAAGCTAACAGGTGCAACAGAGGACTCATCAATGGAGAAGCATCCAGTGACAGTCCCAACTAAGAATAAAGGAGATATGAGGCCCCGGAAACCTGGTTTCAAGTTACAAGAAAGACGGCATACTGCAAGAAAGCTTGAAATTAAACTAGGAGGAGGTAATAACAATGGAAATGGTAGTGGAAGTCTGTCATCTTGTGGTGGTAGATATAATAAATTTGTAGGGGGTGAAAAAATGATGATCATCTCCCCTGTATCGCATTTTGAGTTCTTATCTTCAACTACGCCTAAGTCGCCAGAAGAGACAGCTATAGAGGAAAAGGGGTTTTATTTGCACCCATCTCCTCTTTGTACACCCCGTGGGTCTGAACCTGAACTTTTGCCTCTATTTCCACTGCAGTCTCCCAGAGAGCAACAACCTAACTTGTCCTAGTTTTTTTTTTTTTTTTTTTAATTGTAGTATGTAATTTCTAAATATAAAATGTTGGGATTCATTTGATGTCTGTTTTAGATAAAAATGGATGGATGGATGGATCAGTGTTACGTTCTTGTTGATGATGTTTAAGCTGTTGGATCTTCTTGATCATGGTGTGGCATTATTGGTTAATTGTTGAGTTTGAGTGTGTTATGACTTCTGACTTGTGCTTTGAAAATTTGATTTCCCCTTCCCCGCTTTGCATTTAAAACAAAGAATTGATTGAGCAATTGAAAACTCTAGGATTGTGCAGAGGCCATTGCTATGTAGGGACTAAAATTTGTGTTTTTAAAATGAAGTTACTTGAACTTGTTGTTGTACAGTCTGAGACTGAGTAGCAACTTATGGTGAAGGCATTCAATATTACTAAATGAACTTTGATAAGTTGCGAGAAAATGAAGACAAGTGAGTCTTATATTTCTTTCGATTTCAGTTTGTATGCATCAATGCATCTTATTCATGGTGTGCAGAATCTGTCATATTTTTTCGAAAGTGTTTTAATGCATCACAGTGCAGAGATTCAAATATGAAATACAGAGCATAAATGTATTGTTAAAATTTGAACAATTTCAAAATACTGCTTGGACTACTTGTAATAAGTCATATGTTGTTGCTCTAAGCTTACGATTTCAATCACCCTTCTTCTGCCAGGGACGACAACCTTTACGTCTAATTCAAAAATAAAATTCTGTTGATTATTTGTCAAATATGAAAAAGAAACAAGTTAGTCATAAGGCTAGATTATTGTGCTTGATTCATAATCAAGAAAGGGTGTAGCATCAATCATTTTCATGGGCCCTCTGACCTTCACTTTGAGCCCCAAATTCCATCAAAGGAAGGAACATCTACAATTTCCAAGTCACAATGTTTACGCGTTCCAGGATGAGACCAAAAATACCAAAGTTAGACTTGCAGACAACCAAAGTTCAAAAAATGGGCCAATGGTAGTCTGATTGGATGGTTAAGACTGTGCTGGTTTAACCCCCACTTCTTAAATTCTATACTCACCGGCATGCTTGCCTTTCAAAAAAAATAAAAGGACCATTTGATTGTCCTAGCCAGCCATCCTTCACACACATATCTCAGCATTCATCAAAATTATAAGAAAATAAATGTTTACCAGTTTCAAACCCCTCTAACAATGTTATCGAATTTGGTATGCTTTCACTTTTGGCATTGTCTCCATACTCATTGATGGTCTTGTTATGGCTCATGATAAAGGGATGCAGCTGCTGCAAGAATCTTCTTCAATTTATGTATCTAACGATCGGGAAGAGAAGAAAATGGATTGATGCACTCGATATTTATGTAGCTGGCCATAGCTCGAGTTTACATCTTCATTCAAGATGATCTTCGAGAAATACTACTAGGCACAACATTAAGCTTAAATCTAACCAAAACAACCCCCATATCTCTTTGCTTTGGTCATGGATGAGTTGACGAGACATCTGCAAGAAGATGTATCTTGGTGCATGTTATTTGCAGATGATATTGTCTTAATTGACGAGACTAGTGCAGGTTTAGGTCAGAAATTAGATAGGTGACAGGAGGCTTTAGAGAGTAAATGTTTTAGAATTGGCCGTTCGAAGACAGAGCATCTAGTGTGCAACTTTGGTTGTGAACCACGAGGGAGAAGTAATGCAATTGAGATCGAAGGTGTAGAGGTCCCAGAGTGTGAGGCTTTTTCATATTTGGGATCTATAATTCAAAAGAATTGAGCTATTGGAGAAGATGTAGACCATAGCAGAAATGCGTATTTTAAGGTGGATGTGTTGTAAAACTCGTAAGGATAAAATTAAAAATGAAAGAATTAGGAGATACTTAGGTGTAGCGCCAATAGAGGACAAAATTAGATAAAGACGTTTAATTTGGTTCGGTCATGTGCGGAGGAGACCAAGCACGGCGCCAATTAGAAAATGTCTAGATTGGCAAGTTAATGGAGGGTGTAGACGGAGGGGACGACCGTTGAAAACTTGAATTAAGGCGGTGAATAAAAATATCATTGAACTTGAATTAGGCGAGGATATATGAGAAGACCGCATTGCTTGGAGAACCAAAATCCATGTAGCCGACCCCAAAAATATCGGAAATGGACTTTGATGATGATGAAAGCGTCTACTTAAAAATCATTAATGGGCCAAAAACTTCTCCCTTATATGAAAATTTTGGGTTACATATGTAAGTTATTAAAAGATTCTCAATGCTCATCTGACCTGATCTACTGTACATTCATAGGCTTAGTTGAGGTGAAACACTTGGGACAAAGCCTGTTGAATTGCCAAGAGTCAGATTGTCTGACAAGTTTCCCACAATGAAGCAAGGGTGCTTTTGAAAATTCAAACATTGGCCGCTTGATCTTCGGCTGGCCTTCACGGATAAGAGAATCCTTCTCCAAGAAACATAACCCGCCAAACATGAGTGATGCAAAAAATTGTGTGCCAGATGCAGTATACCAAAGTTTATATCCGTGAAAATTGTTCTTTAATTGATGCTTCATTCTTCAGTATCCCTTCGCCTGAACAGGAATCTAACTATGGATATCACAGCAACGAGTCCAATTTCCAAATGGTCAGAGGTACTTGTTTTGATAGCAACCTGGCCCATTTTCCGGCTATTCAAATTAGCATTTACTGATACTCTTGAACCGCGACCCACATGAACATCACAGAGAATACCACCTCCAAACACCATCTCTTTATCAAATGATATAACAGTTGTAGTCAGACTGATCTTATCATTCCTTACTGGGTAGTCTCTTCCTTTCAACATTGTTTCGAAGCTCCCTCCATATGCCACTTGACCAAGACCTCCCATGCGAGCTGCATTTAAGACTAGCATCACCCTCTTCCCAAGTGAAAGAGTATCCTCAATCTTAGTACCCAAAAAGAACTTATTTCCAAAAGAAATGACAGAAACCCCACATCCAGTTGTGTTCTGCTTCGTATTCCTAAGCTTTGCGTCTCCACGAACTGTGCAGACAAGATCCTTACCTGCGGTTTGTATGTCAAGACCTGTACACACAGCGGAACCCCTTGGGTCTGTATAAATCAAAGCACATTCACTTTGGATAGTGAAATCATGTTTTTCCTTGCTCATCTGCCCCACAACGGATGCATGGAGATTTCCTTGTAGTTCAACAGTTGTGTCCAAGTTAATGCCATCAAACCCGACATCATGATCCCAACCTTGGGGATCTAGAACAGGTCTTGCAAGCCACTGGTCACTTGTAACAACACAACGATATCTGTGTATAGGCATATCTGAATCAAAACTTGGTGGGACCGCAATGTCGGGTAACTGAACAGCTTCTGGAGTTAGCTCTTGATTGTCGTCAATATCGTCCTTGGACGAGATTCCATCTTTCGCAAGCAGTTTATCTCTCCGTTTCCTAATATTCGCTCGCAACTGTTTCTTTAGATACAGGGTCTCCCGATAATCCAGCTCATCGAGATAGTCATTTTTCTGAGATTCGGTCAACTTTGCAAATTGAGCTTTAGTTAGAATTCGGATAGGAGGCAACTGATCATACTCATCTTCATTCTCTCCATCTGAATCTTCCATCTCATTATCTACTCCATCTGTGCTTGAGGTGGATCGATGACGTAGAAGTGTTGAAAGGAGATGAGGAAGGGAAGGCAAGCGAGTACCACTAGTGGTTCCCATTTGTAACTTGTCCTGAAACTTCAAGAGACTGTTAACATCTGCCAAGATTTTTGTACATGTGCATACAAGCAATAACTGAGACTTCCAAACTTGTCCATTTGGGAGAACTCTCTCCCCAGCAATGTTCTTTTTACAATGAGGATGGTTCTCCACTAAAAGAACAGGATTCTCAAGTTTTGAATTGGATATTGCCTGGTGTATGTAGTGTCGTACCAAATTTGTGCACTGCATCACAAAAGAATCGTAGCTAACTGGATACCCGTTAGATCCTTCTGGTAGAGCCCCAGAAGAATGTGTCATAACAAGGATGGTGTTAAACCAGATAGCAGATCCAAAAGTGTCAGTTATAAGCTTCAGGAGGGGATAATCACTGTAACCCATGTTGATAAGATCAAGACGTTCGAAATACAAAACCATGTCTGGTGGGCGTCTCTGGATGTATCTCTTCACAGAGCGCAAAACCTTCCTGTTCCTGCGTAGATTACTAACAGAAGAAGGAAAAAAACCTGGCGTATCAATAATAGTTATTTTAATTCCTTTAACCGTCCCCACAACCTCTTGGATGTGTGTGGTGGAAGGTCGGAAGGCATCAGTCCCAACTTTTGTTTGATCAAAAATAGAATTTATTGTAGCACTCTTGCCAGCTCCAGATTTCCCCAAGACAAGTATCCTAAAAGAGAAGTCCAAATCAGGTCGACCAGCTACCTCTTGTGCTAATGCTACTGCTTTAACTCTCTCTTTTGTGGGAATAGATTTTTTCGAATCTGACTCCCCAACTCGTATCAGGGTTGCTAGATGCAATCGATATAAGACCTGAGCCACCAAGAGATTATCTGTTGATTGCCCGAGCCGGTGAACAAGGCGCAAAAATTTAATTTGGAGAGCTTCAATCTTAACCAATGGATCCAACTTTCTGTTATCAGTAGCATACTGAGACATTTGGAAATTTCCAGCTGGTTCCTGTTGTTGTGAAAGTTGAACTTCCTGGTTTTCTATAGAAGCCCGAGTATCAGCAGAACCATGTGGCTCTGGTAAGGCAGCTGCAGGAGGTGAACCTGAAATTGCAAGTGGAAAAGAGGTTGTTCAAAATTAGAACCATTAAAACATACATCGCGTTGAGTTTCAAGAAAGAAATGGTGTTTCAAATCTACTTGCTTTTGCAATTCAAGTGCTATATTAGAAGACTACCACATACAGATAGGTAAAAAAATGTGCACATTTGAACTTCTGCGTTTAGGATAATGCCTTGTCTCAAATTTCTTCATAGTCCATTACTCGTTCATTCTCGACAAATGAGGACAGTATAATGAGTAAATACCACTAAGAACTCTTTTTCAATTACCAAACTATGCATGCAAATTCCCACATCCTAGTAAATACTTTCCAAGTCTGAAGCATGGAACTGGTTTTTTATGCAATAATTTAAATCTTCGTTTTGAAGGAAATATAAAGATGCACACATAAATAATCAAACAGTAGTATCAAGCAAGTGAGCAGGTCGCAAGAAGCAATCTCAAAGAAAAAACTAAAACACCCTAAACAATTTTGCTTTTAGATTGAAAATGTTCTTAGCTCAAGACGCAATGATCCATATTAAGAATAACCATATCGCTTGCATGGTTGGTGCTTTCAGATATAGAGGCGATAAAATTCGGCCAGAGATAAAGAAATTTAACTTTTCATGCCATGGAATGCGTCATATCAATTTCTTTGATGCATGTCATGAATTATTTACAAGAACTATCTGTGTTTTTCCTATGGCGTTGGACAAGCACTAAAAATATGTGCACAAATGTGGACAAACTTGTAAGCCAATCAAAACGTGATCCTAGAAGTACGAAGTTCTATTGGCTCGTATACAACAGAAGAGACCAGGGTGGGGGAAGTTATCAAGAGAGAGGCTCCAAATATTTTCTAGGTCAATCAATAAAGTTCATGCAGGATAGAGATAGATAACAATCATTATCAAAGAGGTGATCAGGACAGCACATAACCATAATTTATCTCTCTCAAAGACCAATAAATACTTCCTCGGAAATGTTTTGTTGATTATCAAGAATGTAACCTCTATTGACATACAGAAAGGGCCTTAATCCAACCAAGGCACAGATACAAACCCAAAATACATCCATCAGTATCACCATCCCACTTCCGCATCTGACCTCATTGGAATAGCAGCAATACATGGAATGTTCCTCCAAACCAGTGAAGTCATCTGAAAGGTTCATCTGAGCCCTAGACAAAATATGTAATAAATATCAAAGTCCTTAACAAGAGATCTCTATTCACAACAACCAAAGAACATCTTCCTCTACTAGATTCACAACGCAATTGTCATGATTCATGAGAACATTAGGAAATACCTATCCCATTCACATGTCCTTGAGGTGAACGTTTCTCTTATCCCCAGCTGCAAACCTAAACTGCCACCGTGTCCTAATTGAACCACATGATTTTTTTCGGGTCTAGCTATCCCTTCAAGAGGTCCAGCTTTCCTTTCACCGGTCGGTCAGTTATGGAATTCGAGCCAGCGCAGGCTTTGAAATAAACACCCAGATAAACATTATTTGCTCTTTATATGTGAAGCCACATAGTCAGGTTAATTATATTCCTAACTATTCTAGGAGAACAAACTAATAAAGCAACTGCAGAAACCTCAGTGAAGCTTTCGACCTTATTTGGCAGACAGACTTGCCTAGTTCACCCCCTAATCTGCTATCCTTGCGAAGAGTAGTGTTATGATATCCTACAAAATAGATGGGAACTATATATACACTCACCTTGAGAAAGAAGGACACCCTACCACATAGTTTTGTTCTGGTGTCCACTTGGAACTACTGGCAAACAGAAATGAACCCACACCAGCAAACAACCTTCAGACAATGATCCATAATGCTATTAAACACATTAACCAAACAGGGTTCTATTGGTATGATCATTTTGGGACTAACCCATAAACCATACCATACAAGGGATGAAGCTATGCACCACCTTTCATGGCTACCAAGTAAGGGCAGCATCATGAAAGAGATCTAGAAGAAGATTGGTGTCACTTATCTGCATTCTTTCAAGCAAGTTGGCAACACTCTATACTTTAGAGCAAGTTCTTTGGTTGGCTGAGAAACAAGGATGAAGCAAGAGAAGGAAGCTAGAACCTAGGAGTTTCTATTTCAGTTCAACAATTTTTTAGAGAAACACAATGTACAAGAAGTCCACACTCTACAACAAGCCAATCTAACCAAAGCAGACGAGAAATGATCATACCTTGGTTCTCAGCCCTCTGATCCACATGATCCTCGTCATTGCCATTGCCTAACAATGGTCTTGGCAAGAGTTGCGAGTTGGTTGCCAACTGGGATGACATCCAGTCCTTAACAGCCTTCATCTTTTATGTAAAACACAGGTACACCTGAGTCAATTGATCTTAAATATTTCGAATCGCCAGAAAGCAATGTAAGAGTATTGAAATTTTCTTAGTACACATATTAAGTAGACTAAACAAGCATGCACAAATAGATTTCCTACCTTCCAATAAATCCCACTTACCAACGAGAATTTGCCTAACACAACTCCTCATAGCACTTGCTATCACTAAACAAAAGCATAGTAAACAACTATCACAACTACGATTAAAAACATACAAGACTGCCTACCAACCAACGCAGCTGCTTCTTACTTGGCCAACAGGCCAAGAACTAACCTAGGTGAAATGGTAGGAGTTTGTGTAAGATGGTTTCATTGTCCTTAATGGAGCATCTGACTGCATTAGGGAGTTGTACATTGAATGATGAAAGAAAGCTGAAGGTCTGGAGTTAAAAGAGGAAACAATCTAATGAAGGTGTATCCTATAGAGGTATATGATTACATGATCCTATCCTTTTGTCGTTAATCTACCACTACCAGCCATTAGTTGTTCTCTTAACACGACAAATATAAAATCAAACTCTTCTTCATACTTCATAACACTTGGAAAAGGCGCATCATCTCACATCTCGAAAGCAATGATCACGCCGACCATTAGAACCAAACCCAGTTTGCATCCCCACTTTTCAGTACATTTTCAGTTTTGGGGGCACTGTGACCTCAACATTCTCCAAGTGTGGAATTGCATGTCAATGCCGAGTCAATAACGGTATGGGGAAGGAGCATTGTTGTGCGAGGTATCGATCATTTACATGGACCCACTTCTCATCCATTTGTGGGAATTTGATGATCTATAAACCGTCCCTCTCAACCAATTTCTAAACTCAGTGTAGATAAGTATAAAATAGCTTAGGAATTTTGTTCCTAGTCCGCAACCCAGTTTGCTTGATCCTTTCAAGAAACATTTAAACAAGCAATCCCATTTTCTCTACATCAAAATGAGCCACTCCAAACAACACAACTACCAAACCCAATTTGTATTGTACCTAAAAACTGATTCTATTGCACTACCTTTCACTCTTTAATTCAATCATCAAAATCTCTAATTGAACCCAAATTTGGCTCTAATTCAAACTAATTCGACCCCAATTCAATCACTAAATCACGAATTCCACTAAACCCACACAATTTCTACCATTGAATTCAATCGATGTTAAACAGTGTTATAAGAATGAACAAAAAATGAAAAGAGTAAAAGTTACCTGGTTTGAAACTTTGAAGACTGAATCTCCTAGCATGAGTGAACAACCGCCGAAAACTCCATCAGATGACTAAAGATTTTTTGTGTAATTAAGGCAAAAAATTAGGGCTTTTTTTGTTTTACACAAAAGGAATTCGATGTTGTTGAGATCGAAAAATTAGGGCTTTTTTTGTGTTTCTGGTTTCTTGGTTGATCGAGCGAGTGGAGGAGAGTGAGACTTAAGATTTTGTGTCTAGATAATGGGCCTGATGTGGTCCGATCCATTAGATGACGCTATTGGCACCCCAGTAATGATGATGTTTCACCACATCGATGGATTGTAATTTCTTTTCCTAACACTTCAAAGGATATTTTTAGAGTACACATATCATTGATGGTAGAAATTTCCTTCTATGAATTGCGTTATAGGTGTGGTTTCAAGTTGCTCAATTTGCACAAAATTCAATATTATGATGAGACTCCATGCTTAAGCCAATGTCGCCTCCTATTTACTTGAGATGTCCAAGTTGAAGCATTACATACCGTAGATGTCCAAGAGGTGGGCAACCAACAATACTACGTCAAGTCATAAATCAAATAAAGTTTATAATACTAACATACTATAAGATAATTTTCTTAAACCAAGTACCATAAGATGCCAATGGCATGACAGCTCAATGGCTAGAGCTTGGCGGATGATACCACTAGGTCATGGGGTTAGAATCCTGCTGGAGGCATGTTTATCAGTTTATGGTGTGTTGACCAGTTATGGTCTTTGATAGGTTATGGGATCCTGAAAACCCAGCTCGCCTTCCAAAAATAAAGTATCATCAGATGTTTTATTATATTATTTAAGCATTACACAGTAAAACTCTCGTGGTTTATTGAACTTCGGTGCAGGTGGCGGCACTTCAAAAGATTCTACATTTTTCAACTTTCTTAATCAAAACAATGGTGTTGTCATCTAGCATTGTAATTTTGCCTTCGTGCGCGACTGAAGTAAATATGTACATTTTACTTACAAATTACATAGATAATGTCAACACCCAAAATCGACCAAGTACATTTCAAGTCATAAATTGAACTGATTGGATGTGGTGTTGGAGGATCATGTGTGTGGATTTTAGGTAATATGCAGTCTTTATGATACTAAAGTGAGATGTGAGATTTTGATGTCGTGTGAGAATTTGATATAGTATTTTAGAGTTTAAAATGCATAACTTAATTGTCAAATTATAAATTAAAACCGATTTTATTTATTTATGTTTTCTCTATATAAAACAACATATTTCTTCAAACTAGGGGATCCAAATTCATTCGAAAAAATAAATAATAATCCTTATATGTGTAGAGGGAACCTCTTGTTGACGAGGATAATCTTAATTCTTCCACCAGTTTTGACTTTATCCAACAGACATTCAACACCGCTAAGGGTACTGATGTAAAAAATCTCATCATTTATTAACTTTTGATTGAGTCTAGAAGTAAATAACTTGAGTTAGGTTTTATGTTACATTACAAAATGAATTACATAAATAAATAAAGTTACGTACTATATAAGTTATGGAAACAATATTGTACTGGTGATATATATATATATATATATATATATATATATTCCATCATTTCTGTCACGCCATCTCCCTACAAAAAAAAATTTGTCAGTGATTTTATATATTTTTTCAATGTGTCTAGAGAGCCAGGACCCTTGCGCCAGGAGAGACTTTCTAGCACGTGTTGAGGAGAGAGGTTGGAGAGTAAAAAAAAAGTTAGCTCAAAAACAGATCGACAGAAAGCTTCGTCTCCCTTCCCCAAAGATTGAGCTCTCCTACCTTTTCGTCTCCCTTCATCTACCTTTCTCCTTCCCCAAATCTTTTCATCTAGAGAGGAATTCTTTTCAGATCGACAGAAAGCTTCGTCTATCTTCTCTCCAAATTAAAGTCTTCGTCTTCGTCTCCAATAGGGTTTCATCTCCCTTAGATCACGACGAAGAAATCTTCAAGCACATCCCTGCGACGAATAAATCTTCAAGCTCCCCTAGATCGAAAAGGTTGATTTCAAGCTAAATCTTCAATCTTCAAGCTCATCCATTTTCTGTGTGGTTGCTTCGGTTGATGTCGTTGTGGAGAGCAATTGGTGAGTCGTGAAAAGAAGCCTCCGGGTGAAATCTCTTCTTCTTTGAAAAGAAGACAGTGAAGAAACAAAACAACACATATCTAGGGTTTCATCTTCCTGGTAACACCCTTCTTCTCCCCATCTCATCTTCTTTGCTTCAGATCTAGGGTTTCTTCTTGAATCATCTCATCTCATCTCATCTCTCTTGTGCCGAGGGATAAGATTTCATGTTTGAGTGTGAGTTGCAAATTGTCTAATGCCCTTGGGCAGTTTGGCTAATCAAGGCGATTGAGCACAAACTTACTCCTAAAAATACGATAGAGCTTAGGGTGTGTTTGGTTGCATGGAATCCTATGTCATGGGAATCCATGAGGGGACTCTTACATTTTAGGCTAAATTGATATATCACTCCACATCTACCATTTAACCACCATTTTATTTTGTAATCAATGGTGGGAATGGAAGTCCCATGAATATGGGAATTCCACTCCTTGGTCCCCCAAGGCATGTGATTTCCATGTTCATGGGACTTCCATTCCCACCATTGATCACAAAACAAATGGTGAATGTGGAGTGATACATCAATTTAGCCTAAAATGTAGGGGTCCCCTCATGAATTCTCATGGCATAGGATTCCATGCAACCAAACACACCCTTAGTTTCTCCTAACAATTGCCTGGGTAAATTTTGCCATTGTTAAGTTTTGAAAACACAATCTCTTAGCTAACATCAATTGCTAATAAATGATCTTCTTCTTGAGGCAATTGTTTATAGCAAATTAAACTATACTTGGGGATCAAAGGTCTCCTAAATTCTGTATTCACTTGCACATCTTCCCATCAGTTTTAAGGTTTAAGCTATTGAACTTGGGAGAAACAATGTCTTTCCAGATTTTTTTTTTTTTAATTACTCATATTCGTTTGAAACAACCTTCGAGTTCATATGTTTCTCTTAAGAAATCCCTCTAATGCTCATCAACTAGATCTTTGTATTTCAGTTTGTTGGTTTAATTTAAGAAAACGGTGATGTTTTGAAGTAGTATGGCTTGTAAATTGTCCCTGCAAAATATTATTATCCCTTGCTTGCTTCTTAGTTGAAATTGGGTTTTTAATGCAGGAATGGCATACAAAACATACATTGTTTATCGCAACCGTGATTCGAGAGTATACCTTACTTGGGTAGGTTGTTTATCACAAGTATCCAGGTATAAGGGCAGTATGTATAAGTGGTTCACATCAGCTGCCGAAGCATATGAAAATTATGACTTGTGGTTGCGTTCAGAAGAGGTGAGAAAAGAGCACGAGGCGAAAAGAGAGCGCGAAGCAAGAACTCACAATGAAGATGTGAAACCCAACCAACCAAACAACGATCGCGAGGGTCATGACGAATAAAATAATCATCAAAGACATGAAACCCAAGCAAACAATGAAACCCAAGCAAGCAATGATCCTTGGGCATTTACAAGGGACTTGATCAACACATTATTAGTGGTGATTATAATGATTCTTATACTTGTTTTCTTGAAGCTTTTGGTTAGTGAATGATATGGAAGTCATTTGAACTTCTATTTTGTTATTTTGTAATGTACTTATGAAGAGATTTAGCTTATGTTTTTGTAACTTATTATATATAGATGTATAATATTTCTTTCCAGTCAAACACGAAGATCATTAACTAAACATTTGAACTTCTATACATTATTCAGTTTGTAGGGTTCTTTGTAGTGGAATCAAATGTTTGTACTCAACACAACTTGCTTATGTTGTCTATGTTAAAAGAAGAAATAAACCTAGAGGTTTTTATGTATAACACCTTTTAGCAGAAATTGATCAAGAATTTAATGTTTCTTCATTTGATTACTAGTAGGTTATTTCAGTGAAATTCCTTTTTATCCAAATTGTAAATTTTAGGTCCGACTGGGCGGGGAGATGAAACCAAAGCAACGAGACTTTTTAGGTGAAGGAGAGCTTATCGATATGGGAGGAGAGATGAAACCATAAAGAAGCATCACTTTTTTGTTGCAAGGAGACTTCAATCGTTGTTCAGATAAGGCGTCAAGGTTTTCAATCTTGATGAAACCCTAGAGAGCTTATCGATATTGGTGAAGGAGAAAAGGGTTAAAGGGTTTTCGATGAAACCCTCTGAGTTTGTCGATCTGAAAAGGGTTCCTCTCTAGACGAAAAGATTTGGAAAAGGAGAAAGGTAGACGAAAAGGTAAGAGAGCTCAATCTTTGGGGAAGGGAGATGAAGCTTTCTGTCGATTTGTTTTTGAGCTAACTTTTTTTTTTTGTACTCTCCAACCTCTCTCCTCAACACGTGCTAGAGAGCTTCCCCTAGCGCTAGGGTCCTGGCTCTCTAGAGTTTTTATTTTTATTTTTTATTTCTTATAAACATTTAAAAAATGAATCACCATTGGAGTACCTACCCACGAATCAACATCTTCCAGCCACACATATATTGTGCAATCATAAACGCTTGTTTCATTTTTGTTTATTCTCTTAGGGAGAATGCAGATAGATACTCCGTAAGAGTTTTTCATTCTTCCATTTTTGCTAATTGCTTCAAATATGCCAAATACTACGTCAAATCTTAGATCAAATAATGTTTGATACTATTAACATACTACAATATAATCTTCTTAAACAAATTACCATGTCAAATTATTATTATTATTATTTTTAATTCTTGAAGCAATAAACAATGAAACTCAGAGAAACTCTCTTGATTGAACTCCAGTGCAGGAACGATTCTACATTTTCAACTTTATTATTCAAAACAAGAGTGTTGTCATCTAGTATTGGAATTTTGCCTTCATGCACCGACTTAAGTAAAGATTTACATTTTACCTACAAATTACGTAGATAATGTAAAGCCCCAAAATCGAACTAGTAGATTTTGATCAGTAAAATGATTTTGTTAATAGAAAACTTACTATGGTTCTGTAAGTAATTGATTATAGAAATAACATCAATAGTGATAGTTAAGAAACTAGAGGTGCTAGATAAAATGCAATGCATTTGAGAAAATTAAAATAGATGAGAGGGGAACGACCTTACCCATAAAGCATTCGTTGAAATATCAGTGTCACTACAAGAATTCTCCTTTGTACCCACCTTGTACCATTTATGTGTAAATAATGTGATTTTTAAAAACATATCAAAATTTTGACGAAATATTTCTATTTTGGAGTTACCGAAATATCTTTCGAATTCCCCTTAGAAAAAATAAATAGTTTAATCTCCGTATGTTTTAACCTATAGTAATGTTATTTTAGGATCAAAAGCTTGTTATATTACTTCTTATGTAATATGTAGTCATTATTACACTATGAGTCGTGCAATACTTTTTATTTATTATTTAAGAGTTTAAGTACGTAACTTATATTGTTAGATTAGAATTACAACCGAAATTTTAATGTTATTTCTACACAAAACAAAATATTTCTTAAAATCAGTGATCAAAATTAACTAAAAAAAGGGACCTTGTTGATGAGTTTCGACTTTCTACAACAGACACTCAACATCGCTAAAGGTACTGATTTGAATTTTTTTTTCTTCATTTACTTTTAACTAAGACTAAAAGTAAATAACTTGAGTTAGGTTTCATATTGAATTAGAAAAGGGAATACTTAAATAATTAAAGTTACATATTTCATGTCACGAGTACATTATTATTCCATTAACTTTATAAAAATTCAAATTCCATCATTTGTGTTACATCCTCTTGGACATCTGGTATCGACAACATTTGTTTCATTTTTATGTATTAAACTATCTCAATTGAGTTCTCATTACCAATACATAAACACAACAGTGGAAGTTTTGAACTTCAATTCTCTTGTGCAAGCTATAAAATCACGAAGTTTCACTCACGGAGTGAAGCACGGGAGCATGCATACTCCTAACAGTCTCATCTACTTATGATTTCTTGAATGCTAGCTTCAACTGTTTTACGAAAATGAAGATCATAAATCAAAAGATAATAAAAATCCTCAAAATTAGCTTCTGATGAATGTACTTTTTGAATACAAAGTCAAATCAGAGCAATATTACCAACAATCTTGTCAAGATTTCAATTTTTTTGGTATCTTTTGGTTGCATCTCATGTATGGGAAATTGAATTTCATCCTTATGGTTGATATGACCTTCTTGTACGACAAGGTTGCGTCTCTATGTTGTATGACAGAGACTGATACTTGAGATAATCAGAGAACTTAGAAGGGAGGAGTGAAGAGAGAAAGAAACATATTATGTCTTCATGATGTAGGAGGCGTTTTCAATGTTTCATTCATTCATAATGAAAAAAGTGAGTGAGAAACTTGCAATGAAAATGAACATACAAACTAACACAAGAGTGCCACATTAACCATGGATTGAAAAAGATCAAGAAAATGCTCATAACTAAATAAGTCATCCTTTAGAATCCCTCAAGCGTTTCCCCATCCTCATAGCAGCCCTTTAATGGATATTATGGGTGGGTACGGGACGGGACAGACTTCATCCCTATCCCATCCCGTTCGTTCGGGATCGGGACGGGACGGGACATGGCAGGATGGGATAGACCTTATCCCAACCTCGTCCCATCCTAAACGGGTTCGGGACATGATGGGATGGGAGGGGATGAGCGGGTACTAAATAGTTTTTTAATGAAGAATACAAAAGAATTTCGTTACACATTGCTCACACACAATAATGTCAAATTTATGGACATATAACTATCATTGTGACAACATTAAATGTCATGTAAATTTTATGGTCCAATGAACTTACTAATTTTTTTTTACGTCAAACATCTTTTGTGTGATACACGATCCAATAGTTGTACATATGTACATATAACTTAATAGTGCAAAACTAAAAAAAACCATCATTTGGCTTTAATGTCTTAAAAAACAATTGTCCTATAACCAATTTAAAAAGTGAAAAGTATAAATTTTCAAGGGTTCTATTTTACCTAAAATATCAAAACTTAAGTTTTTATCTATACAAAGAGTACCAAATTAAATTAAACAAGTTTTCAAACAGTAGATGTTTTGATTTAATTTAAACACATCCTAAACTTTCCTTTGATTCTTCTTGTGATTCACATAGAACACATTTGTTGACAATCACCTTTTCTAGCCAGGTTATCCGTTGTCAAAATTTTCCCATTTGTGATGGTCCAAGCGAAGAAGTTTTCTCTTGGTGGAGTCCGTGTCCACACATTGATTGCATCAAAATTCACCTCATCTACAATTGACTTTTTTTGTTGAGCCTTATCTTTTATTATCTCCTAGAATTTGAGCAATATTAAATATGAGAATCTCTTATTGTCTTAGATATCAATGTAATGGACTCACTTTAACCAATGTGCAAACCCCTGGCATTAATTGTTTATTTAAAGCACAACTAATCACAGGTTTGGCAAATAAGAATCAAATATGACTCAAACAAAGTAATTATAAATACCACAGATGCATGATATATATGGTAAAATTAATATGCGTATGTTCACAAGTCAATCCAATATTCAATTATACAGTGCATCGTAAAATAATAAAAGATAATAGAAAAACTACTAAGCTTGCGAAATCATCTATGCCTTAGCTAGGGGTTTAGAAGATCATGACGGAGGTGGTCACGAAAACATTTTAGGCGAACATCATCGGCTTCTCACGAACACACTTCGCCAAAGGTGCATGGATGCTGCGGTGGTACAAAATAATGGATTGGGAGTGCAAATAACCAAATTTTCAAAAAACATTTATTTGCCTCTAAAACGGGTCGTCTTCTTCTTCTTCCTTGCGTTCTATGTGTTTGCATTTGCGGCTTGAGCTTTGGTACCCGTGATAAAGAAAAAATAGAGAAGAAGGAAGTGAGAGAGATAGACGATCAAGATGAGGAAGGAAGGTAGGGGAGGTTGAGGAGGCTACAAGGCGACGTCGAGGAGGCGTGAAGTCTGTTGCAATGGCTGTTGATAATCTGGTTTTTGAGATAAAGGGAGGACGGAGGAGATGACGAAGGGAATAGGAAGGAGAAGTCTTCGGGAGAGATTTCAGGAGATAGTGAGTGAAGGGCGTTGCTGGCGATGTGGTTTGACAGAACAGAAATGGTGGTTGTGTGTGCGTCTGTGACAAAATCAGGGAAAAAAGGGTTGTTAAGAAATAAGAGAGAAGATGGTGGCTACTGGTTCTTCTATCCAACGAGAATCACCGACAAGGGAGTGTGATAAGTTGGCTGGAAAAATAGAGGAGGAGAAAAAGAGGCGTGAAAGAAAGAAACATGAAAAAACAGAGATTAAATAAGTTTTTATTTCTCTTGTTTAGGTTGGGCTTGAGTTTCGGTCAAGACAAAGGAGGATTTGGGTTTCTAAGTTAATTTCTGGGCTTGGACTCTATCATCGAATTCACTGTCCGCGCCACTTCGGGCTAGCTCTTTCAAACTCGTCGTATTAACACGATTTCATCGTTTAAGCTCAAATTCTTGCAAAAACATAAAAATGAAAATAATTAGAATAAAATATGATATTTGAAATACAAACAAATATAAATTAGATGATATTTTATGTAATAATTATGTGAATATCACGTAGCAATGAGTGACAATGTTCTAAAAAGCGCTAGGTGGTGGGCGGGCAGCGAGCAGGTGCCTAGCGCCCAGGGGCCTAGGCGGTCTTAGGTTTTGTATTATAACTTTAATAATTTACAAAAGTTAAGCATAATACCTTATCAATTACATCTAATTTAATGCCAAGATACATATGCAAAATTTAAAAACATGAAAAATTAACAATCATGAACAAAATTTATTAAAACTCAAATGGCTGAAGTTAGTCATGATGGGTACTTTATACAAAGTTGAATTTGTGGACAAATATCCAAACCTACTCTTATTTTTCTTCAAATTGCATGAATGACCTCAGTCATGTTTGATAAAATCTACATTACTAAAATTGGTACCGGCAGATCCTTTGAGAATTTCATTAAGTAATCATTCTTTGCTACATTCAGACATATACTGAACAAAAAACAATTAAATTGTTTATTTCCAAAAAAAGATGAAAGAAAAATAAAATAAGAACATAATCAGCCTTATTAAAATAAAATAAAAACTCGCACAAACCACCTAGACCCCGCCCAGCCATTAATCTGGGCGTTTCTCTAATGCCTTTTTAGAACACTGATGAGTGATGAATGCCCACTTTGCAACACAGAAAAGGAAACGTCAATGCTCCTTTTCAGTGTCCTCTTGCTAATCAAGTATGAAGTATTTCTAACATACCGGTTAGACGGGATAGAGTCGGTTTCTCTCATGAGAAGGATTTTCTGGAATTTTTATGGTTGATGCATAATAGTGGGTATAAAAGAGAACTTAGCATGGTTAAAGCACTAGCAAACCTTGATCAAATTTGGCAAGCTAGAAACAAGTTGGTTTTTAATACAAGCAATTTAGAGTACAGGTGATAGCAAGATTAGCCAATTTCTCGGTAAATCTTTGACAAATTTCAAGTAATATGGAACAACAACAAGTAGATATTACTGGTGCTCGCACTGACACACTACAAGAAGACAATTGCAAATAATTATGTTATTTCAAAGGTTTTGGACAGGATAGCAGGTAATGATTTTATTATGTTGGTCATTGATGTTGTTTTCCACAATAACAAGTGTGATGATTGTTTTGCTTTCTATGCGATTGACACAGATGATAAGATAATAGGGATTAATAAAGGACGATGTAGGAAAGGCATGACAACAAGTTTTGATACTGAACTAAAAGGGGTTAGACTAGCAAGTGAATGGGCTATTGCGAAAGGGTACAAAAAAATTGTAGTGATAACTGATAGCAAAGACATTGTGGAATTCATCAATGTAGCAACGAGCACTAATCATGGCAGCAGAAAGTTACCTGGCAACATCGTTTGGAACACAAAATAAATTTCGTTGAATGTTTCAGAGCAATTCACATTAGAAGAAATATGAACTTAACAACTCACCAACTGGCCGCATCAGTCTATGCTAATGATAGTAATGTTAATAGTAATAATGATGGTTTTGAGATGGGATGTAATTTGAACCTAAATGCTTTTCCTTTTAAATAATGCAATTCGGTTTTTGATCATATATATATATATATGTGTGTGTGTGTGGCTATGTGTTAGCCCTTAATGACTTTCCACTACGCTCTCACATCACTCCTCTCAAACTCGTAACCATACACTAGTCTCTACAAAACCTCTTATCAAATTCCAATTGAACATCAAAACACATGGGCTTAGATATTTATCTCTCCTTAAGCCTTCTCATGTGGTTAAATATTATTCGGCTTTGTTCCTCAAGGTTGCTAAATACATTCTCAATCTTCGAATTTGCTTATCTTATAACGTTTTAATTCTCTGTCAACTATGAAAGCTAAAAACGAGGCCAATGGTGTTATGGTCGAGTGGATAGGGTTGTGTGGGTTTATCCCCCACGTCCTAGGTTCGAGACCCACCGGCGGCATGGTTACTTTCTTATGGTGTTGACCTGTAGGTCGCACCTTATTGATAGGTTATGGGACCCTATAAAAACCCAGTTTACTTTCCAAAAAAAAAAAAAAAAAAAACTCTGCAAGGGATTCTTTTCTCCATTGAAGTACCAAGTTTGATTGGTTGAAAAGACCTTGAATTTTAAGCATACATGAGTTTGATTTTTAAAAATAAAATACTTTTTTTCCTTGGTTAACCATTACTTATTGGTAATGTATATTCCTTGTTAGAGATAGGAGAATAATTTGTATTTAATAAAACTCTTTGAAGATAGTTCCTTAATTTTGTGTTTATTTTATTTGTAAATACTTCATGGTTGTTCGTAGTAGTTTAGAGATTAGGGTTGCCAAACTCTCCCCTTGTTATTCTTTCAGTAAGAGCATGAACATTTAAGCTTAAGAAATTGTCACGTGCACATGACAAGTTAATTATTGGCTGTCAAATATATGATGGCTCAGTGGTTGAACAATGATGGATGGTATCACTAGGTCACAGGGTTGAACCCAACCAGCGGCATCAGGAGTGAGAGGGGTTAAGGGAATAAAAAAAAGAGTTAATTGTTGACTAGTTGGTCAACTAGCTGCAAAGGACCACGACCAAATTAAAATTTATAAATGAAACTAAAGTCGTTCACCATATTAGCAAAAGGAACTAACATCAAATTGACCATTGAAATTTTTGTCTAACAACCATCAATCACTTGTTACCATCGTCATAAACTGATAAACGCAATCTCAGTAAGGAAAAATCTAAGACCAATCATTAGTACAGAAAGACGACAAATGGGAGATGAAGGTACTACTCTTGTTGTGACTTGATCGGAAGTACAAAACCCAAAATCCAAAATTTAAGGTGGTCAAGTAACTAATTGAGTCGGAGTGGCAAATTTAACATGTATCTTGTAGTCAACCACTAATTTGACGCTAGGATGATAAATGAATCAGATTCAGGTCCTAGATCTACAAATCTTAGGTTAATATTTACATCCAACAATTGATCCAAATCCAATCCAATCAAACTAATAATTTTGAGTGAGGCCAGGAAATCAGGTTTTGCAACCAGGATGACGTGACATCATCAGAGGGGTTTTTTACAACCTCGAGATACACATAAATATTTTGGGGATTTCATCATTCTTTCAAGATCACGCCATGTTACCCTGGTTGCATAAACCTGGTTTCATAGCATTTTTGAATAATTTTAGGATTCGAATCCGATCGAGTTTAAGATGGGGTGTTCTTACTTAAGCTTGGGGTAGATTTAACAACTGAAACAATAAACTATTCTGGTGAGTCTTTGTTAAGTCCTCCCTCAATTAAAAAGAGAGATTTTGAACACAAAAACTTCACTCTTAATCAGAGAGATGATGATGAGATCCAAAACGACCATCTTCTCAGCTTTGTTACTTCTCCAATTTTGCTTCTCTGTTCTTCCTTCAATTCTCTCAGTTTCTCCGCCGCCTGTGTAAGTACCCCAATTCTCAAACTTCCCAATTTGATTGTGCAAGTGTGTTCTTTCAAGTTTCTCCATATTAGGGTTTGTTTGTGATGGGATGTGCTTTGATTTGATTTTGACATTGTGGGTTTTGTTTGATTTTGCAGGAGTTCTGATGGGTACACCATTACTGGCCGAGTGAAGATCGATGGTATGTTAGAGTAAAGCTTTGGTTTTTCATTTTATTGTGTGAATGATTTGTTACTTAGCTGTTTGATTCAGTTTATGTATTTATTTGTGTTACTTGGGAATAAGATGAATTGGATTTTGAGGTATCAAAAACAGTTGAAAAATGAGTGGAAGTATTGATTTTGAACTTATTAATGTCTTGGAAGAAATACTTTTTTATAAGTCGAATCGATGTTCGAAGGAGTTCGTATGGAATTTGGTGACGATGTAGTTTGTCGTCAGTTGTAGGAGATGGGTTAGCTGAGTTTTTACAATGGCCATCATACTAAACGGTTTAGCTGATTTTTTTTTTTTTTCCACTAAGGGTCTGTTTGGTTGCAGGGAAAACTGATATGGGAATTGAAACTATTCAGTGAAGTCTGGTTTTCATATAAAGGACAATTTCTATTATTTGGCTCTCCACAAGTTTTCTCAAGAAAACATTTCAATTCCACTTTTTTGTTGTTTGGTAACTTAATATTTTCCATGGAAAAATGTAAAAAAAAACAATGATGTTACTGGTTCTGGATTAAAGCTTGTATCTCGATCATCTTCTCACCAATGTCAACATGTTGCAATAATTTATGCTTTGAAGTACGGATATACATATTGGCAACAAATTAAACAAGAAACGTCAGACTCTAGTCACCCATCACTAATTCTCAAAAGCAATGAAGACTATCTCAATTGAACTCTCGTTACCAACACATAAACCCAATAGATACATTTAAATAGTGAAAAGGAGCTCCTTGGAGCCTCCCCATGCCACCTAGGAAAGGAGTCTCTTGGAGCACGTTTTTTCATCCTCCTCTAGCTAAATATTGCCACAATAGATAAGGAGAGGGAGGCTGTTGGAGATGCTCGAAGGAGGAAACTTTTGTGAAAGATTGGTATCACAAGCTATATATGGGACTTTATACATGTATACTCACTTGCTAGGAAAAAATATTAACACCAATTTTAGATTTATCCTTGGTAATATAAAGAGGTCTTTAGATATTAGCTAAAGTAAAATAAATAAAATACTTTGGAGAGAAAGAACAACAAAGTGTTCAACACACAGCTAAAATTGTCCAGCTGTTGTGGATAGACACTAAGGTCACTTTGTGTATCTGCGGTTTTTACTGGGGGAGAATAAGGGATATTAATTTTGCAACTTTTATGTTTAATTAGGAGAGCTTAGTCCTCGCCAATATTACTTGATGTATAGGTCATAGAGGGAGGGCTTTTGTCTAGTTTTACTGCCCTTCCTCCCCATTTTGTTCTCTTTACTTTTTTCTGATTAAGAAAAAAGAATCATGGACTTAGGATCATAACACTTAGTAGGTATTTTTACAGATTACTCAAGAAGTGGGTACAATGTATTCTTTTTCTACCAAGTATACCTTCATAAGACTTCAACTAATGTCAATACTATGCCTTATTTTGTCGAAAAATCCTTTGCTAACAATTTATTTCACTTACAGTGATCTTATGATGTAAACTGTTATTAGGAGTCTTTTTTAACTAATTTATCTATTTATTTATTTATATATTTAATTAACATTGTTTCTTTATTGGATGGTTGTTAATTTAGCAGGTATTGGACTGAGTGGATTCAGTCTTCCAGGAAAAACTGTAAATGCGAAGGTCATACTTAATGGTGGCCAACGGGTTTCATTTGTTAGACCTGATGGCTACTTTTCATTGTATCCTAACTATTTTCTTTTAGGCATCTCATTCCACTTTGCGCACATGCACTTTATAGTAGCATCTTGCATTTTCTCTACTGCCACTAACACAGTCGTGCGTACTTGAGGTGTTCAATGGATAAATACTGGATAAATACTTGGCTGAAAGAAGCCAAGCTTTTATTTGCAATTTAAGGTCGTCCCCCTTTGAATTTTAACATACTCCAGTAAGTCTTAGCGCATAGCTGCACGATTCTGTATCGGTTGTGCCCTTTTATCAAAATTATCTTAGCTAGTTTTCAAAAGTTCTTAGTAGTTGGGTATTATTCGGCCTCAACTCTGCTAAATAGGTTCAGAACTTCAGATTGGCCTTGTGGGTCTCTCTATTAGGCTTCCTGAAGTCCCAGGCTACCTTGAACCGGTAAAGAAACAATTCCACTCTGCCAACTTTTCTCCAGCTCTGAAACAATGTTAATGACTTTAATGTCATGTGGCTTCGAAGAGCTGTTGTTGAAGATTGAGCATATCACCAAAGGTAGCAGCAAGTGGTTTGAGATGCTTAAACAAGACTAGAAATCAGTTGTCCCACTCTTATTATTTATATTCTAGATTTTCCTCGCACTATGACAGCCATACTACGTGGCTGGGTGAGAATTGGTTCATTATGGCTGAACCAGCAGTAATGTCTAGATTATCTGACATGATTTTTCACCCGACCATTTTTCTTGTGTTGGAGCCATGCCACTTTGGCTTGGGCTATTGTTGTCACATTTAAATTCAATCTTGCAGAAGTGGGTCCAGATAATATTTTTCCTTAACCTGTCATGAAAGTCCTAATGTACCAGCAGGAACTCATCTTATTGAAGTGGTTGCTGTTGGCAATTTCTTTTCACCAGTGAGACTTTTCTTTTTCTTCTTCTTCTTTGTCATTGTGAAAATCGTCATAAACTATATTCAAATTGCACACTACCTTTTGCATGTCAGGTACGTGTAGATGTGAGTGCTCGAAACCGTGGCAAGGTTCAGGCAGCTCTGACAGAGACCAGGAGGGGCTTAACTGAGTTGGTTTTAGAGCCTTTGAAGGGTGAACAATACTATGAGGTGGGTTTAGGTTCTTACGTGTTATATGGCAATCACTTTCTTCTTCATCTTTTCCAAATAATCTTTGTTAACATGACTTCGTTTCACGCCATCTTGTTTCATTACAGATAAGAGAGCCCTTTTCCGCGATGTCCCTACTGAAAAGTCCAATGGGTCTCATGGTGGGCTTCATGTTGCTCGTCATGTTTGTCATGCCCAAACTAACGGAAAACATGGGTAAGTTACTCCGACACATGGTATTAAGATGATCACTTTGGGGGAGTCTTTTTATGGGATAGTGGATTAGCTTTATAGTTGAGAGATGTTAGCAAACCTGTATTCTTATCCAAACTCAAGGACCTTAGCGTTGCATTGACTTGCATGTCAACTTCAAGCTTGGCTCGTCTGAGCTTTACTGGTAGTCGGTAGAGAGGTTGGAGTTCATGTCTTCTCCAGGAAGCAATTGTATAGTCTGAGTATCAATCAGTTCTTTTCCTTCCACTGACCACATGCAGTTTGATAGCCATTCGTTAGCAAGTCCCATCTGCAATATTTCTCAGATCAAATTCACCCTGATAACTTTAACCACCAATCTGTTGTAGGCCAGTTGTGTCTAGTTTCTTCTTTTTTTCCTCCTCCTGTTGCCATGTTGTAGTTAATAAGCCCATCTAGTGGTGGCTACTGTTTATTTGTGTTCAAGATGTCTAACCTTTAGTGGCTCAGAGTGTTATGCATGGGATAACAAATCAATAACATCCAATCTGAAGAGTTTGTGATGTTACCTTGATGTCTTGAAAATATAAATTTTTGTTTCCATTGTTATTGGTGTCCCAGTTGTGTAAATGTTTTCATCATAGCTCTTCTTTTCCATGAATAGCTCATATTCTTTTTTCATATCAGATCCTGAAGAAATCAGGCGAGCTCAAGAAGAAATGAGAAGTCAAGGTATTCCTTCCTTAGCTAGCCTTTTACCTGGAGGCGCTGCAAGAAGCGAGTGAAACTGAATTTGAGGCTTGTACACTATCCAACTGGGTTCCTGAAGATCAAGGTGCATATAATAGGACTTTATTCCAAAAAAAACACGATGATTGTTGCTAATATCATTCACCGAATTATTTTCTTAGTTACCCATAGCCTGTTCAGTGAAACTGTTACTTGCGGTCCAGAACAGGGATCCAGATTAATTTATATGTGGCTTAGGGATTATACTGTTGATACCTAATAAATTATTTACAGGGCTCTAAACCCATTTAGAAATGGGTGTGTTTGTAGTTTTTTGTTTTTAATATTAATTTACCATACCATTTCGCCAATGATTGGAGATGCTGTGGGGGCTCCCATCAATTAACACCCTTTCCAGTTTCCATGGATTATACTATGGAATATGCTAAAGAACTGACTTTACCATACAACTTGCATTATAGGATGGTCAATGTTGGATGCTCTTATATTTTAATAACCACAACTACAAATTGTTAACTTTTAGTTCATGTTACCAAATACTTATTACAGTTGGCTGAAATTAGGGCTCAATGGGTTGAATTTGGGGTTTGTTTGGTTGCATGGAAAATAAATATGGAAATTGAAATTGTTTTCGTGAATTCAATTTCGAGACCTCGTTCGGATTTGGATTTCTATGAGTAGTGGAAAAACAGTCTTATGAAAAATCGATTTCCTGTCAGTAAAAAAACAATCAAACAACAAAAATCTGTGTAACAAGCAGGAGGAAGGTGAGGACGACATCATGCTCCTTATACCCTAGGCGACACATATGCTAGAATGGCCGGAACAAAGGGTCGTGATCCTGCGGCGGATTGCAGGCTAGAACTTGCCTGCATGAAGCCAAAATCGCTAGTGATCGCTGATCAACCATATGATGGTGAATTCGTCCCAGATCTTGTACACACTGCTCGTCACACTATGGGAGCTGGCCATGCTTGAAGTTGTTACCTTAACCGCAAGGAGGGGGATGTCGAAGGCAGGGCTAGTGACTGGAGTGAAATCCTAACAAGGTATTTGTACTGGAAGGTGCGGCTATATTACCTCATTTTCAGGGAGAGCTAATGTTTGTTGGATACTTTGATTTGACACTGCTTCACATCCAAAAAGAAGCATACTACGTCTGAGCTAAAGTCGGAGATGAAATCTTTTTTTCATTTCTCGATGGCGAAGTAAGACCAAGCTCATGAGCTTATTATCCTAGATCGGAACAAGTTGATATGATCCCTTTTTCTTTGCCCCGAATTCCATTTTCCAAAAAAACAACCAATCAAACATACCCTTGGATTTTGGAGTTGCAAAATTTTACTTAGGAAATGTTGAATTTTAATTCAAAATCCAAGTTCTAGGCTAATTTATGCATTATTATTATTATTATTATTATTATTATTATTTTACATCTATTGAGACAGTCCCAATTGAAAGCGACCAAACCTTTTGATACATGAGAGAGAGAGAGAGATGGCTCACCAAACCATAATCAAATTGGCTGAATATCTGGCATCACCTGGCACACAACCTTAGATTGGTCAGGAGAGAGGAGAATCTCCTCTGCTCTGATGGACAGAATTTAGCATGTCTGACATGTTAACACAATAAGCTCCAATTCATTGACAGATCACAAGGTCAGCTTCAACTCATCAACCCCTTTGTTTGGATCAGTCCCTTTGAGTGATAGTGGATGCATGGACACAGAGACATGTGTCGATTCGACCGACACGACATACTGACTCAACAATTTTTCAAAAAAATTAGGACTTGGGAAACATCATACTATTTTATTTATATGTCATGTAGTCATAAGTAATAATCTAATAAAGTGTCTTTTTAGAAGGTCTCGAAGAAGATGACACTCTATTGTAAGAAAAAATAAAGTAGAGAAAAAAATATAGTAAAGAAGAAGTAGAGGAGAAAAGAAGCAGACTTTTTTTTTTTTGTCTTAAATCGCAATTGAAAAAGTCATTCACTTCAAAAGGGATCAACAATCATTAAATTAGGTGGTTATTTGCATATATCTAAAAGTAAAAACTAAAACAAAGTTAGTTGTCGAGTCTTGACTGTGTCCTGACCAAATTTTGGGTGTATTGAAGGCGTGTTCGACACATTAACCACAATGATCATGTGTCTAACACCTGGCGATACGTTGAAAAAGTGCCTGACACATGTTAAAGGCGTGTCGAGCGAAATGCGGCAAATTTTTCGAAGAGTTTGTGTTTCCTTGGCGTAGGGACATTGATATTCAATTTTACACGTATATGCAAAAGTTGTTAAAAAAGCATTTCAAAACTTGTATAACAAAAACCCGTAACAAGTAATTCATGCAACTCTGCAATGAGAAAAAAAATGCACAAGGGCAAAGACCATTCAAATTCGATTATGAAGGTTGATATGGACGCCAACCTGTTAGGAGAATGCGTGTACACCTGCAAATTGCAATTAATTCACCAGGGCGAAGACCATTCAAATCGACTAAAGATATTTTTTTGAATGATGACCATTCAAATTGAAGATATTTGATTGACACATAACATGGATAAACACCATACATAACCTTTTCAACATCAACACATTCTTCCAATGTATTTGGACAGGCAAATGCAGAGGAAGTCTTCATAATACTGTAGTCTCAGTAACCCTTAAATATATTCACATTGACAAGCTAAAGCCTTCGGCAGTTCACTGAGAAAACATCAATGAAAAAAAAAAAAAAAGACAATAAAAAAAAAAAATCAAATCCTAACCAATATCAACATGTAATGCTCCTACACAAATTCTTCTAAACAAATCAAACCCCTCCCCTCGGCCCTTCCTTCCTTCGCCTTTCAAACCACTAAATCTGGCTTGGATATAGTTGACAGGATTGGTTAGTCGACAAAGCCGGCCAGGCCAAAGAATGATACTTAAGCTAGCTGCACACAAGCTCAGTAGTTGAACCCATCACACTAAAATGGTAGCAGATGTACTAGACTATATTGGATATGAGAATGATGAAGTCAACGAATATGGAATGCTGGGTAGAGGGATCCGTTGGGATGCCAAATCATGGATGTCTCTAACGATGTCAAATACAGCTTCTGGTTGAGCTAGTTTGAGTGCATTCGCAGACATTTCCTGGAGTTGTTCTGTTTTAGTGCTAAACCATTCTGCGACAAGTTTGGCTGTTTGCTTCGGGCTTTGAGAGAAAACCCCTGCCCCATTATCTACCACATACGGGACATTACCCTTTTCCTGCAAGAACACCGAGTGAATGTAAGGGAAAGAAATCCCAAACTTGAAACTGCAATCTCAACAAAATTTGATGTATTAAATATCAGATCTCTCCGATGAAAAGGGAAAACATCAGCTGATTTAGAGTCGAAGCATTCAATAACTCACCTGTCCAGGAATGAAGTCATTGAGAATTATAGGAAGTCCTCTAATCAAAGCTTCTGCAATAGTCCCAGGCCCTGCCTATAGACACCAAAAACATAAATCCATAACTTATCAGGAAAAGATAGTCATAGGATGCATAAAATGTTATTAAGATAGAAAGTTTCACTCGTATACTTTTGTGATAATGCAGTCGCAGGCTCCCATCCATTTCTCCATTTGGGTTTCAAATCCTCGTACCTAGATTAAGCAAAGAGCAGCTTAAGGAACCCCGGTATCAATGAAAACATACACCATCATGTAAGAGAACTCACGGATAGTAGAAGCAAAAAATTCACCTTCACAGGAACCTTCCATTCAATCGATTCTAGCTCCGAAGCCAGTGTTTTATTACGGCCACAAATAATAATAATTTGTCCAATTGGCTTGCCCAACTCCTCATCAAACAGTGATTCTCCGAGAGCTTTTGCAGTTTTCCTAACAGGACCCATCCCTTCGCCACCTCCCATTAGCAGAACAGCAGGCAGGTTTGGATCCATTTCTAACTCATCCCGTAACTGGTCCTGTTTAGATGTTGAACGAATTATAATAAAAAAATCATTTTAAGAAAACCAAACGGAGTCATTTAGTATTCTCAAGTCTAACCTTCGAGATAATTGCTCGACAAAAAGAGGGCCTCACGGGCAAGCCAAAGACACGAATCTGAGAGGATTCTAGGCCATCTACCAAAGCCCTCTTGGCTACCTCCTGTGAGGGGCAGTAACATCTACTGACTTTAGTACTGAACCTGTACAAAATACACATTTTGGTCAGATCCTTCGTAAGGCATGATAGACTGTCAAACATCCTACAAAATGTAATGTGAATTTTTATTGATTGACCAAGTGCGGTGGCAGGTGTTGAGGTCTGTAATGACTGTAACAAACACTACTTTCTTCCGTAGGCCTTGCCACTTGAGCACCCACAAAGGAATATGCTGCATGAGAGGATGAACACTTATGATAATATCCGGATTGTACTCCATTAGACCAGCCTCCACTTCTCTTCAATTACAAAATACAAAACGTCAGCAATTTGGAACATAAATATCATCTACGGTCTCCAATGAAACAACAATTAGAGATGAAGTAATAAGATTTAAACATATAATCATGTCCCAATAGTTAGGACTGCACATAATCTATCTGGCGACAAAAAGGTGATGAAAGCACAATAAGGAATCAATAATCTAAAGTAGAAAAAACAACCCCAAAAATGAATACTTTATTCCCTATTGGAAGAAAGATTTAAACTTTTAATATGATTAACGGATCAAAATCAAGTATCAAAGTATCTTCTCCTAAGATAAATTATTGCCCACTAAGTAAAACTAATAGTTATATACAAGAATCTTGAATTGTTAAAAGTTGAGTGAAGCAAATGATTATTCAAGTGTACAAGAAATACTGACTGCCAACAAAACATACTTGGCATAGTAGGCGGCAATCGCAGCTAGATAGATGCCGTGAATCCAACGGGGCGATGTGCTATGGAATGCAACTTTCCATAGCTGAACATGCTTCACCATGAACTTGTATTGCCGCTCCATGTCATTCAATGGCCAGCCAGTGTACTCCTTCCACACATCCTTCACAAATATCTGAAAAAAACCAATGTCTCCATCAGTACAACCAACAACAGAACAAGAGCCTTAGAATCTTTGAGACATGACCACCACAACTACAAGTCTACAATAACTTAACAAATAATTTAAAAAATATCAATGGAAAATTCATATTTGTTGGATTTAATGAAACCCAGGTGAACTCAAAACAACCATCAAAACCTGCAGGAAGAACAAAATCACAAATGGGTATCCAGAAAACCCCCAAAAACCCTATAAAAAATTGTTCATTTGAACCTATTTGCAATTACAAACACTAAAAAACCAACAAATATGCAAAAACAACAAATGGGTATTCAAGAACAATAACCAAAACCCAAGCAACACCACCAAACACAAGAACATAACACCCAATTGAGTAAACAAAGAAACACCCATTGAAGCAAACAAGTAAAAGATGAACCCCCATTACCGTGTATTCATCCCCAAACTCCAATTTGAAAGCATCTCGAATAGCTTCAGCAGAGGCTCGATGACCCCCACCAGTATCACTCATCAAAATCAAGACATTTTTGGTCCTCTCAGCTCCAATCTGAGTAAGCTCCACCGTCTGGTCCTCCATGCACCGTCTCTTGTTGTTGCTGTAATAAGCCCCAACGCTTTGGAACACAGTGTCCCGAATCGACCTTCTTGATGAAACCGTCGACATGACCATATCAAATCCCGCGCTTTCTGCTTCCCCTGCCTCAAAAAAATTGAACTTTCCCGCCGCTGGCAGGCAGAGTTAGCTTCAGTGGAGGTTTGCAGGTTTGCAGAGACAGGGATAGAGAGAGAGAGGGAAGAAAGAATGGGGAGTTGAAGAGACCAATATAGAGAGACACAGATTTGAATTGTTATTGAAAATGAGGTGTTTTTTTTGGTTCAGAGAAGAAGAGGAATAAATAGTCATTGATACGGAATATCTCATGTGGAATCTTCTCTGCTTCAAGTAAAGATGCCATTTTATTGGAGGGTATTTTTATTTTATTGGTCCGACATGTACTCTCTTATGTCACAGGTTCAAGACTAACCAATTAGGTTTATGAGTTTTCGCTGCCTGATTATTATGTATTCTGCCATTGATAAGCCTTCGAGAATGCTACATGCAATAATAATGTAGCCTTCGACCATAGTTTGGTTAATCCTATGGGATCATATAGCCTTCGACATGAATTAATAAATAAATAAGGATCAACAACCCAATTTAAAAAAAAAAAAAAAACTAATTTTGATACCCGTAGTTTTCTGAAAACTATGCATTGAGTTAACGAGTTAACTACATGATGTTCGTCTTTTTTTTTTTTTTAAACCATTCAAGTCTATCATGCGGCTTAGTTCTACTAAACATTGCTATATTGTGAGTTAACAAGTTCTTTATTACACAAATATAGAAGAAATTGTAGGTTTTACTTTATAACATAGTGATTTTTTGTTTACAAGACAAGTATTCTTATATTTCTTGTCATCGCATAATAATAATAATATATTTCTTATATTTATTATTATTATTATTATTATTATTATTTCACGTCTTCAAGTTGCAATATAAGGGTAACAACATTTAGACTTCAAGGGCACAATCACATGGAATTTTATTTTATTTTTCCTCCAGTGATAATAATAAATTTCTAATCTCACAATCTTGTAAAAAAAAATCCCAATAAGCTTTCTTTACTGAACCAAACAAAGCAAGAACAAGGGTACAACACCCCTGTAAAAGACGTCACGAAATTCAAGAACACCACTGAAATTCTGACCCACGTCAGTAATACCAGTTTTCCATGATGCAACAATGCCTTGTTGACCAATGTCAACTGCATCAGAGACAGAATCACTGTTCAATTTATTGCCACAAGAAGTAGATTTTCGCTGCTCAAAATCATCAGCCATGTTACCACTAGTGGGATTACTCGTATCCTTTTCTGAAGAGACTGAGCATCCTTGCTGCTGATGCTCATCCCTGATGGAACCAATAGTAAAACCACAGGTACTAATTATCCCGGAAGCTGTCCTTCTTCTGTTTCCAATATCCTCAGCGACAGCACCATTAGCACAACTAGAGGTATTGATAGTGGTAGACACGACTTCAGTTGGACCATGAGGGCCCTCTAGGAAGGACAATTGCATCAACAGAAGTGCAGGGGCTAGCAGTAGCATGTATACTGTTAGGACTGTCGGTGGTAACAGTAGCTGCAGTAGAAGGGACTGTGATAATAGGAGATGCATTGACAACTTGAGCAGTGGCAGGAGATGCAGCAGTAGTTAGGGAAGCATTGAGATCGACTGGATCAGCCATTACTAGCCTATTCCCCCTGCAAGAGTGAGGGCCCATAGAATTTCATGCATATTAATGGATAAGAGAGTGGGCCTTTGAATACCTGCCAATAGAGTTTTTCTGAGTGTCCAAGTTGACACCTACAACGTGTGCCTCTCCATCAATATAGTCCAATCCATCTTTACTTTTCACAAAGTTTCCACCAGACTGGCATATTAGTATAACTTTTCTTGGGGCCATGGTCTGACATAAGAAATCTGTCAAAAAGAAGAGGCTAATAAGAAACTAGCCACTAGGCAAGTGAAAAGGATGTCCAGGTAAGCTGTTAATGCCTAAGAAGATGATGTGGTTATCCATGTCTGGAGAAGCAGTTCCTCCCAAAGAGAATATTCAGGTAGGTGAAAGCAGAAGCAATTTGAAGCCCAACCGAAGTTTAAAATAAAACCATATTCATCCTAATTTCGTAAACTCACCTAAAAACATTAAGAAAATATTTCGTTATTGTAAATGAGTATCAGAGAAATACAAGTTTAAAGGAGTTTGGCATATGACTCACTGCCAAAAGTCTATTAATAAGAATATGAAGTATCGATGGCTTAGTGAATTCCAAAACAAACGGCAAACGTTACCTAAGTATCATTCAGTGCAAAGGACAAACTTACAGCGAAACTCGAAGTAAAATCAATCTTGCTACACTCAAATACTATGTTACTAGAAACCAGTAGGAACGGAAAAAAAAAGTTGTTCCTCTTGCTTTTCTTTGAGGGAATTACCCCTCTATTGCATGAAAGTTTGGAGTTTTTGCAAGGTTTTCTGCACCCTTTTACTCTATATTGTGACTCTTCCATGCTGTGTCTCAGGAACCTCTTCAATACGGTCCGGATTGCTAGCTCCCGTTCATAGTTTTGCTACAGTTTTCATCATCACCATCTTCCCTCTCAGGACCATTTTCGAAACATGTTACTACTCCACCTTTGAGAATAAAAAATAAATAAATCATGTTGTTCATTCTTACTCAGATGAATACCATGTGCAAGCCTTTTATTGGTGCATTCGTACGAACATTGTGTACCAGTTGTGGTTGCAATGTCATCCATGTACATGCCAACATCTGAATGTGTATTTTGAAAATTCATATGGCCGCAACTATTTGGCACCACCGATTCCTTTCACCCATATCATTCATCTAATGTTTTCTTTTCCCGCACTGTTCACTTTCTGTCTCACACCACAATTCTTTTCGACAGCACCCATTTGAACCATTATTTATCTCTTCTCCCTCATTCTCTATTTTCACCACCATCATTCTTCTTCTAACATCTTTTTCTTTTCCTCTAATCTTATTCTTCTTTTTTGCAACTTTTTTCTTTCATTTCTCTTATTCTTTTCACTACTCTCTTCCCTCCCCATCCGGTAGCACCCCTTGTATATTCTCTTCATTCCCTCAAATCGAAATCGAAGAAGAAGAGTTTGAGCCTTTAAAAGGATTTTGATTCCGTTGTCGCCCCTCTCCCTTTTCTTATTCTCATTCCCCTTGCACTTTATATTTTTCTCGCCCTCGCAGTGGCCTATTCCGCGACTGCGAGTTTTTCACTCACAAGTGCCTCCACAAGGGTCAAATTTTTTTGCCCTTACAGTGGCCTCTGCGAGTGGGGAACCATCCTCGCACGGACCGCCGCAGGGGCGAGAAAAATAAAACAGAAAGTGTGAAGGGGAGGAGAAGAGTGAAAGGAGAGGGGCAATGGCCTGTGCGAAAAGAAAGAGAAAGTAGGAGAATAAGATAGGGAAATTGTGAGAGAGTGGGAGAATAAAATATAATGGGAGAAGTGAGAGAATGGAAGGAGAAAAAGAAGATGGATAAGGGGCGACAGTGACTGTTGTGGCTTCATCTTCTCTGTCTCTTGCTCAATATAGTCAAAGCCATCCAAAGCCACTGCATAAAGCCGAAAGTCAAGCCACGACATCTCGCTTCGCCTTGGTCAAATCGAGGTTACTACCCTAAAGTCACGAAAAGCCACCGTTTTTAGCATTTTTTTGTTGAAGCGTGAAGCCACCAAAGGCATGAATTCATTAAACAAAATAGTTTTTGTCTTCTTCTCATTTTTTGCGCTTTTTGTCTTTCATTTTTTTGTCTTTCTCCTTCTCTCTTTAGAACTTTGCGGCTGAATCAAAAAGATTTAATAGAGCAACAGTTGGAGATCTTTCATTTTCTTCTCATTTTTTCTTTCTCCTTATCTATTTAGAGCTTCACGGCTGAATCAGAAAGCTCCAATAGAACAACAGTTGGAGATCTTGCTCGAGGTACGAACCTTCTTACCTTATTCTTCTTTTTGCCTTCTTCTCTCTTTCAATTCAGGATAGCTTCGTGATAGCAGCAGATTAGTTTCACTTTTTCCTTTTCCTCTCATCTCCTTCATTTCTTCTTCAATTGTTGAATCAAATTCTCTTTGTTTCTTCACTCACCCATTTGTTCTTCTCTTCATAGAGCTCTCAAATGCTGATTTTCAAAGGATAACACACTCACACAGCTTCTGCACTTGTTACCTTCCGACAATTCTCTAATGGATGCCACAAAAATTTTCACCGTCATGACCCTGAAGAAGGAACAAACATCACTGAGTACCACCACCAGCCGTTGCCGCAGTAGCATGGGAGGAGCCTCAATTCAATCTTATTCCATGGCGATTTCAAAGGTCATTCCCGAGCTTCAACGCCCATATTGCAAAGAAAACGCTCCCAAATGACTCAATAATTATCTTATCGAAGTGTCTTACTCAGTTCTATATTTGAGGTTTCTTGATTTCGTATCATTTACGTTTTATTGCTCTCAATTTGAAATTTTGGGATATAGTGTTTGCTAATTTTTTCTATTTTTGCTCATTTTGTTGTCTAGGTATTTCAATTTTATCTATTTTCTTAATTTGAAATTTTGAGAAATGTGGTTCGTCTCATTGTTAAGATTTTGCTTTGTTGTTTGGTATTTTTGTTGCAGTGAATGGTAACAAACATCACAACATAGAAAATAATACTTTATCTTTTCGCTATGCGTGCACTCTACCAACTTTTTTCAATATTTTTTCATTTTTCATTGAATATGAATCTCAACCCTCAACATTTTTCCTAACTTTCAATCTTAGTCATTTCTTATCTCTAATTCCTTATGATTTGACGCTTGTCCTTGTCAGCAATGAACAATAAAGCACCACTCTGATTTGGGTAAAAAAAAAATGTTTATGATTCTGATTTTTGAATTTCAAAAATAGATCACCATTTATCACATAGTAAAAAATACATAAAACATAATGAACTTGTGCAAGGGACATGCATAGATTTGTTACATTTCCTGGGTTAATTGTTTTTTAATTAACCTACACCCCCAAATCAGGAGTGTTGTACACTTGTACTTGCTTTGTTTGGTTTAGTAAAGAAAGCTTGGGAAGGTGTGATGCTTTTTACAAGATTGTGGGATTAGAAATTTATATTATCACTTGGAAAAAAAAAAATTCCATGTGATTGTGCCATTGATGTCTAAATGTTGTTACCCAAAGACGTGATAAATCTTTAAATAAAATGAAACAAATACTTTAAGACAATTTTTTTGTACAATATTTTACTAATTTTTAAGCAATACTATAGCCAATTTGGATGTAAAACAACATTATATATCTCATTTTCTTGCATTATAATAAGAAAAATATTAATTTGGAACCTTAGAAAAATACCAACATTATAGATCTCAACATTAATGCAGAAAAAACATAAACAATTATGCTTTAAATATGGAAACAAATACGCAAATGCACAAAAGCAAACAATGGATGCTTTACTTACAATTCAAACAAAAATCCTATACCCAAAGATAAACTCACTTACCGATGAGTTGGAAATCAAACAATGCGTTTTTGAGTTTTTAGGTTTTGGAGACTTTGAGGGTTTAAGGATATCGATTTTTAAAGATTTTCGAGGGAGAGGGAGGAGATTTACAAGAGATTTGAGTGTGAGGAGAGATTTGGAAGAGATTTGAATGTGGGAGAGGGAGGAACCGTTGTGGGAGAGAGAAGAATCTTAAAATCTCTTGTCGATTTGAATGGGGAAAGATAAAATGTTGGATTTTGATTTATATAGATGGTGTAAGAAAGTATGGTGGTGTGAGAAAAATAGATGATATGAGAGAGTAAAATAGTGTGAAAAAAATAATGGTGATGCCGTGTAGCGGCTGCCTAACCACCCATCGCTCGCTCCTTTTCCCTCGCTCCCTAGAATTTCTGATTTGTTACATATCTTGAGGACCTGAGTTAATTATTTTTAATTAACCTTCACCCCCAAATCTACTCTATTTGGAAGTGTCTTTTACGAATAATTCTAGGTGGCCTGTGTTTGTTGCCTGGGAGACTGCCAGGACCCTCCTGGGCAGGTGCCTGGGAGGGTATTTGGCACGTGAACCCAGGCCCAAATTTGGGCTCCAAAAGCTCTTGATCTCGGCTCCAAAAAAATTTCTCCAAAATCGCAGATCTGCTCATCTCGCCTCCTCTGCTCCTCCTCAGATATCGCAGCGAAGCCCAAAGGCCACACCATTTCTAGGGTTTTTTATTAAGAGGGTCTCTCTTCTTCTTCATCTTCTTCTGGTACGTTTTCGTCTGCAATCACTGCTTAATATCTTGAAATTTGATTGATAATGCTGGTTTGTGTTTGAGGCCACACCATTTCTAGGGTTTCTAGAGTTTTTTTTTTCTTTTCTTTTTAAAACTCGAGTTCTAAGAGGATTTGTATCTTAAAGTGTCTGGTTAGAGAAGGGTTTGATTTGATAATTGTAAGTTTTTTAAGACCAAATAGAAAACCATATTGATGGAATGAATGAAACTATTAGCCATTGAGAGTGGATGGGTAGGGGAAAACCTTCATAGATACAGTCATTGCACCCTCATCCCCAAGATTCATTGGGAAAAAGATGTTATTTGGAGAATGTTTTGTATGGATTAAACATGGGTAACTAGTAATTTAGTTATGATTTGTTTAACTAGTTAGTGGTTATGTTCAGAGGAAGTGACTAGTAAATATTAGTTATGAATCACTAAATTTACAATTCACTATGATATTAAATAGGAACTGGTAAACTTAGAATTTGTACAGTCTACTCCTTAAATGTGAAAATTTGTGAGAATTGGTACAGCTCAGCTGGAATGGTACTGCTCTGTTTCCCACCAGCACCAGCAGAATACTCATTACTGGGAGTGAGAAAATGAAAATGAAAATGAAAATGAAAATGCAAAAGGTGATGGGGAAAATTTCCTATTTTGTTGCTCATCTTGCCCTTTTTTTTTTCTCTGCTAGTTGCAAATCATAATCATGGGTTTACATGTTTTGTATTGATGGATCGATCAAATTACTATAAATATCTCAATGCATCTGAATTTAGGTATTGGACTACAAGTAAATTTTTTTACCAGGAAATGCAATTTTTGTTTTTCCATATTCAAAAATCCTAAAAAGATCTTTTAGTAAATGGTGTTACAAGCACAAAAAGTTGGTTTCAACAGCCTGAAACCATGTCGAAAAAAAAGTTTTTTCTTTCTTGCATTTTTGCTAGAGGACTACCATGACTAATTATTTCGAAAAAAAAAAGATCATTTTTGTGAATTATTTAGACCAAATTTGTCACCCCATTTTGCCAAATTGTGAAACTGACCCTTTTGAGCCTCTGAATCACCTTATGTTAAGCCACTGATGAAGCTCAAGCAACCATTTTTTTCTCCATTGTTAAATTTTTTTACTGTGTTATTGGCATCTATAGCTTAATAACATATTTTTTTATGTTGAAATAAGGATCTTAACCCAACAATGACATACAAGGCATATGTGGTATATCGCGGTCGTGTCCCTGAAATTTACGCAACTTGGCAATATTATTCAATCCAAGTAACAGGGTATAGAGGTAATTTGTACAAGGGTTTTGCCTCAGTTGCCGAGGCTCATGCTAATTATAAAGAGTGGGTTCGCTCAGAAGTGGTGGAATATAACGACGAGGCAAGCTCATCATCTACTGCAGAGGTGAAAAATAATAACTACGAGGCAAAAAATCTCTTCGAAGATATGAAAAATCAGTATAACGCTCGCGGGGTGAAGCTCAAGCGAACAATGATAAATGGGCATTGACAAGGGATTTGATTAATGCACTGCTAGTGGTGTTTCTTATGATAATGGTAGTTTTTTTGTTCAAACTTGTGGCTTTTTGAATACTCTGTAAGTGGTATTTCAAACGTGTATTCAGTTATGTTCTGAATGAATGTATATTTTGTTAATATCAGCAAAGGCAAGTCTCTTGTTTTTCTGCATAAACATGTTGTTCTGAATGAAGAGTACTAGTTCTGAATGAAGAGTACAAAAGAACAAAATATTCAAACAAAACGACAATCTGTTATACATCATAAACCAACAAAAGAACAGAATAAAAGTTGGATGAAGTGACTTCAGTCATTAGAATAGAATACAGATGACACAGACATCAGTTCCTCTCCTAAACACTAATAATTTACATTTCTTCTTTGGGTTGGTTTTAAGGGCATCATTTGCTATGCACTGAAAAACTGCTTCCACATTGAAACCCTCTTTAGCAGATGTCAAATTTTTTAGAATGTTGCCCTTTGAGGCACACCAAGCCTTTGCCTTCTTTTCTGAAACCTGCCATTCATTTGTTGAATGTAAACTGCCATCCATTTGTAAATTGCCATGTCAATGAGATAGGAATGTAAATTGCCATTCATTTGAAGGAATGCAAACTGCCATGACAATGAGATAGGAATGTAAACCGCCATTCATTTGTTGAACAGACAAAAATCCTAACGATCATTTGTTATCATCTAAGCATGATATTTGCTGCTTTCAACTAAAACAACACTGAGACAATGAACTTACAGTGAATTCACAACCACCTATAATCTGGCAACTCCACGTCGTTGTTTGAAGCTGGTGGTTGCAAAAATAAATAAATAATAAAGAATTTCACTGCAAAAAATAACAGCAGTAGTAACAAATAGTGCGACCCCTTGGTTTATATACCTGTGAGAGGAACGAATAAATATGATTCATTCCTGGTAATGCGTTACCAGATTGTGACTCAATTGTTTCATCCTTCAAGTCGACAAATACAAATCATAAGTAAACAATCATAAGTGATAGTTATGCGTCAGTAAATATATTAAAAACAAACCTGGGTATTTGGATTTAATGAATGCGGTGTCAAATATTCTGAACCTTCAATTCCACTCTGGGAACAACCCTACAAATGACATGTGTACATCAAATTTAATATTCTAGACTTAAGAAATTAAATATTCATAAAACACATATTGCAGAACATACCACATTCTTCTCAAGGGTTTGATCTTTATTTGCTTGTTTATTTTTTTTCCGTTGTATTTTTTTACAAATTTTTTCAACTGTGGGTTGCATCCTTGATTTAGAGCCATGTGGGTTGCATCCTTAAATTTTTTCAACTGTGGGTTGCATACTTAAATTTTTTTACGAACCGGTAATGGACTATGAATGTTGGATTGCATCCCAGAACTAGTAGTATTGGACCCAAATTCCAAAAATCCATGTGAATCAACACCCTCATCAGTTTTGAGTTGCTCCATTTTCAAAGTGATCCATTCATGAACTTGGCATGTATTCTTTTCATCCTCAGCGGCGTAGTCGGCCATTTCATAGAAGTGACTGCACATCTTGTCAAACCTTTGATTTTCAGGTTTCATTCCCCAATCTGAATAAACAATCTTAACCCTTGTATGAGCCATCTTCACATCTTTCCTCCACCTCCGAAGAACATATTTATCTGGTATAGCATGAATATGTCTTTCAAACAACACTTTCAATACATGTCTGCATAAGATCCCCTTGAACTCAAACAATTGACAATTACACTTGATATTGAAGTCGGCAACGTTAAAATATACTATAAAATTGACTGAACGTTGTCTATCTCCTATCACCAAGTCTTGTCTAACAGTGTATACCTGAAAGCCACTTTTATCTATAACTTCACTACTTACTGTACAACATATATTCCCTGCTATCTTTTGTTGGAACTCCTTAAATTTTTTTGTAGTGTAGGCAATTTGAAAAGTTTTCTCTATTGCATAAGGAGTAATGCAAGGGATCAGTCGGTTATACGATTTAAAGTCTAATTCAGCTTCCTTTTGAACCTTACTTCGTAGTGCATTCTCATATTGTTCAACGAATTGCTTCAAAGTGGTCTTCGAATTTACATAACCATAAAAAAAAAACATTCATGCTTTCACTCCTTTGAGTTGAAGACATCCCCGCCCAAAAAGTAGATCTTTGATATGTAGACACCCAACGCATTCTTTCAAGATATAATCCTCTCAACCAATCATTTTCTTGTAGACAATATTTCTCAATGAAACCATGCCAATTTACTTCAAACTCTTCATGAGACAAGGAATCGTAAACTGCTCTTTGCATTGCAAACTTGATTGCCTCATATTGATTGCAATCGGACAACTTTTCAGGCAACTTCTTCATAATATGCCACAAGCACCATCTGTGTCGTGTGTTGGGAAATACAATTTCAATGGCCCTCTTCATTGCCCTATCTTGATCAGTGATTATAGCCGTCGGAGTATTGCCATTCATACACACAAGTCAAGTTTTGAAAAGCCAAACAAACTCTTCAATGGCCTCACCACATATCAATCCACATATCTATTGCATAAGGAGCAAATGGCATGTCATACTTATTTGTTAAGTATGTAGTGTCAAAGGTAACAACATCTCCAAACTCCTTGTAAGCTGCTCTGCTCCATGCATCAGCTCAAAAGACATTTCTCAATCTCCCTTTATTGTCCAAATCCATCATATAAAAGAAATCAGCATTGTTAGCTTGCATTTTTTGGAAGTAGTTATGAATGGCCTCCGCATCTCCCTCCCCAAGTCTCAACCTCCTCATTTAATCCAGATAATTGTAACAATCTTTCTGAGAAAATTGCAGAATATCATGACCACCAGCTTCAACCACACATGAAGTAAAATTATTATTTGGCCTAATACCTGCCCTATCATTATAATCCAGCTTCTTCTTCACATACGAGCTCATAACTCTATTTTTTGGATAAAATCTTGATTTTTCGGGGCTCAATTCATGATTGTGATCAACTGTTACTTTTGTCACTAACACTGTTCCATCAGAGCGTATTTTACCACTAATTTTAGCCAAACATCCACATTTAGCTGTACCCCGCTTGTTTACAACACTTTGTGATTTACTTGTATGCTGCCCAGACCGACCACATGCAAGCGTAATGAATATAGGTTTTCCATTTTCATCTTTTTCTGTATTCTTTATTTTCACTGGAAATTCTATTTTATTACCATAGTCATGATAATAACGTTGGTACTCATCAATGCCGCTGAATTCCATCACTTCTGAAGGATCCCTTATCTCTTCTAAATTTTTTTCATTCTCCATCAATTCAATATCTTCTACACTATCCATCCCTTATCTCTTCTAAAGTTTCTTCTTACTGAACCTATTAAAGGGGTAGTTATCATCATATATGTACGTAAGAGTATCTACATGTGTATTGAAACACATATCAAAACGCAATAAAAAATATAATTCCATGACAAAAGAAAATATTATTCTCACAAATTTTCACATTTAAGGAGTAGACTGTACCAATTCTAAGTTTACCAGTTCCTATTTAATATCATAGTGAATTGTAAATTTAGTGATTCATAACTAATATTTACTAGTCACTTCCTCTGAACATAACCACTAAGTAGTTAAACAAATCATAACTAAATTACTAGTTACCCATGTTTAATCCATACAAAACATTCTCCAAATAACATCTTTTTCCCAATGAATCTTGGGGATGAGGGTGCAATGACTGTATCTATGAAGGTTTTTCCCTACCCATCCACTCTCAATGGCTAATAGTTTCATTCATTCCATCAATATGGTTTTCTATTTGGTCTTAAAAAACTTACAATTATCAAATCAAACCCTTATCTAACTAGACACTTTAAGATACAAATCCTCTTAGAACTCGAGTTTTAAAAAGAAAAGAAAACTCTAGAAACCCTAGAAATGGTGTGGTCTCAAACACAAACCAGCATTATCAATCAAATTTCAAGATATTAAGCAGTGATTGCAGACGAAAACGTACCAGAAGAAGATGAAGAAGAAGAGAAACCCTCTTAATAAGAAACCCTAGAAATGGTGTGGCCTTTGGGCTTCGCTGCAATATCTGAGGAGGAGCAGAGGAGGCGAGATGAGCAGATCTGCGATTTTGGAGAAAAAATTTGATTTTGGAGAAATTTTTTTGGAGCCGAGATCAAGAGCTTTTGGAGCCCAAATTTGGGCCTGGGTTCACGTGCCAAAGACCTTCCCAGGCACGTGCCCAGGAGGGTCCTGGCAGTCTCCCAGGCAACAAACACGGGCCACCTAGAATTATTCGTAAAAGACACTTCCAAATAGAGTAGATTTGGGGGTGAAGGTTAATTAAAAATAATTAACTCAGGTCCTCAAGATATGTAACAAATCAGAAATTCTAGGGAGTGAGGGAAAAGGAGCGAGCGATGGGTGGTTAGGCAGCCGCTACACGACATCACCATTATTTTTTTCACACTATTTTACTCTCTCAAATCATCTATTTTTCTCACACCACCATACTTTCTTACACCATCTATATAAATCAAAATCCAACATTTTATCTCTCCCCATTCAAATCGACAAGAGATTTTGAGATTCTTCTCTCTCCCACAACGGTTCCTCCCTTTTCCACATTCAAATCTCTTCCAAATCTCTCATCACACTCAAATCTCTTGTAAATCTCCTCCCTCTCCCTCGAAAATCTTTAAAAATCGATATCCTTAAACCTTCAAGTCTCCAAAACCTAAAAACTCAAAAACGCATTGTTTGATTTCCAACTCATCGGTAAGTGAGTTTATCTTTGGGTTTAGGATTTTTGTTTGGATTGTAAGTGAAGCATCCATTGTTTGCTTTGTGCATTTGCGTATTTGTTTCCATATTTAAAGCATAATTGTTTATGTTTTTTCTGCATTAATGTTGAGATATATAATGTTGGTATTTTTCTAAGGTTCCAAATTAATATTTTTCTTGTAGGAAAATGAGATATATAATGTTGTTTTACATCCAAATTGGCTATAGTATTGCTTAAAAGTTAGTAGAATATTGTACAAAAAAATTATCTTAAAGTATTTGTTTCATTTTATTTAAAGATTTATCATGTCTTTGGGTAACAACATTTAGACTTCAATGGCACAATCACATGGAAACTTTTTTTTTTCCAAGTGATAATATAAATTTCTAATCCCACAATCTTGTAAAAAGCATCACACCTTCCCAAGCTTTTCTTACTAAACCAAACAAAGCAAGTACAAGTGTACAACACCCCTGTAAAAGACACTTCCAAATAGAGTAGATTTGGGGGTGTAGGTTAATTAAAAAATAATTAACCCAGGAAATGTAACAAATCTATGCATGTCCCTTGCACGAGTTCATTATGTGTTTTATGTATTTTTTACTATGTGATAAATGGTGATCTATTTTTGAAATTCAAAAATCAGAATCATAAACATTTTTTTTTACCCAAATCAGAGTGGCGCTTTATTGTTCATTGCTGACAAGGACACGCGTCAAATCATAAGGAATTAGAGATAAGAAATGACTAAGATTGAAAGTTAGGAAAAATGTTGAGGGTTAAGATTCATATTCAATGAAAAATGAAAAAAATATTGAAAAAAGTTGGTAGAGTGCACGCATAGCAGAGAGATAAAGTATTATTTTCTATGTTGTGATGTTTGTTACCATTCACTGCAACAAAAATACCAAACAACAGAGCAAAATCTTAACAATGAGATGAACCGCATTTCTCAAATTTTCAAATTAAGAAAATAGATAAAATTGAAATACCTAGACAACAAAATGAGCAAAAATAGAAAAAATTAGCAAACACTATATCCCAAAATTTCAAATTGAGAGCAATAAAACGTAAATGATACGAAATCAAGAAACCCCAAATGTAGAACTGAGTAAGATACTTCGATAAGATAATTATTGAGTCATTTGGGAGTGTTTTCTTTGCAATATGGGCGTTGAAGCTCGGGAATGACCTTCGAAATCGCCATGGAATAAGATTGAATTGAGGCTCCTCCCATGCTACTACTGCAGCAGCTGGTGGTGGTACTCAGTGATGTTGGTTCCTTCTTCAGGGTCATGACGGTGAAAATTTTTGTGGCATCCATTAGAGAATTGTCGGAAGGTACAAGTGCAGAAGCTGTGTGAGTGTGTTATCCTTTGAAAATCAGCATTTGAGAGCTCTATGAAGAGAAGAACAAATGGGTGAGTGAAGAAACAAAGAGAATTTGATTCAACAATTGAAGAAGAAATGAAGGAGATGAGAGGAAAAGGAAAAAGTGAAACTAATCTGCTGCTATCACGAAGCTATCCTGAATTGAAAGAGAGAAGAAGGCAAAAAGAAGAATAAGGTAAGAAGGTTCGTACCTCGAGCAAGATCTCCAACTGTTGTTCTATTGGAGCTTTCTGATTCAGCCGTGAAGCTCTAAATAGATAAGGAGAAAGAAAAAATGAGAAGAAAATGAAAGATCTCCAACTGTTGCTCTATTAAATCTTTTTGATTCAGCCGCAAAGTTCTAAAGAGAGAAGGAGAAAGACAAAAAAATGAAAGACAAAAAGCGCAAAAAATGAGAAGAAGACAAAAACTATTTTGTTTAATGAATTCATGCCTTTGGTGGCTTCACGCTTCAACAAAAAAATGCTAAAAACGGTGGCTTTTCGTGACTTTAGGGTAGTAACCTCGATTTGACCAAGGCGAAGCGAGATGTCGTGGCTTGACTTCCGACTTTATGCGGTGGCTTTGGATGGCTTTGACTACATTGAGCGAGAGATAGAGAAGATGAAGCCACAACAGTCACTGTCGCCCCTTCTCCATCTTCTTCTTTTTCTCCTTCCCTTCTTTCACTTCTCCCATTATATTTTATTCTCCCACTCTCTCTCAGTTCCCCTATCTTATTCTCCTACTTTCTCTTTCTTTTCGCACAGGCCATTGCCCCTCTCCCTTTCACTCTTCTCCTCCCCTTCACACTTTCTGTTTTATTTTTCTCGCCCCTGCGGCGGTCCGTGCGAGGATGGTTCCCCACTCGCAGAGGCCACTGTAAGGGCAAAAAAATTTGACCCTTGCGGAGGCACTTGTGAGTGAAAAACTCGCAGTCGCGGAATAGGCCACTGCGAGGGCGAGAAAAATAGAAAGTGCAAGGGGAATGAGAATAAGAAAAGGGAGAGGGGCGACAACGGAATCAAAATCCTTTTAAAGGCTCAAACTCTTCTTCTTTGATTTCGTCTTTAATTTTGATTTGAGGGAATGAAGAGAATATACAAGGGGTGCCACCGGATGGGGAGGGAAGAGAGTAGTGAAAAGAATAAGAGAAATGAAAGAAAAAAGTTGCAAAAAGAAGAAAAAGATTAGAGGAGAAGAAAAAGATGTTAGAAGAAGAATGATGGTGGTGAAAATAGAGAATGAGGGAGAAGAGACAAATAATGGTTCAAATTGGTGATGTTGATGAGAATTGTGAACAGTGCGGGAAAACAAAACATTAGATGAATGATATGGGTGAGACGAATCGGTGGTGCCCAATAGTCGCGGCCATTAATTTCAAAATTAAAAATCCCCAAAAACTCTCAATCTAGGGTTTCAGGTTTCTGTCTTTCAAGGAGGTCATCACGTCGCGTTACCAGGTTAACTCCTTCATCTCTGTCTCTTTAAAGCTTCAGTTTTTATGAACCTGTTTGTTGTGATTTGCTATAATTTCAGTAATCTGGAATGAATGTTGTGTGAATTAGATTTCCATCCAGTTATTGTAACTTCATTGAGATCAATCGAATCCATGTTTGTTTCACATAGAATATCAAATTCAATTAACCCATTTGAGTTTTACTTGCATAGACCATCATCAAGTTCTGAAGCTACACATTGGGTCTATATGAATTTTCGAAATACACATTCAGATGTTGGCATGTACATGGATGACATTGCAACCACAACTGGTACACAATGTTCGTACGAATGCACCAATAAAAGGCTTGCACATGGTATTCATCTGAGTAAGAATGAACAACATGATTTTTTTTTTTTTTTTTTTATTCTCAAAGGTGGAGTAGTAACATGTTTCGAAAATAGTCCTGAGATGGTGATGATGAAAACTGTAGCAAAACTATGAACGGGAGCTAGCAATCCGGACCGTATTGAAGAGGTTCCTGAGACACAGCATGGAAGAGTCACAATATAGAGTAAAAGGGTGCAGGAAAACCTTGCAAAAACTCCAAACTTTCATGCATAAGAGGGGTAATTCCCTCAAAGAAAAGCAAGAGGAACAACTTTTTTTCCGTTCCTACTGGTTTCTAGTAACATAGTATTTGAGTGTAGCAAGATTGATTTTACTTTGAGTTTCGCTGTAAGTTTGTCCTTTGCACTGAATGGTACTTAGGTAACGTTTGCAGTTTGTTTTGGAATTCACTAAGCCATCGATACTTCATATTCTTATTAATAGACTTTTGGCAGTGAGTCATATGCCAAACTCCTTTAAACTTGTATTTCTCTGATACTCATTTACAATAAAGAAATATTTTCTTAATGTTTTTAGGTGAGTTTACATAATCTGTCACGAAATTAGGATGAATATGGTTTTATTTTAAACTTCGGTTGGGCTTCAAATTGCTTCTGCTTTCACCCAACTGAATATTCTCTTCGGGAGGAACTGCTTCTCCAGACATGGATAACCACATCATCTTCTTAGGCATTAACAGCTTACCTGGACATCCTTTTCACTTGCCTAGTTTCTTATTAGCCTCTTCTTTTTGACAGATTTCTTATGTCAGACCATGGCCCCAAGAAAAGTTATACTAATATGCCAGTCTGGTGGAAACTTTGTGAAAAGTAAAGATGGATTGGACTATATTGATGGAGAGGCACACGCTGTAGGTGTCAACTTGGACACTCGTTACGATGATCTTAAGTTAGAATTAGCTGATATGTGCGATTCTGACATTGAAGCTATGTCCATCAAGTACTTCCTCCCTGGCAACAACCGTACTCTGATCACTATATCTAATGATAAAGACCTAAAGCGGATGATTGATTTCCACAGCGATTCAACGACAGCAGATGTTTATCTTGTGCCAAGAGACCGTGCTCGTAAACATACTCAGAAAAAATCTATTGGCAGGTATTCAAAGGCCCACTCTCTTATCCATTACCCATTCGTAATATGCATGAAATTCTATGGGCCCTCACTCTTGCAGGGGGAATAGGCTAGTAATGGCTGATCCAGTCGATCTCAATGCTTCCCTAACTACTGCTGCATCTCCTGCCACTGCTCAAGTTGTCAATGCATCTCCTATTATCACAGCCCCTTATACTGCAGCTACTGTTGCCACTGACAATCCTAACAGTATACATGCTACTGCTAGCCCTTGCACTTCTGTTGATGCAATTGTCCCAGAGGGCCCTCATGGTCCAACTGAAGTCGTGTCTACCCCTATCAATGCCTCTAGTTGTGCTAATGGTGCTGTCGCTGAGGATATTGGAAACAGAAGAAGGACAGCTTCCGGGAGAATTAGTTCCTGTGGTTTTACTATTGGTTCCATCAGGGATGAGCATCAGCAGCAAGGATGCTCAGTCTCTTCAGAAAAGGATATGAGTAATCCCACTAGTGGTAACATGGCTGATGATTTTGAGCAGCGAAAATCTACTTCTTGCGGCAATAAATTGAACAGTGATTATGTCTCTGATGCAGATGACATTGGTCAACAAGGCATTGTTGCATCATGGAAAACTGGTATTACTGACGTGGGTCAGAATTTCAGTGATGTTCGTGAATTTCGTGACGTGTTACGGAAATATGCAATTGCAAATCGATTTATATACAAGTTCAAGAAGAATGAAAGTGACCGTGTTAGTGTCAAATGTAAAGAGGATGGATGTTCCTGGAAGATAGTTGCTTCATGGGTGCCATCTGAAAGTTCCTTGAAGATAAAGAAGATGCACAAAACTCATACATGTGGAGATGTTTGCACTTCCGTTAATACTCTAGCAACAAAACAATGGTTAGCTAGTCTGGTTAAGGATAAGTTACAAGGTGATCCACATTACTCTCCCAAAAAAATTGTCAGTGACATCCTTCAAGATTACGGGATCGATCTGAACTATTGGCAGGCAAGGCGTGCACTGGAAATGGCTAGGACGCAACTTCAGGGTTCATTCAAAGAGGCTTATAGTCTATTGGCATTATACAATAAGAAGGTGGTAGAGACAAACCCAGGTAGTGTTGCCACATTTACCACCAAGGATGACTTAACCTTCCAACGTCTTTTTATTTCTTATCATGCCTCATTACATGGTTTCCAGAATGGTTGTCGCCCCATCCTTTTTCTTGAAGCTACGCCCTTAAAATCAAGATACCGAGAGATTTTGTTGGCTGCAACAACGGTGGATGGGGATGATGGTACCTTTCCTGTTGCCTTTGCTGTAGTTGATATCGAAGATGATGATAACTGGCATTGGTTTTTGGGGCAATTGAAATCTGCAGTCCTGAAATCTGAATCTATCACATTCGTATATGATAAACGAAAGGCCTTGAGTAAATCTATAAATGAGATTTTTGAGCATGCTCACCATGGATATGCTGTACATTGTCTTGTTGAAGACTTCAGGAAAGACATAAGAGGTCCGTTTCATGGGGATAGGAAGGCTTCTTTGGTTGTTAATTTTTTGGCTGCTTCTGAAGCTTTGCAGCCAGACAGTTTTAGAAAGTGTATTGAGAGCATCAAGAGTGTTTCCTTGGCCGCTTATGATTGGATCATGAGTAGCGAGCCTGAATATTGGGCAAACTCACAACTTAAGGGTGAGCGATACAATCAAATCAAATCTAGTAACATTGAGCAATTCAAAACCTGGTTAATAGAGGCACGTGAACTACCAATAGTAGAAAAGATTGACATGATAAGGCTAAAGATGATGCAGCTGATCTGTACTCGTCGAGTGGATTGCAATAGATGGTCCAGTAAACTTACTCCATCCAAGGAGGCAAAACTGCAAGAAGAGTCTCTGAAAGCTCACGCCCTTAAAGTTATAGCCTCATCTGCTAATGTTTTTGAGGTTCATGGTGACCGTGTTAATGTTGTCAACATTGATAGGGGTGAGTGTAGTTGCTGTGGTTGGCAAATGTCTGGGCTACCATGTTCTCATGCTATTGCTGTGTTTAATTACACTGGCACGAGTCCATATGGTTATTGTACCAAGTACTTCTCGACTGAGATGTTCAAGATAACATATTCAGAGTCAATAAACCCTGTTCCAGAAGGCAAGTGTGATAGCATGGACTCCTTAGACAAGGTACAAATAAATCCTCCGTGTCCTCGCACTCATCAGCCGGAAAGCCATCCAAAGAGGAAACAAACCAATTCCGGAGAGGTAACTAAAAGGACGCTTCATTGCAGCAAGTGCAAGGGAGCAGGACACTATAGATCTTCTTGCAAAACATAATAGTAGGTTTGTTATAGGTTTTTTGTATTATATGTATATAGTCTATCTTGTAGAGAGATTGAACTCATGAATTTGACATTGATCATTATGATCCAAAGGATTTAGTTGGTGCTTTTAGTCTTTGGTTGTATGAGTTCAGATATGCGTCAGGTCCTTATTAATCATGGATGGTGTTGTGTGTGAAAATTTTCTCATTAATTCTGCTACCGCTGTAAGACTGCAAGCATGGATATTTTTCTTCACTGGTTATGTCACAGCTTTTGCTTACCTTGAAAGTTACCTCTATTTTCTCTGCATCTGTCTTTTGTCAGGATGAGCATGAGAACCATATAAACTGGAATCTTGCTTGACTTGATTGTATAGTGGCGCGCAGAAATCTATGCGAGGAGAGGTAACAATGTCAAAAGCTCAAGTTTGTCACCATACCCTTAATGTTAGCTGATGTACCAGAGATGCTGGGATGGATTCGTTGAGCTTCAGGCACAGTTCCTTTTTAAGGTCCTTAGACTTCAGATGTGAGCAGGTGCACTATGAACTGCATGGAGATAACGACGATGTTGAAACAAACTTGAATTGAAGCATCTATTTTCAGGTAACAATGTGTTAGCACCATTACTTGGTCCACAGAAGACAATCAAGAGAAAATCAATATGGTAAGAGTGATAAATTGCTTCTTATGCATCGAAAAGAACTGAGATTCGGGAATTGGACTCACAATCTAGATGCTAGCAGACTATAGGCGTTTTTACGAAATCTCTGGTTAACTTGGCAGCATGCATTGCTTTTGGAGAATCGAAAATCAACACTGAATAAGAGTGGAGCTGGATGACTCTTTAAAGGTGATGTTGTTCATGGTCTAATAGGGTACAACAGATTTGATGATGATTTGGTCTGTAATATTTGATTTTTTTCAAACATGTCTTTTCTTAGAACTTCAACTATATAAAATCCTGTATCCTTGAAAGATTGTTAAATTCCTAGGATAAAATTACAGTATACATAACAATAGCACCAAACTTTTACGTATCACTTCGTGCTAATAAGATGATGAGCAAGCATGGCAAGTGAGTTGTTTTTGTATTCCTTCTTCCAAATGTCTCCGAGTTGAGTCTGTACAATGAGCCTGTCTAGCGCTTCTTTCCCTTTGTTTACTTCGTTAATAGTTAATTCTATGATCATGAATGACTGAAACTCGCAACTTAAAGTTGCAAAACACAAGCTCTGATCTCCAAGTTTTGGATAATGGACAATAACAAATGGGCTTTAAACATAATCAGACCCAGCAAGGTCCGACAGTTAGATCCAAAGAATGATATTTCTAGAAGAAAAAAAAAATGTTGAAATTTCACGAAATATTTTTTTTTCGAGTTAACAATTTTTTTTTTTGAAATCTGAAATATTTATTTTTTTCATCGGACTAATCTCAATTTTCGTACATTTTAACCCGTTATAACTTTAATTTAGTATTAAAATTTTATTATATAAGTGATTATTATGCAATATGTAGTTTCTATATTACAATTCAGAATGGTGTTTTACTATGTATTGGTGACTGAAACAAAGTCAAATCGAAAGGATTAGAGATGAAAGATGGTTAGGATTGAAAGTTGAGAAATGTATTGAATTTGAAGGTTGAGATTCATTTCCTATGATGACATATTTGTAAATATAAAATATGTAGAAAGGCAAAAATAATGAAAAAACTTTTAAAAAAAGTTGGTGGAATGTACATGTGATGGATAGAGAAAATATTGTGGTTTTCTTTTAGCAAAATGAAAATTATCATAACTATCTACATCGTTATCATATTTTGATAAACTTAGTATCGTTGAAATGCATTTTTGAAGATTTTTCGAACAAAATCAATGATCAATATAAGGGCCAAAATATTAAAAATATATATTTCATAATTAAAAAAAGTATAATGTATTACACGTATTTAATATTTTCAATATTTTTAAAAGCAATGAGAACGGTTGATCATACCAGAAAAATGAGTCGGACATCTTAATGCACATTTAAACAAAATTTCTAAATTTTATGTTTTGGCGAATTCAAAGATTGAGGGAGAACTCATTCTCGGCATTTAAAATTCCCCTCCGACTGATTTAAATTTGACTGAACAGGCTTATGCTTATAATCGGCTTATACTTTTGATTGAAAGCGAAAATGAGGATAGTGACGGAGATGCTTAGTACAAAATAATTAGCAAAAATAAAATTATGTGGAGTGCCAACGGCACAGAGCATACTCTAGTGACACTACGAGTCTCATCTTGTGAGATTCCTTATAAGGCTTATATTATAAGAAGAATTTAAAATGCTTAAATTATATTAATTATTTCAAAATTATAACCGAAGTTTTTACGCAACGAAATATTTCTTAAAATCAACGTAAGGAAATTACCTGTAAAAAATGAAATCACAATCCTTGATTAGATCTTAAAAAAAAACTGTTAAAAAACAGGTAAAATTAGGTAGAGATCAGCTCATACATCACTCTCTCACTCCCTCTTATCTTTTTTTAGTTCTTTCTCACAGATCTGCTTTTCTCTTCAAACCCCATCAATGGAGAAAAACTATCAAACCTTAGCAACAGTAATGAAGAATGACAAAAGATGGAAATCATCAAAACCCAATTCTCTTTCTTCATCACAAACCAATAAAACCTCCCTCTTCATGGCCTTCTTCTCTTGCTTAGCCTGGCTCTATGTTGCCGGCCAGTAAGTTCTTTTATTGTTTCTTTTCCATGTTTAGTTTCATTCTAAATTAATCTCATTTTACATAATTTTGTTGATCAGGTTGTGGCAAGATGCACAGAACAGAGCGATACTTACCAATCTACTAAACAAGTATATGAGGCAGGTTAGTATTCTATTCTATCTATGTTGCATATTGAGATTCAATTGTCCATTTTTGTTTTTGAGGTTTTTTTTTTTGGTTGTAGAGACCTGAAATCCTTACCATGGATGATAAGCTAATGCGTCTTGGATGCAAGTAAGTGAAATTACAAATTACAAATTGACTGATTGATTGGTAATTTTGATTCGATATTTTAGTGGAACAGTTGAGTATTGTTAGGATTGGATTATTGCATGATTGATACTGAAAATGAGAAATTTTGATTGAATTGGACGATTGGTTGATTGATTAGTAAAGGGTTTTCGCTGTTGAATAAGTTTAGTGGAAATATGGTTTGAATTGGACTGTAGGTTAGAAAGTAGTGGGTAAAATGCTGTCAAAAATGCTTCTAAACCTTGGCATCTGAAGAACAACTCAGTTGTTGAATCAGTTTTGCCTCCTTTAGAAGAAATCCATGTACAAACTCAAGGACAACCCCTCCTTTAAAAAATCCAATATCTTTTTCTGATTCTATAGGAATATCGAAGGTTATTGAGCAAAATAATTATACCAATGTTTTGCTTAATGAAATTGGTCAACAATTGACTTCTCTTCCTATTTCAGAAAGAACTCAAATTACAAACCAAAAATTAGAAAAACCAATCACTTTTTTTCAACCTTTTACAATTGATCATGATGCTCTCTCATCTCCTCCACATATCATGGAAGAGATTAATCGAAGACTTGCAGCTTTAAAATTACAAACTGCACCTGTCTTTGATAAAGCTTCATCATCAAAAAAACAAATTAACACTTTGTCTCATATTGGTTCTGATTCCTCTGATAATGAACCAGACATTATGTCTGAATTGGATAGGCTTCAACAATTTGAAGCTAATCCAATGCGTTTATCAAGAACGTATACCTATACAAATCCTTTGCCAATAACTAGGAATTTTTATCCTAGACCAACTTACCTTGATATGCAATATGAAGAAAAGCATTTACAAACATTCGGTTCATTTTTTACAAGGAACATCTATACTTGGAATATAGATGGACTCACTGAAGAAAATATTATCGAAATCACGCAAGAAATGGTTATGATGGCTGCTGCTCACCGCAGTGAAGGCAAAACAAACCGTAGTATTGCAGGGGTAATTATTGCTGGCTTTGCAGGACTCTTAAAAGGGTGGTGGGATAACTACCTCACTCCTGCTGAATAGCAAAGCATTTTTCAATCCATCAAAATTGATTTCAATGGTCAACCTATCAAAGCTGAAAATGGTGAAAACATTCATGATATTGATATGAGTCAAATACTCAGTTTTGAGTTTAGGATCATCAATGCGATCAACAAAATCTAAAAGAATGCTAGATTCTTTAGTTTTTGATAGCATATTGATAGTGTGTAAAACATTGCATGTGCAAGCTTTAGCACAATGATCCTGGTCAGATTCTTCATGATCAGAAGAATTGAAATCATACCGCATTTGATAGACTTGGAGGTCATCAATGACAAGACGAGGAGATTCTCGTTCGAGTTCAACAGCTTTTCTAACATAGAAGGCTGCACAACTCCAAGGGGATTTGGAATGGCGAATCAAATTCTTGGAAAGTAATTCCTTGATTTCAGATTTGCAAAATTCCATTAATTCAGAATTCATTTGTATAAGATGCTCGCACTCAAAGTTAAAAGTTGAATCTTCTTCAACTATTCCACCAACTACAATTACTTCAAGACAGTTTTTCCATTCAGCTCTCCCATGATTACAAAGGACAAAAGGTCCACATCTCACCCACTCTTCACTAGCTATGAGAAGCTTATCTTCTCAATTATTGTAATATTTCTCTTAGGGTTATAAAAGTCAGTTTGTATCCTTAGTTTAGGCATCCGATTTTTTCCCCATGTAATCCTTAGCTCTCACTTGTAAGTTCTTATCTCCCAAGTCTTTCTCTGTATTTCTATTTTCAATAAATATAAGCATGCATTCTGTTTATCTTCTTTTCTTTTATCAAAACCATTATGAGTTCAAATCTTGTATGAACATCTCGTTATACTAGATTCAAACCTAGTATCGGCACCGTTATCTTGATTTGAATAAAAAAATATTTTAAAAAATAAAAAAAACATTTTTATCTGTTTTCTTCTTCTTCTTCTTCTTCTCTGTTCTTACTCTGGTTTTTTATATTCCTTCTTATCTGTTTATCTGTTATTTTACTTTTGTCTCTTTGTTAGCAGTCTGGGTAGAACCCAACTGATGGAAACCATGTCTAGAATTTGTGCTGAAGACTTAGACTCAGACGAAGCTCCAACAGTCCCTCTCAATGAAGATGATTATTTTGGCATCTTTTCGCCAACTACATGAATCTGACCCTAAAAGACCCGATAAACAGATAAAAAGGAGTATAAAAAACCAGAGTAAGAACAGAGAAGAAGAAGAATACAGATAAAAATGTTTTTTATTTTTTAAAACATTCTTTTATTCAAATCAAGAGAACGGTGCCGATACTAGGTTTGAATCTAGTATAACGAGATGTTCATACAAGATTTGAACTCAGAATGGTTTTGATAAAAGAAGATGAGATAAACAGAATGCATGCTTATATTTATTGAAAATAGAAATACAGATAAAGACTTTGGAGATAAGAACTTACAAGTGAGAGCTAAGGATTACACGGGGAAAAACTCGGATGCCTAAACTAAGGATACAAACTGGCTTTTATAGCCCTAAGAGAAATATTACAATAATTGAGAAGATAAACTTCTCATAGCTTGTGGAGAGTGGGTGAGATGTAGACCTTTTGTCCTTTGTAATCTTGAAATATGAGCTCCTTTTATATATATATATCAGCTCCTTTTATATATTCAAGTGAGAGCTAAGTTTAGTGGAAATATGGTTTGAATTGGACTGTAGGTTAGAAAGTAGTGGGTAAAAATTTGATGGTGCAATCTTGAAAACCAGTTTCTGTGCGATAAGGTGTAACACATGTTGCATTGATACTTTTAGTGTGATACATTAGAAAAAGATTAGGAAATTGGGATATTGTTAGAGTTGATTTAGAAATTTTTTAAGGGTTTGGAAGTTGATATCTAAGGGTGAAGTTTGATTTGGTTTTTTTAGAGATTCAGCGAGGAGAATAGTTGATGCTGAGATGGACTTGTCATTAGCTAAGAGTCAAGGCTACTTCCTCAGGAATCAGTTGCAGCAAAATAGGTCTGGGAAAAGGCTTCTTGCAGTTATTGGAGTTTATACTAGTTTTGGTAGTCGGTTGACTCGGAATGTGATTAGAAGTTCTTGGATGCCAAGGGGTCAGTCGACTTTTGAATTTTCTCTTTCTATTTGATTTCATTCAGTTAATGTGAATCTCTTGCTTGAAAACAATGTCTATACAAATACACCCACAGTATTGGATTCTGGTATGCTCTTAATTATCACCTGTCTCGTTGCTTGTAGGTGAGGTCCTGAAGAAACTTGAGGAAAGAGGACTGGTCATACGCTTTGTAATTGGTCGGAGGTTTTCTCAATAACTTAAAAGCACCATTTTTCCTATTACAATGATTCTGTGTCATCTCTGTTTAGCTAATCAGGTTCCTTGCGTTACATATTGTATTTACTTGAGTACTTCAAAATTTGCAGTGCTAATCGAGGTGATAGCTTAGACCGTAACATTGATCAAGAAAACCGGAAGATGAAGGATTTCTTTATTCTTGTAAGTACTTAAGTTTTATTCAGCACACTTAGAAAATTTTGCATCTCACTCCTTTTGCTTTAGCTAAACTCTCCGTTTACAGTTTCTGTTTACTTCATGAAATTCTAGACTTGCTAAATGTTCAAAATGTATCCCAAAAAAATAAATGCTACGCAAACTATTCAAATATGAAACTTTTCTTATTTGTTTCATAAAAGGGCAGCCAGTTATGGAACTTCGTTCTAAATTTGAAATTTTATTCTGTAATTTGAAGAATGGTCATGAGGAAGCTGAAGAGGAGTCGCCGAAGAAAGCAATGTTCTTCTTCAGTGCTGCACTTCAACATTGGGATGCAGAATTTTATGTAAAAGTTGATGACAATATCAACCTTGAATTGGGTAACATTTGTACTTTCAGAATAAGTTGGATATAAAATACTCCTATTGAGAGTCATAATAATTCCTGATCGTTCATCAAACTTCCGTGACTTGTCATGTACACTGTTTGTCTTCCCAGATGGGTTAACTGAAATGCTGGAGAAACGCCGAGGTCAGAATAGTACTTATATGGGGTGCATGAAGTCCGGCGATGTGGTCGATACTGTGTAAATATTCACTTACTCCTTGTTTACATATCTCGCTTTGCTATGTTTGGTTGCACTTGGAAAATTTCTATGAGAAAAATTCTAAAATGTTTCTACATTGCGGATGAGAAACATTTAGGGATTTTCCCATGAAAAAGTTTCTCCTTGAAATGCCACTCAGATAGTTTTTATTGAATGTATTCACAAATTTATCTGAAGACAAGAAATTTCTGTGACAAAAGTAGAAAATAGGATGATTGTCTTTGAGACAATCTTGATTCACAGTTGAGTGTGACTTTGCTTCTTTTATTTAAGCTAAAGATCTGTTAATTTTTCCTCCGTCAAATACCATATTTCAGAGGAAGGATGTGGTATGAACCTGAGTGGTGGAAATTTGGGGACAAGAAGTCGTAAGTATATCATATATTGGTTAAGAGCTGCATATATTAGCTACCATTCTAACTTGAGGGTATTGCTTCTCTTTTCAGATACTTCCGGCATGCTGCAGGTTCAGTAATTGTACTGTCAAACGATTTGGTTCAGTATATCAACGTAAATAGGTATTATATCTAGTTCTCAATTGGGTCTTTGCTCCTTTATATTCACGAGCTTGCCTTCTCAAAGATCATTCATAATAGATCGTAAGTTCACAATCTTGTAGTCTTACATTTCAAATTTCTCCTTTTGCAGTGCATCTCTGCACACATATGCTCATGAAGATGTATCAGTGGGCGCGTGGATGATGGGCCTGGAGACAACTTATATCGATGACAATCGTTTTTGCTGTAGTAGCTCAAGACCAGGTGAGTCTTTCTTGTTTCTTATGGTACTGGAATGAAATCAATGTGGCTATCTAGAATATGAGACTACTCGATGAGTTGCCTCATGCAATTAACTGAAAAGGCATTACATCGTCAATCAGTTTGTTCTTTTACTGCTTTTACAAGACACAAATGCATTTTAAGCATAATCTTGTTAACCATTAAGTCTTTTACTCTTACTGCAGACAAGGTTTGTTCCGTGGCTTGAGCAGTGGAAACATCTTCCCTCCCAAATGTTGGTACACTTCAACAAACCTGTTAAACAACCAGTCAACTATGCAAAGTTATTTTTGGCGTAAAGTATAATGAGAATCGAGATCTACAGGATGCATTACATGAGTGGTCTGAATTCGGCTAAAAGCATCAAGGTTATTTCATTTACAGATCCATAATGTCACAAGTCATTTGTGTATATATAGATAACTTCAGTGCCTGTTGTTGTAGATAATTTGCTCGATATTTGATCATTGAGCTTGTGCTATGCTACTTCTTGAACTCGTATAGCTGTGTATTCAAGTTATGTTGTTGAGTGATTTATAAGCTAATGAAAATCAGTCTTTAACTCATTCGTCTGAAACCCTAAATCTCGAGCTGTGACAAGGGAACATTTCATTCTTTTCAGTTTTCAATTTGCCATACTGAAGAACATATACATGTGGGCAATTAAGGTCAGATCATGTAAGGATATAACATCTGTTCAAACTGCAAGCAAAGAACATTCACCATATCATGAACTTCTTTCATGCTCAACACAAGCAACCTTACCAATATTTTCTATGAGATCGATTCGCTTCATATGCAATCAAACAGCCCGCTGACAAGAAAACAACATTCCGCAACACAAGTATCATGATCATGATCAATCAAAAACATGTCTTTGATTTCATTGATCGTAACATACTTAGCCATGTCAATCACCCTTTCTTCAGCTCATTCCATCACACCTTTCGTAAGACAATTTCCATCAGACAAAAACATCAGAGTGCTAGTCTCCGTTCGAACAGGTACCTGGATGTGTGTCAGTCATCTATGCGTTCTTGATCGATGGTCAAATTGGTTCATTTAGCCATGCATGTTGCAATATCATAGCCAAAACTAATGACATTTGCTGGATCAGGACGTTTCCATACAACCAGACCTTCCCTCTCTTGCTCAAAACCCATTGTGTTAAAAATGGATCAAGTGCAGTGTTGAATCAGGGTAAGGTCCCTAAAGCTCCCTGATGAATTTGGTTGATTAGGAATTCAGACAAATTGAATACATAATGGAGCTTATCTAGAAAGCCATGCCTCTAGCGTCAGATTCGCGCCAGGGGAGACTCCCTTGCACATTTTTAGGAGAGAGATAGGAGATCTTGAAGGGATCTTGAGTTTTTGAGGCAATCTTCAGAAGATCTTGATATTTTAGATGTATCTTTTAAATTTTGCTTGGATTATCCAACCACATTATATTAACTCTAAAATAACTCAAATTAATTACCAAGTGAAGAAAAATATTCATGTTGTTGATTGAAGACTTTGTATGAAGGATTCCAATAATAAATAATTGGATGTAGGATTCTTTTGGGTTTTAAAAATACAATTTTTCGAATTTGTTATAATAGTTGCAATAATTTTTTAAATTGATGCACTCACTTAAATATTTATTTATTTATAATACATATTGATGAACACATTATACCCTTCAACACTTTAGACTAGATGCATAGAGAAAAGATAATTTGTTTGCAATGTGGTTTTACAATATTTTTAAAAAACGTATTTCTTATTTCCATTACACAATCTACCATTGTGTTTACTATTTATTGTAGAACTTGTGACGATGGTTAGTGTATCCTTGATATATGTACACAAATTTGAAAGTTAAGAAATTATGACTAAAGTTTAGTTTTATAGATACATTTACTTTTATTCTTTAGTAAAGAATAAATTAATGTTTATAAACAAGAAAATATAACTACCAAATGATAAGTTAGTGTTACATATTTTAGATTGATACAACAAAATCGAAACATCCCAAAATATCAGTGCAACAAAAAGTTTGTATAACCGAACTAAATATTCGAATACACGTAACAACTCCCAAAAATAAAATCCATACCAACATATTCAACTTCTAAATTATAAGTAAAAACTTGTATGTACGTTGACCTCTCTCCACCTAGAAAAAGAGGCAAATTGTTGTTAAAGATGAGAGGTCTAATTGTCAATAAAGGAAATAATTGTCGTGCCACAAAAATTTAGTTAAGGTTTACTGAAAAATCCAGCTTGATTTGCCATACTTGTTTGATGGATTGAGAACTTAGATACCCAGAAATGAAATAAGACAATACTAATGCAAATTTACATACAAAAGTTATCCTTAAATTGCCTTGTTAATATTACCAATGAAAATTTATGAGAAAATTTGATTTTATTGATGGAAATATGCTAACTATACCATTTTTTGTAGTTAAAATAGGGTGGGCATCCCGATCTAGTATGGAATGGGATCAGGATATAGATTTTCAATCCTGTCCATCCGGTCTCGTCTCGAACTTATTTATTTATTATTATTAATTTTAATCAAACTACTCTTCTAAAAGAAAGTTTATGATGTGTTGAAATTAAATAAAAAACATTTATTGTTTGAAAACTTACTTGATGTGATACTCTTTGTTTAGATAGAAACTTCGGTTTGAATATTTTAGGTCAAATAGAACCCATGAAAATTTATGGGGTTTTTTTTTTTTTCTTTTCCACATTTTAGATTGGTTATAGGACAATTATTCTTGTTGAAAATAAAGACAAATGATGGTTTGATTTAGTTTTGCACTACGAGTTATGTAGTTGGAAATTTGGTCAATGAGCAATATTTTTCATTTTTGAATTTATATTAAGACAACTTGAGAACTTATGTCAGTCATACAAGATACAATTAGGAGCAATGTGAGATGAAATTTTATATGACATTTTATATTGTTATGATGAAAACTATATGTACTAAATTATGCAATATTGGTGTGCGAGCAATGTGAGATGAATTTTTTTTTTGTTAATCTTCATTGGAAGACTATTTAGTATATGTTCATCCCGTCCCGTCCCAAACCGTTTGGGATGTGACGAGGTCAGGATGAAGTCTATCCTATCCCAGTCCCGAATGAATGAAATGGGATATGGATGAGGTCTATCCCATCCCATGCCTACCCCTAGGAAGGAGGTAGGATTGCATTGTGTATAAAGGAATTGCAGTAGCAACAATTTTAATCATCAGTGTTCTACCTAGTTGTAAAAGTACTTTGGACAAAGCCAAACAATTGTCCACTTTCTCGAAAAAAATAAATGAAAATCTAATGATTTATTTCTAGAGAAAATGAGAGAAGTACCTAATATTTCTCCTCTGGTTTGAACTATTTGGTACCCAAAATACGCCTGATCATGGAATGCACCCGAGGCCGAATTCGCTGAGCCGTTATCCGCATAGGCCTTGACGGAACAAAACTCCATTTTCATTGATGGATGGTCTTTTCTCATTCAGCAGGAAACACCGGCCACCAGTGAACAAAGGAAGAGGGGGAATGGAAACAAACACAAACTAATCGAATGAGCCTGAACTTAGAAATTTTTTGTGAACATTGTTGTTGAAATACAAAGAGGTCTTTTCAAAATTGACTTTTTGGCATGAAGTATCACAATACTTATTTTTCTCTGATTGTGTCAAGCCCTTACTGGATTCCATCATCTCCCCAAATCAAGGTGTCTTTTTTAAAGGACGCAGTATCACCGATAACATCAGTATGGCTCATGAAGCCTTTTTCCAATTTAACCATTTTAAGAAGAAAAAACAGGGTTGGATGACCATCAAGATTGATATGGCTAAAGCTTATGACCGTGTTGAATGGTCATTCCGTGTTGAATGGATTGCAATGATAGAACAATGTATTTCTTCCACCTCTTTTAATGTCTTGCTTAATGACACTCCTTTATCTGCCTTCAAACCTTCGAGGGCTTCGTCAAGGGGATCCCCTCTCGCCCTACCTTTTTTATCTTGGTGGCGGAGGCTCTTTCCTGCTTGTTGGCTAGGGCGGAATCCACTGAGGGCATCAAAGGGCTCAAATTAAGACGACATTCTTTTTTGTCAACCACCTCCTCTATGCAGATGATCTTATGTTATTCTGTGAGCATCTCTGGCTGAGGCGCACAACATCAAAGCTCTTTTCTCCTAATATTGTTCTGCTTTTGGGCAGGCGGTTAATTTTGGCAAGTCCTCTATTTTCTTCAGTTCCAATGTTCATCACCGTCATGCTCGAATGATCACTCGTATCCTTGGTTCTCGTCTTTATAATCCTAAAGATAAGTACCTTGGATCCCCTTACTCTTTTCCAAGAAGAAGGCCAATGATTTCCAATTCCTTCTTGATAAGATGAAGGCTAGGCTTTCCTCTTGGAAAGCTAAAGTTCTCTCTCAGGCTGGTAGAACGGTTATGATTATATCTGTCATCAATTCCATACCCATTTACACCATGCAAATCTTTCTGTTGCCAGCTTGCACCACCACCAAGATCGATAGCCTTGTCCAAGAGTTTTGGTGGAATGGGACTTCTACAGGCAATTCTAAACACCTATATACTTTGGATAGAATTGCTAAACCTCGGAAGTTAGGTGGTTTGTCCATTCCGTCGAGCAGAACTAAAAACTTAGTGCTTCTTGCTAAGAACCTTTGGCACTCAATCTCCTCGCCTCAGTTCCCGATGACTCTTCTTCTCAAAGCCTTGTACTTAAAAACAAGGATATTATTTAGTTAGTCAAACCACATTCGCTTGCCTCATTTGCTTGGCGAGGACACCTCTCTGCTTTGATTCACCTGAAAAAATTCTGTGTTTGGAAAATTCTTTCAGGAGAACAGATAGATCTTTGGAAAGACTGCTGGATTAAACCAAATCTCAGGTTAGGAGACTGTGTTATTGATCATTTGGACTCACATTTGCCTAATCATATCTCGGATATTTGGATTTTTCATCCCAACTACACGGTGTTTTGGAATTCAACTTTACTCCAATCCTTCTTGCCTAGATCAGTTGTTTGTGACATTCAATCCTTGGTCATCAGAAATACTTCCACTCCCGATAAACTCATTTGGACCACCAGCAAAAAGGGCATTTTCTCGGTTAAGAGTGCTACCCTTGCGTTTACCTCAGATCAATTGGATGCTTCCACCTCCCATGTGGACCCCTGTGATGGAAAAAATTTCAGAGATATAGAAAAACTTAAGGCTCCCCCTAATGTTCTTCTGCTTCTGTGGAAAATTCTTCAAGATCTTCTCCCCACCTTATCCAATCTAGTCCGGGTACACACTCCTATTGACAACATGTGTGCCTTATGTCATCAATCCCCGGAGGATGTGGCCCACATTTTCTTTCGATGTCATGTCATTCTCAGGTTTTTGCGAGTTTCCATTCTCCCCTTTGACTAACAACATTCAGACCCTATTCCAGGTTATATCATTGTCTATTTCAAGGTTATGTGGCAAGCGGCCAATGGTCAAGGTTCTTATTCGGATAAGATTCTCTCGCAATTCGCGGCTATTTTGCTTACCATTTGGCGTTTTCGCAACCTTGTCATCTTCGAAGCTGAATCTATCAATATGCACAAGTTCATGGCCATGCTCAATAGAACCTGGACTTCTTGGTATAAGCAATGGTTTGCCTATCCTTGCTCTGACGACCTTGGAAAGTTTGGCTCGGTTCATGGTATACTCGAGAAGGCAGTCATCGAAAAATCTTCCAACCCCACTGTTTTCCTGGTTCCTTCTATTTTTGAGTTTGGTCCACTACCAGAAAACAACTCTATCCGATTGGGCACACTTCAAACCCAATTGTTCTGTGTTAACAATCACCACCTCATACCAATTGCTTGCACTCAGTCGAATCGTCTCCTACTATTCAGGCACATTCAATTTTTGTCTGTCAGCTTTGATGCAAGTTTCTTTGATGCTCATAAGCAGGGTGTGGTGGGAGTCATTGCATTGAATCTTAGTGGAATGGTGTGTGCTACTTTGGCTTACCCTATTTCAGGTTCGATTTTGGATAGTACCATGGCGGAAGCCTACCCGGCGGAAGCCTACCCGGCGAAAGCAGCTCTTTTGATGATCGTTTATCAACAATAGCAGACATGAATCTTACTAGGAAACTCTGCAAATATTTTGCTAACTATCCAGAAGGAGACCCCCTCTTTTGCTATGGATTGGGTCTGGCGTCCTATCATTACTAATATTAGACGTTTACTTTTGTTGATTCCTGGATGGACGTGTAAATATATTAATAAGGACGAAAATTCTAGGGAGCAAGGGATGGGTGTATCGCTCCCTAGAAGGGCTTTAATAGGGAACTCAATATGGAGGCCCATAACTTAGCTAAGTCTGCAAAATAGAATCCGTGTAATATTTTTTTTGTTTAATATATGTGTGTCCTTAACAAAAAAAATGTGCAAAGTTTTTTATGACACTTTTAAGTGTCATCCTACTTCTTCACCTTAAATTTTTGGCTCTTCATAGTTAAAAAAATGATCCATTAAGCACATCCAAAAATCTGTCCAGCTATCATGTATAATAAATTTGGTTATACATTTGAAACCAAATGTGCAACTTTATATTTGAACTATTAAGTTATAGGCTATTGGAGATGCCCTTAACATAAGACTGGAAAAGGTTCCGTGAGAACAATAACTTTGCGACGGAACATGACTAAATACCTAAATTCGTAAACCTTTTCCAGTCTTCCTTGAACCCTTTTTGAATTTTGAGAAGACAATAAGCCCTTTACGATTGTTTCAAGGAACCTTAGATCTACCAAGTGAGTTCAAGAACACTCAAAACTCATTATACTGGACGCTGAATGTATAAGTCTAAACAGTGTTGTACATTTTGTACCAAATACATAAGTTTCAATCTCAATTTTAAACTATCCACTCTATACTACAGTATTGAAGATGTGGTAAAAGAGGGGTGGATGTCTACAGTAAATGAGTAGGACATTGTTACCATTACTACATGTTTTGAAAAAGGCGACGACTACTCCTCGCCATCATATATGAGTCTGTTAGCAAGAATCTTCGAGATTACCTTATAGATGACATTGCACAAACCCATAGGTATGAATTTATCGGGAGAAATCAGGTTACAAACCTTAGGGATAAGAGCAATGAAAGTTTCATTGAGTCTCGGGTTCATCACTTTGGTTTCAAAGAAATATTGGACCACCTCGATGATGTCAAATCCAACTATATCCCAGTAGTGATGAAAGAAGAAAACATGAAAACCATCAGGACCAAGTGCTTTGTGTTTACCGATACCAAAAAGAGTGTTCTTGATTTCCAATTCAAAGGGGATAGTCAGAAGCTCTTCATTCATCTCAGGGAAAATGAGAGGAGGAAACAGGGATAAGAGGTCAAGATCAGTGGAGGGGCAAAAAGACTGGAAAATATTGATGAAATAATTGTTAAGCACCGAGCTCAATCCCTCAAAATCGGAGTGCCAACTATTTTGATCATTCTTCAGTATGAGAATAAGGTTGCGTCTTCGGTGTAAGGCCGAGGAGAGGTGGAAAATTTTGGTGTTACGGTTACCAGCATCAAGCCAATAGATCCTCGACTTATTTTTCCAGAACATTTCTTCTCGAAGGTGTAGCTCAGCCAGATAATCCTCCAAAATTTTCCTAGCGCTAACATTCTCAGACAAATTAGGTTTGTTTTGGAGCATATCAAAGGTCTCCAAGGTTTCAGAGATACAAACCTGAATATTCTTGAACACTTTGTGATTCCACCTAAAAAGGTTGGTGCTGAGTTTTTTAGTATTCAAGTAAAAATGGTGATCGGGAAGCAAATCCCTGCGAGGAAGCCAAGAAGATTGAACTAACTGACGACAACTCGGGTCCCTCGACCACATATGAAAGAATTTGAAAGAAGGGAGACCAAGTTTAGTTTAACCCGGTGATCTGAGGAGGACATGTGCACACTAGATCTTGAAGCATTGGGAAAAAGATCAAGCCATTCCGTGGAAACCAAGATTTTGTCAAGTTTAGCTTTGATAGCATGGTTATCTTTTCGTTTGTTGTTCCAAGTAAATTAAGATTCGTTGAAAGGGAAGTCAATGAGGTGATAGGTCCCAACAAAGTCCCGAAAAAATCTAAGGTGGGAGTGGTTTAGACTGATGCCTCCCATTTTTTCTCCCGGATTAAGCAACGTATTAAGGTCTCCCATGATAACACTTGGAAGAGTCCGAGTTGAGTCATGTGATGCCAGAAAGTAGCCCTATGAGCAGAGTTAGGTTCACCATATACAAACACAATAGACCAGGAAGAAGTAGTAAAGTAATTGTCTATAACACGATTAAAGTAATATTTGCATGAAGATAAAATAATAAGAGTGATGCATTCCTTCCAGAACAAAGCAAGATTGCACAAGAGCCCCTAAGCTGGAATGGCGCAGCCATGCCTGAATCCAAGTCTTCGACGAAAATAATCCATTTTGGAATAAAAGGCTTTCGTTTCTGTGAGGAATAAGATAAGATATCACAATTGGATTGTAGGGAGCTGGTTTTTAAATTTTGGAATGCCCTGGAAGACCCCATCCCGCGAGCATTCCATGAGAGGATCATGTACATGGAGGCAACCCCTTACTAGAGGTTGTCGCTGCCTCTCCCCAGAAGAAGTAAAAAAAGTGGGGATCGAAGAGCTGCTATTCTGAATCTGAAGTGGAGTATTGGTTCTGGAAATCACTGCATTAGGACACCCTGCTAGATTCTCAACTTGAAGTTGTTTATGTTGGCTCTGTATGAATTCATTGACTGAACTTATTTGTTCGGTCATCAGTTCCAATCCTAACATAATCACCTTGCGCTTGCTAACCTTTGGTGAATTTTCCCTTCTATTAACATCATTGCTACTACCGTATTTCTCTTGCTTGCGAACCTGTGGGGTGGCAACATAAGCCACAGGAGGAGAAACATAACCCACCTGGGGAGTACTAGCTTGCCAGAGTGAAACTGAAGCCACGAAAGAGGCACTAGCTTGCCAAGGTGAACCCTAGACCAAAGGCACAACTGAGTTGGCAGAGAGAACCATGCTCACTGGCGGATTGAAGCTGCCTGTTTGTAATGTAATCAGATTCTCAGAATTAAGTTGTGAGGAGTCTCTGCCTGGGCTAGTCAACAATTGTTCACTTGAGAATTTTTAAGTTGTGGAGTATGATCGAATCCAGAAGAAGAGTCTGATGAGGAATTGATCCGTGACTGGGATAACTCTGAGTCTGAAACTTGCTAGATTTGCACCTCATTCCATGGATGCATAGCCTGATTTGAGTGTGTTTCTTGTGAGATGTTGAAAGAGAGCTTGGGGAAACCATTGTGGCTCTAAGAAGGCCCGAACTTCTTCAGATGCAGCTGATTATTACAAAGCAATTTGTTGGTGTTGCTGTTGAAAAGGAACAACCAACCATCCCTGGAGAGAGGCCTCTAAATATGCTACCAATGGACCGTAATAGGGAGCATTGCATGGAAGTAATTTGGCAGCTTTATTTAGAGAAGAAGGGAAGGGACGTAGCATTTGAGTGTCCAAGTTTAGTGGAATACTATTAGTACCTTGAGAGGGGAGGAATTGATGAACTGTATTTGCAGAAGAAGGACTGAGTTGAGTAGAATATGAGCCCAGCCTGTGGCCCAGCAAATTCCAAGACAAACTCTTGACTGTCCACTATAACTTGGGCTGAAAAGTCAAAAGGGAATGAATTAGCAGGCCCAACCTCCTGCGCAACCAGCTGGGTTGGGCTGAGATCTGTAAGGCATGTTGATTAGCCCGTTCCTCCACTAGTTGTGTCCCTTTTTGGGCTGAGGGAAAGTAAGCCCAAAGATCAGAGCCAACCCCCAAATGGGATAGGGTTTCACTAGGAGCCATTAAGTCTTCGTTGACTTGAGCGAGAGTGGGTGGTGTTAATGGGAGAGGTTGTGGAGTTGGTGAGCCATGAATTTTGTGGTTGAGAACTGAATTAAAAGCTTGAACAGTATCCCTGATACTGTTCATCCTCAAAATTCACTGTAACAGAGTTTGTTTGCAATATGGGGCAAGGATCGGAGCTCAAGGGTGCAGAACAGGTTGAAGACGGTGGTCACTATACTGAAATTGGGGGTGCAAGGCAGTGGTGGTTGGGGGCGCAAGGGTTAATGACGATTTAGGGATTGGAGTGAGGTTAGGGGTGATATTGAATTTTTTTAGAGGATAACGATGAAGGTGGCTCAAAGAAGTGGCTTCTTTTGAAATTTTGATTCTAGAATTTATACCGAAAGGGAGTTTGAAGAGTCGGTGAGGTTTTCCTTTGTGGAGAAACTTTATGGCAACTGGGTGTTTGGGATAGTGAAAGCAAGCTAACCCGAATAAGTGATCAATCATACCACACCCAAAGCAGAAATTGGGTGGATCTTAAAAGCAGAATTTGATGGAGTAAACTTGCACGTTGGGGATTCCATAGTTTGTACCCATCGAACATGGCATCGGCTTCGAAGCATCAATCACACTTTAAACTGCATGAAAGGGATTTCTAAATCATTAACTGAATCCTTGTCAATCTCTATCACCTCCCCAATGCTACCAGCCAAGGTGAGGACAATGGTGGGTTTGAGTTTTCGTGTAGGGAATTCGTGTATACGAACCCAGGATGCGAACTTAGAGAAATCAATTGAGGTGTAATCAAGCTTCCAATGCTTTATTGAGACTAGCCAACCGAACACAGTCCACGGCCCTGAATTGAGAGCAAGAAGAAGATCATCTTCCTTAGAGAAATTCAGGAGATAATAATTGTTGCTCATGTCTTGCTTGCGAGGTAAGTACTCAACCTGGAACTTAAATTGTGGCTATAGCAACGCTAACCATTTAGCAAAGAGTTTTGGGCTCAACTTCTTATGATGGCAATACTTAGCTACTGCTTTAAACTGGTTCTCTGATTTTGGTTCTTCGACGCCAGCAAAAAAAGCAGGAGAGGAAAGCTTTAATTTCAACTTGGAAACAAGTTGAGAATCCAGGGTTTCAATTAAAAAACCAGTGGGAGGTTGAGATGACAAAAGTGGATACGGGGGGCCATGTTGTGATGATGAAGCCTGCAAAATGGAGGAAGATGATGGGTGATCGTGCAAATTATTGGATGTTGGAAGCGTAGACATGGATTGGTGGGGACAAGAAGGATTAGTGATGGAATGTGGGTCAAGATTGGTAGAGGAAGTTGGGTCCATTGGGATTGAGTGAAAGTAGTAGTGGGAGTGTTGTGTATGAAAATTTGATTTAGGAGGGGAAGAACTTAACTAAGTATGGTTTGGGTTAGTAATTGCTCTGCAGGTATATCTTGGAGCTATGATTACTCTCTTAATTGAGAATTGGAGATGGTTAGAAAAACGGCGTGGAAGTCTCATGATGAAGCTTGAGGTGATTTGATGTTTGAAGTAATGGTAATTAAGATGGGGCAGAGAGTTGAGAAATAAATTGAAGAAGAAGAAGAGAGAGTATCTTGTTCACAAAATGGAGCCGCAAAACACCTAAGACCTGCAAAAGAAAACAAACATGAAAAAACCAAGACCCAGACGAAGGGGCTCAAGGAGGAGCTTAGTTAAGAAGAAATGGTAAGGAGAAGAGGAACTGAAAGATGTGGAAAATAAGGGTGAGTCGAGCTCCGTGATAGTGGAGCTCTGAAACTCTTTTAGAGAGAGAGATTCGAGGGTTGTGTGTGTATTATGAAATGCTCTACAACCAAAAAAAAATGTTCGATGCAAGGAATGAGTATTCGGAAAATTTCCAATTTTTTTTAATTGATTCGATAGGGTTCCTAGGGAGTTAATTTGGTGGGTGCTTGAAAGGAAGAAAGTGTCTCAATGTTATGTCGATATCATTAAGGATATGTATGAAGTGGCTGTAACAAGTGTTCGCTCAGTAGGTGGGATGTCCAGTGAATTTCCAGTGTCAGTAGGACTACACCAAGGGTCAGCGTTAAGTCCATGTCTCTTTGCTTTGGTCATGGATGAGTTGACGAGACATCTGCAAGAAGATGTACCTTGGTGCATGTTATTTGCAGATGATATTGTCTTAATTGACGAGACTAGTGCATGTTTAGGTCAGAAATTAGATAGGTGGCGGGAGGCTTTAGAGAGTAAAGGCTTTAGAATTAGCCGTTCGAAGACGGAGTATCTAGTGTGCAACTTTGGTTGTGAACCACGAGGGAGAAGTAATGCAATTGAGATCGAAGGTGTAGAGGTCCCAGAGTGTGAGGCTTTTCGATATCTAGGATCTATAATTCAAAAGAATGGGGCTATTGGAGAAGATGTAGACCATAGGATTAAAGCTGGTTAGTTGAAATGGAGAATGACGTCAGAAGTATTATGCGATAGAAGGATGCCTGCAAGGCTAAAAGGGAAATGCTGTAAGACAATTGTTCGACCAGCCATGCTATACGGTTCAGAATGTTGGGCTACTACGAGACAACATACGCATAGGATGGCAGTAGCAGAAATTCGTATGTTAAGGTGGATGTGTGGTAAAACTCGTAAGGATAAAATTAGAAATGAAAGAATTATGAGATATTTAGGTGTAGCGTCCAGAGAGGACAAAATTAGATAAAGACGTTTAACTTGGTTTGGTCATGTGTGGAGGAGACCAAGCACGGCGCCAATTAGAAAATGTCTAGATTGGCAAGTTAATGGAGGGTGTAGACGGAGGGGACGATCGTTGAAAACTTGGATGAAGGCGGTGAATGAAGATATCATTGAGCTTGGATTAGGCGAGGATATGTGGGAAGACTGCATTGCTTGGAGAACCAAAATCCATGTAGCCGACCCCAAAAATATCGGGAATGGGCTTTGATGATGATTCGATTTTTGAAAATATGAAGAAAAAAAATATTAAGGGCCAAAAATTCATTATCCATTTTTTGTGATTTTTTTTTTCTGAAAATTCCCAATAATTTTTGTACTTTTTCATAATTTTCGAAAAATGGCATATCTAGGCGTATGAATCTCATTTTTCCATGAAACTTTGAGAATTTGTGATTTCTTGTGCAAATCTTTCCCATTTTTTGGCTTTACTGCTTTGTTGTGATCTCTTGAGTATGTTCACTTCTTATGCTTTATCGATTTTGATAAATTGCCAATCATATATCAAACGGAAGCGAGAGCGGGGTTGTGGGACTACAACATACATCGGTGGTAACGATCATACAACTACACCGTAAATTCACACGGTACTACTGTGGATAAGCACATGAAAAATTTAGGCCAATGTTTAATTGGATTGGGCTTAATATTCCAACACTCCCCCTCAGTGTAAGCGCAAGAAAAATATTGAAATTTCTCGCAGCGATTGCGGTGGACGAGATTTGAACACATGGCCTCTGAGGACCAATCATCTCATACCATAATAAATTGTCAATTCTCTAAAAGCTCAAACTTGTAGAGATGGCGAATCCAATCATATATCAAGCTGAAGTGAAAGCGGTGTAACATACATCGGTGGGTACTGATCGTACAACTACACTGTAAATTGACACGGTACTACCGTGGATAAACACATACAATTTAAGCTCATGGATAATTGAAGTAGGCTTAATATTCCAACAGATTTGCTCCTTCATAACTTCACTAATTCGCACATTCGAATATTCGTCTTCAACCTTATATCCTTTAAGTTGCATACTTAAATTAGTCAAACTCGTTAGATTTTCAATTTATCTTCAAAATATCCCCTATTCTTCAAAACTTCTCTTAGGGCTTTTCCAACATATCATCTGTGATTTCTTTGATTTCAGTCAGCTCTCTAAGGCTTTTTATATTTGTTAAACCAAGTCTAAGTACGAACAAAACTAGCCCAGAAACTGATTTTGCAAGACAATGAGCCCATTCATTATTCCTGCGATTAACATAAACGATCTTCTAATTATTCTTACCACATAGATTCCATAATCTTCTAATGTTAGCAATAATAGGATGCCAAGAACAGTCACAAATATTGCCATCAACCTCATTTAAAAGATCAACTACTAACTGAGAGCTCCCTGAATAATGCCTCTCCTCCATTGATGATGATAGCTCAAAACAAAAGTTGCTTCAGCAGCAAAACACCTCTGCCATATTGTTGTCCCAAATTTTAGCTTTGATTGCAAAAGCCATTTGTTTCAAACTATCTCCAGACATCGTTTGAGCTTGAACACCTACAACCCCTTCTTTCAACATGTAATCGAAACTAGCATCAAAGCATATTTCGACGTCAATATCATCAAGCAATCTCTCACGCCATGTTCACCATCATCATTCCCTTACTCAAACAAAGGGAACTCCGCTTTGATGAATAAATGGATGTATTACCTTATAAATCTCTGAAAATATAATTTCGACTTGTGGTCTGAACTAGATTCATATAAACCAATTTGTTCTACCTGCTTACGAAAGTACTTTGAACTTCCAAGAAGCCAAAAAGTTGTTCACTTTCTCCAAAAAAAAATTAAAAATTTCTTTCTGAGAAAAGGATAGGAGCACGCAATATTTCTCCTTTGGTTTGAACAATTTGGTACCCAAAATACGCATGATAATGTTAGAGATTTTTTTTTTTTTGAACAACGTTGTTCTAAGAAATTTGTGGGTAATAACTTAGAGATTGTTTTAAGTTCATCCCTCATAATTTTAGCTTTAAAAATAATTATGTGCATGTGAAATGTATAGAATTTTTACAATATGTTGAGTTATATAGTGTATTTGGACGTTTAGTATATATAAGCTTCATTTAATGTGGCTTATCCTTTGATTTGGGTACATCTTAATTTTTCACAGTATATATAATATACGTTTCCACATTTTTTTTTTCCATATTTTCCTACTTTTTTCCATACATGCCGGAAGTTGTTTTTCGAAATATGTCCTAAAATCAAGATACCAAAATTTTCCATTTTGGATCTTATGAATCCCGAGCCCAAAATTGAGACAAATGGAATGAATTAATCATTCAAGTCCTCATGTTTTTTCTAATCTTCAATGCACTTCCCATGATAAAGGCTCAAATGCAAATCATATGTTTAAGTATTATGTTATATAAATTTAGGAGTATAAGAAGAAGGGATAGAAAAAACGTATACTATGTTTATATCAAATAACGAATTGATTAAGAAATCTTGACATTATTCATTCACTAATTTATCTGCTTCTAAACGATTGAGATATTGGGAGAAATTGAAAACTTGCATGTGAGGCAATAAAAACTTCTAAAGCTCTTAGGCAAAATAAAAATAAAAATCATATTATTCTCAGAGATCTGGGAAAAGCTAACAATGTTGTCCACTTGAAAAAAAGAGATCCTCGAAAACTAACAACCTTGTGTTGTTGCAAAAAAGAAGTCCATGTGCATATTGCATCGTGAGCTCCCAATAATAATATTATTTCGATGAGATAACAACGAGGGATGCTATTAATGTGTAATCAGCTTCATTTTGTTTGTGCGTGTTATGTTTTGTGGGTAAATTTGTGCAAGTTATTTCCCCTTTCATATTCAATTATTTTTTAAAAAAAAACATTAAGCCTCAAAAGTGACCCGATTTATAATACAATAAATGGTTTTGATCATATTCCCTCTGAGTTGATTGTCTACTCAACCATTAAGTTGATCACATGCCTTTCACATGACCAAATGGCCAACTCATGGAGAGAACCATAACCAAATTAAAAAGGTATCAAAAGTATTTGCCATCAATATAGTCAAATCTACCCTAAAATAAAATACCAAATGCTATACATATTTTTGGTATTCATTTTTCTTATGTTATTTACAATTTTTTATTAGGACAATGGATAATGGAATATCAATATGGACTATGGAGTATACTTCAACCTAAAAATAAACCATTCTCATGAACTATACAAATCATATAATGCATGGGCAGACTTAGGATTGCTGACAAAGGCGGGCAAAAAAAATGTTTGAAAATACCAATTTACTTCTGAACGTGGTTTTCCGAACCAAACAAAGTTTTTTTTTTCTTTTTTAACTCCCAATAAACCCATCCTCACCAACCATCTCACTCTCTCATCTTTTCCTTCTTTTATATTTTCTCTCCCTCACAAACCCTCTCTCACTCTGTAATTTCTCAATTCCGCCTCTCATCCCACTCCTCTTATATTTTCACTCCCAATTCGCTCAACTTCGTAGCAGTTAACTATATCAAACCCTGAAACGTGAACATATCGGTAGCAGAGATTTGTAAGAAGGGGGAGGGAACCTACACTTTTAAAATAATCCATAATTTATTTTTTAGTGGAGCTAAGATCCAAGATTGTATACAAAATGGGACAACCTAAAATTTTAAAGGGGACAATATAAAAAAATATCAATAATTTAGTGGGATTTTTCAGAAATATAAGGGGGGCAACTGACCCCCTTAGCCAAAAGGTAGATGCGCCCATGTTCCTAGGGTTGAACAAAAAATTGAGTAAAACAGTTAAATTGATCCAACCTATTAAAACTGAATCGATCGGTTCAGTTTGGTTTGGTTCTGTTTTTGTTTTTTTATGTGATTTTAACCGACAAAACTGAATATATATGATAAAAATATATTTATGTAAAAAAATATAATATGTTTAATTTAATTGATTGGTTCGATTTACAATTTACATAAATTAAAAAAGTCGGTTCGATTTCAGTTCAATTTTCTTAATATTCGATTCAATTTTGATTTGAAAATTTTGAATCAGACAAAAGTCAATTCGGTTCTCAGTTGGAGTGAAAAACTACACCGGCTCAATCTTTCACCCTTCCTGACCTTGTACCTTAACTAGTTCATACTTTAAATTAGCTTTGATTATGATCCACCACACCAACTTGTTCAATATTTAATCCTCTCTTCCTGCTCCTCTCTTACTTAATCTAATTTTCTATACAATACAAAACAATGGTCAATTCAAGTACAATTTGTTTATGTTATAGAAGGTGCCATGATGAGATCTAGTTAATCTTTTGTCTTCATTGAAGGCTGTCTGTCTCTTTTGACACTTGTTTTTTAGTATTCAAAGAGAATATTTTTGGTTATGTGGACTTAGTAATTACAGGTAGTTATAGTGTTTGGTGGATATGTTCATGATTCTATAGTATTAGGTTACCCTCTTTTGATTTGTATAATGAGTAATACTACAGGGCACTGGGAGATTGTCTGGTGGCTACCAGGCACCGTTGATGTGCCTCGAGATAGAAATACTCCTGGTGCATTTAAGAATTCCCCTTGTATAATTCATCAGTCAAGTGTGGATGATTTTTGTTGAATTATTAGGGTGTTTGTTAACATAATATGTTATCGCCGCAGTGCATGGTTTTATTTCATTATTACATTTTAATGGTCTATATACATATACCAAAATATGATAATTTTGTGTGCCTAACCCATGGTCTCTTAAAAAAAAAATGTCTTTCTGAAATTTTATGTAAATAGAGTAAAACTATGACTTAAATTTTACGAGCTTATCAAGTCCTAACCCTTTTAGTTTGAGATGACGAAGTTCCACCTTACCGAAATACACCCATTCCAAACTTGGTCTTTAGTTCATTGTTGAAATGTTCTCCAAATTGACGCGAAGATTGTAGAAATAACCAGTGGAAAAATGATAAAAAAAATGTAAATATAGATTAAATTCTTTTTCTTGGTTTGATGTTATTATTCCAAGTTTTTTTTTTTTTTTTCAAACAAGTTGCTTGCAAAAATCTAAGATAAGGTTGATGATAGGCAAATACTTTGAACTAGCTAGGGCTGAAAACCGAACCGACGGTTCGGTTTTTCGGCCAAACCGAAAACCGAACCGACTAGTATCGGTTTTGTTTTTTCCCAACCGAAACCGAACCGACTTTATGTAAAACCGAACCAAACCGAACCGCATATTAATTTATGTAAACCGAACCGAAACCGAACCGAAATCAAACCGCTAACATATTAATAAAACTGACATAAAAACCGAACCGACTGCGTGATGGGATGCATTATTCTCCTCCTTGGTATGTGTAAATGTTTTCCTGCTGTTTGAGTATGTTTGCACAATTGTAATATAAATCAAAACATTATGTTACAATGGGAATACAATAGCTCACATGCCAATTCATGTCTAAATCAACTTACAAGAAATAGTCATTCCAACTAACTGCAAGTAACATGTAACTAAAAGACAATGTGTTATCCAATCATCCATGTTATGCAATCGAAGCTATGTATCCCATCAAAGAAGTCATGTATCCCATCAAAATAACATTCAGAAGCCATATTAGAAGCCCAAAAATGGGAAGTTAACAGGAGCAATGTATGTATCCAATTGCTAGCTTCAACAAAAGTCCAAAAACCTGCATTAGAAGCCCAATCACTTGATCAAAAAATGATAGTAATAAAGTGAAAATTAAAATAAAAGGACAAGGAATCCTTACCCAAAATAACCGTAGATATAATCACTCATTCACGTTGTTAATATCTGACAGTGGAACCGATCCAAACACCTCTAAAAAAACCAAAGCAAAAAAATATCAATATAAATGACAAAAACAAATTCAAATATGTATAACAAAAAAAAATGATGAAGTGAATATTTTAGTGTGAATATTACCTGCATCGATACTATCATATGCTTCCAACTCATCCATTGACTCACGAATATTGATTGAGACTGATGCAAACCCATTACATATTGCAGTAGTCAGGGTATACGTCATTAAACGGAAAAAAAAAAAGATGAGATGAGATGACTGCTGATTTTCATTATTATTGAATTACAACACTACTTCTACTTGTGAAATTTGTGTGTTTTGAACTATGGTTTGTAAGAGTAGTTACCTAGAAATAAATGAGAACTCAAAAGCAGTGAGAAAATGCTATGCATTCTGACTAAATTGTAAATGAGAACTCAAATCATGGTGATGTAAACATAACAAACTTTCCCCAATATAGTACTATCCCATAGGCATCCAAACTAAATTGTTTGCCTGTGTTCAAGTTGTACAGAAACTGATTGAATATTATCAAATTTAACATTTAAGTCATAAAAAGCTTGGGGTCGATAGCTACAAATTGAGATTGAACAAGCTGGACCCTTTCATGAAACTTGTACGCTTCACAACATATTAAGACTGGCACACGAATGCATGTGCAAGCATGGAAACACAAGCAGTCCCCACCCTCAAGTACATTGTTCCATTATATAACCCCTAAGCAACCCCCAAAAAACCCCTAGTAACTTCATGCATGATGTAAGTTAAGGCATTAATATGGGTATATGTACAGTTGAGGCCCTTTGCTACCAATCTACGTAGTAACGCTTGTCCTTCTAGCTTTGGACGCGAGTCTACCACTATAACATGAAACTGTTTCCCAAGTTCGTGAGCATGCAGTAGTATCATTTCAACAACAAAAGTTGCCATATATGTGAGAAGCACATCCCAATTGTTTCACAAAAATGGGAACATAATTGTGTAGGGGAATAAAAAGCATCTCCAGTTCAAAGTAGTCAGAAATCCAAATATAAGTTTTTGTCCTCCATATGCACCAACAACATTGAGCATAGAGAGATTGAACAAGAGAATATCCCTAATAAAATCAGGAAAGTGTACAAGTAAAAATGGGTTCAAGTGCATTCACTATCTTCTATTTTCTTTTCAGTCAAGTTGCTGAAAAAAAAAAACAAGTAAAGTAACAAAAATCTCACCGTAGAGAAATGTTGAAATGTTGAAATCTTTTGTTGCAGAGAGCTTGAAACTTGAAAGGTTGAAAACTTGAAATGTTGATAGAAAAGAAAGAGATCTTGAGAGTTGAGAGGATGAAGATCTTTAGTTCATTTGTTGTTTAAACTCTACACACAACCCAAAAGAGAGAAGTCTTTTCATTTCCACTTTCCACTTTCTACTTTCTACTTTCTAGATGAACTCAAATCACATTGGAACTAGAGAAAATAAAGTGAGAGAGAGGGTAAAGTGAGAGAGAGAAAATAAAGGAAGAGAGATATTTGAATAATATAAATAAAATATTAAAATTTTCTCTATATATATGGGTATCGGTTCGGTTCGGTTTTTTCGGTTAAAATCACTTACAAACCGAAAACCGAACCGACCCTATCGGTTTCAAAATATATCAAACCAAACCGATCCGAAACCGATTTTAAAACCGAATCGATCGGTTCGGTTTTGATCGGTTCGGTCGGTTTAATCGGTTTTTCGGTTTTTTTGTTCAGCCCTAGAACTAGCTGTGGTTTAAAATTCCATAATCAATAATTTGACTAACATGAACATGAAAGACAAGAAGAATTAGATACTCAAAAGGACAAGTTGTGTTCTCAGTTGCATGAACTTGAAATAAAAGAAACATCTTTATTCTTTAATTTGCAGGCTTACTTTGTCCCAGTTGCCTTCACATAGCTAAACTGGTTTTCTTTTGGCAATTGAAAGTGACTTTTTATGATAAAGAAGAAGAACCTTTCTATGCATGTAGAGAGAGTATTGATTACTGCTTGGGAAGGATGTTCAATACGTGAATGGTAATTCTACTCCTCTTTCTATTTTCTCCAAATTTATGGAGAGAATGATAGAGTTAGCACTCACTTGCTGAACACCCTCCCCAAATACTAACTAGTCACAAAGACCAGGTTGAGTAAATTTTTTTGAAATAAAAAAAACACGGTGTTCTTGACAAATTAACAAAAAAAAAAAAATGTTATGACATCAAAAGGGCTGTTGGAAGGATAACAACACAAAAATATGGTGCAGGGTCTCTCTCCCTGTAGTAAGTATAGTTTGTTTCCTCATATCTTCATGAAAGGAATTTGTTGGACCTAACAGATAATGAGGTTAAAGAAGGAATGCAATTTAATGATTTATGGGCTTAATTAATGTTTAGTTTTTTGTTTGAGGCCACTTTGGGTAGAGTCCTAAAGGGCAGTTTCGCGAGTAGCTGCCAAGTTTCGTCGACGAATTATAGTATGTGAATTATAGTATGTTGTGGTAAGGTTCGAATCCCAAACGCAATGTCAAGTTTTATCAACTAAGCTAGCTAACATTGGCTCCACGTAGTAAAGTTAAGACAACTTACAAAAAATTTTCAATGATATACAATTTCAGATATTTTGTCCATTAATATATACATAAACATAAATAATTCATTTTTGAAATATAATTAGCATATTAACAAAATTTAGTCCTTGATGCATACTTGCAGCATCATTACTTAAAAAGTACCAATTAACTTGAGAACTTGCCAATCAATTACAAAAGGTAGTCATTAAGTATTAGTAGGTTGAATAACAATTATATGTGAGTAAAGGTTTTTACAGGATCCCATATCCATCCACAACATTGGTAATAAATAACATACACATTAAATACCGTCGGCCAGGTTTCAACCCGTAAGTTGTAATTTCGTTTATCATAACTCTACTAACTCAGCTGGTACACCATCGACTCGACTTGATTACACTATGAAACCACTTGATGAAGTTACACATTGCAAGCCAGCATATATCCTTCCCTTTTCCTTTTTTATTTTTATATTTTTCTTTTGATTTTTTTTATTTTTTTGCAAACATTCTTCCCTTTGAATTGAAGGGATGGAGAGTGTGGTATTGAAGCAACATTGGGTACCCATTTTATACCAAACACAACCACTCACAAAACAACCTCTGTGGTTTAGGTACATTTCTTCACCAAATTTGACAAAAGAAGAAGAAACAGAGAGATTGCTTAAAACCTCAAAACCCCTCTTCCTCTTCTAGTCTAAGCCCACTCAAGGGTATCTTCAATCCAACTCATTAATAATTACATAAAAATTTTCCATTATTATTTACTAATTTCCCTTAATTATTTACTTTGTTTATGTTTTTGAGATAGATAAAACAGAGCAACTAAGACCTCCACTTGTCTAAAAGTAGCCAAAAGTGAACATATTTTATTTGAAAACAGAGCAAATACAGAGCAATTAAGCAAACACTATTGGTTTGAAAACCTGTCTGATAACCATGCATTATTTAACCCAAATCTTCAAAGGGTATCCAGATTTCTAAGCTAAAAAGAGATCTAATAAAGTAAATTAAAATCCCAGATTATCTAACCCACTTAAATCCAACATCCACCTTTATCTCTCTTCCTTCAATGGGGTGCTCTGTATATAACCATGACTTCCCCATTCTCTAGAGAGAGATAAACTAAGATCTTAGGCTAACTTGGTCCAAACCCAGAAATGGGTTCTTCTTCTTTGCTTCAGTTTCTTGTGTGTTTGATGAGTTTGAGTTGTACAGATTTGGTTTCATCACAACAACAGAATGTAGAAGCAAATAAAGTTATTGAAGATGGGAGTGTTTTCATTGATGGAAGGGTTGCTATTGGGAGTACAGATAGTGATTTCATTTGTGCCACCTTGGATTGGTGGCCTCCTGAGAAATGTGATTATGGTACTTGTGCTTGGGGTCTTGCTTCTCTGCTCAATCTGGTATGTTTTGATATTTGCATTTTATTTGTTTATCTAATAAAATGTACATTTATGAAAATTTTCGATTTGGGGTTTTGTTGTTTCAATGGTATGAATGGATGATTTTTATTTTTATTTTTAATTTTTTTATGTTTAAGTATTTCTTCAATCCTGAATATTGATTTAAGATACCATTTTAAGGAAACAAGGGGATTATGTGTTCTTTGTGAGCTTTGGTTTTGTGAGTAAATGCCTCATTGGTGTGTTGAAGATGATTGAGGTGATTGATATGAGATGTGTATTGTTCCCATTTTTGGTCTAAAGTTATTGGGTTTCTTAGTATTGATTCAATTGATTGGTTGAGTTTGGACATTGATTATCATTAATGAGCAGAGTATAGATGAGAAATGTGGAAGTCTCTTCTTGTCTTGGGTTCTGTCTGTTTGTTTTGTGAGTTTTGACCATCTACAGTTAATTGCAAAGAGTTGATAAATTTTGGATTTAGTTTCATCTCATACTATGCAAATTTTAGTGAGAATATGGGAAATATGGATTTCATCTTCTATGTGAAATTGATGGTCTAATACTAATTTGTGATATAATAATGTGTTTTTTGAAATTTTCGTGTTTTTTCTGTTTGTAGGATCTCAACAATCCAATTTTGTTAAATGCCGTCAAAGGTAAGGGTTTCTTTTGCTAAATTTGTGTATTTTAGCAGGATATTATGTTTGTTTGCTTACATTGTGAACTCTGTGATTTTGTTCTGTACAATTCTGCAGCTTTTTCACCATTGAAGCTTAGACTTGGGGGTACCTTGCAAGATCTCGTCATATATGATGTCGGAAATTACCATCCACATTGTGAACCATTCAGAAAAAATACCTCGGCCACTTTTGGCTTCACTGGAGGGTGCTTACCGATGTCTAGATGGGATGAACTAAATAGTTTCTTCAAGAAGGCTGGGTAATTTTGAATCTGATCTTCTCATTTGGCAGAGTTAGCATTTGTTCGCTGTAGGCCTTATGTTTGTTTATTTCTTCTAATTTTTATCAGGGCTGAGATCATTTTTGGATTGAATGCACTCAATGGTAGAACTATTAACCCAGACCAGTCAGCAACAGGACCTTGGAATTCCAGCAATGCTGCCTCCTTTATGCGCTATACTGTTAACAAAGGCTATAGCATCTATGGTTGGGAACTTGGTATAAACCGATCTCAGTTCTTCAATTTAACCGTTCTCCTAGGATCATTATAACTCACAATAAACACTACTTCGTTTCAGTTGTGAAACAACAATTGCTACTAGATGATCAATACCAACTTATATAATTAGCTTAACAGGCTGTTGTCGTATTCAAACACAAATTCATCTGCAACACACGAGCACACCCACTAACATGTGCTATAAGAAAAAATCTCCGTTTTGCAACTTGATTTGTGTATGGTTTAGTTTTTTACATTTGTTTTGCTTGTCAGGAAATGAATTGAGTGGAACCGGGGTTGGTCTAAGGGTTGCAGCAGACCAGTACGCCTCTGATGTGATCAAACTCCACTCTGTTGTAAATGAAATCTACCGTGGTTTCAAAACGAAGCCACTTACAATAGCACCAGGCGGTTTCTTTACCGCAGATTGGTACAAAGAACTTGTAGATAAAACAACAAATAAGCTTGACGTAGTCACCCACCACATATACAATCTTGGCCCAGGTAATGTTCTGACCAGGGCAATTTCACTGTTGAGTCGAGTCTCGCATATTTGGTATAATGGGAAACATTTTTTGCTTTGATGAATAGGTGTTGATGAGCACTTAATTGACAAAATTCTTGACCCAAGCTATCTTGATGGAGAGGCGAATACATTCAGTAGCCTTGAAAGTATTGTGAAGAGTAGCACTAGCACCTCGTCTGCCACTGCATGGGTTGGAGAAGCTGGAGGGGCTTACAACAGTGGCCACAATCTTGTTAGCAATGCATTTGTGTATAGTTTCTGGTGAGCTTCCTTGGATTCAATCTGAAACTAATCATTTATTCGGTTTCTTGGAGAAATCATAAGGACTGAGAGTTGTCTGACTAACTACTCAGGTACCTCGATCAGCTTGGTATGTCAGCTACATATGACACAAAAACATACTGCCGACAGTCATTGATTGGTGGAAATTACGGATTGCTCAACACAACAACATATGCACCAAATCCTGATTATTACAGGTAACTAACTCCTGAGCTGCTAAAATAATTACTAGCTAGTTGATTACTACAAAAACAATTTGATGAGACTACCTCAACCCCAACAGTCCCGAGATGCAAATTAAAAACATGAAGAGAACCAAGTAAAATGTACAGATACACCACAACGATGGGGTTAATTTACATGAAAAGTTTCTCAAGAGTAAAATATAGTTGACATTCGGCATTTTCTACCTGCAGTGCTCTTCTTTGGAATCGACTGATGGGGAAAAAAGTCTTGAAAACAAGCTTCGTGGGGACAAAGAAAATCCGCCATTACTCACATTGTGCCAAGAATTCTGTAAGTTTACAGTACAAAGACTTTTTTTTTTTTTTTTTTTGGAAGGTGAGCCGGTGTTTGATAGGATCCGTAACCTATCCCCCGAGGTGCCGCCTATAGGCCAACATCACCCCGAAAGAAATTATGCCGCCGGAGGGTCTCGAAGCAAGGACTTGGGGATAAATCCCACAAGGCCTTAACCACTCGACCATAACTCCTTTGGCCAGTACAAAGACTTTGATCAGCAATTTTGAAATCGAGACTCTTATCTGACTAATTCTGTCTTCAATGTTGCAGCAAGGAGTTATGTTGCTCTTGATTAACCTAGATGGTAACACCACAGTTCAAGTACATGTTACATCTCAAACTGTTGCACCTATTAAGACTTGGAGGCATCATCATCGCAAGCATCCAAAAACAAGATTTGCTCATATATCGCGGCAAGCAATAAAAGTTCCAAGCTCGAGGCAAGAATACCACCTGACTGCTAAGGATGGAAACTTACACAGCCAAATAATGCTTCTGAATGGGATACCACTGGCTGTAAATTCATCTGGGGCTATTCCCCCCATGGAACCAATAAGCATAAATCCATCGGAGCCAATAACTGTGGCTCCGTATTCAATTGTATTTGCTCATATGCCAGATATTAAAGTCCCTGCTTGCAATTAAGGAGGGAAATTTCAAGTATAGCTCATTTTGTTCGATTCTTTTTTCATCAAACAAATGAAATAGAATGCAAGTTTTCAATAAACAAAGGCCTTGGTTCATCCCGATTTCCCGGAACATAATGAACCGAATCCTTCTACATTCAATCAAACAATCTGATCACACATTCCTACACTGCCTAGATTTTGGTATAGCATGACACGTCCGACTAATTAGGGTTAGTTTGTGCATCTTCATGTATGCATATCCAAATAGTTTTCTGCAATTCTTCTAGTTTTTAAATTGAAATATAGAAAAACCTAAAATCTTCACAACTACTCAAACTTGTGACTTGTCATCAGATAAGACCTGCAATAACTCGATATATTCTTAATTTGAATTAAAAAAAAAAAAAAAAAAAAAAAAAACCAGAGTGGATCCACCTATACATCACATGCCTCATGTGAACCATCATGTGTTGTTAGACTGTCTTTATCATTTACCAAATTGATACCCTAATATCAGAAGAAGAAGAAAGTTTGCTAACTAAATATACAACTGTCACTGAAAGAATATTGTACAAAGATTCGTGTTACATTCAGACCAAAAATTAGTCCCAACTTCCGAAGAAGGTATAATCATCTGGGGACTACATATGATTCTAATTTCTAAACTATATACAGAATGTAAATGTAGATGTACAACAGAAGATCCAAGAGTGAGATTGATAGCTGTCCACTTCAAAAAGGGAAACTGGATCATCTCTTCCACAAAGTGGAGTCACTGTCTCGTGCTATTAAGCATTCTACCCCACACAATATTTGATTTCAGTTAATCCATCTTCGAAAAGTTTTGGGGCTTACTACTTGCAAATGTCAACCATACAATTGTGCCTGTTAGGTAGAAGAAGATCGATGGAGCAAATAATGACATCTGCATGATGAAAGTAGATTAATAAATGATAGTAGCTGGTGCTTAAAATGGTAGATGGAGGTAAAAATTAACTACCATTTTAAGCATACTTGTGAAAAGAACTACTTTTGATGGTTAACTTACACCCCATGAATGAGTTGAATCAAGAAGATTGCCTGTAAGAGCAACACCAACAATTCCAGGTACTGCCCCTACCGTGCTGGTAATCCCCTGAAAATAAAAATGCAATCCCACCATTAATATCCAATTAATCTAGATTGTATACATTGCTGAATTTCAATACAGTTCGAAAAGATAGCAGACTTCAGAACTTGTTCCTGAAGGCTCTGACAAAGAATTTGAAGTTTTGCCCCCATCCCATACTACCAATCAGCCTACAATGAACTGAAACGTTCTATCGAGAAGTCTTAGTCAGACAATCTTTAATTAAACAATAAAGAGAGCAGATCAACAATAAAGAACCAAGACTTTGATAATGTAAAAGAGAAATCAGTGGTCGGAGTAAGCCTACACATTAGACAGGTGCTCATTTATTCAGAGTAGTGGCAAACATCAAACTATTACATTATCACACGGAAATAGACAAATGGATTGATGTTGGAATGTGACTATAAGTAGGTGAACATAGCAGGCTGAGAGACCTCCCTCTTACAGAGCTAAATTGGAAAAATGGGGTTTGATACACAGACAAAAGCTTATGTTCTTATTAGACTTTGATGCATTATGACTATAACTATGAGTTTCACTCTCACTTATAAGATCTTTGCCACCAGAAAACCAACAACATAGAAGAGATGTAAAACTTGAATCCTTACCAAAAGTATACTTGCATATTCTGGAGAAATGTCCTGATGGGTACAATAAAGTCCTGCAGCAACAGATATATGGACATTACAACTTTTTAGGCCTATGAAATTAATTATCATATCATCTTTTAGACAATGGAGGTGTCAAACCTAAGGTGGACACTACCTGATAAAGCAAAACTTGAGAGGGCTAAGCCGCCAGTGAGAATCCCCACAACTTCCCAGTGTGGCAATCCCAGATCCAGAGAGGAAAGAATCATGGAAACTGCAGGAGACAAAAATGCAGTTGTTTGGCAAATCTTTCGTACCTACATTTACATGTTGGGGTGATTAGAAATTGAATAAAAACATAACACGCAGGAAAGGATCAAGTATAAATTTTAATCAAATGTTAAATTTTAATCAAATGCAAAGATAAAATGCTTGTTTAGATTAACAAAGAAAAGGACCATGCCTTCCCTTCCTTATATGTAACAAAATTAATATCCGGTTATTCTGCACTTCCAGAAATAACAGCGTCCATCATATATACCATTTATTCAAAAAAACATAACATCCAGGAACCTTTTATTGGTAAATTCACTTCTGTAGGGATGAAACTGATTGGAAAACCACGAGTAGTTTTCATGCTAAAAGGTTACTTGTCAATATTGTTGATCAATCACCAAATCGTTATACTCAATATTTGGGTTCTGTCACACAAGTTTTCCCATGTAAATGCAGTATTGCCAATCGAACAAAAGGTAATCACAAGTATTTGGTTTATCAGCCAGAGACCATTTTAATAGGTCTTGAACGTGAGTGACACGCCTAACTTCATTGGCTATTCTCAAGATTTGATTTTGCTACAGAAGGTGGAACCTCCTCTCCTTTGACAGGGCATTCCAAACCACGCTCCTCTTTACTGAGGCACATCTCTTTTGTGAGACTCGTCACACTGATGATGATTTATTTCCTCTTCTAAGTTCAAGGGATCCTCATTTTCATTACCTTCATCCTCATTATTGTCACTTTCACTTTCAACACTTGGATTCTCTTCACTCTCGTTATCCTAAGCAACTTCACCTTGCTAAACTATGGATATTGTTATTGCTTATTATGTTACTTAAGGTGTGCAGCCATTCAACACATTTCCAATATTTCATTAACATAATTGCAAATTCTCTTATAATCTTATAGATTGGGAAAATAAATTATAAATATTTCATGAAAAATCTATTTCCCAACTATGTTTTGTTTCTAATTCCATATTTCCATAATAGTGTTGCATCTTCTTTTCCCTACTCCAGTTAAATTTTGATACTAAAGTCAAATAAACACAACTTCTAAATTTCTGAAGGTGAAGTGATGAATGCCCTGTATGCGGAACACTGAGTGTGAGTTCTTAGCTTTAACATCAAATTTGGTGAACCCATTAACGCCTTGGCAGTATCCAATCATGAGCCATGACCCACTAAGGCTGTGGTAGTTCCCCCTCCCCCCACAAAACCCACCTCTTGGATTCGTTACCCACCGGCGGCACACTAGCCTTTCAAAAAAAAATAATGACCCACTAACAAGAACATCATGCAATTGGACTATCCCATAGATATTGATGATACATCAAAATAGACCGACCATCACGACCGTACATGTGGAATAAAGCTCCATCACGAGAATACAACGCCCGATCCATTGGGCCAGCTCATAAAGCCCAAAAGGATTGAAAACAATTATAGAGGCCTGGAATAGGCCCACCTCTAAGGAAGCGTAAGCGGGATCCAAATCCTGGCTCAGACGAATCAAAGCTCAAATCCAAGTTCGTTATACGTTCTCTCATAAAGAAGAAGAACGTTGCACCAAGAAAGAGCCGTGGAGGGACCTACGCCTCCACGAACACATCTCCATTAAGGAGACTGTTACATAAACATCTCATTTTGTTCCGCTTCACATACTTAAGTTACGCAGAGAGTTAACTATGACCATTATAAAAGGTAAAGGGAACTTTCGACAAAGGTAGGCAACTTTAACTGAGTTTTGTTCAGATTTACTTCCTTCTTCCAACAGAGTTACTAACTTAAGTATAAGAGTGTCTTCAGTCACCAAAAAGGTGGTCTTTGACAGTCTAACTGTGGTTTTGCAAGTCAAACTCGCAGGAGGACGATTTTTGAAAATTGCATTAGTTTGGCGCCGTCTGTGGGAAACAACAACTTTCCTCTTTACAAAACACACAGTGATAAAGATTCATCACAACCTGACAAAGGGCCAACCAACCATCAGATAAAATAATGTAGACCCCAGATCACGACAACTCTCCCTACGATGCATCACTAACAGCCGAAAGAGAAGATACAATCCGGATCACCGAACCATTAGCATCCGAAAACGCGGATCCACCACACGCAATAGTTCAAACAACCCAGACGGCCGTCGGCGCTGCCACGTTCCCTCGGGCAGACTTGCTCATGGCCCAAATGAAATACATGAAGGAGATGCTGGAGAAAATCACCCAAGAACACGTTCAGCCAGCCGATCCTACTCCTGCACCGCCTCAACAAAATTCCACTATCCGAACTCAATGGAGCGATGAAGCTTTGGCGGAACCCCAACAGGGAAACGTTGAGAGTAGCAAACTCAACCGAGACAAAACTCCACAGTGTGGCAGAACAGTTGTTGAGATATCGTTCAGGATCGGAGTCACGGATCCCAACATACTATACGAATTGGCCAAGCCATCATTATCTGACGAACTCATGAAGAAAGCAATGCCAAAGAAGTTCACTCCGCCAAAATTCTAAGTATACGATGGCACCACCAACCCGACTGATCGCCTAAGACACTTTCACCATATGATGGCTCTAAAGGAAACCACAGAGTCGACCCTGTGCAGAACGTTCCCAACCAGCCTCACTTCCACAACAATGAATTGGTTGAACAGCTTACCGCCAAGATCAATAGATTTTTTTCAGGCCTTACCAGATTCATCAGGAGCCAACGGATGAGGAAATGAGCCCATTACCTTCTACACATCCGCCAAAAGCCGGACGAAACAATACGGAAATATGTTACTCGTTTCACCAACGAACTAACAATGATTGATGGATGCAACGACGACATAGCAGCTGCAACTTTCGTCGCAGGATTGAAGAGAAATACCTTTTTCGATGCCCTTAACTTGGAACCTCCAAAAGGCATGGCGGCCCTGCTAAAAATAGCATAGAAACATATTTCCCTCAAAGAAATGAAAGTTGCGAGGAAAAATAACGACTAGGAGAGGGAGAACCATTCGAGGAAGCGAGAAAGAAAAGATGAAAAAAGACGAGATAGTGGATCACGGTAAGACAACAGTCATTTAAAAAAACATCGAAGCGACGGGAGCACAAAGTCCAACCAGTAGGAGTCCAGCAAATCGCAATCAACACGACCCAATCATGAGCGAATAACCAACGTAATGAGGAAGGAGTATAAACAACACACATCACTAAAAGCAAACCAAGTCGGCATCTTAAAACACATCAAACTGGGAGAATGTCAACTGGCCTACAAGAATGAAAGAGGAGACCCGAAAGGACGAGACAAGAGCAGATATTGTTCTTTCCACAAGGATCACGGGTATGATACCGAGGACTGCTACAAATTAAAAGAAGAGATCAAACATTGGATTCAGAGAGGATGACTGGACGAGTTCGTCAGCACATTAGATAAACAGTTCGAAGGCAAGGAAAAAGTTGACGCTACCGCCACGGGATCAAAGGAGCGATCAAGGGAATTAATATATGCCCTACACAGCATTCGCCCTGGGAAAGAAACACTTCCCACCCAAACAGACCTATATCGAAGTCGAGAGGCCAACACTAAAAAGACCTCAACAGCAGAGACAAATTCAGCTAAAATCTATTGCAAAGGAACTAACAAACTACATCAGACCACAACAAGCAGGGCCAAACGATGAGCAACAACCACGCGAGCAAATAAAGTCATAAATTAGAAGGAATAGCAGAGGCACGAGCGCCAACGCAAGGGTAAACAATAAGCAACGCAGAAATAAAATAAGAAATGTTCCACGATGTAACGGAGCCACTCTAGGAGAACGACTACTGAAATGGTCGAAAAAATCAATAAAGTTTCATTTTCGGAATCGACATCTCACAAAAGCAAAACAGCTTCATAGCAAAGCTGCAAAAAACAATGGGCACAAAAGCCCACAAAGAATCAAGACGCGAGTCAGATATTCACGATAAGCTTCTGGTTTGATCAACCAAAGAAGCAAAAGTTGGACACCCGAGTCAAACTAAACAAAAACTTCGAATCGACCAAGGTGTCGAGTTAGCGATGTAAAAATTGGACGAACGAGTCAATGAAAAATGACTTCGAGTCGACCAGAGTGAGCACAAAACGAAGCAAAAGTTTGACACCCGTGTCAAACTGAACAAAAACTTTAAATTTACCGAGGTGTCGAGTTAACGAAGTAAAAGTTGGACGAACTAGTCAACTAAAAGGAAATGACTTCGAGTCAACCAGAGTGTCGCATAAAACGAAGCAAAAGTTGGACACCCGAGCCAAACTGAACATAAACTACGAATCGACCGAAGTGTCGAGTTAGCGAAGTAAAAGTTGGACAAACGAGTCAACTAAAAAGAAATGACTTCGAGTCGACCATAGTGTCGCACAAAACGAAACAAAAGTAGGACACCGAGTCAAATTGAACAAAAACTTCGAATCGACCGAAGTGTCGAGTTAACGAAGTAAAAGTTTCAACTAAATGAAACGGCTTTGAATCGACCAGAGTGTCGCATAAAACAAAGAAAAGTTGGACACCCGAGTCAGAGAGAAAACAAAAACTTTGAATCAATCGAGGAATCGAGTTAATGAAATAAAAGTTTAACTAAATGAAACGACTTTGAATCAACTAGAGTGTTGCACCTTGAACGAACGAGCCAATTAAACGAAGCAACTTCGTATCACGACAAGCTAGCAAAACAAGATATCAGGCAAATAATTCAAAGGAGAAAATACACAAGCAAAACAGCCTTCAACAAGTACAAGATCAAGGCATGAACACTAAAGCATGGGAAAAATCAAACCACATAAAGGTTACTATAAACATCTGTGAAACATCAAATGCAAATTTCAAGACAACGACAAGTGAACTAATTTCATTCATTCAAAATCCGCTCAATTACAAAAGCAACAACAAAAGATTAAGGGGAAACATTTATAACATCCTCGACAATATCACCCGTAGGAGCCGGATCAACAACAGGGACTCCTTCAAGAGGAGGAAGCGGTCCTTCAGCCAGTGGAACACCCGAAGGATCTTCAGCGACATCTTCCACGTCCTCAAAAGTCCAATGCACCAGAGGACGATACTAGGTCAAATCGACACCAAGACCATCGATATAATCCAAAAGCTCAGTCCGACCATCAACAACGCGTTGTCAGTCTGCCACCTCCATAACACGGAGTCTATCCTTAACAAAAGCAAGCTCACTTCTTACCGCGATAAGTTGGCCCTCAGCAGTAGAAAGCGTCGCAGAGGAATCAACCTTGACCTTGTCAAGCGAAGACAACAATTACTCCACCCTTTTCTCAGCAATATCGCGATTTTTAGAGTGCTCTATCATGGCCCGCACGGTCTTATAATGGAGTGCCTTCTCAGTAGAAAGTTCATTCTCTACATCGAGCAAACGTGTGCAGACGCCTTCCAGGCCAGCTCTCAGATATTCGAGTGCGGCCACAAACTGATCCCGTGCACCTTCCACATCGGCCAACGACGCCCGAGCAACTTCAGCCGCATTGGTTCGTTCAGAGCATTGCACTTTTAACGCGTCACACTGGTAAAAAAAACATGTGAGAACACCAGGAAAAGCACGAAAAGCTTCCTCTCCAAAGAAACCATAAGATTGTGATTGACCTGACGACTCAAGCCCGTCACCCCTGCATAAGCAAGATGAATCATCCCCTCCACTACATGCCTAAATCCATCCTCAAGATGAAGGTCCGAATTCGGCAAGGACATCGGGGCCTCTCTACAGACTGCCTGTGTCATTCATTTATCAGCTTACGTGCACCATCCTGCACACCAAGACAAAAAAACCAATAGAACTTCGCATTCGATTTAACTCGGATCTCTTCAGAAGTAGGTTCCTTCCAACTGATCCGTGAATGAAGAACGCGAGGATCAGGTAGTATGGAGGAACCACCACCACCCATGGCCGAAAAAGATGAGGAAGCAACATGAGAACCTTCATCACCATCTCGTCGCTCGGCAGAGACGGAACAAATGACAGTCGAAGGATTCAAGTAGGCTGCGGGCGGAGGAACCTCCATCCCTCCGTCAGCAAGAGGGGAAGGAGGATGAGACTGCAACTCAGAGGCCAGACCTCGACTGCCAAGTTCTTCAGATTGAACAACAATCAACTGGAGCATCTTGTCATCCAAAGACCGAGGATCTTCTTTAGAGCACTTGACAATGTCAAGGCCACCATAAGCAGAGATAAACTATTTTCACCATCATCCAAGGGACGAACAATATCCTTCTCACTCCTCTCCAAAGCCAACCTCAACTCTTCCGCCTCCTGCAGAGAGCATCGTTCCTCCCTCAAAGGATCTATGTCCAAAGAATCCGAATAAATAGTCGTGACGCACAGAATCAACAAGTCGTTTCTTCTTCGGCACGCGATCGAAAAATAGAAGCAACTGCTTCGACGGAGTAACCGGCCTTGCCACTTTCCTCTTTCTAGAAGGACCGATAACAGTACGAATAGGAGCATCGAGATTTGTAACATCAGAGCGCACTTTTCAATCAACAACCACCTCATCGCTGACAACAATCTTCGCAGTCTGCCTCGCAGTCAACAAAACCCTTTCAGTCTCATTTATGATGTATAAGCCACTACGCCTCACCATATCATCAATAAGATAGGAACTCAACGGGACCACCGAAAGCCCCAAGAAGCGTTCACTGATAATTTGTTCCTTGGTAGTCAATTTCATATTCCGATGTTTGAGAGGAACTCGGAAAGACCTTACTATCGGAAGACCACGCAAATTGAAGTGGCCAAAACCAATAGACGCATAAAATCAATCCCGCGACAGCCCCTAATGTTGTCATTATGGTTACCAAAACACGCAGGAGAATACATGAAACAAGTATGGTTGGACGTCACGTTGAACCCCACTAAGGAATGCAAGATTCGAGGTGTTAAAGAACTACCAGAAAGAATGGCCCTAGCATACGTGGCAACCGTGACCCTCCAACCGTTCGGCCCCATTTGAGCGGGAGGAATACCCAAGTAGTCCAGATATGACCAGAACAACTCCAAAACAGGGAACCGAAGGCCAACGTAGAACATGTGAGGATACAGTGCGATATGTCCTTTCATCGGGCAACAATGAATGTCATTTTTGCGAGGAAGAATGATTTCAAGGTCCTCAGGCTAAGAATAGTTAGAGCGGACACTATCCAAAGTAGCCTGAGAGGCTTTGTTTGGAGAAAGTGACCTTCACGAGCACAAAGCTGATCACCAACTAAAATGTCGCCAGCATGCATCGTAAATAGGGGAGAGCGAACAAGAAAAAAAGGCAGTAGAAGAAAAGAATAACATCTATAAAGAAAGAAAAAGAGTAGCCACAACACCTTTTAAGCGACTGGAAAACGAAGAGACCGCTCACGGAGCGACATACGGGACATATAGCGCATTAAAAATATGCACGAAAACAAATAGACAACGAAGTAACTGAGACGATCAAACAACTAAAAGTTATCAAGGTCAGTGCAAATGCACAATCGACATACCAACTGTCACACAGTTAGTGGACATGTCACCACACCCACTAACTAAGGCAAGAGTAGCTGATGATACATCAAAATGAACCGACCGTTCACGTGACATAAAACCCCATCACGAGAATACAACGCTCGATCCAATGGGCCAACTCATAAAGCCCAAAGGATTGAGGATAATTATAGAGGCCCGGAATAGGCCTACTTCTAAGGAAACGTAAGCGAGATCCGAATCCGGGCCTAGATGAATCAATACCCAAATCCACGTTCGTTATACGTTCTCTCATAAAGAAGAAGAACGTTGCACCAAGAAAGAGTCGTGGAGGGACCTACGCCTCCACGAACGCATCTCCATTAAAGAGATTGTTACATAAACATCTCATTCTGTTGCGCCTCACATACTTAAGCTACACAGAGAGTTAACTACAACCATTATAAAAGGTAAAATGAGCTTTCGAAAAAGGTAGGCAACTTTAACTGAGTTTTGTCCAGATTTACTTCCTTCTTCCAACAGTAACAGAGTTACTGAATTAAGCATCGGAGTGCCTTCGGCCACCAAAAAGGTGGTCTTTGGCAGTCTAACAGTGGTTTTGCAAGTCAAACTTGCAGGAGGACGGATTTATGGAAATTGCATCAGATATATTAATAATAAAGCTATTTTTATCATTTTTAAAATTGAACATAAAAATAAAGGCATTATACACTTTTTTCTATACCGTCGTGGTATCAACTCCTTTTGAAATTAAGTTGTCGGCTAGTTGTGATGCAATGCTAGTGACAAGAATTGAAGCTAAAGGAGGAAGAACAGAAACCTGCAGAAGAAAATTCAAAGTTGATATTAAAGAAAAGCTTCAGGAGTCTTATTGATTTTCAATCACAGAGATGTTCATAAAAATATTAATAACCAGAAACAAATTCAAATAAGGAATGACAAAAGATCCGATGCCATAGTTCTAGATGGAAGTTAAGTTCAAGAACGCAAAAAGTATTAGAAAATGTCAACAGAAAACCCTGATCTCCCATTGCCACGACTCACGAGGATATGTGCAGGCCAATCAATTGCATTATTTCAGACTCTATAGATCTAATCAAGATTGAATTTATCTTATTTTTTCTAAGGGCATTAAAAGTATTTGTAAGTTTACTCAAGATTTACGAAATTGCTTTTAAAAGATGAAAATCATGTGTCATAATTACCCATGCAGCTTCCGTCAAGTTTAGGTCCAGCTCCTCACTGCATCGATGTCAAGTGAAATTTTAGTTTCTTCGTGATTTCAATTACAGAACAAAGATAGTGAAGGGGGTGGTAAGATGGACCTAGTGCACCATAACACAGTTAAATTCTGAAATAAGAAGAAAACAGTATAGAATAATAGCACGGAACGGGGTCTTCCACACTTCTTAATCAAGTATAACGAATTCAGACATGATATCTCTATCAATTGATCGTATAGTTTTTGCATCATCTTTGCCAATTTCAAATAATGGACATTTTATAAACAATGACGATCAGCACATCTGTCCAGTTTCCAAAATTTCAAGTGAACTATACCATCTTCTGATTTTTTCAAATACTTGAAATCTTTTATCAACATGGGATCATCCTAGTTTCAGATATAATCTGAGCTTCCATTATGTTAAAAAAAGAAGTATCGAAGGAATTTATTCACCGGTCTGCAGAGCAACTCCGCTTAACCATGTTTTCTCCACAGAATAAAAGTTATGTCGAGCAAAGAGAGAGAGAGAAAAAAAAAGTGATTTGATGGCATTCATCAAGATATCTTGGTCCAAGGGAGCTTATTCACTAGAAACTTGATGAAAGCGACCAAATACTCTAGACTCAAGTATAGTTTGAAACATATGCTATGCAACCATAGGGTGAGTCACTTGACCTTTATGTTTCTCTCATGGATCATCAGGTCTGGGTATGTGATGTGTTTGATGGGATGTGATATAGGTTATGATCCAAACGGAGGCTTATATAACATATTACCCACTTCAAAACTTGTTTCACTCTGGTTTCATATGAAAGTTCATTTGGTTCAGAAATTAGTATTGAAGTCTTACAACCAAATCCTAACTAGGGAAAATAACGTTTTTACATTTGCATAACAGTTGCTTACAATTTTTATGAAGAAACAAATGATATTAGGACAAAATTTAAAAGTACCTGAAGTAAGTAGGAAGCCATGAAAGACACGTGTAATGACCCCAACTGCCACAAAAGTGAACATATATCATAGCCCATACTGCTGGACTTTGGAAAAATGCCTTCCATGGTACATCCTGTAAATATAATCCACTTAATACTGGAAGCATTGAATAAATTCAGCAGAATAAGAAAATACATACTTTTAGAATTAGCAACAGTTGCAACATTATGAGGCACTACACGAACCCTAAACGTGTGTTGAAAAACAAGTAAAATAACATTGTAGTGTACGGTTTGTTCTATTACCAATTATCCCCTATGTTATATTTTTCTTTAAGATTTTTCATTAAAGCACTCTTCCTCCCCATGAAACAGATATGTTTCATATCCATAATTCCAGCTCCTAACCTTATTACTTTGGCAAACTCGAGGATAACTCTCTATCTGAACCTTAAAAGAACAACGCCATATGAGCTTGGTAAAAACAATCTGGACTCTGTTTGAGAGGATATCAATAAACAACCAAATCTCCCATTTTATGTTTCTTTACAGAAGCATTACTTAAATAGGTTTGCAACTTTATGATTCCACAAAGAAGCATTAATTAAGTTATTGACATATTGTTGCAATCTGACACTCTGACCCATGTTTCTGAACCATTCAAATTGAAATTTCAAATTTTAAACAAAGCATGAAATTTTATACTTCCACTGAAATCACAAACCAACATCTAATTAAGACGATTAGGTCAAATGCATTATGAAATGTCACAAAGCATAACCATATGTAGAATCCAAGCTCCACCTTTATTGGTCCAAATTTGTCAAAGCTGAGACAATTCCTACAGAAACTATCATTGTGTGGCCATGAGGACTCTGTTTTTTTAACTCTTGTGATGTATGTCTGCAGCTAATGGCACTAATCAGTCAATGGAGGATGGAAAGATAATTTTAGATTGAAGTGATGCGTTAATGGTGAATAACAACGCTGAAGTTTGACACCCACATTTATCAACAAACAACTATCACCAATACAATCAGGCATTTCCAGCATAAACATCATTACATTTAAGTAAGGATGAGATTGCAAGTGTTATTTTAAATGATACTCAGTACCCTGCTCACAAACTCCGTGTCTAAGAGAAATATCACGCCATGAATTTCGTGAAACCTCTCTTTGTCAACCATTACCTGTTGTATATGAAAGCACATTTCGGGTATCAAACCAACTGAACTGTACCTTCAACGAATCACCCAAATCTTTCAAGGATCCAGTTCGTGATCCTGTCCCAGAATCAGATGACAAGGAGAGAGTAGAGCTACTCTGAGATCTGCCTGTCAAATATAACAATTATTATTTCAAGATTTTACTCGAATGGCAAGAAATGTTGTAATGGAAGCACAAGTACAATATTTAACATGTAAGTTTCAAGATAGATTCGATCAGGTAATTAATGGTTCTACAAGGGTATCGCCTTCAAAAGCCAACTGACACAAAACGAAAGGGCAATAAAAGAAATAAAGATTGGCATGTGTCATGAATCCATCCATTCAATTAAAAGACTTGAAGTATTCATCCTTAATGCTCTTATTGTATTGTCCTTGTACTTGAGTTTCTTTCGCAGTGGATGCTCTTTACTCTCTTCCCTGGACTGAACCATGTTTAACAAACTGGGCTGCACTACGTTTTATATATGCCTCCTTTACATTCTCACACTTTACCATGCCATGGATTTTATGAATTAACTATAGTAATTAAACCAACCCAATTACAAAATAACAAGTTCATCCTTCCATCGTCTCCTTGTAAAACCAAATTCTCATTCTCATGCTCATGCATATAAATATTTTTTAAACTTCTGTCACAGTTTGAATTTCGATTTTACTAAGAACCAGACTCAGGAAATGAAAAGAACAGTGCTGGAATCATAGTCTTTGACTTACATGCACTGAAGCGTCTCCAATACACTTCAACAATCAAGATACAAAAATGAACCTATATTTAAAATAAAAAATAAAAAAAGAGAGGGAGGGAGAGAGAGTTTTTATTTAACTATATTTCTCTGCCTTCAAACAAACTATGGGAATAGTAGCCAAATTAGTGAAACCCCTATTTACAGTCTTAAAAATATAAGAAATCTGATGCCTAAGAGCATGTAGTGAGCCCAACAACTTCATTAATTTCACTAAATCAACACAAGTTTCACAATAAACACAAACAACAGAAGCTTCTGTCAAATGTAATAAAGATGAAAAGTGCTTAAATGAGAAAAGGTAGTAGGTACTTACGTGCCATGTAGTCCTCCGCATATGAAGAAGGCCCTTCTTCAACAAACTGAAATCCCAAACACCTTCAAAATTCAAGACAAATTCTAAGCAAGCATTTTAATCCAATGCTTTTTAGAGCGAATTGTGATTTTATGCTAGGAGAAAACAAAGGATGGTGAAATTTCTGACAGGTTTCTTTGAACTCTGTCCAAGATCTCATTCATGCTGCAGAATCTCACAAAATCTATTCAGCTTTTGAACTGTTTTGAGACCAAATTGCATAAAAAAATTACATGCCAGACAAAGCTCATTTTAATACGTTTAACTATATTACCACGACTCACCATAATATTCCAAGGGAGCCAAATAGGTAAAAGACGGACTCCCAGCCATAATTTTGGATAAGAGGAGGAGCCAAGAGAAGCCTGCAAGTTTATTCCAATAAAAGATTAGAGTTCTATCAAACCATTCATTGCAATTGTACTTTTCTGCGATTGTTTTCGCATTTGCTAGACAGTGTGTTACAGAGCCGAAAACTATGTTTTGCAGTGAAAGATACAGAAAGTTAACACGATGGAATTCATTAACTGATTCTTGCCTCACTGCATACATGAGTAAAGATGACACAGTTTCCCACGTGAGAGGCTCCAAAATCGCAAATCCCACCATATCATGTTTCCATCATGGATTAACCATACTTTATCTTTTCGTACTCTTCTTCAACTAATCCTAAACTAAGCAAATTCTACCTTATCTACTTATCAAATCTTGTATGCTGAGGGATTATTTATACGTGTCTAGAAATAAATAGCAAATATCCCGAACTAATAGTCACCAGTGAAGTCAGCGCTTTTCTACTTTCCTGTTTCAAAAATGCAAAATCTGCAGAAATTTGTACGAATTAACACACATAAGGACTATGGTTCTGACAATCTGTCCAAAGTCCCCGAATGAAGCCTTGTATGACAATTTATCTGCAATCTGTCTATATATTCAGCTTGGGAGTAATACTTCCTTGACTTTTATATGACTTAACTGCAGGGGAATGAGGTCTAATGGGTTATGTCCTTGTTGTTTGAAGGAAGCTGTTTATTTTTCTCACCTTTCTCAAGTTCAGGATGACTGATATTCAACTCAGTTGAATACTGATATACTATATTTTTTGTTGGTAAAATAAGTAAATAACTAATAGTGTACTAATTATTTTTTAAAGTACAGTCAAACACACACACAGAAATAAACAAACAAACAATAATAAAGGGAAAAAAATACACATACTCATAAGTTATACTAACTGATTACAATGCTGTAACAATGTGATAATTCATCATGTGCAATTACTTCTCATAAAGGAACATACCCTGCAACACTTCCTACACTTAAACCACCAAAAACAAATGCTACTGCTCGTGACCGCTCTTCCAATGGTATAGTCCTGCATTTAATGAAGAAAGAGTAGCAAGTCAGCAGAAAACCATATATAAGCTACTCGAGATACAACCGTTTTCAAAGTTAGACGTATTAACTAATAATAATTCTAGAGAGCACATGGTTAGTAGTATTAACTACTGTTAATGATAAAGACTATATCAACTAAAAACAAGATAACCCTTTTTCAAAGTTACATATAAGCTTATTATTGGTTCCAGAAATTGGTGCACTGGAAAGAGTTTACGGCATCATCTTAAATCCTGACTTATTACTGAATCATGACTAGAGCTTAAGTGCTCTGTGGAAGTGTGTGTCATCTGTGGAATATAGGGCAGCATTCCATAGGGTTTTTTTTTCCGCGCACCATCTACACTCCCCAAGGGAATTTTCACATGATATTGATTATTTAATGAGAGTAAGGTAACAAATGTCTTTACAAAAAGTCAAATGAAAGTACACCCATGAAATATAGAATCGATTGAAAGATGAAAACTGAAAAGTACCAAGAAGGTGCATAATTAAAAATGTGTCAAGTCAGAAACTACAAAGATTTTTCACTTATTGTTTGACTTCTATATTTAATATGTTCCCCGAACATCATAAATACCCAAATATCTTGCCTGGCAATGAGGTCAGTTGCGGATGAAGGGGAAACACCTTCTCCTATTCCGACCTGGATTTTGAAAGGGGGGAAAGAAAGAGGAAAAACAGAAAAAGAGCAAGAGCATTGGGAGTTAGCAGAATTCATGAAGGAACCAGAGCTTACACTAGAAAGAGGAAACTAGGAAATATTATAATTCTGTCGATGATAAAACAGCCATTGAAATCAATCCATGGTTACTTAACAGAATATAAATTGAAAATGGGCTTGATAAAAACAGAAATACCAGAATCCTTGAGAGCACAAGTGCAGGTATAAAGCCTGCTGCAACAGGAACAAGTACAGTGGCTAAAGACCAAGTCAGGACTCCGAATTCAAGAATCTTCCTGCATCACCCGCAAGACAACTAGTAAGAACATAAAACACGAAACTACTAAAAATGTGAACAAAAAAACATCTCAATGCACGAAAAGCCACCAAATAAGTACATTCAATGAAAAGAAATGTATATAATTTTTAACCATAAAGATCAAACTAATATACACTCAGCTAGTATCTACCAACCATCATTGCCAAGCTAGAAGTTCACTATACACAAGTAAAATTTTTGTGCATGTGAGATGTATGAGCATATAAGGACACCTAGGTTAAAGAAGTGTGCATAGCTATGAATGAGATGTTTTAGAAATGTGAATTGTTCCCAATGATGCCTGATATGGTGCTGTGTCCCAGATTTTAGATTTGATCCCTTGTGTTAATGTTTGTTTGAAGGAGGTGAGTTGGGGTAAAATAGATAAATAAATAAATAAATTTATGGAATTTGGGATGGTAATGGTTTATGGTTTAAGGTAAAGCGTTTAATGGATCTTAGGATGAAAGCGAAATGGAGATGGAGAGTTAATGGATAGGAAGTTTTCTATCATTTAATGGACAGAGTCTCTATCTCAGAATATCTTCTACCTCAATTGTGGAAGATGGATAAGAAAAACACACTTTATTCAAGTGATCTTCTACCATTTAAGAGGAAGAGTGATAGGAGATGGAGATATCAGGATTGAATCTGCGTCAAGAGTCTCACTTTCAACTCGCATTCTCCCTAGACTCAAGAACTTCAAAAACTATAAAAAAATAAAAAAAATAAATAAAAACAATTCTCTCTCAACTACAAAACACTTTTCGTTTTCCTTCAAAGTCTAACAATTACAAATGTAAGTATAGATGGTCTTAATAGACTCCCCGTTAATTGGAGAGAAAATAACCATTGGGTGGAGCAAAAACAACAAACAAGCCACATTGGGCAAAAAGAGATAAATAAAAGAATATAGCAAATTTTCATAAATGCAAAAACTCGAGTCTCAATTTGTTTGAAACAAGAAGGCCAACTGATTGGGGTTTAATTGTTAAGCATCTAATCAATTGAAAAAAGATTCAAACTAATTAGATCCAAGCTCATCTTTGACCCCCCAACCCACCCGGAAAAAAAAAATAAAACAGAGAGAGAGAGAGATTTCATAGCCTTATCTCTCCGTCTTAACCTAAATCGGACTACATGCTAAGGCGAGGCAGTAGTAGCTCTGCGAACTCTTGTCATATGCCAATTGTTAGCTTTCACTGAATTAAGGGTGTGCATACTATGGTTAAGACGGGTTTTGAGTGAAAATTAACAAGTGAACATCACCACATCTTTTATTTACATTGCAGAAACCGAAGGCTACATCATCACCCACATAAAGTAACCAACCAAACCATGCTCGAAAGGCTTCTGCTTTCACTACGGTCCACCTAAACAAATACATCACTTAATCCATGCCCGTAGGCTAATAAACGACAGAGCGCGAACGTGCCCTAATAACCTGAAGACAACTCACTAATCCATAATGCATGAAAATTTGCTTTCGCTACGTTCCACCCAAGTAGGTACATCACTTAATCACGAATGTGCTCCTCATAACCGTGTGAAAACTCACTAAATTCCACTTGTGAGTTTCGAATCCGCAATGTCTCACTAAAGATCACTATGCTATAATCGGTTGACTCAAATTTCAAAAAAAATAAAAACACATGCATTACATCAATTTTGGCATTTTGTAAACTGAAACGAATTGACCTAAAAAAAACAATGTAGGACCTTTGATTTATCCTCACTGAAAACTAAATTGAGTAGAGATTTGAACCAAACCAAAATAATTGATCTTGACTGACTTTCATGTCCATGCAACCTTCTCCAAGTCCTTCCTTGAATGGTTGGAACATTGGCACTCTGTCATCCATTCTCCTTCCAATCTCACTCCTTTTGGAAGGGTGGGTTTGGGCGAGACTAATCCATGCAATTGGTCTATGTTGTTTGAAGGGAGAGGAACAATAGAATCTACAGGGAGGTCAAAAGGGATTTTGGAAATCTTTTGGATTTTATAGTGCTTACCTGATACACACTATTAGTATAGTGTAAAGCTTTTATAATGGTTAGTGCTTTGACTAATCTTTTGAACATATGGATAGCCGTACAAATACAACATGCTTACCTGATACACACTATATCTAAAGCTTTTATAATGGTTAGTGCTTTGCACTAATCTTTTGAACATATGAATACAATACAAACACAACATAATACAATGTTTATTGATAAAATAAAATAAATAAATTGATCTTTCTCCATATTTGATATAATAACTTTTCATTAAATTCTTATTAATTTTTTTTAAATATTTGACTAATGTTGGTTCGTTACTGTTTTGAAATTTCAAAACCAACAAAGGATGTATAGGTGACTAATTTTTAATAATGCTAAACAGAATCTAATTGCTCCAACAAAAATTCGCGGTTCAACTGGGACAATTCGCTGAATTGTATTGGTTTACTCAAGTTTTGCACACCACTACATTGAACGAGCTAAATAGAATTTTTTTTAGGATAAGGTTCCTTATAATGACTAGGTGGTGCTCCAAATCAAAGCATTAATGTGGTTTCCCTGGTGTTCATTTCCTATATTCATGTTCAGTTGAGTAAAATAGGTGTGGTACACTAAGAATAACGTTGCATTGGAAGATGGGATCTGGCATTGCCATTCAGACTTCAGAGGACCCCACATTGCCACGAAACCCTGTTCACACAGATCCCCAAAAGACGACATTAGTTGTTCGACAAAAGGAGGCTTCCGTTGGACTCGTGGTCTAGCTAGCAAGAAGATTGATGCCGTGAGGCCTGCCCTCAAAGGTTGATCATGAAGGAGCTTTTCATAACTTCGCCAGCAGTCCTAGAGCGCTTGACAAGCTATCTTAGCCTGTTGATGAAAGAATAAAGGTTTTGGGGATTCACCAAGTTTTCTCACATTTCTGCTCTCTCTATTCGCCCCGTGTCGAATACATCACTTAGTTGCCCCATTTCGTCTGAACTCAATATTCGATTCCCTTACAAACTGTAAGTTAGAATAGGAGTGTCCAAACATAGTTTTGTTACTTTATTTCTCAACTTTTTCTTCCTCTTGGTGATAATTTATTCTAATAAAAAATTATGATCTAGCTAAATAAAAAATCATGTGCTCATCTCATGTTTCGTTCAAGAGTGTTCGCTTCCTAGAAGAGTTCATAACGGCTCAATAATTTATTTTATTGTTATGTAAGCAAGTAGTACTATGAGTTACTTTAGTAATACTAACTATAATTTGGCATATTAAGTAAAGCCCGTAATAGTAGTTAGGGCATTATTAGTTAATTAGAGTTTGGTTGGTTAGCTTGCCAAAGAAGTTAGGGATATTATAAATAAGGCAAAACATTGTTCATTGTTCATGGATTGATGAATGAAAGAATGTGTTTTCTTATTTACTATCCACTTAGGGATAACATAGATTTATTTCAATTTTCACTTAGTTGAAGCTTAGTTATATAAGAGCCCAAACGCTCATTTTGTATGACGCAAACAAAATCAGACAAATATGTAGAAGAGAAAGCCTGGAAGATGACAGAAGAAGAACGAATCAAGGCAATTGAAGTCATGGAAGGATGGAAGACATCGCAAAGTCTTTTGGATGCAAAGATAGAACAAGATACACTCCACATAGAAGAGGAGAGACTCAATAGAGAGGAAGATTGGAATAGAAAACTAGTAGGGTTACAACAATGAAACCAGGCAGAGATCGAGAAGTCAATTGAAAAAGCGATAGAGAAGGCAGTGAGAAAGATGAAGAAGATCGAATTGATGATTGCAAGACTCCTCTCAGCTAACAAATAGGCAAACGAGCACCCACAAGAGGTACCCATAGGCCATGGATCGCACGACACCATCGGCAGCCACCACACCTCCAACAACACCACCATTGGCGGCGCACCACCGGGAGGTTGATCGGACTGGCCGATCTCCCCCCTTTCCCGTCGTCCTCTCTACGACCTCTGGCATCTTTTCCCAACCACCTCCCTTCATACAACCCCTTCGGCCACCTCCTCAGTCATCCCATCCCCTCATAGCCCCCGCCATCCAACCACCACCACCCTTCGTACAACCCCTTCGACCACCTCCTCAGTCATCCCACCCCCTCATAGCCCTCCCTGCCATCTTGGAAGGCTCCCAACCACTACAAACCCCCTCCCATAACCCCCCCCCCCCCCCCCCCCCCACACACACACACACACGCCTAGGCCCGAAACTCTTTGAATCTCTACGTTGTCTCTAACCCAAATAATCCCTTCCAAACCCTTGGACATGCAGTTTTCGATACCACATTGGGTAGTTGATTAAATCCTACCTTATTTCCCAATATCAACTTCCCACTTATACTGGTTACCCTCCTCAGCAGCCTAATCCCCCCGCATTAACCAAACTGAGTCTATGTTGCGATCCCTATGAGATTTTGGGCATCCCCACAGTTATCTATTGCAAATTCGGATGAATTTTCTCAAGAGCATGTCAAACAGTGGGTGGACGAAGAAGAAAGAGATCCTAATCCACCTTTGCCACGTGCGCAAGACCAGAAGGACACCTTCGACCTCCTATAGGTTGTGATAGAGGATTTGGAAGTAGAGGATTTGGAAGAGGTAGTAATCCTCTTTTTCACCCCCTAACTTAGTGATCAACACTGCGGTGACAATAATTTTGTTGACAATGATCGATTGGCACGGCTGATATGGAATGACTGGATGATACAAGATTGAAATTATAACTGCCTTCGTGTGATGAAGTGAAGCTTCGTGATGCTTTTATGGATTGGTCTATGGAGATTTACTGAATTCTTGATTTTAAGAATATGAGAGGACCGAAAGTGGTGCAATTAGTGGCTATCAAGTTGAAGCGCACTGCCAATCTTTAGTGGCAGGAGGAATGTGCACGTCAAACAACTATGCGTTTACCTCTTGTAAACACTTGGGATGATATGCTTGAGATGATACATTTTGTTTTTGTCCCCACAGATTATGAGTGAGATCTTTTTGGGTGATTAATGGGAGTTACATAGAACGGACACATAGTTACTGACTACGTTACGGAATTCCATACTTTGTATATGTGCGCCAAGCCACATGAACCAGAACGACAAACCACCAACTATTTCTACCATGGTTTGGATGCAAAGGTCTGGTCTATTTTAGCATTAGAAGAATTTGATGTACTTTTTGTTGCTGAAAACATGGCTAAACGAGCATAAACGAAATTGCAATTATAGGACCGCTCTGAGAAGAGATCTGTGACGACTCTACCATGCACATCCACTAACTACCCACCTGCGACCTGCTACTGATGGACCTCTTAAGTGCTTTGGATGTGATCAACATGGCCATGTTCGAAGTAATTGTTCGAAAGGAAAGTCAAATGTTGTTGACTGATGAAATTGATGAACATTAATGCATGGAGCAAGTACCCCTAGTTGATGGTAAAAGCGAACTTATCTCCTTGCAGAAGGCACAACTTGCACCCTTGAACCTTGTGGACAAGTTTCTTCAACCCAGGGAGGTTGATGTAAGCGGGTGGTATTATGAGTCACTTTAGTAATATTAAGTGTAATTGGGCTATTAAGTAAAGCCCATAATAGCAGTTAGTGCATTATTAGCTAATTAGGATTAGGTTAATTAACTTGCCAAAGAATTAAGGATATTATAAATAAGACAAACCATTATTCATTGTTACTGGGTTGATTGAATGAAAGAATATTTGTTTTCTTATTTGCTTTCCACTTGCGATTTAACATAGATTTATTTTGATTCTTGCTTAGTTGTAGCTTAGTTTTATCATATTGTCTCCAAAACAACGTGATCAACATGCGTCTAGTTTATGTTGTTCTTGTTATATACATATTCTTTATATATGTGCGATCCATCTAATATTTTTTCTTCCCTGTCTTGTTTGCATATCACTAACTTACATTCGTATTCCAATTGTTGCTTTAAATTCCAATATTCTTCCAACAACATGTTGTTTATCGAGTCAGCTCCGTTAGACCAAATACTAGCATCCTACCATTAAAAAAATGGAACACTTTCTGATTTCATTCGAGTTCAAATCGATATACTAACCTTCCACCAAATGCCTTTGCTAACCATCCACCAGGCAATTGACTTAAAGCATAACCCCAAAAGAAAGAAGACTGCACCAATCCAGCCATCGAAGAATTCCATCCAAACTGATGCGACATTGGTATAATTGCAATACTCAAATTCACCTATCCAACCAAACATACCCAACTCAATGTTAGATTATATCATCTATCCACTATGATGCTTTTGTTAGTTACATTCGTTGCTTTAGTTAGAAATCAGTTTCTAATTGCCAATTCTCAAAATAAAACGCACTATTCAATTTAAAAGTGTAGGCAAGGAGTTCGAAGAAATGCGCGAAAATATCGAAAAAACTACTAACCTTATCCATGTTACAAATCACAAATGCAAGCGAAGTCGTTCCAATGAGTGTATAACGTTCAGGTATATTCTTCCAAGGCGGCCAATTCAACCCCAACACACTACTGCCTTCACCAGAAACTGCACTCGACTTCTCCGAATCCTCAACTCGCAAACGAGTAACAATAGTCCTCTCCTCTTCAACTATATCTCCCTTTTCTTTGATACCCGCAGAGATCCTGAGCTTCTTCTGATGAGTGGGTTTCGAGCGCTTCGAAGTGATGAGATGTAACCGGGTGTGTTTGATAAGATGGCAAGTGTTAATGATCGAATTGAAAGGGGTTCTTTGGCGAGGAGATGAGGAAAAGTGTTTGGGTTTAAGTGCGAAATTCGCCATTTTTTGTGAGTGAAAGAGGACGAGGAGGGACTGTAGTTATTGCTTATAGAGTGTTTGATGAATGGTTTTTGAGGGAAAAAGGAAGAGCGAGACACGGAAGTTGTTTTGTGGTTCTGAAAGTCTTGAGGGAAATGTATGTAATCTTTACCACCTGATTTAATGGTTTTGGGTGGATGGATGGTTATAGCAATACAGCGTCCACGACAAGTAATCAGATTGTTGAAGGCCGACTTTTTTACACCACCAATTATATCTTCACCTCCGTTTTTTTTTTTCCTTAGTGATTCTAGATGTCGAGGAAACTGGCGAGGGAGGGTGCCTCACACGTGCCCGGCCTTTGTTTAAAAAAAAAAAAAAAGCGGAAAATCTTGTTTGAATTTCGTTGCTGAAATTTAAGAGGAGGGAGGGACCAAAAAACAGAGAAAACCATAGAGAGAAGGAAAGAATGGAGGAGTGATGAAGTTATTCTCTTCCAGCCACACCTCCTAGAAGGAGAGCTCGTCGACATGGTGGACGATTCCTAAATCTCAACCAAAGTTGGATCTTGAAAGAGTATGCAAGTGAGAATGATGCACAGCTTAACAAAGGTACTATGAGAAAGAGTAATCAAAGCCATAGCAGGAGGCAGAGAAGTAGTAGTATTAGTTTCAGAGAGAGGTGGATGGAGACAGCTTGGTGGGGGAATGAAAAGAAGTACCAAGGGAGTGGTATGGATGAGGAGGGAGAGATCATCAATGACAATAACAACAATAATAATAGTGGTGAAAGTGAGTCCTTGGTGATAACAAGCAGGCCAAAAGGAGGGAAGAAATCACTGTGCATGGATTTGGAGGAAGTGAAGGCCTGTAAAGATCTTGGATTCGATTTGGAACACGAGATGGTGGAGTTACCTGGAAGAATTTCCATGCCATGTTCTACTAATGAGAATAGCAGTGGTGGCAACTCACCTAATGCCAATTGGAGAATCTCTAGTCCTGGTTAGTTTTCGCACCTAACTATAGAATAATTACTACTACTCTGTCCCTTTCCTTTGATTCCAGTACTGGTTCATTTATGTGCCAAGTAAGATGTTTCATGATCAACTCATTGATGGAGTGTTTGATTTCAGGTGATTACCCGAGAGATGTGAAGGCAAGGCTCAAGGTATGGGCACGAGCTGTTGCAATAGCTTCTACCTCTCGCCATGCAATCAGCTAACTAGCTAGGCTAAAAAATGAGTTGTAACATTCTTTTTTTGCTCCTTTTGTAAGGATCAGTTTTTTGTTATTCAATTATCATCACTCTGATCTTTACGAGCAATAGTGGTTTGTTTTAAGGAGTGAGTAACAAGAAGCAAGGTAGGTGGGTGTGAAGAAGAAATATTTCATCTTATTGTTGTAATATGTTTTCCATGCTTCTTTGTAAATAGAGAAGCGACATGGATGGATTAGGGGACATGAGGATATAGATTGTTTTCCAGGCATTGTCAATTACTTTCATTGTTCAGATCCAAAAATTATTGAATTAAAGATGCGTAACTCCAAATATAATCCATTTACCCAATCCCACATATTGAATTAGTACAGGGCCTTCTAAAAGAGGAAGAATGTCTCAATACTACCCTCACCAGCGAAGTCCAGATAGATAGAGTACTCGTACACTAATCCCAGGCTCCTCAGTGTATATGATACATTTGGAAGAATCTCATTGTGCTAGCACACATACTACCACATTACTATAGTTACTCCCTTACCACCACTCTCTTTAACTTGATTAATACAGAGATTATTGAGTTTAAATTTCTTATTCCACTCCTTTTATGGCCTACTATACCACATGACAATATGGCCTACTATTGTAAAGGTTCCATGTGAAGCGAAACGGCTCAAACACCCAAATGAACCTGAATATCCCATCATCCCACACTGACTTCTCTTTCGTATTCGTCTAAAATGATGTTGAATCTGAGATGGACCATTACTTGTGAAGCAAACAAACAAGTGACATAAATTGAACGGATCTATAAATGTGGTATCTAAGATATTTTAGTACTAGACCAGTGACCTTCATCCTGCTACAGCAGCATTTACTGCAACGCGGACATATTGGTGTATCGTGAAATTTGTCACATGACCCACTCAGTCTCCACAAAACATAAACACTTACAGGGTCAGTCTGTAGCCCGGGGAGGTTGTTACCAATTTCATCTTTGATCATGGACCATGAAAACATGCCCCACTCACACCCACCAGGAAGTAAATGCATGCACACCAACTACAAAACCATGTTGTTGCCTTCCGAAAAAAAAAACCATGCTGTCCAACCTCTTTCTGCTTGCACGCAAGCTAATGTAAGCCACTGGAGGCTTTGTTGTACCTGCTTATAACCTAATCCTTGATGACCAAGTGGGCAATCCAAACACAATGAGTAGGAACGACATATGGGTTTTGTACCAATGACTTCCCAAGTTATATCCTCTCCAAAGAAGCTCACAAACAACAGTCTCTAAGTTGGTCCTAACCATGTAAGTAACTAGGAACCGCGAACGCAGAACAGGCAAACATGTTTTCACTAGTTGGCTTATCTACTAATTTCTTCAAGACCAATGGATGAAGCATCAAAGCCTGTTTCATAAGGTCAGTTGAAGTAGCCTTTTCATTCTCGGCCGAAGAATTTTTGGTGTTAGCGTCACGCTCAAGATAGAAGCGACAGATGGCAAGGGAATATGATAAGTTTGGGAACAACCAGAGAGAGTTATCGCTACTGTACTCCTCAGAAAACTGCTCTAACCATGAGTATTCCTCTGCCCTGAGAGAGAAATAATCAATGCAGAATATTGCCCCCATTGGATCATCAGAATCAAGTGAGAGTAAAAACTTGCAAACTTCAAGGGCGGAACGATGACAACCACGCCTGTCCATGGTTTGGGGAGAGGTCTTCCTTCTCTCTCTGGTTTTCTCTGTTTTTTGGTCCCTCCCTCCCTCTTAAATTTCAGCAACGAAATTCAAACAAGATTTCCCTTTTTTTTTTTTTTTTTTTTTTTTTTTTTTTTTTTTTTTTTTTGGAAACAAAGGTCGGGCACGTGCGAGGCACCCTCCCTCGCCAATTTCCTCGACATCTAGAATCACTCTTTTTTTTTTCAAAAATATTAGAAAATCAGGTTTTTGAAATCGGGGTGACGTTGCGTGATCTCGAAAAAATGTTGAAATCCCCAAATAATTTATGTGTATTTTGAGGTTGTAAAATACCTCAAATGAGGAGTCCCCATTTGTATGAATATGCTTGAGCTCAGTAGAGTGTTCAACAAATCACGCATTAATCATAACATTTACCAATAAAAAGTGATGCATTGATCATAAATTTCGCATAAATAAGCATTGTTAAATTAATACACTATTCACAATAAAATCATAACTTTTCCTACAAAGCTCTAAGTAGAAAATCGTTTTGTATTTTGGAAGCTACACCCGATAGCACTTCCAACCATTTTTAGCAAGCACGTCAGAGTGCTGTCAAACAAATCAATTTTGACTTCAACGCATTCACAAACATTATTGGATTCAAACTTTATTACAAATAAAATCATACATTTTCCTACGAAGCTCCAAATGTTTAAAAAAATATAATAATAATAATAATAATAATAATAATAATAATAATAATAATAATAATAATAATAATAATAATAATAATAATAATAATAATAATAATAATAATAGCATTTTTAGAAATTAGAGTCGATAACGCTTCCAACCATAAATGACAAGTACATTGGAGTACCAAACACTTCGAAGCTGACACATTCACAAATATTACTAGATTCATAGTACGTTAAAAATAAAAACACAACTTTTCATACGAAGCTTCAAATAAAAATTTGTTTATTGTTCTATAAACTAGACTTAAACGATCTCTAAAAACTAGACTTATACGATGTTTACATGGATACGAGATAAAATCACTAAAAGCTAAAAAGTTAAGTTATATTCAAATTTGAATTTAGAGCATTTACCGACGCACATATAAAATAATCAGTGAGTGTTCGAAAGACTCTCCGCACTACATTAAACCTCCAAACACTTCTATAACTAAAATTACCCCCTTACATGTATAACAAATTAGAAACGTAGTAATAGTTTTGTTAGAAATTAATATTTTGAATAAAAATCAATTTTGTTCAATCCAAGAACTTACTTCATCCTCCATTAGAGGCGGATTTAGGATTTTAATCTAGGGGAGTCGAAATGACAAATAATTATTAGTTATCAAGGGCGAAGCAAAAAAAAATTATACTCGAGTTAGTAACTAACAAAAAATACAAATAAAAGTACATTGCATATATCAAATTGAATATAATGTAATATAATTTAAAGCTAAAATAAGGTCACAATATCGATAAACCTTATAGGAGCAAAAACAATAATATATAACTAAAATCATAAAATAATTTGAATAATTATCTAGTTAAAGCTTAAAAAATCTGAAATTTGCGAACATAATAAGATCTTAATACAATTTAATAGAAAAATAGTTTATATGAGCCTCAAATTTTGTATGAGTTGGCAAATGGTATATATTTTCATTGAATTATATAGTTATTATTCTAGATATTAATTTCAAAAAAATTTGGAGGTTTTATATCACTTATGAACAAATGATACATTTTTTTAACGGTGATTCTAAATGGCGAGGAAACGGGTAAGGGAGGGGGGTGTGACCCTCCACCCCCTCGAGATGCGTGCCTGTGTGAATCTCGTGGGGGATGGGGGTCAAACCCTCCTCCCTCGCCCGTTTCCTCGCTCGTTTCCTCGCCGCCTAGCATCACTCTTTTTTTAATGTTAGCAATTACATATAAAACTGCATTGAAAACAAAAAACAGTAGGGGCAGGTTACAATGACAAAAATAGTAATTGTCAATAATTATAAAAAAATCATACGCTCGAAAATGACCGAAAATAAGTTTTTATTAAATTAAACAAATTTTTAATGTGAGCAATTACTAATAAAATTGCATTGAAAAAAAAAATTTTGAGCTCCAAGAGTATCGAACACTTATCATAAAAATATTAAACTTCCAACTACTATACCATTGAAGATGCATTGAAATGATTCAATAAATGATTATTATATTGTATTATACATTATATAATTAATTTTTTTTATAAATCTAATATTAAAAATATTTTGAAAGTTGATGGGCAGGTGCCCCTAACCCCTTAGTAGATTTATCTAAAAAAAAGATTAATATGAGAAGGGGAGCAGATATTTTCTGGATTGAGGGGGGCTCATGGGCATAGTGCACATAACCCCATCATGCACACATTTTTCATCCGTCGGATGCAAATAAAAACAATCCAACGTCTCTCCCTCTCTTTTACTTATTAAAAATTAAATATCTATTTATCTCTCTCTTACTTGTTACAAATTAAGCTACACTTCACTTATTATAAATTAAACTACACTTTTCACTTATTTTTTTCACCAAAATCTACACAATTCAATACACATCTCGAGAAAAATCAAATGGTCCAAATTTAATAGAACACACATCTCTAGCTAATTCTAACGGTCCAAATTTAATATTATGCTCATCTCGAGAAAAATCCAACGGTCCAAATTTAATAATTCACACATCTCGAGAGATATTTATCGAGATAAATGCATAATTAAATTTGTACCGTTAGATTTAACTAAAGATTTTTTGCCAAAATCTAAACGATTCAACGTGTATCTCGAGGACAATCTAACAGTTAGATCTTTCACAAAAAATCCAACGATTATATTTATGTGTTTCATTAAATTTGGACCGTTAAATTTTTCTCGAGATATTGAGTGTAATATTAAATTTTGATAGTTATATTTACCTAGACGTGCACATGAGCCCCCTCAATCCGTATTTATTCGCCACGTGGCAAATATGCAGAACTCCCGCTCCAAAGTGTCCAATGATTTACATAGCACAAAATTCCCGCGGCGCATTTTAGTCCGGACCCCAGCCCATCCTTTTCCGCCAAACTTTTGTCGGAAGCCTCTTACAATCATCCCAATATCCCATCCTTCTCAATCTTTCACCCTTAGATCTTCAACCGACGGTCACCTTCTCCCCTACTTCACTGATCACATACTCTCCGTCGCAGTTTAACCACTCTACACGCACAACACTTGAGTGCTCCAAAGTCTCGAAAAGCGGAAAGAAAGCAGAGCAAACAGAGTAAACAGAGAGAAACTCTGCAATTCAATAAAAATGGCAAAACCACCAAACCAATCTCCCTCACCAAACCCACTAAACAAAACCCTAGTTAAGGTTCTTGCACTCACCATCTTCTGTTCACTCTTCTACTTACTGGGTTCCTACTACTCAAGTTCCAATTCAGTCCCTCAAATTCCTCCATTTCACCAATCTCTCTGCACCCCTCAATTCAATCTCACAACCACCAAAACAAACTCTTGGGTGTCTCTAGATTTTGAACCCCATCATGGAACCTCAATCCCTGAAATCCCATCTCTTGATTCACAGATTTTTGAGTTCTGTGACAAGAACTTCACTGATTACTGCCCTTGTCAAGACCCATCAAGGGAAAAGGGTTTGATGCCTATAAGAGTTTCGATAAGGAGCGGCATTGTCCGAAGGAACATGAAGTGGTTCGGTGTTTGGTGCCGAGACCTGTTGGGTATAGAACCCCATTCAGGTGGCAGAGAGTAGGAAGTTTGCTTGGTTTAGTAATGTGCCTTATAAGAGATTGGTTAGTTATAAGAAGAGCCAGAATTGGATTAGGTTGGAAGGAGATCGGTTTGTTTTTCCGGGCGGTGGGACGTCGTTTCGGAATGGTGTGAAGGATTATATCAATGGGATTAAGAAGGTGGTGCCTTTGAAGTCTGGGAATGTCAGGACTGTTCTTGATGTTGGCTGTGGGGTGAGTCTTAATTTGAATTTCGATCATCTTGTTTTGTTTGTGCTTAGTATTAGTCAAGTAGTAAGTTTGCAACTCCAACCTTCATGGTGAAGCCTATCCTAATTCCTAAATATTTACATTATATGTGTTTTTATTTATTGTTGATAATTTACATTATGCATGTATTAATTCAGATATATAGATCAGTGGATACTTTTGAGTCATTACTAATTCACTATGGGGTAATTTCCTTTATTGTTTGCGTTTGCATGATAGAGGGAAGGATGAAACAACAGAGACTGAATTACGAATCTTCTTCGTGATGCCTTTGCAAATTGCCAAGTACATAGTAATTTGATCTAGCAATGAACATTGTGGTTCATGGTTGATATACTATGCATTAGTTGCTATGATAAAATTGATAGCAGAGTGAAAGTGGAAAAGGTGGTTGTTGAATTAGATATTAGCAGCTTACATATATCGGAAGTGTGTTCTTTAAAACATTTCAGTGTTTTATGTTCAACAATTTTTGCTTGTATAGAATTGAAATGTTTTATGTTCAACAATTTTTGCTTGTATAGAATACTGTCACCTAAGGTGAGGTGCGAGTGAATGGAAAGTTCAGCTTTTTTACTTTTGAGTTATATACTTCAATTTGTTGCTATACAAATTCATTACCGAGCAGTTGGACTCAGAACTTGGTAAAATAGCATATCTCACTTAGGATTGCTTGTGCTTTGTCGACATAAAGAAGGTTTCTCCAAAAGATTAGAAGTTGTTTCTAATATGTTACTATTTTTTTCTGATTTTCAGAATGTGATTGTTGGGTACCTTTTTCCACATAAAGGGAAAAATAAACTTGTTATTTTCTTGCCTTTGTGAATATTACAAATTTGTTTGTGTTGGTTCTTTGATGGGGGCAATGGAGAAATTTATTTCTGGCGATGTTTCCTTTGTAGCTTTTGTAGTTCTTATACTAATTGCAGAATTTTGTCTGAGATTGAATAAAAAGAATTCAGGCCGTGGCAAAATTTATTTATCTATATTCGTATTGTTGATGTATGACTCAGTTATTCATACCTATATATTTTTTATCAGGTTGTAACCAACACAGCGGCCCTCTTTAAATCATTTGTTAAATTGAACTTTTATTTCTTAAATTTTATTTCTTCAGGTTGCGAGCTTTGGTGCAGCTTTGATGGACGACAATATCTTGACAATGTCAATTGCACCAAGGGACATACATGAAGCTCAAGTACAATTCACACTGGAACGAGGTTTGCCAGCCATCCTTGGAGTAGTAAGCACACATAGGTTACCATTTCCATCGAGGTCCTTTGATATGGTTCATTGTTCCAGATGCCTTGTACCATGGAGTGATTTTGGTAGTCAGACCTTAGTTTTGTTTTTCAGTTGTATTATGGAATTTACATTTAAATGCTGATGCATTTCTGTTCATCTGGTGCCTAGATGGATTGTATCTGATAGAAATAGACCGCATCTTGCGTCCTGGTGGCTATTGGGTCTTGTCTGGGCCACCCATTGGATGGAAAGACAAGTATAGGGAACAAGTGTCTTTGGAGGAGCTTGCGAAGCGACTATGCTGGAAAAAGATAGCAGAGCAGGATCCAGTTGCAGTATGGAGAAAACCAACTAATCATGTCCACTGCACCCAAAAGTCAAAGATATTGAAATCTCCTCGTTTCTGTGATGATACTGATCCTGATGCTGGTTGGTTAGTTATCCTCATCAAACTTTCATATTTTAATTCTGGTTTCTTATTTACCAGTACTTGTTAAGCATAACATAAACTAACACTGTCAGAATATATACTTTATTACCGTTATCTTGAATAGCCTCAAGTCTCCCTTCATTTCTTAATTTCATTTGCAATTTGGGACTTCTTATAGGAGGGAAACAAATACTTGATAGCTATTATTTACTTGAGTTTAGGGATGGCAACTAACCCCTATACTTGGGTATGGGGCAGATTGGGGGGTCGGGGGTGTTGTCGGGGATAGTGACTACCCCCAGCGAGTACCCTGATGTACCAATCAATTAAATTAAATTAAATAAATAGATAAATCATTGGGGGTGAGAAGGGGGGGGGGGGGGGGGGGGTGCGGAGATCCTTGTTGGTAAATATGGAGGGAATGGGGATGCTCCTAAAACATTTGTCAGGGTTCAAGGCGACACAGGAATTGTGAAATCCTTTCTGTCCCACCCCATTGCTATGGAGGGAATGGGGATGCTCCTAAAACATTTGTCAGGGTTTAAGGCGACACAGGAATTGTGAAATCCTTTCTGCTCCACACCATTGCCATCCTTAATTTGAGTTCAAATCAGAACCTAAATGAGCTATCCTAGCCTCTAAACCCAATAAAATCTAACTATTACACAAACAACTTTTTTCCGTACCTTCTACATTTTTATTTGCCTTTTCCATGGGAATATGTGGAATATTTTTTTGTTGCGAGTCCCTCTTAAAGTACTCATAATATGCTGTTTAAGTTTTTGCATCTTGTTACCCCGTTTTGATAGAAGCTCCAAATAGGTACAAGAAAATGGAGCCATGCATTACACCTCTTCCCAAGGTGAAAAACATCAAAGATATATCTGGGGGTACTCTAGAGAAATGGCCTAAAAGGTTGAATACTGTCCCACCAAGATTGAAAAGCAAAGATACAAGTGTCAAAGTTTTTTATCAAGATAATCAGCTGTGGATTCGGAGAATTTCTCGCTACGTGAATATTCTCAAACCTGTATCACTGGGTACCTATAGAAACATCATGGACATGAATGCTGGTCTAGGAGGGTTCGCTGCTGCTCTGTCCAAATACCCGGTTTGGGTTATGAACGTGATTCCTTCTCATGTAAATAACACTCTTGGTGTTATTTATGAACGAGGACTCATAGGAACTTACACAAACTGGTTAGTAATATAGTAATTTCTTCGTTTTGCTGTTGGTTGAATTTGCTATGTTCGATGTCAAGTTCAGCTTTTTCTTTATGAAATCAATGTCAGTTTTAACAATTTTGCTTGCAGGTGTGAGGCATTTTCAACATACCCTCGTACCTATGACTTGATTCATGCAAATGGGGTATTCAGCATGTACATGGACAAGTAGGCTTCTATTCCTTTCTCTGCTATGCAAATCTAGAATTTGGCAGACAACTCAAAAGTAACCATCCGATTTCTATTTCTAATAATTCTATGTAGGTGTGACATTCTCGACATTCTCTTTGAGATGCATCGTATTCTACGGCCCAAGGGGATTGCCATAATAAGAGACCATGTCGACGTAATTGTTAAAGTAAAGAGCATCACTGACAGAATGAAATGGAACAGCAAGATCCAACATAGTGAGGGTAAGGCTCACCATCCTGAAAAAATTCTTCTTGTTGACGATTCTGACAGATGAATCAAACAAAGAGAAAACATGCCATTAACAAGCAACAAGTACATTAGATGGATTTCAACAAAGGGTTGGTAGGATCAAACCCATACAATATACAATTAGCTACCAGAAATGGCATCGGGCAGTGTGATGTAAGTTGTAGACTTGTGGTTGAGGTGCAGAAGATGAACCGACTTGAGCTTCAGATGCTCTCCCAAGACAACCATGGAAGCAATGTTGATCATCAATCAATTGGGTCGTAAAACTTGATAGTGCCCAAGTCTGGGCTTGTATTAATGGATAAAAACTGTGCAATGCAAATTTAAGATAGCATTCAGTTTGTGTTTTAAACAGCTACAATGGCGCGCATTGTTCAATGGAAGGCTTTGTGATTTCAATCTTTCTTATTTGTTCTTCGTTTTAATTTCTACCTTTTCCTACTATTTCCAATATTGTGTAAACCAGATCCGATAGTAGATGCACAATGCACAATGCACAATGCACAATGCACATTTGCTATTAGCAAATCTATTTTTGATTTGGGGTTTCAAGATTCACAGCACTTGTCGTCCACCACAAACTGTACATTTGAATTCGAATAAGCATTGCAATGGCCACCACCATCTCCAGCCTTTAAAACCTCCTGCCTTCAAAACCCTGATTATAGAGTTTCAATTGCACGTAAACATGTAACAAATTAACAATACTTTTTTTATGGATATTTTAATTGTTTTTTATTTAAACTTCAAACAGCTACCATCTTGACATTTGCTTCATTTTGAAATATCTGATTTCACCAAGGATCGTGTTTTGGTCATTTTTTTGAAATTACGAAAAGAAAAAGGATCAAAAGTTACATTTTTTGTAAGGTTTTTTAAAAAATTTTACAAAAATTTTGGATTTTTTTCTTCTAATTATCATTTCTTCTAATAATTTATTGATTTTTGAAACCATTTCCTGATTTTTTATTTATATATTAATTTCATATTTGTTTCATTTCTTAATATTCAAGTTTCATTTAATATGTTTAATACATTACTTACGTACATCTGATTTTTTTCACAAGTTTCATGTACCATCAAAATTCATTATATATGTTTCATGTATCATCAAATTTTTATATTTTTTCGTTAACACCCAAAATATTTCTTAAAATCAGGATATGGAAATTAACTTGAAAAACGAAATCACAATCCTCGGGTTTCACTATAGCACTGGTATTTAGTCCGAACAAAAATTTTAAAAAATTGTCAGATTGGTGATGCAACATAGTGCAAACAGTGGGTTCACATAGCATCTGCCTATGTAGCCCTCCGTCCCCCACATTGCCCATGTACCCAGTCGTCGTCTTCTTCTCTTTTTCTACCTCTTCACCAGCACCAACTTCAACTCATCAAACTCCACATTTGGTGATCAAAACCCCCTTCAAACAAGATCTTCAACACCCACCCACACACACAAAAGCCCTAATTTGTTTACAATGGAATCTCACAACACCACAAAGTCCTCAGACAATGAAGACGACTACGTGGAGTACATCCCGATCAAGAAACGTCGAGCAATGGAAGCCCAGAAGATCCTCCAAAGAAAAGGGGGAAATTCCTTCGCAATCGAGGACGAATCCGAACAATCCAAGCTGGCAGAAGTGAAGCCCAGTCTCCTCGTTAAAGCAACCCAACTGAAACGCGACCTCCCCGAGATCACCCCAACAGAGCAACTCATGCAACAGGAGAAGGAGATGATTGAACACCTATCTGACCGCAAAACCTTAATGTCTGTGCGAGAATTAGCAAAGGGTATCACTTACACTGACCCAATTGTGACTGGGTGGAAACCCCCACTACCTATTCGACGAATGTCCGCAAAGGAGTGTGAGGCAATTAGGAAGCAATGGCATATACTGGTGGATGGAGAGGAAGTACCGCCCCCCATTAAGAATTTCAAGGACATGAGATTGCCTGACCCGGTTTTGAAGAAATTGAAGGGGAAGGGGATTGTGCAACCTACGCCTATACAGGTGCAGGGGCTGCCTGTGATACTTTCAGGGCACTTTCAGGGCGGGATATGATTGGGATTGCATTTACGGGGTCAGGGAAGACGTTGGTGTTCGTGTTGCCATTGATAATGGTGGCATTGCAGGAGGAGATTATGATGCCCATTGTGCCCGGTGAAGGCCCCTTTGGGTTGGTTATTTGCCCGTCGAGAGAGCTGGCACGGCAGACGTATGAGGTGGTTGAAGAGTTTTTTATTCCCTTGAAGGAGTATGGGTATCCTGAATTGAGGCCTTTGTTGTGTATTGGTGGAGTTGATATGCGGTCGCAGTTGGAGGTCGTGAAGAAGGGTGTACATATTGTTGTTGCCACGCCTGGGAGGTTGAAGGATATGCTGGCAAAGAAGAAGATGAGCCTTGACAATTGCAGGTACGAAGTCTAATTTTTAACGTTATTTTGATGATTGCATCTGTTTGTTAGTTTGTTTTGTATCTTTAATTTCATTAGTTGAATAGTGCAAAAGAGTCAACTTCATAATCTGACACTTACAAGCTAATTTAGCTAAATCTCACACACAAGTAACATAAAATTTAACAAAACTAAGTAAAATTTAACAAAACTAAGAGGACTGTGATCCTTTATAAATGTGTTTTGCAAATATCTAAATGAAATGAGTGATAGGTGCGTGTCTTCAGCTAGTTGTATATGATATTTATGAGTAAAGGTATTTTAATAAATAAAAACATATGTTGATATTTTCCTAGTGATATCTATGATGTTTGTGATATTTTTATATTATCGTATTATCTAACAGGATCACGGTTATTACTAAACTTTCCCTAAAAGCACAAACTCCCCATCTTTCACCGCCATATCCACGATATATTATATATTTTGTAAGGACTGATCATTTTGAACAGAGGTGCAAGCCTTATTAACTTCTAAGGATTAAATCATCAGTTGAGGCGCGTATCTCAAGTGAGGCTCAGGCCTCGCATATCCCACCCTAAAACTGATGCCTATTTGTTGGCATGATACCATTTTTATGACTGATGGCTTAGAATGTATGAGACAGATAAATAAAAATGGTAAAAAAAGAAGACAGTACACGAAAAAAATAGGGTAGAGCATATGCAGGGAATCATTCCACTAAATTCTGCAAGGGCAAGGATCACAGGATGCAGAGATATTGATTCTGGAGGCTCTAGTAAGTAGTAACAATTGATGGTTCCATTCTGAGTGCAGAACTCGCACAAGCCATTCATTGTGCTTCCACCCTCTTTATATTCAAATATCAATACTAATTCAGTTAAAAGTTATGAACATTACAAAGACGAAATGAAGTAGACAAAAGTCCTGAGAAAGATGAGGGAAGCTTAACAAAGTAATCATTTTGGGAAGATTAAAAATTTGTGTTTGTTGGGGGGGGTGGTGGAGGCGACCTATCTAACCTAGATTGTTATGACCGTTGAATTTGGAGAATGATGAACGTAGAGGAGGTTTTTTTTCTCTCTTTTTTCTGGGAAAGTTTCATTTTAGGATGACAATTGGTGTAGCTCTCAGCCACTAGAGATCAGTTTTCTGACATGAATTAGATTTGGATAAAAGAGAAGGCTGTGGTGCGTGATTTCTGGGTAGAGAAAGTATCCAACCGCAGCTGGAGCTTCTGACTTAGACATAACTAATTTATGCGGCCAAACATTTATCTGGTGGTAGGGGCATGTTAGTTTTAGACGGCAAGTCAGTGGGGTTTTCGATAAAGGAATTCTACTTGATGTAGGTGTAAAGGAGATGAGATTGCCTTACCGGTTTTGATGAAATTGAAAGGCAAAGGGATTTTTCAGCCTACATCCATTCAGGTTCGGGGGCTGTGGTGATTCTTTCAGGTCGACATATGATTGGGATTGCACTTATGGGGTTGGGGAAGATGTTGGTTTTTGTGTTGATGTTGATAATGATGACTTTGCAGGAGGAGATTATGATGCCAATTGTGCCTGGTGAGGGGCCTTTCGGGTTGGTTTTTCGTCTGTCGAGAGAGTTTGCATTTGCAAGGCAGACTTATGAGGTGGTCAAGGAGTTTTGATTCCTTTGAAGGAGTACGGGCATCCTGATTGAGGCCTTTGTTGTGTATTGGTGGAGTTGATATGTGGTTGCAGTTGGAGGTTGTAAAGAAGGGTGACAATTGCAGGTACTAAGTCTTAACATTATTTTAATGATTACAGTTATTGGTTTGTTAATATTGCTTGGTTTCGATATTAAAAAGAAAAACGGTTTGGTTTATCGAGTATAAATTGCTGATTGGGCCCATTTTGCATGTAAAGTTATGTCCTAATAATTTTCACAGATCTCGAATACAGTGATGTAAAATTTAGCAAAACCAATAGCTGGATGTATTTTGGTGAAATTCGAAATGATAACAAAATTACAACAAACCGAGAAAATACATTTTCTGAGTACAGACAAGAGTCTTGGCATTGGTGGCAATTTTACAGTTTTCTGTTAGTTGATTGGGGTGATCTCATACAAGTTTCTTAGTCTGAAAAGTTCATTGTTAAGATTTAGTTCTAGAGAGAGTTGATTAGAAAACCTGGTATTCATAGTGCTGACTCGAAATGGTTCTGTGCATAAAGGGGAAACAGTCGATCAGAATTGTTATTTGAAAGGGTGTTAACTGATGTAGTTCATTCATTTTTTTGGCGGAAATGTTTTCATATGATCATATCAGAAGCACTTCCTTACTGGTTCTATTCTATCCTAATAGATGATGGAACAAATTGTTTGCAATTTTCAATGGGGCAGAGTCAATGGGTAAATAAGTTCCATCCTTTGAGTTGGAGTCGGTGGCTGCTCAAGAAAAGGTGTCCGTGGCTTGACCTTTCAAGAAAATGGGTAAACGGGTTTGAAGTTTTTTAGGTGCGAATGCATTTGCTGCCACACCCGGGAGGTTGAAGGATATGTTAGCAAAGAAGAAGACGAGTCTTAACAATTGCAGGTACTAAGTCTAATTTATAACATTATTTTGATGAATGCATTTATTTGTTTGTTTTGTTATATTTAGTTTCATGGTTTCAATAGTGCAAAAGAGTTAACTTCGAAATTATAGTGTTTTGCATGTTAATTTAACTAAATCGACAAACATACAATCTAACAAAACGGAGAGGACAGTTGACCTCTATAAATGTATTTTGCAATCTTCGAAATGATAACAAAGATTTGAGAGGTGTGTGTCTTCAGCTTGTTATATATAATACTTATGGTTGAAGTTTCTGCAAAATAGAGCTTATGTAGATATTTCCTACTGATATCTATGATGTTTGCAATGTTATTATATTATCCTATATAACAGTAGTCATGATTTTATATCGAAATCACCAAAGGATCTAAAAGTTCCATTCCTCTATATATGCGATATGATAATTTTGTTCAAAAAATAAGGATGGTGAAAATAAACATACACCATTTTGCACACCAAAGTGAGGTATAACCCTCATTAACTTCTAAGGCTTAAACCTCAGTTCAGGCGCATAACTCAAGTGAGGCTCCAGCTTCGCATACCTTTTTTTGCAACTGACCTGGCTTAGTAGGTAAGAAACACTCATAAAAATGATAAGAATAAAAAAACACGGAAAAAAAAAACAGGTTAGAGCATATGCAGGGGATTATTCTTATTAAATTCCACGAGGATCACAGGATACTGAAATATTGATTTTAGGGGCTCTAGTAAGTACTAAAAAGACATGGGTTCCATTCTGATTGCAGAACTTTGCGACAAGCCATTTACTGTGCTTTCACCCTTCGTATATTCAAGAATTTCAGGACCTCTTCCTCATCTCATCAAGTGTGCCCTATGGAGAGCTTCTTTGTTGGACTTTTAGGATTTTGGCTTCCGCGGTGGGGTTGTTTGAGAGGGGAATGTATAGTTCTTCACATCTCATCCAATTGCTCTAGCTCACTGTTCTGACTCCCAAGCAAGACAATTGGAAGTGGAATATTGCCACAGGTGTTTTCTTTGTTAAGCATTGCCATGACCAGGTGTTTCTGCTTAGAGTTGGGCAGGCAATCCCCAACATCGGAGTCTTCCAGTCTCCATCCTTGTGGCTAAAGTAGCCCCCTCCGTGGGCTAACGTTGAACAGGTGCTTGCTTTGCGAGTCTGATCTCAATTCTATTGATCATCTATTCTTTGCTTACCCTTTCTAACTTGCAGTTTAGGAATCTCAGTTGTTGCTAAGGTTTGGTTGTAGAGAATTCACTCAAAATTAGGTCCAAGCCTGACAAATCCACCAGTAATTCTTGTTACTTGAAGGCTAGAAGCTTGATTCCCTTTTTAAAGGTCCTCTTTGAGGTCGTCATTGGGGTTTGGCTTCGTGAAAATGTACTATTATGAAAATAAGAAGCTGCAATCAAAGCGTTTAAGAATCCAATTTAAATGCACCTAATTTCAACATCCATCTTTCAGCTATACGGATTTCAGACGTGATTCTGTATTAGAATATTTTCAAGTCAAGTAGGTTTCATCTCCATCTTTGAACTCTTTATCCACTATTTCCTTTTCTACATATGGCTTAAAGTACGTTTCTGCTATGCGGATTGTTGTAAAGTACTTGTGGGTAAGAGGCAGTACTATCCTCTTCATCTTGATCCCATTAACTATCACTGGATATTCACATCAGTATTATCCTCTTCATCTTGAACCCATTAACTATCACTGGATATTCACATCATTCCTTCTGCAGGTACTTGACGTTGGATGAGGCAGATCGTTTGGTTGATCTAGGATTTGAGGATGACATAAGAGAGGTCTTCGATCATTTTAAAGCACAGAGACAAACACTACTATTCTCTGCTACCATGCCTACGAAGATACAGAACTTTGCAAGAAGTGCTCTCGTCAAGCCTGTGACTGTCAATGTGGGACGAGCTGGAGCTGCAAATCTAGACGTTATACAAGAAGTTGAGTATGTCAAACAGGAAGCCAAGATTGTTTACCTTCTCGAGTGCTTGCAAAAGACCCCGCCTCCAGTTTTGATATTTTGTGAAAACAAAGCTGATGTGGATGATATCCATGAGTATCTTCTACTGAAAGGAGTTGAAGCAGTTGCCATACATGGAGGGAAAGACCAGGAAGAAAGAGAAAATGCCATATCTTCGTTCAAAGCAGGGAAAAAGGATGTCTTGGTTGCAACAGACGTTGCATCCAAAGGGCTGGATTTTCCTGATATCCAGCATGTTATCAACTATGACATGCCTGCAGAAATTGAAAACTACGTCCACAGGATAGGACGTACCGGAAGGTGTGGCAAAACTGGCATAGCAACAACTTTTATAAACAAAAACCAGAGTGAAACCACTCTTCTGGATTTGAAACATTTGTTGCAAGAGGCAAAACAAAGGATTCCTCCAGTACTTGCAGAACTCAGTGATCCCATGGATGATGTTGATGCCATCACTAACGCCAGCGGTGTGAAGGGATGTGCATATTGTGGTGGTCTTGGGCATCGTATCCGTGACTGTCCCAAACTGGAGCACCAGAAGAGTATGGCAATTGCTAGCTCAAGAAGGGACTATTTTGGATCAGGGGGTTATCGAGGGGAAATCTAAAGTCTAAACCGCTTGTATTGTACATGTTCTACTTTTTGTCGTCCTTTTAAATTCTGTATGAGGACAGGACCGAAAAATGTACTAATAGCTAACGCGAAGAAAGCAAGAGTTGGATTATTGTCTGGTGTTTCTGCTGCTTCTTTGATACTTAAAACTCTCTTACATCATGTTTTGATATGCTCATCTTCTTTTCATATGTTTATCTGATAATAAACATTTGTCATCTAAATGATGGAAGTTGGTGTATTTATGGGGTTCAAGATTGCAAATGAACTGCAGAGTTTGTTGAAATCATTTTAAGTTTTTTTTTTTTTTTTTAATACCCTTAACCCTCCCTACCCCATGCCGTGACGTGAATGTCACACCTCTACCAACTTAGCTGGTACACCTTATTAGTTGTTAGAACCCACACAATACAGACTCAACATAGGGGAAGTAGTAGCAGTAAATATTCATACATGAGCTAGAATGCTATCACACTGGACTAACTGAAGACTGCTTTACAATATATTATCAACACAAGGCCAAGCTGGGTTTTTAACAAGATCCAACTCAGAAATTCATATGCCTCTAGCAGAGGTTCGAACCTCTGATTCCGTCTGCCACAACTCTACCAACTAATTGGTACTCTATTGGCACTACTAAACCTTACTTCACACCCTTCCTACTTCCCTTTTTCGCCTTCAAAGCAACACGTTCTTCAGTAAAATCATTACAAAATTTATCTGCCTGTCTGGAATGAGAATTAGACAAACACCCATTGTTTTTAATCCCCAAATCTTCATACCCAGACCTAATTACACTCTTTTTATCTGTGACTGTAAATCGAGTGCCAAAACTTGGAATTCAGTTACTCTCTGATGCACAATCTCTTCAACTTCAACTTTTGCAAGGGTTTGTGTATTTCCAGTATGGGGTTTATCATCATCTGCTCTAAGACGAAAGAAACAAAAATCCAAAAAAATATACTTCAGAATTCACATAGAAAACACTAAAAAAAAATGAAAAATACAAAAAAGAGTTTCACATAATGAGAACAAGATATGCTACAACATCAAAATTCAAGTAATGGGTATCTAAGATTTGGTTCAGTAAATGTAGAAACTACTTGAAATTTATACTAATCTGCCTTCCAACATTTACCATATCTGTTTCATTTTTAATCTTAATTTGTTTCATTTTCCTAACACAAGTAGTTAGTTGTGATACAACAAAAACTTGGCATGGATACAAAACTAGCAAGCTTTTGATAAAGACAACATATAGTATGATCATCCATCAAGATAGACATGGTTGAAAGCTGTTGGGATGGAGTTGGCTTGAATAGTCGAACATCAAGTAAGGAGGAGTCGTCACTAAGGTTTATAAGGTTTGAGTCGTCCCACATCAAGTAAGGAGGAGTCGTCACTAAGGTTTTAAAGAGTCGTCAGTAAGGAGGAGTCGTTGCTATCCGCTCCCTAATAGCAATGAGGCCTTTTAAAATTAAAAACCCCACACCCAAGGCCCGGATGGTAGGCCCAAGTTGCGGGTGTTTAAGTTGTCAACAAAAGCCTCCTTGCTTCTCATAAAATATCACCAGTTCATGAAGCGTGAATGGTACGTGTGAAGCGTAGGAAATGAATTCTTTGATTTGCCAATGGAACAGTAGCGGATGTATTGAGTTTGCAATGGCATATGAATGGACGAAATGCAAGGATATGGAAATGATCAGTCTGTCAGAAGAGCATAGCCTTGACTTGAGCTAAAACACTGTATAATAGTACAGAGGTTTCGGCAACCCACTCAAGCTCATTTGATGACCGAGACCGTCTGATGATAAATTGTAGGCTTTTGGAACAGGGTTGTCAACTAGTTTTATTTTGAAACTAGAAATTTAGTTTCACATCAAAAGTATATGAACAATTTTGAGAATAATATTATGAACAACAATGATAAGTAGCAAAATTGTCATTTTTGATAATCCTGCAGGTATGTTTTGCATGAATAGCATCAAGACAAGTTTGCCAGCTGATAACATTGTTACACCATGGAAACATTGCTGTCTTTGGAGGAGGATTGCTTTCTTGAACAGTTCGGAGAACAAGCTCCAATCTATGCAAGATTCGATTACTACCGTTGTTCAAAGCCAAATCTTGTTTACAGACTCAAACCCCACACTGATGGAGCAGGAATTGACATGGTCTTGCAAGACAGAGAAGTATAAGGTCTTCACGTTCTCGAGACGGTGAACTGATCAAAGTTCCCTTCATTCCTCCCAATCAATCTAACATCATTATCATAGTAACCTCAATGGATCTTATCTAAAAAAATGAACATATGTGTGGTTCTGATCGAGTTCTTGTTATTCCGTCCCCATTATCCATTAAACCCGCTCTGAATAATCCCCCTTTGCGGGATTATTGCCGATGTAGTCATAAAGAGCTAATTTTTCAGGAATTTTAACCAGGCTTCTGATAAACTCTGATTTTCAGCTAAAGCAAAAACTTTGTATGAATACAAAACTAGCCGGCGAGACGCTAGTTCTACCCTACCTGATAAAGACAGCAGAGTGTCATCATCTATCAAGATATATTAAACGATTGAAGTCGAGCCTTTGTCTAAAACTAGCCCAACAACTGAAGAAGGAACATAAATAACATCTTTCTGTAAACCTTCATTGTTATACAGACATGGCTGAGAGAATCCAGGCTACCCATATAACATCACATATCCAGGAAGTCGCCATCCATTGTCCTGAACCACCATCAATATATGTCCATAAAGATGGCCCCATCAATGCTTCTTCATCATCCTTGATTCCTATCATTGACATTCAACGCATATTATCTGCATCTGCTACATCCAAAGAAAGAGAAGAAGAGATGGAAAAGCTTAGATCTGCCCTTGCTTCATGGGGCATGTTTCAGGTTGGTCTAATTTGGCTCTGATAATACAATTTTTTACTTGCATCATTTTAAGCATACAGATTCTTTTTGGTCTTCTTTGTATTTATGAGTTATTTGTTGTATCGAAGGATTGTCATTTCATTTTTCGAAGTAATTTTGGTATTTTGATTTTAAGAAATATTTCATTGTGTGCAGAAAAAAAAGAAAAAATTTCGATTAATATAATTTAAGCATTTTAAACTCTTACATAATACATAAGGAGTCTCAGGAGACTCATAATATCATACAAACTACATCTTGCATAAGAATTGCTTATATAATAAAATTTTAATACTAAACTCAGGTTATACCGAGTTAAAATGTACGGAGTTGAATTGGCCAAATGAAATATATATATATTTTGGATTTCGAAAGAAATTTCAGTAACTCGAAAAAAAGAAATATTTCATGAAATTTTGACCTTTTTTTGAGAAATCACATTCCTATGAGTATGACATGTATGGATTTCAGATGATAGGACATGGGATACCAAATTCTTTACTGGACGAGGTCCGTGAACTAGCAAAGGAGTTTTTTTATTTGCCAATGGAACAGAAGAAAAGGTACTCAGTCTGCAATGGCACATCAATGGATGATATACAAGGATATGGAGATGTCCGCAGTCTGTCAGAAGAGCGGAGCCTTGAATGGTCTGACAGGTTGTATCTCTTGGTAAAACCACAGGAGCAGAGGAAGCTTAGTGTCTGGCCAGAAGATCCGAAGCGTTTCAGGTTCTTGACATTAACCAAACCTAATTCGTACTTGCAGCTATATCACATACCAATTATACCAAGCAACCAAAAATAGGAAACATAACATTTCTAATAATCTTGCAGGGAAGTTTTGCACGAATATAGCATCAAGACTAGTTTGCTAGCTGATAACATTGTTAAAACCATGTCAAAATTGCTGTCGTTGAAGGAGGATTGCTTCCTCGATCAGTTCGGAGAACAAGCTCCAATCTATGCGAGGTTCAACTACTACCCTCATTGTTCAAAGCCTCATCTTGTTTACGGTATCAAACCTCACACTGATGGAGGAGGAATTACCCTCCTCTTGCAAGACAAAGAAGTAGAAGGTCTTCATATTCTCAAAGACGGTGAATGGATCAAAGTTCCAGTCATTACCCATGCTTTGGTTGTCAATATTGCAGATCAAATGGAGGTACATAAGTCTTTTCCATCTTCCATTTCAGAACAGTAGTTCTCCAAAGGATGATTTTCTAACATTTAGATGTATTTGCTAATTGTTGATCCAATGTTGACGAATCATTGTGTATGACCAACTTTCACAGATAATGTGCAACGGGATGTTCAAGAGCCCGGTACACAGGGTAGTACCTGATTCAGAAAAGGATAGACTCTCTTTGGCTCTATTTTACTCACCACATTTTAGTAAAGAGATTGGACCTCCTGATGCATTGATTGAAAAATGCGGGCAAAGGTTGTTCAAGAAGGTGAAGGTCAAAGACTATGTTAAAATCTTTGTCGAAAGATTCTGGCAAGGAAAGAGTGCAATCGACTATGCCAAAGTTTAATTTCAGACTGTGTTTGATTCATGTAATCCTATTTATCACTAGAAATAGTTTCAACATTACGCATTTTCAATGCAAATGATAATTTTGTATGTTTGGGTGGTTCTAAGAATATCCAAAAGAGTTTCTCTCCTGTTATTCAAGATGCAAAACCATGGAAAATTGCAGGGCAACCCGAATCAAATCAACCATTTGAAGCACAAGGTTACCAGTGCAAACCTTACATAATTTTTTCTCCACGCCAACCTTGGAGATGCTCAAGTACAGCTTAATAAATACAAAAACTAACTGCTCCAGCAAGATATATGTTAAAACATTGGAGTCAAATCTCTACTTACTGTTTAAAACTAGCCCATGATATAAGGAAGGAACATCCAATTGGTATCTTTCCATCAATATTGTACCATATGGATCGGGTCATCCGTATTGATGTCCCCATTGATGCTTCTTCATCATGTTCGAATCCCATCATTAGATCTGCCCTTGCTTCATGGGGCATGTTTCAGGTTAGTCTAATTAATTTGGCTCTGACATGTAATTGCAATGGAGCTTTACTCACATCATTTGCACCATAGACTCTTTTTGGTCATCTTTGTAAATAAGTCATTTGTTGTATGATTGTATCACTATAACATGTATGGAATTTCAGATGATAGGCCATGGGATGCCAGATTCTTTACTTGATGAGGTACATGAATTTTGCCAATGGAACAGAAGCAAAGGTACTCATTTCGCAATGGCACATCAATGGATGACATGGAAGGATATGGAGATGTTCGTAGTGTGTTAGAAGAGCGAAGTTTTGATTGGTCTGACAGGTTGTATCTCTTGGTAAAACCACAAGAACAAAGGAAGCTCAGCGTTTGGCCAGAGGAACCGAAGTGTTTCAGGTACTTCTAGCTATATCACATTCGCATATCAGTTGTCAGTTAGTTGTACCAAACAACGATAAATATCAACAGACATTTCTAATAATCCTGCAGGGAAGTTTTGCACTGAGTATTAGTCTATTTGTGCAGAATCTAGAGAATCAAAGGCTTGTCTCAAAGACATCCAGGATACTATGCTAGGAGCCTAACTGTAATTGAAACAAGTAACAACCCAGATGCTCGAGCCTACAAACTAGGACCTCATTCGGACCTTCTTCAAAGCCTGAAGATTTGATTTTTTGTTCCTTCGAATATCTCTCTATCTCATCATCACTCCCATTGCATTCTAATTGACACATACACGGAAAGACATAAAGAGAAGATATAAAAGGGTTTCACATATTTAATCAGTATTCGTTTGATCACACTGTATATTCCCCCATCTCATATCTTGTTTGAAATGAAAGTCATAAAGAGAGAATCTATAAAAGAATGAAAGCAACATTTGCTATAACATTTTTTCGATGATAAACATTTTCTGTAACTTAAAGACATTTCATCATACTTACATTTGAACAAGCAACATAACTAAGTTACACTAAAAGATATCGGGCAGAAGTAACTAACTCTATGACATGCTTTAGGATTTCAATTCATCTCTTGTCCTGATTCCCTTGCAGAACCATTCTTTAGTAACTTAGGTCCCCTTGCTATCGCATCTGCAGTCTCCGCATTCTCGAACAACTGCTTCCTCAGAACATCATGAAGATGACCAAAAAGCTGCTTCTTCAAAGACTCAAAAGCCATGTCCAACCTCTCCAGCTGCTCCATAGCATTCTTGTTATACATAAACAATCCATAGTAAAGATCAAAGCTATCTCCCGAAGTGTTGTCAACCAAACCTAACAATGTCTCATACCCTTTAGTGTTTATAGGCGTCGAACTCAACACCAACTTCTCCAACACCCTCCCCACAGTATGAGTCATGAACTGCGACCCAGCCGCATGCCTATCATGCTCTGCACACGACATTTCTACCATGTTACATCCCTCTTGCGCGAAAACATCCAAAAACCTATCACACCTACTCATTCTAGCCTTCTCATTTCCAATTCTCACTTTATCATACACAAAGTTCAAACCTTTCCACCCATTCTTACCACTCTCCGGTCCAAACATCGGATGTGTACATAGAATATCGAATTCCACAGGCAAATTCTGCAAAAACAGACTCCTAGGAAACTCCTTCACAGATAGCACATCAACAAACAGAGTACTCCTCTTCAATCTCAACAAAGGAAATGACTTTAACACAGATTCTGTTGAAAGTATTGAAGTACACAATATAATTACCTCTGGGTGTTCTTCGCAAAGGTCATTAGGATCAGTAAAGAATGAAACCCCAAATTGCCGAGCAATTTCAGAGTAATCCGATCTCGAATGAGCCAACACACAATGCCCTTGATTCACCATTGTTTTCGCCAAAAACTGGCCGAAATTCCCAAACCCCACAATCCCAATTTTGAGTTTTTGCTTCTTCTCCAATCGATTATTTAACTTCGCTTCCATATCGTAAGGTTGGGCGGCATCCAGAGCTTTGATTTGAACACATTGCTTTCGAAGGAATGATAAAGTTGGAGTTTTTGGGGTCACTTTGAAATGGGTTAATGGCGGAAACTGAAAGAATCGAAGATCCATTGGAGAAGGGGTTGCAGAGACTGTAAAAAGCTTGGGTTTTGCAGGTTGAATTGATGAAAAACTCAACATTTTGAAGAGAAATCGCAAGAACAAACGAAAGGGGTTGAAGAAGAGCTTCAAAGCTTCAATGGGTTTCTTGGATGAGAGTGATTAAAACCCTTAAAGATTCGATTTTTATAGGGGAGAAATCCAGAAGAGGTAGAACAAGAAAGGCATGAGTTTGTTACGAGCTGGTTATCGTTTCAAAGAATCCATATTTTTAAGTTAAGTGAAAGGTTTGAAGTTTTGAGCTTGGGATAGGCCGAAGGGGTAAAAGTTTGTTTAGGGAGAAACAAAGATTGACCCGACTTTGAATGTTTATTTTGATTCAACCAAATCATTTTAGGATTGCACAAATACTTCATGAAGATTGTTGCGTCAAGTAATTGAGCTTTGGAAAGGAGAGCAAAAATAATATTGACGTGGGAGGCCCCTTCCTAACATTGTTGCGTCATCTGTGTGAAGGTCTCAAGACACGAATGTGATTACCATAATTTTCATTTCAAAACATTTTCAAGTGATTGAAGTTGTGTTTATTAGATAACTCAGAGTACTACAACGTTTGTGTTTTGATCAACTTGAGAATCAGTCTCGATCAAGCACATAAATTGGCCGAAAGTCAGGAACACTATCCCATTTTCATTTTTCGGACAGATTTGCGCGATTTTAGTAAAATGACTATAACTTGCTAATTTCAAAACATTTTCAAGTGATTCAAGTTGTTTTTATTAGATAACTGAGATTAATACAACACTACACCAAATTGGCATTTTTGTTACAATCCAAAAAACTGTAACACGTTTGAGCTATAACAATCCACAAAGCGATTCAGTAATTGTATCACCACAAATAGTATGGGCTTTCAAGTGATGCTATTCATGGTGATCTAATTTATTGTATCACTTTTTTTGTGTAACTATTTTTCATTTTGTTGACTAAATTTAGTTTTGACTTGAAATTGTTTGGTGGATTGTAATAGCTCAAAAGTGTTACTGTTTTTTAAGTTGTTATCAATATGCCAATTTCATGTAGTGCAACTTTTATGTTTGATTAACTTGAGAATCAATCTTTATCGAGCACATAAGTTGGCCGAAAGTCAAGAACACTATCCCGTTTTCATTGCAAGACAGATTTGCGCGACTTTAGTAAAGTGATCATAACTTGCTCATTTCAAAAAAAATTCAAGTGATTCAAGTTATGTTTATTAGATAACTCATAGTACTACAAATTTCATGTTTTGATAAACTTGAGAATCAGTCTCAATTTTTAAATTGGTCGAAAGTTACCCTATTTTGCCATTTTTCGTTTTAAGTTTGGATTTCTCTGTTATGCATATTTATTGGTGGTGTGAGAAAGTTTAAAAAAAAAAAAAAAATCGATGGTGGTGTGAGAAAGAGGAAATGGTGGTGTGATGTAGTCGTTGCCTAATCTAAATATACTTTCCAATATTCTCTTAAAATTTCCCCCAATTTATCTCCACTTTCTCTCTTCCCTCTTCATCTTATTCATCTTGTCTACATAAATTTTATAGACCACAAAACAAATTGTACAAAGAATGAAATGCATGAACTACAAAATAAAGGAAAAAACAACTGCATTCACATTTTTCTCCAGGCCTTCAGTTTGGCAAACTAAACCTAGAATTTTGAATAAAAAAAGAATTTAATACGTTTAGATTTTTATTGTTTGTTTTTTCGTCATTTGTATTTCTGTAATTTTTTTCATTTATAGAGTTTTTTTAGTTCTCTTCGAGGGTTTTGTACGTGTATAAATTATTGTTATAGAGAAGATGAAGAAAGAGTAAGAAAGTGGAGAGAAAATAGGGAAAGATTAGAGAGAATATTAAGAATTATTTTTTAGATTAGTTTCCTTAAAACTTAGGATTCATAAAATGATGGTTGTTGCTAAATAACACCACCAATTATGCTAATGGACACTACCACCTTTTTTTTATCTACTGAAGGACACCACCACCTTCACCTTCTCTTCTCTCTTCACCGGAGCAACAACACTTTGGAGGAGGAGGCGGGATGGTGGTGGTGATTGAAGGAGAGGAAGAAAAAAAGAGGGGAGGAGGAGAAGAAAATGTGGCGGTGGTGGGATTGTTGAAGGAGGAGGAGAAGAAGAATAAGAAAAAATGATGGGGAAGAGGAGGAAAATAATAAGAAGATTGGAGGATGAGAGGTGGCGGTGGTGGGGATTGATGGAAAAGAAAAGAAAAATGTAATGGGGTGGAAATTAATAAGAAGAAGAAGAAGAAGATGGAAAGATGATGAGGAGAGGTGGCAGAGTGGTGGTTGATGGAAAAAAATAAGAAGATGGGATGAGGAAGAGAGGTGGTAGTGGTGGGGATTGATGGAGGAGGAAAAGAAGAAAAAGAAAAAGAAAAAGAAAAAGAAAAATAATAAGAAGAAGAAGATGGGAGGATGCGGATGAGGATGAGGAGAGGTGGTGGTGGAAAGGGGAGAAGGAAAGGAAGAGAGGTGGCAGGGTGGTGGTAGTGAATGGGAGGATGAGGAGGAGGAAGAGGAAAAGAAAGGGAGAGAAGAGAAGAAATGTGGTAGTTTTTTTTGTTTATATTAGTGGTGTACTTCAGCAGGTGGCGATATTCTTCAAAAAGGTGGTAGTATCCTTCAGAAAGTAGAGCACTGGTTGTGTCCATCAGCAAAAATGGTGGTGTTATTTAGCAACAGCCTAAAATGATTAGTATTAACTATAATTAGATGATCAAAAAATTCCAATGACCGAGATTGCTAGACCACGTGACCCTGATTTATCACATGGTCGGCAAATTCAAACTCCTAAGTTGAGGCGTTTAGCATTACTTTAGTCTCGAGCATCTCCAATGGTAAAAGTTAAAAGCTAAATTTAGGGGTCCTCTATTTCTTCATCACTCCAACCACATTCCCTATTTTAACTTTTTTATCATTATTTTAATATATTTTCAACTTTTCTATACCAATTTAATTTCAATTATATTATTATTAATTTCAACTTAATATAATTATACTATAATTAGTTTCAATTATATTATTATAATATTATTAGTTTTAATTATATTATTATTAATTTCAACTTAATTTAAATTTGACTAATTAAAAGATTTTGGAGTTTTTAAAAAAATTAGGAAATCAAATATTTGGAATATTTTATTATTATTTTAGATATAAGAGATGGTTTGGTTCCCCCTAAATTTAGGGAAAAGTTGGATGTGGAGTTATTATAGGGGATTGATTGGAGGAAGGATTTTCTCCATGAAACCCCTAAAATAGGGGATTGATTAGAGATGCCCTTTGTAAGTTTATTGAATCCAAGCCCAAACCTAGTTGGCATGAACAATTTGTTGTAACAACTCGAGTTGGATGGCCATCAAAATTGATATGGCTAAAGCCTACGACAAAGTTGAATGGTTCTTCTTGACTCAACTCTTGGCAAGGCTGGGTTTCTGGGAAGAATGGATCCAAATGATATCTCAATGGACCCCCCCCCCTCAATCCATTAAACCTTCTAGGGGCATCCACTTTCCCCTCATCTTTTTATCTTTGACAATTGAAGCTTTTTCCCACCTCCTTGCACGGGAAGAATCCAAGGATATCATTAAAAGAATCAAAATCAGACGGCTATCCCCTTCCATCAGCCATCTGTTCTATGATGATGACCTCATGCTCTTTTGCCGAGCATATTTAGCCGAAGCTCATTCGATCAAAATCATCGTAAACCTTTACTACTCAGCCTCAAGGCAAGGGATAAATTTCGACAAGTTCTCAGTTTTCTATAGCTCCAATGCCCACCAAAAACACTCTAAGATGATTAACAAAATCCTCGGGTCCAAGTTTTACAATCCCAAGGACAAATACCTCGGATCCCCGCTCCTCTTATCCAAGAAAAAAGTAATTATTTTCAATTCTTAGTGGACAAAGTCAATGTCAAACTTTCGAGTTAGAAATTCAAAGTCCACTCCCAGGCAGGCAAAACGATCATGATCAAAGCTGTCATCAATTCCATCTCAGTGTATACTATGCAAACCTTCATCCTCCCCTGTTCTATTTCCACAAAAATTGACAACCTGGCTCGCAATTTTTGGTGGAATGGCTCAGCAGACAGCAGTCAAACACATGTGTACTTGGAATTGGATCTCGCAGCCTTGCTTATTAGGAGACCTGAACATTCCAACTATCAAGAATAAAAATCTTGTTTTAATGGCAAAAAGTATGTGGCAAATCTTTACTTCACCCCTTAATGCCGAAATCTTTCATCTCAAAGCTCTATATTTCAACCAAAAGAGCATCTCCCATATTTCCAAAGCTCCGTCCATTGCCTCATTTGCATGGAGAGACAATATCACAACTTTGAAAAAAATGAACAAACATGTCTTTTGGTAAATAAGATCTGACAACAATATCGATATGTGAAAAGACTGTTGGGTTAAGCCAGGTAACTGTTGGGTTAAGCCAGGTCTTTTACTTGCTAATTGTGTCTCTGTACCTCTAGACCATAATCTTCCCACCATCACCTCGGATTGGATTACTCATAATGGCCATAACCCTCAATGGAACTCTACCTTGATTGACTGTCTTTCTTGGCCCTATGGCCAAAAACATCACTGATATCTTGATTAGACCCTCAGAGGACCCCGACATTCTGATATGGCTTCCTAACAAAATTGAAATCTTCTCAGTCGAAACTGCAACCAAAACCTTTACAAGTGAAGATTCAGTTTGCTCAACTTCACGTCTTCTCTTCCATGCCCACGACAATAAATTCCTTAGAGATCTATGGAAGATTTGAGATCCCCCATGCGCTCACTTTCTTCTCTAGAAACTAAGCCAAAACATCCTCCCTATTATGTCTAACCTGGTTAGATTACACACTCCTATAGAAGACCGATGCCCCTTTTGTAACAATCACTCTAGGGATGTTACCCACATTTTCTTTCTATGCCCAGTCATACTCCATTTCTGGCGTAGCGTGCCAATCCCAATTGACTGGGTATATGAAAGTTTCGAGCCTCCCTTTCTTCACTTTTATGTGGAACTCTGCAACAACTGCGTTTTCAACAAAATCAAGTTTTGTCCCATGAAATTTATTTCTGATTTTTATCACACCTGGAAAGCTTGGGACCACCAGTGGTTTTTTACTCCTTCTTCCACTCCCTTAGATAATCTCAATTCCATACACCATATGTTGGAAACTACTGTAACTGATCCTCACCCCCATAGCATCTCAGAAAGTCACGAACCTATCATACTTGGGGCCCCGACTGAATCTGCAAACACCCATATTGAGCTAACTAAGGCCATATCCACTTAGCCAGATTCCATAGTTATTGTTACATATGATGCGAGTTTCTTCGCAAATTCCCAATAAGGAGCAATTGGAGTTTAACAGTCAATTTGCATGGCGAGGTCATTGCCAAAGTTGCCAACCCTATTGCAGGAAAGGTGTTGGTCAATACTATGGCAGAATATTATGCAGCGAAGGCAACGCTCCTTCTCATCTAGGCAAAGCAATGGAGAACGGGCTTAATGTTGAGCGATTCAGGGACACTCATTTCCATTCTCAACGTTGATCAGCTTCACCCTAGGACGGTCACACACTGGGTATGGCGTTCACTCATCAGTAGTATTAGGAGGATGCTAGCTTTTCATACTTTTTGGTACTACTCTTAACTATGAAGCTCATGATTTAGCTATTTATGCAGGACATCAGTATTGTAATGCTACTTATTAATTATATTTGCTATAAGCTTTTTAACAAAAAATAAAAAATAAAATAAAATAAAAATGGAGACTTTAAAGACTAGTAGCAAAACTCATAAAATGATAAGATTATGTTGATAAAAATAAATGTTATAAATAAGGTTTTTCATATATATGTTAGATTCTATAAAGATGTTTATTGTTCGGTTTGGATCATTTCTTGGTAAAAATCGCCAGCTAAACCAACATAGCCAATTTGGCAAAATTATAAATGGAACCAAAGCCAATGTACATAAACCAAACCATGGAATTCAATTCATCGAAAAACTACACTTACCTTTAATGAAATTTTGAGATTGCAATCATCATCAACATCTACTATATATGTGATCAATGGTGTGAATAGAGCTTCTATGGACATGAGAATCACATTCTATGGAGAAACCAAAAAGTGTAGTTCTCATGTCCATGGGAGTTACGTTCCGACCATTGAATGACATAACTAAATCATATGCCCACTTCAAGTTCAATTACATGTGAAGCATAAGTAAAATTGTCACCCTAAAAATACTTTAAATTGAAGGTATACCAATTGAGTCTCCTGACTATCGAAGTGGCACAACTAATTTAGCACACAATTTATAAAAACACGACACGTCTCAAACCACAATCAACTGTAAGAAAGAAATTGATGCCAACCATTAATTACCTCAGGCTCATTAGCCGCGGGGGAGAGTTTTCCCCATGGCTAAAAACAGTTGCTAAACAACTTTTTGGTGTAGTTAATTGCAAACTTCTCTAAAAGCTTAAGCTTGTAGAGAGAGCGTATCTAACATATATCAAGTGTCGGGGTCTATGGAGCATGTAGCTCCATATAGAGTGTACATACTTCTAGTCTCAATAGAGAGGGATGAACACTTAAGCTATAGACTATAGTTTCACTACAAAAAAAAGTTAATTCAGCAACGGCTAAAGGCCGTTGCTAATTGTCATAAAATTGTCGCAAAAATGAATTAGCAACGGCTTAACAACCGTCGTAATACCGTAGCTATTTCAATCGTCGCTATTTGAATCCGCGACGGGCAACTATCCTGTAGCTAATTTGCAACAGCTAACAACCGTCGCTAATTCGAAAAGTGTTGTAGCTAAAGTTGTTTCAAAATTTGGCCAAAGCTGTCGCAAAATGAGCATTAGCGACGGTATTTGCAGTGGCTATTTAGCTACGGCAAGGAAGTCGTCGCTAAGTTGCAAATCCAAAAGATCATTAGCGACGATATTTGCCGTGGCTATTCACTAAGCTGCAAATCCAAATGATCATTAGCGACAATATTTGTCGTGGCTATTTAGCGACGGCACGTAAGCCGTCGCTAAGTTGCAAATCCAAATGATCATTAGCGACAGTATTTGCCATGGCTATTCACTAAGTTGCAAATCCAAATGAATATTAACGACGATATTTGCCGTGGCTATTCGCTAAGTTGCAAATCCAATTGACAACATAGCCACGATATTTGCCATGGCTAGTTAGGTACGGCTTCGAAGCCGTCGCTAATCTGCAAATCAAATTGACAAAATTGTGACGCCTTTTGCCGTGGCTAAAGAATTTACAAATGAAAATTCATTTTTTATAATAAAATTATATTAATTTTCAGATTTGTCATATCTTTTTTATTGTCATTCAGAAGAAACATCTCAAACCTGAACACAATAATATTAATTTTCGTATAATAAATAACTTGTCCATCACAAAAAAATACAATCTCAAATACTCTATCAACCTCAAATTGAAATTGTATGTATATAAATTTATATATATACAATTTCAATTTGAGATATAACTCACTTAAACTTAAATAACTACATAAATCATAGTGATCGTCTATGGGACATACAACAAAAATGATACATACAACAATTCAGGTGATCTTGCACACCATATCGATCATCCCACAAAATGTCTTCTACTTCAAAATTTCATATCTTCCACTTCAAAACCAATATCAATTCAGCAACACCTAAACCTGTAAAATTTGAAGGAGCAATGCATGAAAAACGTATTGAATGCTTAAACTATGTAATACAAATCGCATAAAGTTTCACATTCAAATGCAGACTCTAAGTTACAACTAAGATGCTTTTTTACATTACTAATCAACATCTTATTAGATAGAATAAAATATTATTTTCTATTTTGAGTTGAAGCATTTGAAGGATCGACAAAGGTAAGCGAAACATATTATCAAATCGACAAGGATAAGTGCAAGGTTGGCTGCAAGAACCTATAATAAAACAAAAACAAACTAACCAAGAAAGTATACTAGTCAATTGATTGTGCTTGCCAATTGACTTTAAACAAACTTCAGCATTTAAACGCTGTTAATACTAGCATTTAAACTTGCTGCCATTTGACTTTAAACAAACTTGCTATTGCTAATTGAACAAACGCTGAAATGCTGAAATTTAAACACTGAAATGCTGAAGTTTAAACGCTGAAATGCCGAAATTTAAATGCTCAAATGGGAAATGCTGAAATTTAAACGCTGATGAAATGGTGAAATGCTAGAACGCTAAAATAAATGTTGAAACGCTGAAATAAATGCTTAAATAAACGCTGAAATAAATGCTGAAATGAACTTACTACTCAGAAAGCAAGTTCAAGGAGGTGCATACAATCTTCACTACAAATGTGAAAACCCAATGATAATGCACCTATGTTTTGCAGATGACCTCATTGCATTCTTCAAAGGCAATAAGCATTCAACGGTTGGTCTACAACATGTCCTGGATGTATTCAAAACCTGCACTGGATTGGGTGTTAACAAAAACAAGAGTGCCTTCAGCCGTCTTCTGTGCTGGCATATCTGCAAATGAGCTGCCCTTGATCAATAGACATCTCTCGTTCTCTATAGCTAACTTGCCAGTGAAATACCTAGGGCCACTTCTCGACTTACTGGCAGGACCTACTGGCAGTTTATCACTCAAATACTCATATGAAGCTATACGTCATAGGAACAAAGATGTTGAATGGAGCAGATTACTGTGGTACAAAGACAGCATTCCTCGACACAGTTTCATCACTTGGATTGCAGTGAACAATAGGCTCAAGACACTGGCTAAACTAAGAAGGTGGGGATGAAATCTCTTGGTGCTGTCATGAAATGGAAACTACACTTCATGAGTTACCAACACAAGACAATTGCATATTATTGCTGGGAAAAGCCACCAAAGGACTGGCACAAAGCAAACTCTGATGGGTCACTTATGGGAGCAATAGGAGGTTATGGTGCTATGATCAAAGATGACAGGGGAGAGGTTGTGGCTGCGTGCACTGGCTCGACCCTGGGACACTCAATGATCAAGCGTGAATTACAAGGTTTTGAAGCAACATTGACCCTATGACAGAATCATAACATTCAGCAACTCGTCTTTAGTTCTGACTCCCTGTCACTCAAAGCGTACTTGGAGAGGGATAAAGACCCACCATGGGACCTGCGACATATTATCACCAAGATCAAAAGAGAACTGAGCACCCTAACTGACTTCAAAATCCAACACCATTACAGGGAAACAAACAGAGTGACAGACCACTTAGCGAGCTTATGTCCGAATGTACAGTTCTTTGAAATAACTCCTAGTTCCTTTGCGGAGGACCTAAAAAAAATGGCTTTAAAGCCTCGCTGCCTAGACAAACTCGTATATGCATGATACTAAAAAGGAGTGCAATGGTTCAATGGCTTACATGTGATTTTATAAGTTATTCAGATCTGAGTGCCTTGCTGATCCATACCCGACCCTTGCCATCCCTAACACACAAGTGCTTAAACATAAGCATCTTTCAATTCAATTTGTGCAGTGAATAAAAATTGCGTCAGAAACAAATTTTCTACCAAGTTTCATAGCTGTCCTCTCTTCAACGGTTTTCTTTCACTCATAAAGAATAAATCCCTCCAACTGAAGGTTTTCAGAGAAAATAGATTGCAAACAATGTGCATCAGAATAAATACAACAGTATTGGATAAATAGAGTATAACTTTTTTTTCAATGTGTTACTACAAGTTAAATACTGTTAGCAAGAGGAAAATGCATTGGCACATTCCTCTAAAAAACAGAACAAAAAAAAGACAATTACAAACAGGATCAAATGGGGATCTTACTATGTGCAAGACTGTACAAAGAATATCAGTGGCGCGATGATTGTCAGCGTTCCATTACCTGCGATATATAAATAAGTAACATTATCAGATGTGAGAAAGAGGAAGGGAAATGGACAAGTGAACAATCTAGATCAGCTGGAAAGGTGAAGATGAACCAGTGTGAGAAAGAAGTAAAATCATGTAATGAGTATGTTTCTTCATTCTCTCTCTATCAAACTTCTCTGACACTCTGAGAACTCAATTACAGGAGCAGATGTTTCTGACGAATTCCAAAATCTTTAGACTTGATAGAAAAACATGCTATGTAGGACACGTTTTTTTTTTTGAGGATATTTAAGGCATCATTTGAAGAGTTCACTTAGGACACCTGAAATCTCAGGACCGGCCTTGGTTCCGTATACCTTTCTGTAATTTAGAAGTTACCAAGGAAATATCTAAAAGAATTAACTCCTAATACCAGTTAATTCAGGTTGGTAATGGCTGGCTGTTATTCCAAATTAAAGAATAGCTATATCCTTCTATCCATTTGTACATGGACTCAAGCTCTATCTTTCTATCCATTTGTACAGAGACTTATTGCATCATGTGGAATTTGTAACCATTCTTTGAGGACATTAGTGGGGAATGCATTTGCAAAGTAGAGGATCTTTTATGGTAGCAAACAAAAATATGGCAGCAAAAAAAAAAAAAACATAATATGGCAGCAAACCAAAAAAATATATTGCAGCAAACAAAATATGGCAGCAATCAAAACAAAACAAAACAAAATATGGCAGCAATCAAAACAAAACAAAATATGGCAGCAAACAAAAAAAAAATTGGCAAAACAAAAAAAAAAAAACTGGCAGCAATCAAACTGGCAACAAAAAATATTTGGCTTAGTTACTATATAGGATTAGTTTCATATATAGCTTGGCTAAGTTTAATTACTGCATAGGATTAGTTTCATGTATCAACAACAAATAGCTCTCCTAAGTTTAACAAAAAAAATAAATTAATATAGGATTAATTTCATATATTTAGGTGCGTATGGTTAAAGTTTAATTACTCACCCCGCTTGGCTGCGTCGCGGATCCCATTAGAGGTTGGATGGTTGTCATGAATGCTCTAATTGCCTCAAGATCAATGGACAGCGAGTCTACCTTCTGATTGGTTGCCTCAAGATCAATGGACAGCGAGTCTACCTTCTGATTGGTTGCCTCAAGATCAATGGACAACGAGTCTACCTTCTGATTGGTTGTCTCCAAATTTGCTTCAATGGCTGCTAGTTTCTCCTTGGTAGCTGCGAGCTCTTGTGCAATTGCATCATGAGCTGCAACCAGCTGTTGCTTAGTACGCTCATGTGATTCCTCTAGTTCACGTACTTTGGCAGTAGCTTCATCCATCATTCTCTGAACGACCTCATTCATTTGCTCATGATGTTGGTAATCTTCATTGCGGAGCATTTTTGGAGTGACGCCAACCCCATACATCTTGGCCCTCCCATGTCCATCCCCCCCCATCACATCTGTAAATGCTTCCTCCCTATTCATTCCCTCTTCGCCATTTGTTGGCCGTGTTAGTTGTTCCATTTGCGCCTGCATCAAAAGAGATGCGCATACCCATAAACCATAAATGATCAAATTCACATCATGATGGTTAACAACATTTTAACAGCACATTAACTAAGTACATTCATATAATTCCATAGAATATAACGTACATATCTCCTTGCTGCTTCAGGCTGAATCTGAATCTTCCTTTTCATATCATCCTCTTCCTCTTCATCTGAATCTTCTTCAGCTGCAAATGCATCCAATACTTCCAATTCACCGTGGTGTACCCATATACCTTTGGCATACTGACTATCCCACCCATAAATGATTAGATGTTCATGAACAGTGTCATGAACTTGAAATTGCCTGTTACGACACCTCTTGCATGGACATTTTATCTTTCCATGAAATGACATCAACTCAAAAGCATCATTAAGGAAGGTGCGGAGCCCTAGTTGATATTCGATGTTGAGACGATTATGCTCAATCCAATCTTTTTCCATGTTGGAATCTAACTTAGCCTGGATAATAGTATCAAGCTGAATTTATTAATTGACATTTATGAAAAGCAAAAATATCTTCTTTTAAAAAGATAAATTAAAACAAGTATATATTATACATTATCTTTTACGGATATTCAAATTTGAAGCTTGCTCTTGTAAGGTTTTACAAACTCAAAATGTTATTTCTGTGGGATGCTCTATCCCTAAAAGCCATGCAAATGGGGGATCAACCCAGTTATATCAAACAAACCCAAAGTTCAAAATAAACGAAACAATCAGGATAATGCAGGACACAAACATAATATTTGAACAAGAGAATATAATGCAGGATCTTACAGTCACTGTTTCTGCGCAAAGTCAAAACCTGAAGCTACTCTGTCCTTCCATAACATGCTACTTTGTGAAGAGGTCCTTGAAAGTGAGGCCAAAAAGAGAAAAGATCCTAGCAAAATTTACAAGAGATATGGGAGATCCTGATACCAAATAACATGAACCCATTGCTTACTATTCTAATAGCAACTATTCGCCTTGTACAATTATTACCCATGGAGCATCCCAGCAGCAGCTAGCAACCAGTAACAGTTGCAATAGGTGGGGCAATGGCTGCAGGTTAGGATGCCAAGAAGATGATTGATTGTTTCTGTTTAGAAGAGTAAGTCTAGCCAGCCCTTTTTTTTTTGTATTTTCACATTTGTTATCCCTTCTTTTTAAAACACAATCACAAACACTATTTATAGAAGGGGTAGAAGTGAAAAAAAAAACTCCAAAAAATGCTATCAAACAAGGTTGCCTAGAATTGTTGGTTTCAGAATTGTCCCAACCTTTCCTGTAATATTTTTCTTATGTTTGATTGAAAAAAAAATTGAATCCACTTAATAACTGTATGATTCCTATTTAACAAAAAAAAAAAAAAAAAAAAAAAAACAACAACAACTGGGGAGTAATAGCAATGTTTTAAAAAGCGTTTTTAAGACTCGAGCCGGTCAAGCTTTTTCCGAGGCGAAGCGAGGCGTTTTTTTGTAAAAAATAGTGAAAATATATATAAAAAATTCAAACAAATAAAGAAAAATAAAATCAATTATCAAGTGAAATAGCAATATAGCAGTATACTGAAAGAAATTAAATCACATCATTATCACCTTATGAGTTATGTATTTCAGTATTTTAGTATTTATGTGCCTACATGTATTGTTTGTTGGGTTTGTGGCATTTTCGTATCTTGTTTTCATTTTGTTCACATGCAGCTAAGCTCAATTTCAACATCATTCTTTACACCTTATTGACTTTCCCAATGTCCCCAAAAACCATTAAAATTTCTTTCCTTTATGAATGTATTGATGAAGGCAGGAAACTTTGGGTTAAGGAGCCATCCCTTAATATGTTATCAAGGATCCCTTAAAGAGAAATGAAGTACCCCAAAAACATGTCCCTAGTTAGAGGGCCTTGCCATTAAGCATCTTAAATGGACTTCTTAATTTTGATGCATTGTTTCACAATATCAATGGATCTTCAAAAATGATTAAATACTTCTTTCTTATTTTCCAAAAAACTCAATAAAAATATATAAGGGATAATAAGTAGGACGGAAGTTTTTTATTGGCATGCGTGTTATATACTTATGGTCCATTACACGAAAAAAAAAAACTTCACTATTGTTGAATGATGTCTACTATGTTTTATTTGCATTTTAGCTTAATCTTGAGCTAAGAAAATTTGATAATAAGTTGTTTGTTTCTACTTAGAATATCTATTGTCCAAGTTAATTAGTCGTGAAACCATGTAATGTGGCGGATCATATTGCGATGAAAATGTCATATTCCTCCCTCCGACAAACCCTAATCAAAGAGCAGAGAGCAGAAAGCAGAGAGGGAGTCGACTCGAGGGTTCAATCGATTTCGACAGATCCTGGTTCGATCGAACCAGAAAGCAGAGAGCAGAGAGAACAGAGGCAGATCCTGGTTCGATCGACTTCAATCGACTTCTTTCTGGTTCGCAGATCCTGGTTCGATTAAGTTGTTCGATCGACTTCAGTCGACTTCTTTCTGGTTCGCAGATCCTGCTCTCTGCTCTCTGTCTCTGTTCTCTCTGCTCTCTGCTTTCTGGTTCAATCGACTTCAATCGACTCCCTCTGTTCCCTCGAGGCAGATCCTGGTTCGATCGACTTCAATCGCAGATCCTGGTTCGATCTTCTTCTTCTTCTCTTCTTCCTTCCCCTTTTCTCTGTCTGCAAATGAAACGAGGAACCGAAATGAAATCTATTAGGTATTTGCAAATCTATCTGGTTCGTTGGATCGTTTTAGAGATCTGAAGCTGATTAGATGTTCAGGAAGTACAAAAGCGTACGCCTCAAAACGCTTCAAGGCGTACGCCTCGAGGCGTACGCTTCGAAACATGAAGGCGCTCGCCTTCAATTAACACCTCAACTCGTACGCGCAGAGGCGATTTCTGTGCGCCCCGCCTCGACTCGCGCCTCAAGGCGTACGCCTCAATCGCCTTTTAAAACATTGAGTAATAGTATCCTCGAACTCAAAACTGTTGTAAGTTCTTATTTGGATAGGACCCCTCTTCATAAAATTGATATATACAGTCAAATAGTTGATGATAATTAATACATCAAAAATTCTAAATGACGAGGAAACGGGGGAGGGAGGGGGGTGCAACCCTCCATCCCCCTCGAGATGCGCCTGCACCCCCCTCCCTCGCCCGTTTCCTCAACAACAAGAAGAGCTCTTAATACATTGAACCAATGGAGTACTAACACATTAAAAATCAATTTTTAAACAAAAACAAGCCAAATCTAAATACTTTTCATTGCTTCAGTACCTAACGAGAAGGCAAATATTTGCAAGTTCGAAGATATTTTTAAAAACATTTTTCTTGAAGGGAAATCAAATCAAACCAAACCAAAGGCTTTTTAGGAGCATCTACAGTATAAACATCACATTCTCATGTTTTTGATAAATTATGACAATCAAATTCTTATGGAGGATGAGCAAGGAGAGTGATTCGCTTATATAAGAGAAAATTGGAATGTCATCAATAACCTCAACTCTCTCTTCCTATCCACTCCTCCATTTCATTCCACAACCTTGCATGGAGTTGGATTCCATGCCACCGAATGTGCCAAAACCAAGAAGTATCTACACCTCTGTACACTTTGGAATGTCTATCTCACATCTTCCCAGAATTATGCACCACCTAAACCATGTTTAGATTCTAATTTATCCCTCTTCACCCAACCATGTTTAGATTCTAATTTATCCCTCTTCACCCAACCAACCACCGAAATAGAGAAAAGCCAAAAGAATGAAAAACTAATATACCTTGTTCAACACTTTCCTGTTTTCCAATTGTAATGAGCCCCAAGCTTTTTGCCAGCTTCACATTGCACACAGTAAAGTCCCTCCTCAAGCCTATGTTGTTTGGCATGGAATCCAACTCAAGAAGAAAATAGAATGCCCAAGTACCGTATGAGTTTCACTTAAACTGCACTACTATCATGTAATGAAAACAAGATAAAGAAAGCAGACTCACAAAATATGAGATCCACAACTTACAGTAGGCACTGCAAGTCAAATTGAGGGATGTCTCCATTCAGATCAGAATCAGCAACGAAACACATAAAGATATGAAGATGATGCTACAATATGCAATCAACAGTATCAATAGAAAATCAGCAAATGGTATTACTGAAGTAAAAACGAATCGTATCAATTGGTTGAACAGAAAGCCAAATCGAATCCAACTGAACTAAAATTTGCACAACAATATAAACCTAAGTGAGAGATTTGATTTTTACTCACCTTGAACCCTGAATAGAGCACAAAAACCCCAAATTTCTCCCACCTTGAAGTTGAACAAGATGAAGAAGGAGATGCTCTTCCTAATTCGCGCCCAAAGCTTGGATGAAGAAGGAGATTAGGCCCCTCAGCAGGTGACGCGGGTTCTTCCTCTCAGCGGGGTTCTTCCTCTTCCTCTTCCTCTCAGCTGACGCGGGGTTCTTCCTCTCAGTGGGATGTCAAAGCTTCTTCCTCTCTTCCTCTAAATCGCAAATACGCTCTTACGCGGGATTCCCAAGTTTATTCGCGCCCAAAGGTTTTTTTTTGTGTGTGTGTGTGTGTGTGTGTGTTTAGAGACGGCAAAAACTGCTACGGATAATATATCGTGGCTAAATGTTTTTTATAAATATTTTTTTTCAAAAAATCGATTAGGGACGTTAAAAATGATGAATTGACGTCGACTATAACCCCTAGCCTTCCAAGCTAACGATGCGGGTTCGATTCCCGCTGCCCGCTCCATATTAATTAATCTGTTGTACGAGTTATTTGTACCGAGGGTTCGATTCCCTCTCTTTCCGCTTCTTCTGATGACTTTATATTTTATTTCGAATTAAAAAAAAATCTTATTTATTTATTTAATCATAAATAGCGCCCAGATGGGGAACTACCCCATTGAATATTTATTCTGTTCCTTATTTATTCCGTTCCTTATTTATTTTATCATAGTTGAATATTTAGAATAAATAAAATCTTAAGAAAATGAAAAATATTCGGAATATGGTAAAGTAGCGCCTAGATGGGGAACTACCCCGTTGAATATTTATTCCGTTCCTTATTTATTTTATCATAGTTGAATATTTAGAATAAATAAAATCTTAAGAAAATAAAAAATATTCGGAATATGGTAAAGTAGCGCCCAGATGGGGAACTACCCCGTTGAATATTTATTATGTTCCTTATTTATTTTATCATAGCTGAATATTTAGAATAAATAAAATCTTAAGAAAATGAAAAATATTCGGAATATGGTAAAGTAGCACCCAGTTGGGGAACTACCCCGTTGATGGGTGTCGCAATGGCTATCTTCGCAGTATTCCTATCTAGTACAGTTTTCGGAATATTGTTTACCGAGCTTTTCAACAGCATGAACAAAAAATATATGAAGATCAGGAGTCCTACGTTGTCTAAGCAATTTTGATTGAATATATTGTCTTACTGAAGTTGCCATTTGTTGCGGAGTCCCCAGCAGTACAGTTTTTGATGAATTTATAACAACTACTAGGTGCATGGATCACCAGGTTGTAAGCACAACTCACAAAGGTCCATGGTTCATTCAAGGTGATCCAATGTTTCACTCTGTCACCAAACTCCTTAAAACAAACCTTTGCATAATCTTATAATAATTTATGCCTTATTGGTTCACTTCATCCCTTGTTTTCCCATCAAAAGCCAAAAACCCCATACACCAACTAGTTATTATTCTTAACCTTATAATCGTACAAATTGAGACCATTCAGAATAGTAACAAAGTCTTCAAGGACACTTTTAACTTTTCGAAATGACCCTATTAGCAATTCATCCACGTCAAAATTATGCTTATACTAATACTCACTTGGTATAATTTTTAACTAAGAAACGGAGAACCTGTAAGTATCCACGTTCATTTTCTTCATTATCTTCACATCTTCCTGAAAATTATTGTAGGAAACAAAACAAAAATTGAGCAAAAACAGGTTGTTCAATTTCAGAGAACACAAAATAATAGAGGAAAAGTTTTAACAAATTATAAAACTGTGTAGGATAAGACTACATATATCCTTCCTTGATAATTGCTGAAATGATCCGTGAGCTTCTCCTCTGTTGTCTCCCATGAAATCCCTCCGATGAAGAGCTTTCCCTGATCTGTATCCGTCATGGGTTTTGGGTTTTCTTCTCTGATTCTAAAGGAAGAAGAATACGCATAGAAGAGCTGCGAAGAGCGAAACAAAAAAATGGGGAAAGGAGACGAAGATGAAGAATATGAAGAAGGATGGGTTTTCTTCTCTTCGATTTCTTCTCTCTCACAACTCAGTGATTTTTCTCTCCCACAAAAACCCCAAATCTCTCACAAAGCCCCCAAGGATGGGAGTGATTTCTTCGCGCCCAAAGCTTCATTTTTTTGTGTATATATATATTTTTCAATTAGGGTCAGCTTATACCGTAGCAAAGAAACTGTAGCTAAAAGAATTACTAAAGCTTCTCTTTCAAAGAAACTGTAACAAATAACATTTCTCCTCAATGAGCCTCATCTGCTTAAGTCACGCAGTGAAGTAACAACCACCATTATATAAGGTAAAGAGAACATTCGACAAATGATAGCCTTGGTTATGAATTACTAAAGCTTCTCTTTCACCTGAAGAAGAAGACGCACGTAGGAGATGGAGGAGGTTACACGTTTAAAACTTACCATTAGGGACGGCAATTGACGTAGCTAATAGTTTTTTTAAAACTTACCGACGGCATATCTGCCGTGGCTACATGCTTTTATACATGTAAATTTAAAAAAAAAATCCATTAGCGACGACAAATTCCGTGGCTAAATGTTTTTTATGTATTTTTTTTTATATCCATTAGGGACAACAATTGCCGTAGCTAGCTAATAGTTTTTTAAAACATAGCGACGACATATCTGTCGTGGCTACATGTTTTTATATATGTATTTTTTTTAATTGCATTAGCGACGGCAAATGCCATAGCAAATAGTTTTTTAAAGCTTAGCGACGACACATTTGCCGTGGCTAAATGTTTTTTTTTTTTTTTTTATATCCATTAGGGACGGCAATTACCGTAGCTAATAGTTTTTTTTGTAAAGCTTAGCGACGGGACTTTTGCCGTGGCTAAATGTTTTTTTACTCATTTTTTTTAAAATCCATTATGGACTGCAATAGCCGTAGCTAATAGTTTTTTTTTTGTAAAACTTAGCGACAGCTTATTTGCCGTGGCTAAATGTTTTTATATATGTATTTTTTTATCCATTGGCGACGACAAAAGCCGTAGCTAATAGATTTTTATTTGTAATGCTTAGCGACGGCGCATGTGCCGTGGCTAATGCTTTAAGTAGCGACAGTGTTTCTGCATTTAGCGACGGATGTCTCGTCACAATCACTGTTTTGTGGGTTTATAGCTACGAAAACATTTAGTGACGGTTTATTGATTCCGTCACTGTTTCTCGTAGCTATTAAGGATTTTTTTTTGTATTGACGGTAAAAACCGTAGCAAAGAGTTTCAATTTGTAAAACTTAGCTATGGCTACCGTGCCGTCGCAAAAATTTTAATTAGCTACGGTACAAACCATAGCAAAGCGTTTTTTTGCCAAAAAATCCATTAGCTACGATAAAAATCGTAGCTAATGATGTTTATTTGTAAAACTTAGCGACGACTTATGTGTCATAGCTAAGTTTAAAAAAAAAAAAAAAAAACTATTAGGGATGGCAAAAACCGTAGCTACCAACTTTTCTTTGTAAAACTTAGCAACGGCTAAGTTACCGTAGCTAATAAAAGAATTAGAGACAGTTTTTTTGCCGTCGCAAAATAATTAGCGACGGTTTTTTATGATTATGGGTTGTGTCAAATATCAAAAGCATTAGCGACGGTTTTTTGCCGTCGCAAATCTTTTTATCAGCGACGGTATCAAACTAGTATCTATTGAAGCTTTTTTTTGTAGTGTTTGCTAGACGGGGTGTGTGAAGATAGAGGCATCCTTACATCGTGTGGCAAAAAAGATGTTCAACCTACACCTAGACAAGGAGCTTCTTGGTGCTTGCGAGTGTAAGCATTTGACACATATGGATGATTTTAGCTCAAGATGCAACTACTAGAGACAAACATAAACACGATGAACAAAATGTTTGTGCGTAAACCACCTTCGTGAGTTGTGAATATGGTTTTTCACAATCTTCGCTTGCTAATCTAAAGCCAACTCCTTCCAATAATAATCTGAAAACAATAAAACTATGAACATTCTACCCAATCTACTAAACTGATAATCCAAAAATCAGGAAACCCCAAATCAAGTAACAGAGCTTTTAACATCCACATAAGTTACCACCAAACAGAGTTTTTTACACCCACAACACTTACCACCAAACACACAGTAACTTAGAACTCCACATAGTATCCACAGTGACACAACATTTACTTGTCCTAAACATGATATGCAAAAGTTACCACTTCCACATTTTACTAACACATCAATAAAAACTACCAACAAGAAAGCCTACATGCAGGTTACCTGGATCACTTCTCTTCACTGCCTTCTTCTTTCTCTGAATTTTCTTCTTCCTTCTGCTCAGGATTCTTGTCTCCGGATTTTTCCGTATCTGAATCATCCACAATCCTAAATGACTCCTGTTTGTAACTGCGTTTTTCTGCATCACTCAGACTCTCGAATAACTTCTTCCTCTCTTCGTAACCTCTTCTTACATCTTCCACAGTCCTGAACAACTGCCTCCTAACAACTTCACGGATACGTTGGAAAAACTCCTTTTTCGTTGCGGTGAAAGCCATGTCCAACCTCTCCAGCCAGGGGCGGAGCCAGGATTGCAAATAAAGGGGGGCAAATAGCACATAACTATTTACGAAAATATTAAGAAACTAGGTTTTTACAACCATATTTTGCAATCAAGGTGACATGGTGTGATTGTGAAAGAAGGATGATTAATTCAACTATACAAACAATATACATTGCATGATTGGTTAAACTGTACCTAACTAATTAAGAGCTTCCCTTTTTTACTTGGAGAAAACAGAAGCAGGCATGGTGGTATAAGATGGGAGTTGGTAAGGAGCAAACTTCTGGCTTTCTTTTTGGCTTTGAGGCAGCAGGACGGTATAGTCCATGTCCAAGGAGTAGTAGTAGCAGTAACTGGACTAGACTGGATGGATTCAAGTGAATTTGTCGGACAACAATTTTATTTTTGGAATCCTCCTTTCTCTTCTCCTCTTGTTTTATCTGTCCGTCTGTCTCTTCTTCTCTGAAACTCACTCCTGAGTCAGAGCCTCCGAGGATAACACTTACACAACCAACCCACTCTTTTTTATCTTCCTATTCTTGTTTGTCTTTTCGGAAGGGAAATATATGTGTGTGTATATATAGAGAGAGTTTTCTTCTTTTGGGCTAGCTCAGGCGAAGCAGACAAACAACAGCTTAGCCGAATCAACCTACGATCATCGTGTTTTTCCAACCGCCCCAAACCTAAATGATTACTTTTGATTTTGAAAGATCAGAGAGAAAACAAAGCAGATTAGATCCCAACCCCCGAATTAATCTAATATGTTAACTAATCTTTTATCACTCTTACCACTATATGCTAGTTGAGTTTGAGGTAAGATAATCCTAATTCTTTATTTTCTTTATTTTTTTAACAAAACAAAAGAAAACCAATGATGATGACGATGTATAATTTTCCTCGAATCCCCAACCCAATTAAAAATTTTAATTTGAATATGATCACATGCATCCCAAAGCAAACTCACCATGTATGGTACCTTTCTTATGGTCTCTTTATTGCTCTCTGTGTGCGTAGGGGTGAATGAGTTAAAATGAGTAGGTGGAAATTAAGAGAGATATATTAAAAAAAAAAAGAAATAAAGAGAGAGGGTGGGAATTAAAAAAAAAAAAAATAGAGTATTGGAGTGGGATTGGGATTGGTAAGGGTGGAATTTAAAAAAAAAAAATAAAAAAAATTTGTTGTTTTAATTTTTAGTGGAGTTAGAAGTCAAGATTTCATACAAAGAGAGGCAATGTAAAAAATATGGGTAACTCAGTGAAATTTTTTAAAAAGATAAGGGGAGGCAATTGCCCCCCTTACCTAACACATAGATCCGCCTCTGTCTCCAGCTGCTCCAAAGCACTCTTGTTGTACATGAATAACCCATAGTACAGTTCAAAGCTATCACCCACAGTGTTGTCAATCAAACCTAGCAAAGCCTCGTATCCCTTGGTGTTTATAGGCAATGGAAGCAACCCTAGCCTCTCCAAGACTCTCCCTGCTGTATGAGTCATGAATTGGTAAAATTCTAATTGTCGAGGGAAGCAGCGAGGAAAACAGCGAGGGACCCCACAGGGGGAGGGGGAGCCGTCCATTCCCTCGGGATGCATGTTTAAATTTTCAACGCACGCATCCTGAGGGGAATGGACGGCTCCCCCTCCCCCCTGTGGGGTCCCTCGCTATTTTCCTCGCTGCTTTCCTCGCCAATTAGATGGGTTCCATGAATTGTGACTCCGCCGCATGCCTGTCATGCTCAGCGCATGTCATTTCCACCATGTTACAGCCTTCCTGGGCGAAAATGTCCAAGAACGCGTCACACCGCGGTATTAATTCTCGACTCCTGAGGCCCAATTCTCATTTTATCAAACACAAAGTTCAGACCTTTCCACCCATTTCTACCACTTTCAGGTCCGAACATCGGATGTGTACATAAAATATCATACTCTCCAGCACAGCTTCTATTGAAAGTATTGAAGTGGAGAAAATTACCACATCCGGAAGTTCTTCACATAGATTGTCAGCATCGGAGAAGAACAAAACGCCCAAAGAACGAGCAAGTTCCGAGTGGTCCGATCTAGAGTGGGCTAAAACAGAATGCCCTTGACGGACTAGAGTTTTAGCCAGGAACTGACCAAATTTTCCGAACCCTACAATAGCGATCTTCAGCTTCGTGTTGTCACTCCGGGAGTGGAGCTTAGCTTCCCAATTGTTTATCTCCTTAGCTCCATGATCAAAAGGTTGCATGGAGCCAAGAACACTGATTTGGACAACACTATTCGAAAAGGAAATTCGAATCGTTTTGTCAAATTTCAAATGCACTGATGTAAGCATTGATGATGGGAGCAAGGGCTGATGAGAGAAGGGTTGGAAGAAAGGAAAGGTTTATAAGATTTAAGGGAAGAAAAGGAAAGCATTGTGGAAGAGAAGAGCAAAAATTTTCAGATTTGGTAGAAATCCGCAATTGTTAAACCTTCCAAGTGAAAGCTAGTCTCAAGTAGACCCAATTATGGTGTGTAAATCTCGCATTTGCATCGAGCGCATCGCTCATCCCCACCGTTATTTCCTTAAGCATTACAAACAACTTTAATGAGATCTATGGTTGTGATGCGCCTCACACGAACCACAAAAGGTTTGTTGGTTGTCATTTAGTCATGGATATCATTGTTTAGTATTGCAGCCAGTTTCTAGTATCAGACATTTTTCGAGTTGTCCTGAACTAGGGATGGTGTGGGTATGTGTTTAGCATTCTAGGTTCACATAGTACTAGTTCTCCGGGAGATTTCAACAAATTTGTCAATGGATCTACTTCTTACATTCCAGAAAGTCTGTATCTTCTGTAAATTAGAACACATTTTGTTCTGCCAGGTAATTGGGGCGGACGACTTTTCAAGTAATTGAAACTGAATTCTGTGATTGCCTACGTTCTCACTTGTTTGGTGTATTCACTTTTTCATCTCCGCGAGTCCTTACATTGAAAAACCACATTTCATTCTGCCAGGATAACCAGACAAGAATTACATATGATGTAGCAATCTGAAATGGCTGAAGCTAACAACTACATTCCACAGTGGCAAAGTTCTACTGATTCACACATTGTTCAACCAGTCCCTCCTACCTTGAATCTCTCAAACTCGAGAACAACAATGACCCGGTAAACCAATGCAGGTAGTAGTCTGATCGGGAATGACTAAATAGGATTTTAGCAAAGAACTAAGCTAAACTGCTCAATCCAAACATGGCGATCAAATGTGCTAGCAGATATCTCAAACATTCTAAGATTCCCTATAGGATCTTTGCTGAACTCTGTTTCGGACCCTACAATGCTGAAGAGAAACCCCAGTGTTGGTTTGATCCTGAAATGGGTTGTTGATAAAGACTGAGAAGCAAAGAGAGATTTTGAGGGGTTGAAGAGAATAAAAAAACAGCATTTGTAGAAGAAACAAGGGAGCTCTCTGTGGTCTGAGAATGTAAAACCCCTGCTTAAACCCTTGAAATAGAGAAAGGAAATCTTATAAACCTTAAGAGCGCCCCGGAAACATATTGATGCTGGACTTTACGAAACTATGTTTGGAACAATATACATAACATAGTTATAATGATATTACATGTTATAATATTTCATTGGAGTTCACAGCAACAAAACTTGGGAAGCCAGCCATTGTAATTGCCACTGTAATTTATCAACATGAGAACTCGGTCGATGTTCAAAATTAATAGTTCTTACTAAAACTAGAACAGCCAAATAAACACCCAAATTAAGAGGGGGATGAACAGGGCGAGGAGAGGAGTGAGGTGAGAGATGAGGCAATACAACAGTGAGTGGGGAGGAATGGGCAAAGCCTATGAAGAAAGAAATAATCACTTAGCCCCCACTGTATATTCTGGCATTTAAAATATCTTGAAGAGAAGACCGCCGTGTCTGGCGAAGAAAGGAGCAAACACAAGGGACTCGACGGCCATGAGCTTGATAAGGATGTTGAGTGATGGACCTGAGGTATCCTTGAGGGGATCTCCAATGGTGTCACCAATAACAGCTGCCTTGTGTGGGTCAGAGCCTTTGGGACCAAGAGACCTAGCATGCTCGGATGCACCAGCCTGATCACATAAATTGTAAGTGTTAGGCCATAATTATACACTAATGCGGAAACTTGGTTCATGTCAGGACTGGTGCTTACCTCAATGTACTTCTTAGCATTATCCCATGCTCCTCCAGTGTTGGAAGCAGAGATGGCAATCTATAAGTAGACAAGGAGTGAAAGTCAGTATCGAAAGAAGACAGCATTGTAATATAAGATAAAGTGTTGATTGTGTCTTAAGTAGTTTTTATTGTCTCTGAAGTAATTGCAAATCACCTGTACACCAGAAACTAGGGAGCCAGCAAGAACACCGGCAAGAGTCTCAACGCCAAACAAGGTTCCGACAATGAGGGGAGTGAGCATGACCAAAGCACCTGGTGGGATCATTTCCTTGATGGAAGCATCAGTTGAGATCTTGACACAGGTGGCATAGTCTGGCTTGGCAGTGCCTTCCATAAGACCAGGAATGGTGTTGAATTGTCTGCGAACCTCCTCGACCATCTTCAAGGCGGCACTTCCAACACTCTTCATTGTCATGGCTGAGAACCAGTATGGAAGCATTGCTCCAACAATCAAACCAATGAAAACTTTGGGAGTTAGAACATCGACAGTTGAAATAGCTGCACGGCTGGCAAAGGCACCGAATAGGGCCAATGACACAAGAGCTGCTGAACCAATGGCAAATCCCTGGAAACAAACAGATCTTAAATGTCAAAAACAAGAACTATAGACACAAACACAGGTAATAGATTGATGCTCGTGCAAAGGATATGAAGAAAATAACCAGACCTTTCCAATAGCGGCAGTGGTGTTGCCAGCAGCATCAAGGGCATCAGTTCTCTCTCTGATCCTATGACTCATCCCAGCCATCTCAGCAATACCTCCAGCATTGTCACTAATGGGACCATAAGCATCGATGGCCAAACCAGTAGCAATAGTGCTCAACATTCCAAGAGCAGCTACGGCAATACCGTACATGGCAGCCAAACTGAAGCTAACAAAAATACTGAGTGCAATAGCGAAAATAGGAATGATGACAGACTTGTATCCTAAAGCAAGGCCAAAGATAACATTAGTGGCGGCTCCAGTCCTGCAGGAATCAGCGACATCTTGCACAGGGCTGCAGAATAACGAAGTGAAATTAGCAATTTAGCATCACAATCAAAATTAAGATATGACACCAAATAAGTAAATAATATTACGTACCTGTAAGCGTTGCTGGTGTAATATTCAGTTACAAATCCAATAACAAGTCCAGCCCATAGACCAATTGCTACACAAATGAACAACTCCCTGCAAATGCATATCAATTTAATTAGTTTTATGTACGCAGAATTTGCGCTAACTTTACTGCCGCTATAATAATCTTCTACTCAGGAATCATTCACAACGACAAAAATTACCATAGTACTTACCAGTTTGTCACAACCTTCTGGACTCCAAAATTGAATATGGTGAATGATGTTGGGAGTGCAACCCAACTTACTAGTGCAATTCCAGCGGTCATCAGAGCAGTGGAGATGACGAGTTGCTTCTTCAATGCAGGCTCAATTTCCTTGACGGCCTCGATCTCAAAGAAATCAGTTGCAAAGAGGGTAGTGAGCAAACAAACAAGGATACCCATGGAACTGACGAGAAGGGGATAGCACATTGCGGTGAAATCATGATTGATCCCGAATGAAGAAATGGAGGCAACAACAAGGGCAGCACAAGAAGACTCGGCATAGGAACCAAAAAGATCAGATCCCATACCAGCAATGTCTCCGACATTATCACCGACGTTGTCAGCAATCACCTAGAAGGAAAAAAAAAATTGAATTATCAGTGACATGGAAATAAAAGATGTAACAACATATCAGGAAATCATAATGTAAAAGTAATGTCTCTCACGGCTGGGTTTCTTGGGTCATCCTCTGGAATATTCTTCTCAACTTTGCCAACAAGATCAGCACCAACATCGGCAGCTTTAGTGTAGATACCTCCACCAACTCTTCCAAAAAGGGCCATCGAAGATCCACCAAGACCATAACCAGTGATAGCCTCAAAAAGACCCTCCCAGTCATCACCATAGTACAGCTTAAAGACGTTAATGATAATATAGAGCACAAGAAGACCATTGGCAGCAAGCAGAAAACCCATGACAGCACCAGACCTGAAGGCCACGATGAAAGCCTTGCCAACACCCTTTCTAGCTTCCAGGGTGGTTCTGGCATTTGCGTAAGTTGCAATTTTCATTCCAAGAAAACCAGAGACCACTGAGGTGATAGCACCAAGCACGAAGGACAGGGTGCTGAATGCAGCATTGGCAAGAGCAGGCTTGCAATTTCTACCGATAGTATAAGTGCAAGGCAAGCTCTCTGTGCTAAAACCCTCCACCGAACCAAGGAAGAGGAAAATCAAGATTGCAAAAACAACCATGAAGATTCCAACATACTGATATTCAGTGAACAGGAAGGAAACCGCTCCTGTGAACATCACACACATCCAGGGATTAGATAAATCGCATGTCTATGCTCAAAACTATATGCAACTCGGTGGAAGATGGTTAAATCACAAAACAGACCGCAATGTTAAACAATTGAAAACATGTTACATATTAAAGGATTTCAATATCACCACAAAACACACACTATTTCAATAATGAAATATATTAGTACACAATCAAGCCAATCTGAATTAAAACGATGGCCATCATGAATCCATGATGAATTATTTGCGCAAAAGATAGTCAGTCATACATAAAGAGTTCATGGTCTCAAATCGAAGTCATGCTCATACCAAGAGAGAACTTTCGTATTTCAGTTCTTGATAATTGAATAAATCATAAAGTTGAAACACAAACAAAGATCATGAAATCTGCAGATCTAGCTAAAACAATTTGGGATCACTATCAATACCAAGAACCTGCTATTTCTATTCAATCTAAACGTTCGATAGACACTGCATGTGATGGTAGGCAATAAGGTGGATAGATGTAAACACATATCATATCGAAACTAGACCAAACAGTTTTTTACAGATCTAGTTTAAAACTGAACAGAGATGCGGAAAAAAAAAGAGAAAGATGTGTTCTCCTCATTTAATCACATAAAATTATTTACCACAACCAATAATTGAAGCTGCCAAATCTTTTCTTTCAAAATCACAAATGAATCAATAATTTCGATGAACGGGCAAATGAAACAAACAAACAATATGATTTACCCAACCAAATAATTAAATTTCGCAGATCTTTTCTCAAAATAAAAAAACTGAAATCAATTAAGAATGAATCAAACATTTCAACATTCAACCAAAACATAAAATAATTGGAACTTTATCACACTAATATTGACAAGATTAACCAAATAAATAAATAATACAGATCACAATCAAACATCATCAACTTATTCAATCAAATTAGAGAAATTCATAATTCAAAAAAAAAAAAAATGAATCAAAATACTATAATTCAAGAAGATCTATATATAAATCAATCAATAACCAAACCAACAGATCTAAAAGATGACCGAACAATAAGAACTGGAAATTATCTCACCATCAGAGATAGCTTTTTGTATCTCGGCGCACTTGATAACAACATTATGATCATTCAATCCTTCCTCTTCCTCAATCAAGTACTCATTGTATCCGTTCTTATTGTTTGTGGAAGTCTGCCTCTCCGGAGATAGCTTAACACGCGACACAAGGAGCCATTGAATAAGAGAGAATCCGATACCAATCACAGCGCATGCAGGGATCAGGATCTGCGTTAGTAAATCAGACAACAGTGCTTCTTCCATGGTGGTGGTGGTGGTGGTGCAGTGTGGCAGAACAAAGGATGTAAAATTTTGTATAGGAGAATGTGAAAGAAAACCGATGGAAGGGAAGAATGAGTAAAACACCTCTCAAAATGAGGGATGGTTTTGTGGTTTCTCTTTCATCGGCTCTGTGTGTATGGGGGGGTTTTATAGGGAGAGTCGTTTGGCCTTTGTTGTAGGAGAAAGGTGATGATAGATGATCCACGTTATAAAATTTTCTAATTATTACGTAAAATAAAAAAATAAAAATAAAAAAACAGAGAAGGTAATTTTTTTTGGGTTAATTTAACTTAGCCTCGAAAATAAATAGATAATTATGGATTTGGATTAGTCCTTATAATATATTGTATTGCAGATGCCTCCAGACTAAGCAAAACGTAGATCATCTATCGTGACCAAGGTGTTTACGACTAAGCAAAACATTTAACATGATTCATGATCGCATGAGTGCTTAAATAGAGAACACACAAGAATGACGAAGAATTTGTTGAGTATGTCCATAGTCTTTGAAATGATGAATCTCAATCAATTGCGTGGATTTTAAATTTTACTCTCTTTTTTATAGTGGAGACGAACGTTTTAGAAATTGCATTGGACAAAATTAAATGTATAAACAACTAATCCATATCTTATAAAGTCTAATGGTGATGTACCTGATTTTTTGTTAGAGAAAAAAATCGATCATGATTTAGTTTTGACCTAAGTCACCTAACACTATGTAACTTTGAATTTCAGATTTAAAAAAAAAAAAAAAAATTGAATGGAAAAAACATGGCTTGAGAAGTCTTATAATGTTCTCGAACTTGGTTATAAAGGTTGGTGTTGACAAGTAGGTTTGAATTGCAGTTTTAAATCATCGTCAAATATCGTTTTCGCTATCACTTGGATGTAATATAATTATGTCATTTTCTTTGATAATTATCTCATTCCTAATTTTAGAATTTTCTCATTTTAAGTATTTGTTTGGATAATTAAGGACAAATATTGAATGGCATTGGAGGCTCCTGAGGTTGCTCCAAATTTGCCCAACTCATCTATTGGTTGGTATGCAAAAACATCTCATATGGATAACACTATTTTTAAATAATTTTTGTTTCAAAAATTACTAAATTTATCAAGATTTTGTTGCCTTTCTCGTTATTTTAAATGATTTTAATCTTAATCTGATGTGGATCCTGTGAGACTCATTTTCACGTGATAAATAAGAATTTAAGATTATTTAAATTACATGGTGGAACTGTGCTTAATGAGTTGACAGACAAAATGAACCACATAAACACGATAAATAGTTATTTAACTCCTTAAATAAAATACATGGTCGAACAATGATTAATGAATTGACAATCGAGATTATCTGCCTAAATGCCCTAAGATCAAATCCACATCGGGTTTTTTTTTTTTTTTTTTTCCTTCTTAAATTTATTTCTCATTTTCCATAATTAATTTTCTTATAATTATTGTCTTTTATTAGTTGAAGAGCACTAATTGGCATTTAATGAGGTTTCCAGATTGAAAGATGAGGCCCAACCTTAAGCATGAACTATGTGGCACCTAGTCATTATTGGTTCTTTCTATAAAGGTAATTTAGTGTTCTAAGTTAATTAATTTTTTATAGTTTATCCTTCTTTGGATGTGTTTATTATGTAATTTAACTTGATTGATGACTCATGAAGCCTATCATGACTCAAGAGAGATGAGATGTAATAGTGATGTTAAATTAATGGATATTTATCAATTTTGACATACTATTAAAAGCTTTAGAAAAATATATGATTTTTAATTAAAAAAATTTGTAATTATTTAAAAAAATCATGTAATTTGAAGGCCAGAGCCAATTACTTTTAGAAGTTTGTTGTTTTATTTTACTATATCGGCATTTTTTGTAAATTTGAAAAAAAAAAAACCCTAATAAAATGCGAGAGCATAAGTACATTTAGGGGTCCCTAGCAATAAAAAGGTTCAAATTCAATATAATTACTATCATTTGTTAAAATAAAGGGATAGTTTAATTATCATTCAATTAAAAATGCCGATATATTGCCAAAGACTGTATTTTAATTTGGCAAATATTTTGGTATAAGTATTGTGATTAAGTTGAGTGATTAAGTTCTAATGAAGAAATGTTGTGCTTTCCCTAATTTGATTAGGAAGAATCTTAAAAGGAAAAAGTGAGTGCTCAATTGTATACATTTTAATCAACATTTGATACAAAACAAGATAAAACGACAAGTGTTTTCTTCTTCTTCACTTATTGGAGTATTATGAAAATATATTCGTTTTAGGAACGTTATGTGAAGATAAAAGCGTAGTAGTTTATGATAGAACGTAAATATAAAAGACAAAATAACCAAAAAATTTACTTTTATATGAAACAAACACAAAAAGGTAAATTTGACAAAACGGAAATTTGAAATGCTAAATCCTAAACAGCTAAAACTAGTTCGTTAACACTCATAATTCAAAACGAGAAGGTATGGATCCAAATTATTAATTTTCAATTTTTTTGTTAAGAATTAGTTCAATTGGTTTTAAATGAGTTGGAACCTCATCATCATCAAAGTCCATTCCCAATACAGTTGGAACCTCATAGTCTAACAAATTAGATCCCAAATCTTCCTAAGTCGGCCCTCCCTATATTAACAACAATGTCTTACATACATATACAAACATATGGTTGGTAATCAAAGATTTGACTATAATCCTACTAAGTAGGTGCCATGTATTATTTGATCCAATATTCTAATTAACCAAGATTAGATTTCACTTGAACACAAAAAACTTACCCATTCTATATTCTATTGGGAGAGATGTCCAGTTCAAACTTGGAGTTGATTACCAAATTGGGTGACAAATCAAGCTAAAGTGAACATGTGAACAAGTATGGGTTGGTATGATTTTGCAGGGTAGATCTTAATCAAGATTATTATATTGATCATGGGCAAATAAATATTGTTCTTGAAGATGACAAACTTAAACAAATATACCTTTGGTTGAACTCAAAGGTCTCATTCTTTTCAAAGTTTTTAATGGAAGAAACTTGTGCTGGGTGGTATGTTGTTGGGTTTTCAGAGGGTTTAAGCTTTTTATTCTTATTCCAAAGAGGAGATTATAATAATAAGATAAAGTAATGATTAAGATCATCTCTAATTGTGGTTTCATTTTGAAGATCTGATTTGGGCTTAGTATTTGAAGGATGAAACAATTTCAAGATTATCAGGGCCATGACATTCCAAATTCATTTGGAGCAGTTTCTTGTCAGAATTTGGTTTGAGTTTGATATTTCAAGGCTCTATTTTAGATTGGCTAAGTTGGTGGTATCAAGCTAATCCTTCCCGTCGGGGGGGGGGGGGAGTGGTTATGGCGCAGGATCCCTCTCGTTCTCATGTGGTGTGTGTGGAAAGAAAGAAATAAAAAGGTATTTGAATGACTCAACAGATCAGAGCACTCTATCTTTAACGAGATTAGAGAATTGCTGTGGAGGATGAGTTCGACTTGTAATTTGTTTAGGGATTTGGATTTTGACATTTTCATGGTGTCTTGGCATTCCTTGATATAGGAATGTTTCTCTTTGTTTTTTGTTTTCTTTTCTTTCCTTAATAAACATCTTCGTATTTGACCAAAAAAAAAAAGGGCTTATGGGCTCAAATAATTATATATATAACAATAATACTCGAAATTAGAAAATTTATATTTTTGGTCCCACAATTTATATCATTTTTTATTTTGGGTCTTCTATTTGTCCAGCTTTGAGTCTAGGTCTTAAGATTCAGTCGACTTAAACGGAAGACTGAAGTCACTATTACAAATATGGGACCTAAAAGTTTTGGTGCGCAGTTGCTTTTAAGATTGCAAGTAGAATGTTTAATAGTACTATGGCGGAATGTATTGTTGCTGAAGCTAATCTTCTCTTGAATCAAGCAAATCACTGAAAGAAAGGTTTTCTACTAAGCAATTTGAGCACTCTAAATTCAATCTTATATGAAGTAAAATCTGCAGGTTTGGAATCGCTTTAATGGGTACGGAGACCAATTATTAGTAATATTATTCGTCTTTTGACAATCCATGATGGATGGGTATATAAATATATTAATAGAAGTCTCAATATGGAGGCTCATAAACTTGCTAAGGCAGCTGCTTTGTAGTATTGTATTAGATCCTTTTAATACATACAGTATGCTTTGCCAAAAAAAAAAAAACACTTGAAGCAATGATATTAGCCCAAAAATTACAATATGTGCTCTATTAGAACTAGAGTGGATATAAATTAAGTCATAGATTTGAATCATAAACATATAAGTAAACAACATTTCTACAGAATGACAAGTCATCTACTCAATTCTTTCTACAAGCCCAAAGATGGTTTAGATCTTCACAGGGATTACTGCAATAATTACAATATGAGTCAGGTTCACAATGTCTATAGTGAAGAAAGTTTTAGTTTATGTAGGAATGCAGTAGTAATGGAAGCGTTCCCAAATAGGGGTGGGCACGGGATGGGACAGGATAGGATAGGCTTCATCCCATTTCAAATGGAATCAGGACGAGACGGGATGAGCACGTACTAAATAGTCCTCCAATAAAAAATAACAAAAAGAGTTTTATCTCACATTACTCACACACCAATAATGTCAAATTTATATACATATAACTTACATTAAAATTAGGATACACCAATAAGGACTTTAGAAGAAAAAAAAACATTAACTTGTTCACTAACCTGAATAAAATTAGGATTTATCATATGATATCCATTATTTTCAGGTCAGTGAACAAACAATTTTTTATTTTTTTATAGTCCTTGTTAAAATTTTCGTTCAATAACAACTAACGAAATTTTTTTTATCTTCTGTAGTCCTTATTGGTCAATAAAACTAACAAAGAGTAACTAAAATTGGTCAAGAACAATTTTTTTTTGTAGTCCTTGTTGGTTATAAAACTATAAAATTATGTTTTCTATTTGTTTAGGAGGGTAAATATGTCATATAACTTTATGAGTTAACCTAGGTTAATGAAAAATCTTTGTTAGCCATAAAAGTATAAAATTTGCCATTACATCAACTATGATATCTAAATTGTCTATTTTGTTAAAAAGTAGGCCCTAAAAGTCATTTTCCCAAAAATCTTTGTGCTTGGCAAAAAAAAAAAATGTGATTAACAGGATAATAACAATACGAGTTCTATAACAAGAAGGACTAGTGAGTTCCTTCCCCAATGCAGAGAAAACACTCATTCTTCGATTTATTTCAAAATGGTGGTGTTATTTAGCAAAGGCATTCTCATTTCCATCCCATCCATATTATGAACACTTCAACGATGAGAGTTGGTTTATTCCATAGTAGTCAAAGCCATGGCTTTTCACCGCTTAAAGTCAAAAGCCAGGTCAAGTCATGGAATCTTGCTTCGGTCAAAGCCATACCACTACTCTGAAGCCACAAAAAGTCACGAGTTTTTTTTTTGCTTTTTTGCCGAAGCCTAAAGCGGTCAAAGTGGTGGCTTCATGTTACAAAACGTCTCCAATTTTTTTTTTTCAAATGCTCTTATTGATTTTGGTCGAAAAAATAACAGAAAGGAAGAGGGAAAAATAAGAAATGTGAAGATTTTAGGTGAAGAAACCAGCCGGATTGCTCGGACATAGACAGAGAGGGAGGAGAAATAGGATGAACAGTACACAATTATCTTACTGATTTTATCTAATTTTGGTTGAAAAAAAAAGAACGGAAAGTGTGAGGGAAGGAATAGGAATAGAAAAGAAGATATGAGATGATTTTAGGCTGAGAAATCCCCTGAATTGCTCGGATGCAGGCGAAGGAAGACGATGAACAGTACACAGGGGAGGAGGAAGATGATGTATAGTACGCGCGGAGGGAAATCTGTTTTAAACTTGGGTGACTATTTGCACCCACTGCATTTCTGAGAGCACCCCGCCTAGAAAATTTATAAAAAAATTACTTTTAAATTTTAAATTCAATTAACATTAGAACTATGTAATTAATATAGAATTAAGGAAATCATAGTTTAATTTTTTAGAGCACATACTTCCATTATGCATTTTTTTTTAAATATAATATGAATTGTTTTTTAAGGGTCGCTTTACGCTTCGCTTTTTGAAAAACTCCAAGCCATCGGATTTCGCTTCACGCTTTGACTACCTTGGTTTATTCATCCATAGACTACAAAAGTTGAATTTCATCAGGATATTGGTGAAATATGTAAGTTAAGGTACTAATGAAAAATGAGAGAAAATGGATAATACTAATCTCATATGAGGCGCCACAATTCTTAGGTGGAACAAAATTATGGCACGGCCCTCAATTAAATTCAAAATTAGATTATGTAGCTTTTTTTTCATTGGTTATTTGAGTTTATTCTTAGCGTCTGTTTTGTTGCATAAAAAATAGACATGGAAATTGAAACTATTTTCGTGAATTTGATTCTGAGGTCTTTTCCTCGGACTTGGATTCTCATGAGCAGTGAAAAAAAATCTAATAATAATCGTTTTACTATCAGTAAATAGACGACCAAACAACAAAAATCTGCATAACAAATAGCTAACCAAACATACCCTTAGATTTCAGGTGGTGTTTCAAGTTTAGAGTGGATGGGTTTTGACTTAATTTCAAGCCCTATGGGCTTGAGGCAATTATCCATGCATCTAATTAGGTGTTAATTGCTAAGCGAAAATTCATGAATACCATATGCTTGAAATAGTTATGGAATAAGCTCTTTGAATGTATTTTACGACGGGAAACCTTTGTCTAAGTTATGGACATTTCCATCGCTATATTTATTGTGTCATACTTGGGCAACACAAATTATAAATGTGAATTCGTTATTTTGTTGTAACGGTGGATTCAAATTCAAAAATGCTTTGGTATCTTTAGGAAACAATTCTCTTGGTATAATCACATTTTTGAGGTCATGAGAATGAAAGACTTGAGCCCCCTAGGCACAATGTCGGATTAGGATTTGTTGAAGTTGTTAACCACCCCACATCTAATATTGTTTAATACTTATTGATGCATTCAAATCTTGTCTCTTGAAATTTGACCTGCAAAACAAGAGTTAGATTGCCAAAGACCACATTTTTTCTGGCCGAAGGCATTCCGATGCTTAAGTCAATAAATCTATAGGAGAAAACTTAATTTAGACAGAGTTCAGTTAAACTTGTATACATTTATCGAATGTTTCATTTACCTTATATAGTGGTCATTATTAATTCTCAGCGTGACTTAAGCATGTGAGGCTTGACGATGGGAGATGTTCTCTGAAACAGTCTCCTCTTTTATGAAAATATGTCATTGGGGGAGTAACTCCCACCATGACTCGTTTCCTTCGTAACGTTTCTCCTTTTAAGGGATAGATTCGTTGGGTCTGGATTTGGGCCTCTGACTATGATCTGTTCTGAAAGGCTATTTTGGGTTTTAATGGTTGGATCTGCCTTTTTAGGCTTTGCGAGTCGGCCCTGAATTGAAATACTCGGTTCTCCTGATAAATGATCTTCGCCACGTGTACGATCGTGATGATAGTTGTGGTTGCAAAATTTCACAGGATCACGTGCTGATCACGCGGAGCAATCTGCATAAGATGAAGATTAATTCTTGACATCGGTGTGGTGCTTGCCACGGGCTCCGATGCAAAAGTTAGAACAATGCCTTTAGGAAAATATATATTTCTCTGTATTTGAATAGAGAATTGTAAATCAAGAAATAGTTACCTCCATATGGTTTTGTGTTTGGCTTTTTATAGATGCAGAACGAGTAAACTGCTGGCAGATAAGTGAGACACGTGGCAGATGAGTGAGACACGTGGCAGATGAGTGAGACGTGTGGCAGATTAGTGAGACACGTGGCAGATGAGTGAGTCATCTGCTTGGAGGCGGTTGTAACTTCTCTTAGGTAGTTGTAACTTTCATAGATATTTGTAACCTCCTGTTGGCGGTTGTAACTTCCTATTTTGAGTCACATCTTCTGCAAGCTTGGGTGCTCAGCTGAGCATGGTGGTCAGCGCCGAACACTACTTCTCTGCTGAGAAAAGAGTATTTTGTTGAGTTGCATTGGGCCCAAACTTGGGCTTTCTCTACTTGTAACTTTCGTGGGTAATGTTCGGACTTCTTGGGAACAACCCAAATCTTTGGGCTAAGCATTATTTTGGCTCCCACAAATGCCCCTCATTTCCTTTGCTTTTGAGCTGACCGTTTTTTTTCCTTCTTACTTAAAAGCAGAGAATATGTATTTTCACTGGGAAACTCCGCAAAAAATAGAAGTAGAATGTCTATGATCTTGTTGATTTATCTATTTCTATTGATACAAGTAAAGGATCTGCATGTAGAGCCTTCTGTTGTTGTTGAAATGTAGTCTGTTGAAGACAAAATGATCTGCAAGCAGATGAGGTGATCTACCGGATGAGTCACACATAGTAATTTCTTGGGCCCTTGGACTTTGTCCAAGTAGAGGATCATCCTTAGGTGAATAAAATAAGTCCTGCTTTGGCATTCTTGTGATTTGACGACCCATCGACATATAAATGTCACATATCTTTGGGTTGAACTACCCCAATTTCAATATGAATTGAGAAGTCTTCATTTATTGAATGACGCGACACTGATCTGTTGGTTGACTTTGTTTCCCCGGTTGAAAAGGGAGCGAATTCTACTATGAAATTTGCCAAGGCTTGAGCCTTTATAGTTGTCCTCGGCCGGTAGATTTTGTTGAAGGATGCGACACTGATTTGCTGATTGACTTTGTTTCCCCGGTTGAGAAGGCAATAAAGTCTACTAAAGCTTGAGCCTTTAAAGTTGTCATCGGTCAGTACATCAAGTCGTATTGGCTCAACTCTATCGCTCATTTCATGAGTTTTTGAAAAGCATCCGGGAGAAAGTTGTGCCCCCAACTCTTTGCTTGATGAGAACTGAGTTAACTGCTACATTTGAAACTGCCAAGTAGATGTACAGGTCCTCTCCTGGATTTATTTGTTGATATACTCAATAATCGATCCAAAGCTGCTGCTCTACTAGTGAGACTTTGATTTTATTTTGGAGTTGATGGCGACTTCATGTCAAGTAGTGGTCTTCTTTGCCTTATGATCCCCAAATTTTGTGTATGTTTGTTGGTCTGCTGACTTTGAAATATTTGCATTAAGGGCGCAAAAACTTGATTGATCTCTTTCATGAGTTTCCAATATGCTTAAGTCGGAATTTAAGTATAACTTAAATAAATTAATCATGGATTCAAATCTATTTATCTTAAAAATTGCATGGAAATATTGTGTGATCTGCTAATCACTTGACAAAACTTAAAGAGATTTAAGTAGTCCTGAGTAAGATGCTTCTATGCTCAGTGATTGATTAATTATATTACCCACTTACGGAGAATGACATCCTCTACTGAGGCATTTTGCTTGTGGTCTGACTAAACTTAAACGGATTAGTAGTCCTAAGCAAGATGTTTCTATGCATTGAATTACCCACTTATGAAAAGTGTCATCCTCTAATGAGATGTGATTCTCTACTGAGGCATTTTTTTTGTGTGGTATGCTGACCAATTGACTAAACTTAAACGAATTTAAGTAGTCTTGAGTAAGATGCTTTTATGCATTGAATTACCCACTCACGGAGAGTGTCATCCTCTACTGAGGTATACATAAATATTTGTATTTCTAAATGTCTTCTGTTGAAGGACATGTAGAACGAATTCTCGTATTTCTCTATTTCAACTGAGAATTTTCTCTGCTGAGAAGCAAAATAATTATCCTCTGCTGAGGTATATGTAAATATTTGTTCAGATCTTTTTTTTTTTTGCAGGATCTCCTTTCATTAGTGGCAGTTTCTTCGGCCAAAGTTGGTTATTTTCATGGAGAATTTGATTGACCGGAACGAAGAACATTGTGTATGTTTTACCGGATGAGGAATCTCTTGTTGAGGAGATAAAATACAATAAACAAATAAAATACAATCAAGTTTTTATTACATGTACATTGCATTTTTTTTTCTAAAAAGTTAAAAATGAAAAAGCTAAGATGCCTCAGCTTCAATCCATTTTATGAAATAGTCGGTTGCCACAATCATCAGATTCTTCTGCGCTGGAGAGTTTGATTGATCGGAACGGTGAACTCTGTGTATGTTCTACTTGCTGAGAAGTCTCTTGTTGGGGAGTGTGTTCTACGCTTGTCACCCTTGTTCTTTTTATCCTTCTTTTGATCTACATTTGTTTATACAGGTTGACTATCTTTCTCAGGTATATCTAGTGCCTTAGCACTATTTTTTTCGTCATCCCAAAATGCATAGCGTTCTGCCATGATGAAGATTTCAGCAAGAGGTTTGCCCAGTTTCATGAACAAATCGCCATACAATCGGTGATTTGCGGGCATACATTTCTTGAAAGCTAAGGATGCAATTGGTCATCACACTCATTTATGTCGTCATTAATGCAAATTGGCGACCGGACTTGCAAAATTTTCTTGTTGTTTCATTTCCATTGGGCAAAAAATTGCAATTGATGATCAGCCGACGGTGGTAGACCTACTACCAATGTTGTCTGGTCGGAAGTGGTTGAACCCATGGCGATGATGGCGGTCTGGTTCGAGCAGAGGACTGTTCAATGTTATTTTTGCTAGTTTGGTTTCAAGTTTCCACCATTTTGTTTGAAAAGAACTCTGAAAGTGTATGTGAAGGGAAATTCAAATTGAATTTACATATTTTTTTTTATGAATGGAAGAGAACATGCAATGAGTTTGATTCAAGCTCTCATCGAAAGCACCAATTTGTGTTCATCGGATCACGTGCTGATCATGCGAAGCAATCTGCATAAGATGAAGATTAATTCTTGACACCGGTGTGATGCTTGCCAAAGTTAGAACAATGCCTTTAGAAAAATATTTATTTCTCTGTATTTGAAGAGAGAAATATAAATTAAGAAAAAGTTACTTCCAAATGGCTTTGTGTTTGGCTATTTATAGAGGCAAAACGAGTAAACTGCTGGCAGATTAGTGAGACGTGTGGCAGATGTGAGACATGTGGCAGATTAGTGAGACACGTGTCTCACTCAGTGAGTCATCTTCTTGGAGGTGGTTGTAACTTCTCTTAGGTAGTTGTAACTTTCACAGATAATTGTAACTTCATGTTGGCATTTGTAACTTTCTATTTGGGGTCACCTTTCCTGCAAACTTGGGTGCTGAGCTGAGCATGGTAGTCAGCGTCGAACACTACTCCTCTGTTGAGAAAATAGTATTATGTTGAGTTGTATTGGACCCAGACTTAGGCTGCATTGGGCTTTTTCTGCTTGTAACTTTTGTGAGTAATATTTCAGACTTCTTGGGAACAACCCAAATCTTTGGGTTTCCTTATCCCGTTGGACTAGCAATATTTTGGCTCCTACAATAGTCTTATTTGATGTATTATCAGATACATTTCTTAGTGGGCATGCTGACTTGACCACTAATATTATTATTATTATTATTATTTTTAACTTTTTACGTGACCACTAACTCTACGACAATTGAATATTTATGTTTGATTGACAACTTATGATTGGATCACGAAAGGTGAGCGTCGGGGAAAACTCACAACTCAGTGTTTTTTTTTTTTTTAACCAATACACTCAAATCAAAATGGATGATACTGAGCTACTGGTAATAGAGGTGTGTGGATTACCAATAATGGAATAGGCAACATTATGTATCAGGTAAAATGCAACATTCTTTAGAGAGCAACGAAGTCGACATAGAAGTTAATGGAAAAATGTGTTTTCACCCCAGGCAGTGAAACCTCGCTGGTTTCCCAGACCAGCTAGAATTTCTCTAATGGAAAACAGAGAAAATATATTAAAATAGTTGTTAGCTGATTGAATACAAAAGAAAGAGTTGTATCACAGTAGCATTGTATCTTAACTTGAAAGAATGAAAGCATAAGTGATAGCCTGTCAATTTGGCTAAAGTCTGGCCAAGAGAAAAAATTGATTAAATTGCTAAGAGAAATAAGATATTAAGTCCACATGAGAAGTAATTCGATCCTTATATTTCCTGTACATTTTGAGTGATTCATTTTCTTTTCTTACCAACCAGCCTCACATATGATCATTCATGTGTGTCCTCATAAAGTTTTTGTGTATACACTAAACCACATTCTATTTATCGAATTTTAACCTTCATTGGCATGATTCATCCGTCTTTTCACAGATATTTTACGTACTTATTGATAATGTTCAAAAATATTTTTTTTCCGGATTTGAAAGCATGAAATATCAACTATTTATAACACACATTCACGCTATCATTTTATCTTCTCCATAGTGTTTTATTTCTCGTGTTTGAGTTTCGTCTTCACTTAAAACTAATTAGTACTGACAATTATATCGACTAGTGCCACTTATTTTATAAACATGGATTGTTTGGAAAATGAGCAGTTGGAGTAATAGATTAGAGTCGATCAGCTCATCTACATGATGCATTTTTTCGTAAAATGAAAAATAGCAAAATTAGTAGTTTGTAAAATTCTCTAATTTTTACAGAGGCGAGTTAAAAAAAAGGCAATTTTGAAGGTAAATAAATATTTTTGGGTTAATTTAACTTGCCTCCGAAAATAAATAGCTAATTATGGATTTGGGTTAGTCCTTATACTTGTATGGTAGAAGCCCCCAACCTAGGGATTCACATTCATTGACTGTTACTGCACGAGCAACTTTCAATTGAACAGTATCTAGATCCCTAACATACACTTGCACGATCTAACGGCTACGATTGAATATTTTCCAACAGTTACAATCATCTGCATGGCAGCATCAAGATGAGTAAGTTTTAACCGAACGAGCGGATTGAAAGTTACCGATGAAAAATAAGAGAAAATGGATAATACTAATCTCACATGGGGATGCCACAATTCTTAGGGGAACAAAATTATGGCACGACCCTCAATTAAATTCAAAATTAGATTTATGTAGCTTTCTTTTCAATGGTTATTTGAGTTTATTCTTATGGTCTATTTGGTTGGCCATTTTTTGTGAGAAATGGAATCTAATTCTCATGTCAAGTACTTTCCCTTGTTTGATTAAGGACAAAAAAAAAAAAAAAAAAAACAATAACAAAAACAAAAACAAAAACAAAATTTCTGCATGTGCTTACTTTTTCCATCTCTCTTAAAAATCCAAATCAGCCCCCCTCTCATAAATGGATTTACGATATCAATTCTCTTATCTATTTTCCATCCTATCGAACGGACCTTAAATTCCAGGTGGCGTTTCAAGTTTAGAGTGGAGAGAAAGAATAGACATCAGATCAGACCCCTGGATGTATTTGGACTTAATTTTAAGCTCTATGGGCTTGAAACAATTATCGGATGCATCTAATTAACTGTTCATTGCTAGGAAAAATTCATGAATACCACATGCTTGAAATAGTCTATGGAAATTTCCATGGCCATTTCAATCTTGTCATACTTAGGCAACCCAAATTATAAATGTGAATGCACTGTTTTGTTGTTAATGGTGGATTCAAAATTCAACAATGCTTTGGTATCTTTAGGAAACAATTCCATCGATATAATCACATTTTTTAGGTCATGAGAACCAAAGACTTGAGCCTCCTAGACATAATGTCGGATTAGGGATTTGTTGAAGTTGTTAATCACCCCCACATCTACTATTGTTTAACACTTATAATCTTCAGGTTTCTTGTCATTAAGAATTAAAAAATCCAGCATTTGGTGTCTCCACCTTTTCTTTCCATCCACCTAATGGTGCTAAATTCCTGTAGAATCAGTGAGTTTATTCTATAGAATCAAACAAGCTTTGACAAACTAGTTTTATCTCAAATTTGTTTTTGAGGAAAATGATGACCAGGAGATTAATTTCAAGAGAAAATAGAGGGAAATGGAAATTATATGCATGAATATATACATTTTCTAATAAAGGGATGCATAGTTAAACCTATAAAGTACTTTGGATTTTTAGTTGGTTTTGGTTTGAAAATGACCATTTCTTATTTGATAATATAATGCCTCCTCATCACCTGTTAGGTGCACCTCCCTATCTATCCTCATCTCCCTGTTTCTGTCACTGATTTTTTGTGGAATCATCTCAAACTATTGAGGAGAAGGGAAATTGAAAAAAAAAGAGATGAGTTTACTCGATGTAAACTTGGCTTTACTCATAAGATAGTTAGTAGGTTTATAATTGTGTAAAATTTGATGAGGATAATCTTCTCACTTTTAAATTAGAACTATTACCAGTAAATAAACAAGGCGGCGACTTTTTGACACCACCAATTTCGTCCCCCCCCCCCCCCCCCCCCAATTTTTTGAAGTACACTACTATCTTTCTAAAGCACACTGCTACCTATTGAAGAATACATCCAATATAAACAACAACAAACCCTACCACCACCTTTCTTCCTTTCGCTTCTCTCTCAGGGAACAACCACCATTGCATTGTCTCGCCCCGCCTCTTCCCTCCTCCTCATTCTTCTTCTCCTCTGATTTCCTTCTTATTTGTTCTTCTTCTTCACCTCTGATTTTCTTCTACTCTATTCTTTTTATCCTCTCTTCTCGTTCTCTATGTTCCCCTTCTTTATGTTCCTCCAATATATGCACGGATGTGCTTGAGGGCAAAAGAACAAAAAGAAAAGAAGATGAGAGGAAGAAGAATAAATGAAGAAAAAAGGAGGCGGGGGCAAGTGGTGCCTCTAGCAATGGAGAAGAAGAAGAAAGGAGAATTAGAAGAAGAAGATGAACAAAGGATAAGAGAAAGAGAGGAAAGGTGGGTGCGACTGACGAGGCGTGGTAGTGCATCCAATTGTAGCAGGGCAGGCGGGGTGTTGCTCCGTTAGATTGGATGTTGTGAAGAGAATAGAAAAAATAAAAAGTGGAGAAGAAAAGGAATAGTAGTGAGAAATGAGTTTATATTGGTGGTATCCTTCAGCACATCCAAAAAAGGGGTGGTGGTGTCCTTCATCGAAATTAATGGTGTGAAGAGGTCGATGCCAATAAACATTTAATGTTAACACACTAGTTTATTTTCCCAAGTGATACAGTTAGAGTATCGAAAGTTTTCACTTGCCGTGTCATCCAATATTCAACGAGTAGTTGTGTCTTATTCCCATAAGTTCTAGCCAATTGATGCCTTTGGTGTTGATGATACATCAAAATAGACCGACATCACAGCTATACATGTCACATAAATCATCCATCATGAGGATCAAATATCCCAAAGCTAGGCCAGCTCATAAAGCCCGTAAATGGCAAAATCAATCATGAAGGCCCAAATAGGGCCCACCAGAACAAATCATAACTAGGGCCCAAATCCAGGCCTGAACGAATTCTCTCATAAAGAAGAGAAATGTTGCATAAAAATGAGTCGTGAGGGAGTTACGCCTCCATGGACGCGTCTACGTAAAGAAAGAGACTGTTACAAATAACGTCTCCTTCCATTGCGCCTCACATGCTTAAGTCATGCAGAGAATTAACCGCGACCATTACATAAGGTAAAGAGAATAATCGAAAAAGGTATGCAACTTTAATTGAGTTTTGTCCAGATTTACTTTCTTCTTTAACAAAGTTGCTGACTTAAGCATTTGAGTGCTTTCGGCCGTAAAAAAGGTGATCATTGGTAGTTTAACATCTGTTTTGCAGGTCAAACTTACAGGAGGAAGAAATTTGGACGCATCAGTTTGACGCAGTCTGTGGGGAACGATGAGTTTCCTTTTTTAAAAGAAGATACTCAATAACAAAACTCACTAAAATCCGATCAACGATCAAGAGGCTATCAGAACAAATGGAATACTCTACAAACCCTCAATTTGGCAATGATCGACACAACCTATCTCATGATACTGATTCGGCGACAACCCTCAGACCAACCACACCAGAAAGTAGGGAGCCACAACATATAACAATTCAGACGTCTCTGACTCATGACCCAGATGAACTGCATGATAAAAATGGTGGATAAACTCACCCGAGACCAGGAGAGCAACAAGCCTCGAGAAGAAAACACCCAGCTTAAGAGACAACAAACCGCTAATAGTCCTGAATTTGATCAATGAAAGTCTGGAAGGCTACAACCGAGAAGGTCCAAACATGAACGACCAGTAGAGAAATCATTCACAACCTTAAATACAAGTCAATCCGAAGTCCTTAAAGCTATAGAAAAATGGGAAGACGTCAAGTGGCTGCCAAAAATGAGAGGAGATTCAGACAAACGAAGTAAAAGCAGGTACTGCTCAGTCCACAATGACTATGGACACGATATCAAAGACCGTTACAACTTGAGAGACGAGATCGAACGCCATGTCAGAGAATGACGACTTAGAGAATTCATTAAGCTGAGAGAATCCAAAGATAGAATAACCACGTTGGAAGGGCAATCAAGGGAGATAATATATGTCTTGCGATCAACCAATGGCGAGCTTCAGCAGAGAACAATGTAGCCCGCTGGGGCACTGCCAGTTAAAGCAAGAGAACCATGGAAGCAACGAGTATTATTGACGGACTTCCTTGTTGCCGATGCTCCTTCTGCATACAACATGCTACTCGGAAGGCCTTGATACACAAAATGGGCCCGGTGTCATCAATCATGCACCACTGCTTGAAGTACCATACTAACAATGGCGTTGGGATAATCAAAGGAAACCAACCAGCAGCCGCGAGTGTCATTACACCACAATAAAAGCTCCCTACAAATAGCAATTACTGCAACGACCGAAGAAGCTTCCACAACAACCTGGTCAGATAAGCCCTGACCTCCCAGACAATAATACGGCCCAACCAGTCCAAGGGATCAACCAAACACTGGACAACCGAAAGAAGAAACGATCGTGGTCTACCTGGACGATGAAAAAGAGAAAGCAGTTTGAATTGGCACAAAGATTCACCCAGAGCTCGCCAAAAAGCTAATCCAATTGCTGAAAGATAATCAGGATTTTTTGCATGGACGATGAAGGACATGGTGGGAATATGTATTACCCACAAATTACAAGTGAACTTGGACAAGAATTCGGTCCGACAAAAAAGAAGGACAGTGGCTCCAGAAAGTAATCAAGCAATAAACGAGGAAGTGCACCGCCTACTTAATGCATGGATGATCAGAGCTCATTACTCGGACTGGTTAGCCAACACAGTGTTTGTAAAGAAAAAGAATGACAAGTGGAGGGTATGTGTGGATTATATCGATCTGAAAAAATCCTGCCCAAAAGGCAGTTTTCCACTCCCACGAATATACCAGGTAGTGAATGCAAACCGCCGAACACTAACTCCTGAGCTTTATGGATGCGTACTTTGGGTACAATAAGATACAGATGTACCCTCCCGACCAAGAAAATACATCTTTTATAACAGAAAGATGTACATACTGCTATTGGGTAATGCCCTTCGGATTAAGAACATAGGAGCCACGTACCAATGGCTGGTGAATAGAATGTTCAAAGATCAAATCGGTTAGACGATGGAAGTTTTACATCGATGATATGCTCGTCAAGAGCTCACGTCGAACAAACCACATCATAGATCTTGAACAGACCTTTTCCCAACTGCAGAAGTACAAAATGAAACTAAATCTGGAAAAGTGCACATTTGGAGTATAATCAGGAAAATTTCTCGAATACATGGTCAATCAAAGAGGAATCGAGCTGACCCAAAGCAAATACAAGCACTTCTTAACATGCAGTCACCAACAAATATAAATGGCGTACAAAATCTTAATGGAAGAATAGCAGCTTTAAACATATTCATCTCCAAATCCTCAGATATATGCCTACCTTTCTTCAAAATTTTGAAAGGAAACAAAACATTCAAATGGAATACAGAATGTGAAAAAGTTTTTCAAAGCCTAAAATCATATATGGTGAGCACAAAACGGTTGACAAAATCGAGCACAGGGGAAACACTATATTTATATTTATCCGTATCTAACCATGCGGTAAGTTCAGCGCAAGTACGGGAGGAAAAAGGTGCACAAAAACCAGTGTATTACATCAGCAAAACATTTTGCAGATGTAGAAATCAACAATCCAGCTCTAGAGAAATTGACACTCGCCTTGATTGTGTCTTCGAGAAAGCTACGACCGTACTTCCATGCACAACCGATCACAGTCATGACCGAGCAACCACTTCGGTCGGTGTTGCACAAACCAGAGCTATCAGGTAGAATGGTGAAATGGCCAGTAGAACTCAGACAGCTCGACATTAGCTATGCCCCCATAACCGCGATCAAAGCCTAAGTGTTGGTAGATTTCATTGCTGAATTTACAGGCAACACTGACCAACCGTTAGAAAATAAAAACAAATGAAGGCAAGTCAAACAAACCACCCATGGATGGATCATCCGTTGTGACGGAGCATCCAACGAGGCGAGAAGTGGAGCTGGATTGGCCATGTACAACTCAGATGGCGTCAGATAGAAAATGCGATAAAAATCAATTTTAAGCCTCAAACAACGAGGCCGAATACAAAACAGTAATAGTCGGGCTACAATTAGCAAAATACCTGGGAATAAAAGATATATGTGTCTTTACTGATTGGTGGTTAATCAACTAAACGGTGAATTCCAGGTCAAAGATGCCCAAATGAAAACCTACCACCAAAATACTACCGAAATGATAGAAGGCTTCCAGACCGCAATCATTCAACGGTAAGTAAGGGCGGAGACTGAAAGAGTCGACGAACTGGCAAAGGAGGCATCACAAGCTAAAGAGAGTGACAATCCACTCGTCATGATGCAAGGAAGTTCCGTACTTGAGAACTAAGTGGAAGAGGCATGCGCCACAAACCAAGAAAACAACTGAACAACTCCAATCCTGGCATCTATATCAAACGAAGAACTCCCAGCAAATTAGATGGAGGCCCAAAAACTATGAAATCGAGCAGCAAGATACACTATGATCGATAACAGACTCTACAGAAGATTCGCCACCAATCCGGTACTAAGATGTCTTTCACCTAAAGATGCAGACTATGTCCTATGAGAAATCCACCATGACACATGTTGGAATCACCTAGGAGGAAGAACGCTAGCCCATAAAGCACTCACACTAGGATACTACTGGCCAACGATGCAAGCAGACGTTCATAAACTCGTCCGCACATGCGACAAATGCTAGATATTTGCCCCATACACTCACATGCCAGGTCAAAACCTGATCCCGATGAGTAGCCCCTGGTCATTCACGCAATGGGGAATGGACATCCTAGGACCACTCCCTGTATCCGACAAAAAAAAAGTTTCTCCTCGTAGTAGTGGATTACTTCACTAAGTGGGTAGAAGTAGAGCCTCTCACAAAGATAAGAAAAGCCCAAGTTGAGAAGTTTCTTTGGAAAGACATAATAAGCAGATTCAGGATCCCAAGGGTAATTGTCACAGGAAACAGGAAACAATTCGAAGGCAAGAAGATCAAGGAGTTATGTGAAAACTTGAACATCCAACAACACTTCTCAGCACCCGCCCATCCACAGGTGAATGGGCAAGTCGAGGTCACCCACAGAACAATCTTGGATGCGATAAAAAAAAGCTCGAGGCAGCAAAAGGATTGTGGACATCCGAATTACCTGGTGTCCTATGGGCATACAAAACAACAAAAAGAACTACGACAAGGGAAAACCAATTCGCCCTCGCATACGGGTCCGAAGCAATGATACTCGTGGAGATTGGTATGCCGACGTTCAGAATTGAAGAATTCCATACCGAAGATAACGTTGAGGCATTGAGAGTCGGGCTGGACCTCCTCGAAGAAAAGCGATAAGTGGCTTTTATCAAAACGACAGCCTACCAATAGCGTATGGCTAGACATTACAATAAGAGGGTAAAAGCATGCCTTTTCGATATCGGTAATTGGGTGCTTCCAAAAGTCCAGCTCAACACAAATGAACCAGGCGCGGGCAAACTAAACCTGAATTGGGAAGGGCCGTACAGAGTAATAAAGATCAATAGACCAGACATACTGATTAGAAAACAAAGAGGGTAAAGAGCTACCATGACCATGGAATGTAAAATACTTGAAAAGATATTATCAATAAACTTCTTCGCGCAAGCTTCCATCTTGAGTTCAAGCGACAAAAGTTTAATCGGGATGAAGTCAGACTGAAAATTTCACTCGTGAAAACACTCAGCGCGGCTAGAGTATCGAGCAATAAATAAATATATGGACTAGGACGAATGAGTCAGGCATAAACATGAAACTTCTGGCCTGATCAATCACGAAGTAACAAAGTACCAGGAGATACGAGCCAAACTTTTTCTCGTCGACTATAATGTACGACATTGTAATCCAGACATAGAATCAAATTTCATGAAAAGAGCTTCTGCATAACTAGTATGTCAAACATTGAAGCCATTCACAAAAATCCGGACGAACGAGTCAGAATTCTATCGGGAATGTCGAAAGCAAAAAAGCTAATAAGCTTGACATCATCATCATCATCATCATCAAAGCCCATTCATGATATTTTCGAGGTCGGCTACATGGATTTTGGTTCTCCAAGCAATGTTGTCTTCCTACATATCCTCGTCTAATCCAAGCTCAAGTATGTCTTCATTCACCGCATTCATCCAAGTTTTCAACGGTCGTCCCCTCCGTCTACACCCTCCAATTAACTTGTCAATCTAGACATTTTCTAATTAGCTAATAAGCTAAACATACTAGACACAAGATGGGGAACGAATGGATGCAAAAAACTAGGGCCTCGATCAGCCCCCATACTCTTCTCGCAAACTTTTGAAACAAGATGGGGAACGAAGATAGCAAGTGCAGTTAGCGTTTACGTCAGACCCAGCCAAGGATGCAAAACCCTGACATTCATAGGGCTACCGGATGTAACGACCCTCGCTAAGGTTGCAATCATCACCTTTCAGCCATTAGGAACTAGTTGGGCAGTAGCAATGCCCACAAAATCAAAGTACTCCTAGACGATCTCGAGAACTGGAAGCCTAAAGTCAGAATGGATGATACCAGGGGTATAGAGCAATATAGCCATGCTTTGGACTACAAGGACCGTCGCCCTTTTCAGAGAGAATGATTTCGAGATCGGCCGACAACAAATAATCGTGATGATTGTTATCAAAAGTTGCATGTGTCGCCCGCTTAGGCGAAAAGAAAGCCTCGCAAGCATAAAAATATTGCCACTCAAAACCCTGAAGCTAGACATGGTCGCAAAGCAAAAACAAGGGATAAAGAAATTAGCAACTGAAAATAAAATGGGTGTAAAGGGGAGAACCCCGAACCCAACTCCTTCTTCTATAAGGACGAGCAGCAAAAGATCTGCTTTTGGGAAAACATACGAAGTGTGACAATCACATGAAATCCCAAAAATCACGCTGAAACGAGCAAATTGACGGAACATCGGAGAGACAGAAGCAGCGACAGCTGATAACAGCATTAAATGCGCCATAAAGTTGAAATCGAAAATCTGACCCCCACATAGTTAGTGAATACATGAACATATCCAATAACTAAGGGGGGTAGCTGATGATACATCAAAATAGACCGACATGACAGCCATACACGTGGTAGAAATCATCCATCACGAGATTCAGGTATCCCAAAACCAAGCCAGCTCGTAAAGCCCAAAAAAGGCAAAATCAATAATAAAAGCCCAAACAAGGCCCATCAGAAGAAATCATAACTAAGACCCAAATCCATGCCCGAGCGAATTTTCTCATAAAGAAGAGAAACGTTCAATAAAAAAGAGTCGTGGAGGGTGTTACGCCTCCACGGACGCATCTTCATAAAGAATGAGATTGTTACGAATAACGTCTCCTTCTGTTGCACTTCACATGCTTAAGTCACGCAGAGAATTAATCGCAACCATTATATAAGGTAAAGAGAACAATCGACAAAGGTATGCAAATTAAACCGAGTTTTGTCCAGATTTACTTCATTCTTCAATAGAGTTGCTGACTTAAGCATCGGAGTACCTTCTCCACAAAAAAGGTGGTCATTGACACTCTAACATCTGTTTTGCAGGTCAAACTTACAGGAGTGCGAGATTTAGACACATCAGGTGTATTGCTAGACTTTTGTTCATTGGTGTTCATTATTACGAGTATTAAAATATTTGGTAAAATCACAAAAGCAAGCTTGTTCCGAGAAGATCGAAGGAAGTTATCGAAGAAGTGTTTATATTTATCATTATAATAAATGGTTTAGATTTACACCTTCGTTAAGTTTATTATATACAACCAAATAAAGGAGCTCAACCACACGATAATTAATGGGAAAATGACTTATAAGGCTTACTTGTAGACCACAAAATACCCTAACAATTGAAAATGTCTTAAAAGACCCGTTTTTTGTAACTCAAAACTATTAAAAGCCACAAACCCAAATTATGGCTAAAAGATGTGTAAAAAGACAAATATACTCATATTCCTAGACATATTGACGCATGTTGTTATTTATGTATTCAAATTTCAGCTACACTGAAACAAACGAAATACGCAATCTTTTAAAAGTTCTTTCATGTCCCTGAAGCACAAATTCTTATTGGGTAATCTGGAAGTAAACTTATGATTGGTTTTAAAAAGGTGAATGAATTTCGATTAATAACAACTTGATTCAAATAGAAGAAGTCAATATGAAAATCGATATGTTCTATTGAATAAACGCTTCAAGAGTTTGAAATCAAATTGTAAAGCATTTTCAATGTTGGGTGTTGAAGCGGTATTCAGAAACCATATTACGTTTAGTTGAGAAAAAAATCAAACGAGTACATGGTGGAGGTAATATCTAACCCCTCTAATAACACCACCACTAAATATCCAAAATCTATATTTATTTTTTTTCTTTCCAAGAAAAATAAATTCTTTGACCACCAACAACTTCATCACACCTCTCTCAACCTCTTCCACCAGCATCTCAAGTATCACCTTGTGCTAAATTACGTAGATTTTAGCATACGTACATGTAGACAACTACGAAAAATGTTTGCTCAAGATTTGACCATGATCACAGGACTTCGACTAAATGTTAAAGAGTTCTAGATTAACATCACAAACAAAAATCACGGGAAAACCTCTAAAAAATGGATAAGTAAGGATAGAAAAGAAGAAAACAATAAAAGCTTTTCAATGTGAGCCGCATAAATGGATTCATCAAACCTCTTCAACTCTTCTCTACAAAGAGTACACAATCGTTAATGTCGAAGTCAAGTAATTAGAAAAGTTGAAGAACACAACCAATCACCACCCACCACGTGGTTTTTCTTGCTGTACCCATTTTATTAATTTTCATTAATCACCAAGAACTCCGGAAATAATGTGATAACAATGACACCTACAATGACCCAATTATATCAAAATCAATTCAACCAATCTTAGAAACCCTTTTTTTCTCGATTTGGATAAACCCCACTTTGTTGTTTACAATTCACAATTCCCAAGGTATCATCAAATAAAAATCCATTAAATCTGATCTCTTTCTCTCTATATATATAACATATAGTTTGCGTTGCTCTTTACAATTGAATCTGTAGAACTATTAAGTGTGAAGAGATGGTGAAGAAGGAGGAAGTTTTTATTGGGTCAATTGACCAAGGAACAACAAGCACTAGGTTCATAATCTATGATGGGTTTGCCAAGGCTGTGGCTTCTCACCAAGTTGAATTCACTCAAATCTATCCTGATGCAGGGTAATGGAATCAAGAAGAAGAAAACCCAGAGCTTAATTTTGAGAAATTTTCATGTTTTTTTATTGATTGATTGTGTTTTTGTGTTTGTATGTAGGTGGGTGGAGCATGATCCAATGGAGATTTTGGAGAGTGTGAGAGTTTGCATTGAGAAGGCTGTGGAGAAAGCTAGTAGTGATGGGTATAATGTTAGGGAAGGATTGAAGGCTATTGGATTGACAAATCAGAGAGAAACCACTCTTGTTTGGAGCAAGTCTACTGGGTCACCTCTATACAATGCCATAGTTTGGATGGATGCTAGAACTACTTCTGTTTGCAGGTTTGAACAACTTTAAGATCTGGGTTTTGTTTATTTTGCAGTTTTAGCTAACCCCGTGTTTTGGATTTGGTATTGAATTGTCTGGCTTTTGTTGATTTTGTGTTTTGAGATCGAAATCCGGGGTGGTTTTGGTAGTGTTTGATCTTGTGTTTGTGTGATGTATGGTAGGAAACTAGAGAAAGAATTGTCAGGAGGGAGGACCCATTTTGTGGAAACTTGTGGTTTGCCAATTAGTACTTATTTCAGTGCAACTAAGCTATTGTGGTTGATAAAAAATGTGGAATCTGTGAAAAAGGCTGTGGAAACAGGTGATGCTTTGTTTGGAACAATAGATACTTGGTTGATTTGGAATTTGACTGGAGGTTGTAGTGGAGGGTTACATGTTACTGATGTGTCAAATGCATCTCGAACAATGCTTATGAACCTCAAGACCCTTGATTGGGATAAGCCCACATTGGAGACCTTGGGAGTTCCTAGTGAAATCCTTCCGAAGATTGTTAGTAATTCTGAAATTATTGGGAAGATTGCTGAAAATTGGCCTCTTAAGGGTGTCCCAATTGCTGGGTGTTTGGGTGATCAACATGCAGCTATGGTAGGACAGGCGTGTAGGAAAGGTGAGGCGAAGAGCACGTATGGAACTGGGGCATTTATACTACTCAACACGGGTGATGAAGTTATCAATTCAAAGCATGGTCTGCTGACTACGTTGTCTTACAAGCTTGGTCCTAATGCTCCGGCAAATTATGCTCTAGAGGGTTCTATAGCTATTGCTGGTGCGGCTGTTCAATGGTTGAGGGACAGTCTTGGCATAATTCAGAGTGCTGCGGAAATTGAAGGGTTGGCTAAGAAAGTGGAGAATTCAGGTGGGGTGTACTTTGTGCCAGCTTTCAATGGACTGTTTGCACCTTGGTGGCGTGATGATGCCCGTGGTGTTTGTATTGGAATCACAAGGTTTACAAACAAGTCCCATATTGCTCGTGCTGTACTTGAGAGTATGTGCTTTCAGGTGAAAGATGTGTTGGACTCGATGCACAAAGATGCAGGGGAGAAGGGCGAAGTCAAAAATGAGAAGGGAGAGTTTGTACTTAGAGTCGACGGTGGGGCTACTGTTAATAACCTCTTGATGGAGATTCAGGTTTGGATTCTCTCATTTCCCTTTTAACTTTGTTGTTTACATAACTTATCTATTATAAGTCCCAGTGCTTATTCGGTTGATCAATGTATAGGCTGATTTACTGGGAAGTCCTGTGGTGAGACCAGCTGACATCGAAACAACTGCCCTTGGGGCAGCATATGCTGCTGGATTAGCAGTTGGAGTTTGGACAGAAGACGATTTATTTGCTGCTGGTGAGAAGGTCATGAAACCAACTACTTTCCAACCCAAGTTGGGTGCAGAACAGAGGAAGAAGAGGGTGGAGTCTTGGTGCAAGGCTGTCTCAAGAACTTTTGATCTGGCCGATCTTTCTCTGTAGTTTCTCTGATCTCTCTAATCTGTTCTTCTACGTGTTTATTTACTTTCTTGTATATGGTTTGAAGGATAATGAAATGCTTTGGTTAGATTTCCCGATTGAGAACAGCTCTTACACTAATGGCATTCTGTTGTCTTCAGAAGCTTATGATCTGAAACTATTCATCTTACAGGTTTTTTTTTCTTCAAATAAGAAAGAGTTGAAGGCAGCCTAATTTGTCAAAGAACTATACAAAGTTTAGTTCATGGATTCTTAAAATCTTGCACAACATATTGTTAGGTGTACAAAAGGTATAGACCGAACAATGAAAGATAATGAAACATACACGATCGTGGTTGGAGAATGAATCTGTGAATCATTCTTCAACTTCCTTCATATAGTTAACACTTCAGTTAATGTATTTATGTAGTTTTCGTTGGGAACAATACAAACTTCAGTTTTATTGATCGGTAGTTCTTTCTTTTGATAAATTCAGAATGTGTTGCACCTGGTTTTCGAAGAAGAATGTATCTCATTTCTTTTTCTCCCTTTTTTCCTGAGAAGTCTAGCAAGTCAATCCTAGGCCGGAGGAAGAATATGGTCCAAGGCATTTGGATATTAAGACCTTATGGAAGAGAAGGCCATCCGGAAAAAGTAGGATTTTGGCTATAAGCCTGGTCGACCAGAGCAAGTTTGGTTGAGCTAGCCATTTTAAACCCGGTCATTGAAAAACCAGAGCAATGTAAAAGAGAAAAATCTCTATATAAATACTTCAATTGGATTTTTTTTTCCTACAAGTTATTTTTAGGGTTCACATTGAAGTGAGTGAAATCAAAGAAGGTTGAAGAGAAGTTTCAATTGGTTTATGCCTCCATGGGAATGTTAAGTTCTTCAACCACTTCTCTTAGAGGTGATGCAATCATCTATTTAGTGAGGAAGTGATAGGCCTCTTCTTCTTTTTTTTTTTTCTTTTTTTTCAATCCCTTTAACCCAAATATTGAACTTGTGATTCTGTCTGCCATAAGTCTATCGCTGAATTGGTAGTAGATTAGCTAGGATGTAGTACTTACAAATAGACGTCATTATTCACCATTGTAAAAATAGTACCGGATCCGAACTCTCACATTCGATCATATTAATAGGTAATCTATTGTTGAACAATATTTTAACCTAGTTTTTATTTGGTTCGTTGACTTGCTTGTCATCGCCACAGTCCATATGCTTTTCTGATAATTTGTTATCGAAATGGGTTCGAAATTACGGGATGGAATGCTCACCCCTACATGTGACAATGGAGTGATAAATTTATCTTAGACTCATCCACCTCAACAAAACCAACTCTCTTCCTCTCTGTCTAATCCAAAAAAAAAAATTTATGACCAAACACGAAGATGTTTATTAAAGATAAGAAAGAAAACAAATGACAAAAGGAATCATTCATCCATCAAGAAATGTTAAGACACCACGAAGGTGTCAAAAACCAAGTCCCTGAACAAAAAACAAGCCGAATCCATTCTCCACAATAATTTCCTAATCTTAATAAAAATAGAATGCTCTGATCTGTTGAGCCCTTCAAAAATTCTCATATTTCTCTCTTTCCCCGAGTAAAGCTAGCTGTCGAGGAAAACAGGGAAGGAGGAAAAGTTTCCTCGCTGGTTTCCTCTACAATTAGAATTCCCCAAAACGAAATTCTGACAAGAAAATGCTCCGAAGATGCTCGGAAGAGAACCGAGCGGCGAGAAACAAGTCAAGATCGAAGACAAAGAAGAAATCGAACAACATCGCAGCTGCATTCCCTCCACCACCACCAAATTCCACCGCATCGGCCTCCCAACCACCACCACCTCTTAAACAACCCATCTCACCGCTGCCATGGAAGTCGAAATCAAGCTCCGCCTTCCAGACGCAGCGGCGCACCAGGCACTCACCGACGCGCTCTCAGCCTTCCACTTGAAAACCCATCTCCAAGAAAACATCTTCTTCGACGGTGCCGCCTCCGAGCTCTCCTCCAAGCTTGCAATCCTCCGCCTTCGCTTCTACAACAACGACGACTCACTCTGTGAGATCTCTCTCAAAGCTAAAGCTGTCCTCATCAATGGGGTGAGTCGTGCTGAGGCGGATGGAGAAGAGATCGACCCCGCCATCGGTCGGGCTTGTGTCAGTGAGCCCTGGAGGCTCGGAGCTGTCGAGTCTTCGAGGGTCTTGAAAAGATTGAAGAATGAGTTTGGTGTGGGAGAGAAAGGGATGGTTTGTTTGGGTGGGTTTAGGAATGTGAGAGCTGTTTATAAGTGGAAAGGGTTGAAATTGGAGTTGGATGAGACACAGTATGATTTCGGGACTAATTATGAGATCGAATGTGAGACTTCGGATCCAGAGGGAGTCAAGAAGGTGCTTGAGGAGTTTCTGAAGGAGAAAGGGATCAATTATTCATATTCGGAGGCCTCCAAGTTCACGACTTTTCGAGCTGGGAAGCTTCCATAGTGAGTATGCTACAATGGGTTTTTTTATCATTTGATTTACACTTATTTATGCTAGTGAGTATGCTACAATGGGTTTTTTGATCATTTGATTTGATTTACAGTTATTTATGCTTGCTTTTAAATTTGTGTTTTGAATGTGATATTGAAATTTGGCAATGCTTTTGATGTTTGATGAATGTGAGAATTTATTTATGAACTTTCTTGTTCAACCATGTGGCCTATAGGCTTTATATTAATTGGTAATCAAAGAAACTCTAAGAAGCCTAACTAATCATTGAAAGGAACTATCTACATAAAGAGTTTCTCTTAGAATTACAAGATATCATCAACATTAGATACCTCAAATGGACAAATAAATAATACTTTGTGGCTAATTAAAAGAGTGGGGATCATCTCGTAGTTTTTTGGCAATCCAAGCTTGGTGGCCTGTGAGATAACAAAGTATCTAGCCAAGATCCCATGATACATCAAAGAACTTAAATAGTTAAATCAATGCATAGGTATAATCATCGACTATGGAAACACTCAAGCCCTCAGACCTTAACAAATTTTAGCGGATGTCATCTTCCACTTCCAAAAAACCTCTCCACTGTCTAGAGTTATATTTTCTAATTTTTCTCACAAAATATGGGTATTGGATTATTCTAGTGATTTACTGTTCTTTATATTTGTTTTTTAATTTGTGCTTTGAATGTGGTATTGAGAAGTGGCATGCTTGTGGTGTTTGATGAGTGTGGTAGTTTATATGAATTGCTTAAATTTATGAATTTGACGCTGAAATTGGATATAATAGCTTATAATGATGTGATTAGTAGATGATTCATATAGCTTTCATTGCAGGGTAGTGATGTTGAAATTTGGGATGGATTGTTGTTCTTGTATTGATAAAGTGTTCTGAGGTTTGAGAATGTATGTCCTTTTCATTTTTCATGAACGTATACTTGAGATGAAAATGCATGAAGATTGTCTATTTTCTTTGAACTCATTTCTTAATGAATATGGGTGGTTTTGCTTTAAAGAACAGATAATGGTTATCACCCCTATAAAATATAATTACTAACGGCTATATGTGCAAACATTCCTGCAACTTTGTGAATACTGACTAATAAACTTAACAAGTATTCAGAACTCAAATGATGGAGTTGGATTCTGTAGTTGCTTTCCGGTACTGAAAATTCAATGTGAGAATGAATTAACAGTTAGTTTTTTGTACAGTAATAGTTAGTTTTTGCATGATTTATGACTAGATAAATTGGCACCTACAGCAATGGATGACTTGGGGGTTCATACTGAGATCACCGCACCGGTCTTAGATTAGTTCCCTCTTTATTCTTGCCTCCCAAGTTATTTTGTATTGTCCCTTATTACATCCAACCTGACCAACCAGTATTTGGTGGCTACCATATCTTTCACTTCTAGAAGATAGATATATGCGGCGAGGCACCTAATGCTATTTAGCTAGGACTCCCTAGAGTTCATTTTTCGTTTACAACTTACAAATAAGCCTCGTAATCACAAAATCGAGCAATAAATGATTTCTTTATTTTTATGTTAGTCTAACATATAAAGATTTTAGAAATGCAAAAGAAAAATAAAGAATTATCTATAAACTTTCTTGTTTAACCATGGTGATCTATAGGTGTTATATTACTTGGTTCTAGAAACTCCAAGAAGCCCAACTAATCATTAAAAGGAACTATCTATAGAGAGTATCTCTTAGAATTACAAGATATCATCACCATTAGATAGCTCAATGGACAAGTAAATAATAACTTTGTGGCTAATTAAATAGTGGGGGTCATCTCTTTGGCAATCCGAGCATGGTGGCCTGTGAGATAACTAAGTCTCTAGCTAAGATCTCATGACACATCAAAGAATTTAATTAGTGCCTATCTAGATACATGCTTTAATTAGTGACTTATGGATTGGTGAAAAAACATGATGATTCTCCTTTTTTTCATTTGGGGAAAAAGAAAAAAGAAGTTTTTAGACTAAATTTGATTAGCACAAAATAAGAAAAAACAACTGTGTAAACTCAGCGTACATTATGAATGCTACATGCTTCAGAATGAAGCTTCATATATATCACGTAATATTACAATAATATAGACTTGAGCTATCCATTGAATTAAAATACATGTTCAACTAGTCGGGGAACATGTGGCAAGTTAGAATTTTGTTCTGGCTTATATCTCATCTATCTCACCATTTGTCATCATTAATTTCTCTGAACTCCGAGTTATCTCAAGACCTTCAACCATGAGTGAAGTCATATGTGCCCATATAGAGTGCTAAGGCCGTCTTTTGACTTGCTTTGAATAAGCTTACTATAAATTCAGTTTTTGCAGTTAACCAAGCGTGTCAATGTAATGGAATTATTGTACTTTGGCTGTCATCATAGAAGATTTATCTTTTTCTGCATCTTTCTTCTGATCACTCTTATTCTTAATCATTTTCTCTGGTTCTTGTTTTCCTATCTATGATTGTGGATCTACAAAAAGTGTAGATATAGGAACTTAGGATATTTCCTTAGACCTGAACATTTAATGTCTGGGTATGCCTGAATGGTCGGGACTTGATACTAAATGTACTCATTCACTTTGTAAGATGCTATTGTCGTGATCGAAATCTAGTTCTCTACCAAAATGACAGATCAATGCATTTTACTGCGTAGAACTTGTATGATATTTATTTTGATGGTTCTGAAAATGTACATGTGTAAAAGAATTGTACCAAGTTGAGATTTTGTTTTCGTTCTTTTTTAGGTTTTCTTAACTCTCCATCCTGGGTAACTGTGGATTGCCATTGAAGTGCAGTTCAAATGGAAATGATGAGATGACTAAGAGTGGAGAAGAATACTCGGGTCTCAGATCTTCCTGTAGACAATAATTTGAATCTCACTTATTCCAAAATCTAGCAATCTCTATATAGCATCTGTCAGCAACAAAACCCTTTATTTACTTGAAAATTGAAATGTGTTTACGATGAAGACACAAATCAGTATTGAATACAAATCGCTATATTAGTTGGATGTTGGGCTACAGAAATAAGAAGTTTACAGATTTTTTGTGAATGAGGTGTTGTGATGACGTGCAATGTATGTTATCTGCTAGTCTAAGCTTAATAGATCGAAGCTAAAGCTACTATGGTTGTGTTCTGATGTTATTAATCCTCAGTGTATGTATTGTATTGCTCTCAGTGTTCATCAAACATTTTATTAGATAGTTATTTCATTTATCCTGCATGGTGTGGTTCGTCTTGCTTTGATATCCCGAGAGAAGTCGAAAGTCTGGATGGTAGTGATACTGATTTATTGTCAAATATGTTTTAAAGAAATATGGTTGTGGTATAGGGTTAAATGTACTAATACCACAATGAAAATGTAAGGAGTGAGCCATTCCACAAAGTGCATTTTTGTGTGATCGGCAATCAAAGCATCTTAAAGAACAATAACAAACCCCATCATCCACAATAAAAGCCAGAATCACTCAGAGCTCACAAATCACAACCACAGGTTTGAAATTTTAAATGGCTCCTTTAGATAAGAAACAATATCCCCAAACTGTTGGAGAACCGCTCCGTGAAGCTTCTTCCACCACCATTGCTCGGACATGGTTGCCACATCTTAAAGAGTACGATAAGTAAATAGAGCCAAGCTGAGTCGACAGAACTAGAACTATCATACACCCCTTCAACTGACTTAGAACCTGTACCTAGCAATACTTGACAAGTTGACATGTCCAGAGGGATGGTCACCATCTTGGATAGAAATATTGCTAATAAAAACATCTCAGTATTTTGAAACCCCTTGTGAGACTTTACATTGGGTAGGTTCTCCAATCATTCCATGTGTCTGCTGGGACTATACAGGATTCATCTTTTTCGATGCACAACATTTACTCTGAAAATAACCAAGGAATACAAACCCTGTTTTTTTCGAAATAATACTGACCACAATTGCAAAATTCTGCAAAACAACCAAATGCCAACAATGAAAAAAGGAAACTACGAACATCAGCAAATCACATTCAGGACGAATGATTATACGATTCAACCACCTCTTACAGTTGGAACAAGTTCAGATTCATTTCATAAATAAAATTACTGGATAAACACTTGACGATAAGAGTAACACAAGAAACACAAGATTGATTCACAACAAGGATGGCGAGTTTCTCTACTCTTAACCTACTACCATAGAAGCTAAACCTTACACTACCTAGCCGAATATAAATAAAGGTGAGAACCTACAATTACTCTCATTTTCTCTTCTTGGTAGGTGGCTGTGGGGTTTCCTCTTCGTCATCCTCCTCTTCGTCATCCTCATCATCACCATCGTCATCATCGTCGTCGTCATCATCGTCATCTTCTTCATCATCGTCATCATCGTTTCCACCAGCACCATTTGCCTCCACATCTTCTTCAGGGTCGCCCTCCTCATCATCATCGTTCTCTTCATCGCCTGCAAAATCCTCATCATTACCATCATCATCCTGATCACCTGTGTTGTCATCTTCATCATCATCATCCTCTGTGTCACTACCATCCTTGTTCTCCTCAGTGTCAGGCTTCTTCACCTTGTGCAGCTCAAGAATAGGGAATCTGCAAGTCGTTCATGTGCTCTATAAAATTTATCTTTCTTTTAAGTTTAAAATTCGTAAGATGAAGAAAACCATTCTCACCTTTCATCTGTGTTGGGCTCCTTTAGTAACACAGACACATCATTCGACTGAGACCCCATCTGAAACAATGCTTATGTTCAATCGGGGGATAATTTCAATAGGCATTAAAAGTACATCTTTAAATCAAAGACAACTCAACTGAATGCTATGTTCGAGAAGACAGAATCAAATATTAACAAACAACAATCTAAGAAAAATAACAACATTCAAATTAGTAGTAACTAACAACTATCAGGGAATCTCATTTCCCACCTATGAAAGAGCTGATAGTTCAAGAGTTTAAGTCTTAAGATAAAGTTTCCTCACTCCTTGAAAGAAAGCAAATACCAAATTAAGGAAAAAGGAGTGTTAATCCTACAACATTGACAGGTTTAGTCATTTAAGACTGCAAAATGTACGATGGTGATTACGGCCTGTTTCTGCAGCTGGTAAGCATGCTAAATTGCTAATCCATTAAGCATAGAGCACATTTAAAGATCTTTTAAGCTGTTACAAGTATAGGATAGTTGCAGGGTTTTAACGATAGCATTTTCAAGATAATAACTCTCATAGTAGCTTGAAATGCTTGGTGTAAGTTGTACCTATTCTGTCTTGTATTTTATCTTTTATTTTTGTAAAAAATCAAATCTATCTAACAAAACAGGAAGGCCTTTTGAACTGATGACAAGTTTATGCCAACACATGTACAAAAACTTATAAATCTCTCTCTCCTCAAGTACCACTTAACATCCTGAGATATTACCAATGTACCATGTTAAACAAAGTAAAAACCAAAACAATTTGGTTCGTTATTTTGATCTTTGCAATGTGACACAAGTTTAAAACATTAAGGGGGAGTTTGGTTGCATGGAATCCTATGTCATGGGAATTTATGAGGGGACCCCTACACTTTAGGCTAAATTGATGTAGCACTCCACATCCACCATTTGATTTTGTAATCAATGGTGGGAATGAAAGTCTCATGAACATGGGAATTCCACTCCGTAGTCCCCCAAAGCATGCAATTCTAATGTTCATGGGACTTTCATTCCCACCAGATGTAGAGTGATACCTCAAATTAGCCTAAAATATAGGAATCCCCTTATGAATTCCTATGAAATAGGATTCCATGCAACCAAACACACACTAAATAATTACAAGTAACCCCACCACAATTTTGAGTATTATAAAATGGTCCTCAATAAATCTAAAATAATTATTCGTCCCTCAAACCATACAAAATAAAAACTATCTATCAAGCTTTCCCTAGTTACATGTTTACTCCCAACATATCTACATATAGACACCCAGGTAATAATAATAATTAATAATAGTATTAAAAATTTAACAAAATAATTAAACTATATATTATAATACCATTCTTTAAATTTTACGATCGTTTCTACGTGTCTGCATGCAAGTGATTTATAATTTTTTTGTAATTATATTTTGAGTAGGCATCAACTCTCGAACAAGATTTTTTTTTTTTTTTGAACAACACCCATTTCAAATAGAATAAATGTGGTAGGGAGTGCTGAAGGCATGTCAAGATAGTCGTGTCGCACGGGTACACGCTAAGGGGAAGGTGTGTCGGTGCCAACGGCACGAGTAATACACTAGTAAAAAAACAGAAGAAGCTTAGGCAGCCGATTGGAAAACAACAAATGCGTAAAGAACTTGACCGGAGATGAGAATCTAATAAACACAAAAAGAATTTCCCTATGCATAATCCTGAAAGGGCACTCCTCTAAACTCAACAAAACTTCCAATGATTAAAAGAGCACAATTTCAACATTAATCCAAGATGACTATTGACCCCAAAAAAAAACTTTATGCCAGTTTGAAAGGGCTAGCTCTCAATGACTCTTTTCTCTTCAAGAATATAACTTCACCAGTTCTCCTAAAGTAATCAAGCTGTGTCCAAAAGAGAAAGCATGCACGAAAGCAAACAATATACAGAATATGGAACTATATAGCAAGAAGCTGTAATTATCTAAACAACAGTACAAGCATCCCGTTGTCTACGAGTTGCAACATCTGTTTTCATGTAAACAAAAGCATAAACATGGACTGCTAAATCTGTTCAATATCAGTTCTCTATATAGCTCATTTCTTGAAGCCACACTACTTGTCACTCCAGAAAGTACCCAACCCAACAGTCTGAAGAGCCCTTAGGTGTAACCTTCTAGTCAAAGGAACACTCACCTAAATAAATAAATAAAACCTAGCATTTCTAAGCCCCTGCCTTTGAAAACACACACAAACTTTGGAATTGGAATTTCCAGATGCAACAAACTCCTCCTCCCTAGTAACTGCACCAAATCCCTAAAACCCAAACACAAATGACTAACCCTTAGCTAAAACATCCACCCAGCCAGAAATGAACAAAATCCAAGGTTTAGAACAACCCCTTATTAAAAAGAAGCCATAAACTAAAGAAAAACCCTAGATTTTCCAAAACCCCTCTATTGGGATTTACAGATACAACAAACTCATCCTTAGCAACTGCACCAAATCCCTAAAACCCGAACACAAATAAGTAACCCTTTAGCTAAAACATCCACCCACCACAAGACCCTGAACAAAATCCAAACTTTAGAACAACCATTTACAAAAAAGAAGCCATAAACTAAAGAAAAACCCTAAATTCTCCAAAACCCCTCTCTCTAGCACAAAAATTTCTAAACTAAAACTCCCAGATCCAACAAAATTATAGCTTTCCTAAAACCCTAACCAGAGCATAAACCCTAATAAAACACCAAAATCCCTAAAATATTGACCCCAAAATCCAATTTTTCCCCAAATTTCCTCAGATCAGAAACCCTAACAACAGTACTAAACCCCAGTTCCCACAAACCAAACACCAAAACTGAAATTAAGCAAAAACCCATCTCTCTGAGATCCACAAAAGGACATTAGAACCCTAAAAACAGAAACCCCATTTCACAAAACCAACACATTTGCACAAAAATCATGTAAATCAAAACCCCAGAAAGGGAAAATGTATGGGGGTGAGAGTTATACCGCCATGAGAAGCCAAACCAGGGACTTCTCCGCCATCAGAGCCGTCTGAACCACCACGGACTCCATCACAGAGACGAGCATCCTCTCCAAATCGAACACATCAGAGCGAAACCCAGCCTCCATCTCCATTAACAGAGACAACAGAGCAGAGCAGGTGGGATTTTGATTGCACAGAAGAGAAGAGAAGAGTAGAAGGTGAAGAAAAGCTTCGTTGACTCAATGAGTGGGATGAGTGGACTCAGATCGGAGTGAAATCGGGGATTCGATTTGGGGTAGTGTGAGGGGGGAACAGAGTGAAGAGAAGAGATAAACTTAGGGCTTTTCAATGAACCAACAGATTGAATAGACGGCTAGGATCAAACCTCTAATGCAAATCAATTTTATTTTTACGAAAAATGAGATAAATTGACGGCTAGGATTGATAGGTGTTTCTTAAGTCATCGTGGATGATGAAGGATGACAATGAAATATTAGTTGGTATAATTTTTTAAACATATAAAATACGTAAATAAGACTCCATGAATTATGTAATAAAATGTTGAAATCTGTTGATATAAAAATCAAATATCCACAAAATCAACCTTGAAGCATTTGCATTATAAGCTATGGTTGTGTATCATAATCAATCCTAGACCCCACATTGTCGTACAACCAAGCCTTAAATATCCACAATAAAGCAATGGTTAGTAAGAGCTTATAGCATTATCCGTACAATATGTTTTCTTTTACGTGGCACGTCGCTTACCCTTACACAGGCTTTCCCAGAAAATTCTAGGGAGCGCCCATTTCCCTCGAGATAAGTGAAACTGCTTCGAGAAGCGAGATTTGCCAATGGAAGCCATTGAATCATTTAATCTTCAATTACGGAAAAGAAAAAAAGAAGTTTGGCAATCACATGCATTAACAACTCAAGGAGTCTACAACGATTATTTCAATGATAATCTCATCTTCGTGTGACTATTTCATAAGGCAATTTCGAATGCCACTGTCGTTGTTTATCACATTCGAGATGCACTTGTTGAGAATAATGTGTATTTCACCCAGAGGGTTTAGTGTACCGGTGAAATGGGTTTAACTCCTTTTCAAAATATCACTTGTGAGCGTATGTTTGTAATGGAAGATTAGGATATTTAAAAGTTGTTGAAACCACTGCCTATGATTATCTAAAGAATGGAGAATTCCACCCCCCTCTCCCTCGCGCGTTTCCTCGCTGGTTTCCTCGCCAGTTAGACAATCCCCTAAAGAATTTGTGTAAGATTGTGATGCAAGTATTTCCAACTGCTGAATATGTGGCTAAATTGCTTAGTGAAAACGAAGAATGGGGGTTTCCTGATGTTGAGAAGCATCGATTGCATGCATTGGAAATGGAAAATTTTCCAACTGCTTGGAAATGTATATATCAGAAGTTTGAAACTACAAACGACATTAATTGTAATACTTGAGGTCGTTGCATTTCGTAATATGTTGAGATGGCATAGGTTTTTTGGCATGTCGGGTGCATACAATAACATCAACGTATTTGATCGGTCAATCATTTTCGATTGACTTATCAAAAGTAAGGCTCATTCTGCAAATTTTAATACCAGTGGACAAGATTATGCTAGATGTTATTGTCTTGGTGATGATATTTATCCAAAGTTGGCTACCATATACAGTGCAAACAATTTCAAGTCCTCTTACTGAGATATATATAAGTTGTTTCCTAAGGTCTAAGAAAATGTTACTACAGATGTTAAAAGGGCATTTGGGGTTTTGCAAACACAGTGGGCCATTATTCGTCAACCCGCGACAACTTTGAGTAAAAAAATAGATGCATGATATGGGTGTCTGATCATGATTGATATATTTCGAATGATATCCCAATGGACGAGCCTAGCCATGATTATGAACCTGGGGGGCGTTATGTTGAGTACATCACACGTTACAATACTTACCTGTATGCAACAGTTCACTGTCAAATGCAACGTGATTTAGTGAAACACATTTGGGATCGCTTTGGCTCATCGTGATGTTTTTACTTTCATTTCTTTCAAGTCCTCTCTATTTAAGTTATTTTAAGTTAATAGAATCATGTATTCTCTATTTAAATTATTAGAATTATGTTTTCTCTATTTACGTTATTAGAACTATATTATAACCATTTAAGTTATTAGAATTTTGTTTTCTCCATTTAAGTAATTTAATTTTCTTTTGCTAGCAGTAAGTTGAAGAGCTAAATTACACATGTTTGAAGATTTATCAGGAGACTTCATTAACTAAACTCCATCATATAATGACTAGATAGAGGTATGAGTACATGAACTATTAATATATTAATTATATTTCATATAGGTTTTATGAAAAATATTGATTTGTAAATTGACTCGAGTATTAATATGCTACATTTGGTTGTCTGACAAGTACACGAAGTAAACTTGATTTTGATCATTAATTTTTATTAGCTGCCACTACTTGAAGTGTTGTCTCCTCTCCAACATAGGCAACTAGGATGACCAATAACATTAAGAAGCAAAAATGAGAAGTGGGTGAAAGGGATATTCAACTGGACCCGAGGGGGGGGCATGACCCCCTCATGTGCATTAATTTCAACCGTTAGATTGTTTTAAAAACAATCCAACGATTCTACTCTCTCCACGTAATTACTCTATCTCTAGGTTTGTTTGAGAGATGGATCTGAAGCAGAACTCGATTCAACCTCAGAGGAGCTCTTATACTCTTTTGCAAAGAATATTGCTTTTCTTCCCCAAGTCTTACGATGGGTCTCTCTGCAGATTATTAACTTCACCAAGCTTTACATATGCAACCTTTAGATTGAAACAACAATAATAAATTGGTAACTTGGTTTTATTGACTTGAGACTACAAAGTTAATTTCAATGAACAAACAATTGATTTGTTGTTATTTTTTAGAGAGTTTCAAGCAAAGCATGTAGTCTCTTTATGGAAATGATGTGTGGGTACATCTACAGAGTCTCTACTGGGTTTAATCCACTACCAAATTCATTGCGCACAAGTCCTTTGTTCTCGAATTGGTGCCAACACTCTGGTATCCTTAGTTCATCTATCAGCATCCCGCAACACTTGTTCACCAGTGTTACATCCCTTTGAGCATCTGGAATGGTTTATTTGCACTGACATAACCGTCTACGAGATGAAGATGAGTCTCTAGGCCATGGTACCCAAAGAAGTTGATTCCTTAAGCGATGCAATGAAGATGGAAACGAAAACCCGAGATTGGGGAGAGAAGATGGGGGTTACCTTTGCGATCTGGTTTGTGGCATCTCTTGACGAGGCGGACATTGTCTTTGGCGAACTCTCTCAGTGGATCGAAAGCGGAATCGATAGCGTCCATTGCAAAGAGCAAGAGAGAGAGATCTGTAATAGATGTGCATGACCCCCTCTTGTGAACACCACCCCCCCCCCCCCCCCCCCCCCCCCCCCCCGCCCGAGTCCGATTCAACAACCTAGAAAATGTAAAGAGTGCAAGCAAGGCACAATTCAAGAACTTTCAATGAAGGTGCCATGGGATCAAACAAGACATCAACTTGGACTATAAATAGAGAAAACCCAACACCACTATAACAAGTTCAGCATTAACAATACAAAACAAAATGTGAAGCATTTAAATACTTTTTCAAATTTTATCAGGAGTTGACAACTAGCTCATGAAGTGTTTGTCAACCATGTTAGGATGTGGGTTTTGCATGCATCTAGACAAGATAAGTGCTGTTATCAATGAAAATAATAGTTATTTATAGCATATAGTTACAATTCTAGAACATAGCTCAAGTTATAATCATTATTACCTTTTTTGAACATCCTTTAAAATGAAATTATTTGGTACAATAACTGTGAACTCTTAAGAGTAGATAATGAAACAATAAACAACTGTTAGAAGACAAATATTTGATGCATTTCGTAGGTATAATCCAAGAAGCCCTTTGGTGGAGTACTAGATGCACCCAGTGGCCCCTTGTTAGAGTTGTCGTCGACCAAACGATCGGAACAATCACTAATCCGTCTCTTTCAACTATCAGTCAAATGATTGTATAAACTCTTCATAAGTCAGTCAACATAGTGAGTCAAGCATTACTCGACTTGCTACCCAACTTGGCGAGTCACACAATCAATACAATGAGTTAACTTAGGTTTCGACTCGGTACCAAATTCAGTGAGTCACTCTTGTGAGTCAAACTTTAAACAACTCGGTGAGTCACACAATCTATCATTCGGTCAACAACAGCTTGGTCATACTAGTTAACAGTAGTGCTATGGACAACCCCCTCTTTGAGCGATAAAGAATATCGTCCCCTCCACTATCATGCAGTAATACCGCAACAATACAGTGTTCTCCAGACAACTCCGCCCATGCATGCAGTTCATCTTTCTCTCATTTTCCATCTGATTCCAAATGACCCCAGCAACCCAATCCTAAATCCTATCTCCCCCTTTTACACTACCACCACTTCCTTCAAGTCGATAGTAAATTATTCACAAGTCGACCACAACTTGATCATGGACTCCACTATCAACTCATTTTCTGTCACGACCCGATTTTCGAAAAAAACGAAATCCTATTATCCACGTAGGATTATCCGTTTCTCCAAAACTCGGGACGTGAAATTCAATAACAATAGAAACATTTAGCAGCAACAATAACTTAAACATGATTTAAATACTGAACAAAAAAAAACTCTAACCAGGAAAGACTGACGTTGCTAACCCCACTAGTGAAACTTCAGTAACGCTGCCCAAAAGTTTCTAAACCTGAAAAGCTAATCGGCTACATTCCCAAAGGAATGTACCCAAGAAGCAAAAGCTCACTTGGGTCAGCAATAAAGCTGGTGTGAGTAAATCTTCATCCCAAAATCAATAAATTCACACGTGATAGCATCAAGCTAAATACAAACAATAAACAAACACATCAACAGATAGTTCCTCAATGAGGCAAATGTGTCATGCAAGAAACGCACAGTTCAAAGAATTTAGTTCCTCAACGAGGCAATCATATCATCATCCTAATAAGTAAATATGCATTTACTTGTACTTACATTGTAGAAGTTGACTATGGCAAGTCTGACCTGCAGAAATATTAGTGGACTTGCCATCCCGCATGAAAATGATTAGAAACAATATTAACATAATTTATTCAGTTTTTATTTGAATTTGATTCATCTTTTAACGGATTGATCACTTAGACGATACCACATTCGCACCACCTCCGTGCCAAACATACATGCCCGTATGCCTCTCTCATATAAAAGATGACTTCTCCGTCATCCATGCCCAATTGGGGACATCACATACAGGCATGCATCACGGATACTCCTAACTATATGAGTACCAAAAGCCACTCTTGGGCTATCAATGCGCATAAACTCACGTCACATTTTTTACGGATAAATATCAAAGCCTATTTTAGGCATAAAAATTCACCTCATTTCCGCAAGACTAACCCGGAGGTTATTTTAGTTTCTCTAGTAGGAAATTGGCGCCCCACCTCCGCAAGACAATCCGTAGGTTATTTAGTTTCTCTAGTAGGAGAGGGAAAATAATAAACAAAAGAGGTGTGGTAGTTCTAAGTGATACAATTCCAGATGATTTAAATTTTCGGGAAACAAAGTTTATCAATATCCTTTATTGTGATATCTCACTTTTCTTTCACAATGACATTTTGTCATTTATCAACCCATTCTTTCGAGAAAGCATAGCATATTCATAAAACATGTTCTATAACATCATGGCGATCAAGTGACGTTTTGTCATTCATACGTAAATCTACCAATTCTTTCGGGAAAGTATAGCATATTCATAAATCATGTTCTATCACAACATGGCGATCAAACCGAAAAAAAATAGAAATTTATAGTGCTATGCGCATGGGAAAATCATATTTTCAATAGTAGCTCCTTATTGAGCCTAATTCAATCCATCAAGGAATATATCTTTACTTTAAGTATTGTTAACATATAAAAGCCAACATACATATGAACCCATACTAAAATTCTCATTATTGTACAACAATAATAACTCCAAATCTCATTATTGTACATTACCACATAAATACCATTACATAAAAAAAATGAATATAAACATATTTGACATGATGTTTCAACTAAAGGTCCTGAAGAACTAAAGGTCCTGGAAGAACTAAAATGAACAAAACAAGCATCACTGGAAACTGGAACAAAATCAAAGTGAAATAAATAGCAGACGATATGTCTGGAAACCTAATTCATGGGAAGGCTACATATACTTACTTTTCCAGATACATTATGTAGTAATAGGTGGAAGTACTAACAATCTGATCCTCAGATTTTAGATTAAAGCCTTATTATTAATAGTTACCAATTTGATCCTAACAATCTGATCCTAACCATCATATCCTAAGGACCAATCTGATCCTACATCCTAAGGACCAACTTGATCCTACCAATCTGATCCTAACAATCAGATCCTAAGGACCAATCTGATCCTAACATATTGCATCAAGAACCACGCTACAAACTAGTTTTCAAGTACATCTAGATTATGCTTTGCTTTTTCAACTCTGATATCACCAACTATGGTTCCCTGATATGGATGAGACATGGGGTACAAAGACATGACACAATATGTGAAATTATGGACACAAATACGAGACCAGTGGCCAGATCAATGACAAGAGAAACTCCCAATGTTGTGTATGCGAGTAACACAAAGCAAACCAGTTGTAAATCACGACAGTAATGGATATCTCCTTGAGTATAAACCAAGTAACCCTCATATTGATTCATGTAGACCTTCTTCTTAAAACAAATTTTATACTCTCTTACCACAGTATGACTGTCAGACCAAAACGGTGAATCTACCAAGTTTCCATAAGACGGACTTTCTAAGACAAATCAATTGTCAACAGAAAGAACATTCATCCAAATGGTATATAGTAACATAATCAAGCAAAGAAATTTCACATTAAATCAACTCATTCTGACCAAATGGGTCCCCCCCCCCCCCCCCCATTTCAAGTTCATCAATCTAATAAAGCAATTTAACCATCCCAATTGCAAGATCTACAAAACCCACGACTGGTCTACAAAAGAAGCAAAGAACAGCTTCTCACATTACTACCCATACAATTCATAAAAACAACACAAAGAATAGGCACTAATTTTGGTGAAATCAAAGACTTGTAAATGAGAATAAAAATCAGAGAAAGGTGAAGATCCCTAAATTTCTCTGAAATCACTGTAAAAGTGAAGGAGATGAAGAAACTCACTTGACGAAATCACCAATGATTTGCGAAACAAATCCACGTCCACACGATGCCATTGCGCAGCATGCCTCACCACTGTCTTTTACACCACTATCAGTTTTCGCGTCGAGAGTCGAATCAGAGTCACTAACCTCCCTCTGTTCGAGTTTTAACTCACCATCCGGTTCGCTATGATCTCTGGCTTCCCCATCTTGTTCAAGCAACCGTGACGGCTCCTCATTGCCTCCACCATTCGAATCAATGGCGGGAGCAACAAAGGAGGGTTGCGATTCGAGCGGAGGAGCTTTCATGGGTTGGAGTTGGAATCAGCCATCGACGAGTCTGCGGAGGTTTCCTCTGTAAAGAGAGATGACTACCATCTTCTCCCAACCTTTGCTAGAGAAGAAGAGAAAAGATAGGAAGAAGGCTAGGGCGGTAGGATCGGCTGTGACGTGCGGCCACAGACCGTGCTCGCCGCCAAAGAACAGGAGAAAAAAACGCAAGGAAGGGAAGAAGGAGGAAGAAGAAAAGAGGGTTTTTCTCTTTATAAGGTGGGTGGCTATTCACCCCCACTGAACTTCTGAAAGCACCCACCTTCTAAACTCACCAAATAAAATCCTAAAATTTTGAAATTTAAATTCAATAAAGGGTAACTCTATTTTATTTAATTAAAAATTATCTTTATGAAATTTAGGGAATTTAGGGGTGTTACATTTTCTACCCCAATGGTCAGGTGTTCAGGAATTGGAACTCAGTCCGCATCAACCCTCCCTTCAGTTCAGTCCTTTCCCATTCCCAGTGTACAATGACTTCAATGTGTATTCTCCAATAATTCCCACGCACACTCAACTTAGGTTGATGCAATCAAGCTCCTTTCAACCTACCAACATGCATGGTTCCTCTGCTTTGACTCAGAACACACTTCATATCGATCAGGCAAACTCCACCGTTGTCACAACCCCAACCAACCCAGTCAGCACTTCACAAGTTTCATCTCCAATCCCTCTCTCATATTCAGTTACACCTACTACACAATGTCACTAGCTCCAATGAGGAATGATAATAACAATACTCTGTACCCACAGTCCAACTCTCTGATTCCCACATCAATGATTCAGATTCAAACATCAGGTCTCTTACATATCAAGAAGTTGCGTAGTCTAGTGATTAAAAGTTGTGGAGACGGTTTTAGAGCATCAGGGGATACACTGTTAGGTAAATGTAGAATAGACATGATTCATACAGTCATTGATCAAGGTGTCACCAGGAAATGAACTACAAATTCTATCAACTCAGTTTTCACTCATCATACTACTGCACTATCTACTGCCGCTGATGAGGATAACACCCGACTTGAACCCTATCTACATCACATCCAGCTTAATAGAACAAAAATGCTTTGTTTATGACCACAGACCATGGTACCCCTCTTGGTGCTTACCATATAAGTTATGAAGATTCCTCTTCTCCCAATACAGAGCCTAATTCCCTTACAGAGGTTGCGACGAATACCGATGAAGGGTCACCTCAATTTCCATGATTCTCTCAATGCAAGGGGAATGGGGTCTCCATGTGCATTTCACAATGTAAAGACCCTATCCCACAAGTCTAATTCAGATATTATCTTTCTTTCTGAGACCAAAGCTACTTCAAGTAAGATGGACCACACTCGCCAGAAACTTGGTTACAAACATTGAGTTTCTGTGCTGACAACTGGATTATCTGGAGGACTTGCTCTCTTTTGAAAAGAAGGTATCCAAATTACTATTATTTCTTCTTGCACATACTATTTCACTTGCATTATTGAAAACTTTCTTGTAAATATTACTTGGTCTGCTATTTTTGTTTATGGGGAACCAAAACCGTAATTTCAAAATCAATTATGGCAGTCTCTGACACATCTATGTGCCGATCGTTCCCTTCCTAGGCTTATTATTGGTGATCACAATGCTAAATTTTTTTCCTAGCGATAAGATGGGTGGTCAAAAACCTAGTAGATTAAATCTGATAGATTTATTGGTGATCATTCCCTTCCTTTATTGCCCCTCACAATCTGATAGATTTCCCTCTCAATTATTCCCAGTTTACTTGGAATAACAAAAGAAAAGATAAAAATGGGGTCAAATCCAAACTTAAAAGAATCTTGGTATCTACGAATTGGATGAACATCTTTCACTCCGCCATTGCCAAACTATTCACACTTCGACATCAGACCACAGAGCCATTTCGCTTCAGCTGGTGTCTAATATTAGTCAGCATCTCAAATCGTTCAGTTTTTTCAAATTATTCACAGGATCCTAGTTGTGGGACTATCATTTTCTCTTCCTGGAGACCGCAAGCCCATCAACAACCCTTTTTAAACTTCTATCTCAAAACAAAAAATCTTAGCTATAAGCTTATTAGGTGGGACAAAATGAGTTCATAAACATTCAACATTGTATCTCTGACACCCAACATGCTCTGAACAACTTCAAAATGAACCTCTTTCAGAGGAAAATGTTACTTCCACTTCTATCCTGAAAAATCAGCTCTCAGAAGAACTTCTCAAGAGGGAAGACCTTTTATGGGAAAAAAAAATTGGATCTTCTTGGCTTTTTGACGGAGATAGAAATATAAGAAATTTTCATTTGGCATCTTTAATGCGTAGAAAAAGGAATCTGATCCCGCGCATCAAAGATGACAGGAATGTCTAGCATTCTGATCAGGGTGCGGTGGGCCAAGTCTTTAACAATTATTTTGAGCACATTTTCCAGTCCTCACATCCTGAACGCGACCCCTGATATCCTTTCCTTGTTTGAAAATTTTGTCTCTAAAGAGGATAACTTTCTTCAAATTCCAAAGGAAGATGAAATTCGCTCCATCATCATGAATATGGGCAGTCATAAGCCTGTTGGCCCAGATGGATTTCATGTTTTTTTTCTTTTAGCATTACTAGGATATTGTTAAACATGACATTATGGAAGTCGTTCAAATTTTTCCCTAAAGTCAACAACCCTACTAGCCCGGATAAATATTGGGCTATGTAATGTGATCTACAAGGTTATTTCTAAACTTATGGCAAACCGTTTCAATCCCTTGTTAGATAACATTATTTCACCCCAACCATGAGCTTTTCTCAAAGGTAGGTCGATTGCTAACAATGTCAACATTGTTCACGAATTTTTTTTCCAAATGAAACATTGTCGCAAGGTTGGACGACTATTAAAATTGATATGGCCAAAGCTTATGATCGGGTTGAATTGTAGCACCCCGTATTTTTTTAATATTTATTAAATTTCATATATATCTTTGTGTAATTGTCCTCATTAAGTTATGGGCATATGCATGAGCTATTTGTTTGTCCGTGTGATGTGTAGTTTGTTTATTTAAGAATTAATTTCCTACTTCTACCGAATCTCGGGACGAGATTTTTTTGAGTTGTATATATTGTAATACCCGCCTAATTAAATAAATATAAAAATTTCTTATTTATTAATTGGGGCATATATTGTAATCTCAATTATTTGGAAAAAGATTTTTGTTTGCCATTACTAAATAGAATAAGGTGTGTGTGTGCGCGTTTAGCCAAAAAGTTTATAAACCCTAATGTTGATGGGTTGTTATTGTATTTGGGCTTGGTTTTGGGTTTTTTATTTAACTAATGATTAGGGTTTTATTTTGTAAAAGAGAGTGGGTGCATTCGAAAGTTCGGTGGAGGCGAATAGCCACCAACCATATAAAAAAAAAAACCTTTTTTTTCCCTTCCTCCTTTTCTTTTCTCCTTTTCCTTATTCTTTTGTGCAACAGGAAGAGCAAGATTGCTCTTCCTCTTACCCTTTTTGACGGCGACGAAGGTCGAGAGGTTGGTTGGTTTGAAGTGAATCTCTCTGTATCTGCAAAAGAGAGAGGAAGAGGGTGGCGATAGGAAGGAGAACAAGGCGATTGCGAGAAGACGATGGTGATATGTTAGGATATGGAATCAGGGAAGGAGAGGTAGAGATGGTGATGATGATCTGATAGTCTGGTATCAAGAAGGAGAGATGGAAAAAAAATGAAGAAAAGAAGGGACAGCCGATGAGAGGTGGTTTGTGGTTGAGGACGAAGGGATGTGGGGTGGTTGTCACTGGCCGGTGACGAATCTGCAAGGGAGAGAGGAAAAGAGATTCAAGATGATTGCTGCGAGTGGATGGCGAGTAGTGGCATGAAGGTTTGTTTAGGCGACAATAAAGAGTTGTATCGATTGTGGCTCTGGCGAAATGGTGAGTCGATGGTGAGATGATGAGGTTTGTGAAATCTTTCTGCGAGCGAGAAATAGGCGATATAAGAAGTTTGTTAGTTTATTGTGAGGTCTGAGGAAGAAAAAGGGAAGAAGGGAAGTTTGTGGTTGTAAGAAGAGATGGTTAGCCCGTGTTGATTGAGTTTCGATTCTTGGATCAAAGGTGAGTTTATTTTCATCCCCTTTCTTTTTAATTTTTGTATCGATTTTGGTTATTGTTAGATTGGGTATTTTGACATAGCACTTGAGTATTTTTATTTATAGATCATATTTATACTTGACAGATAAAATCTGGTTTTAAGTTTTTCTTTTTGTTGATTTTCTTAAGGCCTTAAGGAGAGCTTAAATTTTTAGGAATACTACAGTTTTGATGCAATTGATGGGTTATAATCCATTGAGTCACGTACAGCTTGGACTTCTATTTACTACTGAAAGTCTTGCTCCTGAGAGATGGAATATCTTTGTCATTGCATACTATTCTTCTTGAGAATAATTTGAATACTTATGTGCTTAGTTTTCTGACAGTTTCAGAACATGCATACAAGTAGTTCTAGGTTAGTCAGGTTTGCAGTTCAAATATTGTACCAGGCCAGAAACTCTATAGAATGTTTCTCTATCACTTCATTGGATTAGTTATGTTGTGGGGTTGGTCTTTGTATATAAGATAGGGTTTAGTTATGCTTTTAGGAAGAACATAGTTCCTTCTTTGTATTCTTACATAGTGAAATTTGAGTCTGGTCTTGATGCATTGATCTCTTGTGATTTTGTGTTTGTCCACTGTCTTTCAATTGAATGTATATTAATCTTAGCGAAGTGATCAGATGCATGCATTTGGAATTTACATAGCTGGTGAGATTGATCCCAATTGCATAACACAAAATAGAAGAAAGTTTTCTAGTAATAGGTATTGGCTGGAATTTAACTGAGCACTTGTTTTAGCTTGAGTATTTGTATTGTTATGTGAATTGGTATGCATATTGTTTTTCATATGATGCAAAGATATGAGATATGTGAATTGGCAATGTGTCAAATATTATTTGTTCCCCAAAAGAAGGGTGGATATTGTGGTTGATTTACTTATGGTTGACAAAGTGTCACCATAAAAGAGTTTTGAGTTTTAGTTGATATTTTTTTATGCTCTTTTCCACAACTCCGAAAAAAAAATTGTGAAAAGAAAAGAAATTTTTTTTGTATATAGACTTGCTTGTATACGTGTGATAGAATTATGGGTATGCAGACTTGCTTGCATATCGGTGCACCGTTCCATGTGAGTTCGGTTGTACTTGTAGATTTAGGAAGAATGCTTGCCCTGGATTGAACGTCGGGTGAGATGACATGTTCCTCGATGTGGCACCCCACTTGGAACATGTACGCTCCGAGTGGTTTCGAAGGCAAGGGAGGCACACTTGGGTGAGGTGTGTTCGGCACAAGGAGGATAGTGCGATTGTGGAAAAAAAGCGAGATTTTTTTTGTGTATGTGCATGATTACCTTAAAGGAAGAAACTAAATGCTCATTCAATTATTGAATGAGAATTACATGTCTTCCTAAAGGTAGAAAGTGTGTTTTGTTAATATTTCAATAATAGTCTAATATGACTATGATTTGTATCGTTGTTGCATTTATGAGGATTGATAACTCATAAATTTTATTTGTTTGTTTCTAACCGTTTTGTGCAGGATGGTAAGTCTACTAACAATTTCTGCAGGTCAGACTTGCCATAGTCAACTACTATAGCGTAAGTATTAATAAATGCATATTTATTTATTAGGATGATGACACCTTCGCCTCATTGAGGAACTACCTGATGTGTGGTTGTTTATTGTTTTTTTTTGTGCTTATTTTGATGTTGTCACCTGTGGATTTATTGATTTTTTGGATGAAGATTTCTCACACCAGCTTTATTGCTGACCCAAGTGAGCTTTTGCTTATTGGGTACATTCCTTTGGGAATGTAGCCAATTAGCCTTTCAGGTTTAGAGATTTTGAGCTGCGTTACTGGAGTTTCGCTAGTGAGCTAGCCACGTCAGAGTCTCTCCGGGTTAGATTTTTATTTGTTTAAGTAACTAAATCATGTTTAGTTGTTGCTGCTATTTGTTTATGTTGTTATTGAATTTTCACGTCCCGAGTTTTGGGGGAAACGGATAATCCTACTTGGATTTTAGGATTTTCGTTTTCTTCGAAAATTGGGGCGTGACATGAATGGTCTTTTATCCTTGATATTCCTAGACATTTAGGATTTGTTGTGGAATGGATCCAAATGATCGAATAATGCATTTCTACTACCTCCTTAAAAGTTTTGCTCAGTTGGTCTCCTCTCCAAGCCATCAAATCCTCGAGTAGCCTCAGGCAAAGGGATCTTCTATCCCCTTATCTTTTCATTATTTTTGTCAAGGTTGAGTCTTTTATGTTAGGCGGAACAAAATGGTATCCTCCAAAGTATAAAGATCAGACGACAATCACCTCCTATCAGTCACATGTTGTATGCCGATGATCTTATGTTGTTTTGTCTTGCCTCATTGGCCGAGGCTCATAAGGTTAAATACATCGTTGGAAAATTTTGCTCCACTTCAGGATAAGGGGTGAACTATGATAAGTCCTATGTTTTATACATTAATAATGTACATCAGAGACACACCAAGATGATTAATTGTATTCTGGGTTCAAAGTTTATAATCCAAGTGACAAATACCTTGACAAAGTTTATAATCCAAGAAAAAATTAAACGATTTCCAATTTCTAATTGACAAAGTTAATAACAAACTTTCCAGCTAGAAATCCAGAGTTCTCTCATAGGTTGGTAGAACAGTTATGGTCAAGGCTGTCTTAAATTCTATCCCTGTATATAGGGGTGGGCATCCCATCCCGCGATCCCGTTCCCGTCCCGTCCCGTCCCGATTTTTCCGGGTCTTAATGGGATTGAATAATTTCATCCCGATCCCGTCCCGTCCCGATCTAGAATGGGATGGGATGGGATAAAGATTTTCAATCCCGCCAATCCCGTCCCGTCCCGAACTAATTTTTTAATATTAATTATTAATATTTTTATTTACTTATTTATTTATTTTATGAACATTTGCATAAAATGTTCAGGCTTCCAGCAGCAGGCTTCCAGCAGGCCCAGCAGGCTTCCAGCAGGCCCAGCAGGCTTCCAGCAGGCTTCCAGCAGGCCCAGGCAGGCTTCCAGCAGGCCCAGCAGGCCTTCCAGCAGCAGCAGGCTTCCAGCAGTCCAGGCTTCTATTTGATATGTCCAGATTAGCACGCTGATCCCGTCCCGTCCCGAATCCGTTTGGGATGGGACGAGGTCGGGATGAGGTTTTTCCCATCCCGTCCCGTCTCGATCCCGTATGAACGGGATGGGATAGGGATGGGCATATCTCGTCCCATCCCGTCCCATGCCCACCCCTACCTGTATATCATGCAATCTTTTGTCCTCCCGTGTGTTGTTACCAACAAACTTGATTAATTGACCTGTAACTTCTGGTGGAATAGGACTGTGGATAGTAAAACTAAACATGTGTGTACTTGGAACCGCATCGTTTGTCCATGGGAAGAAGGAGGCATTAATTTTCCCTCTTCCAGAACCAAAAATCTTGGCTTAATGGCAAAAAATTTGTGGCAAACCCCTTGTAATCCTCAAAACCCGAGGGTATTTCAGCTCAAAGCCATTTACTTTCATAAATAAATAAATAAAAAAAAACTTTTTCAACTGACCATAGCCCCTATTGTGGCTTCTTCCGCTTGGCGCAAGAACCTCTCCGCCTTTTCAAAAATGAAAAATTGGCTTTTATGGCAGATCCTCTCTGGGAATCAAGTTGATATTTTGCATGATTACTGGGTAAAATCAGGTTTTCTCCTATTGGATGGTCTTCCTTCACCTACTCCTCCGAACTTGCCACAGACAATTCTAGACCTTTGGCAATAATTAACTGGAATATGGAGCTGATCCAATCTCTATTCCCGACTCTGGTGGCCTGGGATATTCTGGACATCCCAATCAGTCCCTCCTCTTCCAATTATAGACTTATTTGGAGTTTTAATAAAAATAAGTAATTTCTCAGTTAAAAGTGTCATTCTTGCTTTTACAACATAACTTTCTATGAGCTCCACCTGTCAGCCACCCTCTCATTTCTTTATGGCAAGACAATTAAAAAAATTATGGAAAATTAAAGCCCATCCCAGATCTCTATTCCTTATTTGGAAAATTAGTCAAAATATTATCCACTCTTTTGCCAATTTGGTCAGGCTTCATTCCCCGATTGAAGATAGTTAGTTGTATTTTTTGTCAAAATCACTCAGAGGATGCTACTCATATTTTTTTTTTTTCTGATGCCCAATTATCTACCAATGGTGGCAACTCTCATTCGTTTCCATTGATTGACTTAGTAGCCTGTTTCCAACACCCTTAATTCCTCTCGTCTTCTCGTTTATGTGGGACACGGTTAAAGTCCACCCAACCTCCAAAAATGAATTACTACCCAAATTCACGGCTGTGATACAATCTATTTGGGACATCCGCAATCAATGCATCTCTAACAGATGCATTTTTAACCCACAACTGCTTCTCAGGACTTTCCATCGTAACTGAGACACGTGACATAAGCAATGGTTTTTTACCAAAGATCCTCGCTTAGCAGCATCCCACCTACCTCCCCCTTTTGGTCCACAATAGTAATACCCAAATCACTTCACCAAGTTATTGCAAAAGTCCATATTGATTCATTTAGGCAACAACACTCCACACCTGTTTAGAGTATTGGTTCCTCGGATCCTTCTTCGGAAGCAGTGGTGAATAGATTAACAACGATCCAATCCCAAATCCATATTGTTAGAACGCATAGGCTCAACCTTGTTTTTGAGCACCAACAACCCTGTTCTTCTGTCCTGGACCAGGATGTTGTTTTGGTTACTTATGACGCTAGTTTTTATGTTAACTCTAAACAGGGAGATGTGAGATTTTTTGCGGTGGACTTGAGAGGACACATTTTGGCTCACGTAACATTTCCAATTGCAGGGAAGGTGTTCAATAGTACTATGGTATAATGTCACACAACATAAATGACATTGTTTTTGGTCCAAGCTCAACATTGGCATACAAACTTAATTTTGTGAGATTTTGGCATCCTTCATTCCATTTTGCATAAAGATCCTTCCGCGACCTATGAAGCTATGGTGTGGATGTGGAATTAATCGGTAACATTAGATTGTTAGCTATTAACAAAAACTGGGTTTGTAAGTTTATTTGTAGAGAGCTCAACTTTGAAGCTCATAATCTTGCTAGCACACCCGGACAACAACATTGTATAAGTCATTTTTAATATTTTTGCCTATAGGCTTAAAAAAAATTAATTTCAAAAAGCCCTTTCACAACATACTAGAATACCATTTTTATAGTATGTTATTGCAAAAAGTGATCATACAATTGTACTCCACCATGCCGTTGTTAGACAAAACAAATATGAGCATATGTCTAACATAGATTTTTTTTTTTCTTTTCACTTCGTCATGTAGGAATGATCTTGTCTTTTCGAACTTAATAATACAAAAGTCCTTGTTTACAACAGAATAGAGACTGGAGACCTCATGGAAGGCGCAGCGTGATCGATACATGTAATATTTATATCTGGGAAAAAAATGATAAACCAAATCAACTACTAGTAGTGCCCTCTTCGCCTTCAAACCGGCCAGTTATATATGTACAATTACTTGTTACTTCAAGTCGAAACCTTTTTTTTTATATCGGCAAAATCGATTTTAGTCGAAAGACTATTGTACCCCTAATCTCATTGGAGATGGATGGCCAAATCCAACTTTCCAAAATATACATAATATTGTCTAGTCTAGTTCAAATAAACACATTTAGATGTGAAAGATGATTGATGATTCTGCCAAATCTTCAAAAGCCCAAATTTGTGAATTAGGGGTCTAAGAAACACCAACGAAGGAAGCTCGATTCTGTAGAGAGAGAACAAAAGCGAGAACGAAAGAAAGGTCTGTTCTCTCTTCACTAATCGAATCGGTGAGAGAGATTTCTCTTTCAATGATAGTGAAATACTAACATTTATATTGTGTTGCGCTTGTTTGCCTTATAGCTATCGTGATCTCGCTTGGTTTTACTGGATCGGGATATAGTATATTCAATTATCATCTCTTGCTGAATGATCTGTTCCATATATATGTATCTCTTAAAATCTTCAACTCTTTGAGATCAAGATGATCACAATTCCGTACACAACTGCTCTAACAACGCTTTTCAGTTATGGGTTGCTCTTCGCTTTCGGCCAGATTAGAGATCTCTTCAGAAAACTCCTTGATTGGTGGCGGGTCAACAATCTTCACGTAAGTTCCATAATTTCTGGGAATTCCTCGATTGGTGGCTGCTGAAAACAGTGGTTTCTCCAAGTCAAAGATCTAATGTTTTGTATTAAATTCAAGGTTTTGTTTGATTGGGATTGCAGGGATATGCTCCAATCTGTTTAGGGCTTGAGGATTTCTATGTTCGACGATTGTATCTACGTATACAGGTGATTAAGTTATTGTTTGTGTTCCGTTGTACTTATTTTTTTTTTCCCTTCATTTCATGCCATATGTTGTTGTTTTGTTATAGCCTATATATATATATGTTTGGAGAAACATTCAATTATCATCATTATTTTTATCAATAAAAGAGGGAGCAAATATGAATCTTTCATTTATAATTCCAAATTACAAAGATGGAATGCTCAAGAAATTATTATTTATTTATCTATTTTTCTTGTGCGAAACACCTAAAATTTATTAAAAAAGACCCCGTGATTAAGAAACTTACAATACTGGGAGAACTAGAAAAGGGTTACAAAAGAGAGGGGGTGGGGGGGGGGGAGGAGGGAGAGAAAGTGAGCACTAAGGCACTCCAAAACACCAATAAGAACCAAATACAAACACTCAAGCAAAAAGCAACTATGCAACCCAAAAGCTAATAACTCATCAAGTGAGACCAATGAAAACGATCATGAATCTTATTGTCCTCCTTGCAAATGCCTTACCCAGTGCCACATTAACTCTTTGATCTCTAACACTAGCTCCAGACATGTGCATATTTCTTTCCTTCCAAGAAGTAACAATCACACCTAAAAGTAACAATCACACCTGCAATAAGATGAGTCCATAACCATTTTTCTTTATCAGAGAAACTAATGCAGCAAAACCAAGCTTGAATAAAATCTTCAATATACAAAACATTTGGGAGAGAGCCTCCCAAATTGATCACCAAAGTGAAACACAACAAGCACATAGTTAATAGATTCTTGATGCGCAAGAAGTTTATGACAACGCTGAGTTACAATTTGCAAATACATGAAATTAAATTCCTCCTACTAAAGATTAAAGATAAGTTAGTGTGTGAAAAGCAAAGTATCTCAATTAGCCCATCTTTGAGTTGTCCGCTCTAAGCGCCCTTGTCAACCCCCAATGTTGCATAAGTATGAATACTACATAACTTGGATTCTTCGAGCGTCTCATTCTTCGATTTCACTCATTCCAAAAGGTCTAATGCACCACATATGGGATAAGCAGCATAAACTTCATACATGCTCCCATTGAGAAAAGCTCTTGCCTTCCACGATCACCAAGCTTTCAAGATTGAACCTACATGACCCACACCATTCAAAATTTTGCAACATAAAATTCCATAGAATCGAAACAAGGGGAAATATGGCAACAAATGAGAAATGGCCTCCTTCATAAATTACACCTATGGGTGTAAACCTAAACCGATCAGATTTATACCTGATTGTTTGAAATCCGGATCCTAATCCCATAAGGACACAAATAATACGGTTCGAATCCGATCCGAAATCACTAAAATGTACGGTTTTTATCAAAAAATCTAAATTACAATCAAATAAACATATGATATATGTTAAGACTTGTTTATGGTTAAGTGCTAAAATGACAAAAAAACAATCATCTTTGATACTAATACACACAACTGAATTTTCAAGCCAAATTGTAAAAGATATAAATTCGGGTTTTTATTGGATCGGATTTAACAAAATTCAAATCCGATTCTTTATGCAAGCTGGATTCTGTGCTTACATCCAAATCTGATACGAATCCGAAAAATTCAGATCGAAATCGGATTGTGTCGGATTCAATCAAGTCGTATTTCGGAAAAAACCAGTCAATATATTGCATTCCAAGAAAGCAAAGGTACAATGCTAGGTGGGTGATCGTAAGACCTGATTATCTGTAAGCAAATAATAAACAATAAAATACAAATTAAAATCAATAATATCGACTGAAACTACTTTGATCAAGACTGAGACTCAGTAAATCCCTTTTGACCAATCCATGATTCATCCACTGATTCTGAAGATTTCAAAGCATAAAGTTTCAATCTCACTATTTAGTTCTCCCATAGTTTTTGAATAAAATTTTTTTCACTGTCTTCCTTATCAAAAGATAAAGATAATGATAATGATATAATGCTGACATAAAAAAAATACACAAATAAAATCATCTTAATGTTTCTTCTTTAACTGTACAAGCTTATTAAACTTCTGTCTGTCTACATATTAACTTTTGTATTCTTTCTTATTCGTGAGCAAAAGAGAGTACAAAGTATGAGAGATCAGTAGGGAGCGATATAGAGAGGAAGATGTAAAACCTCATTCAATTTTTCTGTGTTTAATGGTATGAACTTCCCAATAAACATGACTGCTATAAATACAACTTTCTCATTTTGCTGTGCTTATAACAATGAATGCTATTTTGACTTCTTTTACTGAATGATTTCACTAAAGATTTTTTGAGCTTCAATCCTGCATGGTTGCATTATCCATCTGATATGATGTATGTTGAGGAAGATTCTTAGTACTAACTATTGCAGTTTCCATCTGATGTGTGATTCTTTGAAACTGAATAAAGATACTCTTTTTCTTGATTATTTTGGCAGGACTGTTTTGGACGACCAATAGCAAGTGCACCTGATGCTTGGATAGATGTTGTTGAACGTTATTCCAACGACAATAACAAAACATTGAAGTGAGTATAACAATCTTTTATGATTCTCTTACCTACTAATAGTGTATTTCTTTATCGGTTATAAACTTCTTTCTTTTTGTGCAGGCGAACCACAAAACTAAATAAATGCCTTAATTTGGGTTCATACAATTATCTTGGATTTGCTGCTGCTGATGAATATTGCACCCCTCGTGTAATTGATTCACTGAAGAAATTCTCTCCAAGCACATGTAGCACTCGTGTAGAGGGTGGTATGTATTTAAGCTGCAGAATGTGCTTCTTTATGTACCTGACTTTCCACTAATTAAATTTTGTGGTCAGGAACTACTATATTGCATACCGAGTTGGAGGAATGTGTTGCTAAATTTGTTGGGAAGCCAGCATCAATAGTTTTCGGCATGGGTTATGTAACAAACTCTGCCATTCTTCCGGTTTTAATTGGAAAGGTTCGTTTAGTTGGTTAATTAGTTCTTCAAAATGGTTAAATACTTAAAGTATGCTTGGATTTTGGATATAATATTCAAATTGTTTCCAGAGCGCTGCAGCCAGCTTACTAATTTGTCTTTAAACAGGGAGGCTTGATAATTAGTGACTCTTTGAATCACAACTCAATCGTGAATGGTGCCCGAGGTTCAGGAGCCACCGTTCGGGTTTTCCAACATAATAGTAAGTATTTTAGTGTGTAACAATAAGAAAATTAAAATGTTTATTTTCTAGTCTTTTTTTAGCTGAATGTAGAAATTTGGTGCGGCGATATGGTTCCTAACAATTTGGCTTTGAATTGAACTCTTTGATAGCACCATCTCATCTGGAGGAAGTGTTGAGAGAACAAATTGCTGAGGGGCAGCCACGGACGCGAAGACCTTGGAAAAAGATCATTGTCATTGTGGAGGGAATCTACAGCATGGAAGGGGAGCTTTGTAAACTTCCTGAGATAATAACAGTATGCAAGAAATACAAGGTTGCGCTCCAAGATGATTACATTTTTTTTAATTAAACTTTTCCTTCTCTAGCAGTTCATCTGAAGTTTAATATTTTCTTCTGATCAAGTTAATAGTTGATACAAGTCAATATATTTTAGTCAAAAACATAAGCATGAGGCTGGTTATGGCAATTCGTAGTGTTGAAGATGAGGGAAACAAAATGAACTGTTGGGGCATAACTGTTGATGTATTCTATGACAAAAGATTTACTTGTCTTGCATTTACTAGCCGAATCTCAAAAATTGTACCCCTGTTTTGAAATTGATTAGCTACTATCTAAAAAAAGAAGGAAAAAAAATATTGTGAACAAGCCCTCATTATCCATCATACCAATTATGGGGAGGTGCTTGAGTGTGTAGTACATTTTGTGCCTATAAAGTTCCACATAATTTAAGGACTAGCACTAAACTAATGGAAGACATCCTTGTTACTCAATCAATAACCTCTCATTGCTGGTGACTTTTCTTTATTGAACTCTTGATGATTGATTCACTTTGATATAACAAGCTTTCACAAAAAAACACTTATCTATCTTATCCATAGTTCTTTTTATGTCTTAAATTATACAGGCATTCCTTGTCTTGGACATAGATAAGATGCTAGGTGTTATTGGCCAAGTATACAACTTTATATGCATTAAACAAGCAGATACATGTTAGAAACCACTTATCAGCATCAAATGTCACTTCAAATGTGCATGTATGTGATGTATCATTTTGACCAACAGTTAAATTATCTTCTAATGTAGACACTATCGCGCTAGTTACCATCATAGGATTCACTAGTTCCTTGATTTTTGATATCACAATTTGTCTGCGAAATTTATGTTTTCTCATCTATATATCTTTCTTTTTTTTAAAGGCGTATACGTATTTGGATGAAGCTCACAGCATTGGAGCTGTTGGGAAAACAGGAAGAGGTGTTTGTGAGCTTCTAGGAGTGGATACAGCTGATGTGAATATCATGATGGGTACCTTTACAAAATCTTTTGGATCATGTGGAGGTTACATCGCGGGATCCGAGGTTTGATTCTTCTCCTCCGTCTCTCTATACTAGAAGGAAAATGGATAAATATATCAGTGAGATGTCCTAATAATTGATAGTCATGTAGCATGAACTGGAAGTCAATTATCTTCCACGAACCCTATATCTATATTCTTTATCTGGATGAACAAGATGCAGTCTTAGAGAAATTATCATAATGAGAGATGCCCAGGCTGTTGCTTAGGTCGTATATCGGATCGGAATGAAATTCTCGACTGCAAATCAACACCAAAAGAGTTGAGTGGATCTGCCATTTAAAGTGTATTGACCACTGATTGGTAGTCATGTCAAAGTTGTGAGGGCAGGGGAGGATGATAGCTTTCTCTATCTTATTTCTTTCCATAAAACACTAGAAGAAGTTTGGTTGATCTATAACTAGAGTGAAGGAGATACTGTATGCATTGTCTTTATGGCACCATTTAGTTGATTTGGCCTCTTTGGTTTTAGATGGATATTAGTCATATTATGCCAATGTACATATCTTTACGGTTGTGCAATTGTTTATCTTAAAAACTGGTTGTGTCCCATTGATTTTGCTGAAAATTTTGCATCACTGATTTGTTAACACCTGTTATCATTTACTTGTATTTTCAATTTTTAGGAGCTTATTCAATACCTGAAGTATACTTGCCCCGCTCATCTGTATGCAACATCGATTTCACCTCCTGCGGCACAACAAATAATATCTGCCATTAAGGTTATTCTTGGAGAAGATGGTTCCAGTAGAGGTTAGAAGAGATTCTCTCGGAGTTGTACTTTATACTTTAGCTTCTCTTACATCAACAGTCTACAATTTAATTCTCTTTGTTTTGATAGAATTATTATTCTTGACATTGTATTCACAAAGTCATTAAAAACTTGATATCTAAGGGATTATCATAGTCATTAATTCTAAAAGAGCTAAGGGCTGAAATTTGTAATAACATGGCATTCATGAAGTCGTCAAAACAGGCCAAACCAAACCTAGCCATTTTATCAAAAGAAATTGCACTCTCTTAATCAATTTTCCGGCTGCCCCTCATTTAAATTTGCTTTAATAGAAAACGAGAATAGCTCTTATCTCTCTCATCCTGTACTATCACTTCTGATGTAACAATGACACTCTATTTTTTACAACTCACGATTACTCCCATTGGACACTTCATACTTTAATCATCAACTTTTTCACATATCTTTGAAAAGTTTCATTCAATACTAATCTTACATAATAAAAGTGAACAAAACATGAGTAGCAATATTGACCTAGAAGGGAATGAATATGATTAATAGTTCAAAATTTTTTGCTAAAAAATAAATGTTTCTAAAATATACAAGTGTCCACTAGCGTATCTCGTATTATGTTTTTTCTGACCAACACGTTAACACTTTGTATCCATGTCAATACGATACCCGTATCCATGTTGTTACTATAGATGGGTTCTTTCGTATTGCCTCGAGATGCGTGAAGTGTGCACAATTAGTAATGATTAACTGTAAATAAGAATTCAAAAGAGATAAAAGACACCAAAATTTCACGAGGTTCCCTCCGATCAAGGTACTCCTTGGGATCTAATTCGCTATGATCATTTGTTTATAAAGCTTTTTTCTCGTTTACAATCATATCATAACTATACATTCCTCCTCCTAATCTTATTCTCTGCCCTATTTTACCTTTCTTCGCCTTCTCTTTTTATAAGAGTCATCCTAGACCGTCATTGCTTTGTTTTGAGCATAATATACACCTCATTTCGATATGTGTTTGAATAAATCGGATCTAGGTTCATTGAACTTTGTCACTCTCCGGCTTGTCTAGCTCATCAACTAGCATGTGCTTCCTGCATCCTTATGCGTGCCGACCATGCACCCAGGATGACCATAATATCCCCTTACACGTGTGTTGCATGCCACCCACGTGATAGGTCTTACCAAAAATTACCATTAGAGATGCATACATATTACACTGCACAACACTTATTCACACCCACAAATATGTGAGGGTGTAAGTTCCATGTTTGGAACTTGCAATATTGATTATATATATTAACATGGAGAAATACAATAAAAAGGTCAATTCCCCCTTATGCCCCGTCCAGTGATAAATCACATTTTCTTTCCATCCAAAACTGAGTGAATGATCTCAACGCCAAAAAACAAAAAATAAAAAAGTTGATGCACTTATCTAACAATTGATTCTTGCTATTGTGAAAAGAAGTAATTAATTTTCAATTCATACAGTGGACATTTCATGGCAGACACCAATCATTTAGATGTTGGTCCCAAGTTAATAGGTGAAATTAGGGTTTGGTTCCAAGTGAATACTGAAGTTGGTCTTGGTCGCAGACCCATCAGTTGATTAACGTTCACTCAAGTTTATCCATTAAGTGAGCACACGCAAGGCATGTGAGTGTATGTTAGACCTAAATGCCCATACCAAACATTATCTCTTTCCCGTCTAGTCACAAACTACAATCATCTATGTCTACCGCTCCTCTTTCTCCACTTGTAACGAACCAGAACCTCCAAGATTTCGTCATCCTCCGCTTGCATTGAACCAGTAGCAGTTCTCTTCATCCTCCGCTGAACTCTTCTGTCAAATATTCTTCTTTCTCCTCCACCCCAAGTTTGAATATTTGTGTTTATATTTCATAGAATGAGGATCCATTTCTTCAATGGCACTTGTTTAACCTCTGATGCTGATGCACCTTTCCCAAAATTTCTCTCATCTCTAATTTCCAACCATTAAGTAACCATAAAAAATAAATAAATAGATAAATATCAGAAAATTGAAAAGACTATTCTCATCATTCAATTTATTGAGAGTGAGTGTGCGTTCACATTTAATGACTTGAATTGGGTTATGGTTATTCATGACCTTGTGTATGCTATATCATCCGAATCTCATTTTTTTGTAAACTAACTTTGTCCTATATATACGTGAACAATGTTTATTTATTTATTTGTGTATTTCATGTAGGAGCCCAAAAGCTGGCACGAATCCGAGAGAACAGCAACTTTTTCAGGTCAGAATTGCAAAAAATGGGATTTGAAGTTCTTGGGGATAACGATTCACCTGTAATGCCCATAATGCTTTACAACCCGGCAAAAATCCCTGCATTCTCTCGAGAATGCCTTAAACAGAATGTGAGTATTTCAGTCTTTAAACTGATTACTTGACATGTATTTTCGTGCAATATTGTATGGTAATAGGCAAAGATCCACACTCAAACACCCTGTAGTAAACAAGATCTAAACCGTTGAGTCAGAAATGAGGTATCATAAATTGAACTGCTCCTGGTATGTTGACACTTAACGGAAACAGTGAATGTCGATGCAGCAAAAGGTGCCTGTCATATTTGAGAAGCCTCAAAATATCTATTTTGTGTTCACATACCTTTTAGTTGTGTATGATGAATATTATGGTCTAAAGATGATGCGATAGGGACCAACAATTGTGAAGGTTTCTTTGGCTTTTGGAGTTTGCTTGGAAAGAGATGGCTTGAAGAAAGACTGTGTGTTTACATGGGGTGAGATGGAAACCTTTGTGGCAATCAGGTGGAAGAGACTCTCAAGAGTAACATTTGGAAAATCACTAAGATATCCTGGGCACCATAGCATCATGGATGAATGGAGGAAAGAGTGGTCTCGTCGTAGCTCAGCCAGATGCACTTATTGCTTCTAACAAGCATGTGTTCAACACGTGCATGTTCTATAAGCAGAGGTCTAGAAGAGTAGAGAAAGCCAGAAGCAATTACAGGAAGGGTTACTCTTTGAGCCAAAAAAAGGTCAAGCTACAGGGTTTTAGTTAGAAAAAAAACGAATGTGATCCGTGATGTTAAATGGGATGTTGGTAGCTACAACACTTCCCTTTCTCTGGGTGAGAGGAGAAAGGATGGTTGAGCTGGATCCTAATTTGCTGGGCTACATATTGTAATTATAAATATTGTGTTGGTGGGACCTGATAATATGGAAGTGCTAGTGGCAGATTCAGGCCGATCCGGCTGTGATGGTGGTGCTGAAGGGGTTGGAATAGCAAAAGTGGAGGATGGGATCCTGGAAGAGTTTCAGAAGGGGCTCCCTTCAGAGATGATGATGGTGAAACATTTTCAAAGCCAAGATGGTCTAATAAGCAGCTCACAAGCATTAAATTTGATGCTTGTGACAGCATTCATTGGATACAAGCTGTGATTCCTGTGAATACCTTTGAAGAAATTTGTTTAAGGGAAGCTTTAATCCCAACATGTAGAGGTTTATGTTTAGCCAGCTCCCATGGAGCGCCATGCCATCCTGATCTCTCGTATATGATGTCACTTGATGGGGCGAAGTGATCCCAACTTGAAAAACTGGTTGAGCATGATAATTTAAACTTTCAGTGAGGTATTAATGGTAATTCCTTTCCCAGCTTGTAAACAATGTTAGATTTTTCGTGGTACTGCATTGGAAGAGTTCCAGATGCTACCAAATGTCAGAATTAGGATTTGTTTACTTTAAAATAGTAAGATAAGGCACTGTCATTAACAAACTTGATGGTTTTTTTAGAACTACGGCTTTGTCCAGACTCTTGTTTACTCTTCTTTATTTCGCCGTCCATTGAAATTTTCTTCCTATAAGAAACCTTAGTGAGATTGATTGTAATCGACGGTTAGTTGTGCATTCTCTTAGTTGTCAACTGTTACTCCATCTGCTACAAGAATGATGTCAACAAGGCTGAGGTTTTGGAATATGATTGCCTTCTTTTTATCTACTTGTTTCTTTTTACCTCTTAAATTATGGATTGGCTGCAAAATGCTGCAATTTATATGAAAAAAAAATTAAGTACTCTGACCGGGTTGCTCTCGATTCTCGAAGCATCCATGTGTACAGTGGAGGATGACTCATTTTATTCATCCATTTTCATGTTATTTATTGAACACAGATGTTTTTTGATATCATTGTTGAGTGTGTATGCATAAGAAAATCTGGTTTAATCCAAGTAAAATTTTTTATGCATTTGACAAAAGAAAAAGTAAGGTAAAATTCTTCCAAGAGTCCTTTTTATGTGCTTTGATTGGTTGCGCTTAGATGGTTTTTGACTTGTATTCCTTTTGGAGAGGGAAATTTGTTGAAACAAATAGGCAATTGCTCGTCTATGTGATTGACATTGTTGTTTATAATGCAGGTTGCTGTTGTGACTGTTGCTTTTCCAGCAACCCCATTACTTCTAGCAAGAGCGCGAATCTGCATATCTGCCTCTCACTCCAGAGAAGACCTGGTGAAAGCTTTGGAGGTAACTAACTACCCCCCCCCCCCCCCCCCCCCCCCCCCCCCCACACACACAATAGTATAGTATATTAAGGACTTTCCTTGCAAGTGAGAAGTTGGTAAGGAAAAAGAAAGAAGAGTTAAATACCTGATTAGTTAGGTTAGTTAGCTCAACTGTCCCTTTCTTTAAACTAGAAATCTCTTCAAAGTCGCAATCATCTCTGGGTATCTCCTCCAAATGTTACTTTAATTTGGTATTTTCCAATAGCAGTCACTAGTAGGAATTTAATAAAAAGGAAAATATGATAATCCTATTCAATAGCTGTTTGCAGGATAAGATGGTTCTGCATATGATTTAAATCATTCATTTTGGCTCCTGTAGTTATGTTTTAGCATCAATTCTGATATACTCTCCACTGATTAAATCTCTGTGTTACTTTTTACTGACGACCTAAAGAATGCTTTAATATTGTAACTGGGAATAATACCGTTTGCTGTTTTGCCTCTCTTACCGAGTGAAAGTTTCTCCTTTAGATGAAGGATTAAGTTACAGTTTTTTTTCTTGTTGTAGGTTATTAGCCGAGTTGGTGATCTCATCGGTATAAAGTACTTCCCCGCTGAACCAAAGAAGCAGCAACAGGAAGTAGATAGGGTGAAGCTGGAGTGAGGAAAAATCCCTATGAAATCATCGAGGGGATTGAACGAGTGGAGTCTTTCATGGTGTACTAGTATTTATTCTGGTTAGGAAAAAACGGTCTGGACCCAAAAATGTGATTTTGATCTTTTTTTCTGGAAAGCATGTGATTTTGATCTTCCCAATCTATGTTATCGTCTCCTCCCATCTACCCTCGCACACTTACCGCATGTTCATTTCTACCCCTTAAAATCGAGCAAGCCTCAGGACACTTGATTATTCTTCCGTGTGTTAAGGATGTTATGTCGTCATTAAGAGTGTTTTCGATGTATAGCTTACCAATCGACGTTCAGCAGTTTCTTGATTAAATCTTATTTTACTGTAATATGGTGCAATAGTATGCTCTCGTTCACTCTATTGTCTTGTGTAAATGATGAGAAGCATACAATCAGAGGACTCGATCGTATATGTGGATTGGTACCATGTGTTGATGCAGTTGATTCTTAAGAAGAAAATGGGTGAATTCAGGCTTAAGGCCTAACATCTCACTCTTATGAATTTATAATTGGTCAATTTCGCTTTGAACGTTTAAAATATAACTAGGCTGCATCTGTTTAATCGAAAATTATTTTTTCGAAATATTTATTTTAAATTGTGTATTGTTTGGTTCATGGAAAATTATACATCCTTGGATGTAAGTTTTCTAGCTCAGAGTTTATTTCGAAGTATCCCTGTGTATACATAATTGTGATGCTTTTATACTCAGATTAATAGTTCTCATGAGCAATATTCCTTTATGCTATAGATCTAATATTACTATACATAATAGTGTGATGGAAAATATGTGACCAGGCTATGATTAGTGTTGCTCTTGGAGTTTGAAAGAACTAGGTCTAGTTCTCATTGTCCTGGATCGATTGTAGGATCAATTTTTGGTGGAACGGAGCTGCAGAGAATAGATCCTACAATCCAAGATCCAAGACAATGAGAACTAGACCTAGTTCTTTCAAATTCCTAGCTCTAGGAACAAAAACCTAGCTCTCTTGGTTAAAAATTTGTGGGAACTCTTCTCTTCTCCTCTTAATGCTCGGGTCAACCAACTCAAAGCTCTTTACTTAAATAGACAAAGCATCTCTCAAATTTCTAAAGCTCATGCCATTGCGTCTTCTGCCTGGAGGGGTAACATCTCATCTCTGAATAAGATGAAGCATCACTTGCTTTGGCAAGTTCGTTCGGGTACTATCATTGATCTTTGGCGTGATTGTTGGGTCATGCCTAGCTTACTCCTTACGAAGTATATCCTCGACTCATTTGCTCATGACTTCCCTACCAGTATTCTTGACCTTTGGGTTGCTGATAATGAGCACAGACCCCGATGGAATTTCGATTTGATTCACTCTTTGTTCCCCGATCTGATTGCCAGAGATATTGTTCACATCCCGATCAAATTCTCTGATTCCCCGAACTTGCTTATTAGGTTACCTGACAAGCTAGGGATCTTCACGGTCAAGAGTGCAGTCAAAACTTTTTTCTAGGGTAACCTCAGTCGGCTCTACCTCTCTTCCCCAACCAATCACCTTTGAACATAGGATTGTTTGCGATCTTTGGAGGATTAGGGCTTTGCAGAGCGCTCTTTTCCTCCTTTGGAAGATAGCCCAGAATATTATGCCTACTAGAGCCAATCTAGTTAGACTACACACCCCCATTGTAGATCAATGCCCTTTTTGTAACATTCACGCTGAGGATGTCATCAATCTTTTCTTCTTATGTCCGATCATTTATCATCTCTGACGAATCTCGCCGATTCCTATTGACTGGAATGCCGAAAATTTCACTACACCCAATATCCCATTTTTCTTCAATTTTATGTGAAATTATGCTAAAACCCACTCGGAAGTTAAAGATGAAATGCTTTCTGGCATACCGGGAATAACTGTGTTTTTAACAATTACAAGTTGTGTCCGACCAAATTTATTGTTGATTTTCAGCATACTTGGAGTACATGGCATCTCACTTGGTTTTCTAGTCCACAACGTCCTTCCTCTGAGCCCACGACCATTCATCATGATTGATCGGGCTCTCAATACTGAAGCTCATACTCTAGCAACTTTTGCAAGACATCAGTACTGTAATATTATTTTCTAACGAATATGCAATTTAACAAAAAAAAAAAAAAGGATTGTAGGATTTAGGATCTTGGATTAATACTAACAAAACCCAATGATTGATAAGTAATATCACATGGTTAGTTTGGGCTTAAGACACAGGTTGAAAATAGATATGGGCTACAATTATTTTTATTTATTTATTTATTTTGTTAAAAGCCTATGGCAAATAGATTAATAATAGTGGTTACAATAATGTTGTTCTGTTGCAGGTTCTAAATTATGAGCCTCGAAGTTAAGGTCTTTGCTAATAAATATACAAATCAAGGATCTATGCAACATAAGAAGACGCTAATGTTACCAATAGGAGGAAGCCACATCCAACACATGGTCGTCTCAGTCTCAGGTTTGTCTTCTTGCAAAATGGATTGGAGCGTCAAAAATCTCTTAAAAGAAGTCATGTCCTCCAAAATTGGGTCTGGATCAACAAAAGAGCCACCTCTGCTGCGTGGCACTCCACCATAGTGTTGTTCAACACTCTCCCTTAAATCGGGCAAGCGACACGGGCCAAAACTGTGCCATAAACATTCATTGCCATTAGGGGTGGGCATCTCATCCCGCGATCCCGATCCCGTCCCGTCTCGACTTTTTTCGGGTCTTATTGGGATTGATTAATCTCATCTCATCTCGATTTAAAGTGGGATGGGATCGTGATGGAGCTATTCAATCCCGCCCGTCCCGAACTGATTTTTTAAACATTTATTATTAATAGTTTTAATATTTTCTTAGGAGTGTAATTTTTTGGATCCACCTTGAACACACATAGGGTTGCTCTTATTTTCAAAGACAAAACAAGATGCTTATTTTTGTAGTGCAATTTTGTGTAGGCTACAATTTGCAATGTGGTTTAAAGCAAAAGTCTCATTCTTACAAGGAACTTGAGTGCTTCAAGCACTATGAAATGCTACTGAACATCCGGAATGTGTTTAAAGAATGTAAGGGCTTATAAAATAGAAGATTAAGCATCTTGTTAGGTTTTTTGTTTGGATTTCTTTAAAAGAGTGTCTCCTGTTTGTCTTTTATTTATTTGCTGTTAGGAGAGTTTTATCATGTTTGTGCCCTACGTGTCCTCAAGTTTCCGATATGACTGTGTTTTTTTTTAACACTATGAAACCATATTGGAGACATAAAAACTCTTTAAAGATTAATAGATTGGTTAGAATTAGTTACTGTTATCATGAATTGCTGTAGTTATAGATCCGACATACGATTTTGATAAATAATAAAGACTTTAAATCTCATGTCCTTACTAGATCAATTTTGTAAGGCCAGTTTGATTGTCCAAATTGTTTTTAGCAAAAATTTCAGCAAATTGGTCTCCGCATGACTTCAACAAAAATTTTATTGCCTGTTGATCCCGTCCCATCCCGAATCCATTTGGGATGGGACGAGGTTGGGATGAGATCTATCCCGTCCCAATCCTGAATGAACAAAATGGGATAGGGATGAAGTCCATCCCGTGCCCACCCCTAATTGCCATCACGCCGACCCTCCCTGTTTAGAGGAGTCAAAAAAGCTGACATCATAAGTAGCAATAACCGTATCAGGGTCCAAAACAGGGGGGAACGGGTCTTTGCTGACAATATCTGAAGTTAAGCCTGTGGTGTCTAACTGACGGGATTTGGGCTTGGATCAATTCAATTCTAGTGGTTACAACCTTAGAAAGGGGGCTACAGTTATACATTAACTTTTTAGTTTGGATATGAACATTAGTAAGTTTTTTGCCATAACAACATTTCTGATGAATTATTTACATATAAATTGGGATTACCATATCAACAAACTTTAAAGTACCTATTGATATTTTGGCGGTGGATGCTTTTGGTAGAGTTCTTGCCGGATTGCTAGTGTCATCTCAAGAAAAGTTTTTGACAACACTATGGCCGAGTGCTTTGCGCCAGAGGCTGTACTTTTGCTTATCCAAGCACGACAATGGAAGACGAGATTTCTACTGTGAGACTCAGTTTCCTTGCACTTTTCTTGCACACTATATCTTGCATGAAAACCCACTGTACCGATAGATTGATTTGTGTTGGAGTATTAAGCATTTTCTTTCTTATCATAATGCTTGGCTTTGTAACTATATTCCTCGTGACCTTAATAGTGAGGCGCACAAGTTGGCTATTACTGTTGGACATAGATATTGTAACTGTAATTAAGTTAATGTTATTGCTTTGTGCTTTAACCAAAAAAAAAAACTAACAAATATAATATACTAAATTTGTAATTACAAGTTAAGTATAAAGTATGAAAATGCATGTAACATAATAGATGTCATGTGATATGTGGTAATATTGCAATATTGGTTATAGCTAAATGGAGGGGTGTTGATGTCTTTAGAGGAAGGAGTGAACATGCAGTATATTATGGTTAATAAGTATGACTCGAGATCTCATTTTAGAAACCAAGATTAGGGTAACTAGCTCATGAAGTGTTTGATTTTTAAGAAATATTTCGTTGTGTAAATTAAAAAAGGTAAAATTTTTTGTTGTAATTTTGAAATTATCAATTAATTTAAGCATTGTAAACTTCAACATATTATATAAAAAATCTCACAAGACACTAATACAATTTTTTATTTTTGTTTTTTTAAATGGGTCGTTGACATTTTTATTTATTTATTAATTGATGCTTGAATGCTACACGATTGATTCTATAGTGTTAACCAAACAGACCTGAAGACTACATTTTAATATCCTTGTCGCCTTTATCATACATGGAGACTTACTGTCGCTTCCGTCCTGCGATATCAACGAACTATATATTACATAAGAATTATTTATATAACAAAATTTTCAAATACACTGAAAATTGAGATTGGTCCTATGAAAATAAATAAATATTTCGAATTTCGAAATAAATTTCAATAACTTGAAGAAAAAAAAATCCTTCATAAAATTTCGACATTTCTTTGGAGAAATCGCCACCTTGGGGAGGCTCCATCTCACCCCAAAAACAGTCAACACGTTCTCCTTCCCCAAAAAACTCTCTTCAATTCAAATGCGATAACGAAGACCTATAGCTTCTTCTTCTTCAGCTAGTAATTTCGTCAAACACATAAAATGTCCTCCGAGATCGAGGTCGTAGTGGAGGACGAAGATGAGATAATCGAACAAGATCGCGATGGAGGAGGTGGTGGTGGCGCTGTTGCAGCTCAACCGAGCGAAGAAACCCTAAGGAACGACGTGTACACCGCCGCGGCGTACGGTGATTTGGAGAAGCTACAGAGATTGGTTGAGTCGGAAGGATGCTCAGTCTCTGAACCCGATGGTCTCGGTTACTACGCCTTGCAGTGGGCTGCTCTTAATAATCGGACAGCTGCTGCTCAGTATATTATAGAGGTTATTAGTTAATGAAATTTCAATCAAAATGTTTTTAATTGAAATTTTTTGGTTTAAAAGTTTGTATCTTTGGTGGCATGGGTTTAGAATGGAGGGGATGTGAATGCTGTTGATCATACTGGACAAACGGCGTTGCATTGGAGTGCAGTTCGAGGGGCGATTCAGGTGGCGGAGCTGTTGCTTCAAGAAGGTGCTCGTGTTGATGCTGCTGATTTGTATGGGTATCAGGTTGGTTGTTTTCTTGCTAATTACTACTTCAATTGAGTTCACAAGCTAAAAAAAATTGTAACTTTTTTATTTATTGAATTAATTTGGGTTTTTAGTGACGATGGGTGTTGATCAGTAGCTTATTTTGAGGGATGGGGTTCTTTTTTTTAGAAGATTGGATTAGAGGCTATTTGAAGATTTTAGATTTGTGGTTTAAGTTGCCAGTTACTGATGGATGTATGATTGAGTGGATTGGATTGCCATCGTTTAAAGAATTTTTGGGTGCTAGATTGGGAGGGATATATGGTTTTTAAAGGAAATCCGGATAATTGATGTTGTTTGTTAGATTTTTTTTTTTAATCTTTTACCATGTCTGAGTAAAAGTTGTTTGTCAATTGTTGTTTGTGATTCACCGCTTACTGATTGAAATGGTACCTATGGTAGTGCACTTTAGCTGATTAACGGAGTTTATAATGCAATGTAAGTGTGTCCTTTTACTTCGTTTTACTGTTTTAGATGGTATCTAAAACAGTGCAAGGGATTAATGGGGTCATTTTGTCGTTCAGCTAATTTCACTTTTTTAGTTTTAGATTGGGGTTATAGAAAATTAACTAATTAAGTTCATAAGTTGTAATCTAAAACAGTACAAGGGAGTAACGGGGTCATTTTGTCATCCAGCTAATTTTGGTTTTTTAGTTTTAGATTGGGGTTATAGAAAATTAAGTTCATACAGTTTTATTATATGAGCAAATATGAGTTATCTGAAATTTTATCTAACTCTGTCACTTTGGATCAATCAGAAGCAAACAAGAAACCATTTCCCTGTAGTCATGTATAAGTCACACTTTTGTCCTTACCTAGGGCATTTGGCGCAAATTTCGTGTGTCTCAAACCTTCTCTACTTCACATGTTTTTGACCTCTGATGTGCCTTTGTTGATCATGTGTTTCCGAGACTATGGCCATCTTGATATGCATTAAAAAATCCACTCATCTCCACCACCTAAAAATATTCCCAAGTAATCTCATCCAATTGTCGATACCAGGTGGTTTTGAATAAGGGTTTTACATTTCACTTGTGTGTTATGCGATCTCCACTTTATGGTCCTTTTGTAACTCTAGTCCGCATTATGGATGCAACTCGTGTGTGTTTGGGGGACTTCACTTATCGAGTCTTCTCCAAAGATAAGGGAGGGGTGATGTTGTTTCTCATCCCACAGGCCATAGTGGGTGATGTAGCAAGACAAAAAATAGTTGGAACTTCGGAATCACGTTCTTATCTAGAGATCAGATCATTATGGATGTTATGTGGTTTCTTTGGTATCTGTGTTGTGTTTAAGAGATGTAAGTTTGTCCAATTCATGTTAGAATGAGAACACTTCATTAGTATTCAATAGAGCTCCTAGTGGTTGCTTTTTTTGTTTTTTTTTTTTTTTTGGGAGGGGGGGGGGGGGGGGGGGGGGGGGGGTTTACTATTTTTCTTGTATAGCTTCTCTTTTCTTTTCGCTTATTTTCAATAAAATTTTACTATTTCCCAAAAAAAAACTCTCATTTACATAGGCCACCTCATGATGGTTTTATCTTTCGGCTCCTCTTTATCCTCTATCAGTTAACATTCACACGACTCCAAATGCGTGAACTAGTGGAAATTACCTATGAGTTTATGTAATGTTTCATTCAATTTCCCATTTTGACTTGCACTTAACATGCCCTTGACATGTCGATGCATTCAATTTCTCATTTTGACTTGCACTTAAACTTCAGAGCAGTCGACACCCAGCTCTACCTGACATTCTTTCAACACTCATCTTGCTCTACTCCATATGCCGCTGGCATTTCATGTCTTCCAAAGTCAATTCCACATTCTCTTATTTGCAGTATCTATTCTAACTTGAGAAAATTTTAATATGTCGTATCTGTTTATCACGCATTCTGTTGAAATTTTTTTTTACATTAGTTTCAGTCTTTGCTAAAGCTTGGCAGACCATGCCAGTTTTATCATATAAAGAAAATGGAAATAAAAGAAATTCAACTATTTCTCACAATACACATTTCGCATGAATCGATGGTCCATAATTTAGTGAACTTGTTTCAAATCTACATTCTTTTAGGACAATCAATTGTTATTAACTTCAATCAATTACCTTCTACTTGGGGTAACATAACTTATGGTTATGCGTCCAACTTCAATGAATTACCGTCGGCTTGGGGTAACAGAACATTTGATTCCAGATGGAATTGGTTATGGGATCGAATTCCAATTGCCACCTAATGGGTGTTGTGGAAGGTGAGGAATGTGATGGTGTTTGATAATAAAAAGAGGAGTCCATGGCAAATAGTGAAAGATATTACAATCATTTTATGGCTTTGACCTTTGGGGATTTGGAGGGTCCTTATGGAGCATCTTTTTCAGGATTGGATAATAATAGGCATGGTTTGTCCCTAATTACTTTGGGATGTTAGTTAGCATAGTCTGTTAAAAACCTGTCGCACCTTCAATTTATAGTCTGGCTGAACCTCAATGTCAAAAAATGCTAAAAACTTTTATAATTACCCCTCATCTCTCTAGGGATGAATTTGGGAAGATCCCACTTATTTCTTTCGTGCTGATGGCTAATTAGCCAATCACATATCGGACTTCATGGGATAACACTTTTATTTGGTGTGAATGGTCAGTAAGCACACCTATAATCTGTTCCTGCAGGGGGGTGGGGCTACAACTTTCTTATGGTGGAAATCTTGTTCCATTTTTTCACTCAAAATTTGTCGTCTACATATCTATAATTAGGTATCTGGGTAGTTAAATCGCTTCGTGGTCCAGGAGCGATTTTCAATTAATCAGAAATAGTCGAAAATAATCGGTATATATTTTTAAATCATATATTTTTAAAATTTAGTCACAGTCATATACAAAAATAAATAATTAATCAAAATACTATAAATTTTTAATTATATTACTTCACTAATTCATATTGGTTGCTCATCTTCTAAATTATCTTCTTCACCCAACAAAATGTCACCCTCAAGAATTTGTGCAATTCTAGCCTTTTCAATTTTTTTCTTTTTTACATATTGTTATGCTTCGGCACACTTCATTCACACATCATTCTGCACATCAGGACATGATCTCACATTCCCTTTCTTATGCGCAAGATGTTCTTTAAATCTTGAGATTCCAGAACTAATTTGTGTTTTGCAAAACTTGCACTATATCAAATTTTTGTTGCTAGGTACTCTGCATTCTCCCCATTCCCATGCTATGTCATCAGATACCCTTTTCAAGGTACTTGATTCTGATGTTGAATTGGTACAAGGGTTTGAATTACCTCCAGAAGACATGTCTATCATAGTCATTAGACAATTAGTCAATCTAAGAGCCAAATTTGAAGAAAAACAAACACAAAATTTCAAAATCCAAAAATGAGCAAATCGAAAGCCCTGTCGATTTTTTTGCCGATTTTGGCTGATTTTCTTGAGTCCGCGAAGCCTTGCCGATTTTTACACAAATCGGAACGGTCTAGTCCTGTTTTTCGATTAATGGGCGATTTAAGTACCCAGTTAGGTATCTCCCTAAAAAAAACTATTTCTTTCAAGCCACATCTCCAATGGCATGACAGCTCAACGGTTAGAGTTCGGCTGATGGTACCACTAGGTCATGGGTTCAAACCCAGCTTGTGGCATCTTTATGAGTTCTGAGATCCTATAAAAATCCTGCTTGCCTTTAAAAAAAAAATCTCTAACAAATAACACTAGGCACCATATTCTACACCATTCTTGTGCAAGAGACGAGAATAAATGGATGATAGCTTGTTTGTGTTGCACAAGTCATATGTCAATGGATGTGTTTTGGGTTTCTTGAATACATCTTGTTCGTCTTTTATATGCTTAAATATATTATATGTTTTCATATCTATATATTTATATTCACTCGGTTACGATACATGATATATTACAATGCGCACATCTCAAATTTAGGTTTGATACATGTTCTAAATCTTTTGATGATATGGTCATGAGTACTCATCGAGTAAATTACTTAGAGCATATTACTTGAAGGATAAACTTAAAGTCACTGGCTTACTCAAGCTCGCGATCAAGAATATCATTCCATTTCCAAATGGAGTTACCTAAACCTAATTAGATCAGGAAGAGGATGATATGTGGTTTAATTCTTATAATGTATGAATTACCTAAATAGCATAAGCCATGTTGACCCCATCATGAAGAGGTAAGGAAATATGTTTTGTACAACATTCCATCAATGCGTTATCTGTTTAAATCTATTTGTATTGGAGACTTGCCAAGCTCAATAGTCGTTGAGAATCGGAGACTGTGTGTAATGCTAATAGTAGTTTGGACACGGATCGTTGATACTCTCTGTTTGTTCATTTCACCAACCACGTAAAAAGTTGTGTTAGATTGAGTGATATTGCTAGTGTTGCTTTACAGTTTATGCTTACATGACATGGTTTGAAGGATATGATGTGTTGTGGCATCTTAGCAATTTGGATGCACCTGATCTGATCTGATTCTGGGACACAAGTATATAGAGTTGTGTCCAATGCATTAACTTGAATTTAACATTTCCCCATTGTAAACAATTTATCCGTGACAGTAGATTACGGGTTCATATCATGATTTGCCTCCTCATAAATGAGGAGTGGAACCAATGGAAGAATCAAACCTAGGTCCTTCCAAAAATGTTTTCAACTTGCCAGGAGTCTAATCATTCCAAAAGGGGAGCATAATATTAAATTAGGTTTGTTTTATTTTAGAGTAAGGCTAGGCATCTAGGTTTTGTAGCCATGTTTTGCAACTAGGCTGATGTGGACATTGACATCACTAATTGAATAAGGTTTTGTAGCCTGTGTCAGCCCAAAGAACTGATTTAACTCGTCTAATTTAACTGGTCTAGCCCAATAACTCAACATGTTTAACAAACCAAACATGCCCCAACATACCGAATTAACCAAACAACCCAATAATGTCTACATTTTAAACAGTTTCATTTGTCACATTAAAAGCAAAAGAAATCTTAAACTTAAATAACAAAATGTATATCATCTGACACATTAAAAGCCTAAAATTAAGCAAGTACACCAACACAAAATTAATGGAAAGTCATTCACTACCAAAACTAATTCATAACATCATTAATATTCAAATAGATCAAATCATACTGATCTTAAGTAACTCAAAATAAGTTTGGATCATAGTAAATGATAAAATTCCCCTAGACGATGTGGATTCAAGTTGGATAAATTTTGAGGCATTTCCACCTATTGCAAAGTAGTTGCGTACATAAGCTAATCAATTCATTCTTCACCTCTGCCTTGAATTTAAAAACCTGGTTGCAAATAGATCAAATCATGGTGAAAATATTCAGTTGCTGAACACGGCTACAAAACCTGGTTTATTGACATTATTGTTGAGTAATTGTAACTTGGGTTTGAGATCATGTGGAGATTTAATTATGTATTACTTACAAGGGCGTGCGGTAGAGCCCGATATCCGAAAGCAATAATGTTAAGAAACCAGGTTTTGTAGTCATGTTGAGGTGTATATCCACATCAGCAACTGGATATTCTTACCATGATTTGATCTATTTGCAACCGAGTTTTTAAATTGAAGGCAAATGTGAAGAATGTACTGATGAGCTTGTGTACGCAACTACTTTGCAATTGGTGGAAATGCCTCAAAATTTATCCAACTTGAATCCATGTCATCTAAGGCAATTTTATCATTTACTATGATACAAACTTATTATTTTGAGCTACTTGAGATCACCATGATTTGATCTATTTGAATATTAATGAATTAGTTTTGATAATGGATGACTTTCCATTAATTTTGTGTTTGGTGTACTTGCTTAATTTTTAGGATTTTAATGTGACATACTCTTTAATTTTCAGTTCAAGTTTGTTATTTTAGTTTAAGATTTCTTTTGCTTTTAATGTGACACATGAAATTGTTTCAAAATGGAGTCGTTATTTGGTTAATTGGGTATGTTGGGGCTTGTTTGGTTTGTTATGCATGTCGAGTCTATTGGGTTGGCCCAGTTAAATCAATTCTTTGGGCTGACAAGGGATGACAAAAGCCGATTCAGTTAGTGATGTGGACATCCACATCAGCCTGGTTGTAAAACATGGCTACAAAACCTGGTTGCCTAGCCTTACTCTTTATTTTATTATATAAATGGCTTAATGTTGGGTGACATTGAAATTCCAGGAATTAATATATGTACTTGAAATATAAAATAGTTCCTTGAATTACAATTTTAATTGTTTTGGAAATATAAAATTGTTCCTTTTAATATATTGTAATTAAGTAAGGATTTAGTTTCAAGTTTGATGGTGATTGTTTTAGAAGTAAGTTCTTTTAGGATTTTCTAGAAGCCTTGTAATTACGTAGATATTAAAGTTTGATGGTGATTATCTTCATCTGCCTCTAAATAGATATTTTTGTTTTCGTTGAGATTTTGAATTGAAATTCTGAGTTACTGAAAAAAAAAAAAATAGAAATTTGTCGACGTCTCATTTTTTTAACTTAGGTTTGTTTGATTGCACGGAAAATAGACATGGAAATTGAAACCGTTTCCGTGAATTCGATTCCGAGCCTCCCTTTCGGATTTGGATTTCATGAGAAATGAGAAAACAATCTTATGAAGAATCGATTTTCTGTCACAGCGAAAATCTGCATAACAAGGGAAATGAAATCCATTTTCCAAGGAAAATGGTTAACCAAACATACCCTTAGTTTCTATCACTTTCTGATTTCCTTCACTGGAAATCTGGATTGATTTTTGTAATGATAAGTGAATCTTCTATGGTGGACATCGTTGAAAAGTTTCTCATTAAAACATCACAAATTTTATGGTCTATCAGTTTCCTCTCCTGATCTCCTATCTGAAGAATTTCTTTTTTCTCCTTCAGTTTCTACTTTGAGGATTTTATTTATTTATTTATTATTTTTTTATATAAATTTGTGCTATCTGATTTGCGCTTATGGCTCTATATCAGATGTCTCTGAGCACCTGTTTTATCCTTGAACCGTTTTCACTTTTTTGCAGACTACTCATGTTGCAGCCCAGTATGGTCAGACACTTTTTCTCTATCATATTGTGATCAAGTGGAATGCTTATCCTGATGTGCCCGATATTGACGGAAGAAGCCCCCTTCACTGGTATGCAAAAGAAATGATCCATGCAACTCCCTTGAATCTCTTAATTAAAAGTCTGGTTGTCAATGTTGCTAATTATATGTTATGCAAAATGGTTCTCATAATTTATTGGACCCGTGATGTGTAGCTCAGAAGATGTAATGCTTTTTTTCACTCCGTCAATGCAATTTCTTTGTTTTTCTGATGCCAAAAAAAAAATGTGGGACCCGTACCCATTCTATAAGTTCTTTAAATGGGCGAGGCAATTGATGTTAGAATTCTACATTACATACATTTGGTAGTACACATCCTTCTAAGTTTTTATATGTTTGCTTGAATATAAGGTATTATATTATATTAGAGAACTTCCAAATAATATAAGCCATCATGTCTATGTTTAGTTACCTTTTATTTTTAGTTATGAAATTGTCCAGTTCACAGTTGTAGTCCTACGGGGCTTGTGGCATTACTTTTTTCAGTTTTAAAATACTTAGATCGGAGATTTTCTGATGTTGCATTTCATTAACTAAGATCTTCAGGCATTCGTCTTAGTGCAAAAGGTGCAAGTTTCATGTTCATGTGTTTGTTTTTATTACAGCTGTCGCCCTTAAGACAGTTTTCCTATTGTCTCTTTGTATAAAGTATAATTGCATCAATCCCACAAAGTACTGAGTGGTTCATCTTTGGACAGGACTCAAGGTTGACTCAGAAAGAAAAGGTTGAAAGTTTCCAACTTTTTGAAGCATTTGTCTTGAAATGGTTTATTACTGAAATTGTATTTTGTTATAAATTATTTTTTTCAGAAAGAGTAAAATCTATTATGGCACAATGAAAACAATATACGAGAATCCAGAGGAACTTAAAGTAATTTTAGAGCTCCTTACTTACAGTTTCCCAATTTACAAGCAAATGTTCAAGACAACCCTTTGAAACTGGGCTTGATTGATGCCAATGCAATATAAAAGCTATTACAGTGATAACTATCTTGACAGTCAGCGTCTTTATTATTGAACACTCGTCTGTTCCTTGCTAGCCAAATCAACCACTAAGTAGCATAAGGGGATAATGTGAAAGAAGCAAAGATAGAGCCTGAATATATGGTGAACTTTTTGACACCAAACAAAAGAATAGTTCTAATCTCAACGTTACCATACATAACACAAGACTCCTCAGCTTGCATAGCGTAAATGAAGAATCCTTGATTGCAAGTCTTTCCTAAAGAAAAGAATTATTCTGTTTTGATGAATACTATCCTTGTAATGAATTATTCCATTTTGATATCATTACCATCATTTATTTGTTCCTTGATTAACCGGTGAGATGACTAGCTTATATTACCATTCAATGCTTCACAGGGCTGCATACAAAGGTTTTGCTGATTGTATACGTCTTCTTTTATTTCTGGACGCTTACAGGGGACGACAAGATAAAGACGGTAATGCAGCAGTTCTTTTCTGCTATTATTTCAGCCTAAATGGTATCTCTTACCTTCAGTTTCATCTTGTTCTTTAGGTTGTACTCCTCTCCATTGGGCTGCGATCAGAGGAAACCTAGAGGCATGCACGGTGTTGGTGCAGGCTGGGAAAAAGGAGGACTTGATGGTGACAGATAACACTGGTTTTACACCAGCTCAACTTGCTTCTGATAAAAGTCATCGGCAAGTTGCTTTTTTCCTTGTAGGTATTCTATAACCAAACATCTTTATCCAATTGTGTTTTTGTGAATGCATTCATTTTGTTCAAGTTTCAAATTTAAATTCATGTGAATTATTTCAGCACCATAAAACCTCATTTGTCTCCATGCTAGATATACATATAATTTTTTCAAGTACATCCTTAAAGAGGATACTTGCTAGAGAGTTATTCTAAAGAAAAAACATGTTGAACAATAATCTCTAAGGTGCCATTGTCATGCGTCTCCTGCTTCCAGATTACAGAAGTGCATTTCATATTATATGGTGTTGAGAAAATGTCAATGTTGGTTATGAAGTTTACTAGAATTTCTTAATTTATATTTTTTGTCGACAAAAGTCAATAATATATAGTTGGTCAATTCATTAACAAATTCTCATACATAAACTGAATTTCATACATTTTCTTAATCATTGCTATCTCACTAAGCATGTGTGTGGATAAATCCATGCTTTCTATTGTTCATAAGACAACATATTTTAAATTAATGCACTATGCTTGATGCAAAAAATTGACATTAATGTTGTTGCATGATTTGATGGAATTGGTAGGGAGAGAATTTAGCCATGAGGTGGCCCAATCATCAAGAGAGAAAGGAAACAAGCGAAGTTTGACATTTTCCCCATCTATGTTTTGGTTCTTAAAAATACTACAAACTTCAAGAAATTTTCTAAGATGGACATATGAGTTTTATCGAACATGCCCATGAAACTTCGACAACATATTAATAATAGCTGGTCTAATCTCAAATTGAGCTGTCGTGACAGGGGGCAACTCAATGCATCTGTGCACATTAGCAGCAAGGGGAACATTATATTCCCAAATTGGACGTTCTTCCACTTCAGTGTTGATTGGAGAGTGAGGGGATGTAGGTGGAGATGAGTGTGGTGAAGAGGCAAAGAGTGGATTAGGGTGGCTAGAAATTTTTTGGGTACGAACCAAGCGTTTGTCGAGTCGTTCACAAACTTTCATAAATGAAAAAAAATGGATTGGAAAGATGACAATGACAAAGCACAAAATCAAGTATCCCTAGACGATTGCTAAGAAGACATACACAAGCAACAATCACTTCTGAACCACACAAATGTCAAATCTAAGCAAACAACGTTTTAATGAGATTTTATCTTGTTAATCTGTGAGGGATGAGATTGATTGAAACCGCCCTAAAAGCTTGTATCCAACAGTACAAAGTCTAAAATCAGGAGGTCAGAGTTACGTTTGCAAGAAGTCGGATTATTGCACAAGTGACAGGAGATCACGTGGTCTAATTAAGAGCTGTACCTGGGCTACCGCTTTGTAGACCGATTGATATGAGAACGATGCGTGTCAAATACGTACTTAGGGTGTGTGTTCCTAACCAAAACTATTAGTTACACCACGTCTTTCCGTGGTTCGCAACTTACTAGTGACTTGGCGTACCGGGTGAGTTACCCATGTGGCAACGACCTCTCGAAGCTCATTGAATGATTAAACCCAACGTCACGTTTAGCTTTAGTCAACTCAAAATTTAGCAGAATAATCTTGGTCTTAGTTGTCTTATGAATACCGTTCTAGTTGGCTCTAATCTTAGTTGATTTTATTATTTGCCTTTGTTTCACACAGCTGAAGTGATGAGATGGGTGATGAAATCTCACCAGCTTCAAAAACAGGGCTAGGTCTGTCCTTTCTGTTTATGGTAGTTTATTAACGTAAGCAACCACGCAGTTTGTTAAGATGCAGAAACATAAACAAACACCAAACAATGTCCAATCGATTTTCACTCAACACCCAAGCCACTAAAACAATGTGTCTGAAAGAGACACTAACTTGTGAGCTCGGACACAAGGTCTCCACCGTGGGAGTAGAGAGAAGTGTTATTTGAGAGCTACTCCTCCTAGGTTCAAACAATTGCTCTCTCCCCCACAACACACCACTGGTTGTCCACTACAAAAAAAAGTTAGCCATTTTCAAAGAATTTATTTATTTATTTCTGACTTCGATTGCTATTTAAATAAATAAACACACAATCAAGCAATTACAGATGCAAAGATGTTTAATGGTCTTTGTCAAGAAGTCAATTTTTTTTTTTTTGAAATTGAATTAATTCTAACCTAAAACTAACAATCAACCTAATACTAAAATAATGTCTAACTATTACAAGTTGCACTCGACATTCGAGGCATATAAATTTTTTATTATTAAAGAATAAACTCTCTTCCTCACTAGAAACTATAAAAAAGGTCTTCAAGCAAGTCTTAGGCAATTTCGCAGGTTTATCACCCACTTTTCCAAATGAATTTGTTCAACAGGCAACCGGCCTAAAAAAATCTGAAAAATTACTGAAATTCAGGGGTGTCACGGAATTTGCTGTAAAATTTTCACGTTAAACGGACGCTATTTAAGTCGTCTGCTGCTGTGTTGTTTCTGTTATATGCCGAAAATTACAAAAAAAACGCATAAAGATGGGAAAAAAATTAAAGAAAAGGGAAAAATTAAAGAAATTAAAAATCTTCTCTATTGTCTCCAAAGTTGTATCTTCAAGAGTGTCTTCCTTCACCAAGTGATATGCAATGACGCCATTTGATTGATGCCAAAAATCGACATTAATGTCATTGTATGATTTTCGATATCAATCAAAGAAATAACTATTATTTTTGTTTTTTTTTTCCTTCAATCTGCAATACACTTCAACGATTACTTCACTTGGATTAGAAGACAAATTTGATTTTCAATTTAAAGAATAAAGAGAAGAGTAAAATAATGGATAGTGAGAATAAACTAAAAGTTAAAAGAGAAAGAAAACAATTGAAAAAGAGAAACAAAGATAAACTTATTTCTTCAATGGAAAAATTAAAATGTAGTACATGCACTTCTCTACCAAGCAAAAATATAAATATAAAGCCAATAACTACAAAAAAAAAAAAAAAAACTCTCTAAGACTAACTATTCTCTATGAACTCCATGTATGAGGTTTTTATAGGTAAAAAGAGTTTAAGTGAAATAAGGAAACATGGTTAAATGAAACAAGGAAACATGGTTGAGTGAAACAAGAAAACATGGTTTGAGCTAAACAAGGAAACATGGTTGAATGAAACAAGGAAACATGGTTGAGTGAAACAAGGAGTGGTGTTGGAGTCGAATAAGGAAACATGTCTTGTAGAAGTTTTTTTATGATAAAGTTGGTCATGTGGACATCCAAATCTTCATGTTGATTTTCTCGAGATCTGTAGTTATTGATGCTTTGTGGGCTTGACTTCATGGGATTGAAATTTTTTAATCCTTATGAATGCTTTTGAACTCTCATTGGGCATTCTAGTTGTTAAATTTAGCCTTATTGTGCCACTTTATGCATGATTTGAGATTTGTGCTTGAATTCCTACAAAATGCACAAAATACACGTAATGAGATATTTTTATTGGATAATTGGACTTAACAATTGGATATTTATGGGTGTAAAAATTGATGTTTTGGGTGCTTATCACTTGACTATTCGGATTTGTGCATCTCTTTCTTATTGTAAGGTGAGAGTAAAGCCCTCAGGTATTCTTAACTTCATGCATTTCCTTGATTGTTGAATGAATTTTCTTAATCTGTGAAATCTCACTCAAGCATGGCTGTGGATACTACCTATTTAGAATTTAAAGAATAAACATCAGTATTCTGTCGTGGATCTTATATTTTTGATATAATGTTTTGCATTTGCTCATCAATTTGATATTGCAGGGGAATGCAAGGAGGTTGTTTGACAAACGTTGTGATTCAAACAGCCGCCTTGGAAAACTTTCAAAGTTGGGCCTCGCACCTATTCTTTGGTGTATAATATTTTTGCTTCTCGTGACCTACATCCACTCAGTCATCCTCTGTATGCCTCTAGCTTGTCTTCATATTTGTTAGATACATTCGTCCCTGCAAAAATGTAGTGCTTACGGTGTTTTGTCCTTATTGGCTATAGCATCAGAGCTACCTAAGATGACAACTGCTTTTGGGCTTCTTGCATGGTTGGGCGTTTTCCTTGCTTCTGCTGGACTAGTAATGTTTTATAAGTGTAGCGGGTAAGTACTGTTACATTATTTACTAATATAGTTCTTTTTGCTCAAAACATTAATTTGGTGCAGTTTTAGCTTAGTAAATAAAGTTCCTTTTGTATCTGCTGAAGTCATTGTTGATCTTCCTGATTGTCAGATTTTGAATTCGAGCATTTGTTTTTTTCATGTAAATGCAACCCGATGTTTTGAATTCGAGCATCTGTTTTTTTCATGTAGATACGACCCATTGTGTATAATGAGAATGAAAGGAGGCTTGTCCTCTCTGAATTTGGCAAAACTAATAAAGTTGTCAAGGGTTCATTTTCCTTTCCTATCATGTGGGGTTGTCAAGGGGTCATAATTGACTGAACTATGTTTTATTTGTTTAAAACTTATTATTATTATCATTATTATTTTTTTATTTATATATTTTTATTTTGGGTGGGAGGAAGTTTCGTGAGGTTCTTGCCTCCCTTCCGTCTGCTGCGGTGGAGAAGCAGTTGCTTGGGAAACGATTGTTTGAGTTGATTTTAGTATGGTAATGTAAAGTGAATCGTAAAACTGGACCGAGAAAGTTCAAAGTTCTAACTCTCATATGTGTATTGTGAGTTTTAGATTCATCTTATACTGGTAATATATGTTAGTTTGCTGCAATTTGACCATGTGAACTTGTTCTCTATGAGTTGAAGGGTTGAACTTTTTTATTTATTTATATTTTGTTTGTAGGAAGGATCCAGGTTACATCCGAATGAATGTACATAACCCTGAGACCCTGAAAGATGACGTGAGTTGCATTTTCTGTGGCATCGTCCGTTCTGTTTTGGAATCGTTGGCTATTATTTCCAGTTTGAGTTTGCTTATTAGTTTATTTGAAACCACATCAGTTTTCCGTAAGTGTGGGGAAATATGGAATTTGGCAATTCAAACTTATAATATGCGAGGCTTACACCTAATAGGCGTACCACAAGTCAACCAAAATTTTAAGTTAGACGTCTTATACCCATGTTCTGTATGACATATATAGAATTGATTATTTTTTTTGAATAATTTCGTCTCATTTTTGTACATTCTTACTATACTTTTTTTTATCAGCAAAATATTACATTGTATTGTATGTGTATATGAAAAAGAGGAGGCCTCAGTGAAAAAAGACCACTGGCCTCCTCAAAATATATACATCATGTGTCATTTGAAGCACTATACAATCCCAGTTAAACATGCACTCAATCTATCCCAATTGCAAGCCCACAGCCACAGAGCAACTTTAGTATCAGTCCACAACTTATCAACTGGTTTTTGAATATCTTTGAAAATCCTACTATTCCTCTCCCTCCAAATAACCCAACCCATACCAGGAGAGGTAAATACTTAGTTTGCTTCTGCTTTAGTTTGCTTCTGCTAGTTGAGGGCTCAATATCTCAACTAATGCAACCCAAGCACATAGTATCCTTTTCCAAAGAAATATGTTAGGCTAAATCCACTTTCTAGCACAAGTTGGGCTGTCCAAGTTGCACACTTGGTACTTCAAGTACCAGCATAGATATGCTTCTGGCGTTAAACATAGAATGATGTGGTAGGTGTGTCATTTGGTGTTGGAACTTTGCTTTTGAACTAAGATAAGTTGTTCTGATTTGAAGCTTTTAGATTTATTCTGATGCAGCTAATTGCATCTTGGCAAACCTTGCACTGTCGTTAGCTTCTATAGTCTGATTAAGAGGCGGATTCACACTTCCTGTAGCCTTACATGAGCTGTGCAACTCTACTACTACGAGTTATTGTTACTGTTACTGCTATTGTTATTGTTCTCTGCTTGACATTTGAATTTGTAACTCAAGACTGTCCCTGTCTTTTGTAAAATCGTTTGACAGTATGTGTTGTGTCTTCTGATATTTCAATAGGAGCCGTTACTAAAGATTGAGCTCAATAATCCTGCCCTGCTCGCTGGGAATTGGTCTCAGCTCTGTGCAACATGCAAGGTATCCCAGCTTCAATGATTCTCATTTTCTTGCATGTTACTAGCTTTTTTGTCGTAACTGCTTTTGTGATTGATATCTAATGCACTATTGTATTTTGCTTTTATTCAGATTGTCAGGCCTCTTCGTGCAAAGCATTGTTCCACCTGTGATCGATGTGTTGAACAATTTGATCATCACTGTCCATGGGTTTCAAATTGCGTTGGAAAGGTGCCCTTAAATGAAGAAGCTGCTTCTATCTATATTTTTCATCTTTGTTGTGGGATTCATATTAATTAATTACACTAGAGAAACATGAAGTGGCTGGAGATACACTACAAGGAGCAATCTACCAATGATAAACTAAATTAACTAATATACCTAACTAATTGTGTCATATATGAAAGAAATCTCTAGTAATTTCTTGTTTTGTTGTTTCTCTCCTATCCTCCTACAAAAACAGTAACCTGATATTCAGCTTAAGCATATCTATTATTTCTTCTCTAGCTGATTCACTTCTTATTGGTTTATGCTACAGAAAAATAAACGGGACTTTTTCATGTTTCTCATGCTAGAAGTTTTTGCAATGCTGATAACTGGTGCAGTCACGCTCATACGTATGAATCTTCTCAACATGTTATTTTTCAAACTTGAATTTGGAGTTGATCTTGGAATAGCCGGTTTAACTTTGTAAATGAAACTGTTAACTTGTTTTCCATGCAGGAGTCTTGACTGATCCAGCAGCTCCATCTTCTTTCGGGCCATGGATGAACCATGCAGGAAATCATCATGTTGGGGCTTTATCATTTCTGATTGTGGATTTTTTCTTGTTCTTTGGCGTTGTAGTCTTAACTGTTGTTCAAGCTTCTCAGGTACGTACCTTACCCTGTCAATTGAGAGTTAGATTCGTTAAAAACCTACAAAGAAGCTTGGGATAATGCGGAACTTGCACAAACCCCTCCTCACTAAATTGTTACATACTTGCATTAATTAACATTAGGGTGGACAAACTAATCGTACAGTGTGTGGAGTCTTGTGAGGCGCTAAGGAGGTTTCCTAGCACCTTGGGCGCCCTGACAACAAAACCCTGCTGGAGAAAAAATTGACCCCCGAGCGAACGAAACCCTGTAGTAATTGACGTAGATGATTAGTAAACAAATTAATGAATATTTTAAAACTAATTAAGTTATTTATTTTTCATTTTTATTAAGGAAAAAAAATGTCATATTAGCGCCCTAACACCTAGCACCTCACCTGAGGCAAGCGCTTCGGTTCAAGGCGAGTATGAGGTGGGGTGCCTTTTAAAAAAAATAACGCTTTGGCAGTGCCCTGACAACATAGCGATAGTGAAGGAATGTCTGCTAAAATCCTCCAACTAATGCCCCGAGTCCACAGAAGGAACAAGGAATATCTGCTATAATCCTCCAACTAATGCCCCAAGTCCACAGAAGGAATGTAATATGCATATAAATGATGTTCACGTCTCTGAACTTTTGCTAAAAATGCTGGAATTCATTTCCAGTGTGATCCATGTGGCAGCTATAGGTAGCCTTTCCCATAACCAATAAGCAATTCCCTTTGATGGAGACATCAATGCAATCCCATTGCTGCATGTTCTGATAGGATAAAGATTGTTTTATCCGTTTTACCAAACTTACTTAGAGAAAGGACACTAAAATAATAGATGAACCACACAGGATGCATCTGTTAGGGGTGATAAGACCTCTACTTACAAGTTGATCTAGTGTAAGGATATGAGCAGGCTGTACCCTTCAAGTGCCCAAAACCTTGTGGTGATATTTATGTTGCCTTCCTGTAATAGTTTCTAACTAAACCACCAAACCAAGTGGAGGTTTTTTTTTTCCTTGTAAACTGAATAGCCTACAACAAAGAAGAGTAACATATTGACGAGGAATTTTTTTCTTGAATATTGTTTGATTCGATTGAGTGGAGCAGTAGTTTGGTTGCGACTTCCAACAAGGTTTTCACGTTTCTTTCTGCCAACTGTGAATACAATGAATGAGTAACCCGAGAGTTCTCCATGAACTTTGTGTATGGTTCATATAATCATGTCCTAAAAAAACTTGTTTGTAATCAATGTGACTAGTATCATGTTTGTAATACTGAACAATTCTTTTCCATACTGTAGATTTCTCACAACATTACAACCAATGAGATGGCAAATGCATTGCGCTACAGCTATCTTAGAGGTCCAGGTGGTCGGTTCAGAAACCCATATGATCATGGAATGAGAAAGAATTGTTCTGATTTCTTGTTCAAGGGTTATAATGAAGACATGGAGTGTGTCGAAGAGTCGCCCCATTCAGAGGAAGTCAGCATGATGCAGATGTCAAGACTTTCAAATCTGCAAAATGGAGAGAACCATTTCAATCATACCAATGGTAATGGGCATGTATCAGTTGATATAGATTCTAAGAACACAAGACACCATCATGGACATACTCATTCGTCAGAGTGCAATCACAACAACCCTAACAAGGTTGAAGGGGTCCCAGTAGGATTGGGTCTTGGCTTAGGAAGAAACAGTACACGGTCTTTGTCCTCATGATTTCCACCATGCAGAGGGTACAAATGTGAAATTGTAGTTATTTATAGCTGTAGTTGTTGATACACATACAATTCGTTAGCTTCTTTATACCGTTTATCAGCAATTGCAGTTGCATTGTAGATTTACTGCACTGTGAATCATCTGTTTCTTATTTTCTTTTCTTTTACATTTTACTTCAATTGTAACATTAAAGTGGTGAAATTCTTAAGAAATACAATATATATTTTTTGGATGAGAGAAACTTGAGTTGCACCTTCTCAGGATGTATGTCATATGGACCGTTTTGGTTGTTACCAAAATTCAGCTGATTGAAACTTCTGATGCTCTCATTGCAGTATGTATGTATTCTTAGAATAATTTTGCAGACTCTGCAGCTTGTTAGATATTCTCCATTTTGTTTTGCGCAAGTAATTTGTAAGTTTCAGCTTCTTATTCATTCTACCGTTTTTAGGCTGGGTTCTCTTTTTTTTTTTTTTTTTTTAAGGCAAGCAGGGTTTTTATAGGATCACAAACTCATAAAGATGTCGCCAGTTGGGTTTGAACCCATGACCTAATGGTATCATCCGCCAAGCTGAGTTTGAACCATGACCTAGTGGTACCTAATGATCTGCAGAATAATGTGCTTATGGAGACGGGTCTTTGAACTATGATGATGATAAACAAACAATAATTTGCGCAGCCTGATATAGAAAATGAAAAGAGTCATTCTCAATATGAGAGTATACGCTTTAGATATATCGATGACCAGACAATCTTCTGCAATTAATAAACATTACGTATACGATATGCATGAATCCAACTTTGTTTATTGAAGAGATAAGATGATTTTTATTTCTTTTGTTCGATTCCAAGGACAAAGCACTAAACATTGTTTTCCTTTGTGTTAACTGACTTTTGATGACATGGGGCAAGGGACATAATAATTAATCCTGATTCACAAGCTTGCTTCTAATATATTAGTGCCTTGCACAATGACTCAGAAATCCACAACAACCCCATAATAATTATAACTAAAGTTTAGATATTTTAAGCAATATTAAAGTTCACTTTGTAATTCATATTTTACATCAATAGATCATTATCAAGGGTTTTCTATGTTACATTCCTCCATTACAATGCTCTCAAGACTTAAAATAAATTACTTGAATAAAGTGTGCAACTAGAATGACAACGCATGATCATCATATTTTCTCTCTAAAAAAACCTGATATCCAGAATTGCCACTAGGGTTCGTTTTTCACCCAAATCGAGAACTGAATCGACTTCTGTCAATTTCAAAAAAAATTTAAACCGAAACCGAAGATCAAGAAAATCGTACCGAAATTGAAACCGAATCAATTTTAATTTATGTAAATCATAAACCGAACTGACCAACTAAAATTGAAATAAAACCAACCGACCGACTAAATTAAATATATTATATTATTCTTATACAAAATATATGTTATTTATTATATATATTCGGTTATTTAAAATCATATAAAAATAAAAATCGAATCAATCATATGGATTTTGAATTTTCTAAAATCGAAATCGAACCACAATCAGTTCGGTTTAGTCGATTTTTTTTTTCAACCCTGATTCCCACGAAAATCCGCTCCTCCCTCCCACGACACTTGTCTTGCAAGAGCCCACGTCCCCTCCCATCCCATCTCCACCTAAAACACAGAAACACTATCTGGCCTGCCAATCCGTGGGGTCCCCATTGAAAAAATCTTTGCATGCCTAACTCTTCCCACGGCGCCCTTAATAAAATATTTACAAAAATAAAAACACACCCCAAGCGGTCCTACTTTCAAGTTTCTCTCTCTTATCACGTCTCCCCGAACCACCTCCGTACGAACTACGAACCTCATTCACTGATTACGTCCTACACGTGGCACAATATAACTTCGTTCAGACTCCGGTTCGGTTCTTCCGAACCTATCCCCCTACCCAACTTCTTCACTCTCATCTCTTCTCTTCTCTTCTCTTCTTCCTTACTTTTTCCTCTTCTTTTACTTCTCTTTACTCTCTCTAAGTGATTCGTTTTTCTTCTTCTTCTACTTCTTCTTCTTCTCTCTCTCTCTCGAACGAATGGATTCGTCGTAGTTTCTTAGTTTCTCTATCAGGTAATCGTGATCGTCTTCGATCAAGCTTGTTTAATTGATCGATCACCATGAACTACTACTGGTCGTTTAGCTTCTGCTGGTTTTGGTTTCGTGTTTTTAGGGTTTTTTCATCGATGATTCGATTGTGTTTTCCGTCCATTATCTGTGAATCAAATTGTGGTTCTTTTATGTAATTTAGCTCAAGAATCGATTGATTAACATGTGTATGTATTGGATGATCGTTCTTTACTGGAATTTGATTTTTCTAGGGACTATTAGCTGTGTTTTTTTTTTTTTTTTATCTGAATTCAGTTGTAGGAATGGTTTGATTATACTGAGTGAGAAAAAAGATGAGCTTTACTTGTTAGTTTAATCGAGATAATCACATTCTCTATTGGAGAGACCTCAATTAATAGTGTGTGTTTGGTAAGATTATTGACTAATTCAACTCTTAATAGTTAAGTGAAATTACTGACTCGATTTTTTGATTGTGTACTTTTTTTTGCTCTTCTGCGTGTTTTTTTTCCGTAGTCAGCATTGCGATTGTTTTGCTGTTGCTCGTGCTTTTGGTGATCTTGATATAATTATTATGTTTTGGTTTTTGTAGGATAGGGGGTGGTGTTGCATGTGATCTAATGTATGGGAGATATACGGAGGATGGTAGAGCTTCTTGAAAGTTATTAGGTGGTTGTTGGATCTTTGATCAATGGGAGGTACTTGTTCGAGAAAGAGAGACCAAGAGGTCAATGAGGAGAGTGTAGAAAGAGTGGTGTCTGAAAGGTATTGCAAGAGTGGTAGCTCAAAGTGGTTGAGGACTTCGTTTCGACTCGGTGTAGAAGTCCCACAAGAAAGAGGGAAATGTCCATCACTCATGGAAATATGTATTCGTAAAATAAGAGAGGTATTATCTATTTAATTTAAAGGTTATTTTGTTTGTTTGAGTTGTTCATTGGTGATGCATGTCTGGAAAATCTCGTTTCTGTAATAATCCCCTTTTTTGTTTGGCAACAGGACATAGATAGATATATCAACGGATATGATACCTTTGCCATGCTCCCTAGGGATTTAAGTCAGCAGATTTTCGATGAATTGGTCTATACCCATTGTCTGACTGATATTTCTGTTGAAGCCTTCCGAGATTGTGCTCTCCAGGTAATTCCCCAGTTATCAATTGGAGCGAATCGTTAAGTATCATACTTGCTGTTGTATGCCAAGGTCTAGTCTAGTGTGCTATGGGTATTTGTAATTACTCTTGCTATGGGTATTTCTAATTACTCTATCTTGCATTGTGTAGGATGTTTACCTGAGCGAGTACCCTGGAGTGAAGGACAGTTGGATGGATGTCGTTTCCTCTCAGGGGTCCTCTTTGTTATCTGTTGATCTCTCTGCCTCTGATGTAACAGATTCTGGTTTACTTCTCCTTAAAGATTGCAAAAACTTGCAAGCTTTGACTCTTAATTACTGTGACGGTATATCAGACCATGGGCTAGAGCACATTAGCGGTATGTTCTCCTTAGGTTATAGTCTGACTGACTAGGTGACATCTGATCACAAAAGAGCACATTACACCTGTTTTCAGGTCTGTTAATCAAAACTGGGAAATTTTTATGACCTGTGGAAAAAAAAATGCTAGAATAGAAAAAGACGTGGAAAAAGGTGAAGACTTGGTATATGGTGGTAATTTGAAATAGGCAACTGAAAGAACTACAATACCAGATGAACAATAAATCCATAACATGCACATTTAGTTTAGGAACTATATAATATTTGCACGCATTGTAATATGGATGCCTAAGGATGGGGAAGCCTTGAAACATCAGTTGTTATCTTCATTATGCATGAAAGGTTATATGAATTGTAACTTGTAAGTACTTGAGCTATTTGGGAGTTTTTATTGCAGTATGGTGGCAACGATGGTGTTATCTCAAGTTTGTGCCATATCATATTCTATCCAACCTAAAAACGTGTTAGAAATTGTGTCAAGACAATCCCATTTGAATGCCACTTACTTTTAATTTGATTGTGTCAAAGTACTATTGTTACGACATTTAACCTTTGTTAACGAGCATTGACTTGAGACAGTTTGGACACAATTGACATGGATATCAGTTATCCAATTTCTGGTGAACACACATGCGCGTTGTGCATGAATATCTGTTTTTTTTTTCAACATTCATTTTTCTCAACTTATTCTCAATCAAAATTTAAGATGTGGTTTTTTTTTTTCAATGTTCAATCCCTTTCATGGGTGGGGTTTTTAACTCTACGTTACGATATCTTTATATTGGTTTTTTTTTTTTCAATGTTCATTTTTCTAAATTTATTCCCGCAATCAGAATTTAATAGATGATTGAACATTTCATTTTTTTTATTTAATTTTCTAGAGCACGTCCAATAACTAAATTAATTTTTTCATGAAATAATGGAAGTGGAGGTTGTGGATGGAGAAAATGGTGGAAGTGGTTATAACAAAAAAAAAAACCATGTTACCCTTGCGCCGAGGGTTTTTTTTTTAATGCAATTGTAAAATAATAAACTAAATTTGCTAGAATAGTGCATTAAGTTGCTTAGGAAAATAAATACTTAATTAAAAGTCAAAAATGCGCTTTCATCTTTAAATTTAATTGATATATTTTAAAATAATTGTGGACACAATTGTCAAAAGAAAGCATAGTTACTCTAACTCCTCTTGGCTTTATAGATAGTAGAGATTGAGGGTGTGTATTTGATTTTGTTTTATTTTCCTTGGAAAACCATAAGAGGATGGTGAAATGAGAGAAACACACCAGCAACTGATGGTGGCAATGATGGTGTTATCTCCCTCTTCACTTCTCTCTTCTCTCCCACCTTTTTTTTCATTATTTTCTGTGGAGTTTTTTCCCCCTTCAATCTAACATACCTTAATGCATTTTGGGTTATAATTGAGAAAACATTTGTATGGCTTATGACTTTGTTACGAGTATGATTGAAAATGTTCTTTAGATCACGTTTCAAGGTATTTCTAATCAACCTCGTTTTGCTTGTTGCTTTGTTAGTTTATCGAATAAAAGCATAATTATCGTTTAATCATTTATCATATTAAACTGCAACCTTGTTGTCTTTTCGGGGAGTAACTTCTACCGTGCACAGTTATGCATTACTTGATTGTTCTTCGTGTAGGTTTTTCGAATTTGACATCTCTGTCCTTCAAAAAGAGCAACTCTATCACTGCTCAAGGAATGCGTTCTCTCTCCAACTTAGTGAACTTGGCAAAGTTGGACCTCGAGCGATGTTCAGGGATTCACGGTGGCTTGGTTCATCTTAAAGGTTTGCTGAAAATAAAGTACCTCCGATGCAGATAGGATACTTTTTCTTTGTATAATTTGTTGTAAAAATACAAAGCAAGTATGATTTTTGGAGGTTATGTCTTTTTAAAGACCATATTTTGGGTGGACATTAGTATTAAAACCTCATAAGTATGTGTTAAACTGCATTTGAAGACTAGGTTTTGCTCCTCTCTAAACAGAGCAAAACATTCCATTAAATGAATTATAGCCCCCCTTTTACCCCTTCAAAAAGATAATAATAAAAAAATATATAAAAAAAATGTGTTAAACCGAAATAAAAAGCTGTGGCTGTACATTACATTTAGGTCTTCTTCTAGCTGTCTTGTGTTGTAAGCACCTAATGTCCAAACAAGCTAACAAAGTGATTAGACCCTCATACAAGAAGAATAGGATAAACTATATCTAGGAAGTTATTCGATTTTTTGCACACAACAATTATATAACCATAATTTGATGGCTTTATGGCATTGCGTTTGTTATGCACTATTCACACATGTTTACTTTGTACAGGTTTGGCAAAGCTCGAGTCTCTTAACATCAGATGTTGTAACTGCATAACAGATACAGACATGAAGCCTCTCTCAGGTAGCTACTATCTTGCGTCCTTTTATATAAGAGTTGGACACAACATCTTTCATGATTCTCATTACAAATGTCTGACTGAAATGCCATGTACTCATTATTTGTGCTTGGTTCTAAGCATTTGTATCAGAAGTTTCCATGTGGGTTTTTTATATATAGATTGTTAAGGAATAGTTTATATTGTTAGATATCTCAAACACTATACTCATATTGGATCATCTACAGTAGTCGGCTAAATCAAGCCCATGGTTATTTAGCCAATTGGATGATGAAACAATTGTCACCCAATAGTTGGCGAAAACCAAGCAAATGGGCTTAAAATGGCTTAAAGTTGTCTTGCAGCGAATATCAGGTAGAACGGCTGTTAATCCTACTTGCACCTACTCAGTGGGTGCAATGCTGACTTCAGAAATCTGTTGGGTGAACAATTTCTTTTAGCCCTGGCGACCATTAGTTATCATATTAATTCATTTCAACTATTCTCAAGCCCATTGCTGTGAATGTACTTATTTCATGTTGGCGAAACTTTTCTGTAGGTAACTTCTATTATAGTGTCACTTTTTCACTCTTGAACTGTGCTATGGTTACTCCTTAGTTGTTAGGGTTGTCAATGGGTAGGCGATGCTATCCGGTAAAATCGGATTTGGATTTGAAAATTTTCAGATTCAGCTGTAACTGTTTGGTTTCAAATTTAATATCTATAGACATTAATATCAAAGATTGGGGAGTTTTTTTTATCATTTCAGCACCTAGCTATAAACAAAAACTAACATATGTTATATGCTTATTTAACTTTGTTTAGATTTTCTTATAAATAATTATAAACCAAATGACTCGGGATAGGATTCGTGTTGGAGCAAAACTTAACTTATTCAAGTTTTGATTTGTATTATTAGATCACAATGGTGATTTGATTCGAACTTCCCGTCTTCTTCTTATCGAATTCGGATTCAGATTTCAGACTTCAGACAATCCTTCGATCCATGACAGCCTAGATTAGCAGTTAAGGTGCATGGTTCCGAAAGATAGAAATCATGCCTTACAAAGGGATAAATGCTCCTATATAAGTGTCAACCTTTTTTTTTTTTTTTTCCCTCTCTCTTTTATCAAGTGCTGAATTGAAACATTCCTGAGTTGGTTCACTGGGTTCAGTTTCAGATTCAGTCTTTAGCTTTCCATGCGAAGCTTGATATTTCAACTGGAAAATTGAATTCAGCTTTGAATTAAAATAAAACATACAGTCTAGTGTATGTTTGTTGTCATTCCACATCTGAAGTACATTTAATTCAGATATGCACCCAAACTATCATGCAGTTAGTTTTTGTTTTCAAAATTCAGAGGGGAGTTGAGTTTTCCAGTTGAAATAAAAAAGATTAAGGGAAGACTGAATCTGAATTTAGGACTTGTTGACTTAAAAAAGTTTAAAAAACAACTCGCTCTTGAATAGTTTGGTCCCTGTGAATCAAATGTGCTTCAAATTTTGAATGGTAAAAACAATCATATGAAAGGGTTGTGTTGTTTTTTGCTCTTGGTCTAAGCGCTTACTTTAAAATGGAAAGAGTTCTAAATTGCGAACTCAGTTCCAGATTCAGATCTGAAGTACATTTAAACTCGGATGAACCCGGACTAGAGCATCAATCTCTCTCTCTTTTTTTTTTTTTTCTTTTTAATTTTTATTTCAGAATTTAACTCAGGTGTTGAACTAAAAAAGCTTCATATGGAAGATAAAGGCTGAATCTGAGTTGAACTCCTTCAAAATTTTGACATTCATTTCTTTTCACATGACCTAAAATTTTAGCATTCCTTTCTTTGCACATGACCTAGTATGTGAGGGACTCTACCCCATAGGCCATAACAGAGTTCATCATGAATAACTAGCTCCCTTTAAAATCCACTGTAAGAAGCTCTCTTTAACCGCTGTTCATCATGAATAACTAGCTCCCTTTAAAATCCACTGTAAGAAGCTCTCTTTAACCGCTTTAAGGGCCGAGAACTCCGCTAGAAATTCGTCCCATAGATGGCGAGAGACATGATACTTGATTTCAATTGATCGATACATTCATCACTAAACAAATAACACACTTTTGAAGTTGCAAAAAGTAGTCTTTACAGAATTCTTTTCTGTTACAGGGCTTACTAACTTGAAGGAGTTGCAAATCTCATGTAGCAAAGTCACAGATTTAGGAGTTGCTTATTTGAAAGGTAAAGAATATTATTTTCTTTGGAGGAACAATTTCCATGTTTCAATGTGATAACACAAGCAATAGCTTGTCTTTCTTTTTTGGTTTTCCCCTATGGAGGTGTTGGTAATGTTCATTCTTCTTGTCTTTTTCTGTTTGTTTGCTCACAGGTTTGTACAATCTTGTATTGTTGAACATGGAGGGCTGCCCTGTTACTGCCGCATGCTTAGGATCGATTTCAGGTTAAATTTTGGCTAGTTGCCCTCTTTCTAACAGAGTAATACATTCCTCTTCATAAACGGTTTAGTTTAAATTGTTAACAGTGTAAGTTAAGGCCATTTTCTTCTAATAATATTTATTTTTTGTCGCTTTTATAGACTTTTTATGTGCTGTGTAGAGATGTTAGATACGTGGAGCTTTATCTTATTCTGTTGTAATTAAAGCTAATTCTACTAGTAAAGCTTGAGGTTCGGGGTACAGAAAACAATCACTGCTTGCATCTTTGCATCTCAAATTTTTTGGTGGAGAAGTGTCACAGCGTTGGTGTTTTCAGTTATTTTGGATTTTTTTTCTTTGATCGATGGAGAGTTCTGAGTAAATTTTCCCTTTAGTGAATTGATATCAAAATTAGGTTGTGTTTGGATCAGTCCCATTTCCATGAGAATCAGGGAAATGGCCGTGTTTCAAGGAAACCAAATGGAAAACCCATTGTTTGGTTGGACAACCAAAAAGTAGGGAAATCAGCTCACACGTGGTTTTTGGAAACAAAAAAGTGGGTGTTTCCCCCAAATCAGGGAAATGAAATTTTTTGGTCCCCCCACCAAAAAAAAAGAATTGTAATTCCTCCAAATCAGGGAACCCGTAGAAACTCACTTACTTCCCTATACCCTCAACTAAGCACAACCTTAAGGGAAGTTAGTTCTGTAAGAAAAGAGAAATGAACATGGACTGATTGCAAATCTATGAGATTCTGGTGGTGAATTTTTTTTATTTATTTATGTTTTTTTTTAAAGAAAAAAGAATCAATGTTTCATAGAGTTGTAGTATGACTCGAGAGGCTATTATTGTTTTAGTTATTTGGATGGTGTACACTGTTGTTTTCTTTGCTTATCTTGTTTTGTTGAATTTTTAAACAGCTCTTCTTGCCCTGTCCTACTTGAATCTAAACAGATGCAACCTTTCTGATGATGGATGTGACAAATTTTCTGGTGAGTGTTGTTCATATTTATCCTGTTAGATTGGATTGAGTGCAGCATATTGTGGGATGCATCTTCACATGAAATTGCTTTCAAATATGCTACTCATTATTCTTATGGTAAATACTATTGCATCTGCCCATTTGCAGAACTTCATAATCTCAAAGTGTTAAACCTGGGTTTCAACAACATCACAGATGAATGTCTCGTAAATCTCAAAGGTTCTCTCTCAACTTGCACAAACTCACACACTAGACAATAAAGTCAAACCTTGCTTGAATTACAGTACTATATTTATGCGTGAAACCTCGACTAATTGGAACTTCAACCTTATGTATACTTTGCTGGTCATTAGTGTCAGATGAGCAAACATAAACTTATTATTCTGCTCTAGCTCATAAAACTGGTCCTGGAAAGTCCTCTTATGAATTGGTGATTTGGTACATTAAGGGAAGAAATAATTTGTTTTTTTAACCATTAACCCCTCTCACCCCAAGTGTTGTCGGCAGGGTTCGAAAAACAAATAATATAATTTTCCTTGGGAATTGGGAAGCAGAAAAATTAGTAATGAACACGTGAAATAAATTAATTCAAAAAAGCCACAAGTGCACAAGTCATGCATGCGTTTGGGCTGTAAATGCTAGGCACTTGCATCAGATGGTTTTTGCAAGTACTAGGGATGGCAACGGGGCGGATTGGGGCGGATTTGAGCAAATCCATCCCCGATCCGTCAGTAATATCGGATCCCCAATCCGCCCCGCAAATCCGTTTGCAATTTTAAATCAAAATCCATAACCGCCCCGTGCGGATGCGCGGATATCCGCCCCGCCCCGCCAATCCGCACAAAATTATAACAAAAAATTAAAAAATCAATCTCTGAAGTCTGAATTCGCACAAAAAAAAAACATAAAATTCTGAATTACAATTTACAATGAATTCGTACAAAAAATATTACAAAAACTTCTGAATTACAATTTACAAAGAATTCGTACAAAAAAAATTTAAAAAATACAAAAAAAAATTAAAAAAATCTCTGGATCAGATAGATCGTATCAGATCTGAAATCAGATCAGATCAGAGATCTGAAATCAGATCTAAGATCAGATCTAAGCTAAGATCAGAGATCTGAAATCAGATCTAAGATCAGATCTAAGATCAGACTAAGATCCAGATCTAAGCTAAGATCAGAGAACGAGATTCGGAGAAGGACTGAAGGAGAAGGGGCGATCTCCAAGCTTCAAGCCTTCAAGATCTCTGTGAGAGAGAGATCTCTCTGCGAGGGAGCAGTGACGCGGCGTGAGGGAGCAGTGACGCGGCGTGAGGGAGATCTCGCAGTCGACGCGGTGTGAGGGATCTCTCGCGGTCGACGCGGTGTGAGGGAGCAGGGTCCAGGGAGGCAGATCTCGCGGCCGCGCGGCGTGAGGGAGGGCGAGGTGGTGTGAGGGAGGGAGGGGGATCGCTGGTCGCTGCTATGTGAGAGGGAGAGCTTGTGCTCTACTGCTCTGTGAGACAGTGAGAGGGAGAGTTTGGTGAGGGACCGAGGGTGAGGGACCGAATGAGCAAATTGTATTTGTGATTTGTGAAAAAAAGTTAATCCTTTATATAGGCGAATGGGCACTTTTGTAAATTTGTTGGTTAAACGGATATCCGCGGGGCTTGCGGGGCGGATATGGCCAAATCCGTATCCGCCCCGAATAGTGAACGGATATTTTTTGGATACCCGAAACCACCCGAAAACCCATTCAGCCATATCCAAAATCGCCCCAAACGGATTGGGTGGGGCGGATATCCGTGAAAATCCGCCCCACTGCCATCCCTAGCAAGTACTTTTGGAATTATATCAAGAAATATCTCTCAAGAAATGGCACGTGGAATACAAGAATTAGTTGTAGTCTGTTTATTGGAAATATCTTCTGAAAAACATCTTAGATCAGAGTTCCATATTAGGGGAATTTTTTCTTAAGTTCTGATTGATTGATGTTTTAGAATCTTAAAATCTTAGATTGACTGATTGATGTTTTAGAATCTTAAAATCGTAGATCAGTTTTGATTCTACTGTCTTACTATGTTACAAACTTTACAGGTTTGACAAATTTGGAGAGCTTGAACCTGGATTCCTGTAGAATTGGCGATGAAGGGATGGTTAACTTATCCGGTAGTTATTTACTTGCTTCTTCTTTAGTTTGAATTTGTTGGACTACTATTTATGTGTGCTGGACCATATCCTTCTATGCCTACTTTATTCCACTCATATAAGAGTAGAAAAGAATATGGGAGATGTAGAGTCGTCCTCTTTGCATGTCTCGTGATGTACATAGGCGATCAATCTATCTTACAATTCAGATAGGTGTTTTATTATTCACTGCTGACTGGGACAAAGTCAAATCATAAGCATTGGAAATAAAAGATGGTTATGATTAAAAGTTGGGAAATGTATTGAATTTGAGGGTTGAGATTCATTTTCTATGATGGCATATTTATAAATATAAAACATGTAAAAGGGCAAAAATAATGAACTTTTGAAAAAAGTTGGTGAAATGTACATGTGGTAGAGATAGAAAATATTGTGTTTTCCTTTTATTTACATCGTTGTTGGATTTTGGAAAACTTAGTATCATTGATATGCATTTTTGAAGATCTTTCCAACAAAATCAATAATCAATAATCAATAATCAATACAAGCGCTAAAATTTTAAATATATATATTTTATAATTAAAAAACATATAATGTATTTAACGTCTTTAATATTTTTCAAAACAATGGGACGGGCCGATCATACCAGAAAAAAATGAGTCAGACATCTTAATGCACATTTAAACAAAAACCCTAAACTTCATGTTTTGGCGAATTGAAATATTGGGGGAGAATTCATTCTCGGCATTTAAATTTTTCCCCAAAGTGATTCAAATTTAACCGAGTTTAACTCCAAAATTTTATAATATATATTTTTACCTTAAAATAGACTTAAATGGGGATAGTGATGGAGTTGTTCAGTACAAAATATTTAGCAAAAATAAAATTATGTGGAGTGCCAACGGCACGGGACATACTCTAGTTTAGTACATGTTGAAGGGTTTATTCTTAGTTTGTCCGTGACATGTTCATGATTTATTCGTCCAAGATCCCAAAAAATGTCTATTTCCTTTTTCAACAATACGAGTTTATGCTTATATGTTTTGGTTTCCGCTGCTCAGGCCTTGTGCGTTTGAAATGTTTGGAGTTGTCTGATACTGAAGTGGGAAGCAATGGGCTGCGCCACCTCTCTGGTTAGGCACTAATCTGTTTGGACACTGCTTTCCACTATATATCATGTAGAGAGTATTTTTGTTTCCAGAAAGCCTAGACTGTATAAGTTTTCAAAATAGTATTTCTTTTGTTGGTGAGGTTCGTGAAGGCCGGGTTAAATTTTGCTCACATCCTATGTAGAATGGTCTCTGCCAAAACTGTCATACTCATGACATACGTTTCTTAGGTCACCCTACTTTTGTTTATCTATCTGAAAGGAATAAGTTAAAAAAATTTCTGAAAAATACTTAATAAAATGAAACTTGGAAGATATGTAAATGTAAGGGCATTGAAAAAAAAACATTTTACATGAGCAAGTTGGAAAATATTGAAATGATATCATATGTTAGTTCATTTGAATAGATACACTTGATTTCACGTAATGTGGACCAACAATTTATAGGTGTGTCTATTGCAGTATAATGTGAAGGTAAAGTCTGCTGATCAATGAGAATCCGAAAATCCCCTAAATAGCCAGATTAACCTAGTCCTCAATATTTATAATATGTGAAACACGGAAAATAATATGTGAAACACGGTAAAGGTTACCTCTCCAAATTCAGCAGCTAGTTCAGACAGAACCTCTAGAAAAATGAACTGTTTCAGTGTTCAACTCAACTGAATGCCAAGCATGAATTATAAAAATCTTACCTCTCATTCTAATCACCTCCAGCCTTCTGAGAAAGGAGGGCTCCAAAACCAATTAGGACTACATGGTAAAGCTTAGAGTATGTTTGCACCAGTCGATTAGGCTTTTTGCACCAGCAGATTTTTTAGGTATGGTTCCTTCACTGTGACTGCAAATTAGTGTTTCTTAAAGGATATTATTTGGTGCAAGGAGCCTCTGTGAAGATTGCTTACAACTCTGTTGCCTCTTAATGGAGCATGGGCTGTTAGCCAGTTATAGTGGCAAGAAAAGCAAATGCCGTTACCTCTTGTAAGTTGCTAAAAAAACGAATAGACCCAAGGTCAACACCTATAAATGTTTCACAGCTCACTTGCTAGCACATCTATAGAAGCTCATTTAATTTGTAAAACTGTTACTTCTCCATTTATGACTTTATTCACTTGTAAGTGCACTTAAGGGTTCAATTTGAACTTGTGAGAAATAGAAATTAGACAGTAAGTTTTTTAAAACTTTTACTATAACTTTGAAACATATTTTAATTCATATATTGCTCCTTTTTTTGTAGGTTTGGCTAATCTGGAGAGCCTAAATCTGTCATTTACTATAGTAACTGATAGTGGTTTGAGAAAATTGTCTGGATTAACATCTCTTAAATCACTTAATCTTGATGCTCGCCAAATTACAGATGCTGGGCTTGCTGCGCTTACAAGTAAGCATTTTTGTATGTCTTATGGTTTAATCAATGAACTGGAAAATTGAAGATGATATTTGATATCAAGTTTCTGGTGTAAGCTGTGTCTTTTTTTCTCCAAGTATTCCTTTGTATTTAGCATCTGCATCATGTACGCATGTTTGTAAGCTGAATATGATCTGGTGGTTTTACTAAATATTAGTTGGGATCACTAACAGCAAAACATAAGCATGTTACATAAGGGGAACAACTCTTAGATGTAAAGCAACTAGAGTAGACACCAATATATAGAAGAAAGAAACGAATCATTATTATCAATTTAGGGAGTATTATGTGAACCTAAATGCTCTTCTCAAAAATAGCAACTGATTTGATCACAATGACCATAAGCCTTATCTGCATGTCATTTATAACTTGAAAAGCAAGAAACCTAAAAGAATAGAGCTGAGAAATTAATAAAGGGGAAAGTAACAACAAATAAAACTAAACAATTGTGTGGAGCTACACATGATACACATCCCATTCATTCAAGTTGTGTGCTTAGATGATTTCATGTCCTGACAGGTTGGTCACTTGCTCCGCTGGTCTTTTTATTCTTTAATTAATTGATATGTAAATAGTTACTCCTTTCCTGATACAGGTTTGACTGGATTGACTCATCTGGATCTTTTTGGTGCTCGTATCACAGATTTTGGAACGAATTGCTTGCGCTGTAAGATTTGTTTGCATTTTGGTAATATGTATTTGTCTTGCCTAAACACTTGCACTGCAAAGTTCTAGTTGAAGAATCTGTGCTAATGTTTTCGAAGTCTCGATTTCTTTTTCATGGAGTACAAACTATATCATATAGTTTTGGCATTGCAAGCAGGACTGTACCCCTGTATCCAAGTTATTAAACTGGGGAGATATCTATCAGTCATTCAGTCTAGTATTTTTTACTACCTTTCTCATACAACCATCCAGATATTCTGATATGTGTTTCTTTCAAGTGCTGCGAGGAACTGGGTATCTATTTGAGACGAGATTGTGCTCAGTGGCAATTTTCTTGTATGCATAGTGAGCCTCATCAAAGTGTCTTGAATATGTTATAACAAGCACAGTATGGCGATTGCCTGAAGTTGAAATTGTTTTCCGCCAACTCCTTCATAGGCACACCCTAGATGTTCTTAAATGATAATTTTCCATATTATGTCATTCCTCCGATTCTGAGTGGTGGCCATTGAGAGAAGTGAAGTAACCTAGCTCATCTTTTATGTTTTACTTCAATTAGTGTCAACTCTCCCATCACTGTGTTGGAAGGCCTGAACATATTGCCTGCAAATTTTTCCTACATTGTTTTATTTTATTTTATTGAGAATAATTTTGTTAATTAAAATTTTCCTCTTGAAACAGACTTCAAGAACCTGCAATCCCTGGAGATCTGTGGTGGAGGATTGACTGATGCTGGTGTCAAGAACATCAAAGATCTCTCTTCACTCACTCTATTGAATCTGTCCCAAAATTGCAACCTGACAGATAGAACAATGGAAATGATTTCTGGTAACTACTTCTATTCTATGTGAAGGACTCATAAACCATTTGCTTGCATCTGACACATTTACATGCTTCAGATTCTCAGTCTGGATTTTCCCTTCACTGAATCAACTTTTAGTTGAACGCATTAGTAGGCTAGATTGACACAGGACAGTCAAAATGACCCCATGCCTATCTAATTTGGGAGCTCTAGCCTTTTATATCCTTTATTGTTTTCCATTATTTCCAGAAAGTAGACCCCAACCAACAAAAATAATTGAAAGTGGCTTATTGTTGGTTACCCAAACCTAGGCAGTGTTTGCCATGTTTGACATAGACTGCCAAATAAAATGGGTCCCAAGCCGAAATATCACAAGTACCACATGGTTTTGGACCATCAGAGGACTATAACCGAAATCCTTTTATGTGGCATTAACTTGGAACTACGTGTGTCTAAAGCACCTTTTACTAAGATCAATGCAGTTGTAACTGATGGCATGCAAATAATGTGGTGTTCGTAAGTCGTATAGCATTTTTCTTGCTTGCAATGGTGCAATATGTAGTGTTCTTTCTTGACCCCTTGCTAATGCATTACTTATTTGCAAATTCAGGTCTAACTGCTTTGGTCTCCCTAAACATCTCGAACTCGCGGATAACAAATGCGGGACTGCAGCATATCAAAACACTGAAGAATTTAAAATCATTGACACTGGAATCCTGCAAAGTGACTGCCAGTGAAATCAGGAAGCTTCAATCAACAGCCCTCCCAGATCTGGTGAGCGTTCGACCAGAGTAGTTTTGGAGGAAGCATAAAATGGCCTGTAAATAGCATGCAACAGATATATATTCTAATATTTAAGAAGGAAAAAAACTCATGTATGGATGTAAATATGTCTCGAGAGCTTTGGGTTTGTCTTGGAATGTAAGAGAGCTCCATGCAGTATGTGAAAACAGTCCTTTCAAATGGGTGAAAGAAAATGTACATATGCTTCCGCTGCATGGTTTGCTTTGTACTCTCAGCTGTATATTGGGTGATGGTTGGTGTAAGCAATTATACTGGCACAATGGTTTGAGGTGTTATATTTTGCTATTTTTGTTTCGTTATCATTTGCTAATTTTATGGCCGTCTTTCGTAGGAGCGGGTAGTACTATAACCTGAAGTCATCATTGAACAGGATCCTGCTTGCACAAAAACTGCATTAAGATGCTCGTATTGTAAAAGTTACTCGGTGCATACAAGTGGAGTGCAGGCGCAATTAGGGGTGGGCAAACGGGTCGAGAAACCGCGGATCCAAACCGAATCGGACTGTTTTACTCCAAAAGGTTCGGTTCTGATTTTTAAAAATGTGAAACGATTCGGTTCGGTTCCGGAACCGTTCTTAAACGGTTCGGTTCCGGTTCCGGTTCCTATTTTTTTTTTCAAACGGTTCGGTTCCGATCCGTTTCGAACTGAATATATATACCCAAGTCCCAACCCATTACTTAGTTCCTAATTACTTAGTTTCTAACCCATTACTTAAGAGGAGAGGAGACATGAAGGAAATAGGAATCACCAAAAGTTTCCTCTCTCTTTCTGTCTTTATCTCCTCTGTCTCTCTGTCTCTGTCTCGAGAAGAAGAAGCAGCATGCCAGCAGCAGCAGCGAGACCAAGAAGAGGAGCAGAAGAAAAGGAAGAGACGATCAGACGATTAGAGTTCTCCGTCTCCTCTCTCTCTCTGTCTCTGTCTCGAGAAGGAACAGGAGATCTCCGTCTCCTCTCTCTCTCGGTCTCTGTCTCGACTCTCGAGAAGAAGAAGCAGTAGCAGCAACGAGAACCACCAGCAGCAGCAGGAGATCTCCCTCTCCTCTCTCTGTCTTTGTCTCGAGAAGAAGCAGCAGTAGCAAATGGCGGGGAGGATGAAGTTTCTAGCTAAATGTTGATCTTCTCTGTGTCTCAAATCATAAGGTTTAGCTAGAAATTTTTAATATGTCTGTGTTTTCCATTTTAATGTGTCTCAGATGGCGAAAATGTCTCAGATCAACATTTATTTTTCTGTTTTTTTTTTTAATGCAATTTTTCCTGTTCTTGATTGGATCTCTTATGGATCTGTATGAATATGATGGATCAATTTTTTGTATGATCTGTATGAATATGATTGGAACCATAGGAACCGAACCGTTTGGAACCGTAGGAACCGAACCGTTTAGAACGGTTCGAGTTAGGTTCGGTTCCAATTATCAAAATGAAGGGAACCGAACCGAACCGGATCCGTTAAAATGTAAACGGTTCGAGTTAGGTTCCTTCAAATTTGGAACCGATCCGGACCGTGCCCACCCCTAGGCGCAATCTGCACAAAAGGGAGTCTGTTTTCAGTGGGAAATTTGCATGCATTCTGTTTCAGTGTAAATTTGCATGCAATCGATTTATGAGAAGCAATTTAAGTTGCATGCTTGAACTAATGGATTACCTTGTGCCTTGTATAAAATACTTCCATGCAGAATGGAACCCTAATATTTCAATTGAAACTCTGACCCAAAACTAAGCCTGTACAATAATTGGATAAAACTAAATCAGACTGGATGCAATTTCATGGTGTCTGTTTGATTAAAAGGTTTAACATGTAAATCTTTAAAAAAATTTATTAATCCATATATTCTATAGATGGTGTTTGGGGTTGAAAGGCGGTTGAGATTTATCCAATTATAAGAATCTAACATATAACATAAAACTTAAAGTACTAATGAATAACATAAAACTTAAAGCACCGAGAGTGCATGGGTTCAATTCTCATACCCAATATTTTTATATTTATTTAATTTTCTTCAATTGTTAATGGTGGTGATTAGGCATATAAGTATAAAGGATGAAAACTTAAGGGTGATCATGTTTTGACAAATTTTAAATTTTCATCGTTTTGACGGCACGAGGAATACCCTAGTCTATATTACAAATTAGAATTATCTTTAAAATAAAAGACAATAGAGAATTACCCAAATATAAGAATCTAACAGGTCACATAGAACTTAAAGTATCAAGAGTGCATGAGTTCGATTTTCATACCCAACATTTTGATATTTAAAGTATAATAAAATTTATTTATCATATTAAATTTTATCGTACCAATGGCACGGAGAATACCCTAGTCTATATCATAAATCAGGATAGGGTTTGAGGTTGGAGATAAAAGACGATTGAGATTTATCTAAATATAAGAATCTAACGGATAACATAGAACTTAAAGCACTAAAAGTGCATGGATTCAATTCTCATACCCAACATTTTGATATTTAAAGTAGACTGAACATTATTTATCATATTAAACTTTTATCGTGTCAACGACACGGGGAATATCCTAGTCTATTATACAAAACAAGATGGTTTTTGGGATTGGAGATAAAAGACGATTGAGATTTACCCATTTATCAGAATCTAACGGATCACAAAGAATTCAAAGCACCAAGTTGTGCATGGGTTCGGTTTTCATATCCAATATTTTGATATTTTTTTATATCAATTGTTGATGGTGGTGATTAAGCATGTAAATATGAAAGATGGAAACTTAAGGGTGATTGTGTTTTGACAAGTTTTAAACTTTTATCAACGGCACGGAGAATATCCTAGTCTATATTTCAAATCAGGATGATGTTTGGGGTGGGAGATAAAAGAAGGTTGAGATTTACCCAAATATAAGAATCTAACGGATCGTATAGAACTTAAAACACCAAGAGTGCGTGGGTTCGATTCTCATACCCAACATTTTGATATTTATTTATCTTGATATTTAATGTAGAATAAACTTTATTTATCATGTTAAACTTTTATCGTGCCAACAACACGGGGAATACCCTAGTTATTATTTATCTTACAAAATAAGATGGTGTTTGGGGTGGGAAATAAAAGACGGCTCATATTTAACCAAATATATGAATATGACGGATCTTATAGAACATAAAGCACCAAGAGTGCATGGGTTCGATTCCCATGTCCAACATTTGATATTTATTTATTTATTTTTGGGAGATAAAAGACGACTAAGATTTATCCAAATATGAAAATCTAATGGCTGAGACTTAAAATGAGCCTTTATGAAGATTTAACTCCAATAAGAGCACAAGGAATCGATTCCCATACTCAACATTGTTTATATTTATTTATTTATTTTCTTTAAAAGTTGATTGTGGTGATTAGGCATGTAAGTATATTTATTTATCATACTCAAATATTTAGCATGTGGAGTAATGCTATAGTAAGGTAGATTAGCGGCACAACCTGGGGTATGATTATTGACACATGTTTTGAATAACAATATATATTTATTAAAACAACAAATCCAATTTAAAATCTTTTTTTTTTTTTTCACAAGTCCAGTCCATTGACAATCCTAATTATCATGGTGATTCAAATTAAAAAAATATTTTTGCTGTGAGAAAATAGGTTAAGTTATTTCAACAACCACTTAGTTTATTCTATTGAGATATCCATGTTTTACATTAGCACTGAAATCAAGATAGAGAATAGGTTAAGTTATTTCATGTTTTGCATTAGTTTATTCTATTCACTAAAATTCTATTGAGACGTCCAGTTAGTAATTAATTAATAGACCCCAATTTGTAAATGCCCCAATTAGACCCTAATTAAAATTTTTATTTTTTAATATAATTTCATTTGGTATAGGTGTTTGTTTTAATCTTTTGAATTACTTTTCAGGAATTATACGAATGAAAGATTATTTTGGCCCTTAAAAGGATAATATTCTTATGCATTGGATGGTTAGATCAATTGAAATGAAATCAACAGCGTTCTATTGAAATATTATAGAGCTCTTATTCTAATTTTTTTTATTGACATTTGCATACTCAATGCTATGATTGAGTTTTTTTTTTTTTTTTTAGTTTATTAACATATACAATGTGATTTATTGACAAGAATAATGTGATTTATTGACATGTACAGTGAGACTTTAATGTTAGAATATTCCTAGCATACATTAGAATACAATGTTGAATATCCTAGCATACATTTGTATACAGTGTGATTTATATATGCATACAGTGGAACTTCAATGTTAAGCATGTACACAATGTGATTTACATTTGCATACAATATTTGCTACTCTGGAGGTATTGTATTTCTTGCTCATTAATAGACTTTGTCAAAATTTTGTTGTCTACAAACATTTAGCATGTGGAACAATGTTGTAGTGGTTCATTTTATATATTTGCATTTTGAAGAATTACAAATGCAATATTATTGTGTATGACAGGGTTTAGTGTTGGAAATTTTTTTTAAGAAAAAGTAAATTTTGTCGAAATTCTAAAAAAAAAATTTATGTTTTGTTACCTACTCAAACATTTAGCATGTGGAGTAATGTTATAGTGGTTTATTGTGTTTTTTGCCATTTTGATGAATTACAAATGCAAATTTATGAGGTATGACAAATTTTAGTATTGGAAAAAAATTTAAAAACAAGATAGACTGTTAAAATTCAACAAAAATATTGTAATTAATTTAGTTTAAGCTACCATTACAGAAACACCAAATATTTGTGATTGAGATAATACCGCAATTGATATTAAAAAGATGAATGACATGACATATATTAAATAAATATGTTTAGTGGTAATGGTACATGTGCCGCAACCTTGGGGTATGATTAGTCACACGTGTCTTGAACGACAATATATATTTATTAGGCAACATTTTACTTTTTTTTTATTATTATGGTTTAGTTTAAGCCCATGTACCAGTAATTAATAACATATTGACATAAAATTTACAGTCATGCCGAGTGCTTTTTCAACATAGTTAAAGCCATGAGAAACACGATAGAAAGATAAACTGCGATGAAAATAGTTAACACCGTACGGTAGTGCCAACGGCATGGGGAATACCCTAGTTATTATTATATATACAAAACATGGTAGTGTTTATCTATATTACAAAACAAGATGGTGTTTGAGGTGGGAGATAAAGGACGGTCTAGATTTACCCAAATATATTAATCTAACGGATCACATATAACTTAAATCACCAAGAGTGCATGGGTTCGATTCTCATACCCAATATGATACATCAAATAAGGCTTGAATCACAAGCGTACACGTGGAAAATAACATCTATCACGAGGATCGAGTGTTTCAATCCAAGGTCGGCCCACAAAACTCGAAAAGGCAGGTCCAGTTGTTAAAGCCCAAAAGGGCCATTCAGAACAGATCATAATCAAAGGCTCGAATCGAGGCTCAACAAATTTCTCCCTTAAAGAGGAAAGACGTTACGAAAGAGATGAGTCATGGTGCAAATCACTTCCCCAATGACATATCTCAATGAAATAGGAGACTGTTACAAAGAACGTTTCATCTCATCACGCCCTACATGTTTGAGTCACGCAGAGAATTAATAACAGACATTATATAAGGTAAATGGTACATTCGACAAAGGTATGCAAGTTTAATTGAACTTTGTCCAAATTAAGCTCTCTCCTACAGATTTACTAACTTAAGCATCGGAGTGCCTTCGGCCACCAAAAATGTGGTCTTTGGCAATTTAACCTTGTTTTGCAGGTCAGATCTCTAGGAGACCGGATTTGGACGCATCAGTTTGGCGCCGTCTGTGGGAAACGACAATTTCCTTTTATAAAAGAGAGTTTGTAGTTGGTAATTTCCTTAGCACAAATTAGTAACAGTGAAACTTAGTGCAAATGGAACAGACAACAAATTCTCAACTCAACAATCAAAGTAATCATTATGCTAGTGAAGCTGAATTACCAACAAGGCATGCCTCAAATCCAACACCAACACCAATCGTGCCAGGCAATTTAGTATCACCAAACGGTGGCCCAATCATCTCATACGTCAGGCGGTACAATGACAGATCCTCGTGTGGACTAACTCTTGGTCCAAATGGATTATCTGGTCAAAGTAGTTGAAAAACTCAGTAAAAAACATGCTAAATCTACTAAACACGACCAAACGCCATCATAATAGAACTCCGCCAACCACGTTCGAGAGAACAATGAAATTCCTACCAGACTTCGATGACCAAACTTTGAAGGCAGTGAACCACAAGGAGATGGCTCCCAAAGCGATGGAATTCATCCACAAGTTCAATTCAGGATCAGAGTCACAGATCCCAACGTGTTTTACGAGTTAGCTAAACCGCCATTCTCGGACGCACTCATAAGACCCCTCTGCCAAAAAAGTCCACTCCCCCAAAGTTTGAAACATACGATGGCACTATTAATCCGACATACCATCTGCGACATTTCCACCATATGATGGCATTGAAGAAAAGTATGGAGTCCATTTTATGTCGAACATTTCCGACCAGCCTCACGTCTACAGCGATGAGTTGGTTCAACAGTCTACTGCCCAGATCGATAGATTTCTTCCATGCATTAGCCACTACCTTCATTACAAGTTTCATTAGCAGCCAGCGGATCAGAAAGGGCCCACATTATTTACCCCACATCAAGCAGAAGTCTGAAGAAACTATCAGGAGTACGTTACTCGTTCTACCGACAAGTTAACCATGATCGATGATGCAGCGATGACGCAGCCATAGCCACTTTCACCGTCGAATTGAAAAGAGAGTCGTTCTACAACTCTCTGAACCTGGATCCCCCAAGAAACATGTCGACCTTATTAAATACCGCTAAGAAGTACATCATCCTCGAGAAGATGTTGTCCGAAGAAGAACGAATCTGAAAAGAGATCCTTCCCAACAAATCGCGAGATGTGAGAAAAATTAAATTCTGATGACGGAGATGACGTAAAGAAAGAAACGTGTATCTCACACCACCTTTTATAGGATTAGGCAATGAAAATACTACTAATGGGAAGACGTGTGAGATATAATGGCTACACAAAATTCTAACATTTGTGCCGAAACGAACAGACGAACGACACATCAGAATAACAACTGTATCGACAGATGTTAACGGCATTAAATGCAATGCAATGATGAAGTCGAAAATCCAACCGTCGTAGAGTTAGTTGCCATGCAAGCATGCCCACTAATAAAGGGGGAGTAGCTGATGATACATCAAATAAGGTTCAAATCACAACCGTACACGTGGCAAACAACATCTATCACGACGACCAGGTGCTTTAGTCCATGCCCGATCAACAAAGCCCGAAAAGGCATGTCCAATCATTAAAGCCCAAAAGGGTCTTTCAGAACGAATTGTAATTACTGACTTAAGCATTGGAGTGTCTTTGGCCACCAAAAAGGTGGTCTTTAGCAATCTAACCTTGCTTTACAGGTCAAATCTCTAGGAGACCGAATTTGAACGCATCTGTTTGTATGTGGTATTTTATGATGTTATAAAAAATAATATTTATATTATCGAGAAACAAAATTTGTGAGTTACTTTTGATTGAAGAAGATGATATAACTTATTAGTCTGACTTATATCAAAAGGGAATGTTGAAGCTGAGGCTGCAGAGCTAGTTTCTTACTAAAGAGGCTTCAATCGTGTTTGCTCAAGTTTTAGTTTGAGCCTTGCCTGTCAGGACAAAACACATTGAGGGCACATCAGGTAGAAAGAGCTTATCAACCAATCTCTGAAACAATAAACTTTTCCAACGATATAAAAGAAAATATATTGGATATATTCTTTGACAGCAACTATACGACTTTCTGGTTTATTTTCATTAGTTAAAATTCGTTGACAAGGCCATTATCGGCCATTTATCCAGTTAAAAGTTTTTCAGATTTTTCCCAACTTGACTGCAAAAATTACAAAAAACAAATGAATGTATAAAGAGGTCGAGTTGGACTGTTGGAGAGATTAGGAAGGTAATTGGAGAAGGTAAACTGAAAAATGTGATGCAATTGGCAGATGGAGAATCATAGCTCAGATATGAAAGGAGAGATTCTAACAAAAATCTACTCGACCTAAGAAGTTTCACTTTCACCTGAGGTTCATAAGTGATCCCGAAACCAAAGAAGAGAGTTTAGTACCATAGTAAGAAAAGAAAAAAATGAAGAATTTATATGAAGGTTAGTACTCAACGATTGCCATCATTTTGACATTGACCTATGTTCAGGGAAAGAAAGAGAACTTGCTAATTACTCCCAAAGGTTTAGAGGAGATATCGACAAGGAAAGAAGCCAATGAATTGGGCAACATGGAATGAGTCCAGGTTTCACTGTCCGGGAGTTCTCATCAGTCTAATATTGCCTATAGACATGGTCAGATATCCCAATATCTCCAGTCTTTTAAACCCTCCCTACTAAAATTCAGACATAGCTTGTGCTAGGGAAAACAAGAGACTAATTTTGGTTCTTGTTTCGGTCTTACACTTCTATGCAAAATGTGAAACCGGTCTTCGTGTTTGTGTGCAGCTATAGCAAACTAGCTGATCCTTTCTACATGTTATAGTAAACTAGTTGATTCTTTACTATATACATAGCTGCAAAATAAAATCTTTATGACAAGAAAGCATAAGATGTTCACTGTCACTACTCCCTACAAAGAAAGTGCTAACATGGGAGAAGAAAACGATTCAACCACCATGACTACCCCCCACTAATACTTGCTTATAAGAACTTTATATATGCCTATCCTCTATACATCCATTCCTTGAGCGAAGTTTATAAATTCCAAATTTTGAAATGCAAAATCATAAAACTAGAAGTCAAGAAAGAGTTTAGCAAGTTAGTCTAACAAATAAAAGTCAAAGCTGAAATTAAGGTACAGGGGTATACCATTCAACAGGACCAAGGGGCAGCTCTTTCAACAGCAGACCATGCTAGCTGACCCATTCTCAGCAGGTGGGGGCACACCCCATTTTCCCTCAGATTCCAGGGGCTCAAAAACATACACCCCGCCGTCTGTTAGCCCAATGGTAAATTGGTTTGGTTCTAATGGATGTGCGGCAACCACGAGCGGATATACGGAAGAACTGCAATGCAAGAAAAAGAATTAACAGGCATCATTCACTACCACAAAAGTAAGAACTGAAGAGTCTTGATAACTCTGAGACAAGCATCCATTTAAACATGTTCCACCACATTAACATTGAAGATATTATGATGTTAAATCGGCATGCATGTTGTACTATGTTGGCATCTTATAATGTTAAATTAGCATGCACGCTAAACTCTGACACATACTGGGTCTACACAGTAGATGCTACTGCATAACTTAATCCGACTTTGACATTAACTCAATAGGTCGCCCAGTTGATAGGTTATGGGATCCTTAAAAACCCAGCTCGCCTTCCAAAAAAAAAAACCACATAACTCAAACAAGTCGTACGAAGCATAATGCTAACCACATCTAGGGGAAGAGATTAGCAATTTTACCTGATATTGGTCGGAAGATATGCAGCAGGATTGATCCGACACTGTAAATGGAGATTTCCAGCAGTGAAAATGCATACGGTTGCGTCTAAAAAAGTAGCATATACTGATTGGCTGTCACAAGAGAACGTAGCATGGGAGATTGGAGAAGAAGAGTCCCGAGGCACCCACTATACACACACCCAAAAAATATTAATTATAATAAATAAGTGAAATTGTCTGGCAACTGCTGTGTTATACTCCTTGATACTTGCACTCAAATGAAAATACCTGCTTTACACATTCTAGTCTTGTTGTTTCATATATAGCAAGCTGAGTCTCGTGCACAACCAAGAAATGTATTTGATCATGGTGAAATTGTACACGAGTATCTGAGAGTGCTGATGGTGTTCTTCCAGCTGGTATTTGCAAGAATATGCTCTTCCGCCTCTCCCATCTGTCAAAAGTCCACACACATAGCTGCAATAAGAAACAATAACAGATATCTAAATTAAATAATGGAAGGAGTCCCAAGCAGCAGGAGAAGTTTAAGTTTTATCAGAGAATATTAACCAAAATACACAGTGCAGGTACAAACTACGTATGATCAAAGACAAACCTGAGCATCTGCTCCTGATGAAATTAGCATATTCAGTTTGTTTGAGAAGGCCAAGCCAGTGATTCTTTTGGAGTGGCCCTTCAGTTTTCTTTTAACCTATATACCAAGATAGATGGTCACTAACAGCTTTTCTTAAACCAGTAGAAGAGAGGGAAACTTTCTCCATCACAAGTGGCATACCTCATCTACACGGACGTTATATATCCGGATTGTAGAATCGTCCATGCCAAAGGCTATTATGTTATTGTCTTGAGGGTGGAAAGCCAGAAATGTTGCCGCAGGTGGAGGAGGCATGAAAGTTGTCATTGTCTAGTTTTACACAATTAAAATAGAGGGTCAAGTCCAAAACTTAAGGTAAGGTCACATAATGCTGAGTATTGTACTTTTATGTACCCTTAATGTCATCATGTTGAACAGGGAAACCCGTCCTCCTGACGCTGACATGAGATATGAATCATTCTTGGACAAAGCAAAGCAAGGCACGGTGTCTTCTGGGTTTGTGTCGGTCATGTCATTGGTCATTAATTCATGGCTTTGTGGTTGCCACAATTGAGGGGGAACATTGGCAGTTGCCTACATTAACATGAGAAAATTACAAGCACGCATTCCAGTTTCTCAAAGACAGGTTTTAGGCGGATGAACATGAAAATAAAAAATAAAAGTAAAAATATTTACATCCATTTTACCTTTGCATTTTGTGGCCATTTCCAAAGAAGATGTGTGGCGTTTGATGCTAATGCCAAAATGGAAGTGCCCGAATTAGTATAGATCAACCTTAATATCTGCAGTGGTTACAACATAAGCTAATGAGAAATTCCTTCTTGGTGAACACCTCAAAGCCTAAGTCAACACTCAAATCAATAAGGCAATGATATTTAAGCTAAAAAATTACACTATGCACTCCATTACAACTAGAGTGAATACACAAACTAAGAGAAAACCTGAACTGATACATGACATAGTAATTTCTTTCATACATAGACCCAATAACTATCAGGCAAAACTATTTACAACCAACCAAAAACTCCCTTGAAACTATAAGAGAGAGAATACAGTCAAAGCAAACTATAAGGATTTTGTGGCCTTTACACACAAAACCATGAAAGATCCTAAAAACAGGAAAACCACTAAAAGAAAAGTAATGAAGCTCCTACTGCACCAAAATTCAGCCTATACTCTTAGAATTAACATGCAGGTTCAGGCACTATAGAGCATTATTTCATTACAATTAAAACAACCAAAACGCGAGTACGCAACAAGTGACTAGGTTTTCAAACAGAGAAAATATACGATTTTGAGTCACAAGCACCGAGTTACGGTCATGGTTAGAGGATTGTCAGCAACATTATGTAGTAGTACAGGACAAAAAATGCATCAGGGAAAGAACAGTTTCGAAAATCGTGATGTAAGATCTCATGGAAAATAAAATCATCATTTTAAACACCTTGTTAGATCTCGTGTTATCTTGAAGCCGCAAAGATCGACATTGTGTTGGCTCATTGATTTCAGTGTGCTTCCATAGATTTGATTTGTTCTTGCCTTCCTCAGTTAACCTAGACTCCAGCAAATTTCTGGCCTCCCCCCCATTCTAGCAAAATCAAGGCATTGTGATTCAATAATTACGTATCTACATAACTGTGGAGATGTGGTGATACCATCATGATAATGACATAGATATGCTAGAAGAAGTTACGAGGAACAAAAGATGGAATTTTCTACAAACCATTCCGTTAGTTGCAATCGCAGATGCACCTCTATCTGAAGGTCCTGCACTTGTTGCAGCAGCAATTGATGATATTGGGCTTAGTATGGGCTGTATCGGACAACACATATCAGGCTCAAGGACATTTTCCCCATGGCAGGACAACTAAATATTCAAGCGCGCATCTCGGGGGATGGACGGCTCCCACCCCCCCTGTGGGGTCCCTTGCTGGTTTCCTCGCTGGTTCCCTCGACAATTAGAATTTTTCGAGAGAAGGAGATGAAACCAAAGTCCTCTGCTTTGAGAGAGAGAGAGAGAGAGAGGGGGGTAGGTGAGAAACGAGCGAGGAAACGAGCGAGGGAAGTGAGGTGGCGGGGGTGGGAGCCGTTCACTCCACTCGAGATGCGTGTGTTGACTTTTTGCTCGTGCATCCCGAGCGGAGTGAACGGCTCCCACCCCCGCCACCTCACTCCCCTCGTTGTGTAGAATCACTTGTGCTTTAATGAAAGAGAGAAAGGAGTGATTCATTTATAAATCTCAGCCGTCCACCAGATCTGACGGTTGAGATAGATTTATTTTCTGCCAAAAATTTTAATTAAATGTTTTTTAAAATCCATCGATTTGGACCGTTAGATCAACACCTACGGCTGTGATCTGTGCGCTGGAGCTCGTCCTGCGCTTTGTGGCTCCCCCTCCCCCCCGGTCCGAAAAGAACTCATAAACTCACCTCGGTTGTGGTTTCCGACACGATAACTCTTGAAGCATCAATAGAACGATTTCAAATGTGTGCAACAGTCTCACACCATCATTAGATGCCAAAACTTTTATCCCATTGTCATTTGTAGATACGGCCAATAAGGTTTCGTCCTTGTTGAAGCGGATCAGTGGGCTGGCCTAGTAATTGGGAAGGTGAAAATAGTCTGCTAAGAATTGCATTCAATTTGTTCATAATATAACACAATCGAATACAACTTACTGGTAGGCCTCCATCAGCATCAATAGTGGTCAAGAGGTTGACAAGTTTAGGCAAGTTTTTTTTTTAATAAGGTTGATTGTATTTTTTTTTTTTTCAAAAATTCTAAATGGCGAGGAAACGAGCGAGGGGAGGGAGGTGGCGGGGTGGGGACCGTTCACCCCGCTCGGGATGCGCGCACAAAAAATGACGGCACGTATCTCGAGGGGGTGAACGGTCCCCACCCCGCCACCTCCCTCCCCTCGCTCGTTTCCTCGCCATGTAGAATAACTTTTTTTTTTCTTTCCACTTTTTTGAATATAAACAATTTAATTATTTTTTATTCAGTATATGTCTGAATGTAGTAAAGGATAATTACTTAATGAAATTCTCAAAGGATCTGTCGGTACCAATTTTAGTAATGTATATTTTATTAAACATGATTGAGATTATTCATGCAATTTGAAGAAAAATAAAAGAGTAGGTTCGATGTTTGTCCACAAATTCAACTTTGTATAAAGTACCCATTATGATCAACTTCAGTCATTTGAGTTTTAATAAATTTTGTTCATGATTGTTAATTTTTCATGTTTTTAAATTTTGCATATATATTTGGCATTAAATTGGATGTAACTGATAAGGTATTATGCTTAACTTTTGTAAATTATTAAAGTTATAATACAAAACCTACGACCGCCTAGCCACCTGCTCACCGCCTAGTGCTTTTTAGAACACTGGTTTTTTTTATAATACATCAAATAAGGCTTGAATCAGCAACGTACACGTGGAAAATAACATCTATCACGAGGATCCGGTGTTTCAATCCAAGGCCGACCCACAAAACTCGAAAAGGCAGGTACAGTTGTTAAAGCCCAAAAGGGCCATTCAGAACAGATCATAATCAAATGCTCAAATCGAGGCCCAACTAATCTCTCCCTTAAAGAGGAAAAATGTTACGAATGAGACGAGTCATGGTGCAAATCACTTCCCCAATGATATATCTCAATGAAGGAGGAGACTGTTACAAAGAACGTCTCATTTCATCACGTCCTACATGTTTAAGTCACACAGAGAATTAATAACAGACATTATATAAGGTAAATGGTACATTCGACAAAGGTATGCAAGTTTAATTGAACTTTATCCAAATTGAGCTTTCTCCTACAGTTTACTGACTTAAGCATCGGAGTGCCTCCGGGCACCAAAAATGTGGTCTTTGGCAATTTAACCTTGTTTTGCAGGTCAGATCTCGAGGAGACTGGATTTGGACGCATCAGTTTGACACCGTCTGTGGGAAACGACAGTTTCCTTTTATAAAAGAGAGTTTGTAGTTGGTAATTCCCTTAGCACAAATCAGTAACAGTGAAATTTAGTGCAAATGGAACAGACAACAAATTCTCAACTCAACAATCAAAGTAATCATTATGCTAGTGAAGCTGAATTACCAACAAGGCATGCCTCAAATCCAATACAAATACCAATCGCGCCAGACAATTTAGTATCACCAAACGGTGGCCCAATCATCTCATACGTCAGGCGGTACAATGACAGATCCTCGTGTGGACTAACTCTTGGTCCAAATGGATTATCTGGTCAAAGTAGTTGAAAAACTCCGTCAAAAATATGCTCAATCTACTAAACACGTCCAAATGCCACCATAATTGAACTCCGCCAACCACGTTCAAGAGAACAATGAAATTCCTACCAAACTTCGACGACCAAACTTTAAAGGCAGTGAACCACAAGGAGATGGCTCCCAAAGCGATGGAATTCATCCACAAGTTCAAATCAGAATCAGAGTCACAGATCCCAACGTGTTTTACGAATTAGCCAAACCGCCATTCTCGAACGCACTCATAAGACCCCTTTGCCCAAAAAGTCCACTCCCCCAAAGTTTGAAACATACGATGGCAATATTAATCCGACATATCATCTGCGACATTTCCACCATATGATGGCATTGAAGAAAAGTATGGAGTCTATTTTATGTCGAACATTTTCGACCAACACGTCTACAGCGATGAGTTAGTTCAACAGTCTACCACCCAGATCGATAGATTTCTTCCATGCATTAGCCACTACCTTCATTACAAGTTTCATTGGCAGCCAGCGGATCAGAAAGGGTCCACATTATTTACCCCACATCAAGCAGAAGTCTGAAAAAACTATCAAGAGTACATTACTCGTTCTACCGACAAATTAACCATGATCGATGATGCAGCGATGACGCAACCATAACCTCTTTCACCTCCGAATTGAAAAGAGGGTCGTTCTACAACTCTCTGAACCTGGATCCTCCAAGAAACATGTCGACCTTATTAAATACCGCTAAGAAGTACATCATCCTCGAGAAGATGTTGGCCGAAAAAGAACGAATCTGAAAAGAGATCCTTCCCAACAAATCGCGAGATGTGAGAAAAATTAAATTCTGATGACGGAGATAACGTAAAGAAAGAGACGCATATCTATCACCAGCTTTTATAGGATTAGGCAATGAAAATACTACTAATGGGAAGACGAACGACACATCAGAATAACAACTGTATCGACAGATGTGAACGACATTAAATGCAATGCAATGATGAAGTCGAAAATCCAACCGTCGTAGAGTTAGTTGTCATGCAAGCATGCCCACTAATAAAGGGGGAGTAGCTGACGATACATCAAATAAGGCTCAAATCACAACCGTACACGTGGCAAACAACATCTATCACGAGGACCAGGTGTTTTAGTCCATGCCTGATCAACAAAGCTCGAAAAGGCATGTCCATTCATTAAAGCCCAAAAGGGTCTTTCAGAACAGATTGTAATTACTGACTTAAGCATTGGAGTGCCTTCAGCCACCAAAAAGGTGGTCTTTAGCAATCTAACCTTGCTTTGCAAGTCAGATTTCTAGGAGACCGGATTTAAATGCATCAGTTTTTATGGGTATTTTATGAAGTTATAAAAAATAATATTTATATTATCGCGAAACAAAATTTGTGAGTTACTTTTTGTTAAAGAAGATGATATAACTTATTAGTCTGACTTATATCAAAAGGGAATGTTGAAGCTGAGGCTGCAGAGCTAGTTTCTTAATAAAGAGGCTTCAATCGTGTTTGCGTAAGTTTTAGTTTGAGCCTTGCCTGCAGGACAAAACACATTGAGGGCACATCAGGTAGAAAGTAGGGGTGGGCATCCCATCCCGCCCCGTCCCGATTTTTTCGGGTCTTAATGGGATTGAATAATTTCATCTCGATCCCGTCCCGTCCCGATCTAGAATGGGATGAAGATTTTCAATCCCGCCAATCTCGTCCCGTCCCGAACTAATTTTTTAATATTAATTATTAATATTTTTATTTATTTATTTATTTTAGGATTGTGGATGCCCATACAAATTCACTGATGTATATAACATTTTTAGCATCTCAATTTTTCTCTCACACATATCTCTAGATTAATTTTTTGATGATAAATTTATAATACTTCTCCTCTCTCTGATCTCTCATTTGGTCATTCCTTTAGTTAGGTTTTTAGGGTTACTAAACGGTAGCTAAGCCAACAAATGAACAAATAACAAAACTGTTCCAGCAGACTTTTAGCTCATTTGTTTTAAACTTGTATTGAGTTGTTTTCAACTTGTAATATGTTCCAGTAGACTTCTAGCAATAGATTATACTCAAATTGTTTCAGCAGACTTCGAGCAATAGATTATGCTCAAGACTATTCCAGCAGTTGTTGTAAATTTGTATTGGGTTGTTTTAATATGTTCCAACAATTTGTGACTGTTCCAGCAGAATGTATTGAGTTGTTTTATGATTTGATATGTTCAGAATGTATTATAGTTGATATGTCCAGATTAGCATGCTGATCCCGTCCCGTCCCAATCCCGTATGAACGGGATGGAATAGGGATGGGTATATCTCGTCCCATCCCGTCCCGTGCCCACCCCTAGTAGAAAGAGCTTATCAACCAATCTCTGGAACAATAAACTTTTCCAACGATATAAAAGAAAATATATTGGATATATCCTTTGACAGCAACTATGCGACTTTCTGGTTGATTTTCATTAGTTAAAATTCGTTGACAAGGCCATTATCGGCCATTTATCCAGTTAAAAGTTTTTCAGATTTTTCCCAACTTGACTGCAGAAATTACAAAAAACAAATGAATGTATAAAGAGGTCGAGTTGGACTGTTGGAGAGATTAGGAAGGTAATTGGAGAAGGTACACTGAAAAATGTGATGCAATTGGCAGATGGAGAATCATAGCTCAGATATGAAAGGAGAGGTTCTAACAAAAAGCTACTCGACCTAAGAAGTTTCACTTTCACCTGAGGTTCACAAGTGATCCCGAAACCAAAGAAGAGAGTTTAGTACCATCGTAAGAAAAGAAAAAAATGAAGAATTTATATGAAGGTTAGTACTCAACGATTACCATCATTTTGACATTGACCTATGTTCAGGGAAAGAAAGAGAACTTGCAAATTACTCCCAAAGGTTTTGAGGAGATATCAACAAGGAAAGAAGCCAATGAATTGGGCAACATGGAATGAGTCCAGGTTTCACTGTCCGGGAGTTCTCATCAGTCTAATATTGCCTATAGACATGGTCAGATATCCCAACATCTCCAGTCTTTTAAACCCTCCCTACTAAAATTCAGACATAGCTTGTGATAGGGAAAACAAGAGACTAATTTTGGTTCTTGTTTCGGTCTTACACTTCTATGCAAAATGTGAAACCGGTCTTCGTGTTTGTGTGCAGCTATAGCAAACTAGCTGATCCTTTCTACATGTTATATTTAACTAGTTGATTCTTTACTATATACATGGCTGCAAAATAAAATCTTTATGACAAGAAAGCATAAGATGTTCACTGTCACTACTCCCTACAAAGAAAGTGCTAACATGGGAGAAGAAAACGATTCAACCACCATGACTGCCCCCCACTAATACTTGCTTATAAGAACTTTATATATGCCTATCCTCTAATCTCTATACATCCATTCCTTGAGCGAAGTTTATACATTCCAATTTTTAACTGCAAAATCATAAAACTAAAGGTCAAGAAAGAGTTTAGCAAGTTAGTCTAACAAATAAAAGTCAAAGCTGAAATTAAGGTACAGGGGTATACCTATCAACAGGACCAAGGGGCAGCTCTTTCAACAGCAGACCATGCTAGATGACCCATTCTCAGCAGGTGGGGGCACACCCCATTTTCCCTCAGATTCCAGGGGCTCAAAAACATACACCCCACCGTCTGTTAGTCCAATGGTAAATTGGTTTGGTTCTAATGGATGTGCGGCAACCACGAGCGGATATACGGAAGAACTGCAATGCAAGAAAAAGAATTAACATGCATCATTCACTACCACAAAAGTAAGAACTGAAGAGTCTTGATAACTCTGAGACAAGCATCCATTTAAACATAGTCCACCACATTAACATTGAATATTATCATGTTAAATCGGTATGCATGTTGTACTATGTTGGCATCTTATAATGTTAAATTAGCATGCATGCTAAACTCTGACACATACTGGGTCTACACAGTAGATGCTACTGCGTAACTTAATCCGACTTTGACATTAACTCAAACAAGTCGTCAGAAACATAATGCTAACCACATAACTCAAACAAGTCGTACGAAGCATAATGCTAACCACATCTAGAGGAAGAGATTAGCAATTTTACCTGATATTGGTTGGAAGATATGCAGCAGGATTGATCCGACACTGTAAATGGAGATTTCCAGCAGTGAAAATGCATACGGTTGCATCTAGAAAAGTAGCATACACTGATTGGCTGTCACAAGAGAACGTAGCATGGGAGATTGGAGAAGAAGAGTCCCGAGGCACCCACTATACACACCCAAAAAAATATTAATTATAATAAATAAGTGAAATTGTCTGGCAACTGCTGTGTTATATTCCTTGATACTTGCACTCAAATGAAAGTACCTGCTTTACACATTCTAGTCTTGTTGTTTCATATATAGCAAGCTGAGTCTCGTGCACAACCAAGAAGTGTATTTGATCATGGTGAAATTGTACACGAGTATCTGAGAGTGCTGATGGTGTTCTTCCAGCTGGTATTTGCAAGAATATGCTCTTCCGCCTCTCCCATGTGTCAAAAGTCCACTCACATAGCTGCAATAAGAAACAATAACAGATATCTAAATTAAATAATGGAAGGAGTCCCAAGCAGCAGGAGAAGTTTAAGTTTTATCAGAGAATATTAACCAAAATACACAGTGCAGGTACGAACTACGTATGATCAAAGACAAACCTGAGCATCTGCTCCTGATGAAATTAGCATATTCAGTGTGTTTGAGAAGGCCAAGCCAGTGATTCTTTTGGAGTGGCCCTTCAGTTTGCTTTTAACCTATATACCAAGATAGATGGTCACTAACAGCTTTTCTTAAACCAGTAGAAGAGAGGGAAACTTTCTCCATCACAAGTGGCATACCTCATCTACACGGACGTTATATATCCGGATTGTAGAATCGTCCATGCCAATGGCTATTACGTTATTGTCTCGAGGGTGGAAAGCCAGAAATGTTGCCGCAGGTGGAGGAGGCATGAAAGTTGTCATTGTCTAGTTTTACACAATTAAAATAGAGGGTCAAGTCCAAAACTTAAGGTAAGGTCACATAATGCAGAGTATTGTACTTTTATGTACCCTGAATGTCATCATGTTGAACAGGGAAACCCGTCCTCCTGACGCTGACATGAGATATGAATCATTCTTGGACAAAGCAAAGCAAGGCACGGTGTCTTCTGGGTTTGTGTCGGTCATGTCATTGGTCATTAATATACGGCTTTGTGGTTGCCACAATTGAGGGGGAACATTGGCAGTTGCCTACATTAACATGAGAAAATTACAAGCACGCATTCCAGTTTCTCAAAGACAGGTTTTAGGCGGATGAACATGAAAATAAAAAATAAAAGTAAAAATATTTACATCCATTTTACCTTTGCATTTCGTGGCCATTTCCAAAGAAGATGTGTGGCGTTTGATGCTAATGCCAAAATGGAAGTGCCCGAATTAGTATAGATCAACCTTAATATCTGCAGTGGTTACAACATAAGCTAATGAGAACTTCCTTCTTGGTGAACACCTCAAAGCCTAAGTCAACACTCGAATCAATAAGGCAATGATATTTAAGCTCAAAAATTACACTATGCACTCCATTACAACTAGAGTGAATACACAAACTAAGAGAAAACCTGAACTGATACATGACATAGTAATTTCTTTCATAGACCCAATAACTATCAGGCAAAACTATTTACAACCAACCACAAACTCCCTTGAAACTATAAGAGAGAGAATACAGTCAAAGCAAACTATAAGGATTTTGTGGCCTTTACACACAAAACCATGAAAGATCCTAAAAACAGGAAAACCACTAAAAGAAAAGTAATGAAGCTCCTACTGCACCAAAATTCAGCCTATACTCTTAGAATTAACATCCAGGTTCAGGCACTATAGAGCATTATTTCATTACAATTAAAACAACCAAAACGCGCGTACGCAACAAGTGACTAAGTTTTCAAACAGAGAAAATATACGATTTTGAGTCACAAGCACCGAGTTACGGTCATGGTTAGAGGATTGTCAGCAACATTATGTAGTAGTACAGGACAAAAAATGCATCAGGGAAAGAACAGTTTCGAAAATCGTGATGTAAGATCTCATGGAAAATAAAATCATCATTTTAAACACCTTGTTAGATCTCGTGTTATCTTGAAGCCGCAAAGATCGACATTGTGTTGGCTCATTGATTTCAGTGTGCTTCCATAGATTTGATTTATTCTTGCCTTCCTCAGTTAACCTAGACTCCAGCAAATTTCTGGCCTCCCCATTCTAGCAAAATCAAGGCATTGTGATTCAATAATTACGTATCTACATAACTGTGGAGATGTGGTGATACCATCATGATAATGACATAGAGATGCTAGAAGAAGTTACGAGGAACAAAAGATGGAATTTTCTACAAACCATTCCGTTAGTTGCAATCGCAGATGCACCTCTATCTGAAGGTCCTGCACTTGTTGCAGCAGCAATTGACGATATTGGGCTTAGTATAGGCTGTATCGGACAACACATATCAGGCTCAAGGACATTTTCCCCATGGCAGGACAACTATTAGAAAAGAACTCATAAACTCACCTTGGTTGTGGTTTCCGACACGATAACTCTTGAAGCATCAATAGAACGATTTTCAAATGTGTGCAACCGTCTCATACTATCATTAGATGCCAAAACTTTTATCCCATTGTCATTTGTAGATACGGCCAATAAGGTTCCGTCCTTGTTGAAGCGGATCCGTGGGCTGGCCTAGTAATTGGGAAGGTGAAAATAGTCTGCTAAGAACTACATTCAATTTGTTCACAATATAACACAATCGAATACAACTTACTGGTAGGCCTCCATCAGCATCAATAGTGGTCAAGAGGTTGACATTGTCCATGTCCCAAATTTTGATAAGAAATTCGTCTCCAGCAGCTAAAAAGCGGTTCTTGGTGGTATCAAACTGAACAACACCCAAAGAACGTTTCTGAAAACCTTGGTAAGACCTCTTCACGGCTCCTTCACTTTCATTCCATTCAACAATGTAAGACTCTCCGTCTTTACTGGTTCCACATGAAAACAGCCTATACAGCAACATAAAATCAAGACATCATTTTATGTAATTAAATGCTGAAAACCCACCAATATAAATATCAAAGATCCATAAAATCAACCTTGAACCATCTGCACTATAAGCCATGGTTGTGTACCAGTGCCCAGGTACATCATAATCAAACACAGGCTCGGTATTGTCATAAAACCAGGCCTTAATCTTCCCATCGAGTGCAGTTGAAAAGATATACTGAGACATAAAGCACAAAGCCAGTATTAGCAGCGGAACATGAATATGACTGAATCACCAGATTACTAAATGAAACTGTTACCTGAATGTTTTCCTTATAATGAGGGCATACAGAATAAACAGGAGCCTCGTGGCCTTCAAATGTATACTGCTTCATACCAGTTGCTGCATCCCACACCTGAATCCCAAAACACGTTAGTATTTCAGAAGTTATATATTTTCAACCTCCACATGACAAACTAACCTTAATGGTCTTGTCATCGCCACAAGTTACAAAACACAGCTGCTTATTAGGGTGTGCAAATGACAGATCATTTACACCACCAACATGAGCCTCAATCTGACAATGAAAATTGATGTCAGAGCATAATAAGAAGTGCAGTAGTATAGCTATTTCGAGACCATCTAAAAAGTCCAGTGTGACACATACCTCCAAGTGTTGCTTTACATTATAACTGGGCTGGTAAGAATAAATTTGTACGATGTGCCTCGAGAATGCAACTCCTGTTCAATAAAAATGGGAATACTTTAAAGTTCAGCAAAAGAATGTGCACCGCTAATTGTTTTCTTTTGTTGTTCATAAGCTTACCAAACATAGAACCTTCGGGACTCCACACTATACGGTTAACTGCTACACCAGGATCCTTAACTAGAGCCCTCTGCAGAATTATTTCAACCCTTAAAATCATTTTCATGGTAGTTATTAAGAATATAACATTTGTACTAAAACAAAAGGCCTTTAACTTTATAATGTAAACATTTTAAAAAAAGGTACCTGGAGGGGCAATGAACATGCTGCTAGATCCCAGACCTTGAAATTCATGTATACCAATCTCTGCCTAGAACCAACTTCCCAAAGTGCCATGTCTCCCACATTTGTACCGACTAAAGCAACAAAATAGCAGCACATACTCAATTTCCAGCTTAAAACAAAACCGAAGTATACTAGGAAAACACAATAAGTATATAAATTAAAAGTAAAAAACCATGATTTGGAATAGTATTGACTTAGAAGTAGTGTCTGCTGAACAGGATGGAAATCCATGCTCATGGGACATGAACCCTGATTGATGGTTCGGGCAACAATCTTTGGGAACTCATCAACCGGGCTAAAAGCACTCTGACCAGCGTAGGCTGCCGATGTTATATTAGTACCAAGACTCATCTACAAAAAATCAGTAAAATCCTGTCAAAAAACTTATTGCCAAAATAATGATGCAGCTGATAAAGTCAATAACAGTCAAGTGCCTCATCAGAAATGCCAATGGGCCTAGTCCTTTCAGGCGTCGGGTAATCTACTGGAATGCTGTTCATTGCAGCCCTAGGATGCTTCAGTATTGCAGCTGTCAAAAAGTATCAAAATGACTCAAGATTTAGTAACTAGTGCAGCATCATTTCAAAGAAGCACGGTTAATATAACAATACAAACCATCAAAATCACAGCTTTAATAATCACTTACTAAATACTTGAAATTAGTACCTCGATTTTGAGAACCTCCAAGACCAATAGCACCTGCAGAAACTGCTGAATGAGCTACAGAGGGTGGATTAGACATCCGACCGGCAAGAGAAGTCTGCACTGCCTGAGGAGCTGGTTGAAAAGGCTTCAAAAAATTATAAGCATTAAACATAGAATAAGTTTGTGCAGCAAAATGAACTGCAAGGCCTACTAAACCGCCTTGGGTACCTACCAAGCCAATTGCAGTATAACATCCAGGTGCTTTTGGTACAGAACCTAGAAGAGAAGTGCTTCCATGTGATGGGGCTCGCGCACCATTCGACGTTCCACACGAATGATCAACAAAAAGCGTTTTAATATGCGGATTAGGATTTGGGTTTTTACACAAGTGGTGCTGCCAATTTAAGCTGCCAGGGTACAAAGCCAAGTTAAATCCCACAGACTAACCAGGAAAACACAACATTTGGTTTATTATAGCAAACAGATGTACCTCAACCATATAGAAAATTCATATTTTAATTCACAAGGAATTATACTAAAAGAAAATTCAATTATGTCTACCCAGCGCCTAATTAACCAATTTCAACATAAGGGAAAGATCCCAACTAAAACTTCGAAATTACAATTTACCTCTGGTTAATAAGAGTCCGTAACCTTGCATTTTTAAGAGCGGGTAACTGCAACTTATCACGGAAAAGAGGATTTGCTTCAATCAATTTCTTGAGATCAATCAACAAGTTTGCTCTTGCAGACTTGGTATCGCCATATTTCGATAACTGTTCCTTTTCCCTAAGAAAAATCATAGATAATTAACATAACACACATTTCCATTACATCCAATTTTTCAATTGATACAAACCAGGGAAAACCCCCATACCTGAAATTGTCCAATGTCAATAGCTGGGTAATTTCCTTGAACAAATCCTCATGGGATGTTGAGAAAACCTTCAAATCCTTTATAAGGATTTCAACCGCCTTGGTTCGATCATTCCTGCCAAATTCCACACCATTTTTTAACCAAAAATAACATTCAGACTTTAGCATGACTAAATCAATGACAATGAGAGACGAAAAAACTAACTTATCCAAAGCTTCAAGGTACTTTTGCTTCCTAATTTCATAGTAGATCTTCTTCGAGTGCCGATTTTCATCGACTTTCATAAACCCCAAAAGATACTTCTCAACCACATCCCAATTCCCATTAGTAACCTCTTCTTCGAAATACTTCATGTTAAAGTAAAACCCTGACTCCTGTTCAAGCCTGCAAACAACACAAAAACTTTAACACAAACCAAACAACCACACAACATAACCTCAAATTTCACCAAAACTTTTCAAGAACTCAAAACCCTACTTATGAACAGTGTCTCTGTACTTCTCCTCATCAAGAAACTGCAAAATCAAGAACACAAGCTCCCTACTGAGAGACGTCATCTCTCAATCGCTCTCGATCGCTCCAACACTTCCGTTATCTGCACAGATACTCCAAACAGTCCAAATAGATCAAATCAAGAAGTAATCGAAACATGCAAATTCAAAATCAAACCACTAAATCATCATTACTGCAACAAATTCCCCCAAAACAAACCCTAGAAACCAATCAAACCGATCAAAGTGAACATTACAACCAAAACTAGGGTTTTAAAATGATAAAAAACGTACAACAAAACCCTACAACACAAGAATCAAGAATCAAACATATATTTCACGTAAAAGAACCGCGCGAGCGAAAGCGAAGGTTTAGTGAATCGAAAACGAAGCAGAAATCAAAATCGAAAGTAACGAAGAGAAAATTTAGAAAGAGAAAGTTTCCTTCGAAAGAACGATGAAGAAGAGACGATCGATTGAGAAAACACGAACACGCAAATGTGCTCTCACACACACAGATGTTTTTTTTTCCCCTTTTATAGAGAGGAGAAGATAAGCTCAAGTGCTTATTGATAGTTACATGTAATTATCAAAATGATAAGAGGGATGATATGTTGAATGGACATGGGGTCCGCTCGGTATGCACAGCTGTCGGGGAGAGAGGGAGTGGAGAAGACTTCGCTTAAGGTGTACAACGTCGTGACATTTAGACCGGTGAATGTTTGCATCGAGATCTATGTGTATTTGAAACTAGGAAAGATGGATGACAGGGAGGAGTTTATAGGGTTTAGTGCACTGAATTTGGTATTTAGGTATGTAATGTAACTTATTTACTAGATGTGCCATTGAATAGGTGTGTTTGTGCTGGTGGCCATCAGGCACTGTTCATTTGCTTCGAGATATGAATCACCACCGGTGCATTTTCCCTTTCATGAATTTGGGATTTTTTGTTGTTGACTTTTTGACTTTGACTTGACTTGATTAAACAACAAAATCTTTTTTTTTGGTCACTTAAAAAAGATTAGTGTCATGAAGATTAGTTTAAGTCTTGATTCCGTAATGATTTAGTAGACTGAATTTTGAACCTGTCTATGCAGCTCGCAGAGAGTACTAGTTAGTGCTTGAAGAAGGTGCTCAGCATTTGAGTGTTAACTCTACCTCTTTTTTCATCTTTTCCAAACCTATGAAGAGAGTGATAGAAGTTATAAATGATTAAAAAATAGATTGATTATTCATTTATTATTATTGAACGAAAAAAGATGAAATGTGGAAGGTTATTTTTTATGTTCAAATCAATGAAAATCTTCAAAGGTGGTTAACTTTAATGTTGATCATTTACAAAAGCATTGGTAAAGTCTTTATACAAGGCATGTTGATTTCTCTGTTTGAAAAAAGAAAAATCTTGTGCTCATAACTGCATGAAATCCAAAACGAAGATTGAATGAATATTTCTAAAGTAGTAATGCATTTGATGTGTTGGGCAAAATTTGTGTGGGTTGTTAGAAATGTATAATGATCACGTCGCGTAAGATATTCAGTCAATAGTGATTTATGAGTTGAAATAATTAATAAATTGTCTTACCATGTATACAATCCCAATATTCGGTCTACACCAAAGTTGCCCTAATTTATTTCTTGAAAAAATATGATGAAGGAAAATAGGAGATAGACTTGTTCAATTCTTTTTTTTTTTCACGGTGGCAGAGAGTTGGGGCAGTCCTCCGCAAATTAGAGGATTTTTTACAATCTCGAAATACACATAAACACTTTAAAATTTTCATAATTCTTTCGATATCACACTATGTCACTCTGATTGCAAAAACCTGATTTTCTATTTTCAGTAAAAGTTAATTTGGGTTAAAGAAGGATAGAGAAAATGGTTCAGCATAGTTGTTTTTTAATGAATAGGGTGAAAATGTGGATGCATAACTATATGAGTTTATGCATTATGTGTATCGAACTATTTGGCTCAATGCACTCAATTCTACTTTTCACCATTATTCATGAATATTTTGTGCACTACCATATCTTTTTTACTTACAAAATGTGTGATGTCTAGTTAAATAAAACATAAATTTTTGTTTGTAGACAATCATAAATCAAAAACAAATTCAATCGATAAACAATATATCTCATTCTTGAAATGTATGGATCGATATTTTTGACAACTCAAGACAATTGAATAAGTTGGTACTTCTAAATTCCATAGAATAACATCTTGGACAACTCAAGACGATCAAATAAGTTAGTTTTCATAAATTTTATAGGTTAACATTTTAGACAACTAAAGACGAGAATGTTAAAATACCAAAACACAAGTTCGATTATAAATATTAAAAAGGACAATTTCTTCATAATTTATATGATCTAATATTTTAGACAACATATGACGAATAAGTTGACATTGGCGATACATCAAACTTTCAGTTAGTCAATCAAACTAGCAACTCCGATCATAAATAAATAACATCGGAACGGAGTCTAACCAAATAAATATGTAACGAAACATACGAATTGTACATTATTAAAAAAAATTAATTAAAAATAAAAGAAAAATATTTGTTGACGGTGTCGAAGAGAGAGGAAGTCCTCCTCAGCTCCACATTAAGAAAGTTGGTGGAGTTTGCGAGACTCTCCGATGGTTGTTTTGTCAATTAGTGTAACTTTCCGAAACTAACGTTCCAAAAAAACTATTCAATACAACCCCATTCGATTATCTCATATCATGATATATTGGGTGAAGATGAGAAAATAAAGAAAATTTGAAACCTCATTTTTTTTAAAAGGGGTTTTAAGGATTTCATAACTTATCAATTGGTCGATTTATAGATCGACACCCATTAGAAAGTAATCATTTCGCATGTGAGTTTAGAAGCTAAGACGTGGAAAACAAACTCACACAACTCTAACCACTAGGCCATAATACTATTGACCCTTTAAAACTTCATTTGCTCGCATATTTTGGCTATTTTGTCATAATTCATGAAATAATTTTTTAGAGTTAGGCCTCTCACGTCAGATCACATTAAGGAGCCTCAAGACTCTTTATCCTATTTTCTTCGTCTGTTCTTCTTGTTTTGTTGCTCATTTTTTTTTTTTCTGTTCTATATTTGTTATTCTTATTCTTCTGTTTTTATCTTCATTTATTTTTCTTCATATTCATTATGTTCTTGAGGCTTTCCCGACACCGATCTTGTGTTAAGGATAAGGCTCATCTTCATTTATTTTTCTTCATATTCATTATGTTTTTGAGGCTTCCCCGACACCGATCTTGTGTTAAGGATAAGGCTAATTGTTGCAATTCATGAGTTGTTGTCAGTGCTTTTGTTTTGGATTGATGCTTTGCTGTCTCAACAGTAGCACTATTTTTGAAGTACCATAAACCATTCTCATCCATCCAAAATAACAAGTACTAATCATAGTCAAACCGATTAATGTGTTTGAATGTTTTGGTTACAAACAATGATGCTACACAAGTACAAGCATAAACGAAAGTGGAAATAGAATAACTATTACTGCTAATGGTTTGGTTGGTTGGTCAATTTTATTGGAAATAGAATTTAATTTTCATGTCAAGTAATTTTTCGTTATTTGATTGTTTATTTAATGGCAGAAAATGAATTTTGCATGTAACTAGTTTTTCAATTTCTTATTGAAAACCAAATCTTTGCTGTTGTCACCGCCGCTGCTGCCATTCCTCTCGAAACATAATCCTTAGAAATTGTTTCAATTCCAGGGTATGTTTTCCATCCTACCAAACAAACCATTAGAGTTTATTTCAAATGTTGACTTGATCATCAAAGGCTCATCTCCAGTATCGTCATTCTTTCAAAAGACTAAAGGCCCTGATAGAACGTGACGGACGGTACATAATTTTTGCAAGGGCATACATGAGATGAACCGGCCCTTATCATTGATTTATCATACTCAATCAGAGATTGATTAATATGTTTTGTTTTTTTCACTAAAGAAATTGAATCCTCCATCACAACATAAATCAAGTAAAAGATGTACAAAATTTATTGAAAAAAACTAATTAAGGACTCATATTGGTAATTACTTCTAGAGTGCATTTCAATGTTTAAAAAGAAATCCATGACAATAAGTTTCATATCAAAATATAAAGGAAATCATAATGATTGGGAGAAGAAAAAAACACCAATTCTAGAGAGCCAGAGCTACCAGTCATTTTTTTGTCAGGATTATGGTTCTTTACACTTCTACCCATTTTATAATTGATGTTTGTGATTGTGTTTTAAAGATAATGGATAAAAATGTAAAAGATAGATAAAAAAATAATCGATTGCCCTGAGTGTCTAAACTTACTCGAAAAATAAAATTATATATATATATATGAATCACTTTCAGATCATTCCATTCAACATATCATGACAGGATTAGAGGTGTCAATTTTTATTGTAGCTAATAGCATGAAAACATTTCTAATACAGAAATTCTAAATGTCGAGGAAGTGGGCGAGGGAAGTGAGGTGGCGGGGGTGGGAGCTGTTCATCTCACTCGAGATGCATGCATTGACTTTTCGCATGCGCATCCCGAACGGAATGAACGGCTTCCACCCCGCCACCTCCCTCCCCTCGCTCATTTCCTCGCTCGTTTCCTCGCCATGTAGAACTGCTCTTTCTAATAATAGAATATGAGCTTTAATAATTGCACTTCTTAGAACTGCTTTATACAATTATACCATAGTTGCAATTTGATTACATGAAGTATTAGACTTTTAAGAACCATATCAAGCTGATTATTTATTATTCACTTATAGAAAAGATTGAAGTACATTTATAAACCTTTGATATCGATCAATCTATTGGGATTACCCTATTCCAAGCCCTAAATTTCAACCGTCGACACTATTAATCACCACATCATCACCTATTTTGATTCTCCAAGCAATGCGGTCTTCCCACATATCTTCACCTAATCCAAACTCAATGATGTATTCTTTCACTACCTTCATCCAAGTTTTCAACAGTTATCATTTCTGTCTACACCCTCCATTAACTTGTCAATTTAGACATTTTTTAATTGTCATCGTGCGAATCTAGATATTAATTACCACATACCATAACTTTTTTTTTGCTGGATACTATGAAATTTTGTGTTTAGGTAAGCAACAATTCTAGTCAACCATGTTTGCCAGTCTTTTTTTGATATTTTTTAGATTTTTTACACTTCTACCCCTTCTATAGATAATGTTTTAAATATAATGGACAAAAAATATAAAAACATCAAAAAAATGCTAAAAAAGACTAGCAAACATGACTGACTAGACCTACTCGTAAGTATACAAAAGAATATCAGGATGCCATCTGTGGTGGATATTGGAGACACTAAAAAAGAATGGCATACCACAATGTCTACTAAATTCTCCAATCCTATAGTTTGCTTATAGAAGCTAAACTTGGGTGATCACTTTACTGCAAAATTTGTCAATGTAGTGGGACTAAAAAGTGAGTGAGTGACCTTGGCAAATGAACATTGGAGGAAGAAACCTTACCATTGCTTGCACGTTAAGATTTGCAAACCCCACTACTAGTGTTTTGATAGAGACTAGAGTGTACAACAAAACCCTCTTATTCCAATTACTTAACATGCAAAACCCTTGTTTCAAGAAACAAGGTAGAAACCACAATAAGGGGACCATCTAGTATGATTAAAGCTTGACTTTGATTTTTATTTTTAATCCCTAAATCAATCTCACCTTGTCCCTAAATCAATCTCACCTTGAATGCAGTCGATAGGGTTCGAACCTCAATTTGTAAGTCCATTTGCTAAAAGTCTACCGCTGAGCTGGTAACCATTATTGATTGACTTTGATGAAATAGTCATAATTATTTAGTCAATTTATCAAGTTTCTGGTAAAAAAACAAGAAGGGGTGTAGGAAATTACTTGGACATTGATTGTGGACAATGGAAAAGTTGCAATAATAAGACTTGCAAGAGACCCAATTTACCGTAGGGTGAGTATGACTTATTAACGGATAAAAAAACCAATTAAACGACTTTGATATGGTTCAAACCCTGAACTTGTAATACCATGCGAACTGAGCTAACACCCATTAGCAACCACTCTTTTCATACCACTTTTTATCTATTCTCATAAGTTATTGGTTTGGTTATAAAGTGGACTTAAGAGATCAAAAGATTCTACAAATAGAATAATATGAACTTTTGCATTAGAGTTTGAGATTTATCAAAGATTGCTTTTGGGAGTGTGACCAACCATGTCAATGGCTGAGAAGGCTTTTAAGCTTCTTGATCCAAAAGGGTGGAAAGTGTTTATGGGTTCATATCGCAGTATGAAATTTCTAAAGTGTAAAGGCCACTAGATTGAGTGTCATCAAGTTTATGTTTGTGGGGGATCTAAGTTGTCAAACTTAGATTGGTGACGATGCAGCCTGTAAATAGTTCCAAGTTTTGCCTACAATCACCTACTTGAATAAGCTTGCAATAAAAGGAAAAAGAAAGAAAGAAAAGAAACCAGTGACAGAGGATAATGCAATCAAGCTACAAGAAGTATATATTGGTAACGAAGAACTAAAGCTAACGGGTGTACATGCACAAATCCTTATCCATGGCCAATCTGATTAGGAGTGTCCGCAGACAATTCACACAGCAAAAAGAAAAGAACCATGAAGAGCATGAATAATTCGAGATTTAAATACAGTTGATTCAACAAAATATCAACTACTAGTGTCACCGTGGTTTTTATCTGAAAGCCTGATGTATGTAAGCGTACACAGTAAACAGAGCACCACGACATTTATATCCAAACGCAGTTTCATAACTCACTAGTTCTTATGGTTGAGAATTTCAAATACTATCCCGGCCTAGATTATCTTAACCTTTTCTCAAATGTAAAAAGTTTGAAGCTTTTATATATACATGACAAAACATGAAACCTGATAGCAGAAGCCTAGAATTAACAATCTGAGAAACTAGTTTACAAATATAGTCACAAAGGTAGAGATAGAAAGATCAACCCCGCAAAAGAATTCTACATTTCGAACAGTTTACAAATATAGTTACAAGCACAAGAAAAATCATATGTACAAGTTCAAGTTTATATGCACAATTACATTGCTTTGGCAATGGAAAGAAAGCTAAAGAATACTACAATTTGTTTTTCAATATAAAACTCATAAAGTTACACATGATCATGGCGAAACCATGTATCAAAGAATTACAAAACCAAAATGATGATTAAACAATGTATACTTGCAATATTTTTCTTTTCACAAAAAAAAAAGAAGAAAAAAAAAAGAAGAAGAAAATCCAAACCGACTCTACCATCTGAAATGCTAAAATCTCAAACTAACAGCTGTAAAGCAAAGCAAACGATATGTCGCTCCTCCACAGATCCTTGTGAGAAGATATCCTTCTCCAAGATAAAGAATAAATCATATACCCCGTTTCTCAATTTAAGAACGGAAACTGTTTAAAAAACCCAAAGACTTACTATTTCTTTCCATGAGCACAGAACTGGTAACAAACAGAACACCACGGTAGCAAAGACATCTGCAAAAAACAAATGACCGAGAAATAAGTAATGTCAGCTTGGTTACAATAGAGGATGAAATGAACTAGCAACTTGTTTTGAATTTCCACAAAGAATAATGCAACAAGGTATCTGACTAACAATGAAATATCTAATGTCTGCAATAAACATTGCCGCAAAGTTGCTTCAATACCATTGGCATTTTTTCACTAGTCAAAATCATATTCTTGAAAAACGTCAAGCAATCAAATCTAAATCAGAAATTGATTGAATCACAATGGGATGGTCCAAACATTAGGATCACCGGATTAACAATTTCAACATAAGAATAGATTTCAACCAACTTCATATTTGATCAAAGTTGCCTCAATTACTGTTTTAATGATCTGATCAAACACTTGCCTAAATTAAATCAGAGGAGGCACAAACACAGGAAGGGTATGAAACTCCTAAGAAACTGGACTACAAACTCCACAAATCGTTATCATGTCAAAATCACCATAGGAGTTCCTCTCCGATTATGGAATCAACCATGGATGGATACTTATATCCTAGTATCATTACAGTTTGAAACCATGCAGACTCACCTGGTCAACCTAACTAATGATTAATGAAGAAAAAAGAAAATAATTAGGGTCGTGTATGTCACTACTGTGTACTGGTCCTTATCAGCCATATAGTGAAAGTGCAATGCCGAAGTTTGAATTGCAAAAATCTGGATGAAATAATTACGCTAAGGGATCACTACACCAAATTGACATTTTTGTAACAACTCCCAAAACAATAACACTTTTGAGTTGTAACAGCCTATCAAACAATTTCAAGTCAAAACTAAATTTAGTCAAAAAAAATGAAAAACAGTTACACAAAAAAAGTGATACAATAAATTGGATCACCATGAATAATATTACTTGTAGCACCATACTCTTCATGGTGATACAATTATTGTATCACTTTGTTTGCAAAAATGTGTAAAATTGTTTAATGGACTTTTACAGCTCAAAAGTGATATTGATTTGGGTTGTTACAAAAATGTCAATTTGGTGTAGTGGATTAGCTTCTCAGAAATAGATTGTCCATAACCAATCTTGATTCAACCCAGACCAATGGGAAGATCGCAATTCAGAACTAGTTCAATGCGGATCGAAAGGCAACTACCTACCATGAGCAAATTTTCATACCAAATCAAGGGAGAGATTGGGTCAACTACAAGTTGGATTGGTGATTATGATTGGGATAAGCCATGTATTCAAAACTGGTAAATCATTTCTACACCCATATAGAAAATTTTATACCTGCTTGCAATTTTTACTTTTTGGATAACTTTAGAAAGCAACATTTGCAAAATATATATATATATATATATATAATAATAATAATGATTGATCAAAGAGGATGCCCAAATGTTACAATACAAGCTTTTGTATGTACCTAGAAACTCCTAAAAACAATCATTATTGTCCCACAAGCTCTAACTCCAACTCAAATCATTCTGTTACTTGGATTAAGTAGCAATTCTAACACTCATTTGCATTGACACCCCGCAACTTATTGTCACCATATTTATCAAAATATTTATCTTATCATGTATTGGAAACCTAAATTTTAGATACGCGTATCGTAAGTACATGCATAAGAGACAGTTTAAAAATATATATATAGGTACAAAAAAAAATTATATATATTATATTTAACGGTATAATAGACAAAATAAAACTTATAGAGGTCCGAAAAACACTTCTACTGATATATGACTTGTGTAACACATATTAGCAAGCTATTGTCCATCATCCTTCATTTTTTATTGTCATTTGTACTGTTGTGCAATGACAATACAATATTGGTGTATCGTAAGATATATCTACCATATCGATGAGGCCTAGATACGATACGTATCACAAATCCTTTTGTTTCCTATCTAGCTTTTTGTACCTTAAATTGTTATGCACTAGAGATTACATTGCAAATATTTTATACCTTTGAACACTTAGTGATGACAATACAATATTGGTGTATCGTAAGGTATATCTACCATATTGATGAGACATAGATACGATACGTATCACATTCCCTTTTGTTTCCCATCTAGCTTTTTGTACCTTAAACTGTTACGCACTGCAGATTACATTACAAATATTTTATACCTTTGAACACTTAGATATAAGAATCACACATCGGGTGGTACATAAAATCTTGAGATTAATTCCAGAATATGATTTAGAATATTTATTTAATTATAAGCAGTTCCCATACTTGCAACAACAATTAGGGTTCCCTTCTTGAATTAGTACTAGCTTCATCCTTTGCTAGTTATTTGGCTTTATTAATAGGAAACTATAACAAGGTAATATTCAGTATTAAGACGGAATGGGGAATTGGGGTTTATTTGAGTTGAATAAAAATGTGTTATTTATTTTCTTTTTGTGGATTTTGTTACAAATCCTAGGTTGTGTGATGTTCAAATTGCTTTCGCTAAACAATAATTAAGGTTATTAACCTTTTGGCCCCCATTAATCTATATTAATTCTTGAAATTCAGTCTAGCACCAATTTTGGGCTTTGACTGCTAAGCCAACCACATTGACTAAACTCCACCCATCCACAAATTTTGTAATGTCCCAAATACCCCTATTTTAGACTCACGTGCCTTGCACAACTTTTTTTTTTTTTTTTCGGATCCATCCACAGCTATTGAGGCCAAGAGGCTTCCATATTCTTCCGCAACATATCTCCTAACGAAGAAACTCTATTCTTCTACGGCCTCTCTATAGTTCAAGAACATTTTCCTCTAAGAACGAAGGCCTATTCTTCTCTTCAATGGTTTCTCTCTCTAGTTGAAGAACCTTTTCCTTTTTCTATTCTCTTCCTACACCTCCTATTGGCTCTCTACAAACCCCTCGTCATTAACTCTATAAAGGTCACCAGTGGTGGAAGAGATATAGATTGGGATAGAATGAAGAAACCTCCATGTCCTGTTAAAGACATTTCCCGCCCCTCGCAGTGATATCTTTCTGCTACCACTACAGTTTTCAAATCTTATTGATTTCTAACTATTGTCTTCTCCGCTCTATCACACTCATTGCAACGCCTCTCTACTTCGAGAAATTTTCATTGGAAGAAAAAGGAATTATTGTTTGATCTGATTAGTGTTGACCACCGTCCATGAAGTTTACAAGAACAGAAAGAAAAAAAAAAAAAAAAAAAAAAAGAAGTTGTATGGCTTCGAACATTCAATGATTCAGGTTGTTAAGTCCTTTACTTTGCCCCTGTTGTGACAAGAAGCAAATAATTATTCATGAGAAATTGAAGATTGGAACGGTCAAAAGTTCTCATTTGATACAATTTGTTCTTCAACCACAACCACTGACATCGCTTTCCCTTGAATTGGGTTTGGAGTCATTGCTACATTGATTGCTTTCTATCAGCATAATGATGAGGGTACTTCCCAAACAATGATTGAACATAAAAGGAACACGTCTATAACAATGTTCTAAAAATCGGCCTAGGCGGCCACCTAGGCGCTAGAAGGTGGAAAACCGCCAAGATTAATGGCGGTTCTGGGCAGTCTGGGCGGGGTTTGGGCGGCCTAGGCGGGCTCTAGGCGGTCTAGGCGATTTTTTTATTTTATTTTCTAATAAGGCTGATTGTGTTCTTATTTTATTTTTATTTCCTCTTTTTTAGAAATAAACTATTTATTTATTTTTTATTCAGTATATGTCTAAATGTAGCAAATGATGATTACTTAATGGAATTCTCAAAGGATCTGCCGGTACCAATTTTACTAATGTAGATTTTATCAAACATGACTGAGTTTTATATAAGAGTAGGTTTGGATATTTGTCGACAAATTCAATTTTATATAAAGTACCCATCATGACCAACTTCAGTCATTTGAGTTTTAATAAATTTTGTTCATTATTGTTAATTTTTCATGTTTTTAAATTTTGCATATGTATATTGGCATTAAATTGGATGTAATTGATAAGGTATTATGCTTAACTTTTGTAAATTATTAAAGTTATAATACAAAACCTATGACCGCCTAAGCACCTGCTCGCCGCCCGCCCAGCGCCTAGCGATTTTTAGAACACTGGTCTATAATCAATTCTCTTTATGTCTAACGAGCTTGGTCAAGAATTACTAAAATTCCCACCCAAAATAACCATAATTGAGAAATACCCATTTGTCGTTCATTTCATTTTGTCTATCATCTACAACTTTTAAATAAATGGGAGACAACTAATAAAAATGTTAATGACTGAATGTGCATCTCCCGGTCACTCATAACAAGTTTTTCAAAGATGAAGGTTCCCATCTATCCCCTTGTTAAGGAGGAAATGTTTAGTCATAAATCCTTCAGGCTAACTGGCATTTGTCTCACCAAAACATTTTCCTAGTGCCTTTTCCAGGACAAATACAATGCCCTGACAGTGCATGCATGTTTTCCCAATTCTCAGCCCCCCCCCCCCCCCCCCCCCCCCAACAGTGCTGGTTGTGGTACCTTTAGAGATCAATAGTTGAGATGGAAAATACCAATCATCATGGATGAAACTTAGAAGAATATGAAGAGGATGAAAATCGATAGTAATCAAACTGACAATTCATTTCTTGAATCTGTGGATCTGAAGAAAAATCCTCTGAGGCTCTAAGCTAGATGACCACACTACACTAGTGGATGCATGTTTTCCCAATTCTCAATCCCCTAACCAGTGCTTAATATACCATCTATTACTATCTTAAACTATTACCTCTTATCAAATCTCCACAACCACTTCCCAGATGAGAACCATAAGGTCCATAACAACTAAGACTGTGTTCAAATATCAGCTTCCTCTCATACACCTCTTTCACTTCTACAATAGGAGACTCATTTAAGCATTTCCAAAAGGAGGCTGATAACTCAACTATGTTCCCAACCATGGGAAACAAGTATCATCAGAAAGGGTTTTGTATTACATTGTTTCCAATAGGAAAACAGGGAAAGGCTTCCCTCTTTCTGCTGCTAAACCTACTAAAGAGCAATTACTCTCACTCAGGTTTTGGCCAACTGAAAATGTGCAAAAAGCTCCAAGATGGAACTACTCAAATAAACTGTAAGGCTGCGAACTCAATTAAAGGGCATCAACAAGGAATATCAGGACGTACTATCAAATGTCAAAGTTACAAGTTCTCTCCAAAAACAATTATCGTGGCATAATATTACGAATATCATGATTCAAGGTGTTAGTGTAAAAGGACTTACCAAAAGACTACAGGAAGCAAATATAATATCATCAACTCAAATGCAAAGTCAAAAGAACAAGAAATACCTGTCTCAGTCTGCAACTGGTGCAACTTATTCTGGACATTAGTACATGTGAAATTCACTCTGCAGTAACGAAAGCTCACTCAAACTTTGACTCTACTATATCAACACACATCTCATACGTGCTCCAAGATATGATGAAGCTTTGGAACTCGACGTCGAAATAATGGTTCCAGACGAGAAGAAGGAACACTAATCTGCCACTTCTTAGCATCATACATCTCATTCCATGCTTGCACTATCTCCTCAATTCTAAATTCCAATCCTACAATTATTTTGAAATGGTCAAATATAATCTATTCCATTCAATAAGGATAAATGACAATCTGAAAAAAAAAAAAAAAAAGTAATTAAGTGATGCCATATATACCTGCAACCGCAGTTTGATTGGCACAGTGGTTCTTTATCATGACAGCAATGTCAGTTGGAGAAGTGCCAGCAATTTCGAACTTTTCAACTGCCACCTCAAGGCATTCTTTCCAGACTGGAAGCTCTAATTTGAATTCCACTATGGATCGCTCATAAAGGATGATACCCCATAATAGATTGATTTGAGATCGCATATTTGCCAATTGTTCCACTGTTTCATCTCTCATTACATCTTTAAACATATCAGAGACAGAGCTCATCTGGCTCTCAACCTTACCATGTTTTGACAAATGATTCAGGCGCTTCTCCTCAATTTGTTCCCACATCTGCATGCCCTTCTCCATGTTATCTTCAGAGTAATTGAAAAGCTGGAGAATCTCTGTAGAGGGCCATTCCAGTTCAACCTTGCTTCCGATTGCATAACGCCAAGAAAGCTTGGCTTGCTCAAACTGCTGCTGCCCCAATGCAAAACACGCTTCATAGAAATCCGGTTTCATTTTTAGAGCTTCTTCATACTTCTTTCCTGCTTCTATATACTCCTTTTCTGCCCATTCATAAGCAGTTTTCACTTGCTTGAGTATGGCTTCTTTAGAAGCATCTTCTGCAAAATTAACCCTCTTTCTAGCTCTAGACATATGAACATTTCCCCAATTGAACAAGGCTAATGCTGTCATCTCCTGGAACTTATCAGTGGCAACTTCAAAAAGGTCTTCAGCTTCATTGCCTGTAATGGTGTCCTCCAAAGCATCCCTGTAAAGCTTCATCCCCACTTCGTGAAGGTCCAAGTACTCATCGGAACTAAACCCAACATGGTTTTTAAACAACTGAGCAAATTGGACAATCCATTCTTCAATACAAGAAGACTTCTTCACTCTTGTCAAACTCTCTCCTACATCGCCATTCTCAAGTACACTATCACTGTTCGCCACAATCTTTTCCTCCTCCACCCCACTGTTTGATCCCTCAAAAGACTGCGCCTTCTCGTGATTAACATCCACAACATACAACCTGATAGAACCCTGGGGTCCAGCTGATGCTTCAGCCCATCTCAACTCTTCAGTAGTAGTAATTGTCACCAAGTCACCTTCCTGATCCTTGTACTTAATAAGGACATCCTCCGAGCATGAAAACTTGTTCACCACCACATCTCTCACCTTTTCAATACCACAGTTGTGCAGCAACTCCACCCATCTTATGTCATCCCCAAATACCAATTTCACCTTTCTAGTAATCACCTCCTCCTTAGCCACATTACTACCAATCTCCACCACCACTTTATCCTCAACTTTCTTCTCCTCCACAACTTTCTTACTCTTCTTCTTCCTGTTTCTCTCTTTCACTATTCTCCCACCACTAGAGGATTCATCAGTGTCTGTACTAAAACTGACTTCTATATCTTCCACCTTCATACCCTTCCTCTCAATCTCAATTTTCAACCTATGTGCAATCTCCGAAGCCACAAAATTAGTCGGCTCCATATGACGAACCAAATTAATATCCTTCCAAGCCAAATCCAATCTATTCAAAGCCTCAAAACACTTTGCCCTCTTCAACAAGGCTTTACTATACCTAGGGAAGACTTGTAAAGCCAAATTGCACTCATTAATTGCTCGCGGATACTCCCCAATACCCATTGCCATATAACACCCAGCCATATTGGTCCTCAGATAAGCTACATCAGGATGGTTCCCAGGAAGCAATTTCAGGGCTTTCTCATACTTCAACATCGCCCCTTCATGATCCCTTTTCTGAAACAACATGTTCCCTTCCTCCTTCAACTCCTGAGACAATTCAATGAATACATAGGTGTCTTCATCAAAAGCTGCCGCCTTGGGTTTGCTCTGTTTCGCCGCCGCCGCTGCCATGTTATTGTGTCTCCCTCCTCCATTCGTCTTCGTCTTCCCACTCGGCTTCCCCATCACACAATAAAATCTCACAGAAACAATGAAAAATCAATCAAATTACACCCAAACCCAGAGAAGATCGGTCTCTTTTCCTTCGAGACCGATCTTCTTCTTTTCTGATTGAACCCTTGCACTTCAAACTAACAACACCCCACTCCTCAAAAACCCCATACCCAGACCTTGAAACCTAAATATCTGCAACAAAGATGAAACCCCAAATCAACAAATCCCCAATTCTCCCAAAAAAAATCAAAACCCCAATCCTCAAATCAGAAAACCCAGATTCCTGGAAGCAAGAAATGCACAAAGATGACTCCTTTTCGCATCTGTCATGGAAGTCCAAGCCACCAAATGAGACTCTAATAGTGAGCTGGGGGATTAAAAAATGTTGGGGGCAAGTTAAAGATAGAAATACAGAGAGAGTTGAAATTGTTTTTACATAAAATTTGGGGGGATTTTGGATTGAAAACGATGGGATGATGAGGAGATTTGCTGGGAAATTGACTGGATTGGTGGATTCGATTTTTTTTTTTATAATTAATTTGTGAGATTTGATTTGGTTGTACAGAAGGTAACAAGAGGGGAGGGAAGGGAAGTCGAAGATGGCATTTGAAGATGGGCGGGCTTTTTAATCCCAAACCCAATAGGCTTAATCATCGTTTTTTTTTTTTTTTAGTTTGGGCTTAATTTCCTCTAAATGATGAGGAATATACCTGGGGTTTTTTGAGAAAATTTGTGAAGTTAACACTCTTGCAAAAGAATTTAGGTTGTGTTTGATTTCTAGCATTAACATGGAAGTGGTTCATCTTCCGTCGACACTAGTCTAATTCCACTATTTGATTTTAATAAGTCTAGGCAGTCAGGGTTATCAGCCATTTTTTTGTCAGGGTTGGAATCTTTTACATTTTTTTGTCAGATTTAATCATCATTTTTTGTCAGAGGTAAAAATGTAAAAGAGTCCAACTATGATAAAAAAAAAAAAATGGTTGATAGCCCTTTGACTACCTAAAATTGTTGATTTGATTTACAATTTATTTCTCAAAGCCCAAATCCTCACATGACTCTAGAAGGTGTAGATTGGTATGCACAGAGGTCAAGTTATACACGAAGGTATAAGTTTATTATTAGGATATACATTATAACTAAAAGTAAAGCTTGGACAACTTTAGAATTTAAAAGTTAAATTATTTGTAATATTTAGGGGATAATAGTTAACCCTAACTAGTTTGCTTACAAGAAATACCAGTAAGTTATGTGAAAATGACTCTTTACATATTTGAATATGTACTTTGAAAATCAAAAGTGGTGGGAAACAGAAATTTGTGGTTTTCTACCACAGTGAAGTATTCAAAATCTTCTAGTTGAAATTTTCTTAAGGGCCCAATAAATCTTTGAACCAATCACAACCAAAATAAATTGATATCTTTGATTTCCTCCAATCTTTTCAAATATTTAAACACTACCAATCTCAAACATTTAAAACAATGATAAGGTGTTGTATATCTTCATAGCTTAAGAATACTTTCATTTTGTTTATAATTGAAAAAATTTTATTTTATACTTTGGGTACACATAGTTTAGGCGTGATTCATGTTGGGTACACAAGTTTTGCATAGTTATATATTAGGTACAAAATTAGGTCTTAACCATTTATTCAATGAAATTTACCAGGGTCAGACATTCCACATTTTATAAAGATATATATATATATATACCCTTCAAAATGTAAATGACCCGAAAAATCCAAAATAATGAAATAATTGTCACAATTATCATATATTTTAGCATTTAGGAGTGTCAAATGCAAGGGATGCATGAAAAAATATATTTCTAATTGAATTAATAGAAGGGATTTTTTTAGTTTGGCCATCATTAGTTTATATTGAATAGAGTTTAACCCTCGTTTTTTATTTTAATTGATTTAATACTCATTTTTTAACAAAATCGTTAGGTCAGTGACATTGACTGGTCAAGATTTTTATTTAATGACTGAAATACTCTAATTTTAGATAAGCATGCCTTGTATGTACAAAATTCATAAGAGATTATCCAAATGTTCAGATTTTTCATACTGATTTCAAGGCAATCTTAAGGACCATTTTTACTTCCTCTTCTCCAACTTTTCTGCCAAAAACCATCGTCCCCAACCCCTCTTCCAAAAATTTCCTTGAGAAGATAAAACATTTCTAATTTCTTTTACAATGAAACCAACCTGAAAAATGAAGAATAAAATTGTTAGTTTGAGATTCTGAGTTAAAGGCGTGAAAGGAAGTATAGAAGAAAGTAAATATAGCCAGCTTTTAGTAGCATTTTTGTGTTTTTATACTTTTTACCCATTTTCTTTAAAACACAAATACAAATAGGGGTGGGCACGGGACGGGATGGGACGAGATATACTCATCCCTATCCCATCACGTTCATACGGGATCGGGACGGGACGAGATCAACGTGCTAATCATATATAATTTTTTTTTGGACGACAATTGTGATGGTTATGATTTGATCATAGCTAAGGGTCTAATTTAATGGATTCAAATCCAAGTTCCCACTTAAATTCGTTCACAAACACAACAAGATCAGCAAAACAAGTGACAATACTGTTTATTTGGAAAGTACCATTTATAGGTATTTCAGTCAAGATGCTTGAACAAGTATACACATTTTCTTTTGCTAAATAAAAAAAAAGACACTAATTAAATCAGATTACATACATGCTACACAATACTATAGAAGGCATAGGTGTAACAGTTGACACTTATGTCTTTTACTTCACACATACTAAGAAAGCATTAGTATTATAAGGTTACTATATGGTATATCCTAATGATTGACACTTACCAAGAACTTCGCGCAATTCCACAATTCTAAAATAAATAATTAAATAAAAATATTAATAAATTAGTTCGGGACGGGACGGGATTGGCGGGATTGAAAATCTTCATCCTATTCTAGATCGGGACGGGACGGGATCGGGATGAAATTATTCAATCCCATTAAGACCCGGAAAAATCGGGATGGGAACGGGATCGCGGGATGGGATGCCCACCCCTAACTACAAACGTTGTCTATATAAGGGGTAAAAGTGTAAAAAAAAAACAAAGAAAATGCTAGCAAACGAGGCTGGCTAGAATTGTTGATAGAAGAATATGGGTTGTACAACAGACATGAGCCCCAATTGGATTGAAAATTTGACAGGTTAGAAATCTTGAAGACATAAGCGCCAATTGGCTTGAAAATGAATCAATCATGAGAAATGATATTGTAAAACCCAGCTCGCCTTTCAAAAAAAAAAAAAAATGCTAGTGTAAATTACATGAATGAACAGCTGAAGTGAAGTGAGAAACAAAAGATATAATGAAACAAACCTACATGAAAAGAAGAAGAAAAATGGAGCCAGGCCAGATGGTGCTTATATTTGTTGTTTTATTTTGCAGGCCAAGTAAGAGAGATGAAGACGGAGGGGATACAAAACAAAGTGAGATTTTGAGGATTTATTAGGTTTGGGTTTGGTGAGAATGAGGAGGAAGAGGATTGCACGCTATGCCTATTTCCCCTTCAAGTGATTTTGCTCTTGTGTTAAAAAAAGGGTTAATCGCTAAATCTCCCTGCAATAAATAGTTAATTGAGACATGCACACATCTTTAATCACCATTGCACTTACACCCATGACTAACAGTCAACATGCATTGTCTGTGTATTTTTTAAATTAGATGACCAAAATGCCCTTGATAAATCAATGACTGTGATTTAATGTTTTGTATCTCGAACATATCATCTCAAAGAAAATCGTAGGGCTTATTTGAAATCATAGTTGTATCTCGAGGAACATCCAACAGTTGATAAAAAATTGTATCTCAAACATCTAATCTCGAAGAAAATCGTAGGGTCTAAGTAAAATCATTAACACGTCTTGAAGAAAATAGTAAGGCCCAAATTAAATCGTAAACGTATCTTGAGAAAATCCAACGGTTGTTAAACAAATTTCCCCCATTTCTTCATCATCTTCCTTTTTTCTCCCTTTCCTCTTCCTACTTCCTCCCCCCTTTATTTCTCATATGTTTCGCAACCCCGCCGCCACCCACTCCCTTCCTCCTCCCTCTTCTTCCTCATCTGTTTCGCAGCCTCGTCGCCACCCTCCCCCAACCTGCACCACTCCCACATGCCACCTCCAATTGAGCCGATCAACCACCACCTCTGACCGATCCAAATCAGACCACCACCACCTCCGATCAAAACAAATCAGGCCACCACCATCTTGGTTAACCTCCTCCACCCAAATTAGGTAACCACCATCCACCATCTACCTCCACCAACAGATCTACCCTGGTCCCTTGCAAAAAAAGAAAAAAAAACACAATTCTACTTCTTCCCAACACACACTCGAATCTATAGAGGAAATGGATTCTGTCACCCAAATCCACCACCATCAAAACCATCTTCATCTCTCTCAAACCACCAATAGTCATTCTCAAACCCCATTTCATCTTCTTTTTCACTATCAAATCCCACTTCATCTTCTTCTTCGCTCCACCACCAACAATCTCTCTCCACTACCAACAATCTATAGAGGAAATGGATCCAGTCACCCAGAGCTTTCAAAGCTCTATTGGAGGCCAAAATCAAGACTAGCAAGTTCAAAAAAGCCATTTTGATCATTTGACCCAATTAGAACCGTTAGACAAACAATGGTCGTTGAGGAAAGCTTTGATCTTGAGCTACACTGAGGGTCTCGAACCTGCAAAAACATTGTTCGAGAAGCAACTCTTAGAAAACCTTCTTTCGGTCGAAACTTACAAAGGGGAAATAGAGGAGGAGGCGACACTAAGAGGGACACCTCTGTACATGACGTAGAACTGGGTGCCACTGTATTTGAACCCAATTTTGTTTGGGTTCACTGCAGTGAACATCATTTTGATGCTTAATGATAGAGATGGAGTTCATGGAATAAGTTGTTGGTTGAATTTGGGTTGTTAATTCAGGTGATGGGGCAGTGAACATCATTTTGATGCTCAATGAGAGAAATGGAGGTCATAGAATAAGTGGTTGGTTGAATTTGGATGTTAATTCAGATGGTGGGGATGTCGTTGTGATGCCAACATAATGGACACCAACTTGTTGGAGCTCGAATTGGGGCTTTTCGGTTTTACAACAAGGACTATCATTGGAATTACGATGAGGACTAGGAGGCCGAGAAAGGTTAGGAGGGGGAAGAGACAACAACAACACCCTCTGAAGGAGACAAATGATGATGATGGAGGAAGAGGAAGAAGGGTGATTTTTTTAATTAATTTAATTTATAACAACTGTTAGATTTTTTTTGTAAATCACAGTCTTTAATTTATCAAGGGCATTCTGGTCATCTAATTTGAAAATACACAGTCAATGCACGTTGACCGTTAGTCTTGGGGGGTAAGTGCAATAGTGATTAAAAATGGGCGCACATCTCAATTAGTTATTTATTGTAAGGGGGACTTAGCGATTAACCCTTAAAAATGCCAATAACAAGAGCCAAGAGCACAAGATGGATGAGGGGTTGGACGGTGGTTTATTCTGAAAAGTTGAAGGAAGAGGAAGAAAAAATGGGTTCTTAGGATGGCCTTGAGATCGGTATGAAAAATTTGAACATTTGGATAATATTTTATGAATTTTGCACATACAAGGCATTTGTATCTAGAGTTGGGGTATTTCAGTCATTAAATAAATCTTAACTAGTCAACATTTTTTACTTAACGATTTGATTAGAAAATAAGTATTAAACTCAATTAAAATTTAAAACGATGTTTAAACTCTATTTAATATAAACGAATGAAGGTCAAACTAAAAAAAAAAAACCTTAATAGAATTAACTCATCATAGTACATCAACTTTAAGTTATTATATCCTCCTTTAACTTCATATAAAGCTCAAATAACGCCCAACTTTGACAAAGTAAAAAAAAAAGGTGGACCTAAGCGCACTTTGGAATGTTGTCCAAAGTTGTGCGCTCGTTCACCTCTCTCTAGTTCAACATTTTTTTTTCTTTCTTTCAACAACCCTTCAATTTTTTTTCAATATATCTAGGCATTTAGCATATGGTGGGCAAGCAATTGACTCCAAGGATAAAGATATTAAAAAGTTCGAGAGTTGATTCCAGACTAAAGTTGTGAAAGAGAATAGACGTCCGACCAATTGTACTACACCTGATAGACCAGAGGAGTGAAAATAACAAGAAAGGGATAAGGTAGAAATAAGAGAAGATCCCTAGGTGCATAATGATTTTGGTACTTGGTGCACTATGCATGTGGCAAGGGTTTGGCTTCCCTGTGAGTTAAAATTTAGACTCATATAAGGTTGCCAACTAGCCCATCGAGTCTAGTGTCTAGTCGGCGAGTAAGTCTAGCCATCCATGTTTGTTAGTTTTTTTTTGGTATTTTTTTTGAGTTTTTACACTTTTTACCCATTATCTTTAAAACACAACTACAAACAATATCTACATAAAGGGGAGGAAGTGTAAAAAAATCCAAAAAAACAAAAAAAACTAGCAAACATGCCTGACTAAAATTGTTGCTAGTCTTCACACGCACTTTATGGATAAATTGCATGGGCTCTATGCGAAGACATTCTCCAAGACCCTTCAAACTAACCAAAACCTACTTGAAATAGGATTAGGAGAAAACTTTATCAATATGTATGGGAGTCGGAAAATCTTATCAAGTGTGTTTTAGAATATTCCATTCAAGATGTTTAATGGATTTCAATTTATCAAGATGCTCAACACAAGATTAGAATATCTTGTCGTGATACAAAACACGAGGATCGCTTTACTATAAGAGGAGGTGGTTGACTCTTTCTAAAACTCAACTATGAAAAAAAAACTTGAAATCGATAAATACCCATCGATTCGGTCGGGTTGCCAAATGCAGGGTGCAAAAGGAGTTTTGAAAAAAAAATTACTTAATTAATTAATTAACTAGGGCGGGAGAAAGAATTAGGTAGGGTGAGCTTAGCAATTCCCATGCCCAAGCTTTGGTGTTGGAAAACCCTGGGCTTTTACATCTCCATTGGGCATGAGGTTTAAACTGTATCTTTGGTATTAACTGAATAGTAAAGAAATGTTGGACTTAATCACCAGGTGTCCATGGACTTCAAACAGGTTATTTTTTTTTCTTAACCCCTCATATTCCAAATGCCGCGGTCAGGGTTTGAACTATGTGATATTATCCGGCACAAGTATACCACTAACCTGGTACTCCATTGACACTCTATAACAATCATCCAATATTTCGCATGATAATCTCAGTAGAATTAAAAAAAAAAATATTGTTTCTTAACGCAACTCACCATCGAGCTGGAATGAGTTGAATTGTTATCGGGGCAGTTTATGATGCACCTCAGACGGGTATGCAATTCGCTTAAAAAGTATGCAAGCCTTGCCCAAAATTTGATTCTCACCTTCATAGCATCTGAAGATTATTGCATAAAAGCCCTACCTTCATGTTCGATCGCTAGTCTCCAAACTAGCAGTTTAGGTGCAAAAAACAAACCATTCCAAAACGTAGCTTCTTTAACTAAATCCATCATTCTAGAGAGCCAGGCCTGCGCCAGGCCCGACCCAACACCATCCATCATTCTCGAGATGCGCATATCTGAAATGATGAATGGTGTTTCCGAGAATGCGCATATCTGAAATGATGGATGGGGTTGGGCCTGGCCTGGCCTGGCACGGGCCTGGCTCTTTAGAATTTTTGCGTTCCAAGTAGAGTAAGTCTAAACAACCAGGGCAATCAGTCATTTTTTGGCCAGGGTTGATCGCTCAAATTTCACATGATAATCTTCTGTCGATAAAATTCAAGATCTACATTTTTTGAATTCATAGCACCGCCTTTACTCGTTAAACTATCATCTAAAACAACTCTTAAATCATAGCATTCCAAGTAAAACCTGAAAATTTCCAACACTGCAGGAGGTCTGCAATACCTTTCAAAGCTCAAACTACGCAATGATAAATAAACTATCACATTTGAAGAAGGTTATTCTCATTCTCTTTAAAACACAATTACAAATATCATTTATAAAAATGGTAGATACATTTTTATATTGAATTTGGCATGTGTGTATACATTTTTATATTGAATTTCTCTTCTTCAATATTAAATCACAGTCTTTAATTTATGAAGGGCATTTTGGTCATCTAATTTTAAAATACACAGTCAATGCACGTTGACCGTTAGTCTTGGGGGGTAAGTGCAATAGTGATTAAAAATGGGCGCACATCTCAATTAGTTATTTATTGTAAGGGGGACTTAGCGATTAACCCTTAAAAATGCCAATAACAAGTGCCAAGAACACAAGATGGATGAGGGGTTGGACGGTGGTTTATGCTGAAAAGTTGAAGGAAGAGGAAGAAAAAATGGGTTCTTAGGATGTTCGATCGCTTTACTATAAGAATATCCTGTCGTGATACAAAACACGAGGATCGCTTTACTATAAGAGGAGGTGGTTGACTCTTTCTAAAACTCAACTATGAAAAAAAAACTTGAAATCGATAAATACCCATCGATTCGGTCGGGTTGCCAAATGCAGGGTGCAAAAGGAGTTTTGAAAAAAAAATTAATTAATTAATTAATTAACTAGGGCGGGAGAAAGAATTAGGTAGGGTGAGCTTAGCAATTCCCATGCCCAAGCTTTGGTGTTGGAAAACCCTAGGCTTTTACATCTCCATTGGGCATGAGGTTTAAACTGTATCTTTGGTATTAACTGAATAGTAAAGAAATGTTGGACTTAATCACCAGGTGTCCATGGACTTCAAACAGGTTATTTTTTTTTCTTAACCCCTCCTATTTCAAATGCCGCGGTCAGGGTTTGAACTCGGTGATATTATCCGCCACAAGCATATCACTAACCTGGTACTCCATTAACACTCTATAACAATCATCCAATATTTCGCATGATAATCTCAGTAGAATTAAAAAAAATTATTGTTTCTTAACGCAACTCACCATCGAGCTGGAATGAGTTTAACTGTTATCGGGGCAGTTTATGATGCACCTTAGACGGGTATGCAATTCGCTTAAAAAGTATGCAGGCCTTGCCCAAAATTTGATTCTCACCTTCATAGCATCTGAAGATTATTGCATAAAAGCCCTACCTTCATGTTCGATCGCTAGTCTCCAAACTAGCAGTTTAGGTGCAAAAAACAAACCATTCCAAAACGTAGCTTCTTTAACCAAATCCATCATTCTAGAGAGCCAGACCTGCGCCAGGCCCGGCCCAAGACCATTCATCATTCTCAAAATGCACATATCTGAAATGATGGATGGTGTTTCTGAGAATGCGCATATCTAAAATGATGGATGGTGTTGGGCCTGGCTCTTTAGAATTTTTGCGTTCCAAGTAGAGTAAGTCTAAACAGCCAGGGCAATCAGTCATTTTTTGGCCAAGGTTGATCGCTCAAATTTCACATGATAATCTTCTGTCGATAAAATTCAAGATCTACATTTTTGGAATTCATAGCACCGCCTTTACTCATTAAACTATCATCTAAAACAACTCTTAAATCATAGCATTCCAATTAAAACCTGAAAATTTCCAACACTGCAGGAGGTCTGCAATACCTTTCAAAGCTCAAACTACGCAATGATAAATAAACTATCACATTTGAAGAAAGTTATTCTCATTCTCTTTAAAACACAATTACAAATATCATTTATAAAAATGATAGACGTGTAAAAATCTCCAAACTTAGTAAAAAAAAATGGTTGTATTCTCCAAACTTAGTAAAGGATCATTTTCTAATGAGCACTACTACGGTGCCACCAAGCACCGTAGAACTAGGGTTTTCTGATTTTTCTCTACTGGTGGTGGGGTGTGGGCGAGGTAGTCCTTGCGCTCCCTGTGTGGTCCTGGTTATGGAAGGAAATTTCATGAATCCTTTACTCGAAGCTGATAACTTAGAACTAGGGTTTTCTGATTTTTCTCTACTGGTGGTGGGGTGTGGGCGAGGTAGTCCTAGCGCTCCCTGTGTGGTCCTGGTTATGGAGGGAAATTTCATGAATCCTTTACTCGAAGCTGATAACTCAGAACCGAACCAAAACCTCAGAAATCAGCTGCAGCACTAGTCCTACCCAACTAACTTTGCTCCAGCAGCTACAAGGATAACGACAGTATCATAAAACTACAAGCACAAACCCAACCATTCCAAGTAAAACCTTATCTCCAATATCACTTTCATCAATCGACAACCAGTCCATCCATTCACTAATGACTTGTCAAAATCAAATTGAGATCGTTGCCACGATAGGTACTAACACTATAATCTGTTCTTTCTTCGAAACCAAACTTTTTTCCTAGCCATTGTCTTCGATGCAGACCCCCAACCAAATCATGTTACCTATCACAAACCAACCACGCAAAATTGTTTTATGCGAGGGCCCTCCTTCCTTCATCTCCCCGTGTGTGCCTATGGTGCAGAAATTCTAAATGACGAGGAAACCAGCTAGGGAGGGAGGGCCCTCCTTCCTTCATCTCCCCGTGTGTGCATCTCCCTCCCTCGCTGGTTTCCTCGCCATTTAGACGGGTTCTTCTAGGTGAGTACCTCCAGATTTTCGCCATCTTGTACACAACATTTACTCAAAGATATCATCCATGGTAATTTCCACATTCCAGAACCATTGTTTAGTTACCAACAGTTTTACACAGATCAATAGGTCCAACCAACCATCTAGATCACATCACCTGTCCAACCAGCAGTCAAGATTGATCTACACTCCTAGTTCCTATTTCGTCAAGATCGGGTCAATGAATTAGTGATTTGTTTCCAATTTATTAATCTCCATTTTTTTAGGTTCCATCTATGCCTCAGTCCCAGAAGCTGCAAATCATCCCTGCACCCATAAATAAATAAATTAAAAAAAAATTAGTTTCTTTCCCTATTTTTCATTTTGTAATTTCCAAAAAAAATAAAAAATCCGACGCAAAAACACAATCCTCGCCTCCAATCTTGTCCATAAGCTGCAAATACCAAAAAAAAAAACTATAAAAGAGGGGAATAATAGTAACAACAATTAAAATTAAATAAAATTAAATTAAAAAAAACAAGTATACCTCCAAATAAACGCAGTGAAGCTAAATAATACATCAAACGTTTCCACGCCACGCACAGAAACGCCTGACCGTTAAATCAGACGGAAATCGAAACGGAAAACTTAATGAACGTCGTCACTGCAAATAGAACGACGGATTGTTGTTAATCTCTGTGGATGAACAAATGAAACACAACAAACTGATTGATTTGTGTTAATTTTGTTAATGAATTTGATGCAGTTAATATCAGATTAGTAGTTTAGCTGATTTTGATGGTAAAAACTAAACCTTCTTATAAGCCATTTATGGCTACATGTTTCTATATATACAAAAGAGAAAAAAAAAAAAAAAAAAAAATAGAAGAAAACAAATACTTCTTCTACAGATCTCTGTCAAAAAACTATTAGCTTATCCGGATGAGATGAGTCAAGGCAAAGAAAATAAACAAAATTACTTCGACATGACCGAAAGCCGACTTGGTCTAGGTTGAAACCCCTCTCTTCTCTTCTGCTGATGAGAAGACGGGCGAATCAAAGCGGCTAAAGCTCTCCTGACCCAATCACCCTCAACAGTACCAATCCGAACAAGAGAGTTCGTCATAGCAGACCTTCGAGCGTTCAATCGATTCGACGAGCAAGATACAGTGTTTACATTAGTATTCTTGTGAAGGCTGCAGCGGAACGAACCTGGGTGATTAGTTGGAGAGCACATACATGTCCTCTTAGGCGAATTACTAGTTTGTTTCTTCACAACTTGATTTCTTGGAGACACAGCAATCGATCTGCTTGGTGAAGTTGGGCGTTCAATTGCGAAGCGAACAGACTGTGATTGTCGAGAAGAAGAAGAAGAAGAAGATGTCATTGTACTTCCGTACATGGTAGGAGAGGTAGATCGGTTGAAGAAACCCGCTGCTGATGATGCGAATGCAGATGATGAAGACATGGTTGATGAACAAAATCGGCCTGATGGTGAAATTGAACGGTGGAAGCCATTAGATCTTGTTCTTGAAGAAGACGATGTAGCCATTATTGTTCAGCAGAAAAAAAATTTTGAGGAATGAAGTTGATTGAGAAGATTGGAGAAGAAGACTCTTTAAAGAAGTGGTTTGGGAGTGTATTTTGACAAACCTAGCTTGGTTCAGGCAATGTTTTTATAGGAGTGGAAGGGAGCGGTTGGTTTGGTAAATAAGATAGAGTGGTGAGTTAACCATGGTTAGTTTAGTGGTGGTTTGGGTTAGGGTTTTCGATTCCAAACCAGTGGGTTTGATGGGTCCACTGATTATTTCTGCTTGGTTGCGTAACAGCCTGTTCAAACTGTGTGCCACTTAAATTGATGTGTTCTGAAAATGCCCATGGTCAGTGAGTGGAATTTCATGGTGCCACTATGGTTACTTTTGAAGGTTTCCATTGATTTAAGAACCTTTTTACTTTATTTAAAAAAAAAAAATTATGGATGCGTTTGGTTGAACAGAAAATTGACATGAAAATTAAAATTATTTATGCGAGAATTCAGTATGGTATCGATGTCTCTCCTTTGAATTTAGGGTGTATTTGATTGTATGGAATTATATGTCATAAAAATTTATGAGGAGATCCTTATATTTTAGGCTAAATTGATACATCACTCCATCATTTGATTGTCAAGGAGTGGAATTTTCATGTTCATAGGACTTCCATTCCGACAATTGATAACAAAATTAAATAGTGTATGTAGAGTTATATATCAAATTAATCTAAAATATAAGGATCTCTTCATAGATTTTCATGACATAAAATTTCATACAACCAAACACACTCTTAGACCAAGTCCGATTTAGTTGGGTGAGGTCAATACATATTTTTGCAAAAATACAATATTATACGATAGTGCACCATTGTCATCCCTACTATTTTCATAAATTTAGAATGGGATAGTTGACACTTTCAATAAATTTATGAGATGGAATTGTTGACATTCATAAATTGAATTGTTTGCTAAGACATTTAAAAATTCAAATCTAATTGTGGTATTTAAGTGAGAACTAGAAGGTCTACTTTTCCAAAGGGGAAGGTTAGGAAATTTATGAACTTGACTAGAATGGGCCGTATTTTAACTCCTCTCATTTTCTTCTCATTATGGTAGGGTGTATTTATTTGGTAAATACATTTTTAGCAATATTTTGCAGTTCAAATCTTGATGAAAAATTAAATTAAAGTGAGAAAATCCTTCTTTTTACACATTCGAATTCAAAACAAAAGGGAGCATATGCTTTCATTACTTTATTATCATTGACGCATGTATGAATACAATACAATATATATAATTATGTAATATTGGATTTTTAAGAAACATGTTACAAGAACTAAAGGGAGTGCGATCAATTTGATATTATTAAAAAAAAAAAAAAAAGACTTTGTGCGCAGATCTATTTAGGAATGAATTGTGAGCATCTCTCTTTACTTTTGATGATTTCATGGAATTAAAATTGTGATATGCAAGTGATTTTCTTGCAAACTTTCTAAAAATAATGTTGAAATTATGTGGTCTTCCAATATTTATTAACGTGATACCATTCGTCACTCCTCTACCAACTTAACTGGTACACTTTTGGCTATTAATAGCAATGGTTAGCATGGATTAGAAACGCAAATGGTTCTATATGAATTTCGAACAAAATATGTTAAATTTGTGCAAAAACTAAGCACTTGCACTTAATTTCAGGGCTTTATTTTTCCTTAAAAAATTAATCTTCTTTCCACATAATAGTAATATTAAAAGAATGTTCATCTTGTATTTCATTTATCTCAAGTTATGCCCATGGAACTAAAATCTTTCTTTTGAGAAACACAAAATCTTCATAAATATAATATTGCATATGTATTAATCTGGGGACTATATAATGCAAGTTCCCTTTTATGAACAGTGCATGTATGTCTTCATCCTGATTTTCAGATCGTTCAAAATACCCTCTCAATTCTATTACATTTAAAAGTCAATAAGTAGACGAACAGTGATCAGGAGTAATTTTGTAATTTTAAATAAAATTACACATATTTATCATTTTACCCTCTCAAATTCAGATTATTTATAATCAAAACTCGTCCCTCTCAAATATTGTTAATTATACCTAAGCCCATTAATTTATTTAATTATTTATAGACTATGCATAAGATATTAAAATTATAAATTATTAGTTTGTTTAAAATTTTAAAAATAAATTTATTTATTTATTATTGAAAGGATCTTATAAAATAAAAAGTATATTCCTGCAAGTAAAGCGGATCCACACCCTAGTTTTTTTATAAAAGCCTATCCAAAATTGAAGTAGACGTTTTTTACAATGATCATAATAGGTTTTTGTTGTAATTCAAGTTTGCTAATCAAATTATTAACAATTTACCATTGTCATCAACCTACCACCTAAGTTTGTACAAATCAACAAAATTCAACAAAGAAGGTTCATTGTGGATCTAGCATTCTTCACATTTGGAAAGAAAGCGACTTTCACTTTAGAACTTATCTAGAGAGCCGGGCCCCTAGTGTTGGATTCGTGCGCAAGGGGAGACTCCCCTGCGCATTTTTAGGAGAAAGAGAGGAGATTTTGAGGAAATCTTGAGTTATTGAGGTGATCTTGAAGAGTTATTGAAGAGATCTTGAGTAGATTTCTCTCATAAAAACATGTAAAGAAGCCTTATCTGAAACGAATCTGACACTATGGGTCTGGCTTTTAAGAAATTTCGTTCACTTTATATGCAATTGCTTTGAATTACAAAGTCCAACATCAAACAAGAATTTGGCTCTATTTTTTAGGACTCAAAACATCAACTTGGAGAAATGTCTAGGTTTCAAACCTGAAACAATTCACCATTATCATGTCATTTGTCAACTTTATGTGCATCAACCTGCTGTAGAGATTGTACAGATCGGCAAATTTAACCACGAAAGTTCATACATCATTTTACCAAAAAAAAAAAAGGTATCCAAACACAACCCAATTACTTGAACACATGGATTGTGATTTTGTTTATCGAGTTAATTTAGATATATGATTTTAAGAAATATTTTGATATGTTAAAAAAATATTGAGAATATATATATATATAATAAAGTTTGAGATATAAATTTTTTTTAAAAAGATGCAAGTAAATACCAAACATGAAACAAACATAAAATCAATATATATTTAGAAAATCAGGAAGTGGTTTTAAAAATCAATAAATAATTAGAACAAATGATAATCAGAAAAAAAAAGTCACAAAATTTACAAAAAAAATTAAAAATTTCTGAATTTTTTTTTTAAATACCTTATAAAAAATGTAAATTTTGATAGTTAATTCATGAAATTGACGAAAAAAAATATTTCATCAAAGAGTTTGTCTACACAATCAAACTTTAAAGTCATTTTATAATCAGACTTGAGTTTTTTTTTTTCATCACTTTTACTCATTCTCTTTAAAATACAATTACAAACATTATCTATAGAAATGGTAGAAGTGTAGAATTGAAATTCACGAAAATATATTCTTTGCAAATCAATTCGAAGTTATGTTAGAGGGTTGGAGTCAAATTTCAAACTTTACCTATATAAATTATAAACTTTTAAAGGTCAAATTGGTCATTTAGAAACTTTCGACTTCTAAATAATCGACGTTTTCTTTTTCCTCTCTCTTCGCTTCGCATGCAACACGAACTAACCGTCGAGAGCGACACGTAGTGACGGTTCGCCAAGTGTGGACTCCTCAAGACGTGACGGAACCCTTCAACGCTCTTTTCATCCTAACGCTGCATAACCGTCGCAAAAGCAAAAAAATGAACAGACGACACATGTGAACTATGCCGAACTTTATGGATTCAGATTTGCGACGCTTGCCACTTGTCCTTCAATCCTACTACGTGGCATTCAGTGTGTCGTATTAGATTTGTGGATTAGTTTACATTATCTTTTGATAGTTACCCATTTATTAGGTGTTTATTTTTGTCATTGAGCTTTAGCTTTTGCTTTGTGTTCTCTATAGCTTAGTTGGTGGTGATAAGACAACATAGTGAAATCAAATTCAATCCATAATGTGGATGTGGTAGTAACTTTTGCCAGTTGGTGCCCATTAGAGCATCCATTGTTTATGGACCTATCATCGTGGCTAGTAGGGTTAAAAATCGAATTGACAGTTCGATTTTTCACTTAAATCGTGAATCAAACTGACTTTGGTCGGTTTTAAAATTTTTAAATTGAAATTGAACCGATCATTAATAAAACTGAATCGATTCTAATTTATGCAAACCGTAACCGAACCGATTTAAATTGGAATAAAACCGAATCGACCGACTATTTAAAACATATTATAATATTTTTACATAAAATATATATTATTTATTATATATATTCCATCGGTTCGGTTTTGTCGATTAAAATCACATAGAAACATAAAATCGAACTGACCATTTTGGTTTTGAATTTTTTTAAAACAGAAATCGAACCGATTTGTTCGGTTTTGATCGGTTTAAACGGTTTGATCAGTTTTTTGTTCAGCCTTAATCGTTTGACAACTTTTAGAAAAATGCTATTTTTTTTGCCGTCATTGCCTTCACAAATGTTGGACCACCTCTAAGATGATAGCAAATGTGGGATTGTAGCACCTTATGTGGGCGAGCTCTGAGACTGGTAGTCCAAATGTGGACATGTTTTTAGACTGACAGAGTATCAGGGGATTATGATCTCACATCTCTGAATAAGGGAAAATGATGTGGTATATACGTGCAGACTTAGATCTCCATAATAAGAGGGTATTTGTTTTTGCTTCTGAATGAATCAAAAGTCTTAATAAAAAGTGGACCGCTTTATTTGGAGTATTTGTTTTTTGAAAATGCTAGGAAACCATGTTTTTGTAACCATGGTGACGTGATGTGATTTTGAAAGAATGATGAAATTCTCAAAGTGTTTATGTGTATCTCGAGGTTGTAAAAACATCCTCTAACGATGCCACATCATCCTGATTATAAAACATGGTTACAAAACCTGGTTCCCTAGCCTCACTCTTTGTTTTTAGTTCTGATCATAAGTTTTATTTCTGATTGGAGTAAGCAACATGAAAGTGTTGATCATTTAGCACTGAATGTTGAGTAAAAATTTTTATAATAATAACCTTAACATAATTTTGTAATGACAATTGTTGCCCCCATCTTCTTAAAAATAAGTAGAGTTAAATTTTGATGACACACGTTTATTCTCTTCATCAAACATTGTGGTTCTACCTACTTTCACAATGACTCAGTAAGAAACTTATCTCATTTATTTCAATCTTTGTTTTTTCTCTCTGTATTTTCGAGTTTTTCTTCTTATCTCTAACTCTCTATCTCGATATATTTTTAAGTTTTTAGCATGTAGTTTTTATGCCTTATGTGTATCAGGAGAAATCAAATCAAATAACTATGTTTGGATTAATGATTTCATCAAATAACTAGAATTGAAATTGTCATTAAAAAACGCCACAGACATATTACTTAGATTCAACAATATTTATGTCATAAAGTTTTTCAGCTCGATGGGGCAAAATTGTCAAACAATTTTCATTTAGTACCTAAAAACAAACACCATTTAATTTTACAGCTTCTAATTAGCAGTCATTCAAAAGCTCGTTCAAAACTTCTAACTCCAATTAAAAGTTAGTTTCTAAGCATTTAAAAAAAATAAATACTCCCTTAGACTCATTTTAAATATGTGCAGGCAGTAAGTTCAAAACAGACAATATCTCACTATGTGGATCAGATTGTTAGTTTTCCGATCCAGTGAGATTATAGTCTCACATGGGATCCTCGCGCCACTTGACATAACGTAAACATTGATGAGTCTAAAACCATCATATTTGATCTTGATGCATCACCTATTTCTACCAGTATTTCAAATTTTGCTCATATTATATAATAATTAATTGAAAAAAAACCTTTCAATATGAACCTCACACATGCCCCACACACACAACCTTTTGCTTATTTTATTTGTTGATTCCAATTATTTGAGACAAGAGCCTATGGTGTCCATTCTCTCTGTTTAGAATAATTAGGAGAAGAGATAATGTTGGGGATTAGGGAATCACACCATGTTTATAGGTGATTATGGAGTTATTATTCTCACCTAATTATCAACCAATTCACATCATCACATGGATAAGGCACCAACTAAGAGAAGATTAACAAGGTTTAGTTAGTTTGATAAGACTCATAAGGAGATTTAATTAGAGCGCGATTTCCATATGATAATCCTTAGGTCAGGTTGTAGGTTTATGCTGTTCAATTAGCTTATTACAGATATCTTGAGATCGCGAATAATGTAAACAAGCTTATTCATATGACTAACATCAGTTGCGGCTACATTTTTATGTTATCGAATTAACTCATCATATACATCTCAATAACAACACGCATCCTCATTTTAGGTTACTCATAGAATCTCAATGCTTTTGTTTTAATTAGGGTTAGAGATCCATCCATCCATTGTTTGTTTGTTTGGCCACCAAATGGTCCTACCACACTAGTGGCTGTCTAGATTGGTGATGAAGTGGAAAGAAAGTATATATATATATATATAAAAAACAGGCAGAGTTACATCGTAAAAGTGGCTAAGTTATGGGCATCCGAGTTAAGTTTTCGATTGATAAAATTATAATACTAGAAAGTCTGAAAAGATAGTAAAGATAGTAAGCGTATAATATTATTGATAATTGGACGCCACATCCAGCATGTGGCCAAAGGGGCTTGTTGCTGATCTTGCTTCAAAATATAGCTTCAAAATGTGTCTGAATCGCTTAGGAGTAGACCTGTTTTCCATTGTTTTGCCTGAATCAAGATAAGAGTTGCTTCAGCTGCGAAACACTCCGGAGTGTTATCATTTGAAATTTGGGCCTAGCCAATGTGGTACTAGCTCAACGATAGACTTGCGACGGATGAAATCACATGTTCAAAATTCGAACCCTTGCATTTGTGGTGGGAGGGGATTAAGAGATAAAAAAAAAAAAATTGGGCCTAAGTTAAAGTAAAGTTAGTTACACAAATTAGGAGAATATTCTATCATGTGATAGATAAATCAAGAAACATGGATTCTTCAATGTTTTTCATGGTCATGCATTGGAAATCAAGGTTTGTCAATTACTTAATTACATCATTGTAGACTACATGAGAGGTTTAGAACTAAAGCTTGATTGAGTGTATCATTTGGATTCCTAAAAATAGTTAAATTATGGCTTGTGCCGAATCTTAAGACCATTTCTTAAACCTCAAAATTTGACAATAAAAAGTACTCAAAAGTCATTTGTATCTATTTATTTATTTATCAATTAACTTCCTTTTCTTTGCGTCGCTTAATTTTTTTTTCATTTTTTCCCCTACAATTGTAAAGAATAAATAGTGAGTGAGGCTAAAGAATCAGATTTTGCAACCAGGGTAATGTAACATCATTAAATAAGGTTTTGTCAAATAAGCTTTTTTACAACCTTGAGATACACATAAATTTTTTGGAGATTTCATCATTCTTTCGAGATCATGTCACATCACCCTGGTTGCAAAAACCTGATTTTCTAGCATTTTTTATACATAGTTTTATAATCGTTTTTCTTTTAATGAGACATCGATGTGGAAAGCGATTTTTCTTTCATAAATTTTAGAAAATGATAAAATATTTTAAAATAAATACAAATTTCCTTCTGTACATCAACATCAAATAGTATTAATTCAATGATCTAACTAAACAATTAAGTGCAAATTATGCTAATCAAATATTTTTAAAATTAATGAAGAAGATAAGTTTTGCACAACAAGGGAAACTTCAAGGGCATGTTTGATTTGTTCAACACGGTTTAGAGAAGTTAATTAGTATCTTAAACCTACGTTAGAGGTACGATTGATTTGTATGGCAAGATCATCAAATATTTCTGAGGTAAATTTGATTTACAAACGGAAAGGACTGAAAAATATTGTGGATGTATGAATATTAAGATTGTGAAATTTGGGCACTCAACAGTTTTCAGAATGGAGACCCTAAATTTTAAAAAATGGGGCTGAGTATGCAAAATCTAGGGTTGAACAAAAAAACGGAATAAACCGACCGAATCAATCAAAACCGAATCAATTAGAATTTAGGGTTGAACTAAAAAACAGAATAAACTAATTGAACCGGCCGAATCGATCAAAACCGAACTGATTGGTTCGGTTTTAGAAAATTCAAAATCAATATGGTCGAATCTATTTTCAGTTTTTATGTGATTTCAACCGACAAAACAAAATAAAGCCTTCCGTTGTTGCCTCATTTGCATGGAGAGGAAACATCACCTTTTTTACTTGGATGAAGAAATACCTTATCTAGCAGATTATCTTTAGGGATACTATCAATCTTTGGAATGACTGTTGGGTTAAGCCAGATTTGATTCTGGAAGATCGTGTCTTTCGCCCTCTTCCTGTCTCTAGACCGCACACTATTCAAGATCTCTAGATTCGCAATTCAACTCAAGAGGATCAATGGATCATCCCTCTTCTTCAATCCTTGTTTCCTGACCTGATCATCAGCGATATTGTGCAAATCCACGTTAGACAGACCATTGAATTGGATAAACTTATCTGGTTACCAGATAAGAGAGGCAAATTCTCGGTCAAAAGTGCAACCAAAACTTTATTTAAGGATTTCCATGCCAGCTCCACTGCCAGATCCCCGTCCGTCCCCTCAGCAATGCCCAAGGCTATCTGGCGCATGAAAGCCTCGCCAAACGCAATTCATCTCCTATGGAAGCTCAGCCAGGATATCCTACCAACCAGGACCAATCTTGTTAAACTTCATGTGCCCCTTGACAATGTTTGTTGCTTCTGTCAACAACATGACGAAGACGCCATTCACCTATTTTTTTTCTCTGTCCATTTATTCTCAAAATGTGGCACCTCACCCCTCTCCCCATCGACTAGGACAAGGTCATCCGCAATCATCCACCAAATATTTCGCATCTGTTAGGGTTCATGTGGATCACGACCGACAAGCACCAGTATATGAGAGATGAAATGCTTGCTCAATTCACTGCTGTGCTCTATACCATTTGGCAGGAACACGATAATATGATTTTTAAATACGATTTTTAATCGAAGAATCGTTAGTTCCAATTCGTTCCTTGCTCAATTCTATAATACCTGGAATGCTTGGAATCGCCAATCGTTCAACTCGCTCTCGAACAAATCCCCTCTGGGCAAGGCCGTGACAAAGATCAGCTCGGTGTCCTCCATTATCAATTTCCCCTCGCTCCAGACTATTCCTGGAGTCAATCTCCCCAATTCCTCTAACCCTCCTTATGGTCCCTGGCCTGAAGAGGAAACCAAACTCCAGAATCATATTCACCTTCAACTCCAGTTAGTCAGAAATCATCATTTAAATACTAGATCTAATTAGCATAATTTGTTCTGCTTACTTTAAATCCAGATACATTTATTGTCACTTATGATGTGAATTTCTTTGATATTTATAAACAGGGAGCAATAAGGATTTTTGCAGCCACGATCTCTGGTGAAGTTCTAGCGCGAGTAGCATGCTCTCTCCTAGGCAGATCCATGACAACACGATAGTAGAGTTGCTTGCAGCCGAAGTTGCTATTTTGTTGATCCAGGCAAGGAATGTGATTTCTCAAAATATGTTGAAATTTCACGAAATATTTCCTATCTGGAAGTTACCGAAATCTGAAATATGTAGAATTTTTTCTAAGAAAAGAAATAAATATTTTAATCTTCATATATTTTAACATGCTATAATGTTATTTTAGTATCAAAAGTTTGTTATGTGAGTGATTCTTATGTAATATATAATCTATATGACAATACGAGTCGTATGAGACTTTTTTGGTAGTATTTAAGAGTCTAAAATGCATAATTTATATTGTTAAACTCAAAATCACAACTGAAAATTTTACGTTTTTCTACACAACGAAATATTTCTTAAAATTAGGGGACCGAAATTAAATCGAAAAACAAAATCACACCTTGGATCCAGAAACAACAGTGGAAGATAGGATTTCTTTTGGGTGATTCTGGCATGCTTACCACCATTTTATATGAAGACAACCAGGTTCACTGGACAGCCATGCACTGGATGTAATATGCTATTATTAATTGTATTAAACGTCTTTTGTCATTCCATTGTAATTGGTACTGTAAACATATTCCTAGGGAACTCAATGTTGAAGTTCACACACTGGCAGCAACAGTGGGACGCAATATGTATAACATGTCTATTTAATCTATATGCATTATGCTTTTAACAAAGAAAAAAAAAGAAGCAAGTTTTGCTTAAGGACTAGTAATAAAGCGAGGGTTGTCTGAAATGCCCTCGTTTGTAGAAAGGGGTTGTGATATTTTCCCATCTTATTTTCAATAAAAATCTTTTGTCCTCGGCCTATATATATACATATATAATTTATTTATTTTCTCACCATGAGGCGAAAGCTGTGGAAGCTCTTACATCAAAGGTGAAACTGGTGGTGTGTAATTTGCACGAAACAAAGCAAACTCAAATGTTAATAATCATCGATAAGCCCAATTAGGTGAACTACACATCTTTAAATAATGAGCTCAGTGTCCATGAAGTTAGATTAGCCTAAATTAATATCCATTGATGTCAAGAGTCTTGTTACAGGAAACAAAACAACTAAACCAATTGGGCAAAAGTGAAGCTTCTCCTCACTACAAGTCTCAATGATCCCAAAGAGAAAGGAACCCTACTCAATTACACCTATAGCCACCCTCATTGGACTTCAAATTTTCTCCGCCAATCTTTTCAATTCTCCTAGAATGTTGATCATCTCTCTATCTCCATTGTTTGAAGTCAAGCTTGACATGTTCTAAGAAACATGTTTGAGTGATTATCAATGAGTTTTAGTGATTGAGATTGCATGATTGTAATGTATTGCAAAATACAGCTATTGGTTTGGCTTGTTTTCATGTGTTATTGAATCCTGGAGATGGTATAAAAGGGTATATACCTTCTTCACATGTTGAGGAAATTGTGAAATTTGGTCCCACGTTCTCATGCTTATAATTGACTCTTCCTAACCTAAATTTTGACTTAGTTTGTGATCTAATTTTGGTTTTGCAAGAGGTTCTGCAATTAGGATGATGTAATATGATGGGGCGTTATCTGAAGATTTTCTTATCCGTCCTAATAGAAAAATAATCCTATTTCTAAAAATAGTCAACTAGCTTATTCTATTGTTGCTATAGACTCGGATTAATTTTTGCTTTATAAAGTATTTTTGTAAAGGTTCTCTTGGAATGGGTGTTTTATACACTAACCACACGCGCGCGCACACACACACTGATAATCCATATCATCAAAAGAATTAGCTGTATGATTCCCATACTCAATAGATGATTAAAAATTGACATCATCTCTAACCCTAACCCGACGTTACCAACAAAACAAGATCGCCGATTGACAGTGCCACATACACTACTCAGTATTTTCTGCATCAAATATCTTCTGCTGGTCCTCCAAGTAATCTTTTTACGATAATTTTTTCTTCTTTGACAGCCTAAATGCAACTCTTCGTAGCATTATCATCATTGAGCATTAGATTAGGTCATTATCCTAAAACAAAAGGTTAAAAAAAAACCTTTTTCTTTTCTAGTTTAGATTTGAATACATCAGTTATGTCTATCACTCACAATAGAAGATCACATCCAAAGACGCGTTCAAACCCTAGGCTTATGATACCATTTATCGAAGCTTAACTAAATAAACATAATAACATATATTGGTGGTCCAAAAATGCATTCAAATCCTAGACTTGTGATACCATTCCTCCTCGAAACTTACCAACTTAACTAAATAAACATAATAACACATACATTGGTGGTAAAGAAATAACAATTTGCAGAAGTTCAAGATTCATGTCCATAGTCTAAATATACACATCCATGGTCCATATTCTAAAACTAAAACTACCTGAACTTCTGAAACCCCAAATCTAAAAAACAGGCAAATTCAGAACACAGAAAGTAAAAACCAAATCAAGTAACAATTTTTACCAACAGGTAAGTCAAAAAAAAAAAAAAAAAATACTGATACCCAAAACAAAAACCTAACTCTTGATTGATGTCTAAAATATCTATAATCCTGGTTATATTTACACATTGACTATGCAAAACTAAACTATCTAAATCTAAACTTCTAAAACCAAACCCCATGTCTAAAAAACCAGGGGAGATTTCACTTTACAGAAACAGAAACATAAAGAAAGAAACCAAGAAAGTTTCAAACCTCTAAAAAAAAAAAATTCAAGAAACTGTAAGAGCACCCGCACCACCGTCAGGGGCAGAGGAACCACCATTCATCAAGCAAAATCTGGTGGGTCTAGGCTGGAAATTCCGTCTCCGGCGACAATCGCTCCGAGATGGGTTGATGATCTGCATCAAGAATTCCTTCACAAAATTCACCTTAATTGTCACAATCTTATTGATTGAAGAGGCTGTCAACGATGTCGTCGAAGAAGATCGATGATTTGATGATTTTACGGAGAATTTACGGTGGAGGCAGCAGCGGAATGAGCCTGGGTGGGTGGTGGGGGAGCAGAGACACTTGCGTGGGGTGGGTTTGGTTGCCATGAATTCAATTTTGGTTTGATTGAATTTTCAAGAAATTTTGGTTTTGGATTTTTTTAAAGAGAGAGTGAAAAAATTTGGAAACTGTGGAGGTGTGAAGAAGTTGTGGGGGTTTTATAACCTTGTTTGGTGGTGTGTTTTTTTACTTTTATGCACTTGACGTTTGATGAATTTACGAATCTGCCACCGTATTTAGTTCGACACGTTGCATTCATGAAGGAGAGGTTTCCTCTTTTGACAGAATTGTTAATCACACCCACGATATTTGTTGATACCACCATTTGAAAAAAAAAAACATAAAAGGGTTAATTAGCGATATCTTTATTATAAATAAGAAATTAGCGGTGACCTCTTAAATATGATAAATTAGGATCACTGTTTGAAAATTTTTAAGTGACAAAATGGAGGCGTGATCAATCTGAGAAGAAAATATAATTTTTGTTTAACATGCACTATTAATTTGCGAGATACAAGTCTATTCGCGAGGTTTTGTTATGTTTAATTTTTTGATCCATTGAGATTTCCTCAAGTTTGCAATTTATTTTGATACTTTAGAAGAATTTTGAACCTTAATTTTGCAAGGGGCAATTTTGTCACCGAAAAAATACTAATTAATCATATCTAGAGGGGTCATCAACACACATAATTGCTCAGGATTGGAGAATATTAAAGTCTTGATGGTTTGCATTATGGTGTAGAGATTCAGTTTCTACTCAATTTAATTGATACTTGATTTTTTACAATTTATTTACTGTGGTTTTGAAAAAAAAAAATGTGGTTGTACAGAGTAATTTCTTATGGAGTTGGGATTTTGTAGTTTACATAATGGTGTAGATTATCTTAATTCTTTTATCTAATGAGAGAAATTTGTGGAAATGGTTATTAGAGAGTAGAGATTCAAGGAGTAAAATGATGGACTTGGTATTAAGTGTTTGTATATTAGTCAAAATCTTTTTTATCTTTGAGAGATAAGTGGGAGGTAAAGTTTATTTGTTTTAGTTTTCTAATTTTTTTTTTTTTGTAAAATTTTACTTTAGTAGGTTAGGGAATCAGGACGATCAGGTGATGTTTTTTACAACTTCGAGATACACATAAACACTTTGAAATTTTCATAATTCTTTCAAAATCACGACACGTTACCTTGGCTACAAAAATCTGATTTCCTAATACTTTCAATTTACTTTGTCCTTTTTAAAAAAAATAAAAACATTTCCTAGTACTTTCGATTTCCTTGTTTGATTTTTTAGTCCTTCCTTCATCGTTATGAATCATGTTGTACCACAATGTTTTGAACCATTATTGAAGCATTGATATCTCATCTATAAAACTGGGGTCATTGCAAAGATAAAGAAATTAAATTTCTCAATAAAACTATATACTGCAAGCACTCAACTTTCATTATATTTATATAAAGATTTTAAAACATATTATATCAAAAGGCTCTCTCTTTCCCACACCCCCTTTCTCCTTTTTCTTTGTAGAAAGGAACAACAGAAAGATATGAATGATTTTCTTGAAGGATAAAAGTAGAATAATAATTGGAAATAATGATAAAAGAATGGAGAACACTTAGAACACAGATAGGACATGATCCCAACATTTTGTTAGGTTGATGTGGGTGGTAGCCCAATCTATCTTTGCAACTTCAAATGACACATAAAGTGGTCGCTTACATTGTTATATTAGGTTGGTATAGATGGATAAAGTTGGCTTTTATCATAAATAGAGTGTATGAAATTGATACTACTAGATACATGTGAGGTCAATTGCACACATAGACACACAAACAACCCTATAATTATTGGGGAATCAACTCAGCATTAGACTTATGGCGGATAGAATCACATGTATTATGGGTTTATGTAGCTATTGGGCAAAAAACATCGCATCATCTATAGCTCAAGTAGTAATTACTTTTCAGGAACCTCCATGGAAATGCTCTTTAATGGAAATGCCCGACTCTTTGTAAAGTTTATTGGAAAACTCGTTGTCGGATTTAATCAATTGTTATTTGTTGTTCAAATTGAATGGTTTTGTTTTTGTAATTTTCTAACCGTTCCAAATTCTGACCTATTGAATTCTGCAAATTCAATTATTTTCGTTCTACCTTAAAATCCTCTACTTCCCTTTTCCACTTTTTGTAAGCTGGTCGTGGCTTTTTCCAGCCTTTTCAACGACACTGCCCTGTAATTCTTCTGAATTTCGAATAGATAAAGTTGGTTTTTATCACAAAGAGTGTATGAGGTTGATACTACTTGATACATGTGAGATCAATTGCACACACAAACAAACCCCATACTTGTTGATTTCATGACCACCAAAAGATATCGACATCATACCAAATCCTTTCTATACCCTCATTCAAGGCAATTGGCGAAGCCCAACTATACAATGCTTACTCCCCTCCCATCCACTAAAAATGTTGAGGTTAAAGCAACAAAGGATGTGTCATTTTTATTTATTTTTAATATTTTTTTTGGCTGATGTTGTTGGATTTATAAATTGGATTTTAACACGCGATATTTGAAAGAAGACGCTATCTACGATGGTGTACACTATGTGTGATTCCTTTAACAACATCACCAGCACACATTGTCGATTGAATTATCAAGTGCTAATTAAGGATTATGATTTCATTTTTCGAGGTAATTTCGATAAGTTGATTTTAAGAAATATTTTGTTGTGTATAGAAAAAACGTAAAAATTTCGGTTATAATTTTGAATTTATCAATATAATTTAACCATTTTAAACTCTTAAATACTAGATAAGAGTACTACAAGATTCATAATGTCATATAAACTATATATTGCATAAGAATCACTCATACAACAAAATTTTAATACTAAATTAAAGTTAAAATGAGTTAAAAAATATAGGAAAATTGAGATTTATCTAACAAAAAAAAATAATATTTCAAATTTCGAAAGAAATTTCGATAACTCAAAAAAGAGAAATATTAAGTGAAACTTCGACATTTTTCGAGAAATCACATTCCTTGGTGCTAACATTATTTGTAATTGGCAGTTTTAGAAAAATATCCACCCATGCCAAGCTATATTGTTTTCATCGAGATATAGAATTAACTAATCTTACCAATATATAATTAACATTATTAGCTATATTGTGAGAAACTCAACATCGCTATTTTTTTTTTCAAAGCTTCAAGCCAAGGCTTCTTTTCATACTATTACGGATACACATATAATGAAAAAAATTGGACCTCATAATCAATTCTTACCATTGTATCGACTATGGATCTGAACCATAGACGTAACGATGTTTATATAAAGAAGATTTTGCTTAGCATGTTCTATATTCTTGACAAAGATTGAGATGATTGAAAGTTGCAGTAGTCCATTCTGTGGGCTGTTGAAAAAATTTGAGATCATTTTCAGAATGGACGGCAAGTTAAGACACTGAAGTTGATTGATACCTAAGTATGTGTGTTATGAGCTATATAGATTGTGTGTAATGTTTTCTGTACTAATCAAGGAAATTTTACGAGTATTTTCGCTGTACAAAACTTACCGATCCTTTGTTTTATTCGTTTAAGTAATTAATTAAGATACAATAATTGATTCCTCAAACTTTAAAAAGCCATCTGTTTGGACCACTTAATGAAATGTTATAGTCATCAAAGCATCCTAACAAAATTGTTTGATTTATTATCCGAATAACAACAATCTTTCTTTAATAGTTTTGTATGTTAGGTTCTCGTCAGTTTCAAATCCAAAAATTGTTTGTCCATAAGTGGAATTTGTTTGCCTTATCTGAATTTGTTATCGCGCGTGCCTTTGTTGTTTTGTCATCTGCAGTACAGTGCACCTATTTGCTAAACTTATCTGATACCTAATGGATTGGTTTTCGGAAGCAAAGCACACATTCAAATCCTTTATGCAATGTAATTCATTCGAAACAATGTAACAGGTGTTGCAGAATAGCATGTCAAACCAAAGAAAATGAACAAGAATCAAAACCCTGTTAACTCAGACTAGAAAAGCAACCAAATGCAAGTTTTACATATATAAAACGTAGTTCTAAATTAAATAAAAGCAAAAAAATGTAGCAGAGACAATTTATACATAGAAGGACGTTCTTCGTATAAGAAAAATATTTCTTCCACACAGTAAACCTCAATTTACTACACGAAAACTGAAACAGGAAGCATTATATGCACGAGAATCACGTTCAACTGCAAGATGAGCATTACTGAAAATGAAGATGGAGAATGTAACTTTCAGAAGAGATGTTTGAAAGGACCCTTTACTTATGTCCATCGACCTTTCTAGTGTAGACACGGTGTCGCCTCTCTCTTGCATAGATTATCCAGAATATCAAGGACAGCATCACAGCAGATGAAACCATTGACAACCCAATATAGGTCCAGTCACTATATTTCTTAAGTCCTGGGCAATGTGCCTCACTGATGTCACTGAATGTCTCGCGCACAAATGTGCAATCTAATAAATCCACAAGGAATGGGCCATATTGAATTAATGCATAGCTTACATTCACCACCATTGACATCTGTTGGTACATATCAGGATTCAAGCGACCAACTGTGGTACAAATACCAGCTCCTGAAACTTGACATACATATGGCTTCCAAACCTGCGAAAGAAGCAAGTGTTTGAAGATTGTAGTTAGCTAACCAAGTAGATGGTTTTCTTTTGACTTACCTCTGTTGCATTGCTAATATCTACTTCATCACTTCCGCATTGTCGATCCGTCGTGTCAGCATTATATGGGCTGCAGAGCACAGGCACCAGTGGACCAGATTGGTTGTAGTAAACAACAGGGAAGTTGGGTGAGAAGTTTATGTTGGAAATATTGGTAATGACTTGGTTCACCACATCTGCGAGTGTGTTGGTGACTTGTTTGCTTCGTACCCATGTCTCATTCGCAGTAGCACCATCCACGCAGGGGAGAAGATCGTCAAGAGCTGTATGGGCAGCAGGGTGTTGGACCCACTCGTCCATAGCAACACAAGTATCCCCCACCACACTAAAATGTGAATATTAACAAAAATCGTGTTAGATTGCAATTAGCATCACAACCACCATAGTCTAGCAATACATAAACATTTTTTTAACGAAATTCGGTATCTTAAATGAACATTTCCTTTGTAAGTTCACAGGTTTCTTCACAGCGATTACCAAGCTTTGTTTTGCTAGCTACCCAGGTGTGTCATGCCTTTGTAAACTAAGGACTTCAATGAGTTTTAGCATTGATTATAGTTTCCAGTAAGATATCTGCCAGTGACTTCTATTCTCAGATAAAATGCTTTGAGATCGAACTCTAGAGTCTAAACATTGAGACCAAATCCAGTGTAAGGGGGGATGAAAGTAAATGGAGAAAGCACAACAATGACGAAGAGATATGAGACAGTAATCTGGCTTGATGAACAACTTCAGATTGTCTCAAATACAAGTGTTGGATACTCTCATCTCACGAAAATCTCAGAATATAGGTCTAAAATAAAATTTTATAAAGATGACGATGATTGGGAAATACAGTCTACGTAATGTATCACTGTTCAACTTTATGCAGTGCAAGAAAACCTATAAATAATTATCGGTTAGACTTACTTGTGTAAAAAGAAACAGATTCCACTAAGAATAAATGTTGCTGTAACAAGTATCCATCCTATCACCACTAACCTGCACCCATTTAGTAACAATCACGCCATGAATGAAACTTATATTCAATGATAATAGAACGTAAACTTCAAAAATCAAACGTGGTGCAGATTATCTAACTCACAGGGAGACAATTGATTGCAAGCCACAAAGAGATAGCACTGCAGGAAAACACAATGTAAACATCAGCTTTCTTCTTTTTTTTAGAGGCAATAACTTCAACTTCGGCTAGGGAGAAACCAAATACTAAATCTTTTAGGGAATTGGGTGACATGAAAACTTCCAAGAACTGATTTTTAGAGGATGAATCTGCTTACAGAATCCAACAACCGCCAAAAAGAGCATTATGGCAGAAAGGACGATGAGACTCACTCTTCTGCATGTTCAATGAGCCACATATCAAACAGACGAAAAGATAAAAATGCAGCATAATAAGGGAAGTGGCACTCTAGAGGAATAACATACATTTTATCCAAAAATCTGAGTATTTTATGAGTGTTCTCGTCTACGCGAGTGGAAATTGTGTTAAGATTTTGAGAAACCATCGTGACAACCTGGTCAATTTGGGTTTGAATTTCCGCAGGTAGAAATACATTACGAACTTGTACATTCTTCGCTGCAGCAAGATATGATGTCACGTTTCCAAGGTTATCAAAAGTGTATTGTGCTTTGCTCACAAGATAGAGCAAGGTCTCTGCTGTCTCCTCATGAAATTTTTCATTACCAGTGTACAAAACGCCACATCCAATGCTGGGAACAACCAAAATGAAACAATGTTAGGTCATGAGAGATCCAACAAAACAAGTATAATGTCAAACGAAAGAAAGAAGAGAAATGGAAGGGTGAGACTAACAAGACGGCTAATGTGAAGAGTACAAGCAAAATAAGGGAAATGACGTAAGCTGCTTGAGAGTAGCCATAATGCTCTTTCCGGCAGCAGCAAGAACAACAACATAGGAGCATTAATGTCAGCCCAAATAATAGAAACCAGGCTGCAGCAATTCCAAACAGCGGACCAGCAGTAAAACCTACAGACTGCAATCAAAGTTGATAAACAATATTAGCCAAACCATACAAATCCGACACTAGTTAAGAAAAACTCGTAAAAGATAATAATTCAAGGCTATTGAATAACTCTCTTCATTGTAACTGAATAAGAGATTATCTATATTTTATAGGAATCTCAAAAGCAAAACTCAAATTTAGAAACTAGTAGCTTATCCATAAGAAGCAACATGAAGGTGGAGGATGTAACTTCAGGACTCCAAAAACTTAAATGTCAATGAGAGCAAGCAACGATAATATTCCATTGAAGCATCATGAACTCAATAAGTAAACAGGACCCAAATGGGATTATTGACATACGAATTCAAAATGCCACATCCTATATAAAAACAAGAAAATTGCAGATGACATAACGAACCAAATTTCTATATTTTCAATAGTTATTAATAACAAGATGTTCTTGAATAAATAAATAAATCCCATATAAATCAATGAAGAAAGAGTCAAGAACTCACCGACCAGTAATGCTTGTTACTGATATTCCATCCACCGGTGTATCTTTTTAAACCATTCAAAGGGTCTTTTCTATTCGTTCTATTTGCAGCTAACACAAGAGTCTCGGTTGGTAAGCCTGTCCCATTTACGACCTTCTTCTTCAACCATGGAAGCATATCTTCCAACTGTCCTTGAGCTAAGATAACAAAGAAATCCCATTTCAGCGCCAAACTATGCCTATTTATTTTTTATTTTTTATTTATATACTGTTTTAAGGCATTGGTTGTTTTCGAAAAGTAAGTAAACACCCGATCCTTAAATGAAATCGCCAACAATGTACTACAAAACCCACATTTTTCTGCCAGGAATGGAGAACCCTTTTAACTGTAGGAAAAAAAATCACTTCAGAAATAAACTTTACCTAGTTTGGGTAAATCACTCAAGTCATTAATTCCACGACTAGATGCCCATTGAAACACGTCGTCTTGAGCTAAGAAAACAAAAGAACCCCAATTCAGAACCAAACAATTGTTAATTGTTATGCATCATTCATAGAAAGAAATCAACAACAACATGATACAAAAACTACATTTTTTTTCTACTAGAAACTGAGAACCACATTGAGATGATTGATATGTAGATGAAAATATACCTTGTTGGGGTAGTTTATGAAGGTTTTCAGGATCAAAAGCTTCATGTGAACCCACTGAAATCACCTGTTGTTGAACTTTAAAAAAAAAAACCATTTCATAATTAAAGAATTTTTAAAATTCAACAATACAATGTGCTACAAAAACTCCATTTCTTTCCTAAAATCAGAGAACCCATTTCTTGAAAATCAATATAGAGATGAAATGTACCTTCTGGGGGTAATTGTTTAAAGCTATCAAAACCTAAATCTTGAGGAGGAGTAGACCCTATTGAAACCACCTGTTGTTGCACTATAAAAAACAGAGGAACCCCATTTCATAACAACAAAATGTGCAACAACAAAACCTACAGTTTTTTCAAACCCCTTTCGACAAATTCAATATGGAGATTAAATTTACCTTCTGGGGGTAGATTTTTCTGAAGCTCATTTCCTCCTTGGGAAATCAATTGAACCACCTCTGCAAAAAAAAAAAAAAATTAAAATTAAAAAACCAAGTGATCATGCATGAAAAAATCAACAAAACCTTGAGAACCCATGAAACACACACCTTGTTTGGGTACATTATCTAAGGCTTCTTTGGGTACATTATCCAAGTTGACAGGCAGATTATTCACCAAATCTTGTCCATGAGAGGAAAATAATAATATAGAAAATATGAGGATAAAGATTGGAAGAATGAATTTTAAAAAAACCATCATGGATGGTAAGGATGGTTTATTTCTTCTTCTTCTTCTTCTTCTTCTTCTCCAAAACCTCTCTTGATTCTTGATGCTTATCAGGTTCTGTTTTTTGAATGAACAGAGCAGATATTTGAGAATCAAGAGGGGTTCACATGTTGAAGGGGGAAAGAAAATGAAAAGTTTTATTTGGGTTTGAAATTAAATGAAAGAAGTTGAAAAGGAAAGGATGATTGAATGGTTTTTTTCTGTTACTATTTTTAGATGGGAGGATCTTATGGAGGGTCAGGTGCCATGCATTCATGTGATTGGTGTATTTATTGTTACGAAACTGCCCCTTTTTCATCATTTTTAATTCCAATATTAGTAGAATATTATAGGTTTTTGTATATTTTTATACGAGGTATTAACTCAGTTAATAGGCTTGTGACGGATAGTTTCACAAGTTTAGAGTTTAAAATGTGTCCACTCCATTTGAAGGGGAAGGGGAAATTAAAAGGGTGTATTTTTAGTAGAGTAAATTTCGAACTCTCGAAAACGTCTTCGATCATATTAGACAATTCCCTTCATATCCACATCCTCTCCCTCCCTCTTTGTATCCTTACGTCCTCCTCAATTCCAACTTCTTTGATCGTCTCGATTGCCCTCTTAATCACTGATTGCCGCCAGTAGATTTCAACCACACCACACCGGTTGACTTCCTCTAGCATCCTCCTCCAGCCTCTTTTATTTACGTGCAGGTATCGTGCTTCCATTGAGATTTTGTGGGATGCATGGAGGTTTAAATTCGATTTGTATCATGAGATCTTTTTACGATTTTCTTGCTGCAAATGTTTGATACTTATAAATATAGTTTTATGAAATTTTGTAAACAATAACATACGAGGGGTAATTTGGTCATTAATAAAAATAACTCTGTTATCAATGTTGTAGGAGGAAACGGCTAGTGAGAATGGTGAAGAAGGTCAAAAGCGAGGGAAATAGAGCAGACAATCTTTCGGTTCTTTTGAAACTGGCGCGCCTGGTTGTGTAGCTTTTAATGATTTTGTCTCCATAGTGCTGTCTTCTCTGTTCACCATATTAATGTGTATGTGTGTTATTTTTGCTTGCTTTTATTATGTAGAGGTAAAGAGTACATACTTCAATCAAGCTTTTCTGATTATTTTCAGGTCTCTTGAATGGGAACTGATATCTCAATCAATGGCATAAAGTTTGGGAAAATATTCCTTATGGAAAGGATACATGTCTTATGTCTACTTAGTCATCGATCGCACATGCATGTGTTGGGTAATACGAATAATGGTATCACCAGGTCACGGGGTCGAATTCAGTCAATGGCATATGGGGATAAAAAAAGAAAACACGGGCTCTTGTCAGTATCTTTAGGTCCAATACAAAGCCCAAAACGTTTGCATCAGATTGAGAATTTCTAGAGTAATTCACTACCCACAAGACACAGGCCCATAAGGCCCAGTTCGAATTTCTCTCAAATAACTTGGTTTCTCTCCTTCGAGGATCCTAAAATTTCTTTTTGAAATGATGGCTTTCAATTAATTTAGATCTTCAAGCTGGGTTTGAACTCATAACCTAGTGATACCATCCGCCAAACTCTAACCGTTGAGCTGTCATGCCATTGACAAAATTAGGTATTTTATATGAACTATCTTCGAATAACATGATCAGTGAAGCTCGGTGATAATCACATAATTATAAGATTATTACCTCTTATTATATTTTTGTTAATCCTTATTTTTATCTTATTTTAGATTAATTATTAAATTTTTGTGTTTTGTAGAATGTGGAGTTGTAATGAAGAAATCAGAGAAAAATGCAATGAACAAATCTCGTACGGTGATTTCAGAGGAAGTGAAGGTGAAAATAGCCTAAGCCATAACCTAAACTCAAAACCAAACCCAAAATCAAACCCTTAAACCCAAACCCAATTCCAAGCCCAATCAAACCCTAGGCATATTCTCTCAATTATCCAAGATTCTGATTTGATTTAAGCCTTAAATCACTCATTTAACCCTCCCCTCAACTTGTTCATATTCATTTTTTCTTAATTCTCTATAAATACAAGAGAAATGAATGAGAAAAGGAAGGAGGAGAAGGGAATCAATGCTCAATAGCCAAAAACAAATCATCTTTCCTTCACAAAGTGATTCTTATCACCATCCCAACCAAGCAAATCTCGGTTTTTTATCCTTCACCCCACTGAAATAGGGGCGTGACAACCCTGTTTCACTTCACCTCGCCATCCTCCAACAACCAAAGTCGCCACCACCATCAGACACCACCTCCTCACCCTGTTTCGCACACCCACAGCCGCCACAATTTCCTTGTTCCTCTCCTCATCCCCTGTTCTCACCGTCACAAGCTGCGCAACACAACCAACGCTGCCACCACTCTGTTCCACCTCGCAACAAAGCCATCACCGCCATCTCTCGACAGAGCCATCACCGCCATCTCTCGACAGAGCCAGACAGAGCCATCACCGCCATATCTCGGCACTCATTTCTCTCTCGGCCTCTCTTGTTTTGCAACCTCTCTATCTTTCTCCTTGTCTCCCTCTCTCTCGACCACCGTCACAAATAGCCACCATCACCCACCACGAAACAGAGCAGCAACCGTGAACTAGAACAGAGAAGCAGTACCGGAGCAGAGAAGCAATTGTGAACTGAAAGAGAAGCAGCAAGGAATAACAAAGCTCGCAAGAGTACTGGAGCCGTTCGGAGGGAGAAAGAGCTCGCGAGGAGCGAAAACGAAAGGTAGCGCGAGCGACGCTGCTCGCTGGAGACGAAGGTGCAGGATTTTCGGGTGGGAAACAACTGATTTTCGAATCAGTTGGTTATTGGCACCCCGAGATTCTGTAAGAGCAGCCACAAAGCGTTTATAACATTTTCTCGGAATTTGTGTTCAGATCACCTGCTGATCTGCTGAGTACCACCGCACCGAGGCGGCGACAAACCAAAAGGGTTGTATAATTTATTTTAATTTATTTTACTGACTTAAATGCTTAATTGTTAATTACAATTTTATTTCAAAATTTTGATAAATTGCTTTTACCTTTCATGTTCGATTAAAACTTGATATGTTTAGTAGTTAGATTCACATTTTATCAATATTCTAAGCATGTGCTAAAAATTATTAAGTTTAGACTTTGATTAAGTGTGCCTTAAAAAGACACTTAATGCTTGGTAAAAGTTTATTTGCTTGAGATAAATTGTTAATGTTTGACAGAAACTTGATATGATTGGAATTGAATTTTAATGATCACATCTTCGGTGCAAGCAATGGATCTTCATCCCTAAAGCTTCTCGTTTATAATTTCAGTAATTTAGATTTAAATATATTTGCTAACTCATTGGTGAGTCCAAATTCCACAAAATCCATCTCATCCATCTTTTCCTTTTATTTTATTTTTCTTATTTTTAGTTCAGTTTTAAAAATACTGTAACCCCATTTTTCTGTAAATTAGTTTAGATAAATTCTAAAAATTCAATTGCATCCACTTTCCTCGTAGGATCGACCCGTACTTGTCGTTGTCTACCAGTTAGACACCGTGCACTTGCGGTTATTACAAGTGAGTCAAATTGGCCTATTTATTTAGGCCGGTTAAGCCCGCAACACTTGGCTAGCCATATATCAATATGCTAATCCAACAAAACTCTTCACAATCACAACCATTGTTGCTACTCTCCATGTTGGGAAATTCTAAATGGCGAGGGAACCAGCGAGGGAGGGGGGTGAAGTCGTTCACCCCCTCGAGATGCGTGACAACACGTATCTTGAGGCGCTTTCACGCATCTCGAGGGAGAGTGAACGACTTCACCCCCTCCCTCGCTGGTTTCCTCGCCCCTTCCCTCGCTGTTTAGACAAACCCCTCCATGTTTAAGTTCCAAGGTCTCCAACAACAAAGGATCTATATATATAGAGGGTCATTTTAAAAATGCAATAAGTTTAGGCCAAAACGTAGTATCCTAATTGTAAACTTATACCTTTGACTATATATCTATTTTCTTTTATTTTTTGATGGTTGATTATTCCATTGGAAGTCAAAATGAGGCTCGAACATCAGTTAACGACCTATAATAAGTTGGATGGCATGTAAGAGGCCGTTTGATCTAAAAACCTGTACATTCCGACATTTTCTATTGGTGATCTCATCTCTTTTTGGCATGATTTTTGGTGTAGTAACCAATCTCTGAAGGATTTGTTTTCAATGTTGTTTATCATTAACAACAAACAATATGGGAGTGTGAGCAATTTTCGGTTTAATGGCAATTTTTGGGATCTTTCCTTTCGAAGACCCCTAAATACTGGGGAGCTAGAGAAGGTCGCCAATTTAATGCATCGGTTGGATAGACAGATGCTCTAAAAGGGATTTGATTGTCTGGTGTGGAAGGGTAAAGGTGTGGGCTTCTCGGTGAAATAATTTTATGATATGTTGGCTGTCTCTCATTATGAGACTCACTCCAACCCCTTCATTTCCTCTCACAAGAATCTGGTATGGGTGAAAAATCTTTTTTCTCGGATAAATTTCTTTAGTTGGTTAGTGTTGCATGAGAAAATCTTGACTAAAGATATGTTAAGGAAAAGAGGAATCCAAACAAGGAGTCTTTGTGTGCTTTGTAATGAGATTGACAAGATGCTGGATCATTTGATGCTTCACTGTAGATTCTCCAAATCCATTTGGAGCAGTTTCTTGTCAGAATTTTGTTTGAGTTTGACGTTTCAAGGCTCCATTTTAGATTGGCTAAGTTGGTGGTCCAAAGCTAATCCTTCCCAGCGGGTGGAGTGGTTATGGCGTAGGGTTCCTCACGTACTCATGTGGTGTGTGTGGAATGAGAGAAATAAGAGGGTATTTGAAGGGCTCAACAGATCAGAGCACTCTATCTTTATTGAGATTAGGGAATCGTTGTGGATGATGGGTTCGACTTGTAATTTGTTTAGGGATTTGGTTTTTGACACCTTCATGGTGTCTTGGCATTCCTTGATATAGGAATGTTTCCCTTTGTATTTTGTTTCATTTTCTTTCTTTAATAAACATCTTCGTGTTTGGCCAAAAAAAAAAATTTTAAATATATATATACACCATCTATAGCTTGTATCATTCGACAAAAATTACCACTCAATTACTAACATGACATATAAAAGTTACTACTAATTAACTTAAACTACCAACCAAAGTCACAAAAATTACAACTTTTAACACCATAAGTTACTAAAATGCACCATACATCCAAAACACTTCGGTGCATAGAAGATTTTGCAACAAATCAAACCATTCAACCTAATCTCATTACGCCTAATGTATAAACTATTTTCGAGGGGTTATAGCTTAGTTGGTAGAGCTCCGCTCTTGTAGTTGGGTCGTTGTGATTACGGATTGAATGTTTAATTGTCCAGGCGGTAATGATAGTATCTTGTACCTGGTGATTTGCTGGGACAAGAAAAAATGGGGAACAACAACACTTGGAGAGCTTTTCACATGAATAGCCCCCTTTGTCCAAAAGAAAGAAAGAAAGAAAGAGAAGACAAAAGTGGAAACCCTAAACTATATCAAGTTGGGTAAGATGAGCAACCAAGAGTGGAAAACTTTGACCAGTCAATCTAAAATTTAAATAACTTAATTGTCTATAGTTTTGTACTACTAGTTAAAAAGTAAAATAAATCAAAAGGGATCCCTTAAAATTCAAAAAATAGTCTAATTTAAAAAATAGTTTTCACTAGTCCTCCTACAAGAGATGCCAAAGATTAGTAGTGTTTTTTAACAAGAAAAAAAAAACATTAAAAATTCTAATTTAAACTTATAAAATTAGGGCACACGAGTGTATCTCTTAAGATTGAAAAATTCTAATTGTCGAGGGAACCAGCGAGGGACCCCACATGGGGGAGTGGGAGCCGTCCATCCCCCCGGGATGCGCGCTTGAAACTTCGGGATGCGTGCGTTGATAATTCAAGCGCGCATCCCGGGGGAGATGAACGGCTCTCTCCCCCCCTGTGGGTTTCCTCGCTGTCTTCCTCGCCAGTTAGACGGGTTCCTTAAGATTATTACAACTATCAGTTTAGATTAGTTTATTTATACTATAATATGAGTTTAAATCATACAACAAAACATGACAACTAGAGTACTTAACATTAGCTTAATTAAATAAATTTTGTAGAGTTTAGAAGGAGTTGCCTCCTATTCAAAGCTAGTTGATTAATTAACTCATGTGTTTTACTTAATAACAAGAATCGGTCAAAGCTTCTTTCCCTATCTTGAAAGGGTGATTAGGGTTAAGATCTAAGTGTGTTCGAACTATCACCTAAGTTTGTACATAATGAAAAGTTGTTTATTTTTTTTACTAGGTGAGTACCCTTATACGAATTGGCTTTACGCATATTAGAGGTATAGAAGACCAAAATGGAATGAAGTTTTAGCTGGTTTCGCGATAAGTTGAATGCTAGAAGAGGAAGATTAATTAGGATACATACCTTTAGGTGTCATGACCATGAGAAATCATAAAATTGGATAATGTCAACTTAATTCTCAAGTTCTAATAGAATATTTCAGACATGCAGCATTTGAAGGCAAACTTTCACTGTATATGTGACAAAATCGTTTTTTTAATTGATGAATTGTCTTGTCAGATGGATAATAGAGATGCACATCATATGCAAACATTGTTATTATTATCAGTATTTAAAAACTAGCCACATATTACAAACTAGCAACAAAACAATGCAAATCTTTACCTGGGTTTTGGAAGGTAATAGCTAAAGCATGTTCTAGCTCATTTAAAGAACTAAACACAAACAAAATTAACTTGTTCTGCAGGAAGTGGTTCAATGACAATCAAATCTAGTGACTATCTCAATAAAAAAATTTGTCTCCAACTTAAGTGATAATAAAAATACCAGTGAATGCTAGGGAGAGATTTAAGTGTTTATATTACACGAAAGATCGACATTATCAGTGGTATAAGTACAACTTTAGATAAAATTAAAAAAAAAATGAAGAGTTTTTTTTATCGGAGTGATCCATGTAACTCATAAAATTACATTTTGGAAGACTTCCAATTTTGTAATAAACAACCAGAGGCAAGTCTGTGTTTTTTATGAACCCCAGAACTCTGGACATGTCGGTGGTGAAGTTCAAACCTTAAACATGTGATATCATCCACCACAAGTCTTATTAACCAGCTGATTATCAACATCAACAGAATAAGTCTTGCTTTGAGTACAATCAAAATTGTGATAAAACTAGATAAATTTGAATACCAAGTTGCCATTATTTAGTAGAAACAAGTAGAAAAACATCATCTTCACTTCCAATATCTTAGTAGGATAACATGGGGAGAGAAAGAAAGAGATAGAGATGGTGAAATTGAAAGAACAAAAGGCTCTCCAATTCATGATTTGAATTAATTAAATATGCAAAGAAAGAAAGCCCCTTGGAAAAATGTACATAACAAACACCATAACACATTACTACTTGGGAATTTGGGTCTCACGTGATGCCATTAAGACAAAACCCTCAGTGATTAATTAATTTCAATTAAACCCAAACCCTAAAATTCAGTCAAAAAAGCTTCTTGTTCTTGTTCTTCTTCTTCACTTAAAAAAAATAAAAATTTAACACATAGGAGATCTGTGAGGAATTCCTTTCCTTCTAGTACTCATCATGCTTGATGCCATGTCTTCATCTGATACCCTACTGGCTGACCTTGCACACACATACAATCCACTTCTCTTCTTTCGGACGAATCCGGTGCATGGCACGCTTACGCTCATGTTCTCTGATGAACCCGAGGACGAGCTCATTGGGTCTTCGTAATTCAGGACCGTTGAGTGCGGGGTCTCATTTGTCATCTCATCGTCTCCAATGTCCATTGGAATTAAGAAGTCTGGACTTAGTTGTAAGGTTTTGCATGGCCTTAAGTATGGGGACAAGTCCTTGTTGTGCTTTAGAATGAAATCCACCTGATAAGTATTACAATTCAAATTGCATGGTTAACTTCAGGTGTAAAGAAATAACTCAAAACTACGTAAAAATTCATAATTTTTGCCATGTTTTTTTTCTACTGAACATCATCTGTAAGATATGTCGAAATTATATTAGGTGTTATATATATGTGAGTTAGGCTACAACTTATGACTGAATTATGTGATACCTAAATTCTGATTTTTCATTCCAATACAATTTCACTCAATTGTGAATGCTTTGGTTTTCCTAGACCTAGAGACGCCTTTAGCAGCGTAAAGCTAGCATACATGTAGATGTTATTTAGTTCAAAAAACGAGCTTAAAAACCTAGAGAATTCAAAATTCCTGTGGAAGTTTAATTACCTTGCATCCAAGAGAGCAATGAATGTAAGGTTCTTGAAGGCTTCGATCACAAGAAGTGCAATAATTGCCAGAGCCCTTGAATTGCCTATTTTGAGGTCTTTTCTTGATGAACACAACTTTTGCACTGTTAATTGTGTAAGCCTGTATTAAGAATTTGGAACCGACGTTGAAAAAAGAGTTAAATTCAGTAAAATATGTATGAATTATGGTGACTAAGACAACTCCAAGATTGAATTCTGATGTTTCATGCACTAATAACTCACCTGAACATTAGAGCAATCAATGAGCTTTTCGATGTCTTCTAGTCTAACAACATCATGGTAGACATACCGACGAACTTGAATTAATCTATGGTAGCGGTGAGAAGGCAAACAATGAGGACAAATACTAGTACAACAATCCAAACAGCATATATTCTTCTCATTCTTCTTTGCATTCTCATGCATAGAGCACCCTACGAAGAATTTTTGTGTGTAGAGAGCTTCTAACCATGCAGGCTTCCGAATTCCCTGAACACACAAACAACCAACCAACCAAAACAGCTTCAATTATCATGGTGAATGAACAAAGATCATCAACACAACAACAAACAACCAAATAAGCGAAAACTCAAGGTGGCAATTCATACAGAAAACACGAACGACATGAGAACAAACAAAGAAAACCCAATTACCATGATGAACTGATGATGATGAATGAACAAAGATCAGTGTAGTAACAATGAAGGAAGGTATAGAGAAGGGGATGATGGAGAGAATTTAAGGGAAGAACTCTAAAGGGGTGGGGGTATATATTTATTCCCTCCTTCCCATGAACACATATTGTCAAGAAGGGAAGAGAGTGTAGATTAAAGAATGAGAGGAGAACGTGGGTTCTGTTTCCATGTCTCCCCATCCCTTAAAAAAATTCTCTCATCATCTTGGCTTAAGAGCTATCTTTCACTCTCACTCTCTAAAACCCTAAAAACTAACCTACTTGAGGGGGTGCTGCCCAAGAAAAACACATTGATTTTGATTTTCACTTAATAATAAGTGAGTGAGTGAATGATGTGCTGTGGAAAACAACCTAATTTGTAAGGTTTGGACTTTGACTTAGAAGGCAAATATGATCTCTAGCTACCATTGTGATCACCTCTTTAAACTCCAATACAAATTGTCCATCCAAGACCATTTGATTGGTGACATCCCATTTCATTGGTAATGTCATCATGCATGTTTATGAAACTTAGGAAGGTATGGTTTGGTTCTTATGAGAGAAGTGGTGCATGATTAATGGATGAGATGATGTTCTTTAGAAATTTTAGTCACCAAATGAGTTTAATACTTAGGGCATTTTCCGTGCATTCAATATGAGATTTTAGATATGTAACGTTTAGATCTTTGTGTTTGGGTAAATCTTAACTATCTTTTATCTCCAATCTGAAACACCATTCTTATTTGTTATATAGAAGCTGTAAAATGTATATAAATAAGGTTGAAAAGAAGTATATTTTGTTAAATGGTATAAATGAAAAAACTTGGAAAAAATGAAAATGAAAATAAAAATAAAAAAAATTTTGAGAACATGAATGGGGGTGGTGAGCCCAACCACTAAATGGAACTCATGTTACATGATGTCATATGTGAAATTTATATTTGATAGTTTTGAGGATTCATTCATCTTATATCTATGGATGCAAATCTTGCACATCTCTAATGATTTATATTTTTTGTACATTTATTAAAAAAATGTCATCTTCACATTTTAAAGTTACATGAATTAGGGAAAGCTTTTATCAATACATAAAAACTATTCAAAAATGAAAAAAAAAATAAAAACTTTGGAAAAGAGTGTCTACAAACATAACTTAGTGCATATCAACGATGTTTCACTCTATATCAAGCAATAACAAATGCTCCGGGAAAGTCCTAATGTTCATGTGAAGCTTTTTTTTTTTTTTTTAGCGGAGTAGACAATGAATCTCTATACCATGGTGCAGACGATCTGGACTCTTTAACTTGATAGAAATGTTTCCTTTTTTCCTTGAACCGTTTGATCATTTTGATTGAATCAAATCTTGCGGTATGCCAATGTGATGGGATATGCACCCATATTAGCAAATCTTATTTATTATAATTATCTTATATAAAATACACATAATATCAAAACTAGTTCAAAGTTCAAACCAATAGAACATGGGGTTGCCTAAAAGAGCTAAGAAAAAAAAAAAAAAAGTAAATGAGAACATGTACGAGGAAACCCAGTTTATGGGGTATCAACCATGCCAACATACAACCACTACTCCCACTATGGGACCTGTGCTTATGATGCTTAGCTCAATAATAATAATAATAATAATTAGGTTTTGTTTTGATACTTTGTGTTAAATAACTATTAATAATTGAGCACTTCTATGTGTGTTTAATCATCTTGATTAAACTCATAATCCCCTAATTTTGGTGCCAACTTTTACATCATTGTTAACAGTTCTCCACTAATCACTAACCACTATGTTTTGTTGTATGACACTTAGCACCAAAAACCTCATTTTTAGCCTTTATGTCGATTAAGAGTATTTGGACCAAAGTTCGAATTTTGATGAGTGTTTAGAACATCACCTTCAATGGGGGAATTCCAAATATCAAGCTTTTAGAGGAGGATATGGCAAAACCCCCTGAATGTATGGTTCTTGCCCAACCTATTACCAGAAAAGAGCATATATGTACGCAAACTACCACAAAGGCATAATGATAAAGACACAAATCATTCTCATTATCATTCCCATTTCATCGAGGAGTAACCAAACATGGTCTGAGTTGAACTCAATTATACATTGATGACAGAGCACTAAATTTGAATCTCTCTAAGGTCAATTGTGAATTCAAACTCTAATAAGTGAGTCAAGTACACGTACGGGTGTAATAAAAAAGAAGGAAAGACAAAAGGGAGTGAGTGAAACTGTGAAAGAGTTAATTAAGAAGACATTAAGAGGACGGTGACATGTGAAAAGGAGAGAGCATCCATTAGCAAAGTGTTAATATATATATATATAACACAAGGTTTAGTTTTACAACGCCAATTTCACGTGGAAGGGATCCGAGGTTCTGACCTAATTCCAGTGTCCAAGGTCCAATCCCCTCTCACACTAGTCGTTGGATCGATTCCTGTTATACATATCAAGATCCGATCCAACGGAGAAGTTTATTTGCCACTCTGAGTCCTTAGCTGGTGTTGGATGTAGGTTGAAGATGAACTTCATCCAATAGATAGCGAACTGACAATAGATCAGATAACCCGGAAGTTCTAAGTGAAACGAAAAAATACATGTCCTACCGAGACAGAATTTGTAACTTGCTATCCTCTTGCCTAGTAGGCAAAGATTTACCTCCGTGGAAAAGAAAGAATTTACTTCATAATTCACTCTTGTAGATGCTTTAGGTTTACATCTCTGATGGGACTCTGAAATCTCAACACTGACATTGATACAACTTGTGAAGGGAGAGCCTGAAAGGGATCAACATACCTCCTAAATCCTATATCTTCCATCCTACCTTATCCCATTTAATTTACATAGCTAGAGGTTTCAAAATGAGACTTAAGTTTGTGGAGATGATCTCCTACACTTTGGACAACATTAGGAGGTGCACGCTACCTTAGATAGCGTTATACACTTGAGTCATGGCATTTCAACCATCCATAAATATCTAGGCATTTCAACACATGTGGAGGTTCCTAAAGGTGGTTGCAAGTTGAAACTCGAAAAACAGTTAATGGTGCTCTGTGGTGTGGTGCGGCTTTTGAGTCAAGGGTCAAAGAGGGAGCAGAACTGCAGGAGGGGAAAAGAAACAGAAATGATCAGCGTGGGAGACGCACGAGGGGGTATCTCTGACTCTTTTGAAATCTTTTAAACACTTTAAACTCTCTGACTACCCTACTCTGAACTCCATTTTGCTCTCTCTGTCCATACAGTTTTTTTGTCTCCCCCTTCCACATGCTCACATGCTTCACTCATTCTTAATACTTCTTTTCCTCTCTTCCTCACAAGAATTTTAACTAATTGAATCATATCTACCACTCAAAATCTCATTTAAAACCCATAAGATTGGTCAGGCTTCCCATAGAAAGTTTTGACTGAACATGTCCGTAGGCAATAATTCGAGTCAATAATCTAGTCCGGAAACTACAAATTAGTATCAGAACTAGAATTGCTACATTTCTAAAGAGTTTCAAATTTCAATTGAACATATGAAGTTGCTTCTTGTAGCTCCGGTATCAAACGGTGACATTAAATGCATCTCAAAGAATGTAATATAAAGATGAGCTGACACATCAAGTTCTAAGAAAGAAGATTCTTCTGACATCATTTACAAATGAATATATCATATAATTCAACAACATTTACAGTTTTTTCTCGACAAAGAGAAAAAAATACACATTTTTTTTTACAATATTTTCTATAAAAGAAATGATAAACTTACAGGGTTTCAAAGCCTCAAGGCTTCTGCGCAGAAAATATAATAAAAGCTTGTTGTACTTTGCTTGTATAGTTGATAAATCCACAAGACTGAATCAAGTCTTTTATTTCGGCCTCCGTCAGATAACTATAGCTGCTACTAGTTGCCTGCACAAATTATCAATGTTAGCCACCTTTAGTTGCATGCAGTGTGCTTATTGGCTATAAGAATTTCCCACCATACACAACTGCCCAATTAAAAAACTAGCTTGCTAATGCTACCGATCCAAACTCTGTTTGATTAAACAGTTCAAACAGACGGTTACTGGAATATGAATCAAGTCATTTATTAAATAGTACAGACGCTTGCACTATCCAGCCAGGTGAGTTTTTTACTTTTAAGGTATTAATCTGTAGGCTGGGGCCAATTATCGGGCAGTTCTGCCTCATTTATTGCTCCTCATTCCAGCTGATAGTTATGTATTTACACACAAAAAACGAGGTTGAGGACTGAATCCTACAGCAATACCTCAAACAAGTAATAGTGAACATGGGAATGCATTGTCAAGAAAGCATTTTTCTCGAACTGACATATGCAACAAAATCAAACTGAAAGAGTTGCTACCATAGAAGAAACCCAGCTATATGCCATGATGCATGTAAGGGTAGGTCTATTACATGACAGATACTGATACTGGCATGAAGAGATGATAATATGGCACAATTTTGAAAAGTTTTGACACTGACATATAGGGACGTTGAGTATCCTAAGATTATGTAGTATAAGTGGTAGTATGAATTTCCCAAACATAAACATCGAGATATAGGCACGTTGAGTATCCTAAGATTATGTAGTATATGTGGTAGTATCAATTTCCCAAACATAAACATCTATACAAAAAAATCAGTTTTTCAATTGCCGTTTTAGTCCACAACATAAAAATCCAAGAATTCGGGAAATATTTATTACAGCAGGATATAGAAATTGGTGCCAGTGTCACAGTGTCAACAAGAACATTAACCTCCAACTCCAAGTGTCATATTGCATGAATCAAGTTCAGAATGTCTATATACAAAGAAATCGCCATTGTCGAAGAACTGGTACATGCCACTTAAATTTCACCCAAGTGTCAACCAAGATCTTAACTACTTGAAACACTGATTGAAGGAAATATTGCCCAACTTCCCATCAGTAAAATATGAAAATTCACCTATACATTCATCATAGGGTTGGGACTGGTAATTTGGTAAACATGATCTTTTGAGTAAAACTGATGACTGATTTCACCTAAGCTATCTGCAAAAGATATTCAGTCTCTTCTGCACAAAGGAATAAATCTTGGGCCTTGGGTGTGAGGTTTTATCTTAAAAAGCCGATTACTAGGAGGGGGTGGACCACCTCTTATAACCCTCTAGACAATTCAACATGTGAGACTATTCAAGCCAACTCCATAATCCACAATCTTTCCCATCCCTGCATAAATTCTTACCTTATTTGCTTATTTCACTCTCCCCCTTCTTCTCTGTTTCTGATGACCCCTTCTTCTCCATCAGTATAAGAAATCAATTCTTTCAATCAGCTGTTTTAAGAAACTAAAATCTGACGACTTCAAGTAGATATTTCATTGGATTCCCCAATTAGTGATAGATTATTCTGGAAGAGAAAACCATATGAAATTCAACTCACATATCCTAAATGTGACGATTATGTGAAAATTACTAATCAAGGAGTAACAAGAAAGCACTCATGCAAGCATCAAGCATGACGGCCTTTTGTCGTCAACCAAAGTTTCATCTTAGCTTTTTGTTCCAGGACTGGAATGCGCAGCATCTTACATCAATTATTCCCATCAATTATTATCATTAACTCTGATGTCATCAGTTAGAGGATAAGCGGAAAGGAATGGGGATTGGTGAGAAAAAATTCATTCTCAAAATAGATTATTAATTTTATGGCGTCGATATGAGAGAGATACTACATTGGTGAAAGAGGAATGGGGGAGGAAAATGTTCTCTTTCTAAAATGAGCACATTCATGGTAAATCTTGTAGTGAAGGGGATTTGCTATGTATCATGATATTTCAACAATTTTTCTCCTATGGCGAGATTTAATATTTCACGAAGGTAATTTGTATTGTCGATTCTATCACTCAGGAAGAAAAAAAAAATCACTGATATCTTGAGAAACCGTGAACCATGGTATAAACACACCTTACTTTGAACGGTCCAGATATTAGACCAATCTTGGTAGGGGAAGCAACTGCCTTGAAGTAACACCAACATAATATTTCAAGCCTTTAAGATTTCTTAATACATTTATTCTCAGGTTTTAAGCAACCTTTTCCACATTCCAGCTTGTAGCTATTCTTGAAAGGGTTGAATTTCCATGGAAAAATGACAGTTTCTAAGTAGTGGCTTCTTAGAACGATTGAGACACACATATCACAAAATCTTGGGAGGAAAAAACAGAGGTTCTCTAGAGACAATCTTCACCAATTAACAAATTATACACTACACAAATTAAATGAGAAAGAGGATACCTGTCTGAAAGAATTAGGTGCAGATGACAGAAAGGTAGTTCCTACAAAAACACCACCACTTCGCAAGATGCGACTAATTTCAGCAACCTGACCAATGCGTGAAAGCCAAAAACATTAGTACACACGTATTTGTAACAAAAAGCAGAATCACAATTTCATATCAGACTATATATATAATTTTTATTTTTTTCTGGAAAATTATTGTAGATATGTTATAGAAATAATCAAATCATTCAAAATTTCCATTCAATAAATAAGTTATCAAATAATTCAATTATTCTAGATAGGTTATGTTCCTATGGATATGGGGTTGGTGAAGCTCTCAATGCAGGAATCTCAGATCATTCCCTTGGGGATTAAGTGGCAAAAGCGGGAGAGGAAAGAATTTCAATTTTTGAGTGGATATTCCTCAGTTTGAAGAGCTAGTTAAGCACATTTGGTCGAGGAATGAATTTAGGGTGTGTTTGGTTGGATGGAATCCTATTCCATGGCAATCCATGAGGGGACCTCTGCATTTAATGCTAAATTGAGATAACACTCATCATCCACCATTAGATTTTGTGATCAATGGTGAGAATGGAAGTCTCATGAACATGAGAATCACACTCCTTGCTCACCCTAAAACATGTGATTCTCATATTCATGAGACTTTCATTCCCACTATTGATCACAAAATCTAATGGTGGGTTGGTGAGTGAACCTCAAATTAGCTTAGATGTGGGTGGTCCCTTCATGATTTCCATGGAATAGGATTCCATGCAACCAAACACACCCTTATAGACAACCTAATCTACATCTTGCATACCCTACTAACCCAGTCGCAATGAAGGGGTGCAGTACACTTTCGGGGAGATTATCACAAAGAGTGCACCTCATATTAATATCCATGCCTCCATAAGCTAGCTCAACCTTGGATGGAAGCTTATTCCAAGAAAAAACTCTAGAAGGAACCCCTTTTCTTCGTACCAGTTTCGAGGAAAAATTATGGCGTGCACCATCGAGTACATGCCTCATAATATCCAAAGAAGAAGAACTACTTTTGGACTATGAGAATTCCATAAGATTGTTCTTGGGCACGGAGATGGATTTTGAAAACATAAACATTGCTAAGAAGTTTGTGAGAAGAGTCACAAGTAATGGGAAGGACACTCATCTTTGGAATGATCTTTGATTGGAATCAGGCATCATTCAAGACAAGGAAATTGAAGTAAAAAATAAAAATTAGCTTGAGAATTAACTCCAAGGTGTCTTCTATTATCTCTGCAAATTCTTGGTACACCCCTATATCTAATAATAATGAAGTTCAACAAATTTGGAGGGAGGTAGCTCAGCCTCGGGCAGAAGTTCTGTGGAATGGGTATGCTCTCCCAAGGGATAAATTCACATTGTAGCAGTTCTTTAGGAAGGGGTTATAAACTCAAGACATGCTTCTTCCAAAGGAATTGAGAAATTTTCGTTGTGCTCTAACAGCCTGGAGAACAGTAGTCACGTGTTCATTGAATGCCCCTATACCCAGTGTGTTTGGTAGGGCTGAAAACCGAACCGACGGTTCGGTTTTTCACCTAAACCGTGAACCGAACCAACTTAGGTCGGTTTTAAAATTTTCAAACCGAAACCGAACCGACCATTAACAAAACCGATCCGAAACCGAACCGATTTTAATTTATGCAAACCGTAACCGAACCGAACCGACTAAAATCAAACCAAAACCGAAATAAAACCGAACCGACCGACTATTTTAAACATATTGTATTATTTATATATAAAATATATATTATTTATTATATATATTCGGTCGGTTCGGTTTGGTCGGTTAAAATCACATAGAAACCGAAAACCGAACCGACCACTTCGGTTTTGAATTTTTTAAAACCGAAACCGATCCGAACCGAATTTAAACCGAACCGATTGGTTCGGTTTAGATCGGTTCGGTCGGTTTAATCGGTTTGATCGGTTTTTTGTTCAGCCCTAGTGTTTGGAAAGAGATCTTGGTTAAAGCAGGGACAATTAAGAATATTCTCCCTCATGGGGAGGAATGGAGATGGATAATTGCGAAAAGCAAAGGTAGAGGAGCTGACAAAGATCTAAAGAAGCACATGGTGGCAAAAGTTGTGAAGAGAGTTGGTGGGAAAGAAATAGAAGACTTTTCACCAAGGAGAAGAGGACTTGGCAGAATGTAGCTCAAGAAGCAATTCAAAAGATTCATAGAGCAGGAGAATCAGTAGGGACGAAAAACTAACAGACCATGCCATAAACAATTATTAGATAGATGGAATATCCCTCTTGAAGTCACTAATCATTGTAGCTTTCTATGTAGATGGATTGCTCCTCCAGCAGATTAGGTTTTTCTCAACACCGGTGGAGCTCTTAATCATGAATGCAAGTTGTGGCAGTATAATTAGAGACAAGCAAGGCAGGGTGTTACAGTTCTACCACACAGCAGTTGAAAGAAAAGAGCAAGGCAGGGTGTTACAGTCCTAAAAGAGAGCATGCTCACTGCATTTGAAGGAGATGGCCAGCAGTGCAAGGCTGCGCCAGCATGAACAGCATCAACTGAACCTGATGAAAAAGGAAGTCTAGAAATGTCTGCCCGGACGAGAGCAAGATTGCTGCAAATTCCAAAACAATATAAATCAGTAATGGGCTTCTTATTTAAAATTAATTTATCTTTCCTACTTGAGAAAGTCGATTGATTATCTAAGAAACAACTGAATTTGCACAGGGGAAAAAAATTACGCATTTAAAATACTTTCATCTTTTCTAATAAAATCATAACACTGGCGGAGCATATTTTCAGAGAAATCCAATGCAACAACTGCAGAGTAGATTCCGGATTTGGCAAATTTTCTTGAAAACAAACCACTTCCACAGCTGACATCTACAAGAAGACCACCTTCCACAGATTTGAAGTACTCTTGAGCCATTTTGAACTGCAAAATACCAAATTTAGTCATCCTTCCATAATGGAAACAGAGAGCAACCATACAGACATGAAAATGTACACATCTTCAGACCATTTCAATTAAATTAAGCTTCACCTTAGTTTGAATTATAGTTTATGACTTCAAGACAATAAAACTGCACAAGGGCAGAGGTGTCGACAAATCTTAAATTAATTCAGACAATTTGTCCAACAAATGTTTTCGGCCTATTAATAAAGACTAACATAAACAGAATGAGAAAGAGAAATACTTGCTACCAACGTACTCAGACAATGGCAGCAGTTCTGAATGCCATAGAAATATATAAAAATTAACATAAACAGAATGAGAAAGAGAAATACTTGCTACCAACGTACTCGGACAATGGCAGCAGTTCTGAATGCCATAGAAATATATAAAAATTAAAAAGAAGTACCTCTTCATCAGGACCAGGGAAACCTCTTTGGTTAAAATTTTGACGCCACCCTCTTTCATATACAAATGAAACAAGTGGACTCCTGATTTGCATGAAAACAAAAATGGCTTATCATCTTATGTCACAGGTTTAAACTGTAGTTCACCATATCAATGGATTTTAAGACAGTAAATCAAACAAAACTCTCCGATTTCACAAGTGTCTATATCTAAAGAAAATGAGATACTGTGCATATTTTGTTACTTGATAATTATATGCATCTGACACTGAGTTTATGAATGACCCTGGACATGTAGTCATAAAAAACAGTGTAAGAAAAAAAATTTAGTTGTTGTGTGAATGTATGGTTCAAATAATTAAAAACAGGAACCTAATAGTTGAACTAGCATTGAAGTCATCTATTTCTTTGAAAATCAATAAATGAAGATACTGTAATTTACAAATATGTGATGATAATGCACACTGTCCTAAACTTTCAAGAACCTCTAAATGACTTTATTATCATGAGCTGGCAATTTTTGAAAAAGCAAGTTAAAAATTAATTTCTTATATTGTGGGACTACATGTGTATACCTCAACAATAAGATAGCATTCTTCTTGCTTGCATTCATTAGGAGGGGTGGGGGAAAACAAGCAAGTCAACCAGGGATGTTGCTTGCTTGTCATGACTATGTCATGCTTGTTAAAAGGTTTATTGAATGGTTTATGTTCCGAGGACACAATAAGAGGTGATAATCGGTAAATTTGCAATACCTTACTTTAGCTTAAATGTAGGTAGTCCCCTCGTGGATTCCCATGGAATAAAATTCCATGCAACCAATATTGTGTTGGTAATTTAACTCTGGTTCTTATTCCTTATCAAAATAAATTATCGTCTATGTAACTTGCAAAAATCACACTTCAGTAACAGGCAGAAGCGCCTGTCATCAGAATTGTTTTTGTAAGATTAAAGGAAATAATTACCTTTTAGGGTGTCTTTGACTTTTGTTTTCCATGGAAATTTATAAACATGTTGAGGCATAGGGGAAGAGAGGAGAGAAAGGAGGGAGTAAGTATGGAAGTTGTGACCTTCCACCACAAATCTTCTCCCAAAATCATGGAACAAAACTTTCTAGAGGGAGCTAAGAATACTTTTCCATGGAAAACTCAAAAACCATAGCTATTTTTAAAATCATGGGATGCAAACTTTTCCCAATTGCTATCTCATCTCCACTATTTTTGGGGTTTTCCATGGGGGAAAAAATTCAAACACGCCCTTAATAGCTTTTTATTCTCTAAATATATTCATGAAACTACCCAATACTTCTTGAGTGACTATTTTTCAAATATGAATAATGAAGGACAATATCCCTGCCCAATTTTAACACAAAAAGACATCTAAACATGCACGTTGATGAGCATGGGAATTTGTGAAATTTTATGAGTTTCATTGTATACTGAAGTACCTGAATAGTTCCGTTCTTGTTGGCTTCGACTCCGTGTATTCCTTTGTTCCAGAAGTAACAGTGAGGTCCAAATAAATTTCTTTGCTGGAGTATGCCTTGCTGCATGTTTGACATTTAAAACCAGATCTGTAGATTGCTGGCCTGTAGTTCAGCTAGTTATCAGATTAAATCAAACGACGCCGAGAAAATTCGGCTTACATATACAATATCAAGGAGCAAAAGAAAATATCAGGATTTCCAACTTACACGTTGAAACCTGGAGGACCTTTCCTTATCAGTGGTTTATAACAAAGTGGGCATGCAAACACGTCACCTTCTACAGCAACACTCTGCTGAACACTCTGAAAGTGAAAATTCTTAATCATCTCATCACAGTACAAAAAAATATATAAAAGAACACTCTCTAACTTGAAACTTTACATAATAACCACAAACAGTGGAGAACACTAGAGATAGATATTATTTGATCCTTTAAGCATAGAGAAGTTTGAGGGTTCATATTAGACCCTTCCATTTGGAATAAAACTTCATCAACACCCATTTTTTTAAATACAGCTCATACGATCTAGAATCTGCTGTACCTGTAGCACATAAATTGGTCCGGCTATGAAGTTATGAACCTGAATGCTCTGATGTGCACGTTAGCACAATCCTAAGTAATCTTTCTGATCTTGCTATCATCAGACACCTTAGTCTTGGGATCTGATGGAGCAATCTGGGTCATTCATTCTTTTCCTATTATAGCAATCTCATTCCTTCCCTCATTCTCTTTGACGCCTCTTTTCCTCTTTTGAACATTCTCCTCCAGTATGAGCTCTCTAATCAGTGGTGGAGTGCAACAATCAGTTCAACAGGAATCAGGAAATGGTGAGAGTTTTGAAAGTCCAAGTCGGCTTGTTACCTCTCAAATATATGGGCATCCCTCTCAGTCACTAGATTGAAATCAGAATATTGCACCCCTATTATTGAAAGAATGAAAAGAAGAATTCTAGGATGGAAAGCTAATTTTCTGTCTTATGCAGGAAGGCTACAGATGATCAAATCAGTGCTTGTAGCCATTCAAGTTTTCTGGAGCAGGGTATTCATTTTGCCTAAGAGCATCATTGGTGAAATAAATAGAATATGTAGAAACTTCCTTTGGTCAAGAGCTGCTCAGGAGAGAAAGATTCACACAGTGAAATGGTCAATTGTTTGTTCTCCTAAAGAGGAAGGTGGGCTTGGAATCCCTGACATCAACAAATGGAATAACGCCAGTAAGAAGCCTCCATATGGAAGCAATGGGTTTCAAGACATCTCATCAAATTCAAGAATAGATACTTCTGGACCATTGCCACTCAACCTCACTGCTCTTGGGCTTGGAGAAACATCTCAAAAGGCAGTAATATAGCTAAAGATCATGTTAGATGGGTTGTTGACAATGGAAAGGGCATTAGTATCTGATATGACCCTTGGCATCCAGTGGGGATGTTTGAAGAGAAACTTAGTAACTCTAGGAGGCAACTTCAGTTCAAGAATAATACCAAGGTTAGTAAAATTGTTGAGAATGGTAAGTAGAGGGTGCCGACGAGTAATAATATGAGCAATATATGGAATCAAGTTCACAATCACCAACTTGTGTGGAAGCCAGGTACTCATGGCAGGTTCACAACTAGCTCAGCATATGAAGCTCTTAGAACAAGATGAAACAAGGTGACATGGCAAAAACTGGTTTGGAACAGCCATGCTTCTCAGAGGCCAGAGCCAAGTATTGCCTATGGATTATGCTATGAGAAGGTCTGAAGACACCTCTAAATGCCTTTTATGTCAAAACAGCAATATTGTAGACACCTCTTCTTTGAATGTCCTTGTACTAATGCCATATGGAACCAGCTTCTTAGGATTGGTGGATTCACTAAGATGGTGCTTCCTCACAACCAAGAATAGGAATGGATTATTAATAATTTTCAATCATTAGTAAAGGGATGAGAACAATAGTCGCTTGTACCATTCACAACATTTGGATAGAAAGGAACAATAGACTTCACAAACAAGAGAGAAGACATCACAATGAAATCTCTAATGATATTATAAGAGAAGTGAGATTGGTTAGTAACTTGAAATTTTACACTGCCAATGATGTTAGCTCATTTGTTTTCTTTAGAAGTTGGGGTATAAAGATGAAGCAGAGTTCTCCTATAAAGTTATGTAACTAGGTGCCACCTGAATATCAATGGCTCCTTGAGTCAGAAAAATGCTGGGCTAAGGGGTTTAGTGTCAGAAATCACAAGGGTGAGACCATGAAGGTAGAATACTCAGCTGGAACATATAACAACATCTTGCATATTGATCTGTTAACTATGTTGCCGGGTGCTCCGCCAAGGCTTTATTTTTATTTTAAAGCACTTCACCCTAGCCTTAGAGTGTCACAAAGCCATTCAGTCAAGGTGGAGATTACTATACTAAACTTTCTACCCTATAGAAAAAGGATTGGACTTCTACATAAGGGATTGCTGTTTGAGCATTTCTTGTCTTTTGTACTTTTGTTTCCTCACCAACTTCTCCTGAACATAAAAGACATTGATTCATAACATTATTGACTAAAACGCCGTACTCAACCTGAACTCTCTCCATCACCAACTTCTTACCATGATACCCATTAAATGGTTTCTTTAACCCTCAATCTGCACTTGTGTATACTAGTATAGTGATCAAATTTTGCACATATTTGATATTTCCTACACATGGGTACAACAGATATCATGATTATATCAATATGTTATGAAATTAACAAGTCTTAAGTACAGAGGCAGCCGGGCTTTAAAACCATTTTTTATTAGGCTTGGAGTTTTTTTTTTACACTTTTACCCCTTTTCTTTAAAACACAATCACAAACCGTAAAAAAAAAAAACCCAAAACCTAGTAAAAAAGTAACTATAAAGCCCGCCTGCCTAGAATTGGGGGAACATTGTACATAAGCGAAGAACTTGTGTATATAACATGTATAGTACATACACATGCTTTTTCATACATCGCCAAATAATCAATTGAGAAACCCTAATTTCTGTTTCCATCTACAACTCACAGAGAAAATGTAAAGCCTATAAAGATTAACCAATACAAATCTCCTAGAGTTCAATAAAATTACCTACAAGAAATCAATTAACTTCATGAAATAGAGTGAGATGAAATGGATTACCGGAGGAGGTTGTGTGGCAACGAGGGTGGAAGTTGCTCGAACTCTGATTGAAGAGCGAAGAAGGTTGGAGGAGGAGAGTCGGGGATAGTGAAGGGAATGTAGAGAAGTGGAGGGGTATTTTGGGAAATGAGTGAGGTGGTGGTGGTGGTTGTGGTTGTGGTTAAGGAGGAGGTGGTGGAACGACGTAGAAGAAGAAGCCATGGATGTCTGTTGTTGTTTTGTTTTGTTTTGTTTTGTTTTCGGGGAGACTCAAGTTTTGTAATAAAAATCCATGTTGGTGCGGATGTGCCGTCGTCGTAATAGCATTGGATATCACAATGTTTTATTATGAGATATACGTGATACCACGTCATTGAATACAAGAATTGGAGGATCAAATTAGTTACTTGAACTGGGTATGAAGGATAATCTTACGTGTGCATGACTATTTTGTGTACTTAATTTGCCAATTCAGACACATTTCTAACAATTTTGGTATTCAAACCAAGCTTAGGATCATCCATTGGACTTGGAGCAAGAAAATACGCCATCAAAACTCAAATTTGATTTTTGAGCTTTGAGCTTGCTAAAGAGTTTAGCGTTAATAGAGTATTCCAACACAATGGAATAACGGAATGTTACGATGCTAGTTAAGTAATTGATTTTTGGCTCCTTGACAATCAGGACTTTTTGAAGAATCTTGAAAAATAGATACGACTCGTAAATAAGGGGTGTGTCAATAAAAAAATGGAGGACACTTTAGCCAAGTAGAAAGATGGAATAAAACGGATAGGAGATTTGAAACACAAGGCCACAAAACTATCCAATTCAGATAAACTGAACCAATATCATGACCATCATCTTACAACAACTTCACACAAATAAACCTTCCTTACTTACTACCATGGCTGCCTCCACTACCATCTTCCCTCTTCTCCCTTCACTTAAACAAACCATTCCCTCCTTTAGTCCATTGTTTTCATCAAAACCCATTTCAAGTTCTTCAATCCCTTTCATCCCCATTTCACAGTTTTGTAGACACCGCGAAGTTGGAGTCCCAGTCTCATTCAATCCATCAGGCAACTATGATCTCTCTTTACAGGATTATGAAGATGGTAAACTTCTTTACTTCATTCATGTAATGTTAATTTTTTTTCACCATAGTTTTATTTGTCTAATGACTTTAGTTCAACCGCAAAGTTTCTATGAATCAAACTTGTTAAATTATACAATTCGAAAGAGGCTTACTTAGGTACTTGGACTATTTGCATTTGAATACTTTTGCTTAGTTATACTATTCCTTCTGTATGAGAGAGCTTTGATTGCTTATGTTCGTGACGATGAACTGTATTGAATTCAATGCTTTTAGCACCTTATAGAGCCAGAGCCAGTAAGGAGTAAGCATGGGCGATTTCACACCTTGAAGTTTTAGTTTTTTGAGAATATGTTCATGGTAATTGTCATTTTCGGATCAGAAGATCCACAAAGCTCAAAATTACTCACAAAATTCAAAGGATTCCGTAAGTCATTTTTTAAGAAACTTCAATACTGCTCTAAAATTCACAAAACTTTAACACGGTACTATTCTGGATGGTTTGGAACTTAAGCATTTAGTTTGATTATTGGCATTGTTCAATATGCTGGAGTTCGTAACTGGTACCAATCGGCCTTGATTAACAGATACACCAAATGTTGCACCCCCGATGCCTCCATCTGAAGGAAGGATTGAAGTAGTTCTAAATAACGATCTTATTCAGACTCTTGACCTATCATCATTTCATACTGCTACTGGAATCAATCCACTATCAGAGGGTAAGTAAATATTTATATAGCTTCTTGGTTAAATTTGTTAGTTACTAGTTCATAGTCTAGACTCTCATGAACTGAATGCTGACTGAGTTACCGCATATGTTGTCCCAGTTGAACCAAAAGAGCTTTTAGAACGCACAATAGGCTTTACAGTCAACTACAAAAGAGAAGATCCACATGATACTCGAGAACTAGCAGAGTATCCTGATATAAGATTATGGTTTGTGAGACTTGATGCAACATATCCATGGTTACCTGTTGTTCTGGATTGGCGTAGTGGAGAGCTTGCTCGATATGCAACTATGTTGGTTCCTCACCAGGTAATTAAGAGCTAGAGATAGTACAAACACTTACTAATTTTACATGTTTGTTGCATATCTTCTTAACCAACAAAATTGTCTTATAACTTTTCTAGAATATAGTTCGTAAGATAAATGTTTAGCTTTGGAATGGCAGATGAGCTTGAAAATGGGTGTGGTATTTAATCCGGAAGCGTTGGAGTTGTTTGTCATGAAGAAAGTTTTTTTAGTTTACGAATGGTTGAAGCAACACAATGTTCCAAAGCCTAAGTTGAAGACGAAAGACATGGCTAGGATGCTTGGATTCGGGATTGGAGATGAACTATTTGATTTGATCGACGCACATCCTCTTGTTCCTGAATAAACCACGGATGAATCCAACTCTGACATCTAATTAAGATTTTGTTTGAAGGTCCATAACTTCAATAACAAACTCTAGCAGAAGTAAGACCATGGATTATGAGCAACGTCAAACTATGCTGCAGTGCAGAAGTGAAGGCTCTGCAGAGAAAAAGTGAACAACCATTCAACAGAAAAGGTTGGATTGCATTCCTCGTACGGCAAACGTGTATTTTGGAAGCATGGGGACTTGATCTGACATGTGTAGCAGTGGGAACTCAAACCATGAACTGTAAATGGCCAAACAGAAAATTAGGCTTGTATCGATTATATTTCACTCTCATACAACAGAAGTACTTCTAGAAAATGACACCACTTTCCTCCTTGATCCCCCCATGCATAAAAAATTTGTTTCAAGTCAACAAAATGAGATTGATTTCGATGTCCTTAATACATGAACTTATTCACAGTATGTCCATATCTAGGGACCGTGCTTGTGACAAGCTAAGACAGTATCATTTCGTTAAGCAAGATGTATGAACTACCAGAACCAATAATCTTTACAACAACCACAATGTTAGATTTAGAAGAAAGAAAACCCTATACAACAGAGGAAAACCATGAAGTCGTATCAGCTATGCTAAAAAAAAAACAAGGATCTTCAACTCAAACCTCACAGTTTTAGGGACGACAGCCACATTCACATCTCAAACACAATCCCCAAAGCTAAAAACTCAACTTGCTCTCTTTCCTTGTGAAAGAAGAAGTTCGCTATGCCATGGGCTTCACACGCTAAGTACTCTTCCGCGTGCAGGAATGCAGGACAGTCCTACATGAGAGAAGATTAAAAAAAACAAACTTTACGCTATACTTGGCTTTTGACTTGTTTACCATTCGTGATTTTTACCTCAACTGATAAAAGACCATCCGAGTACTTGTCTGTAAAGCTCTAAAGATAAGCCTATCATAGCTCATAAGAGATGCTCTAACTTCGCCGTGATAGAATCATGTTTAGAATTACAAATGCAACTTTTTAGGTGCAAACTATTGTACCATAAACTAGGAAATCACCATCACCAGTTCTTTTTTATTTCAACTTTGACTAACACAATAACACATCAAAGTACATTAAACATGAAACAGCATTATGTCACATCTAACTCGAACGATTAGAACCATCAAGGATGTGTTGGTCAACCCAACTAGAGCTTTGCCAAATCTCCCATAAATTGAACCTAACATTCTGAACAAGCTCTTGGCTTTTGTCTAGGATAGGAAGGAGACTTGAACCCAACTTTGTGAATAAATAGCTAGGCTTTTGTAAAGAACATGAATACGGTATGATGGAGTAATTCTACAATGCCTGGTCATCTGTGCTTGTTTTGTGTGTGGATGGTACCAGGCACATGCATTGCCGGCGTGATAGTGAAAACTTATTGGGAGAGAAATGCAACAAATACACATTACATCAATACACATTGCTCCTATATATATATTGTACATTGCTCCTATATATATATATATATAAATGCACATTGCATCAATACCTACATAACTTAATATAAGTTTTCACTGCCACGTTAGTAATGCATGTGCCTAGTACCATCCAAGCACAAAAACAGGCACAGAAGACCAGACACTGTAGAATTTATCGGTAAGATGATACACAAAGGACCAAACAGGGAAATGGAGACCCAACTCATTGTAGAATGCATGAAATGAGATGGGATTGTATACATGGACTCTGTTTTGGTCATTTTTGTGCCTGATGAAGAGATGGGTTCCTACTTTGCTGTGCCAACATTTTGTTTTGCTGAAGAGAAGGGACATGTAGTGGCTTATATTGGGGATATTTGTATGGATATAAATCCAAATCTATTTTTGGTTTGTGTGACTGTTTCATGAAAAGAAAAGATAGGACTCATCTTGGATACATGTCACATTTATTGGATAAAAATATGTGATATATGTAATAAGATATTGGGAAGTTTATGATTTACAAACAACATTGTTGTGTATGGAGAGTGACAACTTACCATATTTATGGAATAATTAAGTATGAGTTAACATTTGCAAATTGCAATTCACATGCACAAAGACAAATACGAAATAAACTTCTAAACAAATCTATTTTAGCATTTCTCATGTTGGACACACTTGCACACTTAAATCATGTATTTATTATGCCAAACTAGTTCATTCTTTTAGAATGATTTGCAAATATAAAAATAAAGTGTTTACCCGTAAATAACTCATTACTATTGTTATTATTATTATTTTTATTGTTATTTTTAATTATTATTTTTTTGAAAGATGGGAGGAAACTAAAGGATAAGTAGAACTTCAAAATAATTGAATAATTGATGAGTTTACCCCATAATAAAAGCAAGAGTAAAAACTCAAAATATCTTTTTAGTATGTGTTGCAGTTCTGATTTCCTATACCTCAACCCAGTTAGTAGAAATGTGAATGTATAGTGAGTAAGATGAATCCACCCATTAGTAGATATTAGTAGAAATGTGAATGTATAGTGAGTAAGATGAATCCAAAGATGAATTATTAGGAGTACATAATTATGATAGTTGACAATTCAAAGATCATGTAACAACTTTGGCAGAGATGAAAAAAAAAGTAATAAAGCTTATCAGTTTAGCCGATAAAGTGAATTAACATTGTATAGTTTTAGTTTAATTTTTAACTGAACTTTAATTTTCATCCATTAAAACCCTAATGTTCATCAATAAATAAAAGAGCGAAGTAATAAATAGTTAGATACAAAAAAAAAAAAAAAATCAATGAATAGAACCTTTAAAGTTTATCAAATCAAATTCAGCATTTACTAATTAAAATTTATGTTATGAAATTAGTGGTCATTATCCATTAAATGCAGTATTATTATTTAACACAAGTGAAGGATCTTGAGAGGCAGAGACCCCATGGTAGGTCACTCTGGCCTTCCAATCTAATAAAAACCTGATGGTTCTTCAACAGCTCCCAACTCCAGACACTGAGAATCACTGATGTGCTTCTTTCTCAATAAAACCTGGACATACCCGCGTGGGGATGATGATATCCATCGACGTCCATGGTCCCTTGTCCATTCTGGTGGGGTTGCTTATCTTGAGATAAACCAAACCATACCAAAAAGAAAAAGAAGAAACTGTGGAGACAAATATGCCAACTTCCCTGAAGTATTAATCGTAGGGTAAGGGCATCCACCGGAGAAGTTTTTCAACATTTTCTGCTAGCCTGTTGTATTCGAAATAATTTCCTATGTCCTTCCTGAAAAACGTCGTACCGACACTTAAATTTTACTTAGGACAGGATTACACCATAGAGTCTACTCTTGTAATGATTTACCAAGTTAGGAATGTTGAAGTGATCTAACTTATTTGTGACCGTAGCCTATCTAGGACCACATAAACCACGCCATAGGTAAAGCACTGGGTAAAATTCCACAGATAGAAGATGTTACTAGTTACCGGGATAGAAAAAAATGTTCAAATCCACCAATAATGTTGGCAACCCAATTATTCTGATAATTACTTACAGTGCGGTCATAATCTAGCTAATACTGTTCACAAATATTTGCAAAGGCTTTGTTCGACTCCCTCAATTTAATAATTCCAAGATCTATCTTATACAGCTCTTAGCTCAATCACGTATTGGGTCCTAAACATAGCCAAGTACCAAAAGAAACTCAGTTATGAATAGCAGAATAGGTAAGATCTTTAACGAGATCCCTTCCTTCCATTACGCCTCAATGACAGAGTCAATGAAGGAGTGAAATACTCGTTATATAAATTAAACAAATATGATGAGAAAGGTATGTACTTACAATCCAATTTTATGGTCTACATCCATCCTTACTTAGTCACTTGATTTTAACATTGTAGTGTCTTCGACCACCACAACAGTGGTTCTTGGCTCACTGATGTTCATTTTTACAATTCAAAAATCTCTAGGGATGGATTTGGATGCATCAATTGCATTGGAAGACAAATGTTGGCCTGAATGCACATGCAAACCAATGGAAAATGTTCTCAACCCCTGTTTCAAGTGCTCCTTTTTTCAACTCTTCATGCATCTAGGTTCAGAATCATCAAATCAATGTCATTTACCAAGCCAAAAATGTTGAATATGAATGTACTTTGTACTGCAAATAATTCCAAACCCTTGAAATAATCTTCTACCTTCAAATCCACCAATAATGTTGGCAACCCAATTATTCTGATATTTACTAATAGCGCGGTCATAATCTAGCTAATACTGCTTACAAATACTTGTAAAGGCTTCGTTCGACTCCCTTAGTTTTACCTTTAAAGTGAGATTAGTGTTTAAAAATGAACTTAGAAGTTATCGATAGATGTTGGTAATCATTTAACTTGGATTAGGTAAAAGTACATGAACTAATCAAGAAATAGACAAGACATGCATGCATGGATTAAACAATGCAAACCACAAAGCTTAGACAAAACCCATAACATAATGATGTGGGTGCAACAATTTTCCATTCATTTTCAAAGGAAAAAGAGTTGTTGTTCACTTTGTAATCTTGGAAGGGATAACAATTCCTTATAAAGGGAACAACTTTCCCTAAAAGAGTGGGACAGTTTAGGAAATACAAAAAAAGTTTATGTACATTTTTCCATGCTCACCTGCCATTCCCCCTGTTCTTGTGACAAATATTGGACCACTGTTGTACATTTTTATATACTTTGTTATAAAATCCTTTTGTATATAAACAACCACTTCCCCTCCTCCCATGTTATTGTGTTGTTATCTATTGCAGAGAAGAAGAAAAAACCAAACAAACCCAACTCTTTTCTTTCTCAAACTCAATCATCAAGTCTTAATTTGTTGATCTCTTATTAGTAGTATCAGAGTTTTCGATCGAAAAAGGTGTTCAAAATGAGGATTGCTTTGTTTGTCTCTCTTGCTATGTTGTTTCTCCTTGTTGAGGTTCAAGGTGTGTATGATCATATAGTTTTTGAGTTTCTAAAAGTTGTGTCTTGTTTGAAATCATTATGTGTTGATTTGGTTTTGTGGTGTTTGGTTCAGGGTTTCATTTGAAGTATGGATTACTATCACAACTTGATCATCACCAAAAAGTTCATGTGAGTATCTAAGTTTATTTGTAAAATTTCGATTTTTTGAGTTGTTTAAATGATTGCTAATGATTTGAGTAATGCAGGAGGAGAAGGAGAATAAATTGATTGAAGCTGATCAAGCAAATGTCGGAGCAGTAGGAGAAGTTATTCGATGCAAAGACGGGCAATGTTCAGGTACCATGAAGAGAAGATTATCATCTAGTTTAGCAAAGAAAGTCCATCACAGACTACCAGAGTTTCATGAAGATTACTATGGACCTAGACATCACAAACAAAAGCACCACTAAAGATTTTCATAAAACATCTTTTTTGACATAGTTTTGATAATTTTTTTATGGGGTTTCAAAGATTCAAGGCCCCATTGTACTGTAAAAAAACGATTTGATGTCGTTGATGAGTATTCAAATAAGCACTTGTTGAAAGTTTTGTAGCAAATTAACCAATTCAAATGAAATGCATGCAAAGCATTTTTCATTTTCAGGTCCAAACCAATCTTAAAGTAGTTACATTTTGTTCATGTTTGCAGGAAGAAATAGAAAATTGTTGATTGATCATACAACATCTACTCATACGACTAGCAAATCGAACGATGAACATCGGCTCAAAGAGAATGAAACCCAGCGCAGGGAGGTAGCGCCGGAGCTGTACCCCGATGTCATAGACATAGCAGGAATGGACTATTCCACTGCAAAAAAGAAAACCCCAATTCACAACTAAGTGTAGGCAATGGAAATTTTAAGTAGGAAACAAGAAGAAACAAAAGGAATAGAAATAGAGAAGTTGGATCCCCATTGCAGAAAATGATGCAGTTTTTTAGGGTTAGGGTCCATTTTTTGTTCATAAATGGAAAGCATAGTATATTATCGATTATACTAATTTCATGATTTGAGTACATCGTCACTCTATGGCTTAATTCACTAGGCCTTGTCTACCTATGTATTAAATGAGAAAAATGTCACAAAAACTAGAGCTTTGCTAGGGGTCGAGGGAGGGAGCGAGGGATGGGTGGTTCCGCCTCGAGATGAGTGCATCAGCCACGCGATACGCGATGTTGCTCATCTCGAAGCGGATGGGTGGCTTCCACCCATCCCTCGCCCCTTCCCTCGTTCTCTCCCTCGACCCCTAGAATTTTCGCAAAAACTAACATGAGTTTAATGCTTTCTAGTCTGCATGTTTGTTACTTTTTGTTCCATTCATTCGCTCTCATCGATCAATCTGGTTGTCTACCATACATATACATACATACATACATATATACAGACATTAGGACGACATCTATACCTCTTATCATGTATATATAGGCTATGATTGACAATTATTCTTACGAAAAGAGGGGACTGTTTTGCATAATAGGATACCCCATATGTAGTTGAATGTCTTCAATGCGATACTCGATCAAGCTGAATTATTTGGTAGGTTCAATATTACGTCCAGGTACTTGTCCGCGCACGCCCACATGATTGAAGGTTATTCAATCAGGACGATCGGTGGGCTACATTGATATCAAACCATAGGTACTTCAAGTCTTTTGGCACTTGAGCTTATGTAGGAAAATGTACCAAGATACAATCATCACCTCCTTAAACCCTAAACCACTATAAACTTTTTTTTTTAAAAGAGAATCGGGGTTTGTTTAGTATCTCCTAGCTAAAAAAAACTAGATTAACCAGTATTCAAATGGTGCTAATCCACTACACCAAATTGGCACTTTTGTAACAACTCTAAAAAAAGTATCACTTTTGAGATGTTACAATTCACCAAACAATTTCAAGTCAAAACTAAATTTAGTCAAAAAAATGAAAAACAGTAACACAAAAAAAATGATACAATAAGTTGGATCACCATGAATAGTATCACTTTTATAACCATACTCTTCATGGTAATACAATTATTGTATCATTTTGTTTGTGAGAGTGTGTAAAATTGTTAGGTGGATTGTTACACTTCAAAAGTGATACTGTTTTTGGGGTTGTTACAAAAATGTCAATTTGGTGTAGTGATCAGACTACTATCAAAGTGTTTTTTAAAATAAGTTTTGCTTCTAGTTAGAAGTAAGCACCCGATTGTAGTAAACTGGGCATCAGAAAACTAAAATTAGAATAATCTTTTTATACGGTTGGAGGTGTTAATCTCGTGGAGAAGCTATTCCAAATTTTACGATCGATCATTCATGATTGATAAGACGAATATAGAGGTCGATGTTGGGTGGTTCACATGGCGATTCATATATGGTAGGGGTCACAAATCGCGCACACGTTATTATAGTAAGAATACAAAAAAAAAGACCAAAATTGCATTAAAATTCAGGGTATGCGGGGTGGGCAAATTGAAGTAGGGTCTGCAAGGGGATGGTAAGGTCCTTATCATGGCTCAACATTTCAACAATGTCATTGCCATGGAAATGAATGCTCTTCGTTCTATTATTGTTCTATTGATATTTCCCACCACATGCCATTTTTAATTACTGTAGCCCTGAGGTACACTTTCACGTGAATGTGTTTCTCTTGTATTTTTTTTAAAATTTTTTAACCCCTTCCATCTCAAATGCCGCCGGCAATGTTTGAACCCTAAACAAGTAATTCCATCCGTCACAAATCTACCACTAAGTTGATACACCATTGGCGTTTTTGTTTATTGCATTTTATCCATGACAATTGTTATAGCCTTATAGGAAACTTGTAGCAGCAAAGGGAGATTTACCATTTACATTTTACAGTGTGCTAAGGCCACAATCATGGTAAGTTTACATTCTGTTCGAAAAAGGTTTAAGTTAGCATTTTTTTTTACCCATTTTCATGACTACCGTGGTCGTTCTGTGATTAATTTGAATTGCTCGCAGGTAACTACTAAAGCTTATATAACATGGCTACTTTTTTATCTTCAGATGCAAATTCTAAATCTTCCGGCCACCATATTTTGTATATACAAGAAATTGAAGAATTTGTAGAGCAGTGGAGGCTATAAACTAGACAAATATGTCGACTACATAAAGAGGTCAGGACTCATGAATAGTGGAGTTATAAATACCTCGCGGTCAAGAAAATGATCAAAAATACCCTTTACCATTTAGTTAGAGATAGTCTAATAGTTATGGTATAAACTATAAAGTTAATAGTATGGGAAAAAAAAAGTTAATAGTTAGGGGTATAAAAGTAACATTAATGGAATAATAAACATAAAACCCTTTTTAGCTAACTCATTTAAGCTGTGACACTTAGGGTGTGTTTGGTTGTATAAAATCATATGTCATGAAAATCTATGAGGGGATCCCTACATTTTAGGCTAAATTGATGTATTGCTCCACATCCACCTTTGAGTTTGTGTCAATGGTGGGAATGAAAGTCTAATGAATATGGAAATCATACTCCTCTGTCCCCCAAGACATGTGATTTCCATGTTTATAAGACTTCCATTCCCACCATTAATCATGATGATACATCAAAATAGACTGAATATCACAGTCGAACACGTGGTAGAGAGCATCCATCACGAGGTCACAGCGTCCAGTCTGTTGAGCCAGCTCATAGAGCCCAAGAGGAATAAAACCAATTACAGAGTAAATGTTGGACACTCGAATCAATTTAACACAAAAACTTTGAGTTGACCGAGATGTCGAATTAACGAAGTAAATGTTGGACACCCGAGTCAACTTAACACAAAAACTTCGAGTCGATCGAGAAGTCGAATTGACGAAGTAAAGGTTGGACACCCGAGTCGACTCAACACAAAAACTTCGAGTCAACTGAGATGTCGAATTAACGAAGTAAAAGTTGGACACCCGAGTCGACTCAACACAAAAACTTCGAGTCAATTGAACGTCGAGTTAACAACGTAAAAGTTGAACAAACAAGTCAACTTAACACAAAAATTCGAGTCGACTGAAACGTCGAGTTAACGAAGTAAAAGTTGAACAAACAAGTCAACTTAACACAAAAACTTCGAGTCGACCAAGACGCTGAGTTAACGAAGTAAATGCTCAACGAACAAGTTGACTTAACACAAGAACTTCAAGTTGATAGACATGTCGAATCAACAAAGTTAGAATTAGAGGAACAAATCAACATGAATCGAGGAACTACAAGCAAAAGCAATTCTTTGCAGCAAATCAGGAAGGACAACGTTGGCCCACCATTAGATGAATGACGAACCAAAGCACGAAAGCAACTACAAAAGAATTCAAAGCAAAATCCATAACAACTACAACTGAACTGAAAAGAAAAGAAATAACAAAAATTCATTTTTTGATAATACTACTTTGTTACATCCGGAGAAGGAGATAAAGAAGTGGAGGAAGAAACAGAGGCAACTATAGGATCATCACTCACGGGAAGAGGAGAAGGAGATGGTAATGACTCTAGGGCGCTTGAGGGTAGAAGAAGCAATGACTCCTCAGCTACTAGACCAGATTCTTCAACATCGTCATCCTTGAAAGCTTCACCAACCAAGTGACGGTACCTGGACAAATCCTCGCCAAGCCCCTCGTTATAGTCAAGAAGCTCAACCCGTCCGTCAACAACTCGCTTAAATCTGCGGCTTCGACAATACGAAGCCTATCCTTGGCCACAGTGAGTTCATTTTGTGCCGCAGCAAGCTGCCCCTCAGCGGTGGAAAGCATACCAAAAATATTTGTTTTGACATCATCGAGCACGGCAGTTATTTGTTCCACCCGCCTTTCATCAGTATCACACAACGGATTGCTCCACTTCAGCAAAAGAAGTTTCATCAAAAGTTGTTTTCTCAGCGGATAACTCTTTTTTCACATCACGTAGACGGGTACAAACCCCATCCAACTTGGCTTTCAAAGAATCAAGTTCAGATTTATCCCGCATACTTTTCTCCTCAATCAACGACTTTCGAGTATCCTCTACAATTTTCTCTGATTCCGTGCATTGCGCTCTCAACACGTCAAATTGGGAAATAACATGAGAAAACGCCAGCAACAGTGCTGCCAATTTCCCTTCCAAAGAAGCTACTTGATCACGACTAGCTCGATAGACCAGCATAGGCGAGATGATTCATCTCATCCATTATCTGCTCAAGACCATGATTGATGTGATCAAATGGATCCAGTATGGGCATCAAAGGCATTTCCACTAACCGCCTGTGCCACTCATTTACCAACTTGCGTGCACCGTCTTGCACGTCAAGATGAGTGAACCAACAAAACTTGCCATCCTACTTGATATGGATATCCTTTGGGCCAGGCTCAGTCCAACCAACCTGTGGATGAAGAACACTAGGATTCGGAAGCACTGGAGAACCACCCTCGACGGCCGGAAGGGCAGAAGAAATAGCAATAACAACATAAAAACACTTTTACCATCTCGTCGAGAAGCGTCTGCAATGAGGGCAAGACTGGCGGTAACGGTGGGAGCAGGAGAACCTTGACAGACAGGAGAAGAAACTAAGAACCCAACTGCTTCACTGACATCAATAGAAGGAGAAAGATAGCGAACCTTGAAACTCTAACCACCACCAATGTCTTTAGACTGCTCCATTGCTAGCTGGAGCATTTTTTCATTGATAACCCGAGGATCATCATTAGACAACTCAGCAGCGTCCAAGGCACCAAAAGCAGAAATGAGCTTTTTTCATTATCGTCCAATGGACAAGTAGCCTCCTTCTCATTCCTTTTCATCCCAAGCCTCAACCTCTTCGAAAGATTTGTGATATCCTTTTGCAACACCATCGTGGGAAGAACTTAGGCAAGAGACAACCTCCGCAACATCCTGAATGGGATTCAGACGGGACGCAGCTCGAGCAAAACCACAAGTAGAAAGTCGTTTCTTCTTCGAAACCCGACCGGGATCTACAGGCAATCACCTTAACGGACTCGTGTACCTCGCAAGCTTTCTTTTTCTTGAAGTAGCTAGGGACTGTGGTATTAACAAGAACATCGAGATCTGTAACACGCTTGTCCGAACTCACTTCCCAATCAATGTTAGCATCACTAACGCCAACACAAGCAGCACGAGCAACAAATGCCTCAACACGAGACTCAATAAATAAAGCTCGCTCCGTTTCATTCATAGTGTACAAATCACTATGCTCCAGGATACCCTCGAAAAAAAATGTCTCCACAAGAAAATGGTGAAGCTTCGAGAATCGGTCACTGGTCTTCTGCTCCTCGGCAGTTAAGTGAAGATTCTTCCATTTATTGGGAACTCGAAATGATCGAAAAATCAAGCAACCTCGCAGTTGAAAATAGTCGAAGTTCACAGAAGCATAAAACCAATACCTCGACCAATCGCGGATGTCATCACTAAGTTTCTTGAAACAAACTGGAGAACAAAGGAAGCAAATATCCAAGTTCACAAACAGACCAACCACCGAATGCAAAACCCTCACAGTCAAAGGAATGGCGGATATAATAGCCCTCACATAAGAAGAACCCATCACCTTCCAACCATTAGGACCCATATGGGTGGAAGGAATGCCCAAGAAGTTCAGATACTCTCAGAACCGCTCCAAAACTGGGAGCCGAAAGCCAAAAGAAAATATGCACGAATACAGTGTGATGTATCCAGCCTTTGAATTACAAGGACTATCATCCTGTCCAGACAGGATAATCTTAAGGGCGGGCGGAAGATTATAATAAGAACGAAGACTGTCCAGCATCGCCTGAGAAGCTCTATTGGGAGAATAATGAGCCTCACAAAAAGCTAGCGATGTACCACTTAGTTTATCGCCGACGGACATCGTTGAAAGACAGATAAGCAATGAAAATGAAAAAAACAAAAAAAATGAGCGAATCTTAATTTCAAAGATATTGTAAAGAGGGAAAACGAATTTGTCAGTTCTCATTTTATAGAGCCGAGCAATTAAAGGACGGCTCATGGGAAATCGTGCAAGATATGATGGCTACACAAAATCCAAAAAATGTGCCCAAAACGAACGGACAAGCAAATAATCGAGACACCAACCCATGGAAAGCTACTGACATCATTAAATACAAGGCAATGATGGAATTGAAAGGCAGACCGTCGCGAAATTAGTGACCACGTCAGCATACCCACTAAACTGAAGGGTGGGGTAGTTTATGATACATCAAAATAGACCGATCATCATGGTCATACACGTGGCAGAGAGCATCCATTACAAGGACACAACGTCCAATCTGTTGGGTCAGCTCGTAGAGCCCAAAAGGAATAAAATCAATTACAGAGGCTCAGACAAGGCCCGCCAACGAGAAGACACAAACAGAGCCTGAATCCATGCCCAAACGAATCAGAGCCCAAATTTAAGTCTGACACAAGTTCTCTCATAAAGAAGAGGAACATTGCAACAAAAAGAGTCATTGATGGAGTTACGCCTCCATGAGCGCATTTCCATTAAGAAGAAGACTGTTTTGAGAAACATCTCCTTCCGTTGCGCCTCACATGCTTAAGTCACGCAGATGACTAACTGCGACCATTATAAAAGGTAAAGGAAACATTCAACACGGGTATGCAACTTTAACTGAGTTTTGTTCAAATTTACTTCCTTCTTCCATCAAAGTTGATGACTTAAGCATCGGAGTGTCTTCGGCCATAAAAAATGTGCTTATTGGCAATCTAACATTTGTTTTGCAGGTCAAACTCTCAAATCACAAAATTAAATGGTGGATGTTGAGTGATACTTCAAATTAGCCTAAAATCTAGGGGTCCCCTCATGGATTCCCATGGCATATGATTCCAAGAGGGGACCCTTACACTTTAGGCTAAATTGATGTATAACTTTATATCCACCATTTGATTTTGTGATTAATGGTGGGAACGAAAATCCCATGAACATGGGAATCACACTCATTAGTCTCCCCAAGGCATATAATTCTCATTTTCATGGGACTTACATTCTCACCATTGATCACAAAGTCAAATGGTGGATGTGCAGTGATACCCTAAATTAGCATAAAATATAGGGGCCCCCTCATGGATTCCCATGACATAGAATTTCATGCAGCCAAACACACCCTTAGTGTGTTTGGTTGCATGGAATCTTGTGTTATAGGAATCCATGAGGGAACCACCTAAATTAAGCTAATTTGAGGTTAACTCACCAATTCACCATTTGATTTTGTGATCAATAGTGAGAATGAAAGTCCCGTGAACAAGAGAATCACACTCCTTGGTCCCCCAAAGCATGTATTCTTATATTCATGGTATTTCCATTTCCACCATTGATCACAAAATCAAATGTGGATTGGTGGGTGAACATCAAATTAGCTTAGATTTAGGTGGTCCCCTCATGGATTCCTTGCAACTAAACACACCCTTAGTTGAGCCACTTAAGCCATGAGGGCTGTTTGGCTCAATTAATTTACAATCTTGCAATTTTGTTGGTATCATAAGATATCTAACCCATTTTAAGAAAAAAAAAACTCCAAAAATATAACAATTCTAGGGAGCCAAGTTTGGGAGCTATTTTTGGGTCGAGTTTTGATTTTTTTTTTTTTTTTACACTTTTACCCCTTCTATAGATGGTGTTTTGTGGCTGTGTTTTAAAAAGGGGTAAAAAGTGTTAAAAACAAAACTTGACCCAAAAGTGGCTCCCTAGACTTACTCTTGTGGTTACGTTTTAAATAGCAACGCGTCTACACAGCCAGGTATGCGCCAGGACGTGACGTTGCACACGTGCAACGTGGAGAGAAGGAAACAACAGACCATAAACACTTGGGTTGAAATAAAAATAGAGAAATAATAGTCACCATTTTGTATTGCAAACAAAAACAAACTACAAATCATGAAAGGTGGTGAGATGAGAGGAAATGGGTTCCTCATCCGAGTAACAAAAGACAAGAGAACCAAACACATTGACAGGGAAGAACACGAAGACTTGGTCATCTCCAGAGAGTTGGAAGGGACAAATCTACATACCCACACTTGTTGCAGGTCTTGTCTCTCTCTCTCTCTCTCTCTCTTTTTCTCTCTTTCCCCAATTTGATCTATTTTTACCTTATTAACACCAACCCATTTAGGCAAATTGTTTGCAGAGGTGGTTGGTGAGGACTTGGGTTGGTGTATGTGCACCGGAAAACACATGGGGTTGCTAAGATGTCTGCTACCTACGCAACTAATTTGGCCATTGTTGTCAGATGTTATTGTGGTGAGTTAGATTTTGCTTTGGAGGATTACTTCATCATTTTATTATGAAATGTTTGGTTACTAGTGTGTGTGTGTGTGTGTGTGTGTTATTGTTTAATTTGATTAATGGGAATTTGAGGATAAATAATCTGTTGTTTCCTTCTCTCTCCACGCTGCACATGCGCAGCGTCACGTCCTGGTGCAGACCTGGCTGGGAGGCTTGGTTGTGTAGACATGTTGTTTAAAAAAAAACCCAAAAGAGGCACCCCAAACAAGGCTCTGTAGGCTTAGCTATATATATTTTCATTAAAAATCTATATTAATATTATTAAAGATTGTATTTAAGTTTAATTCTTAATTTTGTGTCATTATTGAATTTGATCATCCGATTAGATCGTAAAAAAAATTCTTATTTAACCTAATTAATTTCCATTTGACTGTGACTAATGCACGCACGCGTTCCATTACTAGTAAGATTTAAAGCCTTATTCCCACATATATAGTTTATGGGCCAGCATCAAATGACTTGAATTTCGCCTTAGACATCCACTTGGAAAAAAATTTCAAAAGAAGTTTTTTGTGAGAATGGTTTCCTTGTAACGTTGAAAAATGAAAATCGAATAGACTTTTATTGGTTTCAAAATTGTAAATTGAGAACCAAACATAAAAAAAACGGGAATCAAAATGAAATGATCTTAATTTATATAAATCTCAAACCAAACCGACTAACTAAATTAAACATATTATATTATTTTTTATATAATATATATTATTTTGTTAGAGATGTTGGCGAGAATTGAAAAGCTAATCCCACATCGAGTAGTAACTAGTGAGCCAAGTGAAGTTAATAAAGGATTGGATGTGTGTCAAACAACGATGAGGACTTTTGGGAGTCATTGAATAGTTGAGCTCCATTGGTAAAAAAAAAACCCACACCCGAAGGGAGACGAGTGTCTAAGTTGGGGATAATATTGTTGCTTGAGACATGTCATGCAATGGTGGTGTCGGAGGGCTTTATAGCTTCACCTCTGAGCACAACAAGTGATATCAGAGCCGATGGTTCGGCCTTGGGCTTGGCAAAGTTAGAAGTGCACGTTGAGGTGGGCCTTGGCGAAGTTGGAAGTGCACATTGAGGTGGAGCTTATCCCGGGTCATGATAGGTTCAAGTCTCGCCAATATGGAAATTGTTAGAGATATTGGCGAGAATTGAAAAGTTAGTCCCACATCGAGTAGTGAGCCAAGTGAAGTGAATCCAATAAATGATTGGATGTGTGTCAAATAACGACGAGGCTTTTTGGGAGCAGCTGAATAGTTGAACTTTGTTCGTAAAAAAAACCACACACCCGAAGGGAGACGTGTGTCTAAGTTGGGGACAATATCGTTGCTTGAGACATGTCGTGTAGAGGTGGTGCCAGAGGGCTTCGCAGCTTCACCTCCGAGCACAAGTGGAATCAGAGCCACGGTTTTGATCCTTGGAGGTTGAAGATGGGTGAAAGTTCGAGTTATTCGGATTCAAAGTTTGCAAGGGGGCTTTAATTTATGGAATTGAAAAAGTTTAACGCCAATAATAACTTTGATTTATGGCAAACCCAAGTGAATGATGTTCTTGTCAAAGGGAAGTTATATAAGGCGTTGAAAGGTAAACCTGAAAAAATGGATGATGATGAACGTGAAAATGTTTTGATGGGTAATGACTCTGCCTGCAAAACTATTGGAGTTGGTATAATTCGGGTTCAGATGTTTGATGGAGTTGTTATAGTTTTGACTGAGGTAAGACATATTCTTGATTTGCGTAAAAGTTTGATTTATTTGAGTGTTTTAGAATCTATAGGGTACAAGTTTACCGATGAATGTGGAATTCTGAAGGTGTCATATGATGATCGTCTGATCATGGTAGGCAAACGACATAGGAATTTATATTTCTTTGATGATAACGTGGAACAAGTGGAGTTTATTATTACTCAAAGGAAGTTTACTATAGATGATAATTTTGTTATTGATGAAGTAAAAATTAATGATGTGCCTAGTATAGTGGATGAAGAGGTTCCTGTTGTGGAAAGTTCCCCAACCTTCAAAGGTAATGGTGTATGTTATGAGGAAATATTAGTGGCAAAAAGATATACACAGTTGGAGGGTGTTGTTTATGATGCAGTTTTCTCTCCGGTAGTGAATCACACCTTGACAATGGTCCTTTTAGTTTTAGTTACACAATTTGACTTGGAGCCCAAGCAATTAGATGTCAAATTTCAGTTATTGCATGGAGATTTAGAAGAGTATCAACCTGTTGGATTTGTAATTGCCGGCAATGAAGATTTTGTGTGCAAATTGAAGAAGCTTTTGTATGGGTTAAAGCAGTCACCACGACAGTGGTATAAGAAGTTTGACGCATTTATGTTGACATTAGAGTATACACAAAGTGAGTATGATCACTATATGTATTTTTGCAGATTTGGTTATGTTCTGGTCAAGTTTGAGCGTTTTCTCAACTTGACCAACATTTATTATTGTTAAGGCCCTTTAGGGCGTTGTGTGTTAGTGACGGTTTGGGTTTTGGCGAAGTGTCATTTTCATGCCAAGGTGGAGATATATGGGAGTGGCCTAAAATATAAGCCAAGTTGGAGATTATAAAATTGTTTGCGATAATTGAAAAGTTAGTCCCACGTTGAGCAGTGAGCCAAGTGAAGTTAATAAAGGATTGGATGTGTGTCAAATAGCGACGAGGCCTTTTGGGCTCCGTTCGTAAAAAAAAAAAAAAAAAAAAAAAAAAAAAACGAGTGTCTAAGTTGTGGACAATATTGCTGCTTGAGACATATCGTGTAGTGGTGGTGTCGGAGGGTTTCACAACTTCACTTCCGAGCACAACAAGTGGTATTAGAGCCAAAGTGGAGATTATAGAATTTTTGCTCATATTGTTTTTAGTAACAAACAAGAGTTTTCAAATTTGGGACTCTTCCCTTGTTTGTTTTGGAAAGTGAAAAGTGTTTTTATTAGGGGTGGGCATCCCATCCCGCGATACCGTTCCCGTCCCGATCCCGTCTCGTCCCGTCCCGATTTTTCGGGTCTTAATGGGATTCAATAATTTCATCCTGATCCCGTCCCGTCCCGAACTAATTTATTAATATTAATTATTAATATTTTTATTTAATTATTTATTTTTATTTAGAATCTCACTTACTATAATAAATTTATAATGTTATTAAAAAATTTACGATTCTTCTTGAGCTATTATACTCAAAAGTTGAGTAGTTGGTGTTGAATTGATGATTGGTTGCAGGAATGGATGGACTTGGGCCGGGACCCGTCTTGCACCAAAAAGCTCTAGGAAGGTAAGTGAGAAGTTTCTAGTTCTTATATCAACAATTGAAACATTGTTTCGTTGTCTGCATTGAATTCATGGTACCATGAGAATGGTGTATATCAATAATTCAAATTGATTAATGGAAAAGCTTTACTGCATTATTTGTTAAATTGCATCTGTCCCTCTTCAATGTCATATACATGTTGATAGTTATCTGCAGGGTTTTTGAAGTTAGGTGTCTGCATGTTCCTGTATATGATCGAACACCGTTTGAAGGTCTTGATAGTTATCTAATGCTCATTCCTCACTTTCCTGGTTAGGCAGTATTTAAATATTTATTTATCCTATCCACTGCCTGATTCAATATAGATATTGACACTTCGAAACGAATACAAATGCTGAAAATTTTGTACACATTTTGCCTGAAAGTTCATTGTTAATAGTCAAGATAATCCATTTACTTTGAGTTGAGGTAGTTACAAGAAGTAAAAGCTTCCTGTTGTTCACAAATTAAGCCAGCCTTTGAATTGAAATGGGGTACCTGTTGATCCCGAACCCGTTTGTGATGGGACGAGGTCGGAATGGAGTTTTTCCCATCCCATCCCATTCCGTGCCCACCCCTAGTTTTTATTGTTTGTTTTGGAAAGTGATAGAAGTTTCTAATTGCTTGGACTATCCTTTCTTAGTTTGGGGTGGAAAACAAGACTTTCATTTTCTAGTTTGAGGTGGAAAACAAGAGTTTCTAATTTAAGACTCTTGTTTTCCTATAAAGCCTTGGTGATTGAAAGAGAATTGGGTAGAGTTTTTGTGTTGAATTCTGTTGTTTCGGGTGCTGATTATTAAGATGTTTTGGTGTTGAATTTTGTTGTTTCGGGTGCAGATTTTGGGTTGCATTTGTGCTGTGTTTTCTATTGCGTTTGGGCTGCGATTGTGTTGCGTTTGGGTGGTTGTTGCGTTTTTGTTAGTGAACTCATGTTTAGTGAAACTTTGTGTCTTCGTATCATATTCTTGAAATTAATAAGTAGTGTCATCATCACCAAAGGAGTAGGCAATTTGCCGAACCGTGTAATATTATTGTGTTTTTGTGTGTTGTTGTCATTATTGTGTTAGTGTATTTACGTGTTATTGATAACATATTTATTATATATATTCGATCGGTACGGTTTTGTCGATTAAAATTACTTAAAAACCGAACCAATCGGTTTAGTAATTTCTTTTTCAACCCTCTTTCCTTATTGAAAATTTTCAAAATTCCATGCTTGATATTACATTCAAATAATTGTTGAATCCTTATCAGTTTTTTACTATGCTACAAACTTCAAAATGGACTAAAAATTTTGGAGGCTGAAATAATTTCCATGTGACTGGAAATATTTGGAAGGAATGAAGAATAAGAATCCTGATTGTTTAGAGTCCAAAACCAAAAACTATATGGACCAGACAACTGATATTGGGCTTTTCCCTGAAAGGCAAATAGGTCTGGGCCTCTGGGCCCAAAACTCATTGTCTCTATGTTTATAAGGTAAAGCTATCAGTTGTCTAGAGTCCCCTCTGATGAATTAGGGTTTTTCGAGAGCAGGGTTAGGGTTTCTGTAGATCGATCGGTTTGAAGATCTTCAACAATGGCGGAACAGGTTTTAGATCTAAACAATCTCTCTAGTCTTTCCATGACATTTTATCGCAAAGTTTAGTCTTTTATTTAGTGTTTCTGATTGTTTTGCTTTGTTTTTACATTGTAGACGGAGAAGGCGTTTTTGAAGCAACCTAAGGTTTTCCTCTGGTAAGAAGAGAGAATTTGTTGTAGATCGAACAGTTCATTTATTGATTTGGTGTTTGAGTTGAATTGAATTGTGTTATTGAGTTGATTTGGTGTTTTAGTTGAGTTGAATTGAATTGTGTCATCGAGTATATTTGATGTTTGGTGTTTGAGTTGAGTTGATTTGGTGATTTTGTGTTTGGTGTTTTAGTTGAGTTGAATTGTGTCATTGAGTTGATTCGGTAAATTGGTGTTGGAGTTTATTTGAATTGTGTCGATACTCGTTCATGGTCTCATTTTTGTTTACGCAGCTCAAAGAAGTCAGGGAAGGGAAAGCGGCCTGGAAAGGGAGGGAATCGTTACTGGAAGAGTGTTGGGTTGGGCTTTAAGACACCTCGTGATGCAATTGACGGTAAATAGTTTATGCTTCATATATTGCATTTGTTTGCTCTAATTGATTTTTTATAGAATAATAATGTGAAAAAGCCTGTTTTGAATTACTGCCGGATTAACCTTCTTGTTGAACTGAGCATGAGAGTTCTATTTGATTGACAACTCTCTTAATGTGTTATGTACTGTTGATAGAATTTGTGTTTTTGTTAGTTGGGGTTGTTTTGTGATCCCACATTGGAAGAAATGCCTATTTTTGTATGTAGAAAATTAAGAGAGTACCGCCTTTTCTGTATGAGGTGTGTACATAAAGAATGAAGGTTCAGTTTTTCATATTAATCAACGAGTATCCTAATTTGAACTCCATAAAAAGTACATCGTTTCAAATATGAAAGGTCGCAACAAGTCAATGAGGGTGTAGGATTTCAGGAATCTTTGCATAGAGTTGTCTACAAGTTCCTCCTTGAATTATTTTGTGAAATTGTAATCTGGGTCAAGGAAGGCTTTACATGATGAGTTTTAGATAAGATTGGAGGTGGGTATCGGAAGCTCTATTTAACAGTCTTATTTCAGGGTTTGTTGTAGTATTGTTTTTCTTAGAGCACCTTGAGTAGGTTGAGGAAAAAATTCGCTCTAGTACTCATCCTGCAACTCTCTCCTTTCCTAACTAAGCTGATTTGGAAAGTACAAAAAAGGGATACATGCGTGAATTTTGAGAACGTAGGATCTGGGTAGCGAACCTAGGTCACGCGAGTGGAAAGAGCACCTCAAACCACTGCAACTAATGAGCTATTGCGCCTTCTTGGGAGGCACCCCACTTTAATTTATGGTAGGCATATGCATATCCCTAGTTGGAGGGGATAGAGAAGATTTTAGGGGAAAGATAATTTTTAAGTGGAAAAATTGGTGATCTAGAGGGCACCAAACCCCTCAATTTAATTCGAAATCCGAAGGGGGAGGGTTTACTCTGCCCACGAGATGAAACTTCTCTGATGGGTTTAATATCTCGTCTCCCTAATCATCTTTAGTAGAATTCAGGGGATGGGGTTGATTCCTTAGCTCACCAATTTGTCTCCTAAACCCCTTTCTCTGCCTTGTACTTCATTGAGACTTCCAATGAAAATAAAAAAATTGTGATTGGGTCTCAATGTCTCATGAATGCTTCATTCTCTGAAAAATTGTAGAATGCTCTTGTTACACTAAGATGTCAACTCATGAATGCCTTAGGCTCTAAGAATGTAGAATGATCTTGTAACACAAATATGTTTATAATGCCGCTCTCATCAATAGTAGTCCACTTTTTTTACATAGGTCCGTGAAAAGTTGTTGAAAATTTGACTGTATTTTTAATATTTAGTGTAGTCTGTTTGTCGGTATTAGAAACTTTAACATTGCTCAATCCATTGTCAGAACACAGAAGATCTTCTCACAAAATTAATTTTTTTTATCAATCAAACAGCAAGGATTTCATTAAAAGGTGACTTGAGGAAGTCACATAACAAAATGCAATGGGAAAGTTGACAAACTAGACAAGCAATTACAAATTGTTAGCTTGTTTGGTCACCGATTGCTATCCCTGTTTATGTTTTCAAGTACTTTATCATTCGTACAATACAACTTTCTTTTCTTTTGAAGTAGTTCCATTTTCTACTGAAACTCTTGTTATTTACTAATTGATAGGTCTGCGTCTTTTGTGTTTTTTCATCTAAAATATATTCTTTTTCACGACTGACATAAATAAAAACATAAATTGTTCTGAAGTATATGATGTCAGTATTTAGTGGTCTTGTTCACTATTGTGAGTGTAGCAAAACCTCTATCCATTTGTATTTTATTAGGTTACATTCCTTTTTTTTGGAATTACCTGTATCACACTTGAAATGATGTGGTGCTGGATGCTTTGTGGATTTTCTTCTGAGCTTTAACTTGATATGTCCTGCTATCAAATATGAGGAACCGTGTGAATGTTTATTTGCTTGCAGCACAATACGTAGATGAGATGTCTGTTTTGTTGCGTGGCCTAGTTTTCATACAAATGCCCTGTGCATGAAATAAAATTGCCATTCTTGTTATACAATTTCACGTATCATTTATATGTAACTTGCTTTTACTCGTGTCAGTCCCCCTCTTAGCTCTCCATTGGTTTTCCATGATATATATGATTAATCTTTGGCTCTTGATTGATCTCTACGGGAAAATCCATTTATAGATCATTTTTATTATATCCTGCAGGTACATATATTGACAAGAAATGTCCTTTTACTGGTGATGTTTCTATCAGAGGCCGTATCTTAGCAGGCACTTGCCACAGTGCTAAAATGGTTAGGACTATTATTGTTCGGAGAAACTATCTTCATTATGTGAAGAAATACCAAAGGCAAGAACTAAATTTCAGTCATTACCATTATGTGCTAGATTCTCCAAACATTTTGTATCTGTTAATTATTGTACCGAAATGTTGTCTAACTCCTTTTCCAACCACTTGTAGATATGAGAAGAGGCATTCCAACATTCCTGCACATGTATCCCCATGTTTCCGTGTGAAGGAGGGAGACCATGTTATCATTGGGCAGTGCAGGTATGTCTACTCGTTTTAAGCACTTGAAGAAGAGTCCGCACGTGCATTTTTACATGAATGTGATTTATGTTTTTCTTGTGTTCCAGGCCATTGTCTAAGACAGTGAGATTTAATGTGCTGAAAGTGATTCCTGCCGGGTCTTCTGGTGGTGGTGGAAAGAAAGCTTTTACAGCAATCTAAGCGTTAATATTCAGAATTTCTGTTTCAGCCAATAGATTATGGATTTAGAGATTTGGTGTTGTAGTAGATATTTGCCAATAGATTATGGATTTAGAGACTTGGTGTTGTAGTAGAGATTTTTCCATATTTTGGGTAGGCATTAATATTTACCCTGAGGAGTTTACTTTTATGGCATTTTCTGTTGGTTTTTTTTTATCTCAACTCTTGATGGAAGTAATGAAATTTTTGTTTCATAAATGTATATATAGTTACTTTTGTTCGTCTCTTAGGACTTGATTGTGCTGAAACTGTATAGGATTATTGCAAACTTTGATTTGGAACTGCTCTATTCGCACAAAGGCTCGAATCTGAATTTGGATACACCAAGCCAAGAGTTAACATGTAATGACACTCTCAAGCAGCCTTTGTTTGGTATGGATGTCTGCATGCGTGAGATTCATAGAACCTATAAATCCATTAATAGTTGATCCATCAACCTAATGGTGGTGGGGCTGTGGATGCTAATGCCTCACTACAAATTGCACCATTGAGGATTCTTGATAGACTGAGCTAGTAAAAATCACTTTACAGCCTCTCAAGACTGTTTTAGTGGCTGATATTCAACCTGCGAAAGCCGGGTTGGTTGATTGGTTTGTGTCCCTCAAACCCAGATACTATGCACATGTGATGTGGTCAAATTATTCCCCTTCTCACAAAATTTCCACGAAACAATCAATTCATTCATTTTCTATCTTCAAAGTCAACATCAATGTGAAAATGCAAAACTTCAACAAAAGTCGGTATAGGGGGTAGTGGACATAAACTTTGATTGTTTTAGATCCAATCCTTCAAATCCTATCGAAGAGTCAAAATAACCAGCATGGGCAGTGCAGTTGGCAACGCGTTTGTCGACAAGAGATAAGATACCATCCATCATCTTAGAGATGCTCATAATGGCCCAATCGAACACAATCACACGGACAGAGAACCCCCTGTGCTACGTTCTAATCCAAGTCAACTATATAGAAAGTAAGATATCTTATAAAAAAATTCACAACCAGAAGATAATACAATACTGAGAGTCTGAGATCCTACAGAAAACCCAATTCTCTTCTTAGCTCAGATTTACAACTACTAGCTGAAACAATGGCGAGTGCATATCTCCCCAACTTCGCATCTGCCACACTGCAGGTGGTGCTTGACAGGTTAACAAACGTTGCATTGCAAGAAGTTTCATTGATGTTGAATGCAAAGGATGGGATGAAGAGGCTCGAACGAACACTGTTGCATGTTCAAGGCATGCTCAATTCGGTGGAGGACAAGGAGAAGAGTCAGAGAGCATGGCAGATTTGGTTGCGTGACCTTAAAGACGCGGCTTATGAAGCTGATGATTTACTGGATGAGATTTCCATATTGGCTTCCCGAAAGAGACCTGACGAAGGATTTCATATGGATAACAACCAGGTACGACCGTCATCCTCCTCCTCCTCGGCGCCATTTAGACCTACACTGGGTCATAAGATGGATGGCATACAAAAGAAGATTGATGACATAGCTAGGGAAATGGAATACCTCTACATGGGTAAGCTGGTAGGAAACTCACAGGTTAAAGTGAAGGAAAGGGTTGGAACTAGTTCATTAACTAGTGAACCGAATGTGTTTGGTAGGGAAAATGAGAAAAACATGATAAAGGATCTGTTATTATCGGATGACTCGGGTTTGGAGGATATCTGTGTGGTCTCTGTGATTGGCATGGCTGGGATTGGGAAGACGACTGTGGCTCAGATCGTGTATAACAATGCGGAGGTGTGCGAGAATTTTGAGCTAAGAATGTGGGTGTCTGTGCAACAAGATTTTGATGTCAGGAAGCTTGTGAAGTCGATCATAGAATCTGCCACTAACAAGGTCATTGATCTCATGGATTTAGATCCTCTTCAAGTGACGCTTAAGGGGTTATTGGATAACCGAAGATTTCTGCTCGTGTTAGATGATGTTTGGAGTGAAAATTACAGTGACTGGGATGTCTTGCAAGCTCCTCTCAGAGCTGGAGCCAATGGGAGCAGAGTTCTCGTGACTACTCGAAGCAAAACTGTTGCAAAGATCATGAACACCTCACACTTCATTAGCTTGCCAGTTTTATCAGATGAAGATTGTTGGTTGCTGTTTAAACGGAGAGCATTTGGTAATATGAATTCGGATAAGTATCCAAATCTGGTTGCTATTGGTAGGGAGATTGTCAGGAAATGCAAAGGCTTGCCTCTGGCAGTGAAGACCCTTGGGAGTCTCTTGAATTCTACGACAGATGAAGATGAGTGGAACGACGTATTGGAAAGTGAAATATGGGACTTCCCGGAAGAAGAGAGTGACATTCTGCCAGTCTTAAGGTTAAGCTATCAGTACCTCCCTGCACATCTGAAGCAATGTTTTGTATACTGCGCTGTATTTCCTAAAGGCTACAAATTCGACAAGGAGAAATTAGTCTTGTTATGGATGGCACAAGGGTTCATTCAGCCAAATGGGAGAAAAAGAATGGAAGATGTGGGCAGTGATTACTTTGATAATTTGTTGTCCAGGTCTTTCTTTCAATATGAGCACTCTGATCCTAATGGAAAACTGAGGTACCTGATGCATGATCTGATCCATAGTCTAGCTCAGTTTGTTTCAAATGACGAGTATTTTGGAATGGAAGATGATGGCAAGTCAAAGAAGCCTCATGTCCCTAACAATGTGCGCCATTTATCGATTCTCAGTGGAAATGATCCAAAAAGAATGTTTGAGGCATTGTCTGAATCCTCAAGCTTGCGTACAGTTCTATTGTTGAGCGAGAAAAGACAATGCATTGCTGAAATCCCTTTCAATGTAGTCGCTAAACTGAAATGTGTGAGGGTCTTGGATCTGAGTAATACTCACATCACCGAATTGCCATCCACTATTGGAATTTTGAAACACCTCAGGTACTTTGACCTCTCTGAAACCCGTAAACTTAAAACAATGCACAAGAACGTATGCACTCTTTATAGTCTTCAGACACTGATACTCAGAGGTTGCACAGCCCTTCTTGAATTACCGAAGGGCATTTGCAATCTTATCAACATACGGCATCTTGAGCTGGAAAAAACTCTGAGGATGAATTCAATGCCAGAAGGAATAGGGAGACTTACAGGCCTTCAAACACTTAGCGAATTTGTTGTTGGTGTAGAAGATGGATGCAAAATAGGAGAGTTGAAGGACATGAGAGCCCTTCGAGGGTCACTATGCATTTCAAAGCTGGAGAATGTGGTGAATGCACAAGAAGCAAGGGAGGCAGCATTGAACGATAAGCAATACTTGCACAAATTGGAGTTGAAATGGAGTGAGGTACAAGATGACAACGTCGACCAAGGAATCCTTGCAGGTCTCCGACCTCACAAAAACATCAAAGAGCTGAAGATAAACTTCTACGGTGGTGCCATGTTTCCAGCTTGGACTGGTGACTCCGCATTCACCAATCTTGCAACCATTTCATTTCAGAACTGTTGGAATTGCGTACTTCTTCCGCCTCTTGGACAGCTTCCTGCTCTCAAATCCCTCCATATAGCTAACATGCAAACACTACGCTATGTGGATGATAGTTTTTATGGTGCAGGACCTGTAAAGGGGTTTCCATCACTGGAAACACTAGAATTCGATAACATGGCTAGCTTTGTGAGGTGGGATATAGAGGAAGGTGATATGCCCTGTCTTCATCAACTCAAGATTTCCAGTTGTGAGAAGCTAATTGCTCTTCCAAGAATCAGGAACCTCCTATCTCTACAACATTTGGAGCTTAATCACTGCTATGAACTACGTGAGTTACGACAAGAGGCTCTCCCAACGTCACTGAGATCTTTGTCAGTTAATAGCTGCCCCACTTTGAGAAACTGGTTTCATGAAACGGGAAGGACTAGTTTGCAAGAAATAGCACACAACCAAGAAGTAACCATTGACACCATTGGCATTCCCTCAAATTGAGGTTATTCTATGTGTATAAACCCCCAACACAACCCTTGAATTGCCACTTTCAAATGGTACTGTAAACTGTATATTAAGCTGTATATATAGTCCCCATTTTCTGTCCAAGTATGAAAACACATTGCATATTAGTCTGACATTTTTGTGCAAATATGTAAATTCTTGTGTGTGTGGCATGTTTGTGCTTCCTTCACTTGCTAGGGTGATCTTGTTACCATTCATTAGTGACTTACTACGCAATACGTGGAAGGGTTTTTTTTTTTTTTTTCGGCACTCAGCACTAAGCAGTCAGAACCTATTAAGAACTTCCGGTCAGAACCAAAGTTCTGAACAGAACAAAAAACAAACGCCACCTAAGCTTAACGTTCGGTTTAAAGTCCAAACCAGAATCATAATACCCGCGAGACCATAAGCTAAAATTTTAGGTTAATCTCAGTTGAGGGGCCTGAAGCTCTGCTTTTCCCTGGCATGTTTAGTTTCTATGTCACAAAGAAATCAATGCAGCATCCACACTTCCATAATTTTGTTTCTAAGCAGTACATCACTTGCTTGTTTCTGGGCAATTTCCAAAATTCTATCAACCATAATTTGTCTCACCAACTTTTTTTTTTCATTTTGCCAAGTATCTCATCACAGTATGTAAACCAATAAGCTGAAAGACCAACTTGTAGGGAGCACTAGGGGTGGGCATCCCATCCCGCGATCCCGAACCCGTCTCGTCCAGATTTTTTTGGGTTCTTTTGGGATTGATCAAACTCATTCTGATCCCGTCCCGTCCCGATCTAGAGTGGGATGGGATCGGGATGAAGATTTTCAATCCCGCCTATCCCGTCTCGTCCCGAATTTATTTATTTAATAATTATTATTATTAATTTTAATCAAAATACTCTTTTAAATTAAAGTTTAGGATGTGTTGAAATTAAATCAATGTAAGATGAAATTCTATATGAAATTGAAATGAATTGAATCATTAATTCTAAATGAAATTTAATATTTATTTGCCTTCCAAAAAAAGTTTAATATTTATTTATTTAATATCTATTATTATTTATGATGTAAGTTATATGTATATAAATTTGACATTATTGGTGTGTGACTAATGTGAGATAAAACTCTTTTTGTTATTTTTTTTAGGACTATTTAGTACGTGCTCATCCCGTCCCGACCCGATCCCGTTTGAGATGGGACGAGGTCGGGATAAGGTCTATCCCGTCCCGTCCCTATCCCAAATGAATGGGATGGGATAGGGATGGGTCCATCTCATCCCATCCCATCCCATCCCGTGCCCACCCCTAGGGAGCACTAATAAGTCAAGCCTACATATGACATTATCATCATCTAACATCAAACCACTTGTTGAGAGCTTTCTTTGAGAACTATACAACTTCGAACTTGTGTATTACACCAAGACCCTATGAATTTTGAATTAGTTTTAAGTTCGCTTTGTTCAATTTCAGTATCTTCATTAGTACCACAATCTACTTCATCTATTCTTGATTGATCTTACAATTCTGATGATACATCAAAATAGACCGATCATCATGGCTGTACACGTGGCATAGAGACCTATCACGAGAATATAACGCTCAATCTATTGGGCCATCTCATAAAGCCCAATAAGAATAGAGCCAATTACAGAGGCTCAGATAAGGCCCGCCATTGAGAAGACATAAACAGGGACTGAATCCCGGCCCTAGCGAATCAAAGCCCAAATCCAGGCCCGACACTAGTTCTCTCATAAAGAAGAGGATTGTTGCACCAAAAAAAATAGTCATGGAGGGAGTTACGCCTCCACGAACGCATCTCCATTATGGAGGAGACTGTTACAAGAAACATCTCATTCCGTTGCGCCTCACATGCTTAAGTCATGCAGAGAGTTAACCGTGACCATAATAAAAGCTAAAGGGAACATTCGATACAAGTATGCAACTTTAATTGAGTTTTGTCCAGATTTACTTCCTTCTTCCAACAGAGTTACTGACTTAAGCATCGGAGTGCCTTCCGCCACCAAAAAGGTGGTCCTTGGTAGTCTAACGATTGTTTTGCAAATCAAACTCGCAGGATGACGATTTTTGGACGCATCAGTTTGGCGCCGTCCGTGGGGAACGACGAGTTTCCTTTCAAAAATAAGATTCACATTAACAAAGCTCACACAACCTGATAGAAGACCAATGTAATACTCCACAAACGCTCAATCTGGCGATGAAAAATACTACATGCTGCCTAATATCGATTCAGCGACAACTGTCGAAACAACCGTACCTGCTGGAAAAGAGCTCTAACAAGTAACGATTCAGACGTCTCTAATATCTTAGAGAATCCCCTCGGATCCTCGCGAAGAGATGTTTATGGCTCACATGAACCACATAATCGAAATGGTAGACAAAATCATCTGAGACTTGAAGGGTAGAAAATTTCGAAAAGAAATCACCCATCTTAAGAGACACCGGACTAACAATTGTTCCAGGTATAATCAAGGGAAGTTCGAAAATCTACAATCGAAAAAGCCCAAATACGAGAGATTGTTCTCGACTCTGATAGCGAGTCGAAGTGAGATTCTTGAAGCTATGACAGGAAGGGAAGATGTCAAATGGACATCGAAAATGAGAGGAAATCCGAAAAAGCGGAGCAAGAACAAACATTGCCTCTTCCACAATGATTACGGACACGATACCGAAGATTGTCGCAGTCTGAAGAACGAGATTGAACGTCATATCAGAGAAGGACGACTTAGAGAATTCTTCGAACTCGAAAACGAAACAATCATCTCAAGGGAGCGAGTAAAGGAAACAATCTATGTCTTGCACAACGCAGCCGGGGAAAATGAGCAATCCAATCGATCCCAAAAACGTATAGTCAGAGATTTACATACAAGGATCAGATTCCAATAACCATCCGCACAACGTGCAAAAACAATGCAAATGACTCTAACCTTCTCAAACGAAGATGTTGATGAGGTTAATTTCCCACACAATGATGCTTTAGTGATCTCAGTCATGATAGCTAAGTGGGAAATCAAAAAAGTATTGGTTGACACTGGCAGCTCGACCAACCTCTTGTACCTGACAACTTTTCAAAGGATGTGGTTCACCAATGAGATGCTCTCATCTAGTGATCAACCTATGGTAGGTTTTAGCGGGAACAATGTCACCCACTGGGAATGATTCAACTAACGGTCGAAGCAGGAGAGCCAGGAAAGCAGCGAGTATTGTTGACAGACTTTCTCGTCGTCAATGTTCCTGCTGCGTACAACATGCTATTCGGGAGACCGTGGATACACAAGATGGGCGCAATCTCCTCTACTATGCACCAATGCTTGAAGTACCATACCGACAATGGTATCGGAATGATCAAAGGGGACCAACCAGCAGTCCGAAATTGTCATTTTGCAGCAATAAAGACTCCCCACAAATAGCAATTATTGCTACAACTGGAAGAGCCTTCACAACACCTTGATGAAAAACGTTCGGACTCTCCGGATGATAATATGGCCCCAACCAGTCCGTGAGATCGACCTAACACTAGACAACCAAAAGAAGAAACGATCAAGGTCTACTCAGACAACGAAGGTGAAAAAGGCAGTCTGAATCGGCACAAAGATTCACCCTGAACTCGCCAAGGAACTCATCCAGCTGCTGAAAGATAACCAAGATATTTTTGCATGGATAACGAAGGATATGGTGGGGATAGACCCATCCATCATCTCTCTCAAATTGCAAGTGAATCCAGATAAGAAACCAGTTCTACAAAAAAAAACTGGTGGCCCCGGAGTGTAATCAGACAATAAATGAAGAAGTGCACTGACTACTCAGCGCATGAATGATAAGAGAAGTTCACTACCCAGATTGGTTGGCAAACACGATATTAGTAAAGAAGAAGAACGGGAAATGGAGGGTGTGCGTGAACTACACCGATCTGAATAAAGTCTGCCCCAAGATAGCTTTCCACTTCCGCGAATAGATCAGATACTGAATGCAACTACCGGGCACGAAATGTTGAGTTTCATGGATGCGTACTCCAGGTATAATCGGATACAGATGTACCCTCCTACTTAAGAAAAAACTCATTTCATAACGGAAAGGGGGTACATATTGTTATCGAGCACTGTCATTCGGATTAAAGAACGCGAAAGCAACGTATCAACGGCTAGTGAACAGAATGTTTAAAAATCAGATCGGCAAAATGATGGAAGTTTACATCAACGATATGCTTGTTAAAAGCTCACGCAGAGCAAACCACGTCACAGCTCTCAGCTGCGAAAGTATAAGATGAAGTTGAACCCGGAGAAATGCACCTTTGGAGTGGAGTCCGGAAAGTTCCTCGGGTACATGGTCAACCAACGAAGAATTAAAGTCGATCCAAAACAGATACAAGCGCTTCTCAACATGCAGTCGCCGACAAACATAAAATGTGTTCAAAGTTCAAAGTCTTAACGGAAGGATAGCAGCTCTGAACAGATTTATCTTCAGATCATCAAACAAGTGGTTGCCTTTCTTTAAAATCTTAAAGGGGAACAAGAGATTCGAGTGGAATGATGAATGCGAGGAAACCTTTCAAAGTCTTAAGACATACATAGAAAACACAAAGCTACTAACAAAACTGAACACGGGAGTAACACTGTATCTGTATCTGTATCTGTATCTGTATCTGTATCTGTATCTGTATCTGTATCTGTATCTGTATCTGTATCTGTATCTGTATCTGTATCTGTATCTGTATCTGTATCTGTATCTGTATCTATTGGTGTCCAATCACGCGGTGAGTTCGACATTGATACGAGAAGAAAAAGGCGTGCAAAAACTAGTGTGCGACCCTAGAGAAACTGACGCTCGCTCTAATCATGTCATCAAAAAAATTGCGACCATACTTCCAAGCACACCTAATCACGGTGACCGAACAACCGCTTCGGTCAGTGTTACACAAACCAGATCTGTTAGGAAGAATGGTAAAGTGGGCAATAGAACTTAGGACATTTCGACATCAGCTATGCCCCCGGAACTGCTATCAAAGCTCAGGCATTAGCGGATTTCATCGTCGAGTTCACAGGAAGTAACAACCAACAGAAGGAAAAAGAAAGCAGAAAAGAACAACCCAGATCGACTTCCGACAGATGGATCATCCGCTGTGATGGAGCCTCCAAAGAGGCAGGAAGCGGAGCTGGACTAGTCTTGTACAACTCGGAAGGCATCACATTAGAAAAAGCAATAAAATTCAGTTTTAGAGCCTCCAATAATGAAGCCGAATACAAAGCTGTGATAGTAGTGCTACAGTTAGCAAACCACTTGAGAATAAAAAGACATTAGTATCTTTACTGATTCAAAACTGATGGTCAATCAACTAAACAACGAATTTCAAGTCAAAGATACCTGAATGAAAGCCTACCACCAGAAAACCACTGAGTTAGTAGAAGGCTTCCAAAATGCTACCATTCAACGGTGAGCACGGGCAAAGAACAAAAGAGCCGACGAAGTAGCAAATGAAGCTTCTCAACAAAGGATAATGACAACCCACTCGTCATGACACAAGGAAGCTCCATACTTGAAAACCAATCAAAAGAAGCATGTGTCGTAACCAATAAATCAACTGGACAACTTCGATCCTATCGTATATGTCAGATGGAAAACTCCCAACAGACAAGATGGAAGCCAGAAAGCTACAAAATCGGGCAGCAAGATACACAATGATCAATGACAAGCTATACAAAAGATCTGCCACAAGCCCATTACTGAGGTGCCTTGCACCAGGAGATGTTGAATACGTTCTACAAGAAATACACCACAACACATGCGAAAATCATCCAGGGGGAGAATATTGGCCCATAGAGCCCTCACATTAGGTTATTATTGGCCGACGATGCAAGCAGATGCTAAAAAATTAGTTCACAAATGCGACAAATGTCAAAGATTATCCCCATACACTCACATGCAGGGACAAAATCCGATCCCAATTAGCAGCCTCTGGCCATTCACACAATGGAGAATGGACATCGTAAGATCACTCCCAGCATCCGATAAGAATAAGTTTCTACTCGTCGCAGTAGACTACTTCACCAAATGGGTAGAACTAGAGCCCCTCACAAAGATAGGAGAAACCCTAGTCGAGAAATTTCTTTGGAGAGACATCATATGCAGATTCAAGATCCCAAGGGTAATCGTCACGGATAATGGAAAACAATTTGAAGGCAAAAAGGTTAATGATGGAGATTTTATTAACCTAAATTAATAAGTTAATAAACCCTACTTGTAATACCGCAAGTGCACGGCTGTCTAACTAGTAGACAGTGGCAAATACAGGTCGATCCCACGAGGATTGACGAGACAGTCGAATTCTAGGACTTATTTGAACTAATTTAAAGTTGGGGGTTACAGCAGATGAAATTTACTAAAATTAATAGACTAAATTGACAACTAAAATTAAACTGATAGGATGATAAGAGAGGGGACCGAGACATCGAATCCATCACAGGTTCTTCGAGATTTGTGTAATCTAAATTATTGTTTTTAGATTAATCTAAGTTCGCAATTGATTTCAGCAAAGGTATAAACCCCTAGCATTGCGTGTCTTCTCACAACACACACAATCACAGGTTTATTTTAACTAATTCTAAACCCCTAGCATTGCATGTCTTCTTACGGCACACACAATCACAGATTCAGATTAATTAATTAAAGCAGGCTTTGAATATCAATAAAGGGTACTTCTAACTATCGACTAGTCTAGATAATTAATCCGGATATAATCGGTGAAAGCAAATTATTGAAACTCAGAAATCAACTGTGTTTAACGTTCAAGTATATAGAAAACAATAAATTCAAATACAACAAACTCTAGGAAACCTTGTGGTTTCATCTTCGCCTCGGCGCGGGGTGTAGAAGATCATGGTGGTGGTGGTCACAGCATCAGAGGAATCCATCTCAGCACGAACACGCATCCCGAAAATCTGTTACAACGCTTTGTGGTGGCTCTGACAAATTCTGGGGTGCGAACAGCCTGATTTGGAATAGTTACTGTGCGGTGGTACATAGAAAAAAATGCACGGCATGAATAACCAAAACTGATTCAAAAATTAGTTTTTCTCCCGCCAAAATCCTCCGCTCTTCGTTTCCAGCGAGCCGCATCGCTGCTCCTTCTTCCTCCGTGCTCCTCGCGAGCTCTTGTTTCCTCCGACCGGCTCCGGTGAACCTGCAAGTGAGAGGGAGACAACGAGAGAGAGAAAGACGAGAAGGAGGACAGAAAGGTGTTCTGTTTCGGTGGTGCTGGTGTTGGTCTGTGGTTGATCAGAGGAGAGGGATTAGGGAGAGATGGAGGAGGACGTGATAGAGAGGAGCGGAGAGGAGCTTGGCTGCGAGGTGGTCGTGACGGCTGGCTGAGTGATCTGTTGCTGCTCTGTCGCGAGGTGGAACAGGGTGGTGGCGGTTGTGGTTGTGCGAAACAGGGTGAGGAGGTGATGATGTCTACGATGGAACAGGGCGTGGCGTCTCCCTAGCGAGCGAGGAAGAGTGGGTGAGGAAGGAAAGCGAGGTGACGGCTGATGGTGGTGGTCGGCGGTGTTTTGTGCTTGACGAAGCAGGGTTGTGGTGTTAGGTGGTTGGCTGCCAGAGAGAGAAACATGGGAGAGTGACTAGGAGTCTGCGGTTGTGCGAAACAGGGTGCGGAGGAGGTGGCGACTGATGGTGGAGGAAGAGGAGGAGGTGGTGATGGCGGGATGATCGCACTGCCGATCCTCCTATCGAGCGAGGATCGCCGGCAAGGTGGATGGGGCGTGGTGGCTAGGAAAGAGAGAAAGAGAAAAGAAACGTGGAAGAAGAGAGAGTTTTTCTCCAAAAGGGGGTAAGCTAAATAGGGTTCTCCTATTTTCTTGGGCTTGGATTCTCCAAAAGGCGTTGGGCTTGGGTTTTTAGGTTAGCTTTTTGGGTTTGGGTTTGGGTTTAGGTTAAATTAGGTAGACCTAGGTTTATTTGGGTTAGGTTTAGATATGTGACCCTCTACTTTGTACCACCACTAGAATCGACCAATTGATCATTCCTTAAATTGTCGCCTTAATGCGATTTCATCGTTCACGCTCAAATTCCTACAAAGACATGACAACGAAATAATTAGAATAAAATATAATAATCGAAACACTAACATATATAAATTAAGGGATATATTATGTAATAATTACGTGAATATCAGTTAAGGAGTTATGCGAAAATCTGAATTTCCAGCAACATTTCTCTGCGCCAACTCATCCACAAGCAAACAGACAAGTCAAGGTCACCAACAGAACAATCTTGGAAGCGATCAAAAAAAGACTCGAGGCAGCAAAAAGGCTATGGACAACCAAGTTACCTGGCGTCCTTTGGGGATACAAAACAACAAAACGAACTCCGACATGAGAAACACCTTTCGCATTCGCATACGGGGTTAGAAGCAACCCATGGAGATCAGAATGCCAACATTCCGAACCGAAGAATTCCGCGCTGAGGACAACGTTGAGGCATTAAGAGTCGGGCTGGATATCCTCGAAGAAAAGCAAGAAGCAACCTCCATTATAACAACAGCCTACCAACATCGTATGGTAGGATATTACAAGAAGAATGTGCAAATTCAGACTTTTAACGTCGGAGACTGGATGCTACGAAAAGTCTAACTCAACACGAAAGAGCCTGGCGCGGGCAAGCTGAACCCGAACTGAGAAGGACCATACCGAGTAACAAAAATCAACAGATCAGGAACATACTGGTTGGAAAACAAAGAGGGTGAAATGCTACATTAACCATGGAATGTAGAGCACTTGAAAAGATATTATCAATAAAATATTTTGCTCTCAATTTCGAAGCAACAAGAATTTAATCGAGACAAAAAAAGTCAGATTAAGAAACCAACTCGAGAAAATACTCAGCACGGCTAGAGTATCGCGCAAAAACAAATACATGTATTGGACGAACGAGTCAAACATAAAACAATAACTTCTGGCCTGATCAACCACAAAGTAATAAAATACCAGGACATAAAAATCGAACTTTTACATTGACTGTAATGTGCAACATCGTAATCTGAATGTAAAACAAGATTCTGTAAACTAGAGCTTCTACACGACTAGAACGTCGAACATCGAAGCCAATCGTAAAAATATGGACGAACGAGTCAGAAATCTCCCAGAAATGTCGTAAATAAAAGCTAACAAGCTAGACACACGGGACACAATAAATGCAAAATAAAAAAATAACTCCATTCATCTTCTACAAAAGGAGATTACAAAAAGAATAAGCAAACAACAACTAAGAAAGAGAATCAATGTCGTGGGCGTCATCTCCAGGCACCATAGGATCAGAAGGCTCCCCGAAATTCGGATCACCCAGTGAATCCAAAACAACTTCCTCGACATCATCAAATTCCTGCTAAGCAAAACAACGGTATGGGGTCATGTCCAAACCTTGCGTCTCCAGGAAATCGTGGCGACACTTGACCACTCTCTTCCAATCTGCGGCCTCTGCCACCTTCAGCTTCTCTGTAACGGTTGACAGCTCAGCTCGAGTTGACGCTAACTCTCTGTCAACGCTCGCAAGTTTAGCAGAAACCGCTGATTTGGTCTCGACAAACTCAAAATTCATTTGAGCGATTCAAATAGTAGAAGCCTTGAGCTTGGCAGAACATTCTTCGGCAGAACGAGCAGCCTCATCACGTTCAGCCTTACAGACGGACAACTCTTTCTCAGCAACATATAGACGGGATTGCAACTTGTCCAATTCCACTTCGAACGTCTCGAGGTCAGAAGCAAACGTATCACAAATAGTCTCGAGTTCCCTCAACGATACTCGCGCAGAATTCGCTGCCCTCTCATGCTCTATGCAATGCGCCTTCAACAAATCCAACTGAGGAAGAACATGAGAAACGACCAAAATGTGTCCTGCTAGTTTCCACTCGATGTGCGCCACTTGGTCACGAGACGCCTTACAATCCGAACCCATCATGACCACACAAGTAAGTTGTGTCATCCCCTCCATAAGATGCTGGAGGTCATGGTCAATATGGCAATGTGGCTATCGTACGGGCATAGGAGCCCTATTAGCCAAACGCCCATGACAGCCGCCAATGAGGTTGCGAGCGTTGTCCTGCACATCAGCCTCAGAAGGTCAGAAGGTCTCCCCGAGAACAATAGGAGCAGGGCGAGACGTGGAAGGAGTAGCAGGTGATTCTGAGGTCTCAGCCACGACAGAAGAAACAATGAGCTTGAAATATCGAGCTCGAGCAACAACTCGATCCTCCACTGACGGATCATACTGGAAGTCGTCCAAGGTCTTGGTACCCTCCAAATTCTTCGGCTGCCAAAGACCAAATTGAAGCATTTTATTCTCAACGATGCGTGAATCATAGATATATAGGCCGGTAGAGGCGAGCAAACCATAAGAGACAACAAGATTTTTCTCACGGTCGTCTATAGGGTGGGAGACTTTTTTCTTACTTCTTTCGAGAACTTGGTTTACCACATTGTCCTCTGGAACAGAAGAATCGTCCTCCGAACCACGACCTCCCTTTCAGAGAGAAGCAAGGGGAGGGAAAGCCCTAGTAGCGTCAAGAACTAAGGAAGCAAGTTTCTTCTTTTTCGACACACGACCGGAACTGACCGCCAACATCTTGGAAGGGCTGGGAGGCCTAGGAACTTTCCTTTTTCTCACAATCGAACCAGCAACCCCAGAACCTCGGGTAGTGACGGAAATAGCCCGACCTACGCGCTCGTCAACAGAACCCTCTTAGTGGTCGACGTCTGCATCACCAACACGTGCAACAGTCACTTCCAAAGCACGACCCACTTCACCTAACAAATATAAGCCGCTACGAATAATGGCATCTGTAATGAGAAACTCTTCCACCGAGACCCGGGGAAGATTGCAAAAGCGATTGCAGAACTCTTGCTCTTCCAAATACAATGACAACTCAACTTTCTTAGGCTCCCGGAACGATCGCAGAATCTGATCTCCGCGAAGCCTAAAGTGATTGGGAGAAAGGGATGCGTAGAACCAAGACCTCAACCAACCCCCATACTCCTATCACATGTCCTTGAAATAAGAAGCAAAACGCATGGAACAGGTGGGATTGGGGTTTACAATAAACCCCACCAAAGAATGTAGAACCCTGGCATTCATAGGGATACGAGCCGAGACAGCCTTTGCTAAGGTCGAAATCGTTACTTTCCAACCATTAGGGACGAGTTGGGCCAGAACAATACCAACCAGATCTAAATACTCCCAGACGATCGTAGGAGCCAGAAGCCTGAGACCAGAATGGAACATACCAGGGTACAAAGCAATGTACCCATGTTTTGGACGACAAGGACTGTCGCCTTCTCCGGGAAGGATGATCTCCAAATCAGTCAACAACGAATAATCGTGACGAATGTTGTCCAGAGTTGCATGCGTTGCCCACTTAGACAAAAATAAGTTTTACAGGCATCAAGAACATCGCCGCTCAAAACCCTAGAGTTAGACATGATTACAGAACGAACTCAAGGAATAAAAAAATGGAAAATGAGGAGGTGCAAAAGGAAGTGAAACACACTCGAACTTTTCCTTTTATAGGGACGAGCAGTGAAATGACCGCTCTTGGGAGAACATGCAAGACATGACAGCCGCACGAAATCCCATAAATCTCGCCAAAACGAACAGGCGGATGGAACATCAGAGAGACAACAACAACAATAGATAACAAGAGCACTGAAAGTGTCATAATGTTGAATTCAAAAACAAAATTGCCACACAGTTAGTAGATACATGAACATACCCAGTAACTAAGGGGGGAATAGCTGATGATACATCAAAATAGACTAATCATCACGGTCGTACACGTGGCATAGAAACCCATCACGGAATATATCGCTCAATCTATTGGGCCAGCTCATAAAGCCCAAAAAGAATATAGTCGATTACAGAGGCCCAGATAAGGCCCGCCATCGAGAATACATAAACAGGGCCCGAATCCAGGCCCGAGCAAATTAGATCCCGAATCCAGACCTGAGCGAATCAGAGCCCAAATCCAGGCTCGACACGAGTTCTCTCATAAATAAGATGAACATTGCACAAAAAATAGTCGTGGAGGGAGTTACGCCTCCACAAACGCATTTCCATTAATGAGACTTTAACAAGAAACATCTCCTTCCATTGCACCTCACATGCTTAAGTCACGCAGAGAGTTAACCGTGACCATTATAAAAGGTAAAGGAAACATTCGACACAGGTATGCAACTTTAACTGAGTTTTTTCCAGATTTACTTCCTTCTTCCAACAGAGTTACTCACTTAAGCATCGGAGTGCCTTCGGCCACCAAAAAGGTGATCCTTGATAGTCTAACGATTGTTTTGCATGTTAAACTCGTAGGAGGACGATTTTTTTACGCATCAAATTCCTTTCAAATATGTTTCTTAGATTGATGTCTTGAAATTCTTTCGATCATAAAACTTTTACCTATGAGGGAATGTAACTAAGGCTCCGCTTGGTACACTATAAAATAATGCATTTTGCAAATTGATGAATATGGATTAAGTTGTAAAAATCCATCCCCGGGCCTGTGCGATTGCACTGCTTGCACCTAGCCATAGTCGGGCCTTGTTCGAACCATAGTCAACACAATGCTCGAAGTTTCTTCCTCTCCGCACTCGTCTTTGTAACATACATTTGAAAATAAAATTCCATGTTTGATGAGGTTAAGGTGATGCCCTTGAAACTGACATGGCTTTGATAACTTGCAAGATGATTGCTATGGAAGCTTTGATTAATTTTCATGTTCTCACTCCCCCAGCCCATCTTTTGGTTCGGCAAGCGATAGTCATTAGATTTTTTTCTCAAGACTACATCGAGAATTATCAAAGGGGTAAGCATTCATTGTAACTATCTTATGTAAAAGGATGCTTGCAAAACGCATGGTGGAATTTTACAAGAGAAAAATGAGGAGGCGAAGAAATCAACATGAGATATGAGAATCACAAAGAAAAAAACTAACAAAAATCCAACATCAATTATTTCACAATCTGGGATCTTAAACTTCTTACTCCAATGAGCAAAACAAAGTCCCTACCAAGGATTGTGATTTCATTTTTCGAGTTGATTTCATTCATCCGATTTTAAAAAATATTTCATTTTGTGTAGATAAAACATAAAAATTTTGATTGTGATTTTGAATTTAACAATATAAATTATATATTTTAAACTTTTAAATACCATATCACACAACTCGTAGTGTCTTACTACTACATATTATATAAAAATCACTTATATAATTAGCTTTTGATACTAAAATAACAGAACAATATATTATGTTAAAATATACTAAAATTAAAACAACCCCCTACCCCAAGGCTGACTCTCTCAGTCTCAGGGTAAAGGGTTAGGGCATATATGTGTTTGAAATCAGTGAAGCAATCGAGCGATCCACTGTACAATTGCATTCAATCAATCGAGCATCTAAACTCCTCAGACGACCAACTCTCCCTCCTCTCTAGGGTTTATCAACTCAACTAGACTCTGTAATTTGATTTGATTTACTTCCTTGATTCCATTTCTTGAACAACTCTTTCTCATCAACATATAGACGGGATTGCAACTTACCCAATTCCACTTCGGATGTCTCGAGGTCAGAAGCAAACGTATCACGAATAGTCTCAAGTTCCCTCAACGACACTCGCGCAGAATTCACAGTCCTCTCATGCTCTATGCAATGCGCCTTCAACAAATATAACCGACCAAGGACATGAGAAATGACTAAAATGTGTCCTGCTAGTTTTTGCTCGATGTGCGCCGCCTGGTCACGAGACGCCTTACAATCCGACCCCATCACGACCACATAAGTAAGTTGCGTCATCTCCTCCATAAGATGCTAGAGGCCATCGTCAATATGGCGACGTGGCTACCGTATAGACATAAGATCCCTATTAGCCAAACGTCTGTGATAACCGCCAATGAGGTTGCGAGCGTTGTCCTACACATCAGCCTCAGAAGGCCAGAAGGTCTCCCCGAAAACAGTAGGAGCAGGAAGAGATGCGAAAAGAATAACAGGTGATTCTGAGGTCGCAACCACAACAGAAGAAACAATGAGCTTGAAATCTCAAGCTCGGGCAACAACTCGATTCTCCACTGACGGTTCATACTCAAAGTCATCCAAGGTCTTGGTACCCTCCGAATTCTTCGACTGCCAAAGACCAAGCTGAAGCATTTTATTCTCAACGATGCGCGAATCATAGATAGACATGCCGGTAGAGGCGGGCAAACCATAAAAGGCAACGAGATATTTCTCACGGTCGTCTAAAGGGCGGGAGACTTCTTTTATACTTCTTTCGAGAACTTGGTTTACCACATCGTCCTCCGGAACAGAAGAATCATCTTCCGAACCATGACCTCCCTTCCGGAGAGAAGCAAGGCGAGGGGGAGCCTTAGCAGTGTCAAGAACTGAGGAAGAAAGTTCTTCCTTTTCAACACACGGACGGAACTGACAGCCAACATCCTGGAAGGGCTGGGAGGCCTAGGAACTTTCCGTTTTCTCACAATCGAACTAGCACCCCAAGAGCCTCGAGTAGTGATGGAAGCAACATGACATACGCGCTCGTCAGCAGAACCCTCTTGGTGGTCGGCATCTACATCACCAACACGCGCAACAGTCATTTCCGAAGCGCGACCCGCTTCACCTGACAAATATAAGCCACTACGAATAATGGCATCCATAGTGAGAAAATCTTCCCCCGAGACCCGGGGAAGATCGTAAAAGTGATTGCAGAACTCTTGCTCTTCCAAAGACAATGACATTTCAACTTTCTTAGGCTCCCCGAACAATCGCAACATCTGATCTCCATGAAACCTAAAGTCATTGGAAGAAAGGGATGCGTAGAACCAAGACCTCGACCAACCCATACTCTTATCGCAGGTCCTTGAAACAAAAAGGAGAACGCATGAAACAAGTGGGATTGGGGTTTACAATAAACCCCACCAAAGAATGCAGAACCTGACATTCATAGGGATATGAGCCGAGGCAGCCCTCGCTAAGGTCGAAATCATTACTTTCCAACCATTAGGGACGAGTTGGGTCGGAGCAATACCAACCAAATCTAAATAGTCCCAGACGATCATAGGAGTCGAAAGCCTGAGACCAGAATGGAACATACCAGGGTACATGTACCCATGTTTTGGACAATGAGGATTGTCGCCTTCTCCGGGAAGGATGATCTCCAAATCAGTCGGCAACAAATATTCGTGACGAATGTTGTCCAGAGTTGCGTGCGTTGTCCGCTTAGGCAAAAAGAAAGCTTCGCAGGCATCAAGAACATCGCTGCTCAAAACCCTGGAGTTAGACATGATTACAGAACGAACTCAATGAATAAAAAACTGAAAATGAGGAGGTGCAAAAGGAAGTGAGACGCACTCGAACTTTTCCCTTTATAGGGACGAGCAGCGAAAGGACTGCTCTTGGGAGAACGTGCAAGACATGACAACCACACGAAATCCCAAAAATCTCGCTAAAACGAACAGGCGGATGAAACATCAGAGAGACAACAACAACAACAACAACAACAACAACAACAACAGATAACAAGAGCACTAAAAGTGTTGTAATGTTGAAATCGAAAACAAAACTGCCACACAGTTAGTCGATACATGAATATACCAACTAACCAAGGGGGGAGTAGCTGATGATACATTAAAATAGACCGATCTCACGGTCGTACACGTGGCATAAAAACCCATCACGAGAATATATCGCTCAATCTATTGGGCCAGCTCATAAAGCCCAAGAAGAATATAGTCAATTACAGAGGCCCATATAAGGCCCGCCATCGAGAAGACATAAACAGAGCCCGAATCCAGGTCCGAGTGAATCAGAGCCCGAATCCAGGCCCGACATGAGTTATCTCATAAAGAAAATGAACGTTGCACCAAAAAAGAGTCGTGGAGGGAGCTACGCCTCCACGAATGCATCTCCATTAAGGAAGAGACTTTAACAAGAAACATCTCCTTCCGTTGCACCTCACATGCTTAAGTCACGCAGAGAGTTAACCGCGACCATTATAAAAGGTAAAAGAAACATTCGACACAGGTATGCAACTTTAACCGAGTTTTGTCTAGATTTACTTCCTTCTTCCAACAGAGTTACTGACTTAAGAATCGGAGTGCCTTCGACTACCAAAAAGGTGGTCCTTGACAGTCTAACGATTGTTTTGCAGGTCAAACTTGCAAGAGAACGACTTTTGGACGCATCAAATTCCTTTCAAATATGTTTATTAGATTGATGTCTTGAAATCTTTTCGATCATAAAACTTTTACCTAGGAGGGAACGTAACTAAGGTTTCGCTTAGTACACTGTAAAATAAATGCATTTTGCAAGTTGGTCGATATGGATTAAGTTGTAAAAATTCATCCCAGGGCCTGTGCGATTGCACCTAGCCATAGTCGGGCCTTGTTTAGACCATAGTCAACACAATGCTCGAAGTTTCTTCCTCTCCGCACTCATCTTTTCACTCATCTTTGTAACATTCATTTGAAAATAAAATTCCATGTTTGATGAGGTTAGGTGATGCCTTTGAAACTGACATGGCTTTGATATCTTGCAAGATGATTGCTATGGAAGCTTTGATTAATTTTCATGTTCTCACTCCCCAGTCCATCTTTTGGTCTTGCAAGCGATAGTCATTAGATTTTTTCCCAAGACTACATCGAGAATTATCAAAGGGATAAGCATTCATTGTAACTATCTTATGTAAAAGATTGCTTGCAAAACGCATGGTGGAATTTTACAAGAGAAATATGAGGAGGTGAAGAAATCAACATGAGATTTGAGAATCACAAAGAAAAAAACTAACAAAAATCCAACATCAATTATTTCATAATCCGGGATCTTAAACTTCTTATTCCAATAAGCAAAACAAAATCCCTACCAAGGATTTTGATTTGTTTATCGAGTTGATTTCAGTCCACCGATTTAAAAATCAATCGTATAACTAGCTTTTGATGCTCAAATAACAGAACAATATATTATGTTAAACCCAACCCCAAGTCTAACGCTCTGTCTCAGGGTAAAAAGGGTTAGGGCATATACGTGTTTGAAATCAGCGAAGCAATCGAGTGATCCACTGTACAATTGATTTCAATCAATCGAGCATCTAAACTCCTCAGACGACCAGCTCTCCCTCCTCTCTAGGGTTTATCAACTCAACTAGACTCTGTAATTTGATTTGATTTCCTCCCTTGATTCCATTTCTTGCATTCGATTCATTCAAAAAATTTAAAGAGTACAATAGAGTAGATAGAGCTTGGGGAAAAGAAGTAGAAGTAGAATAATGCTAAGGAGAAGTTCTTTCTCTTAGTGATTGATTGATGGCTGCTAATTCTCAACATCGCTGCGTCTTTGGTTCGTATCTCACTCTCTCTATGATTGATTTGATTGTTTGTTTGTTTGCTCTAAATTTGATTGATATCTTTGCATCGCTTTTTGGATTGATTGGCAGTTGGGAATATACCATATGATGCTACTGAAGAACAGCTTGTTCAAATCTGTGAAGAGGTTGGCCCTGTTGTATCATTCAGGTAAAACCCTAGCTCACTCGATGCACTTGTACCTATGCATATCGGAGAATTCCCTCAAAGGAACCTTTCTAATTTACTTGGGTTCTGATTTGTGTATGACATAAATTAATTAGAATATAGAGAATCACTATGGGTATTATTCCAATAGAAACACATACCATTTTTCAGATTTTGGAAGAAGAACATATCTCGTATCGTAAAAAAAAAAACACAAATATGACATATTTAAGCAAATATGTCCAAAAAACATTTTTATTCATGTACTACTTGTGTAAGATAGGCAAGTAATATCAATATCATCCAAAAGGACCAAGATACATACATAGATGTCCCTAGGCATCCAGAAGGGCCAAGACATGTTCATTGCCCACTATATACAAAAGTAGCCAAATGCCAAATACTAAAGTTTAATTACATACTAATACTAATAGTCTGATAATCATTAGTTGCCAAGTATCGCATTAAAATGTCATCCCCAACCTCTTCATTGTCAAGTATCGCATGAAAATGGCATTTCAAAATTCTTCATTCCCACAAAAATATGGAAACAACTTCAATTGCCTCCAGTTTCGTTGCGTAAGAGCACCTTTGCCGTACTAGCCCCCCTTAGTGTGTTTCCTCATGAATGCCAAGACCCACGCTGCCACGCATGCCTATATATGTAACCAATCACTTTCCTTGCACTTTGGACCGTTGCTAAGTGGGTAGGCAACATGGTGCCTATGTCTTGAAGCATGAGCTCGATGCAATGGGCGACACAGAGACCAAAATAAATGAGGTTTCTTGTCCATCAACTTTTGCCCTGCCACAACATAAGTAGATGCATTATTTGTGACAACTTGCACAACATACTCCTCCCCAACCTCCACTATAATGGAATCAAGCAACTCACACAAAACATCGGCATTACAAAATATTGTCTATGTGTCTACACACTTCTTAGAAACATGGTCCCCATAGGACTATTCACAAGAAAATTTGTGATTTGATTTTTGTTTTCCTTCCGTCCACCCTTCAAAAATGTCTGAACAACCGATAATCCTTCGATCAAACACATGCACTATGTGCTCATTCAAAACAAGAAAACCACCCATGAAGATGGGGCGTGATTTCGAGTCATAAGGAGCGAGATACAAGGATTTTGGTGATTTCTCTACATGATAAACAAACTGTCAAAAGTGGAAAAAAAAAACCAAACTTTTTTGAATTTAGGAAAAGTGGTCCCAATTGGTACACGGTTTATTGGGTGTACCAGTCGGTGTACTCAGTATTGTGCAAGATGATATATATGACGGCATGTACTGGTTTGTAATCGGATGTGTACCGGCTGGTACAAACAGTATTAACAACTATGGCAGAAGCTGTAAGCAATCTTTGCTCCTTTCCACAAACATCGACCCTTCATCATTCTTGTAGTATTACCAAAACAATGTGATTCAATTTTCACCTCTTTGTTAATTCATAATCATTGGTGGAGCTTTAGAGAAAATCCAGTAGAGAAAGGGGAGGGGTGAGCAATGATTTTTCACCTCTTTGTTAGCTCATAATCAAGTCAGAGATATGTATAATTATCCTAGGAAATTACCTTAATTACTTATTTGTTACTACAATGTATTGCCACCTTTTTATTAGTTGCATTTTCTAAATGTGCCTACATGGACACCCATGGATTGAGCCAAATCTGAATAATTTTCAACAGACTATGCTGAAAATTTAAGCTGCTTTTCTTTAGATGCAATAACTTGTACATCATATAGATGTTAATAGCTTATAAAGATGCATAGAGTGCAGTCTGACTAAGTGATCAGATTACTATTACATTGACCTTTATTTATAATTGAAATTTGAAATATAACTTGTCCCACAAGGAAACTTAACCTGACCCTAATTGGGTTGAGTCTAGGCCCTAGTCGGTGCCCTACTTGGTTTGCTGCAAATTGAGCGTAAATGAGATTGAGTTGTGTTTGAAATGTTTTTCCCCAATAAAATATTTTTCATGTCCATTTTCAATGTGTTTGGTGATGAATGGAAAACATCTTGCTTTTTTTTAATTTTCATTTTTTAGGCGCTGGTTTCCCTATTTGAAAAATAAAACCTGCCAAGATTTTGATATCTTATCCATCCATATTTCCATGTTCTAATAATATGGTACGCCGATTACTAGGCATAAAGAACTCGAGTTTTTGCAAGTCGGGGAATAAAAGATATAGCAAATTGATTTCAGTGCCTTGAGTTGTGAAATCGATTTGCTAATAATCCTTACACATATGGTAAGCTTGGCAAATCGATTTTCATAAAAAAATTCGTGTGACCCGCCAAACACTCACAAATACAAATTTCAGCAAATTAATTGCACTTACAACATATTTTTAGTGAGCTAAGCAGGGCCCTAATTGCAAATTAAGACTCCTACTTTGTTGGGTTCAAAGCCACTTATTAAGTAAACAATTGATAAAATATTAATATTACTAATCTTATATTCATCATTCTCTTTCTCCTCCTTGTGAAAAAGCTCGTCGTTGATCTTAAAGTTGAAAAAGTTACCAACACAACTTGAGTACTCCATCAAGGAAAATAATGTGAAGTGAACATGCCACGAAACTTTCCACGATACAATCTTGCCATAGTTGAAATACTCATGATAGTTGTCCCTGTCTAAATGTGCACATCTGCCTTGCCATGGACAAACTAATTAACTCAGACATGAAACATGTTGTCCCAAATAATAGCAGTAACTTGCAAAAGACCTTTTGAATGTACATCATCTTCTATGGTGCTTAACAAATGGCTCCCAATATGGGTTGATGAAATGTTGTCACACACTGCATCTGGCTATGAAAAAACATCTACCTCTTGCTAAAAAATGTGAAAGAAATTACACAAGTCAAATGACACTTGGTGGAAATCTAGTATATATAATGGCACCCTCAAACTTATGAAGAAAGCTGGATGAACTCTGATAAACAATATGACTGGAATATTTCTGATCCTAAATGAATTGAAATCCTAATTCTTATTGCAAAGTAAAAGTTCCAATTCTACTTTGTTGGGGGTTAAGGCCACTTATCCACTGAATAGTTAATTAAATAAAAGTATTACTAAGCCTATGTCTATCAATAATGAAGGATATAAAATGTTTATGACTGAATTCAAAATGGGTGTTGAAGGAATGAGGTCTGACAGTGACAAGATTGAAGTGGGGACATCTAAAGGTGAGTTGGAGGGATGCCTTGACAACGCGACTTGCTCCTTATAAGAGGTCTTGGGGTTCAGACTCAAGGATGTCAGGGGACGGAGTATGGCAGCAGGCTCGAGGACATTGACATAGATAACATAATATATGAGAGGGAAGGAGGGGTTTTAGGAATATTTAGTAGCATCAGCTGACCTGAAAGTTTTTGTAATCTCTGGCATGCATCCCATGTTGAGTTGTAGCTCTATGGAGAGCTGACCACATTTTGTGCAAAAATCCAGCAATGGAGGCTTTGTGGGTCGTCTTTGTAGTGGATTATTAACAAGGTTTTTAAAAATCTTAATTGGGAACTGAAGCGTGAGGTGTAAGCCTCGCTCAATCAGTGTATAATTGATAACATTCATTTGGATCTATTGATTGATTTACGCCTCAATTCGTTAACCATAAGCTTTTGCACCGAGTCTCAAATCGTAGTCTCACAACATTTTTTAAAAGCATGATTATTAATGAAAATTAACCTTTAAAAAGAATTTCAAAATGGGGAGAGGTGACTGGAATTAAGTTATGGGATTAGTGGAGGCATGTTCTAATGCAAGCTCGAGCCGAAACACTTACTCCCTTCCCATGCGAAAGAATGATAAAACGTTGACATCTTAGTATGGGTCCTTGGGCCAAGTGCTCCATTGAATAAGTGATCGTTAGTGATCTGAACCACATTTAACACACTCTTCACCAACAGTCATTCACTGTCTTGCCAAAACATCTCTAGTAAGCGATTTCAGGCCAAGGCCCATGAAGGAACATTATTTCATAGGAATCCCTTTCCTTTAAATAAATATTGAATTAGTGCACTGTTAAACATACTTATACCATGTTAAACATATTTATACCATCTCTGGGATGAATGTACATCTGGTTGTTTTGCTGGGGGGGGGGGGGGGGATTGTGATATGTTGATATGGACATCTTGTTCTTTTCTACCATTTGGCTAGAATTTATATGGTACTTTTTTTGTCTCTCTTATTTCAGATTAGTCATTGATAGAGAAACTGGAAAGCCTAAAGGTTATGGTTTTTGTGAGTACAAGGACGAAGAGACAGCTCTAAGTGCTCGTCGCAATCTTCAAGGCTATGAAATAAATGGACGCCAACTTCGAGTTGACTTTGCTGAAAATGATAAGGGCTCTGACAGAAACCGTGAACAAGTAATATATCTGTACATAAAGTTGGATGACATCTTACCTTCTTGCTATTGAAGTACCATTTCACCCGTAAAATTGCCTGCATGATTTTCTGATAATTTTAAGGTGATAAGGTATTTATTGGATGCTTAGGATAAATTTAGCTTTTCTCTCGGTCAAATTGTTTGGTGAAGTTGTGCGTCAATACATTGTTTTGATTACCATTATTGCCTTATATGTTTTTTATTACTGTTACTGTCTTCAAAGTTTAGAACCTTGTTATGCAGTATGCTATATATTATCCTGAAGAAGATATGATAGTAAGGTTGAAGCTCGGGAGAGATGAATATCTTTTTGGCTTTTTGCAAATGGTGGAGATGTTCCGAGTTTCTTATAAACCCCAAGCAATGTCCCAAAGATTCTAATACCACCCATAGGCACTATAAAAATAAAGGAAGTGATGTATGCAGTTAGTGCATATTGCAAAGAGGCTATGACTAATAAAATATCCATACCAAAAGGAATACATATGAACCAATTACAAAGAGCACAAAAGTATAGGAGTTGACAATATGCATCCAAATATACATTTATGCCCTGGAATATTTTAGGTTGGAGTGGACCCTAGAGGAACTAGTGAATGAATTCATATGAAAAATCACTATAACTCCGTCCAACATTGGCACTCTGACAAATGCTCTTTGTGCTGGCAGATTAAAGTTGAACATAATCCAGATTGCCAGCATTGTGGCTGAAACTTTGACCTCAATTATGCAGTCCTCTTACAGACTGGTTGGCCACAGACTATATGTCTACTCCAAATCCTAGTCTTTTAAGAAATTAAGAGTCACCCATGAAATACAGGTATCGTTTTGAACTGCTTTCATTCACATCACTCTGTGAAGTTGGTGGATGTGCCGGTCATTGTTATTGATGGGCAGGTAGGACCTGTCAAATCATAATAATCTATAACAGTGTGAATTTGCTGTCCCCCACACCCACCCCACAACCAGTTATCTTGATCACCATCCAACTCATATTTGTTAGTGATATTGACGAGGCAGTCATTTACTTCATCTCACAGTCTAAGATGGAAATTTTATTCATGTTGATCACCTTTTGTTCTCCATAACTCTCTAACTGTGCCTTGCTTATTGCTTGAGACATTCTATATCATCATCATCAAAGCCCATTCCCGATATTTTCGGGGTCGGCTACATAGATTTTGGTTCTCCAAGCAATGCGGTCTTCCAACATATCTTCGCCTAATCCAAGCTCAAGGATGTCTTCATTCACCGTCTTCATCCAAGTTTTCAACGGTCGTCTCTTCCGTCTACACCCTCCATTAACTTGCCAATATAGACATTTTCTAATTGGCACCGTGCTTGGTCTCCTCCGCACATGATCAAACCAAGTTAAACGCTTTTCTCTAATTTTGTCTTCTATGGGCGCTATACCTAAGTATCTCCTAATTCTTTCATTCATAATTTTATCTTTACGTGTTTTACCATACATCCACAGTATAGCATGGCTGGTTGAACAATTGTCTTATAACATTTCCCTTTTAGCCTTGCAGACATCCTTCTATCGCATAATACTCCTGACGTCATTATCCATTTCAGCCAATCAGCTTTAATCCTATGGTCCACATCTTCTCAAATAGCCCCATTTTTTTGAATTATAGATCCTAGATATCGAAAAGCCTCACACTCTGGGACCTCCATGCTTTCGATCTTAATTGCATTACTCCTCCCTCGTGATTCACAACCAAAGTTGCACCAGATACTCCGTCTTCGAACGACTAATTCTAAAACCCTTACTCTCTAAAGCCTCCCGCCACCTATCTAATATCTGACCTAAACATTCACTAGTCTCATCAATTAAGACAATATCATTTGCAAATAACATGCACCAAGGTACATCTTCTTGTAGATGTCTCGTCAACTCATCCATGGCTAAAGCAAAGAGATATGGTCTTAAGGCCGACCCTTGATGTAGTTCTACTGACACTGGGAATTCACTGGACATCCCACCCATTGAACGAACACTTGTTACAGCCATCCCCGTCCAGAATGGCGCGAGAACTCTCGCCTATTTACAATATAGCCGGGTGTCGCAGCTGTAGCGCGCTTTGCTCATTTGTCACTACACCCGAGCATAGGTGCAACGCGTTGCTTATAGCGGGGACGCCCTATATTTCTGCATTAATCTTTTTGAACCAAATTTCATGAAAATGGATGTGTCGGGTTTTTTTTACAGTTGGCTGTCACAAACCTAATACCAACCCTCCTCCTTTGTCCGGGCTTGGGATCGGCCATTGCAACGGACGGAGTTACCGACCCTTCAACGGGCGGAGTTGCTCGAGACATTCTATATGCTTGGAAAATTTCCGGTGAGTTTCTTCTCCTTCCCGCAAATAAAACATTCTCCTAGACTTGACCTTCAAATGATGTTCTAACTGATTATTTCGTTTTTTTTTTAAAGAAGCAAGAGTAGAAAAAAAATAAAAATAAGTTGAATTCAATGGAGGGATTAGTATGTAAAGAAATTCTATTGGGTACCCTGTACATGTGGTGCACCGTTGTTTGCTTCAATATGTAAAGAAACTAAAAGTAATTGTTTTGCAAAATGCTCACATATTATATTAATTTATACAAAGCAACAGATCATGCCACATTCATTAGTATCGCTTTTGCTTGATGTCATCAATTGAGTTTATTAGTTTTAAAACTACTTGCAACAGAAATAAAAAATGTTTGAACTTGTCTTTCTTCTTCGGCAGGGTCGTGGAGGGCCAGGGTTCACTGCAAGTAACGGTTAGTCATCATCTCTCTTGACTTTGATTTTTTTCTGAGGTGGTGTCAGAAGGAAAATCACATGACAACATCTAGTGGATACTTAGCAGATGCTCAAAGACCATTAGGAGGCCCTGCAATCCTTGCAGATCCTGCTTTCAATCAACCGATTGGTATTCCATTAGCTGCTACTGCTGCGTCTGTCCTGGTTGGAGCTTTGGGTGGTGTCCAGGCTGATAGCATATCTGCAAAGCAAAATGGTCTACAAAGTCAATCCGGTTTTGGCAATGATCCCTTGACTCATTCTCTGGCGAATATGTCCAGGAAACAGTTGTACGATGTTTTGTCTGAGATGAAGGTGAGCACCTCTTTGCTGCCATTTTAATTACAATTAGCGTTGTTATACACATGATATTATTTAATGCAAGTCAAATGACAGGTGATGTCTACTCAAAACAAGGAGCTAGCTCGTCAATTGTTGTTAGTGAGTCCACAGCTGACAAAAGCTCTCTTTCAGGTAGTTACCTGTCTTCACCATGTATTTGAGCTGTAGAAATTATCTATTTGAATATTCCTTTTTATTCATTTTTAAATTCTGGGAGCACTTGGTTTTTCCTACTTGTTGATGTATAATGTGGAACTTGGGAACTTCGCAATAGTTGGCAACTTGAAATGAAGATAGAAGGCTAGATCATTATATCATAGTTATGTACACCCATGATTTGGTTGGATCTTTGATTTTATTGGCTTCTGTCATCATTTTACTCTTCCCCCTTTAACCTAGAACCTTCCCTTTTTCTGAGGGTTGTGAATGGTAAAGCAAAATTTCTATATAAGAAAATACAGGTTTTGGATATTACATCTACATGAGACAAAAGGATGGCTGAGATTTTTTTTTTCATGGATGAGCGCGGATATAAATTTCCTCAAATAGAGCATTGCCATAGCTTTGAGTTTATTGCATAATTTATAAATTAGTTTTATATTTCAGATGTACAAGGGTAAAAGAAAAAGAGCCCAATTATGAGTATGTTGAGGAAAGCAAAAGTTCATAGTCGGTGGTAAATCTTTTATACTTTTAAGTCAGGTTTCAAAAGTTTTTTATCTTCTTATTAGTTTTTGGTAATTTTAAAACTCATTCAAAGAGGTCTTCAGATGACTATCAATATCAACTTAAAAATCATAAAAAAGGAAACATATATGTAAAATACATGCAAGACATGTATTTTGTCAAAACATCATAGATTTTAGGAGGCATGAGACGGCATGCCAAAGTCATATTAATATGTCAGAGGTATGTGTCCAATATGCTAAAACCATGCTAATATGTCTCAAAGGCACACTAAGACGAGCATGTAGAAGGAAACTTGAGCTAGAGGGATTGAGTTAGATACAAAAGGCAACACTTATGTACTATGAACTAAAAATGGAATTTAAACAAAAAATAGTTGTTGGAAATTAAAACTGATTGTTTTGTTCAAATCAAGTCCATCTGCCAAGAGTGGCCATCCACCTTATTTATAATCAAATTTGCTTGTTAATTTTTTTATTTGATCAATAAAACAAGAGGGTTTTCATTATTAAGAAAAGTGAGCAATTGGTGAAAATGACACAGAAAGCTAAACAAAAAAAATATACATTAAAGTATAAGAATTCCTATTTTGAACTATATTTCCCCAATCAAATTTGCTTGTTAAACCCTAATTATCTTACAAAATCCTAACCGTACTTACTAACTATGGGCTTACCAGCCTAACCCGACAAATATTTTGAAATATACATCATAAGCAAGTACGTTTAGCTTCATTTGTATCATCTCTATAATTCCATTACCAACAACAATCTTGTAAATTGGTAATTTTTTTTCTTTTTTTTTTAATCAGTGAAAAAAGGTATTTCATGAATATAAAGTACGAGCATTATTGTTGAGGAGGAAAATCCACAAAAAGCTAGACCAAAAGTTTATACATCAAAGACCAACAATTGGAACTTTTTTCATAGTTGACACTCCTCAAAATATGACGTCATAACGGTGTTGGAGCGCTCCCGATCAACACCATGTCCATGATCGAAAGGCGCCATGGGTGGATGTTGCACTTGATATCGCTGCAAATGAAGGGGTTTTTGGATCTATATGCTGCTCTTCTAACCATGGCATACCTGTCCATGCCTCGTTAGTGGATTTGTTGTAGATAAATGAGGTGAGACAGAAGCAAGCCACCCATCCCAACTCTTCACGAGTATCAAAGGTTTGGCTATTATGGCGGCGGTGGAGGGACACTGGAACCATGCTCTGAATGTGGAATAATGATGGTAAAAACATGATGTTAAGCCAACTATCGGATTCAAGATAAAAACTTGAGTGTGTCACTAATGGAGAAAAACAAAAATTTGGTGTTGTTGGGTTTGTGTGGGAAAGCCGAACAAGGATTCAGAGAAAGTTTCTGAGGATCCTTGTGTGTGTGTGTGGGGAGGGTGGTGGTGGGGGTTGATTTCCAGACTTTTGGATATGTGGCAAAATAAGGCCATTGTTTGTCGGAGATGGGAAAACCTCTCACTAGATTGTAAAAGGTAGGTATGAAGAGAGGTTGATAGATATATTAACTTGAACAAGAGGGTAACTAATGGGGACAGTTGGAGGGACAATTGGTGAGGGTGCATCTGAACCATAGATCGGCTGATCGTGGTAAAAAACCGGAGGGTCGGCTCCTCTTTGCATCGCTCTACCGGCTGGATGTGGTTCCTCCCTTTGTGCCGTTGGCAGTGAGGGCGCGCTTCACTGAACACGACGTGGCGGTGGTGTTTGTGGTTTGCTCCGGTTTCTGGTTGGCCATAGCTAAGTTTGCTTCTTCTATTGTTCGTAGTCTTCTATTACAACCATCTCCTCGTCTCGCTCCTATTGCTTGTAGCCCTTCTATTACAACCATTTCCTCGTCTCGCTCCCTGCTTCAATTTTTCTCTTTCAACATAGCATGTCCATTGCCATTCCTCCAATCTCTTGCATGTCCCATTACCTATTGCATGTCCATTACCTTTGTTTGCTCTTGTTTTGTCATCTTAGCAGCTTTCTCTTCTGCATATTTGCTAATCATTTTTAGCATAGGCATACAATTCGTCATCCGGATTCACTATGATACCATATTTTTGTTCTATAAACTAAAATTTGAATTTAAACGAAATAAACAATTGCTGGATATTAAAATAAATTAAATAAACTGGTAAAAACTAACAAAACTTACAAAGTTCTTTCATTCAAATAAAGTTCATCTTCCTACAGTGGCTGTTCCACCTTATTTATAACTGGATTTTGCTTGTTAATCAAGCTTCCTGTACCCTATTTTTTCTAGCAAATTCCTACTATATATGGGCGTACCCGCATGATCCAGAAAATCGATAAACTAAAACAAAGTAGACCTCTTATTTTCCGTTTACATCAAACACACTGAAGGCATGCTACCATGCATAGAAATTTTTTGTTGGCGTCAATGAAACTAAGTGTAGCAGGCAAGGACAGTGTGTGCTAATAAAATAGAGCATGTAAAATTAAAACATGTGTTGGACGTCAAGCTAGGTGTACTGAAGGCACCAAATTAACCTTTTTTTTTTTTTTTTCTTTTTTCCCTTCAGTCAGGGAGTGGCTGTTGAAGATATGGGCGGGCACTAGTTCAGTGCTATGGAATTATACATAAGATTTTATGAGTTTTGCCACACGTTAAGAAAAATATAAATGTGTTTTCTCTTGTAACAAATCATGAATGTTAATCAATATTACATTAGATATTTCAGGCAGTTTTGCCTAACTCATCATTTATGCCTAGTATATTTTCAGTAGGCATGAACTTATTGATCGACTTGATTGTGATCATGCAGGCACAGATAATGCTAGGGATGGTGACTCCACAAATGGTGTGTCTCTTATCTCGAATACCTCATTGATTGTTGTTGTTGGGCACGACTAAGAGTGTGTAGGGAATGAAATTATAATTATATGTTTTGCACTATTCAGTTGCAGAATCCAAACTTGAGGCAGTCATCTAGTTTGCCTCCTGCAGCCACTTGCACAGGATACCATTCATGACCCAAAGCCAACAGTTCTACCACCTCATCCTGGACCGAAATCTTTCACACAGAATAAAACACAGTTTGGGTTGATACCCAGGGTAACAGAAAGGTCAAGTCTCTTCAGTGCCACATTCATTTAATAATAATCATCCTCCAGCGTTTCCATTTCAGCAAGAGTTCAAATGCAGCCTCGATTTCAGCATCCCCAGCAAGCTCATAATCCACTTCTGCCGCCGACAACGATGCCAGTGCTATCTGGGGCGTCAACAGTTCCATCTTTAAGACCCTTCACTGGTTTATCAACTCGACCACAGACATCAAATGTTGGAAAATTCTTGTTGCTTCCAAGCAGAATATGCAAACTCTTCAGTCGCAGAATCCCAGACCAGTTCATAATACTCAGTCGGGCTCTTCCAAATGCAGCTTCTCATCAGCATTCGCTCTTTTACCTCGTCCTCCATTATCACAACCAACCTTTCAGGTGCCAAATCATCTCCATCACATTCAACTCATTTTTGTTGATATATTTTTATTACTAAGGTTGGACTAGCAGTGAAAAAATGCAGTGCGTGAAAAACTTATTTTCTAGTTGGAGTTTGAGATGTGAGTTTGTACATTTATACTATCATAAAGGCTATGGGCCATATGAACAGTGTTGGTGTCTTCAACGCCGTTTGCATTCTCATAAATGCCCCTATTAATCTTACCAAGAACTATGCAAATCCATCATGATTCTGACATCTCAACAACAGTTAGGAAGAAACTTAGTAATACGAAAATGATTAGTAGTGAAACTTCAAAGGGGGGTCAGGATGTGCAAATCTCATCTTATTATGAGTTTATGCTTTTTCTAGTTTTTTGGTAGGATTTTTAGGGTGTGTTTGGTTGCATGGAATACTATTCTATGGAATTGATGAGGGGATCACTTATTGGCTAAATTGATCAAAATGTGGGGACCATCTATCACATTTTCTAAAATTGTGATTAATGGTGGGAGTTAAACTCCCATGAACATGAGAATCAAATTCCTCCATTCTTTGTGTGTGTGTGTGTGTGTGGGGGGGGGGGGGGGGGTGGGGGGGGGTGGGGGGTGTGGATTTCCATCTTCATGGGAGTTCAACTCCCCACCATCGATCACAAATCTAGAAAATGTAATAGATGGTTTATGCGTAACTGATCAATTTAGTCTTAAAGATAAGTGATCCCTCATCAATTCCATGGAATATGATTCCTTGCAACCAAAACAAAACCCTTAGGGTAAGCTTTGACAAGAAGTACATGTTTCTCAGTTTTAGAAAAGTGGAAAAAGGGGAAGTAGCCGAGAGTTCAAGGGGAGAGAGGATGCGCCAAAACAGCCCAATTTTGAACTTGGATGGCACTTGCCTTGGCCTTGGGCGAACCTGATTTTAGTAGGGGATGGTTGAGCACACACTTATTTTCTTGTTGGAGTAAGACTTTTTTTCCCCTATTGCTCTATTATTCACGTACTCTTGAGCAAGGACTATGATTTCACGAAATATTTCATTTTTGGAGGTCTCGAATATCGGAAGGTACATTATTTCGATGAATTATTTGGAAATATGTCAATTTTTTTTTTTTTTTTTGTAATTTTCGTGTGTAAAACCCCAAAATTTCATACGCAAATTACATTTTTTTTGGCACAAAAATTTTATATGAAGCAACTTACATAAATTTAGATATTTTCGTGTAAAACTCAGAAAATTATGAAGCAATACTTGTGTATTTAGGCTTAAATTTAATGTTGTTTATTAGGTTAGTTTTATCTTATATATATGTTTGACATGCACTCGAAATTTTTATGGTTTCTCTATGTACACCCGAAATATTTCATAAAATCTCAAAAACCGAAATTAATTCAAAACACGAAGTCACAATCCTTGCTCTTGAGACCTGATTACAAGAAGCCTGCCCAACTATTTAACGGTAATTTCTTAGTTATTTTTTGCAAGCTCTTAATCTGAAATTGATTAAGTAGCATGCGCTGAGCCTCTGTTAGAGATTTACTTTTGGAAATTCTCTCTGTTTCTTGTTTTTACAAATTTTAGCATTCGTAGTGGGAAGAGAAAGTTCTAGCATTTTTTTTTCCGCCCTCTGCGAACATCTCTAACCCTTGTCAAATAGCCAGCTGGGTTCATCAAGTTCTACATCATTTTTTGGGAGTTCCAGAAACAGCTAACAAGCTCACCCAAAAAAGTGCTCAAGGTACTGATGGAACAATATGGCCCCCTAGTAGTAACGCTTATTCAAACTTGCCTTTTGGATTATCAGAGCAAACAGGCCTTGTTAGTGGTCCTTCCGAACCAACATATTATCCGTCTAAACTTCCAAGGTTAGAAAATGGACGAGGTGCCTTACACACCACGAGTCAAAACATTACTTCGATAAGCGGATCTACATCAAGCCCCATCCTTGGATCCAGCTCATTGCCTGGTGACCGAAATTTCACTAATGAAGCAGAGCAGCATTCCGACAACCAATTTTCTGAGGTAATAATTTCTGTTGGTATCAATGACTTGAGGCTCTTATAGTATTCATATATCAGCTCATTATTCTCATGTGATTTAGTATTTGGGGAACTGTCAAAAGCTAAAAATAACGGACATCTTACTTGTTACTGGACAATTATATCTTATTAAGAATGAATGGTGTTAGTAATTTCGCTAATTAGTTTCTACTTGGGCTTCTAAGCGAGAAGATCTTACAAAATACCTTTGACTGCAATCAGCCTATTAAATCAACAACTAATTGAGTGAGTTGCGATTAAACGCCAAATTGAATTCACACTTAAGTCATCTGTTAGGAAAATAGGGTTTTAAAGCAAGTTGATTTCGGGTTTTCATGACATACTACCGAAATCAATTGCACAAAAGATTTAGAAGAGATATTATTTATGTTATTTGTTCTACATAACAATACTTATTACTCACATGTAGTTGTTGATCTTTATTATAAATTTTCTTACGTATTTTTGGAGAAGTTGGCCAATTCTGATTATTCTCAGTTTGTCCCGTAATCCTATAGCGTTCTTACATTGATTGGGCACTACTGTATTGGCAGGTATGCTTGTAAATGGGAGGTGTTAGGAGAGAACAAGGCAATTCGATGGCTCAAAACATCATGTTTTGGAAAACAAGGCTTATTTGACCATAATATTGTTTAATCTCGAGGTTATAAAAATTAGGGTACAATTACAAAAGGCAACTTAATCATTTTAAAAAGAAACTCGTGGCTATTAATAGGGCACTTCGAACTTTGGTCACCCAAAATCGCACTATTTAGGTTATGGTTCCAAACTGTGAGTTGACTCCTTCAAGTCCTATGAAATTGTCAATGTGTTGTAGTCAGGGCAATAGTCAATACTGTCTCTTTCTTTTGACTTAAATGTGTCAACTCATGGTTTACGACCATGACTTGAATAATGTGATTTCTTAGGACCAAATTCTAAAGTGCCTTATTATTATTGGACCAACCTCTAAAATTCGCTTAGATCTTTGTTGTTTTGAGACTCAATTGATGTACTTATTGAGTTATCAAGAAATGTAACCTTTTACCAGAAAAAGAGTTTTGGGGAATTAAAGATCAAGAGAGTTCTTTGTGAGGTTTTTCAGTTGAAATCATGTGATTGAATAAAATTTCAAGCTATTTGCATGGGAACTTTGCTTCTATTTCGATTTGAACTTCAGTTAAGTGAATGATATGATTTCTTCCACTCTCGTGCATGCTGTCAGGGATAGTTGAGTAACATCAACTATTCCCGACACATGCATAGAAATCTATGAATGCGTGTGCATCCAGTTTGGTATGCAACATGATTCTCAGATTTTGGCATTGGCTAACAACATTTCAATTGTTTTAATTATATATATTGTTGTTTCGACTTAAAGGCACCTCATTCAGAATCACTGATGTCTTTTGCTTGTGATTTTCTTTTACAGATGCAACTTGCACCTGAGGTGCAATCTGCCCTGTTAAAGCAAGTGATGAGTCTGACATCGGAGCAATTGAGTTCGCTGCCTCCAGAACAACAGCAACAAGTGTTACAGCTCCAACAGATGCTTCGATGAGTTCACTCACTGATGCTCTTTAGAGCAACCAAGAGACAGGTATGTTTAAGATCAGCTCAGCAAAAACTTTGCCATCATTTCAGGTGTATTCAGTTGCTGCCAATGTGAAGATAGGTTGGTCGTCCCAAATACTTGAAGCGGCATTTTGCAGATGATTAGATAGGTTCTAAATACCAATGGAGAGGGATTGTTACATCCAAGTAACATTAGGAAACTGTGAAATATCATATAGTAAGGAAAAATAATAAATTTTTTTAAATAAATTTTTTGTGGGTTTCAATGCGTTTCTTCTTTTAGTGGGACAGAACATTGTTCCCTTGTTGTGTTCATAGATCTTAATTAAATTTGAACTTTTCTAGAGAGCCAGGCTAGGATGATGGACGGTATTGGGCCAAGCCTGGCGCGGGCCTGGCTCTCTAGAATTATAGATTAAATTTTTATGAAGTTGTTTAAACATACCACCAACCAAGGGTTGTGATTTTGTTTTTCCAAGTTCATTTCGTTATCCTGATTTTAAGAAATATTTTGGTGTATAAAGAAAAAACATAAAAAAAATTTGAGGATGCATAAAATATATATAATGAATTTGAGTGTATATGGAATATGTGATGAAAAAACAAGATGCAAGTAAAAAAAATCTATTAAATAGATCAAATGAAGTCTAAATATCAAAAAATGAAATAAACATGTAATTAATAAATAAATAGAAAATCAGGGAATGATTTTAAAAGTCAATATATAAGTAGAAAAAATGATAATTAGAAAATCAAGAGGATGGTTTCAAAAATCAACAAATAATTAGAAGAATTGATAATACGAAAATACCCTGAAATTTATGAAAAAAATCCGAAATTTTTTCGAAAAAAAATGTAATTTTTGGTAGTTGGTTGTTGTATTTTTACGAAATTTAACAAAAAAAAACTCAAAAATTTTTGAAAAAACTCACGAAATTTTTTATTTATTCTTTCACCCTTTTTTTTCGTAATTTCAAAAAAACAAAAATTTCATGAGATATTGCGAAATCACATTCCTTGCCACCAGCTTAGATTGTTGATCACTACAAAAGTTTTCATAAAGTAGAAGAAACTAAGTAGTGATTAGTCCACAACCGTCAGTTTAATTGGAGTATACAATGCCATGTCAATATCCACTAACCCCTATCGGTGCGTCACATGTGGCTCAATAATGCGAAGCCACATCACAATCCATTAGGACCTATCGCGTTTGCGTTACGTGTCATTCTCCAATCCATGTACTGAAAAGGATCCACTAACCTCATTATCATTTAATTAGTATGCTAAGAAAATGACCCCTCCTTTATGAGTATTTTTTGGATGTAGATGCCAAAAAACAATGATGTTTTGTTTTTTTTATTAAATGCAAACAGGTTTTTATAGAATTTCAGAACTCATAAAGATGTCGCAAGCTGGGTTTGAACTCATGATCTAGTGGTACTATCCGTCAAGTTCTAACCGTCGAGCTGTCTTGTCATTGGCGAAAAACAAAAAAAACAATGATGTTGAAGAACAAACAAATAAAAAGGGGTGATATTTTGGGACCTTTTGATAAAAATAATTAATTAAAAAAAAAACCCACATACATATTTCATTCGAAAATTCTAAATGTCGAGGAAAACAGCGAGGGAGGGAGAGAGGGAGCCGTTCATCCCCCTCGGGATACGTGCATGAAAAATGACAGCACACATCCCAAGGGGAATGGACGGCTCCCTCTCTCCCTCCCTCACTGTTTTCCTCGCCCACTCCCTCGACAGGTAAAACAACTCATTTCATTAGCTTACATCATTTCCAAGAGTAGCAAGGAACCCAAATTGAAAACAACATGTTTTGTCTCCTAATTATAATTGATTGCTTACTTAATTTATTTATTTATTTTCTTTTTAATTAATAGCTTCCCCGTATTTGTTGACATTTTGACAAACGCCAAACCTTTTTAGACTTTGTATTCGGGAGTAAAAGACTACAAGCATGACAATTATGTTTATATTACCTAACCGGCTTCAATGAATAACTCACTTAATATACATTAGTTTACATTCTGTCAATTTCGGCTTCTACCCAATATTTTTTATTTATTTATTTATTAAAATGTCCATTTTTTTGTTCAAAATATTATCATCTTCATTTTTACCTTTGCTCGAAATGGAAATATGGTGTTAATTATTCCAGATTTTGATCAAAGATGAGTAATTGGGTGTCTAAATCATTGATTTGTGAGTGGAGGAGACTCAAACTAACAAACTTAATTATTACTGCACAATTTTTTTTTTTTTTTTGATAAAGTCAATGGGTTTTTGTTTAAATTAACACCCCCCCCCCCCCCCCCCCCCCCCCCTATAGACTATAGGTGTGAATCATATTTGTTTTCAGTTTATTTTTCTGAATAACAAGCAAAAAAAAAAATGTGTGTTTGGTACAATATGTATTTTGACCAAGGATTGTGATTTCGTTTTTCAAGTTAATTTTGGTTTCTGATTTTAAGAATTATTTCTTGAAATATTTCATTTTGTATAGAAAAAATGTGAAAATTTTGATTGTGATTTCAAATTTAATAATATAAGTTATACATTTTAAACTCTTAAATACTATATAAAAAGTGTCACACGACTAGTAGTGTCATACAAACTACATATTACATAAAAATCGCTCACATAACAAACTTTTGATACTAAAATACATTACAGCATGTTAAAATATACGGAGATTAAAATATTTATTTATTTTTCAAAAAAAATTCGATATTTTTCAAATTTCGACAAAACATTCGATAAGTTCAAAATCAGAAATATTTCGTGAAATTTCGAGAAACACGTTCCTTGATTTTGACATATCTTTGAATAGACCTTTTATATGTGACACCCTCTTAATTTGATGGGGATTATTGATGTGTTATTTTTTTAATATGATGTAACAGAAATGTGAACACAAGAATTTTGATATCTCAACTAGATCAAAGTCTTTGAGTACTGCAAGTTTATTCAATGACAAGAAAATAATTTTACATGTAACTAGTTTTTCCATCTCTTCGAAATGGATTTCGCAAAAACGTTTTTAATTTTTATGTCTATTTCCCATCACATCAAAGAGACTCTGCATATAAACACTTGAGGATTTCATCATTCTTTGAAGATCACGCCATGACACACTAATTGCAAAAACCTAATTTCCTAGTATTTTAGAAAATAAAATTATCAATACTTTTGTTCAAGCCTAGTTTCTATAGTTTCTGTGAAAGTACTAGTGCTCTTTCTTTGTAAAAGCAACCCTAACTTCATTGACTGGTTTTCCTCATCCTAGTTTGCCTTTTTGTTCTTTCTCATTTATATTTGTACATAAAGATGGCTTTCTAGTAAAGGTATGGACAAATAATTGGTTGCTGATGTTTGCATTTTAAAGCATCCAATTTTTGTAAAACAAATGCAAATTGGCAGTGGATAAAATATGCTTTCTTTGAATATAGGTGATAGGTGGATGATGGATGCTGATGCCCTAATCCAATATCCCTTACCCCATCCCCCATTGTGGCCAACATATTATCCAAATTTAATGAAGGTTTTTATGTTGTAGAGTCAAATTTCCATATCCTTCCAATATTGTTGAATGTTTTGGCACATTCAAACTGACTTATCCTAGTGCTCTTTTCGATCACATCAACAAATCTATCACTTTGTTACCAATGGATTATCAGTCAAGTGGCATGCCTATGGAGGATGAAATCACAAATTTAGAGTTCAATAATGTATGTTGGACTGTTTCCTACAAATAATTTCAAGTTTATCTCATATAATCACATTGAACAAACATTTGTCGATTATCCTCATTTGCAATCATAACTCACATCAATCATGCAAATTAGACTTGTAGTCACCCCTTTCATTTTAAATGATGAACTTGTAGTTCAAGTATCTAAAGATGCATTGATAGGTGTTTCATTTTATTTTTTCATTGCGTCTGAACTAATACTTTTATTCTGATTCTATCGGTTACGGTTACGACAACTCACACCCATAAGTGTGTTTTGCAGTGATACTCGTTAAGGTCAAAGGTTACTTGATCTAAAAGATGAATGAACAACTTATAGATGACAAAAACATATACATCTATATACATGTATATGTATTCCAGGCAAATTAGTAATTCAAGAAAATAGAAAACGGACAATTCCAGGCGTGTTACCACTTACCAGCGTTGCACTTGAGAATAAAAGAAGAAGCACTCTTTGGCTATCTCTCTCTCTTCTTTAGTCTTCATTTCCTCTCAAATCTCTTCTTCTTCTTCTTCGTCTTCGTCTTCTTCATAATCAAATATCTCTCTCAGACACTCTGTCTCTGACTCTGTATCTAAAGTTTGGGGTTTGAAAGCATGTGTGTGCAGGACATAGAGAAGGTAGATGAAGCAATGGAACCAACAATGGGTCTTACTGAGCAGCAGGAACAGAAGGTCTGGCCTTTACCTTCTTCAGAGTTCTTGAACACCCAGATTGATAATTTTGACACCAAAACTTTATCTCCACAAACAAACTCATCCCCTGTAAGAATTTCTCTACTCTTTTTTGGACTTTAAAAAAATATCATTTTATTTTGATGTTGTGTGATGATTTCGAGACCCCATTTGGTGAAATTTTCTGAAATTGAAGTATGGGTATGTTGATTTGGTAGAATTGAAGTATGGGTTTATTGATTTGTGACAATTTTGATTGGTTTTTGGTTTGGGGTTTCTGATTTAGTTCTATATGTTTGTGCCTTACATTGGGTTATTTCCCCATCATTGAAGTTGGATTTGGGTTTTGAGGATGGAGCAGTATAAATAAGTTGCATTTAATTGAACTCAAATTATAATTAATATGTATCTGTCTATAATTAATTTAGTTTGATCTTGTTTTTCTTCTTCTGAATCTGAAAAAGGTTATATTTTCTCATTTTTAGATTAGCTATTTTTTTGTCGAATTTGGCTATTAGAAGATGTCTGATAAATGATTATATAGAACCTTTTTCCTCCCTCTCATTTGGTTGTGTTTGGTTAACTTCAGGAGAGAATCACTATGGAAAATATACTATGGAGGAATGAGGAAATTGGCTTTCCATCTTCTTATTGTTAAGATTTTCAAGTTGGGGAAAATATTCAGATCACACTAAATTCAACCAAACAGTACTTTTTTTTTTTTTGGTCGAAAATTCTGTTTTTGCTCCCCATAGAAAAGAGTTCATCCAAATGCAGTAAAACTTTTTTCTCCCACTTTTGCCTAATTTAGCATGAGCATTTGATGGGTAAAGGAAACTGATTTGTGTTGCTAATCTCTAATGAATGGGATATGATAGGGATGGTAATTACAATAATGACGACAACAAAGATCGTGATGAGCGATCGAGATGAATTTAACTTCTTGTAATTTAAACAGTTAAATATGTTTGCGAAAATCAATTTCATCTTAATAATGAGTTATTTCTTGCTTGCTATAAATATAATCGTCTTAGAATGTTCTTCTGGGGATGTTCTGTTTTCCATTGTTCGAAAGACTCATAATGCCCCTTTTTTGCTTTTAACATTCTTGTCCTGTTGTCCTTGTCACCGTGGCGATTCCTCAAAATGAATTCATGGAAGTACAAGTTTGTAGATCACTTTTTTCCCCTGATGTGCGACTTGTTAAGGTTATCTGTTCACCCAGTGTTTATCAATTGCATTAGGGAACAAACCATCGTACCGTTTCTCAATTCATTATCTTTCTTATTTTATATATTAGATGTGCTCATGCATCATACTTATTTCTTTCACGTTTTCTTATTTTTCCCATGGTGTCTTCTTGTTCGGTTCAATTGTTGCACATCAAGTGTCATGTTTTTCCTACTGTCTTTCATCTCCCTTTTAAACTCATTCTTGCAACGCAGACTGCTTATCACATGCTATTTTGCAGTTGGAAAGCATCAATGAGAACAAAGTGGTTATGGACAATAAACAGAACCATTTGGCAAATTTTGTCCTTGAACTTCGATCAGGAGAGTGGGCTCATATTGGGAGCCGTGACTATATGGAAGATACTCATGTCTGCATTGCTGACATGGCTAAGAAGTTTGGTCAGGAATTTCTTGATAGGGAGGCTGTTTCCTTCTTTGGTGTAAGCTGTTACTTCACTCACCAGTTTTTCTAGACTGCCTTTCGTATATTTTACATCTTCAATTATAATTAAGCTAATATACATCCAGGCAGAAAATTCTTTATTTTCATGCTATTGCAAGTAGAGGAAACTATCATAACAATTTGTAAATTTGCCCACAATACAAGGGCAAATACTGCAGGGGCAGACCTACTAAGGGGCGAGGGGGGGGCAGCTGCGCCCCCACAACTTTTAAAATATTATATTAGTCTTACAAAAAAAATAATTATATAATGTATAATACAATATGAAAATTGTTCATTCAACCAGTTTTAACATATCTCTGTTGGTCTAGTGGTTGGAAGTTTATTAATTTTAGTAAACGAGAGTTCGATACTCTTTGAGCACAAGATTTCCTTTTTTTTTTTTTATTTCAATGCAACTTTATTAGTAATTGCAAACATTAAAAATTGTTTAGTTTAATACAAACTTATTTTTTATCCTCTTGGTGCGTATGATTTCTTTATGGCTATTCACAATTACTACTTTTGTTATTGTGACCTGTCCCTACTTTTTTGTTTTCAACACGATTTTATGTAATTGCAAATAGTAAAGAAATGAATTGCTTGTTCACAAGTGGTATAAACCTCCAACTGATTTTTTTTTTTTTGAAATTAATATCTAAAATAGTAACTACAGAATTCAATGAAAATATATACCATTAGCAAACTCGTACAAAATTTGAGTATGTATTAGGATCATATTATGTTTGCAAATTTCAGATTTTTTTTAGCTTCAACTAGCTACTTATCCTAATTATTTTGTGATTTTAGTTATATATTCTAGTTATTATACTCGTTTGCCCCTTCCGAAGGTTATCGATATTGCGATCCTATTATGCTTAAAATTGGATTACACTAATTCAATTTGGTATATGCAATGTATTTTTTATAGTTGTATTCTTTATTAGTTACTAGCTCAGGTAGGAATTTTTTTTTTGCTCCACCCTTAATAGCTACTATTATCAACTAATAATTATTTGCAATTTCGTCCCCTCTCCATATGACCCAATATGTCTAACAAGCCGCACTATAGACCCTGGCCGGTAAATGGACCTTTATGAGCCTCCAAAATATCTTTGAGACCATGACCAATACCCCAATTGGTCCTATGGATTTAGAGTCATTTCATCTATTCATTGAATAAGTGATGATCAAAAGGTTTTGACTAATTCCTGGATCCGGCACTGAGATGCAGGATATAGCATGCATAAATATCAGCCACTGTGCACAAGTTGAATTGTTATCACTATACCCCTGGTTTCTTCACTTGTTTAACTAAAAGTTAATAATGCAATATTTGATGAAACTGAAGTACATTACAAGTAATAACACCATAGCTTGTCCATGATAATGTGTCTAATAGTTGCGTTTTTTGTGCTGAATTCTCTCAGGTTTTTGATGGACACGGTGGAAAGGATGCTGCACATTTTGTACGAGATAATTTGCCAAGGGTCATTGTTGAAGACGCCAATTTCCCTTTGGAACTTGAAAAAGTAGTGATAAGGTCATTTGCGGAGACAGATGTGGAATTTGCAAAGACATGCTCTATTCAGTCTTCTTTGTCATCTGGCACGACCGCTCTCACAGCAATGATATTTGGGAGGTCAGTTAACCATCCTTAAAAAATGAACTCAAGCAATATTCTCAAATGATTCTAACCTATGAACTTTACGTCTGTTTGGGCAGATCTCTTCTAGTAGCAAATGTTGGGGACTGCAGAGCGGTACTTTCTCGACTTGGAGTGGCTGTAGAGATGTCCAGGGATCACAGGCCATGTTGTACTAAAGAAAGAAACCGTATTGAATCCTTGGGAGGTTATATCGATGATGGATATTTGAATGGACAGTTGGGTGTAACTCGAGCTTTTGGCAATTGGCACATTGAAGGAATGAAGGAAATTGGCGAGCAAGTTGGGCCATTGAGTGCCGAACCAGAACTCAAACTGATTACGCTAACAAAAGATGACGAGTTCTTGATAATTGCTACTGATGGAGTATGGGATGTATTCACTAGCCAAAACGCTATCGACTTTGCTAGAAGGAAACTCCAAGAGCACAACAATGTTAAGCAAGTATGCAAGGAGATGGGTGACGAAGCAATTAAACGAGGAGCACTTGACAATCTGACAATTGTAATGGTATGTTTTCATCCAAACCCACCTTCACCAGTCCTAGTACATAATAGGTCTAGGTTCAGAAGAAGTATATCGGTGGAGGGGCTTCAGAGTCTTAAAAGCCTATTAGAAGGGTAATTTGATCGATTAATTAGTTGGCTCATTCTTTCAAGTTTAACTGTAAATATATTAAATTATAAACTCGGAATTTTCGAAAATATTCGGTATAGTTGAGGGATGAGGTGTATTATGTCTGTAGAGGAGCAGGGTCAATCTGTAACATTGTATTGGCTAATTCTGAAATAAACATCTACAATATGTACAAACATTTATTTACTATATCTAAACAAATTTTAGTAGTTTTACATTAATTGCAAATTATTTTCATCGTTTTCGTTGAAACACCAAGTTCTATCACATACTTGAATAACATCCATGACTGTAATAGATTCAATTTCCCAATTTAGCTAAACTAAAAGCAGATTATTTTGATTAGATGTTGATGAACTCAGTAGGATCTTGTGGAGTTGTTTGTTTTTACTTCCATAAACCATTTCTATGACAAAGTTTATTATATGAAGTCAATAGCCCTAAGAGAGGTTAGGGTGTGATTTCCTTGGTTTTTCCAAACAAATCTCTTTCCCCTGTTTTTTACAACATTGTTTTGAACAATTGAAAGTTTCGCAAGCTTTAAACCTTAGGCCACGCTTGGTTGACAGAAATCTACTGTAATTGCAAACGATTTTCCAAAAATTGTAATTTCAAGTGCTTGGTAGTTATTAGCAAATTTTTGTTGAAACAATTTCCTAAAATCTTCCATTTCAGTAGAGAAAAATTGAATTAAACAATAAAAGGGTGCTGAAAATAATAATTGAGGGTATGTTTGGATGAAGATTAAACCTGCGAATGAGTGAATTCAGTGGTTCCACAAACAAACATCAAACTACCCTAAGATGTCAAATCCTGACAACCATTTAACATAGGAACGTCTGCAATCAATTTGATGCGTACAAATTCATCCTACTCGAGATATATGACCTGCAAAATAATGTTAGATTGTCAAAGATCATTTGTTTGGTGGTCGAAGGCACTCTGATGCATAAGTTAGCTAACTGTAGGAGAGAATGAACTTGGACATAGTATAGTTGTGTTGTGTTTGCATATCATTGATGAATGTATCATCGTTCATCCCTTTTCCTTTACCTTATATAATGAGTGCATTAATAAGTGCATTTAACTATGTGCATGACTTAAGATCGAATGGCGCAATGAAGGAAAACGTTTATCATAACGGTATCCTCCATTAATATGTGTCCTTGGGGGAGTGATTCCCGCCATGACTTATCTTCTTCGTAACAACCATCTCTAGTTATGGTGGTTTGCGCCACGTGTAGCCACAATCGGGTGACAGTTTGATGTATCATCACAATTCACATACTTAATACCCTTAGAATTAACAATTCAGACCGGAGTTGATAGTCGAACTAAATATATCGAAAAACATAAATGAAGTTTGAAACTAACAACTTTTGCACCAATTCCTAGCCTAGGATTCTCCAGGGTACAGACACATAACAAAAGTTTCATTTGGTATCTACAGTCTTTCTATGGAGCGAGGGAGCCTCCCTTGCACGTGTTTTATAGAGAAAAACAGAGATTTTTAAAAAAAATATGTCGAAGTCATCCCTCTCACGGTGTTACATTCGCGTGCCCCCAAAAAGAAGAAAAAACAAGAAAAAGGGGTTTTCTCTCCTGGATCGAAAAGAAGAAAAACCCTAGAAGCCTATCCCTTTTCTTCACCTTCCTCAGATAAAAAAGCCCTAGAAGCCCTCCATTTCTTCCCCTTTCTCAGATTGAAGACGAAGAATAGTCCTTGATTCACTTTTCTTCTCAGTCGAATATGAAGAGCCAAACAGTGTTTCTCCCTTTTCATCTCAGTCGAAGAAGAAGAAACCCAACCCATCCCAGATTGAAGACGAAGAAACCCACCCCATCTCCCGAACCTTTTCCATCTCTCATTTTCAACTCAAATCGAAAATCCCCTTTTCATCTCAGATCCAAGACGAAGACGCCTTTTCGATCCAGCCTTTTCAACTCAGATCGAAGCTCCCCTTTCATCTGAGATCGAATACGAAGATGCCTTTTCAATCTCACAGCTTCATTTTCGCTCCACCATTTGCTTCTATAGTGGAGCATCACCTTTTCGATCTATAGTGGAGCATCACCATTTCATCTCAGTCAAAGCAGTGTTTCTCAGATCAAAGCTCCTCTTTCGACTCAGATCGAAGACGCCTTTTCGAACTCACAACTTCATTTCTGCTCCACCATTTGCTTCTATAGTTTGAGAACTCAGTTTCAAAGGTAACTCAATTGTATGGATAATTATTTATACCATTTTCACACACACAAAAAGTTCTTTCTTTAATGTTAGTTCAATCACACACATAGCTTGTTAGTCCAAAATTTAATCCGGGGTATTGATTATGCAGTGTCGATTGATTATGCAGTATGGGGTTTGTGTGATATTGTCTTTGTATGGATTTGGATTGTGTATCTAGGATCTGAATGCAGTATCTTTAATTTACTCCCAAATAATGGGGTTTGTGTGAAATTGTCCTGAAGGGTTTGGTCCAGTCATTATGTGTTATTTTATTCTTTCAATTTGATTGTTGTCTTGCTATATATGCATTGGTGCATTTATAGGAAGGGAGGTTTAGTTACTTGATTTTGGTTTGAAGTGTGATGTGGGTGGGTATTCTCTGATGAGGAATGTTAACCTTAAACAACGAGGACAATCAAAACCAGAAAATGAACTATGTATTTTCTTTACCTCCTCTTTCAAATGGTAAATGAGTTTATATGAAATTATTCAATCTGGTGTTAATTTTTTGTCAACGCAGGAATGGCATACAAAGCCCATGTTGTTTATCGTGGCCGTGTACCTGGAGTATATATGACTTGGCCAGATTGTCTTACAAGTAGACGGGTACAAGGGGAGCATGTACAAAGGTTTCTCATCAGCTGAAGAAGCTTGTGAAAAGTACAGCCTGTGGGTGAGATCAGAAGAGGCGAGAATAGAGCACGAGGCGAGAAGAGAGCACCAGTAAAAAAGAAACAACAATGAAGATGTGAAATCCAACCAACCAAACAATGCTTCCGAGGGTCGTGGCGATGAAACTCATGATCAAAGAGATGAAACCCAAGTCAACAATCCTTAGGCTTTTACAAGGGACTTGATCAACAATATGTTAGTGGTAATTATATTGATTCTTGTACTTATCTTTTTTAAGCTTTTGAGTGATATGTGAGATTTAATTTTGTTTTATAATGTACTTGTGAAGAGAATTTGAGGAAATGAATTATGTTCAGAGATGTGTATTGGTAGTGATGTTATGGTTATTGTGTATGGCAATCCTTACTGTCAAATTTTTGTTCTGTTATTATGTATCTGAATGCACCAGCAACCATCAAAGACCAATGAGGATTGACCTTAGATTAGAAAAGAATTGAAAAGGATTTCACATTCACTTTTGTTAATAAACACAAGTGCAATAACTTCTTGTTATTAAGATCTCTTATCTGGAATTCACATTCACTGCTGGTAATATTACAAAACCACTAACCTACACTCATTCTTGTCTAATCTTTGTTCTTTGATATCAATGTAATTTTGGATTTGAATCCGGTTTGGTGAATCCAATGATAATTCAAAATTCAAAATGTAGCCTGATTTGGATGATAATTACAATTGGTTACACTAAAACCTACTCTAAGATCCACCAAACCAAATTTATAAACCACAAGGGAGCGTATGGTGAGAACACGAGTTGAACAACAACGGTCTTTGATCATATAATGGAAACAAAACGAATCAAATTAGTAGGTTCGGTTTGGTTCCAGCGGTTAAACCGGGTCATTCAGTTTTTCTTTTAACCTTAGTCTAAAGTCTAAATTGATACTACACGTTAATGTGGTATTTCACATTGGATTCCATCTCAAGAGCAAAAGAATATACGGTGTTGTTATCCTATGTAAACAAAATTCTTTTGCACATAACTTAATCCATCGTTTCATTAGCAAACTGGGTTAGAAAAGAAAATAACAATGGAGTACACAAAGAACCCGGCCATCAGTATGCCTCCTTAGATAAATGCTTGGGATGACTGCACATGGTACTTGTATTGAATTTCACAGCAAATCATCTTCTCCCTCTCAGTTGCCAAAATGTGATCCACATACCTGTCACAGAGACTATTCATTACCATTTCAAACAAATAAAAGCTATCTATATATCAGGTGCGCGCCTAGTTTATAAGACCACTTACATCCAAGTTCAAAATTCAATAAATAAATAAAAAGTGAATGGCAATCTGAATTAGATGTTACCTCTGAAGCCTCTCGAATTTTATAAAGTGCAGCATCTACTAGTGCATATATTGTGCTTCTCTGCGAAGAACACAGTGATGTCAGATACATGCATTAAGGTATGTTTAAACATATATTCATAAACTAATTCACAATTACCAAATTAACCAACCTGATCATAACCTATAGTTTGTATAGTCCATTTTGTTGCTTAAACCTGACGGCTGTAAAAATAAATAATAAAGATTAAAAAATAGGCATACAAAACATATAACAAACAAACAAACCCTACAAATGACAAACATACAAAATACAAATTTAACAGTGTGACTATTGAATATGTACCTGTGAGAGTAGCAAGTAGAAATGATCAATTCTTCCAGGTTGTAAATAGTAGGGGTGGGCATCCCATCTCGATCCCGTCTTGTTCTAGAATGGGATGGGATGGGATGAAGATTTTCAATCCAGCCAATCCCGTCCCGTCCCGAGCTATTTTTTTAATATTTATTATTAATATTTTTATTTATTTATTTATTTTTATTCATATAAACTTACAGATGACTTACAAAAACTCATGGTGTTTGCAGTGGTAACAAAAATGTTACTTCAAGAAATAAATATTCATTAAGCAAAATAAAGATAGCAGACTGTTGCTTGGATTCCCAATAAAAGTGGCTCCAATTATTTAACTTCCAAATATTGATAATACCCAGATGAAGATGAAAAATGACAATTAACTGAGTAATACATATTCAGAAGGGAACATTCAGGGGCGGAGCTAAGAATTTGAGATGCCCCGAACTGTAAAAATAAATTTTTTTAATTACAATATATGTATTGATGGTAAACCATTATGAATATGTTAGAGCATCACCAATAGGTCTATATATTATTCCCTAACAAAAGATGAAATGTTATTTTGTCAATGAACCATGAATTTTGTTTCCCACAGTAATGAAATTGTAAAATCAGTTGGGAGGCCATCACAGCAACACAATACTCTTAGTGGGTCCCATTTATCATGTCATTTTCTAAAAGTCAAGCCCACTCGACTTCATTGTTAGGGTATTTAGTGGCTACCCTTATATTTGCATGCCACATCTATATCTAATTATAAGAAAGTTATTTTTCACGCTCTTATATGATGATAATCTTCGCGGCAGTCACAGGCAGCACGCTGATCCCGTCCCGTCCCGTCCTGTCTCGTCCCGAACCCGTTTGGGATGGGACGAGGTCGGCATGGGGTTTTTCCCATCCCGACCCGTCCCGATCCCGTATCAACGGGATGGGATAGGGATGGGTATATCTCGTCCCATCCCGTCCCGTGCCCACCCCTAGTAAATAGCGTGACCCCGTATTATCATCCTTAACGACAACAAACATACAAATCATAAGTGAGCAAACATACTTAGCGATTCATACCTTGTAAATATAACAAACAAACCTGTGTATTGCTTTTAAGAGGCATCACATTGTTTTCACGAGGCATAACATAAGACATCACATTGCTTTCACGAGGCATAACATAAGGCATACACTGTAAACCCTATAAATGACATTTGTAAATAAAACTCACTATTCTTGACTTAAGAAAATATACATTTATAAAACACATTGCAAAACATACCAGATTAGTCTCAATGGCCTGATCCTTTTGTGTGTCTTTTTTTTTCCTTTGTATCATTTTACATATCTTCTCGGCGGTGGATTTCATCATTGAATTAGATCGTCGTCCTTTGCTACGAACCGCTAATGGACTAAGAATTTGGATGCCAGAACTAGCAGTAGTGGTGCCTACTTCCAAATACCCCTGTGAATCAACGCTCATCACCATCAACATTTTTAAGTTGCTCCATCTTCAACGTGATCCATTCTTGAACTTGGCATGTCTTCTTTTCATCCTCAGCAGCGAAGTCAGCCATTTCATATAAGGCATTGCACATCTTTTCAAATCGTTCACTTTCATGCTTAATTCCCCAATCTGAATACACAATCTTAACCTTTGTATAAGCCCTCTTAACATCTTTCATCCACCTCCGAATAACATATTTATCAGGTATAACATGAATCCCTATTTCAAACAAGATTTTCAATACATGTTTGCATAAGATCCCCCTGAACTTAAACAATTGACAATTACACTTGATGGTGAAGTCGGCAACATTAAAAGAGACTTTAAAATTGATCGATCATTGCCTATCATTTATCACCAAGTCTTGTCTAATAGTGTACAACTCAAAGTCACTCACATCCATAACTTCACCGACAATTCTACAACATAGATTCTCTGTTATCTCTTCTTGGAACTCCCTAAATTTATTTGTAGTGTAGGCATCTCGAAATTTTATCTCTATTGCATAAGGAGTAATGCAAGGAATCCTTCGGTTATAAGATTTAAAGTCATCTTCAGCTTCCTTTTGGACCTTACTTCATAGTGCATTCTCATATTGTTCTACGAATTGCTTCAAAGTGGTCTTCGAATTCACATAACCATAAAAAAAAAAAAAAATAAATAAAAAAAAAAAAAAAAAAAAAAACATTCATGCTTTCACTCCTTTGAGTTGAAGACATCTCAGCCCAAAAAGTATTTCTTTGAAATGTTGGCACCCAACGCACCCTTTCAAGGTATATTCCACTCAACCAATCATTTTCATGCAGATTATATTTATCAATAAAACCATGCCAATTTTCTTCAAACTCTTCATGAGACAGATAATCCTACACTGCTATTTGCATTGCAAACTTGATCGCCTCATATTCATTGCAACCGGACAAATTTTTGGGCAACTAATTCATAATATGGCACAAGCACCATCTGTGTCGTGCGTTGGGAAATACAATTTCAATTGTCCTATCTTGATCAGTGATTATAGCAGACGAAACATTGTCATTCATACACACGAGCCAAGTTTGGAAAAGCCAAACAAATTCTTCATCGATCTCACCACATATCAATCCATATCCCAAAAGAATTGACTGACCGTGATGATTCACCCCAACAAAAAGAGCAAATGGCATCTCATACTTATTTGTTAAGTATGTAGTGTCAAAAGTAACAACATCCCCAAACTCCTTGTAAGCTGCTCTGCTCCATGCGTCAGCCCAAAAAACATTTCTCAACCTACCTTCATCATCCAAATCCATCATATAAAAGAAATCAACATTATTAGCTTGCATTTTTTGGAAATAGTTATGAAGTACCATCGCATCCCCCTCACCAAGTCTCAACTTCCCCATTTTGTCCAAATAATTGTAACAATCTTTTTGGGAAAATGGCAAAATATCATGCCTACCAGCTTTAACCACACATGCCGAAAAACTCCTATTTGGTCTAATACCTGCCCTATCATTAAAATCAAGCTTCTTCTTGACATGCGAGCTCATAGTTCTATTCTTTTGATAAAATCTCGATTTACCAGGGCTTAACTCATGATCATGATCAAGTGTAACTCTTGTCACTAAAATTGTTCCATCAGGCCATATATGACCTCTAATCTTAGCCAGACAACCACATTTGCTCGACCCATGCAATCCCAAGACATTTTTTGCTCTAGTTTTTTGCTTCCCAGACCGACCACATGAAAGCTGAATGAATTTAGGTTTTCCATCAACATCTTTTTCAGTAGTCATTACTTTCACTGAAAATCCTTTTTTATTACCATAATCATGAGAATAACATTGGAACTCATCAAGGTTGATGAATTTCATCCCATTTGTAGGTTCCCTTATCTTTTCTAAAATTTCTTCCATCAACATACATTCATTATCTTCTACACTATTCATTCCTGAAATATGTGTTATAATATACAACAACGGTTAAAACATAGAGGCATAGATAAAAACCCTAGTACAATAACCATGTATAGTCTATTTTGGGGAACAATACTGCAACTAAGCATCCACCAAAGTTGTTATACAGACAGTTCCAACCAAATAGATTATACAATATAAGTAAAAAAAAAAGTGATATACTTCTACCTAAGGACCTCGCTCCCTATAATAGTCGCTACATTTAACGTCATCAACTCCAAGGTTTAGAAACAAAAATATGAGACTAGATGGTATTATATTTGCACAATATATCATTTCAAGACCAACGATACAACACAAGGGCATGAAATAAACTTCATACTAGAATAGAGAAATGCAACACAACCAAGTATAGTAACAATATCATTAGAAGGGGAAAAAAATACATTGAACTAAATTTTTTAGTTAGTAAGCATCACATTTTCTTGTTCTCTAAAATGAAGAAGATAAATTTAACCTTGTCAACGGAATCAAAGTGGAAAAGATATTTACTACTTTCATCATCTCAAAGTTTTTCTGGTTTTGATTGTCCTCTTTGTTTAAGGTTAGCATTCCTCATCAGAGAATACCCACCCACATCACACTTCAAACCAAAATCAAGTAACTAAATCTCCCTTCCCTTAAGTACACCAATGCATATCAAGACAACAATCAAATTGAAAGAACAAAACAACACATAATGACTGAACTAGAATAACCCAATCCAAACCCTTCATTAATTAAAGACAATTTCACACAAATCCCATTATTTGGGAGTAAATTAAAAATATTGCATTTAGATCCTAGATACCCAATCCAAATCCTCATACAAGACAATATCACACAAACCCCATACTGCATAATGAATCGACACTGCATAATCAACACCCCATATTAAATTTTGGACTAAAAAGCTGTGTGTGATTGAACTAACATTACAGAAATAACTTTTGAACTAACATTAAAGAAATAACTTTTGTGTGTGTGTGAAGATGATATAAATAATTATCCATACAGTTGAGTTACCTTTGAAACTGAGTTCTCAAACTATAGAAGCAAATGGTGGAGCGGAAATGAAGTTGTGAGATCGAAAAGGCGTCTTCGTCTTCGATCTGAGATGAAAGGGGAGCTTCGATCTGAGGAACACTACTTTGACTGAGATGAAATGGTGATGCTCCACTATAGATCGAAAAGGTGATGCTTTACTATAAAAGCAAATGGTGGAGCGAAAATGAAGCTGTGAGATCGAAAAGGCGTCTTTGTCTTCGATCTGAGATGAAAGGGGAGTTTCGATCTGAGCTGAAAAGGCTCGATCGAAAAGGCGTCTTCGTCTTGAATCTGAGATGAGAAGGGGATTTTCGATCTGAGTTGAAAATGAGAGATCGAAAAGGTTCGGGGGATGGGGTGGGTTTCTTCGTCTTCGATCTGAGATGGGTTGGGTTTCTTCTTCTTCGACTGAGATGAAAAGGGAGAAACATTGCTTGGCTCTTCGTCTTCGACTGAGAAGAAAAGTGAATCAAGGACTGTTATTTGTCTTCGATTTGAGAAAGGGAAATAAAGGGAGGGCTTCTAGGGCTTTTTGATCTGAGGAAGGTGAGAAAAGGGAGAGACTTCTAGGGCTTTTCTTTTTTTCGATCCAGGAGAGAGGTCCCATTTTTCTTGCTTTTTCTTCTTTTGGGGGGCACGCGAATGTAACGCCATGAGAAGGATGACTTCGACATTTTTAAAAAAAATCTTTTTTTTCTCTATAAAACACGTGCGAGGGAGGCTCCCTCGCTCCATAGAAAGACTACTCTATTCTAAAATAACATCATGTTTACAAGTCCCCATCCTAATCTCCTAGTGACTGAGTAGCACTCAGTTAAAATTCATGCATGAGGATGAAAGCTGCCTTCGCTTGAGCGGGAGTCCCAAATATCCACCTTTTTCCACCACTCATTTCAAGATCGACGCTTGAAATCTGCGATGCAACAAAAAAATGGTCTCATTTTCAGTGTTCTAAAAATCTGCCTAGGCGGCTGGTTTTTGAACTTCTTATTTATTTATCTCCAATTCTAAAAAAACAAAAATTAAGGCTCTAGATTTTTTTTTATACATTTTGCATATGTATCTTGGCATTGAATCAGAAGTAATTTATATGTTATATGCTTAACTTTTATAAAATTATAAATTTTAATACAAAAAAATCCGCCTAGGCCCCCGCCTATGCTCCGCGAGCTAATACCCTGCCGCCGCCTACCAATTTTTAGAACACTACTCATTTTTTTAAAACATGTGCCCATAATTGTCTTGTATGGCAATGTTGTGATAGCCTTGTAAGCATGAGCATACCATTAGTGCTAGTGATGCTCATATACGAATACGACCTACAATACCAATGCACAAACCATGATGCGCTTACCTGTTTTAAACGACTTAATTCTCTATCGACAAACTCATGTCAATTTCTTTATTAATTTTGACAATCTCACCAGAGTTACTTTCCGATTTTCTAATTGATAAAAATATAATATAACATAATTTCATAAGTACTATTATTATGATGGTAATTGTTACGAACATTCATTAGAAATGAAATAATAAAATAACCATTGCATATGATACTTACACATATAAAATTATTCCATAGATCTTCAAAAGCTTCAATCTTCCTTATTATTTCATTGCACCCAAGACAATACCGTATTCCATAATCTTTCGGTCCATAATTATGTTTTTCCACTCTATCAATGTCCATTTCAACTTTTTTTACAAGTGTTAGATTTTCCTCGAGATACCAACTCATGGTCTTTTTATCCTTCACTGACTTTCAAATGGGAACCCAGCCACAGTCTGCACTTCCCCTGCGTTTTTCATCCACAACACTCCCCAAACTGTATCCAGCCATGCCCTCCTTTTGAACCGGGATCACAGAACTGCACTGAACCTTCAACCAAGCTGATTAGACTGAAGCAAAAGATCAATCACCTAGCCGAGCATTGTGTAACGACCCGATCCGCACAGTAAGATATTGTCCGCTTTGGGCCCAACCGGCCCGCACGGCTTTAAAAGGCCTTTTACTATGGGGATCCAACCTCGCACATATATAGCACATAACCATTCCGCACCCAGGCGATGTGGGACTATGATCCCCCTTGGTAGCTAGCCCAACCCCTCTTGGGATCCACGGGCCTGTTGGGCCTATTGGGCTCCAACCCTCACCCTCACCCTCCCCCTCAGGTCCGCCCACACAAGGGTCTCACAGTCCACCCCCCTTAAGGCCCAACGTCCTCGTTGGCCACACAGGCACAACGTCCACGTTGCCCGAGGGCCCACCCCCACGTGGCACACTTCCGGCTGGGTCAGGCTCTGATACCATTCTGTAACGACCCGATCCACACAGTAAGATATTGTCCGCTTTGGGCCCAACCGGCCCGCACGGCTTTAAAAGGCCTCTTACTATGGGGATCCAACCTCGCACATATATAGCACATAACCATCCCGCACCCAGGCGATGTGGGACTATGATCCCCCTTGGTAGCTAGCCCAACCCCTCTTGGGATCCACGGGCCTGTTGGGCCTATTGGGCTCCAACCCTCACCCTCACCCTCCCCCTCAGGTCCGCCCACACAAGGGTCTCACACATTGCTTCTTGCTTAATCCTATTCCGATTATGGACCTATGACATCTCTTCAGTCCGGTTGTCAAACCTACTTTTTTCGTATTGTTCTCTCTGTTGTTGTATCCAAAGGCTGGCCAATCCGACAGTTAGATGTTCGTAATGCTTTCCTTCAAGGCTTTTTCTCCGAAAAGGTATACATGCAACGCCCGCCAGGCTTTGTCGATCCTACTTCATCCATCTCATGTATGTTGCCTACATAAGGCACTGTTCAAACGGAAGACCAACGAAAATGGTGGTCATGAAACTCAAGATCGTTTATTGTTTCTTTTGTTATTTCGTATATATTGATTTTTATACGAAAATTACGTAGTGGTTGAGATTCAAGTGACAGATAGGATCAAAAGGCTTCAAACCAGGTGCTCATATAGTCGGTTTCAATGAAGTTTAGTAGAACCTACTTTCACGAGAATATCTAAACTATAAGAGTTGCTATTGATTAAAGCAAGTGAAAGCATTGGCTAGAAAGGGTTTGTCATTTCGATTGGACCCTTTGATTTTTTTCGAGATGAGATATTCGAGAAACAAAACATTCAATCTCAGCCTTTGATTTGTCAATGGTATTTTGGTAATCTAATTTGAAAACAGATGGTCAAGGCATGTTGACTGCTAGTCTTGAGGGCAAAGTGCAATACCGATTTATTATGGGGTAACATCTTATTAACTATTTATTATAGGGGCAAAGTGCAAATAACCAAATTTTTTTTTATAAGATTATAAACCTGCAATTGAACTGAAATCAAGAAAACAATGAGCTCAGTAGCGATGTTCCTTTCAGAAACATATCATCCACACGATCCATTAAAGGTTGGTAAACTTTAAGCTTCATGTTGAATCGTTTGCTCCGAGACAATTGTTTACTTTCTTTTTTCCAATCCCGAGTCGTTCTTGACACTTTTTTCTAAAGTTCTCAAACAACTTCAGACTACTTTCTTAATGGTTCACATAAGAACAAAACAATAAACCATATATAAATAAGAGTGAATAAGAAGAATTGGAAATTTCACATTTGGTGTTGTTGGTTTACGATGTTTGAGAGGACTTTGATTCTAGATTGAAATTTGCAACTTCAAACCTTAAAAATCCTAGAATCGTGAAGAGAAAAAAAAATCAAATCAAATCAATGTAGAAATACAAAATTTTTGAAATAACAATCAAAGTTAAGACCTGAAAATATATCAATATAGAAATCCTAGAAGAAGTCGATATCAAAAGGAAACAAACACGAAAAACTCAAAAATCTAGGGTCTGTTTGGTTAGCCATTTCCCATATTATGCAGATTTTTGTTGTTTATTTATTGACATGAAATCAATTATTCATAAGACTGTTTTTCCACTACACAAGAGAATCCAAGTCCTAGGGGGGATGCCTTTGAATCATATTCACGGAAACGGTTTCAATTTCTATGTTTATTTTCCATGCAACCAAATAGACCCCTAGAGAAAAAAATTTACCTTGGCGAGGAAACAAAAATGAAGAACAGTGTAGACACAAAACAACAATGTTTGTTTGAGACACTTTATGTAGCTTGTGGTCCAGACTCTCAGGGAGTATTTTTTACTTCTGTCGTCACTTTCTTTTTTCTTTTCTTGGACTAGGGTTGTTCATAATTCGGTTCAGTTTTGGGTGAAACCGAATGAGTTGATTTAATAAAATGACAAACCAAAATCAAACCAAATTTAATCAAATCGATATTAAATTATATAAAATTCAAATTGAACGACCGCCTAAAATGTTACTAAAACCGACATGAAACTGAATTGACAGAATAAACTAAACATATTGGTTTCAAATTTTCAAAAACCAATACTTGGCCACCAAGACTAGCAGCTTGCTCGTGCAACTCACGCGAAATCGAAAAGGTGAGACTCGTCAAGGAGTAAACTTGGAACTTCTCTTTCAGTTCCCCAAAACCACGACCATGTCAGCCACCTCGACGAGCGGAAGCGCCACTGTGGAGGACGCAATTCACCGGCCTCCCGCCATGGATTCCGGCGATCCGGGTGATCCGAGCGAGCCTTCCGCTTCCGGAGTCACTCAGACCCTCCACTTCTCCTCCGGAAACCCTAGAATCGAAGAAACCAGAGGGTTTATGCATCTCTACTGCAGCGAACTCTCCACTTCCGATCTCCCGGTAACCAATCGATTTCTTCTTACCTATCGTTTATTTTATTTTATTAAATTGCAGACTCTCTGTGAATGCTGTAGCTCTAGATTCTTGAAAATCGAAAAAGATGGAAGTTTTAGGGTTTTTGTTTGATGAAATCACAAAAAGCTCACTTTTTTTTTTGCCGTAGATAGTTAAACTGTTATGAATTGTGCATTTTTAATCAAATATGTTTACTTTAATTGCGCACTTTATATTGAATAGTTCATTAGTATTAGGGTGTGTTTGGTTGCATGGAATTGAATTCCATGAGGGACCACTTGTGTTTGTTTAAGGCAAATTTGATTAAAATGTGGTGGACGACGTATTATAAATTTTATATTTCTGATAAAAAGTGGACAGTTGAATTCCTATGAATTATGAGAATCTAATTGTCAAGGGGGTAAAGAATTGGGATTTTCATGTTTTACGGAGTTCAATTCCCATCTTTGATCAAAATGTGGAATTCATGATAAGTGGTTGACCACATTTTGATAAAATTTGGCTTAGCTACAAATGGTCTCCATGGAATTGGATTGCTCGCAACCAAACACACCCGTGGTTTCAACAGGGTTTCCTCGCCCATCGAAATGGAAGGTTTACCAGTTACCACGTGTTCTTCTTGTGTTAATTCTCTAGGGAGCTGTGGTTATCCCTTGTGAGTGTGGAGGGAGGTTCTCACTAGCCACTTAATAAAGCATTGGGCTGAGCAGTGGAAGAGCAACACATTTTTTCAAGTACTGGGGAAATGGCTGTGGGACATGTTAATCGCTGTAATAGTAGCAATTTTGGGGGGAGAGAGTGAAATCAGAGAATTTCCAAAGGAAGGGTGTTAGATTATCACCAAGTTTGAATAAAAATCAAAGGGCTGCTGTGGTCTTGGCGAGTACCATGGGGGTTTCTAGACAACATTGTTTAGTGATTTACTGCTTAATGTGTTTCAATTTTTCATGTGTAACTTGCATGTCTCTGTATCTCTGTTTTTCGCGAGTCACTCGCTTTTTCCATCTGTTTTGTCAATCAAAAGAAAATGGTAGGTTTGACGCAGGCCAAGCTCTCCAGCTCCAGTTCTCTGGATCCTCTAGAAAGATTGGATAACAAAACTAACATCTCCTATGTTCTTTTTTAGGTGGGAAGAAATCCACTTGTTTGTGTGTTGGGAGTGCCGAACCATATGACATACGCGGATTTTTGTCAGTTCTGTGGGTCATTTATTCAGCATATATTGGAAATGCGAATTGTCAGGTCAATTTCTAATCTTATTTCTTTGCTTTTCCTTTTGGACTTCTAAATGGAAATGAAGCTGTCTGTTCACCAACTTACCACTGTTTTTGGAATGTTCAGGACTGATGGAGTGACTGATCGCTATAATATCCTAATGAGGTTTGATGATCAGAAGTCCACAGATGACTTCTACCTGCATTTTAATGGAAAGCGTTTTTCATCTCTGGAGGTTTTGTTCTTCTACTGCTAGTAATGCATTGTCTTTACAATCTAATTTGCTTATAGTCAAATTTTGTGCAAAGAACCATTTGTTTGTTGTATACTGAAAGAATTAATTTCGTGGTTCCTTTTGGTATTGTATCAGGTAGAGGCTTGTTGCATTCTTTTTACAGTGGGTGTGCAATACACAGGATCAATAGAGCACACACAGTCTTCTCTTGCAAGCTCAACAGAGCAGCCCACTTGTCCTGTATGTCTTGGTATGTTATTTTTCTTACAGATACTTATAATTGGGTCAGAGAGTTCTCTTTTCTTTTTTATCACAACAAGGACATGTTATTGTGCCAAACCTACAAGGCAATCTCGTATTGTGAATGTCAATGTAGTTATTATTCAAAGTGTTTGAACCCTGAGTCCAGTCAAGGTATACTCTAGTTTTACATATACACTTCCTTTTAGGTAATAAGGTATGTATATATAAATTATTTGGAGAGAGTTAGATGGTAGTACTTTGCAGAACACCCATCTTGATATGCTCCTCGATAGGAACATGAAGTTATTTGTGTTTGATTGACAATCAATTTGGGTTTCTGTCCATGTGGAAGTCGTAGTGGTTACTCCAAAAAATATTGTAGTCTTCACCTTCACCTTCTCATTCAAATTTATTTTTTTTACCCTCCCCGCCCCATGCGACCGACCGGGTTCGAACCCGTGACGTGTGATTCCATTCGTCACACCTCTATCGACTCAGCTGAAACACCTTTGGCTCTCAGTCAAAGATATACTAAGAGTATATACAGGGATAAATCATAAAACTTATAAGTTGCAATCATGTTGTCAAGTGATTGATGTGGGCATGAAAGTTTACATAAGCACTGATATGCTATTAGGAGAAGGTGGTGAGGAGAAAATCATGTATCTATCACTTGTATGTATGCATCCAAGGGTCACATCTTGATTACAGTGAGTGAAAAACTAAGAAGTTATCTTTATTACAAAGTATCTTGTGATGGTTTTTATCTATTAAATGGAGTGGTTGGAAATGAGAAAGGTGACAAATACTATATCATTACCAAGTGGTTAATGTGATATAATTAATGTCTTTTTTGTCATGATCGGTCTAGTACCGTTTTCTGATTAATGGGCGATTAATGGACTTTTTCATTTCCAACTACTCCATTTAATAGATATTAATTATCCTGACAAATACTATTTGAAATCAGGAAAATGAAAAAAAATCAGGGGGATCTGGAAAATTGTTTTCCTACTTCTATGGCTAATGAAACATTAGAAAATAGAAATTTTCCTGGAAAATGATTTTCTAGCCAAACTTTTCAGGCTATCAAACAAACCCTTAATAAAATTAATGTCTTGTTGTCAAAAGAAAAATCACGTATTCTTTATAAATGAAAATAAAAATGGACATTTATTTTGGATTGATAACATAAAGCAACTTTATCCATGGAAAAAAGCAAGTGAGAAACTTGCACGATGGAAATAACAAGCATTCAGAAATCAAATGGTAAATAACTGGAACAGCTAAAACACTATATCACTAAATGACACTTTGTCTAAAATTTCCCGGCGACTCCCATGATTACACTAAGAACAACTGAATCAATTTCGTTGTGTTAAGGATTTCTCTCGATGAGTTTGTCTCTATCTTCTTGTAGGTTTTTGTTTTAACATAAATCAATGGCCTTGTGTGTGGCTTATAAGCTTGTTTTTCTTACATGGTCTATCACTAGTGTTGTATTATAGTTATAGCTAACTTACTTTTAAGTAAGTAATTTCATAGTAGAGTTATGAAAATTAGAAGCTGAGTATCAATAATATATTTATTTATTTATTTATTTATTATGTACGCACAGCGTTGTTCTTGGACAGCTTATAGAAATAAAATACATGGGGATGTTGGTGATCTTTGATTTTTTTTTTTTTTTTTTTTTTTTTTTGAATTTTAATGCATGTAGCTAAAATAGGATTTTGTTATTTTCAATATAAGGGAAACAATATTCAGTGTAAAATATTGACGGGATGACACTACACTGATCGCTACAAAGGACAATGTTGTAGTTTAATATAAATATACAAGATTTGAAGATTTTGAGAAGAAAAATTAGGGCAGAATACCGCAAGACCTTTTTCATAAAATTTAACATAATGTATCCATGATGTACTTGAGAAGCTTCACAAAATTTCAATATAGGGTTGGGAAGTTCTGAAAATTCCATGAAGAGTTGTTGAAAGGGAAATTTCAGAATTAAAGTTTCAATAAACGAATACGAAGTCGTTAACTCCAAAAATTAATAAAAGACAATTTCAAAGTTAATGTAAGACCTGTGTGGGAGAAGGGGTTGTTACTAGAATTTAGAAAAATGACCACCTACTACGCATAAAATGCCCCAGTACTATAATTGGGACTTTGTGTTTTATAACTTGAAAATATAGAGATGCACGCTAACTTGAAAATGTAGAGATGCACACAGTGTTCCAACTTACAACTATAAACTGATTAGCATTCTAAGGACTAATCCCATCTTTGACCTACTCAGTTTCTGGTGTGAACTTAGGGAATTGCAACTTTTGCGAATCTCTTGTAAGTTACAGAAGACCAAGCAACTTTGAATTATGAGTGTTAGGTTTTGGCTTTTTTTCCCCGCTTTTCAAACACAATGGGATTTTTTTTGCGTTTTTCATTTTTGTTGCTATGCTGTTTTATATATCCTAGGTTAGGAGGTCTACTCATACCTTTTATTTTATTAGCACATACAGGCATATCAGAAGAAACATAAGAATATTATGTAGAATGCAAGGTTAAATTTTGTTTTGGTTTGCATTTTAATTCTTTTATGTAATTATTTGTTTTTAAATTTGGCAGAGAGATTAGACCAAGACGTTGGTGGAATACTCACAACTATATGCAATCATTCTTTCCATTGTTCTTGCATTTCAAATTGGGCGGACTCGTCTTGCCCGGTGAGCATCTTTACAAATGGACTCTCTTTTAGTTATATGCAAAGCTTGTAATACACCTCTCTTTTTTTCTTGCTGTGCAATACTATCTTGGTTGATACCAGTTAAGGAGTGACAGCACATGTTATTTGACTTCATGTGGAACCTGTTTGGGTTTTGAGTTGTAACTGTAAGTCACCTTATATTGCATTCTGATAAGAAGAAAGCTATCTGATCAAAATTCTGTTTAGTACACCACCACAAGGTCCTTTAGATATTTGTTCGAGGTTAGTATGAGTACAGGCAAATCTAGATCATGCCTTTTTAATTAAATATCACATGGATTATGTTGTTTTATTAAAAAAGAAAGAAACTTCTAGACCATGTTTAGTGGGACTAGAAGTTTCAGACATGTTTGTGGATGTCTTATCTATGTTAGGGAGATAACCTTCATGAATCTAGATCTTCCTCATTTTGTTTTTCTCTTGCTAATGACCTGCTTAGTTACTTAGGCTTTATTAATATATTCTCCTCGTTTGATTGATCGCAAACCTAAGGAATTAGAAGTCAAAGGAGATTGAACCCATGAACTACTGCAACCTTGTTTGCAGGAACACCATCACCAAGCATGCATTTAAGTAGTTCGTTATAAATTACTTAATATAGATAATAAATTTATAGACTATTTGATAGGGGCACAACTTGGGCGGGCTAGTCCAAACCCAACTCATGGGTTATTTAAAATTTGAAATAAGACAACCCATTGGTTCAAAATATTCAGCCCGATCAAATTTCAGGTTTGATTTAGGCCATGGTATTAATTCAAATAATCTATAAATTTGTCCATATAAAGTTTATATTGAATTATTTAAATGGACGTTTGCTAACTTGGTGGTTGTTATCTTGAATGTGAATAAAAAAATTACAAAACATTTATTGGATTGGTGGTTGTGTTCTTGCACTAGGTTGGAATATGTCACAGGTTCAATTCGCTTTGACTTCAAAAGTATCGATTTAAAAATGAGAGACTATTGGAGAAATTCCGGCAACTGGAGTCTGAAATCTCATACTCGGGTTGGGCCTGGACTACTATGCTTAGGTCAACTTTACCAAATCCCACTTGTGCACAATCTAGCATCCATGTTCATATGATGCTAGATTGTGCACAATCTCCTCTTTTGTGGCTGATAGAATTGAAAGGTGTATGAGGAATTTTTTGTGGGGTACGTCTCCAAGCTTAAAGAAATATCATCTACTAAACTGGAAGGTGTGTCAACCCGAGGATTTTGGTGGATTAGGTATAAACTATAAAGAGAATCGAGGAATCTGGTTATGGGACAGAATCTTACTAGCCACTATTTGGAAAGAGAGAAATAGGAGAATTTTCAAAGGAAAAGACAGGGATGTCACCCAGCTTACTCACTCCATTAAATCTCTCGTGTGGCAGTGGGGAATCATCACTGATCAGCCTTTTCATGTGTATTTTTAGCTGGGATAGCATTTTCTACTTTAGTGTTTCTTTGTAATCATGTTGCTGTTCTTGCTAGCTGGCCTCCTCAGTCACTAGCTTTGTAATGTGACCCTTCTTCTTCCTTAATGAGACCTCCCTTTACTTGCGCTTTTGATCAAATGGCGTTGGAGATTTGGTAAAGAAAGGAAACCTCTTTGGAGGCAGGTGATTGCTTCTAAATAGGGAGCCTCCCTCATTGACTGGTTTATCAATGATCTCCCTTGTCCCTATGGAAAGGTGTTATCAAGCTCAAAGTCAATGCGGTATCTCTTTTTTGAAGCTCATAAAGGGGATAGAATTTAGTTCTGGGAACAACACTGGTTGGGAGAAAGTCCCTTGAAATTGACCTACCCTACCATATACGATGTTACTAACAATAAGAAGGGATCAATTTATGAGTTCTGGAACAACAATAATCAGGGGTGGGACTTCCAATTAAGAATAAGCCTTAATGACTGCAAAATAGATCAGATAATGAGCCTGCTCTCTGCCACTGACTAAGGTGTACTTGATAAAGGAAGAGGCTTACATTGTTGTTGAAGTTATGCTCAACTTTCACCAAGGCTACTCTCCCCTCCCCTCGCTCCCCTCGCTCCCCCCACCCCCCTCCACAAATATCAGAATCAGAAAGTTGCATACTTGGACTTGGTTGTAGACAAAGGATATTCCCCCTACAAGCAGAACCGTAACGTTGACAATATCAATAGAAGAGGCCTCCTCATTCCTAATCACTGCTGTGTATTGTGTGGAGGGGCAGAGGAGACTCTACTTCTTGTCTTCTGGTTACTGAGTTATGGAGGGGAAGCTCTGCATGATTTCCAAATCAATGCTACTATTCCTAACAACTTGATTGAGTGGGTGAAAGTTTCTTAGCTGCTGGAAGGGCATTATCAACCTGTCTGTGGTTGGCAATTGGGCGTAGGAAAAACTTATTCATGTTTTGGTTTGGGTGATTTGGAGGGAAAGAAACAACATAATAGTTGGAAGTGTTCTGTAGATACTCTACAGGCTGATCCAAAGTTTATATTGTGGATGCAGGCTTGTGACGTGGATAGGCTTAGAGAAATTAGCTTCTCAGGTGTTCAGTTGGGTTTCTCTTGTACTTAACAGCTAAACAGAACTACATGTAGACTTTTGGTGGTAGTGTTCAGGGTTTTTTACTCTCTGATCACTGCCCTGTCTTTTTACAGTTATAATTACAATACAGTACAATACTCCTTTTACTGTTATACTCCTACTCGTATAATACAATACTCTTTATTTTGCTGATAAACAACTACCTTTGAAGAAACGGTTGGATTTTACTAGGCTTCTGCATTGTATTTCAGGTTTGCAGATACTGCCAGCAACAGCCTGATAAATCGATTTGTTCTATTTGTGAAACTTCCGAGAATCTCTGGATTTGTGTAATTTGTGGCTTTGTTGGGTGTGGGAGGTATGTTCCCAAGGCTAGGAATTATTTTGTTTAGGATTTGTAGTACTCATCAAAATATTTACTATAGAATTGGAAATAGCATTCTTCTATTGTTCCGACCAATAATTCTTGGTATGGAAATTTAGGTATAAAGCTGGTCATGCCATCAGACACTGGAAAGAAACTACACACTGCTATTCCCTTGAATTGGAAACTCAGCGCGTATGGGATTATGCCTCGGACAACTATGTCCACCGGTTAATCCAGTCCAAAACAGATGGGAAGTTAGTTGAGTTAAATCTGCATTGTGTGCATGCCGATGACAACTGTGGTTCATGTGAATGCAGTGCAGATTCTAACATCAGTGAGGCTCTTCTCAATAGTAAAGTTGAAGCTGTAATTATTTTTTTCTTCATTGGTTTTCTGTTTCCATTTTCCCTTTTTTGCACTGTCATTTTGTTTCTTCAACACTTTTCAATTTAATTTTTTATTGCATCACAGATTATTAACGAGTATGAAGACCTTCTTAAATCTCAACTTGAAAACCAAAAAGTGGTAAGCATGTAACTGAAGTTTTGAATAGGTGTAATATTTCAATCTACTTTAGTTTCAGCATTGAATTGACCTAGTAAATGTGATGCTAGAACTTGCAATTACTATTCATTATGGATGTGTCAATCTGAGAAATTCTGGTGCATGTTTTATTTAGTCTAACAATTCATTTGTCTGATTGCTAACAAAGAAATCTCTCCCTCTGTTCTGATCATAGTATTTTGAGGATCTACTACAAGAGGTCAAGGAGGAAATTGAAAAAGAAATCTCTGAAGCTGTTGAGAAGACACTGAATCTTAAGCTGCAAAAGATGCAAGCCAAGTTGGAGAAATGTGTGGAAGAGAAACAATTTCTAGATAGTGTAAGTGCTTTGTTATACTTCTTACTAGAAATTGTGTAGAAAATTAAATATTTATGCATGCTGTTGTTTCTATGAGCTATCAGTGCCACAGTAACTTGCAGTTTTTGTACAGCATTAACTGACTGCCTCCTTTCTGCCAAAATTGTCTTCTCTGTAGATCAACGAGAATCTTATGAAGAACCAGGAGATACTTAAGGCAACCATTTCAGAACTTGAAGGAAGGTATAGTTTTTCACCATGTTCTTCACTCATAATTTCGGAAATGAAACAAAGTGGTATCATGTGGTTTATCTAGGATTTAAGAGGTTCCAAGTGCTATGTTTGTAATCTTAAAAACATTTTAGTCATATTCGATATTATTATTTTTTAATAATTATTCTTGTCCCTAACATCTTCTCATTGATTCCATCTAGCTTTATCAAACTCGATCAAATGTAGTCACTTGGAAAGAAACCTCATTTTGAAATATTGTATTGATCATTGGTTTTACTTGAAAGATCTTTAAAAAATGCATTTCCGATCTTTAAAAAATGCATTTCAATGATACCAAGTTTATTTAAATCGGACAACTAAATAAAAAGATGTTGAGAATCTAAAAACAAAGTTTTTCTCTCTACCACGTGTACATAGTATGCTATTCCACATAGATTTTACTTTTATTTGTTCCCATTCATTCGCCTTTTTATGTACACGTTATTTATAACCTATGTCATTATGTGAGTATAAATCTTGACCTTTAACAACTTTTCAAACTTTCAATCCTAGCCCTTGGCCATCTTTATCTCCAATACAAACAAAACCTACATTATATATATATATATATATATATATATATATATATATATATATATATATATATATTATTTTTTTATTTATTTTGTGGAAATACCTCCTAGTTCTGGTTAGGCTTTGCGAACAAATATCTAGAATCTATAAATCTAGGTTTAGGAGTAATTCCCAAGGCTGAAAATTTTGTTGCTTATTGAGCATAGGTCACTTCTACATCTTTTAATCAATAAAGGATGAGAGTATCTTCAGTTCTAGTTTGATTTTTCCACCCGTATATCATTCACTTTTTTAGTAAATCTAAACTATAACCAACAATAGTAGATTAGTGTAAGAGAAGAAGAAAAGAAGAACAATGGTATGGGGAAGAAGGGTAAAAGAGAACTTGAATGTATAGTGTCCTATCATATCGATTATCTTTACTGCCTGTTACAAGGTTATCTTAAAGCAGAGTTGGGAAATTTGATACAGTAAAACTTTCAAAATCGAAGGAGATGAATTTGCGTACCTGCGGATTTGTGTCCCAATAGTTGAATCGAGATCCAACAGAACAACTATATAACCACCAATCCTTGAAATGTGGCCCTGCATCCGACTTAAAATTTTTACTTTACTGAAAATAAAATAATAAAGTAACAAGTTAAAAAAATAAAATTGGTAAGCTTGAGAAGGATACTTAACACTTATGATACCTTCTTCCCCAAAGAAGCTGTACTCACTCTTAGTCTTATATCATTGTATCAAGGAGCAACAAAACCACATCTGAATAATACAAGATGTCTCTTTCACTCAATAATTGTTTCTGCAGGGGGGGGGGGGGGACTATCATTGCATGCTGTAGAAGGAGAGAAACTCGAGAATTTTTTAAGAAAAGAAAAGAGATCTGGACAGTTACGTAGAAACGTTAAAACTTAGTTGGGTTTTGAGGGTTTCTTGGGGGAATACTTAAAACAATTATTGTTAACCAAGGAAAATAATTCATGGAGAGTCCTTAAAGAGATATGGACTATATATATGTAGAAGCATCATTAAACTAATCAGGTATGAAAGTTTTGATATATTCCCCTTGTCTAACTTACCAAGAAAAACAATAAAAATAAAACAAAAAAGTAAAAAAAAAAAAAAAAACGCAGCAAAGGCTTCTATTTTGCTCTTGTGCACTGACCATTTGTTTATCTTGCCTTCGAAAGCAAATCCATTGTGCCATATTAACGCAGTAACTAGAAATTTGTATTCGTTATAAAAGCCAATCAATTCCAAAAGCAACCATCCTCCTCCAAAATGGACTTGGAAGAAAAAATTGCAAATGAGAGATGTTAATTGGAAGGTTTTTTTTTTTTTTTTTTTTTTTTTTTTTTTAAATCTTGCTTTTGTTTGATAAATTATCGTATGGATGCCACAAATGGAAGTAGTCTGCTATTTCCCTCTTCGGTTGGTTGCTAGGAGGGGCTTGGAATGGGCTTCCTACTAGGGTTTTGCTTGCTAGGAGGGGCATGCAAGTCTAGATATTGGGATTATTCATGGTATTTGCAATGATGGAAGGCAAGGAAAGTGAAAGTTTTAGGGATAAGGTTGTTATTCTTCAAAGGCTTGTGTTTTAAAATGGAAATCAGGAGCCTACTTTGAAGGGAGTATGATCTGAAAATGTTAAGGATTAAGTTTATGGATAATCTCCAAGGATCTTTTATATATATTTGTAAGATTGTTGCTTGCTTGCAATCAAAAGGTTTTATTTATCCAGTATGAAAAAATAAAACTATACTTACCAATCTTTAAAAACAAAAAATTAAAATTAAAATTAATTACAACTAAGAAAACTTTTGAAACTGTAATTATTTTGAGTAGACATTATTACTAGGGTTGGCATTATTCCAGTATGATTCAATAATTTCAAGGCAATAACAGGAGACAGTCTAGACTGATATTTCGGATTTAGAACTGAGTTATGAATTGTATAGACTGAAAACTTTGATTAATGGGGTGACCTTTTTTATGGATCAATAAAAACATTCTCATTGATAAAGAAAGAGAAGCAGAGGACTACATGAGCGAGAAGCTCAAAAGCAGAAACAAAGGAAAAGGGATACCAAGCTAACAGAGAACATTAAATCTCTAATCTATGATTAACCCAGTCTAAAAATAGTAGGGAGAAAGGTTAATCAGGAACTTTCTTCCAAGCCACCGCCCACTGAATCGGCATAACCAGGGGCGGTGGTGGTACATGGACTCACTTCGAAGCAGCTTAATGCGGTGTGACTTTTGTACTGTTTTTTCACAATAATAACACAAACTCTCATAGTACAATTAAGTGTGAAGTATGTTTTCTGCAATGATTAAACTACTGTCGCCTGGGCTGTAACTTAGAATCCACATGTAAGCTGAGTACTTGTGGTATGTCTCACATAGAACATTATTTTCATGTCTTAGGGTATGTCTCACAAAAGAGGTACCCTCAACACTTTGCATGTGCTGACTCAAGGTCTTGGAGAATTAATGGACTGGCTGTTGACACTAGTCACATGTGGATGCAAGTAGTTTTTAGACTTTCGGTCTACCTACGAATCTTTGCAGCATCTCCATAACCCGAATTTGATTTCCATGTGTAGTATTCATGGTTTTGATGATCACTATGTGTTATGTGGCACCCAACCCAAAACCGAAATATGATTTGACTCGTTATATCCGGCAACTATTTCTCAGAAAGAATTAAAAATCTCCTAGGATGCCACCAGAACTCAGAAATACTTATCCTTGTTCTGAATTGGAATGTCTGGAACTTGTTCGATATCTGTGGACTTAATCAGTAGTTGTATTTCTTATTTTACATGAGTTGTGCAATATTCATTTCAACTAACTGCATTATTTCAGGGAGAAACATGCATTGAGAGTGAAGGGCGAGAAATTGCAGGACCTAGAGGAGAAGGTATTAACCAATGATTGATAATTGTCTTACTTTGATAGTTAATGCAATTGACTTTAGTGTTTTTGCTCGTCTTTCTCACGGTTTCTGGTTCATGATTTTTCTATTACAGCTAAAAAATTTGATGGTACACATTGAAGCAGAGACAAGCTCACAACCTTCTGCATCGTCAAGTGTCACTGAGGGTGGTAGCAGTGTCTCATTGGCCACGGAGCAACCTCCTGCATCCTCAAAAAGCAATGGTAAACGTGCCTCAAAGACGAATAGCAAAAGAAGAAGCTGATCATGCATGCCGTCAAACATCCATTGGCTGCTAGAATTTCTTGTCGAGCTCTCCTTATTGAGGGGTTGCTCTGTGGGTATTATTATCGTTTCATTGGTGCCCATGCGAGTCCAGTGGTTTGATGAATTGGTGTGATTATGGTGCTCTGTAAATTGAACTGGCAGAATAGCTCTGAGAATAGAGATCAGGCATATTTCAGTTTATAAGATTTAAAAGAAGAAAATAGTGTCCAGCTTTGACTGGGACTTCTGTTTGCAAGGATACAACTCGGGAGCTTTGTAAACTAAATCGAGTAGATTACTGCAACCAGCTCAAATGGCTTTCCTTGATATGTTATACTCAGTTTAAAAGAAGTTGAATTCATTCATAATCTTAGGATAGTGTTCTGGCATAGCGTAACCATAGTGGATATGATGAGGATTGTTTTTACTGCTCCATGGATCTAGTCATGGCTGTTAAAAGACAGTTCACACAATCTTTCCGTTGAGTTGAGATAATTCAATCTGGCAAATCGATGCTGTTGGTTTTGTTATAGACTTGAGCAAGTCAGAAACAGTCTAGCTCAAGTAGGTGCCTTGGGTTGGAATGAGTTAATATTGAAGATGTTCAGATTGTTTCACTAGATTTCAAGCTTACCCTGAGTTTCAACCCCTGCAATCAAACTCAAAACACATAGTAGCAAATGGCTAGAATCACCATTCCACAACCAACAATCATAAATGTAGTGTACCAACTCTTTCATGCCTACTGGCAGACCATTCGTAAATCGGCAATCCAACTCAAGTAGCAGCTAACTGTGAATGCTCTAAAGTTTAGAACACATGAGAGAAACTTGTACAGGTAAAATACTGTAATGCCACAACAATTTTTATGCATGGCTAGAATATCTGTGACCCATAGCCTGAAGAAACCAAAGTAAAGGTTACCCACATGACATTTAATCGACAGAGATGTTATAACAGAGACATTATAAAATTTTCCTTTCCGTGTCAGATTGGATTATACATGGTCACAGCTACAAAGAGGACCAGCAAGCACACAGATTCGACCTGAAAATATGTACTCTCTTCGTTGGCACGTGCTGTGGTGGGTGTTCTCGCGCACAGTTCATTAGTTTATGTTTCACAAACTGTAATAAGTAAAGGAGGGATTATGGAAAGTGTAAACCTTCAGCGGCCACTGTTTTTCTGTCCAACAGCTCCAGGATGATGTCTATGAGGCCCAATTAGGAAGGTTAGCTGTTGCTTCATTCACCATTTTCACCAGTGTCACCTGCAAGATTAAAAAATGCTTTAAAAACTCAAACTAAGGAATGACATCCACTTGATGTACTAATCTATATGGGCAATGTTATAACCATATCTTCTAGACCACCAGAGAATGGAACCAAACTATATGCGTGAACATTAAGTCCTCTATAGAGGCACTGTTCATTTACCACATTTGATTGTACAAAAGAACTCAATACATGACCCCTGAAAGCACTAATCATAAACAGTCTGGAGGTGAACTGTTGATTGGGTCTATCATATGCATGCTCAACTCCATTTTGAACCAAACTAGTAGCAAATCGTTGAGCTCTGTAATTTCTGAAGTAAGTGGACTTCTACTAGTTTTTCCCTTTAATAAAAAAAGGGTAGGGAATCTGATAATTAAGAAAGTGTCTAAGCCTATGTAACAACGACACTCTATTTCTACCCAAAAAATACATGTCGACACTCATGGATACTCACATCGGACACTCCATGCTCATCAACTTTTTTGCATGTCTTGGAAAAGCTTCAATTCGTTACTAATGTTACAAGCATATAATGGCAAGTAATACATGAATAGTAATATTGACCTATGACTATAATAACACTAAAATGTACCAGATGTCCCACATGTATCATGTATTGTGTCCAGGGGCGGATCCAAGATTGCAGACAAAGGGGGGCAAACAAAAATATTAACATTGCTAAAATTAAAGATCACAATCGAAATATAAGGTATTACAAATGTGATTGCAAGGATTATTATAAGCGCATGCATTGGTCTGTAATATTTATCAATTAGATATAGCCGCAATACAGTTGCTCACGACTTAGCTACAAAGGCGCGAATACTTAATCACACACACATTTTCGAAGCAATATTCATAAGCTGTAATATAAAGAAACTGAACTAGCATTTGCCCCATTTGCTCATAAAAATACCAGGAGATATTGAAGATGCATGTTTTTCAAGTACGTGACAAATCCTAGCTGATGTTATGGAACAAAAAGTCTAGAAAGGGTCCATGATTCACAAAGCCACATGTCTAATTTCAATGGACATGTATCAAGGATAACCATATATTCGAAGAAATCAGAATAAATCAATAATAAAACTAGTTCATCTCATTATTTCATCTTGGCTACACAACCTAAGTACCTAACAATCCATTGAGATGCTTGCTTGGGTGGTAGTTTTTGAACGAAAGAGTGAAAGGGGTGAAAGGTACCGATGAAATAATCGAAAGCAGAAGCAACATCAACAATGAGCTCTCTTCAAACGAAGACGAGGCAGTGGATACCATTGAACCTAATAGACTCCATTAAACCTAATCAACAACAATGGACACCATTGAACCTAATCAACAACAACAATAAGCTCTCTTCAGAGTTCAGCCAGAGACGAAGACGAGGCCGGAGACTGAAGGCGGAGGCGAGATTGGAGGTGTATGCTCACTTTCTTCTTCGATCTTGATCTGTGATTTTTTTTTATAAGAGAGGGTAATATAAAATTTAAGGGGGGCAATATTGATATTATAACTACTATGTTGGATTATTTTTAAAACCTAGCAGTGGATCCGCCCCTGATTGTGTCTTGTTGGCCGATGTGTCTGGTAGCTCATATCCGTGTCGTTGTTACATAGGTCTAAACCAAGTCCACCTCAAGTGTCCAACATTTCTATTCTACCATAACTCAATAAAACAAATTACTAATATGTACCTCACATGCTTGAAGCAATAGTAAACGCAGAATTTATGCACAAATATTTATAGGTACACCATGTAGGTGTCTATTTGTGTCACAAAAGAGAACGACGCTTGAAGTGGAGTTCCCTACTTATATTCATTAAAAGAAAAACTCCCTTTATGAACGTTTTCATGTCTGTAGCAAGTAAAGGAAGGATTAAATGGTGTTGGAGCCTTACCACACTCTCTGGGACACCAGGTGGGGGCATCAGAAGGTTTCTTGGAGGTGGATGGTCATAGTATGATCTTTTGTCAAACCTCCACTCTCCACTCTTCCCATATGTTAGTTCACCCTGAAATCACAACATGCATGTTGTCATCATCAATAATAGACAATGATTAATACATCAAAAGGGTTCTGCACTTTTGAAGGAGAAGAGGGATTCAGATGTTATAACATTATAGTACGGAGTTCAGCAAGCCACACATACCTTCATGTCATAATCACAACCATAAGTGTAGTGAATAATGAATTTCTTGCCGATTTCTGTATCCCATGGAGGCTTCACAAGCAACACCACCATGACAGTTAGTTTAGAGATAGAAGAAAAAAAGAAAACTAGCAATAGGGTACATTGGTGAAGCAATTGACTAGTTTACTTTGAGGGGTAAAAGTGCAATTAGACTAATGTAAATCAAACCAAAACAAATATCATAATTGGTACACATATTCTAGCATCTTATATCATCAACCATTCCTCGCGGTTAAAATACCAAACTCCATTCATTTATTTCTAATGTTTCTTCTTAGGCATGCACCATTTTTTAATTTTCATACCAATTGCTGGAAATGGTCCAAGGTATCACTGACAGGTAGTTGAGATGCTAGCAATAGCATAGCTTGTAAACCTTGTAAACCTATTGTAGGTCAAAGTTCGTTTTCTATTCAATTTCCTTCCAAGGAAACAACAAATTGGAAAGGCAGAGTAAAAACCTGAAGCATGAAATCCTTGTACAAGATGTTACCGACACCATGCAGAGCAGATGCTACAGCATAAGCATACCTACATATTGAAAAAATGAAAACTAGTAAAACGATCATATGAAGGTTTTGACGTGAAATAGAACCTATATTGGGTGTAAATCAGTGACTTACATCTCAAGCACCCAATCAAATGCTTTATCTGCTTCAGGATCCTTCTTCATTGCCAAGGACGCATTCATCCACGTTGGAGAAATCTTCTTAAGAGACGCCTAAAACAATTCCACAAAAACATTAATACACAATAAAAGTTTTGTAGCAAATATCTCTCACAGATGAATCAGATGGAGACTAAATACCTTTCCAACTATGACAGGAGAATTTCCAATTGGGTCAATGTCAGTGATAAGCCCGTTTTCTTCAGGAAAGAACTTACGAAGAGTGGACTCGTATTTTTTGGGTTCAATATAGAAGAAAGGGAATGCAGCTCCAAGCCCGTCTTTTGATAAATTGGGTATTGGCTTGACAATAATGTGGTCAGGTTCCGACATCAGTATATAACTGCAAACAAGCATAAACAACAAGAGTTTAATGAGCCACAATGCAATAAGAAACAAATCCAGGAAAAGTAGTTTATCCAACAAAAGAATCACATATTCCTTACTCTTCCTTGATGTCTGCTTGCTGAAGCCACTGTACGAATGCCCATGGTCTGTTAAGGACTATGTACCCCTGAGATTAAAAAGTATGATGTGTGCACAATTAGAGGAAAATCCTATAAGTCTTAATCAGCACAAATAGGGAAACACGCTCAGCTCTTATTTTTCACCAAAACAATATATATACATGGGACTGTGAACATTATTTACAATAGGTTTCTCTCAATGGCATTTCATCAATAAATTCCAACTTATGAACTACATTATGCCATTACTCCTGCAGTCCTTCACTTTTGTACTGAGTCTGAAACTGAATTCTTCTAAATACAGTGCCATAGTAAAACAGTGAAACATAGCTATTAAGGAACGAGCTTAAAATATGAACTTTGAAATGTCGTTTTGCATCATAGTCCTGATCCAAACAGAACTCCGTGTTTAAAGTAGTATTTATTCACTAAGAATAACCAATTCAATGCATTTCTTATCTATTCATAGGTCCTACATTGGATATGAACTAGATTTTTAAATCACCCTCCTATGAGTGAATGGATTGCGTCCGCAATCAAATAACAAGCAGCGCAATGGGTTAACAAAACAGAGGTGAAATAAGTAGAATCATCACATACCCATCATGAACTAGAACCTAAAATTGACTTAAAACTAATTAAATTTCCGAATTCTTCTTCAAATAGATGATAAACTCTCCTCCCAAAATGGAAATACAAAAATATAAAAGAAGCAACAAGTAGAATAAAAACCCCAAGTCAAACTCCTCAAAGAAAATCAACAATAACAAAGACCCCATATACCAAATCCTCAAACTTCCTAAATTTCATCTACAACAAAACCCATTTTACTACCAAAACCCCAATCAAACACAAAACTCAGACCCCAAATTTGAAGAATTTCCAATATATACCACATTCTGATTACCAAAAAAACCCATAAAACATAAAACCCAGAATCCAAATTTGCAGAATTCACCATCTACAAACCCCAGAATCCAAATTTGCATAATTTACCATCGATAACACAAAGGGGCAATTTTTCTCCAAACAACTTACAACAATACCTGATCCATCCCAGAGGGGAGGGGCTGGGCAACAAAGGTGGGTATCTCATCCATGTACTGATCAGGCTTCCCATTGTGCAAAATTCTTGTAAACCCACCCATCTCAGAATTGGGTCCATGTTGGAACTTCTTGAACCAGTAGTACATGATCCTGACCTGCCAAGTGTTGTAGACTGAATCAGAGGCAGTCACTGCAGTGTGGAAAAGCCTCTTCTTTGGGGCAGCAACATCTGCAGGTATCCTGATGATTGGGTCGACGACTTGAAAAACATGTTTTGATGATGGGTTTGTGTTTCCAGGGTCTGGGAAGTCTTGCTTCAGTGGTGCATTTGTTGAGATTATGATATTGTAGGTGATTAGAGCCACTGAGAAGGTTATTAGGAGTGTGTAGAAGAAACTCTCACACCCCATTTTGTGAGATCTCTCTCTCTCTGTTTTGGTTTCAATCTATCTCTCTGTGTGTGAGCAACAACAATGGCGACTAAGAGGGTCTTCGTTTTGTTTTAACTGAGCTTGAAATTTTTTTATGATATAAATATTGTGATTAAATTCATAGTCAATAATTATTCAAATCCGAGATACTCTTATAATATCTATCGTTGCAAAAATATCTATATGATCAAAAATATCTATATGATCAAGTACATTTAAAAAAAATTATCAAACCAAATTTTTTACTAATATTTTTTGTTTGCAATACGATCTCGTAAATTAACCATATTGTCTTGTTCAAGTGATCCAAATATTTGAGACAGTTGTAGTTGTTTATTATTAGTTTACTTAGGTTTCTCGTGCATCAATTATTCATTGACCCAATAATTAAATAAATCATCATTCAATTTAACTCGCGAAAAAAGTTGTGTATCGCCATGCATGCAATGACAATTTTTTTTTTGGGAGGAAAAGCTATATGAAGGTATCATATTCAAAATGGAAAATCTTGCCTTCAACACGCCAAATTAAAGAGAAAGAAACACAAAAATGAATGAGAGAAATTAGATAAGTTTTTTACTGAGTTTTTGTAAAGGTCGGTAGAACTATAATGTTTGGCGAAGAGAATAAAGGTGTGCCGTCAAAATTTAGTGCTACTTATTTTTAAGAAGTTGGGGGCAACAATTGTCATTACAAAATTATGTTTAAGTTATTATTGAAATGATTTTTTACTCAACACTCAGTGCTAAGTGATGAGAGAGGCGATTCTGAGGGGCGTTTTGGAAACTTTTTCCAAATTGCGGCTCCTTCAATCCTAGCCGTCCCACGGTCCAGGGAATCAATCCTGGCCATTGCTTTTCAGCCGCCTTGGAAAACCTAAGCTCTTTGTCGCTTTTGGCCGACATCAGGCTGACCAGATTTGTGCCGCCTCGAGCCGTCGACACGTCTTTTCGATACTGCCGACCCCTGGCTGACTGGCTCGACACACGCGCTGTGTGTGTGCGTTGGATATTGCCTGGGCGTTGAAGTCTGTTTCGATTTAGCCGCCGGTACAACTGCACGTACGACACAGCCGCCGATATAGCCGCTGTTACGACATAGCCGTCGTTACGACACAACGACACAGCCGCCGTAACGAAATAAGAGCCGTTACGATCCAGACGAAGATAAGACCCAGGTCGACACACAAATCAGTGTTCTACGCTTGGATGTGATGTCCGCGCCTGCTGCCGACATTCTCCCCACGGGGCCTGGGCATGGGGAACCAGTCGACGAATCTACGAAGCCTTCTTTCGCCCAGATTTTGGGAAAAATCTTGGTGGATGACATGGTGGAGACCCCGGTCGAAGGAACTCGTTTTCTATGAAAGTTTACATAAGCACTGATATTGCTATTAGGAGAAGGTGGTGAGGAGAAAATCATGTATCTATCACTTGTATGTATGCATCCAAGGGTCACATCTTGATTACAGTGTGTGAAAAACTAAGAAGTTATCTTTATTACAAAGTATCTTGCGATGGTTTTTATCTATTAAATGGAGTGGTTGGAAATGAGAAAGGTGACAAATACTATATCATTACCAAGTGGTTAATGTGATATAATTAATGTCTTTTTTGTCATGATCGGTCTAGTACCATTTTCTGATTAATGGGCGATTAATGGGCTTTCTCATTGCCAACTACTCCATTTAATAGATATTAATTATCCTGACAAATACTATTTGAAGTCAGGAAAATGAAAAAAAATCAGGGGGATCTGGAAAATTGTTTTCCTACTTCTGTGGCTAATGAAACATTAGAAAATAGAATTTTACCTGGAAAATGATTTTCTAGCCAAACTTTTCAGGCTTTCAAACAAACCCTTAATAAAATTAATGTCTTGTTGTCAAAAGAAAAATCACGTATTCTTTATAAATGAAAATAAAAATAAAAATGGACATTTATTTTGGATTGATAACATAAAGCAACTTTATCCATGGAAAAAAGCAAGTGAGAAACTTGCATGATGGAAATAACAAGCATTCATAAATCAAATGGTAAATAACTGGAACAGCTAAAACACTATATCGATCTCACTAAATGACACCTTGTCTAAAATTTCCCGGGGACTCCTATGATTACACTAAGAACAACTGAATCAATTTCGTTATGTTAAGGGTTTGTCTCGATGAGTTTGTCTCTTATCTTCTTGTAGGTTTTTGTTTTAACATAAATCAATGGCCTTGTGTGTGGTTTATAAGCTTGTTTTTCTTACATGGTCTATCACTAGTGTTGTATTATAGTTATGGCTAACTTACTTTTAAGTAAGTGATTTCATAGTAGAGTTATGAAAATTAGAAACTGAGTATCAATAGTATACTTTTAAGCATGTATCTGGGTTTTCCTCTTGGGTCCAAGTATAAAAACACAAGGGTGTGGGAAGATACAGTTGATTGAAAGAAGGTTGGCTACTTGGAAGAAGAGATACATCTCCAAGGGAGGGAAAGTCACTCAAATTAAAAGCACCATAGCTAGCATCCATGTTCATATGATGCCCTTGTGCACAATCACCTCTTTTGTGGCTGATAGAATTGAAAGGTGTATGAGGAATTTTTTGTGGGGTACGTCTCCAAGCTTAAAGAAATATCATCTACTAAACTGGAAGGTGTGTCAACCTGAGGATTTTGGTGGATTAGGTATAAACTATAAAGAGAATCGAGGAATCTGGTTATGGGACAGAATCTTACTAGCCACTATTTGGAAGGAGAGAAATAGGAGAATTTTCAAAGGAAAAGACAGGGATGTCACCCAGCTTACTCACTCCATTAAATCTCTGGTGTGGCAGTGGGGAATCATCACTGATCAGCCTTTTCATGTGTATTTTTAGCTGGGATAGCATTTTCTACTTTAGTGTTTCTTTGTAATCATGTTGCTGTTCTTGCTAGCTGGCCTCCTCAGTCACTAGCTTTGTAATGTGACCCTTCTTCTTCCTTAATGAGACCTCCCTTTACTTGCGCTTTTGCTCAAATGGCGTTGGAGATTTGGTAAAGAAAGGAAACCTCTTTGGAGGCAGGTGATTGCTTCTAAATAGGGAGCCTCCCTCATTGACTGGTTTATCAATGATCTCCCTTGTCCCTATGGAAAGGTGTTATCAAGCTCAAAGTCAATGCGGTATCTCTTTTTTGAAGCTCATAAAGGGGATAGAATTTAGTTCTGGGAACAACACTGGTTGGGAGAAAGTCCCTTGAAATTGACCTACCCTACCATATACAATGTTACTAACAATAAGAAGGGATCAATTTATGAGTTCTGGAACAACAGTAATCAGGGGTGGGACTTCCAATTAAGAAGAAGCCTTAATGACTGCAAAATAGATCAGATAATGAGCCTGCTCTCTGCCACTGACTAAGTTGTACTTGATAAAGGAAGAGGCTTACATTGTTGTTGAAGTTATGCTCAACTTTCACCAAGGCTACTCTCCCCTCCCCTCGCTCCCCCCACCCACCCACCCCCCTCCACAAATATCAGAATCAGAAAGTTGCATACTTGGACTTGGTTGTGGACAAAGGATATTCCCCCTACAAGCAGAACCGTAACGTTGACAATATCAATAGAAGAGGCCTCCTCATTCCTAATCACTGCTGTGTATTGTGTGGAGGGGCAGAGGAGACTCTACTTCTTGTCTTCTGGTTACTGAGTTATGGAGGGGAAGCTCTGCATGATTTCCAAATCAATGCTACTATTCCTAACAACTTGATTGAGTGGGTGAAAGTTTCATAGCTGCTGGAAGGGCATTATCAACCTGTCTGTGGTTGGCAATTGGGCCTAGGAAAAACTTATTCATGCTTCGGTTTGGGTGATTTGGAGGGAAAGAAACAACATAATATTTGGAAGTGTTCTGTAGATACTCTACAGGCTGATCCAAAGTTTATATTGTGGATGCAGGCTTGTGACGTGGATAGGCTTAGAGAAATTAGCTTCTCAGGTGTTCAGTTGGGTTTCTCTTGTACTTAACAGCTAAACAGAACTACATGTAGACTTTTGGTGGTAGTGTTCAGGGTTTTTTACTCTCTGATCACTGCCCTGTCTTTTTACAGTTATAATTACAATACAGTACAATACTCCTTTTACTGTTATACTCCTACTCGTATAATACAATACTCTTTATTTTGCTGATAAACAACTACCTTTGAAGAAACGGTTGGATTTTACTAGGCTTCTGCATTGTATTTCAGGTTTGCAGATACTGCCAGCAACAGCCTGATAAATCGATTTGTTCTATTTGTGAAACTTCCGAGAATCTCTGGATTTGTGTAATTTGTGGTTTTGTTGGGTGTGGGAGGTATGTTCCCAAGGCTAGGAATTATTTTGTTTAGGATTTGTAGTACTCATCAAAAGATTTACTATAGAATTGGAAATAGCATTCTTCCATTGTTCCGACCGATAATTCTTGGTATGGAAATATAGGTATAAAGCTGGTCATGCCATCAGACACTGGAAAGAAACTACACACTGCTATTCCCTTGAATTGGAAACTCAGCGCGTATGGGATTATGCCTCGGACAACTATGTCCACCGGTTAATCCAGTCCAAAACAGATGGGAAGTTAGTTGAGTTAAATCTGCATTGTGTGCATGCCGATGACAACTGTGGTTCATGTGAATGCAGTGCAGATTCTAGCATCAGTGAGGCTCTTCTCAATAGTAAAGTTGAAGCTGTAATTATTTTTTTCTTCATTGGTTTTCTGTTTCCATTTTCCCTTTTTTGCACTGTGTCATTTTGTTTCGTCAACACTTTTCAATTTAATTTTTTATTGCATTGCAGATTATTAACGAGTATGAAGATCTTCTTAAATCTCAACTTGAAAACCAAAAAGTGGTAAGCATGTAACTGAAGTTTTGAATAGGTGTAATATTTCAATCTACTTTAGTTTCAGCATTGAATTGACCTAGTAAATGTGATGCTAGAACTTGCAATTACTATTCATTATGGATGTGTCAATCTAAGAAATTCTGGTGCATGTTTTATTTAGTCTAACAATTCATTTGTCTGATTGCTAACTAAGAAATCTCTCCCTCTGTTCTGATCATAGTATTTTGAGGATCTACTACAAGAGGTCAAGGAGGAAATTGAAAAAGAAATCTCTGAAGCTGTTGAGAAGACACTGAATCTTAAGCTGCAAAAGATGCAAGCCAAGTTGGAGAAATGTGTGGAAGAGAAACAATTTCTAGATAGTGTAAGTGCTTTGTTATACTTCTTACTAGAAATTGTGTAGAAAATTAAATATTTATGCATGCTGTTGTTTCTATGAGCTATCAGTGCCACAGTAACTTGCAGTTTTTGTACAGCATTAACTGACTGCCTCCTTTCTGCCAAAATTGTCTTCTCTGTAGATCAACGAGAATCTTATGAAGAACCAGGAGATACTTAAGGCAACCATTTCAGAACTTGAAGGAAGGTATAGTTTTTCACCATGTTCTTCACTCATAATTTCGGAAATGAAACAAAGTGGTATCATGTGGTTTATCTAGGATTTAAGAGGTTCCAAGTGCCATGTTTGTAATCTTAAAAACATTTTAGTCATATTCGATATTATTATTTTTTAATAATTATTCTTGTCCCTAACATCTTCTCATTGATTCCATCTAGCTTTATCAAACTCGATCAAATGTAGTCACTTGGAAAGAAACCTCATTTTGAAATATTGTATTGATCATTGGTTTTACTTGAAAGATCTTTAAAAAATGCATTTCAATGATACCAAGTTTATTTAAATCGGACAACTAAATAAAAAGATGTTGAGAATCTAAAATAAACAAAGCTTTTCTCTCTACCACGTGTACATAGTATGCTATTCCACATAGATTTTACTTTTATTTGTTCCCATTCATTCACCCTTTTATGTACACGTTATTTATAACCTATGTCATTATGTGAGTACAAATCTTGACCTTTAACAACTTTTCAAACTTTCAATCCTAGCCCCTTGGCCATCTTTATCTCCAATACGAACAAAACCTACATTATATATATATATATATATATATATTATTTTTTTATTTATTTTGTGGAAATACCTCCTAGTTCTGGTTAGGCTTTGCGAACAAATATCTAGAATCTATAAATCTAGGTTTAGGAGTAATTCCCAAGGCTGAAAATTCTGTTGCTTATTGAGCATAGGTCACTTCTACATCTTTTAATCAATAAAGGATGAGAGTATCTTCAGTTTTAGTTTGATTTTTCCACCCATATATCATTCACTTTTTTAGTAAATCTAAACTATAACCAACAATAGTAGATTAGTGTAAGAGAAGAAGAAAAGAAGAACAATGGTATGGGGAAGAAGGGTAAAAGAGAACTTGAATGTATAGTGTCCTATCATATCGATTATCTTTACTGCCTGTTACAAGGTTATCTTAATGCAGAGTTGGGAAATTTGATACAGTAAAATTTTCAAAATCGAAGGAGATGAATTTGCTTACCTGCGGATTTGTGTCCCAATAGTTGAATCGAGATCCAACAGAACAACTATATAACCACCAATCCTTGAAATGTGGCCCTGCATCCGACTTTAAATTTTTACTTTACTGAAAATAAAATAATAAAGTAACAAGTTAAAAAAATAAAATTGGTAAGCTTGAGAAGGATACTTAACACTTATGATACCTTCTTCCCCAAAGAAGCTGTACTCACTCTTAGTCTTATATCATTGTATCAAGGAGCAACAAAACCACATCTGAATAATACAAGATGTCTCTCACTCAATAATTGTTTCTGCAGGGGGGGGGGGACTATCATTGCATGCTGTAGAAGGAGAGAAACTCGAGAATTTTTGAAGAAAAGAGATCTGGACAGTTACGTAGAAACGTTAAAACTTAGTTGGGTTTTGAGGGTTTCTTGGGGGATTACTTAAAACGAATTATTGTTAACCAAGGAAAATAATTCATGCAGAGTCCTTAAAGAGATATGGACTATATATATTCCCCTTGTCTAACTTACCAAGAAAAACAATAAAAATAAAACAAAAAAGTAAAAAAAAAAAAAAAAAACGCAGCAAAGGCTTCTATTTTGCTCTTGTGCACTGACCATTTGTTTATCTTGCCTTCGAAAGCAAATCCATTGTGCCATATTAACGCAGTAACTAGAAATTTGTATTCGTTATAAAAGCCAATCAATTCCAAAAGCAACCATCCTCCTCCAAAATGGACTTGGAAGAAAAAATTGCAAATGAGAGATGTCAATTGGAAGGTTTTTTTTTTTTTTTTTAAAATCTTGCTTTTGTTTGATAAATTATCGTATGGATGCCACAAATGGAAGTAGTCTGCTATTTCCCTCTTCGGTTGGTTGCTAGGAGGGGCTTGGAATGGGCTTCCTACTAGGGTTTTGCTTGCTAGGAGGGGCATGCAAGTCTAGATATTGGGATTATTCATGGTATTTGCAATGATGGAAGGCAAGGAAAGTGAAAGTTTTAGGGATAAGGTTGTTATTCTTCAAAGGCTTGTGTTTTAAAATGGAAATCAGGAGCCTACTTTGAAGGGAGTATGTTATACTCAACCAGCTCAAATGGCTTTCCTTGATATGTTATACTCAGTTTAAAAGAAGTTGAATTCATTCATAATCTTAGGATAGTGTTCTGGCATAGCGTAACCATAGTGGATATGATGAGGATTGTTTTTACTGCTCCATGGATCTAGTCATGGCTGTTAAAAGACAGTTCACACAATCTTTCCGTTGAGTTGAGATAATTCAATCTGGCAAATCGATGCTGTTGGTTTTGTTATAGACTTGAGCAAGTCAGAAACAGTCTAGCTCAAGTAGGTGCCTTGGGTTGGAATGAGTTAATATTGAAGATGTTCAGATTGTTTCACTAGATTTCAAGCTTACCCTGAGTTTCAACCCCTGCAATCAAACTCAAAACACATAGTAGCAAATGGCTAGAATCACCATTCCACAACCAACAATCATAAATGTAGTGTACCAACTCTTTCATGCCTACTGGCAGACCATTCGTAAATCGGCAATCCAACTCAAGTAGCAGCTAACTGTGAATGCTCTAAAGTTTAGAACACATGAGAGAAACTTGTACAGGTAAAATACTGTAATGCCACAACAATTTTTATGCATGGCTAGAATATCTGTGACCCATAGCCTGAAGAAACCAAAGTAAAGGTTACCCACATGACATTTAATCGACAGAGATGTTATAACAGAGACATTATAAAATTTTCCTTTCCGTGTCAGATTGGATTATACATGGTCACAGCTACAAAGAGGACCAGCAAGCACACAGATTGGACCTGAAAATATGTACTCTCTTCGTTGGCACGTGCTGTGGTGGGTGTTCTCGCGCACAGTTCATTAGTTTATGTTTCACAAACTGTAATAAGTAAAGGAGGGATTATGGAAAGTGTAAACCTTCAGCGGCCACTGTTTTTCTGTCCAACAGCTCCAGGATGATGTCTATGAGGCCCAATTAGGAAGGTTAGCTGTTGCTTCATTCACCATTTTCACCAGTGTCACCTGCAAGATTAAAAAATGCTTTAAAAACTCAAACTAAGGAATGACATCCACTTGATGTACTAATCTATATGGGCAATGTTATAACCATATCTTCTAGACCACCAGAGAATGGAACCAAACTATATGCGTGAACATTAAGTCCTCTATAGAGGCACTGTTCATTTACCACATTTGATTGTACAAAATAACTCAATACATGACCCCCCTGAAAGCACTAATCATAAACAAAGTCTGGAGGTGAACTGTTGATTGGGTCTATCATATGCATGCTCAGCTCCATTTTGAACCAAACTCGTAGCAAATCATTGAGCTCTGTAATTTCTGAAGTGGGTGGACTTCTACTAGTTTTCCCCTTTAATAAAAAAAGGGTAGGGAATCTGATAACTAAGAAAGTGTCTAAACCTATGTAACAACGACACTCTATTTCTACCCAAAAAATACGTGTCGACACTCATGGATATTCACATTGGACACTCCATGCTCATCAACTTTTTTGCATGTCTTGGAAAAACTTCAATTCGTTACTAATGTTACAAGCATATAATGGCAAGTTAGTAATACATGAGTAGTAATATTGACCTATGAGTCTATGACTATAATAACACTAAAATGTACCAGATGTCCCAAATGTATCCTGTATTGTGTCTTGTTGGCCGATGTGTCCTATAGCTCATATCCGTGTCGTTGTTACATAGGTCTAAACCAAGTCCACCTCAAGTGTCCAACATTTCTATTCTACCATAACTCAATAAAATAAACTACTAATATGTACCTCACATGCTTGAAGCAATAGTAAATACAGAATTTATGCACAAATATTTATAGGTACACCATGTAGGTGTCTATTTGTGTCACAAAAGAGAGAGACACTTGAAGTGGAGTTCCCTACTTATATTCATTAAAAGAAAAACTCCCTTTATGAACGTTTTCATGTCTGTAGCACGCAAAGGAAGGATTAAATGGTGTTGGAGCCTTACCACACTCTCTGGGACACCAGGTGGGGGCATCAGAAGGTTTCTTGGAGGTGGATGGTCATAGTATGATCTTTTGTCAAACCTCCACTCTCCAATCTTCCCATATGTTAGTTCACCCTGAAATCACAACATGCATGTTGTCATCATCAATAATAGACAACGATTAATACATCAAAAGGGTTCTGCACTTTTGAAGGAGAAAAGGGATTCAGATGTTATAACATTATAGTACGGAGTTCAGCAAGCCACACATACCTTCATGTCAAAATCACAACCATAAGTGTAGTGAATAATGAATTTCTTGCCGATTTCTGTATCCCATGGAGGCTTCACAAGCAACACCACCATGACGGTTAGTTTAGAGATAGAAGAAAAAAGAAAACTAGCAATAGGGTACATTGGTGAAGCAATTGACTAATTTACTTTGACGGGTAAAAGTGCAATTAGACTAATGTAAATCAAACCAAAACAAATATCATAATTGGTACACATATTCTAGCATCTTATATCATCAACCATTCCTCGCGGTTAAAATACCAAACTCCATTCATTTATTTCTAATGTTTCTTCTTAGGCATGCACCATTTTTTAATTTTCATACCAATTGCTGGAAATGGTCCAAGGTATCACTGACAGGTAGTTGAGATGCTAGCAATAGCATAGCTTGTAAACCTTGTAAACCTATTGTAGGTCAAAGTTCGTTTTCTATTCATTTCCTTCCAAGGAAACAACAAAATGGAAAGGCAGAGTAAAAACCTGAAGCATGAAATCTTTGTACAAGATGTTACCGACACCATGCAGAGCAGATGCTACAGCATAAGCATACCTACATATTGAAAAAATGAAAACTAGTAAAACGATCATATGAAGGTTTTGACGTGAAATAGAACCTATATGGGTGTAAATCAGTGACTTACATCTCAAGCACCCATCCAAATGCTTTATCTGCTTCAGGATCCTTCTTCATTGCCAAGGACACATTCATCCACGTCGGCGCAATCTTCTTAAGAGATGCCTAAAACAATTCGACAAAAACATTAATACACAATAAAAGTTTTGTAGCAAACATCTCTCACAAATGAATCAGATGGAGACTAAATACCTTTCCAACTATGACAGGAGAATTTCCAATTGGGTCAATGTCAGTGATAAGCCCCTTTTCTTCAGGAAAGAACTTACGAAGAGTGGACTCGTATTTTTTGGGTTCAATGTAGAAGAAAGGGAATGCAGCTCCAAGCCCGTCTTTTGATAAATTGGGTATTGGCTTGACAATAATGTGGTCAGGTTCCGACATCAGTATATAACTGCAAACAAGCATAAACAACAAGAGTTTAATGAGCCACAATGCAATAAGAAACAAATCCAGGAAAAGTAGTTTATCCAACAAAAGAATCACATATTCCTTACTCTTCCTTGATGTCTGCTTGCTGAAGCCACTGTACGAATGCCCATGGTCTGTTAAGGACTATGTACCCCTGAGATTAAAAAGTAAGATGTGTGCACAATTAGAGGAAAATCCTATAAGTCTTAATCAGCACAAATAGGGAAACACGCTCAGCTCTTATTTTTCACCAAAACCATATATATACATGGGACTGTGAACATTATTTACAATAGGTTTCTCTCAATGGCATTTCATCAATAAATTCCAACTTATGAACTACATTATGCCATTACTCCTGCAGTCCTTCTGTCTTTCACTTTTGTACCGAGTCTGAAACTGAATTCTTCTAAATACAGTGCCATAGTAAAACAGTGAAACATGGCCATTAAGGAACGAGCTTAAAATATGAACTTTGAAATGTCGTTTTGCATCATAGTCCTGATCCAAACAGAACTCCGTGTTTAAAGTAGTATTTATTCACTAAGAATAACCAATTCAATGCATTTCTTATCTATTCATAGGTCCTACATTGGATATGAACTAGATTGTTAAATCACCCTCCTATGAGTGAATGGATTGCGCCCGCAATCAAATAACAAGCAGCGCAATGGGTTAACAAAACAGAGGTGAAATAAGTAGAATCATCACATACCCATCATGAACTAGAACCTGAAATTGACTTAAAACTAATTAAATTTCCGAATTCTTCTTCAAATAGATGATAAACTCTCCTCCCAAAATACAAGCCCCAGAATCCAAATTTGCATAATTTACCATCTATAACACAAAGGGGCAATTTTTCTCCAAACAACTTACAACAATACCTGATCCATCCCAGAGGGGAGGGGCTGGGCAACAAAGGTGGGTATCTCATCCATGTACTGATCAGGCTTCCCATTGTGCAAAATTCTTGTAAACCCACCCATCTCAGAATTGGGTCCATGTTGGAACTTCTTGAACCAGTAGTACATGATCCTGACCTGCCAAGTGTTGTAGACTGAATCAGAGGCAGTCACTGCAGTGTGGAAACGCCTCTTCTTTGGGGCAGTAACATCTGCAGGTATCCTGATGATTGGGTCGACGACTTGAAAAACATGTTTTGATGATGGGTTTGTGTTTCCAGGGCCTGGGAAGTCTTGCTTCAGTGGTGCATTTGCTGAGATTATGATATTGTAGGTGATTAGAGCCACTGAGAAGGTTATTAGGAGTGTGTAGAAGAAACTCTCACACCCCATTTTGTGATCTCTCTCTCTCTCTCTTTTGGTTTCAATCTATCTCTCTGTCTGTGAGCAACAACAATGCGACTAAGAGGGTCTTTGTTTTGTTTCAAGTGCTTAGAAATTTGGCCAGATTGAGCTTGAAAAATTTTATGATATAAATATTGTGATTATATTCATAGTCAATGATTATTCAAAATTGAGATAATGTTATAATATCTTTCATTATAAAAATATCGATATAATCAAGTGCATTTAAAATAAATTATCAAACCAAATTTTTTACTAGTATTTTTTATTTGTAATACGATCTCGTAAATTAACCATATCGTTTTGTTCACGTGATCCAAATATTTGAGATAGTTGTGGTTGTTCATTATTAGTTTGCTCGGGTTTCTCGTGCATCAATATTCATTGATCCAATAATTAAATAAAAATCATTCAATTTAACTCACGTAGAAAGTTGTGTATCGCCATGCATGCAATGACAATATTTTTTTTTGGATTGGAAAAACTATATGAAGGTATCATATTCAAAATGAAAAATCTTGCCTTCAACACGCCAAAATACAGAGAAAGAAACACAAAGATGAAGGAGAGAAATGAGATAAGTTTTTTTTACTGAGTTCTTGTAAAGGTCGGTAGAACTACAATGTTTGGTGAAGAGAATGAAGGTGTGCCGTCAAAATTTAGTGCTACTTATTTTTAAGAAGTTGGGAGCAGCAATTGTCATTACAAAATTATGTTAAAGTTATTATTGAAATAATTTTTTACTCAGTGCTAAGTGATTAACAACTCCATGATGCTTACTCTAATTAGAAACATAACTTCTGATCAGAACTAAAAACAAACACTCTAAATTAGGTGATCCACTTCTTATTAAGACTTCTGACTCCACTCAGAAGCAAAAACAAACACCCTCTAAGAAATAAAAAAAATTCTTCGACTTTAGATTGTTTTGGTGACTTTTGTTGGTGTTTGTTAATATTGTGTTGACTCCGAAATTTAGATGAACCAGGGGTGAAACCGCACGCGGATATTCAATATATATATATATTTTTTTTTTATTACAAAAATTCAATAATAATTGGGAGTTGCCAATGGCATGACAACTCAACGGTTAAAGCTTGGCGGATGGTACGGGATCCTATAAAAACCCTACTTGCCTTTCAAAAAATAATAATAATAATAATAATAATAATAATAATAATAATAATAATAATAATAATAATAATTGGGAGTATAATCAAAATTGAGGAACATAATTGGAAATGGGACAAATCACTAACCAACCTTTCAATCAACTATTCGATGAAAGTTTGAAGAATATTGGGTTATTTGCAAGTTTGTTTTCCAATTGAAACCACAGAGTGATTGAAATTTCTATCAGAAAATAGATGGTCGACAGAGAAATGAGATAGATGTGAGAGTTAATTTAGTTAATCACAAACAGATTAAAGAAGATGATGATTGGGTCGAGGTAACAATAGAAATGTTCTTTTTATTCCAAGGCTGATTACAGATATGTGTGATGGAGGAGGCCATGGACATAATAATTTTCAAATTTTAATTAATGAAGTTAAGCTTATACAACCAAACCCTAGCTAGTTTTGAAAACTAAAGTTTCATAGACAAAATAGTTTATAACTAATGACCTAAAATTCAAATATTATTCACTATAAATTTGAAAAAGTGGTAAGTATTGTGAAATGTCGAAAAGCCTGGTTAGTCGGTTGAGGTTGTGGTGGTTTAACTTTCACGTCTTGAGTTCTATACCCATTCATCGGTGACACGCTTGCTTTAAAAAAAAAAACACAAGACCAGAAGTATGAGGGAAAATGGATAGAAAACCACCTTGATTGTTTTGTTGTGCCCATTGAAACAGGATCAGAACTAGGGATGGGCATTCCATCTTGCGATCCCGATACTGTTTCATCCCAATTTTTTGGGGTCCTTTTGGGATTTATCAAACTCATCATGATTTCATCCCGTCCTGATCTAGAGTGGGATGAGATCGGGATGAAAATTTTCAATCTCGTTCCGTCCTGAACTTATTTATTTAATATTTATTATTATTAATTTTAATAAAACTACTCTTCTAAAGGAAAGTTTAGGATGTGTTTAAATTAAATCAAAACATTTATTTGAAAACTTGTTTGATTTGGTACTCTTTATTTATAAAAACTTAAGTCTATATATTTTAGTTTAAATAGAACCCATGATAATTTATACTTTTTTCACATTTTATATTGGTTCTAGGACAATTATTTTTTAAGACATTAAAGTTTGTTTTAATTTTGCACTATGAGTTATATGTACAACTATTGGTTATTGTTGGATAGTTCATTGGACCATAAATTTTATATATTACAAAGGATGTTTAACATAAAATAATAATAATAATAATAATAAATAAATAAATAAATAAATAAAATTGAAGTTCATTAAACCATAAATTTTACATGACATTTAATATTGTTTCAATGATAGTTATATGTACATAAATTTGACAATAAACTCTTACATACCATATAAAGAGTCTTAGAAGACTCATGTGCAAGTACCAAGGATTGTGATTCGTTTTTTGAGATAATTTTGGTAAGTTGATATTAATAAATATTTCGTTGTGTATAGAAAAAAGTAAAAAAAAATTATTATGATTACGAAGTTATTAATATAATTTAAGCATTTTAAATTCTTACATACCATATAAAGAATCACTTAGTAAGAATCACTTATATTGCATAAGAATCATTTATAGAACAAAATTTTAATACAAAACTAAGATTATAGCAAGTTAAAATGTATAGAAATTGAGATTCGCCTTAAAGAAAAATAAATTAGTAAGAATTTCGAAAGAAATTTTGATAACTCAAAAAAAAAATTATTTCGTGAAATTTTGACATTTTTCTAGAAATGTGTAACTAGGTCATGTATCGATATGTATCTGGATGAGTGTGCGTCTAACAATTTCTTAAATTTTCAGCTCAAAGGATTAGCAACATGAATGTGCGGAAAAATATTTTTTAGTCCAATTTGATGTAAGAAAATTTATTTTAGTCATGTGAAGCTCAATTGCCTAACCCAGCAAACATAACAATATGCTTGGGGTTACGTAGTTAAATTTTGCTGAAAAAAAACCTCCTAGCCGGTAATGGTGCACAAAATGTCCTTGTGCTACAAGTTGAACAACAACAATTGTCATAAGATGCTCATGTGGTAGCTTTAGTTTCTTACGAAATCAGAGACTGAATTATGGCCTATATTACATTCAATCGAGACTCTTAACTCTTTAGTAAACAGTTACAAAAATACATAATTAACACCAGATCATCAGTGCAATACAAGCACAAAAACTATAGACTAGTACAGACGATTTGGACTCTATTACCTCTTTAGTAGTAAACAAGAGTACTTTGCTTCCTAGCGCGTTATTTCTCAGATGCCATTAAGTGATCATCGTGGTGGTGGTGGTGGACCATGTGGATGTGCGGGAGGAGGAGCATGTGGTGGTGCATGGGGTGGCGGAGGCCCTGGTGGAGGTGGACTATGGTGAGGAGGACCTGGAGGAGGGGGTTCATGAGGAGGCGGTGCCCCTTGGTGCGGACCATGTGGACCTGGAGGTGGTGGTGGTGGTGGATGCATTTTCTTCCCTAATTCCTCCTCCTCCTTCTCCAACTTCTTGTTTTGTTGTAAGTTTGTAATCCTATTGATCAGTTTTAATGGTTATTTATATCTGTATTAAGAAGAATCGAGACGATAAGTGGTTGTTTCAACTACAAGTCACAAGACTCATGAGCCTGAATTTAGTAGGTAGGTCTCACCTAAAACTCAAGATCACTAATACTCACATTTAAACCTGGTAAAAAAAAGGTTATATTAGCTAGCTACAAACACTTGACATTGAATTCAGGTGTACTAATTGTCAGCAACACCAAAAGGGGTTATAAGTGATCGACAATTCAACAAGAAGATAATGATAAACCTGATTCATGAGTCCACATTCCATAATCCTAAATAATACATTTGTCCCAGTCTTTAGACAAGAAATGTTTGAATTATCGCTCCTTCTTAGACTGATGTAAATGGGAAAGTGGTGTTTAGTAGCATCGTAGTCACTTGTATCTTGTCGTATAGACTTTACACTCTCCTTGAGTAGCAATTGCTCGTAACTACCATGTCATCTAAATGCTCAAGTGGTTAGAGAAGGCAAATGGTATCAAACCTCAGAACCAAATAGATAGCGATACTTCAGGCATGTGAAATCCTAGCCCCCTAAACTTATGGTGTGGTTTAATAGCATGTTTAGAAAAACCTTTGAGATGAGTTAAATTTCATAGGCCATGCAATTAAACACTCTCGCATAAATCAACTAAGTCACTGAAATTGATAAGCAAGTGATCCCGCTAAACTCATTTCTTGCATATCAAGACTCGATAAGAATTAACATTAATGACACAAGTTACATTTTTAGCTCAAGATTCTTACAGATCGAATAAGATTTCTTCAAAAATTCACGCCAACAAGGCAACCCTAGTTGATCTAACTTGATAACTTGAAGAAAATAAACATTTAGTCGAACAATCATTTCCCCAATTCAAGCAAAAACAACTAGAACTAAGACAGGTGATCAATTTGCCTTCTACAACAAGGACAGTGTGCATTAGTCTGAAGCCAAGGAACTAGGCACCTTGAATGGAACCTGTGAGCACAACGGAGGTGCACCAGGGTCTGACCTGTCTCAAACCGCTCCAAGCACACCGCACACTCATCCTGGTCCAACGCTTTCCATCCAAACTTACTAGCCCAACTGATAAACCTCTTGGAACCACCATTCCCCTTCTTTGAAGAACCAAACACTTCTATCTGCAGATCCCCTAGGACCACAGGTCCTGAAACCCTACCGCCACTGTTTTCGTTCATTGAAGTACTCGTTTTGCTCTTACCATGCCTGCAACATTAAACAAAACTAGTAACAGACAGTCGTGAACAACTCACACTAGTACATGCATCTGCAACCTGACCTATTCGAACTCATATTCACTTTGCAAACATGCGCCGATACTTAAGGTTTTTATTTTTTTCTATTAATAAATACAAGATTACCTCTTGGTTTCTAAGTTCCTCAACCTTTCATCCAATCTCTCCTTGGCTTCTCTAGCAGCACCTTCAAGCTTCTCACATTGAACATTTAAAGTACTTATTTGCTGTTACATATAAAATCCTCATCAGCTTCGAAAACATGACAAAACTAGAAAATGAATATATACTAAAACATATCAAATTCTTATGGAAAATACCAGAAAAGAGCTAGGACTATGTTGGCTGTCGTAATTGCTCGTATACAAGCAAAATGAAGGGTGCCTTGTCCATCCATGCCCTGCAACACTCTGTAGCTCACTCAAGCCGCCTTGATAAAACCGCCTTCTCCGCGCACACTCAACCCCAGGAAGCATTCCAGCCATTCTTATAAACAAGCCAACACACAAAAATTTCCAAAATCACTATAAAAATTTGTCTAACTCCCCATTTTTTTCTCACTTTGGTGAAAACCTGCTTGCTAGAAAAAGATGGATATAAGAGCACAAACAGATCTCTCTTTGAGTGACTAAATATATGAAGAAGCAAATAGAGAAATTGGCAAACAAGAGAAGGGTCAGGCCATTGTAAGTGATCAAAACTTATTTACTTTTCAGCACTTATCAATCATTTGTGTAGTGAAAAGAAATTTGGGACTGAAAGATATCTTATTTCCTGGCAACAGAAATTGCATGTAATTACAAGATGAACCCACATGAGCAACCAAACTGTCAAAAACAAATTTTTTTGGTTCCTTGTGTTCAGTGATTGGCAGTTTTGTTTTGATTATGTACGTTTCTTTGAGTGTAAGATTTCATGTGTGTGATGTACTATGTTCTTGAGATGTGTAACGTTTCATCGATTCCGTTTGCTCTAGTTTTTGTTTTTGTTTTTTTTAATGTGGAAATGGCTTTTCCTTGTACGCATTACCTACGAAAAAAGATACTAGTCATTAGACACGGAAAATTCAAGAAAATGACATATAATTGTAGTCATCTACGATCTATTCCTTGTACGCATCACCTATGAAAAAAGATATATACTAGTCATTAGACACGGAAAACTCAAGAAAATGACATGTAATTATAGTCATCTAAGGATCTAAAGCTTATGCTGTTAGATAAGGCAAAAAGTTAATCAACATCTAAGCTTTTATGATGAAAAGTTTTTCATTGCAATCAAATACACTCTAAATTCATTGAAAAACTTTTATAATGCCGCAAGTTGGGTTTGAACCATGGCATAGTGGTACCATCCGCCAAATTCTAACTGTTGAGTTGTCATGCCATTGACGGGTCTAATCTGTTATGGATCATGTAGGGTTCATCTACACCATCAACGTCTGCTTGGATTTCATTGATGGAAGTTGAAACATTTATTCTATCCAAGAAAAATCAAATTACGAAGCCTTTTTATAAGCCATGGTAGTAGAAATGGTAGCAGCAGTAGGACTACTTTACATATTGACATTCGGTCTGTTTTGGACTTGCAGCAATTGGTTTTTGGTAATGAGTGAAATTTCAGTTTGCTATTGTGATACTTTGTGTGGGCAAATTTGAGGGGGAGGGTGTGGAAAAGGCCCGTAATGACGAAGCTCAATAGACCTAAGGATTTCAAGAGGGGTTGGACGAGCTACCAAATTATAGTCTCACATCGCCTAGGTTAGGGAAGGAAATGTGTTATATATGTACGAGATTTAATCTATAAGGCCCAAAGCGGACAATATAATACTCTTTGAATTAAGTCGTGACAGCTATATTATCAAAGGTTATCAAATTTACATTACATCTACGATATCAGCATAACCCCACACTCAAAATTTCCTGTATGCTTGATTGCACGAAAACTAAACTGTCAAAATCCTCCCTTGTGTTCTTCAATGCGGAATCTGGAGTTCGGTATAGACAATTGTCACCAACTAATGAAGATAGCAAACTTCAAACCAGCTAGCAGAGATTTTGACCTTGATTGATTTTTTTGGCATTATCTTTGGTTTTGTGATTGTTAATGAAGCATCTAAGTATATATTATCCCCAAAGATGCTCAAATCATGGTTTTTTGTTGTCTTAAATTTTGCTATAAAGTTAGAGGAGAATAAAGTGTAATTCACTGAGATTTAAAACATTCCTGATAGCCAGCAATTTTAACAATGTCTTGATTTGTTTTTTTGTTTTTGTTTTTGTTTTTGCTTTTTGACAATTGAATTACAAATTTTAACAATGTCTTGATTTATTTTTACAAAGATTTTTACCAAGGATGCATGGACACGGACGACTCTCTCCTCAACTCAAAGATTTTTAACAATGTCTTGATTTAGGACAAAGAAATTTTTTTTGCCGATGAAATGTTTTCTTGCTTAAAGTGAGAATAGGCTTCCCTCAAAAAACTTTTCCAATACGATCTTTTTACCCATCGACGACTCTCTCCTCAACTCAAAGCTCTCAAGAACTCACTGTCTGAACATTTAAAGCCTCATTGAATAAATCTCTCTCTTCTCCTTGACAAATCCTCCACAAATATATAAATGTTTTCTCTAATGAAAAAAAATTTCCTTGGTGCAAACAAAAAGTGAAAAATTTATTTTTTTTCCATGAATTTTTTTTCTTAAAATCAAAAATAATAATAATAGTTTGACATTGCGACCAGCGATGTTCTAAACTAAACCGACATACATGTAAAATTATTGTCACTTCATCACTACCCACACTAAGAAGCAGTTATCTCGTTGAATAGCAATTGATGAGTTGTATTAACAACATAGAATCAAAACCAATCTTCCACAGTTTACATGTGTAAACGTCAAACATAAGAGATAGGATTGAGAGAGATTTACCTCACAGGCATAATATTATTTTTACTAAAACACCCCTGTGACGCGCTTACGCACAAAATCTTACGCGACCCTCCCACAGAATTCCAAAAACCGCGGCCCACATCCATGTTTTATACTATTTCCTCTCCCATCCCTTCTCTAAAACTATTTCCATTTAAGGACTCCTGAAAAACTTTATAAAATAATAATACATACCACTCCACTCTCTCTCATCTCTCCTCTTCAGTTTGTGTGTCTCTCGCGCAAACATTCCTGAAGTCTCCAATCACTCGTTCTTGCGCGCGATTCAAATGGAAGACGATCGAGACTGTTCGTACAACTTCTCGCACAAGCTCCGAGCCTCGTTCTGCCTGACATGCTGCTTCCCTAGCGGGCGTCGGGAATCAATTGACGGAGACGAGAAGCCGACGAGGTTGATCAGAGCGTCGTCATCGTGGCTGCGATCGAGAGCGCACGAGCTACCGGAGTTCAAAGAGAAGTGCAGGAACCTGTTCTGTCGGATCGGTAAGAGGAGCAGGAACTCGGCCGATTTCAGGTACGATCCACTGAGTTACTCTTTGAATTTCGATGAAGGATCGGAGGAGAACCGGTCGGACGAGTTTCCGCAAAGGAACTTCTCCATCAGATTGCCGGTGTCTCCGTCGGAGAACGATGGCGTTGTTATCTCGACGCTGCCATCCATGGCGGCCTGAGAGATCGCTACGTTCAGTTAAGGCTTCGGTTTAGAGTTTTGATTTGGTGATTGTATCATATATTTTGATTCGATAAGAAGTTTTTTTTTTTAGGTTTTCAAATTGTTACTGTACAGTATTCAGATTTCTTGAATCGACGGTCAGATTTTAATCTTGCTAAATTGCGCGCCTAGCAGCGCTGTTGTGCGCATTTGGCGGTTACGGGAAAGTAATGGAGCATGAACCGGATACAGTGATGATATTCTCAGGCGCATTTTAGCACACAGCGCCAGATTTGCAGTAATTTACTAAAATGCGCCTTGCAATGATGGGTGATGAACTAATTAGGAGCATGTTAGCTTTTATAGTTGATTATGTGATCTGAATTGCGCCTGAGCAAACTTGAGAGTGGAATTCGCTAGGCTGCGCTGGTGAAGTACTGAACCCAGTGATGATGATGATGATATATTCTGTAGGCGCATGTCAGCGGTGTTCATTGTTTCTGATCTGAAGTGCGCCGTTAGTGCTAATATGCGCCGGGAAATCGATCGAACTATGCGGTGGTGTCGTGCGCATGTTAGCACGGGGCATGTGGTGTTGTGGCGGATCCACAGAGGCGCATGATAGCGACGTGGTATCTTAGTTAATAAAGACTGATTGTGATGGTGTTTGGTGTGGTGACAAAGAAAATATAAAGTTGAGTCTGTTCTGATTTCGTCATTCCAAACAGAGTCCAAAATAGATGCAAACAGAAGTTATCTTTTGTGTGTTTTGGTTGGAAGGTTTGTGGTCATCATTTTGATTAATAAAATGCTTAGTGGGGGCCAATTTGGTTCATTCTTATCTCTTTTTCAATGTGTGGTGTCATAATGGGTACCAATTCATCGATAGACTTGTGGCAATTGAAATCACAAGTTGAGAATCGTAACATTTGAGATCATCTTTGGTTTTGAAATGAAATTATGTAGTCATGGCTCTTAAAAGGTTTTTTGCGATTTCATTATCGAGGAGAGGACTTTGTCAACTTCGTTTTGTAAATAAATTTACGAATTACGATTGACTTTTAGTTGAATTTGTACTTTAATTTTATCAACCTCTTTCGTTAGTGTCAATGGTGTTATGGTCGAGTGGTTAAGACTGTGTGGGTTTATCCCCTACCTCCTAGGTTCGAGATCTGTCGACGGCATGGTTACTTTCTTATAGTGTTGACCGGTAGGTCGCACCTTGTTGATAGGTTATGGAATCCTATAAAAATCCAACTCGCTTTCCAAAAAAAAAACCATATTTCATTAGTAAGTGTGATTTTCATCAAATACTAACTTGTAACTCACACTTCGTGTTTGCAAAATTTACCTTACCATTACAGCAGTGTTAAGACCTCTCACAAATTCTGCCTGCTTGATTTCCACTACTAGACAGTTCATGGTAGTGATAGAGATCTCATTTTCATTCTTTTATGCTATTGATAAAAAAAGCTGAAGCCAAATCAGTGCAATTTCAATTAGGTCATTTTTAGGTAGGGATGACTAATTTCTTTGGTATTAAAAACAAACAAAACAAAACAGCAATGTGATTAATATAAGGCGTGTGTCAGGACTAGTACCATTGGTTAGGGAAATCAAGGTTCAGAGGCCTTTCAAGACTTTCCTAATGGTCTCAAAACTCAATGTTCCCTTTTGAAAAGTGCCCAAATGCTTAGCATCTATAATATAGGGGGAAGGTTTGAGCTCTTGACTGTGAGGACGTGTTGCCTCCATTGCATAGTCGGGCCAGACTGTACCGCTAGCATTTTTATTGTTTTCTTTGCATTGCTTTTCAACTTCAAACTTGTATTTCCATCGATCGATAGCATCGAACTAGTCTTGAGCAACGTCCTTCCGAACGTTCCTCCCCATTGTAATCTATTGAATGTGAATGAGAGCTTTTACTGACTATTGTGCATTGTTATATTGTCTACAGATTGATATTGTGCATTCTCAAGTTAATATTTGTGCTCGTCAAAGTAACTACTCATAGGCTTACTAGTGAATTGGATAGCTAGTGCCGCACGGATTACTAGTCCGTGACAGTTGGTATCAGAGCCAGAGCTTGTTGAATGCAAACCAGGATGCAGGAAGTAAATGAGCGCCTTAGCGCTATGGAGGAACGACAGGCCAGTCGAATGCATAGACTGGAAAGCAGAATGGACCAGTTGAACACTTTGGGAGAACAGATTAGTCGGTTGGATGGACTCTTTTCACTGGCAGACAGAGTGGATTCGCTGGCCGAGCATGTTGATAACTTAGAGGGACGAACAGTCGCAATGGAAGAGTCGCCTCACCCCACAGCTCAGGTGATGAGTGACTTCCAATTACAGTTGGAGGACTTATTTGCAAGGGTTGGCTTGCTTACTAAGGCCACAGGGACGACTGACCACCCCAGGATGAAAGTACCCGAGCCAAAATCATATGCTGGGGCACGAGATGGGAAGGAGTTAGAGAACTTCTTGTTTGATCTGGAGCAGTATTTTCGCGCGGTGAACCCCGAATCAGAAGAAGCCAAGGTTACCATGGCGACCATGTACTTAGCAGGTGATGCGAAACTATGGTGGAGAACCAAATATGCAGATATGGAAGAAGGTCGCATCCTTATTAGAACTTGGGCAGATCTCAAAAAGGAACTCAGAAATCAATTCTTGCCTGAGAACACTGATTTCTTAGCAAGGAGGAAGCTCCACACCATCAAACAAACAGGCAATATTCGAGACTATGTCCGACAATTCTCAACTTGCTTGCTAGATATTCGAGACATGTCTGAGAAGGACAAAGTTTTTTGTTTCATGGAACAAGCTCAGCCGCTTCTACAAGCAGAATTGCAAAGGCAGAAGGTGACAGACATTACAAGTGCTATTGCGGCAGCAGAAAGATTTAGCGATTATATGCCCATGACTGGATCCACTTCGCTCAATCACTCCACAGCTAGAACTGGCAGTACCAATTCAAGCTCAGGGTCGAATGCTCGCTCACCTCACCAAAACTGGGGAAACTCAAGTCAGAATCGAGGAAACTATAATTCCCGGCCGTCCAACCAGAATTGGAGTTCCAACAAAAATTGGAATGCCAGCTCTAGCAACTCAAATTACAACAACAAAGGAGGGCAAAATTACTCTGGGCAGTGGAGACCATCTGCCCCTGCCCCATGCATTCTTTGCAATAGCAGGGATCACCCAACAGGCAAATGTCCATCCAAACCAGCTCTACACTCATTAATGTCCTTGCTTCAAGCAGAACCTTCTAACCCGACCGCATCGAGCTCGAACCCCACCAACAGTGAGACCTCCCAAATGGGAGCTCTACGCAAGCTCAATGCTGTCAAAGGAGAAATGTATGAGCACCCACACAAGAAGGCTTTACAATACATCGACATCACTATCAATGGGTTCCCTTCCCAAGCATTGTTGGATTCCGGAGCGACAGACAATTTTATTGCCCCAGATGAAGCTAGACGTGTGGGTCTGAACTTAGAAGGAGATGTGGGTAAGTTGAAAGCTGTCAACTCTGAGGCAATCTCTATTAATGGTGTGGCTAGAGCTGTGCCACTACAGGTTGGTCCATGGGAAGGAAGATCAAACTTCTTGGCCGTTCCACTTGATGATTTTAAGGTGATTCTTGGCCAAGAATTCTTCCGAGGAGCTGCAGCAGGACCATTACCTTTCATGGACTCCTTGGGGTTTTTCGGACCCAGACTACGCATTGTACCAACCTCAATTCGACCAACAACTCATGATAGAATATTGTCGGCGCTCCAAGTCAAGAGGGGCTTGGCCAAAGGAGAAGATACATACTTAGCTGTGGCAAAGCTAGAGATGGAAGATGATACTAGCAAAATCCCTGAGGAAGTTGCCCAAGTTATTGCTGACTTCAGCGAAGTGATGCCGAATGAATTGCCAAAGAATCTACCTCCCAGAAGGCTCATTGATCACGAAATTGAGTTAGTCCCTGGTGCCAAGCCACCCGCACGTAGTCCATATCGCATGAGCCCTCCAGAGCTGACCGAATTGAGAACACAACTAGATGGCTTGTTGGAGTCAGGATTCATTAGGCCCTCTAAAGCACCTTATGGGGCACCTGTTCTTTTTCAGCGGAAACATGATGGCAGTCTTCGCCTTTGTGTTGATTATAGAGCCTTGAATAAAGTCACTATAAAGAACAAATACCCGTTGCCGCTCATTGCAGACTTATTCGACCAACTTGGATCCGCCAGATACTTCACAAAACTCGACTTGAGATCAGGTTACCATCAGGTCCGCATTGCTGCTGGTGACGAACCCAAAACTGCTTGTTCTACTAGATATGGGTCATATGAGTTCCTAGTAATGCCCTTCGGCTTGACCAATGCCCCAGCTACATTTTGCACCCTTATGAATGGCCTGTTCCGTCACCTTCTGGACAAGTCTGTGGTTGTCTATCTTGACGACATTGTGGTTTATAGTGGGACTATAGAAGAACACCTACATCATTTGCGAGAAGTGTTCCAAATCCTTAAGGATAATCATCTCTTTGTCAAGAAGGAAAAGTGCTCATTCGGCCAGACCCAGATCAATTTCTTGGGTCATGTTATTGGCGATGGCAAGATTCGGATGGACATGGAGAAAGTCAAGGCAATCCATGATTGGAACTCTCCTAAGAACGTGTCTCAACTACGTTCTTTCCTTGGACTCGCAAACTATTATCGTCGCTTCATAAGGGACTACTCTAAGAGAGCGGTTGCCCTGACAAATTTGTTGAAACAAGACCGAACATGGGAATGGGATAGGCAGTGTGAAGCTTCATTCCAAGACTTGAAATTGGCCGTGATGAAAGATCCAGTATTGGCCTTGCCAGACATCACCAAGCCCTTTGAAGTACAAACAGATGCATCTGATTATGCATTAGGGGGAGTTTTACTTCAAGATGGTCACCCGGTAGCATATGAGAGTCGAAAGTTGAATGATACAGAGTCTCGTTACTCAGCTCAGGAAAAGGAATTGCTAGCCATTGTACATTGTTTACGGGTGTGGAGACACTACCTCTTGGGATCTCAAGTTCTTGTTAAAACGGATAATGCTGCAGCAAGCCATTTCCTTACTCAGAAGATGCTAACCTCCAAGCAATCTCGATGGCAGGAAAAATTAGCAGAATTTGACTTAGTATTGGAATACAAGCCAGGGCGCACTAACAATGTAGCTGATGCACTCAGTAGAAGGGCAGACCTTGCAGTGCTAACCCATACTGGTCCGAGTCACACCATCTTGGAGAAGATCAAAGTAGGCCTACAGACAGATCCACAAGCGAAGGCGATTACAGAGTTGATCAAGCAGGGCAAAACTCGACGGTTCTGGATAAAAGATGGAGCAATACTCACAACTGGTAATCGCCTCTATGTTCCGAGAACTTCTGGTTTGAGGAAAGAACTTTTGAGAGAATGCCATGACACCCATTGGGCGGGACATCCAGGTTGGAGACGGACACTTGCATTGCTAGAGAGGGGGTACTATTGGCCGCAGATACAGGAGGATGTAATGGCCTATGTTCGAACATGTCTTATTTGCCAGCAAGATAAGGTTGAAAGAGATCGACCAGTTGGCTTACTAGAGCCCCTGCCTGTTCCAACTCGTCCTTGGGAAAGTGTTTCCATGGACTTCATTACTGGGTTACCGAAAGTGGAGGATTTCAGGAGCATCCTTGTAGTTGTTGACCGATTCTCAAAGTATGTGACATTTGTGCCGACCGGACTAACTTGCACAGCCGAAGATACGGCGCAATTGTTCCTCAAGCATGTAGTGAAGTATTGGGGACTGCCCGAAAACATTGTTAGCGATCGTGATGCTCGATTCACAGGAAAGTTCTGGAAGGAGTTGTTCAAGCTCTTGGGATCCAAACTTAATATGTCGACAAGCCAACATCCCCAATCTGATGGACAGACTGAGCGCTTTAACTCTATGCTTGAAGAATACCTTCGTCATTTTGTAAGTGCAAACCAGAAAAATTGGGTGGGACTACTTGATGTTGCACAATTCTGTTTCAACTTACAAAAGAGCTCAGCTACTCACTCCAGCCCCTTTCAATTAGTCACTGGTCAGCAACCATTGACACCACATACAGTGCTGACCGGATACCAAGGACCCAGCCCAAGAGCTCTTGAATTTGTCAAAGCCTGGCAGAAAAACATTGAAGTTGCTCGAGCCTATCTTGAGCAAGCCTCCCGTCACATGAAGAAATGGGCCGACAAGAAACGACGAATCGATCCTTTTGAAGTCGGGGACTTGGTATTGGTGAAGCTAGATATGTTCAACAAGTATAAACGGACAGCTAGAGCACACAACAATCTGTTTCGCAAGTATGAGGGACCGGTACAGATTATTGAGAAAGTAGGCAAAGTCTCCTATCGCGTCAAGTTACCACATTGGCTCCGTTTCACCCATCCTGTCTTCCATGCAAGTAACTTGAAGTCTTACCATGCCGATGCCGCTGATCCCACAAGAAATGTATCTACCCGAGCATTGCCTAAGCATCCTTCTAAGCCAGATCGAGAAGTGGAAGAAATCTTAGCTGACCGCCTCATCAACAACACAGGCCCGGATAGAGAATATTTGGTCAAGTGGCAGGATGAACCTCCTTCAGAGATCAGTTGGGAGCCAGTTGAGCATCTGCTGCCATACCTCTCAAAACTGGAAGAGTACTTGGAAAAGTTCGCTGCGAGGGCGTCAGCGAATTGAGTGTGGGAGAGTGTCAGGACTAGTACCATTGGTTAGGGAAATCAAGGTTCAGAGGCCTTTCAAGACTTTCCTAATGGTCTCAAAACTCAATGTTCCCTTTTGAAAAGTGCCCAAATGCTTAGCATCTATAATATAGGGGGAAGGTTTGAGCTCTTGACTGTGAGGACGTGTTGCCTCCATTGCATAGTCGGGCCAGACTGTACCGCTAGCATTTTTATTGTTTTCTTTGCATTGCTTTTCAACTTCAAACTTGTATTTCCATCGATCGATAGCATCGAACTAGTCTTGAGCAACGTCCTTCCGAACGTTCCTCCCCATTGTAATCTATTGAATGTGAATGAGAGCTTTTACTGACTATTGTGCATTGTTATATTGTCTACAGATTGATATTGTGCATTCTCAAGTTAATATTTGTGCTCGTCAAAGTAACTACTCATAGGCTTACTAGTGAATTGGATAGCTAGTGCCGCACGGATTACTAGTCCGTGACAGCGTGCACGAATTCATTTTGAATTAAAACCAAACCTCTCAATTATTGGACTAATGAAATCAGAACACCAAAAAGGAGAAAATCATCTTATCTGAATATTCGATATATACTCTCAATTCTAAATACTACTGACATGATTCAACTTCAAATCCTAGACTTGTAATACCATCCATAGTTTCTTATTTAATCAGTGTTTATGTATAAATAGGTGTTATTTGGTGTGCGTCACTACCAGTCACATGGGAGTGTTTAGAAGAGTCAATTTTTCTTGCTACACTTTTGTTAATCCTTTGTCACTCCAATGTGACTTCTGGACTTGTTGTGTGACCCAAGAAAGAACACCTTTTTTTTTTTTTTTACTGTGATTTGGACATCAAGCCACAAAAGGCAAACATGATGTGTCATTGCCAGATTAAAGTGTGTATGGGAATTTGTGCACATTTCTCAGCACAAATTCAATCCCAGTCAAAACAAACAACTTTTGAAATCCATCAATTTGTGCACACCGTTTTTTTTTGTTTTTTTTTATTATTTTTTTTTATACTGTGATCGATGGATTTAAAAAGAGATTCAAATATTTTTTTTTTTAAATTAAACCTCCAGAGTGGAAAGGCACCGTTGGAATGCCAGACCGTTATTACTTGTCAAAAAAATGATTTACAATCAATACGGGGATACATGACGACTTTACCCGTGATATAACCAAAACAAATTGGGCCGCAGCCGAAAACCAAAAAACATAAAAGCAAAGCCAACATATCACCAATGCTGGCAATGAATGATCTGGTCCGACATATTCACCACCGAGAGGGCCAGGGAAGTATCCCAAAAAACCCAAAACTTGCCGCCAAACGTGTTGTTCGAGGCAAAGCCACCAAGTTGGAGCTTGTTGTCAATCTCCACAGATCTACAAGTATCAATCATAGGCTCCGCAATCATAAGAATTCTGACTCTATGATCCACAACCATATTTTTTTACCTCCTCCCCGTGACCTTATTACCAACCCCACAAGCATTCCAAAACATAAAATTTTCCATCATCTTAAGCGCGGGAGGAAGATTTACCTCTCTTTGTCTTACAACGCTTGCCCGGAAGGACCACCGGTTTTACTTTGTTCTGTAGATCCTTATCGGAGTGCGCCCCCAAGTTTATATCATTAATAGCATGTGATTCCGGCTCCAACTCCGATTTCAACGCAACCTCGTCACTATCATCAGTGGCGCTATCAAGTGTATTAGTGGTCATAGATTATTTCTTTAGTCGCAAAACACGGTTCTCCTCAAACTGCTGGATGACGACCTCATACATCCCGTCCTCATCGTTCCTTGCTGCCGCGGGCACTGAAAAATTACCAATTACCGCGGATTGAGCGCGCTTGGCCATAACCTCTGCCAAACGTTCCATCACTGCCGACTTCACCGTGGCATCCTCTACGTCATGTATCATTCCACTCGATTTTGTTTGCGTTACTAAAGAATCACCAACGGCGAGCAAGTCACGCGCTGCCTGAGGTAGCACGTCCCCTGGGTTGGGGCCGTGAAGAGGCTGGAGCCGTGGACTGGCCGTGGCCTGGGGCAATGGACTGGGGGGCCGTGGGCAGGCCCTGCTCGGACGTGGGCAGAGGTCTGACTGTTGTCCTGCTCGAGTCATGGACGGGCTGGGGCCGTGATCAGGCTGGACCCGAGGAGTGCCCAGCGCCGTGGTCTGGCTGAGACCGTGATCTGTTGCAGGACTTGGACTGGTGGTGAGCGCAGTCTGTTTGGGGCCGTGAGCTGGCTGGGGCGAAGCCACTCCTAATTCCCCTGCTAATGCAGCTCGTGTCTCTGATCCAGGATGCCCCAATTGAGCGACCCCAATGTCATCGTGCGACCTTGCCACAATGTGATGTTTCGGGCGAATATTGTCATTTGGCATGTCGTCGGAAAGACCACTCTTGGCCCCTGAGCTTATGGCATCTGTTGGCTGTGTCGGCTGTTCTTGAATTCCAATAGCATTTGCGATCTCCGAAGTTGTATAGCCCGCCTCTAGGAGGCATTCTTCCGTAGTTTCTGTAACCTGCTCAGCACTAACATGAACCATGTTCTCACTCTCATCCGCATCAATGGTTGCAGTGAGCGACTCAAATTTATTTGACAACACCACCTTTACCGGATCCCTGGCCATCGACCTCTTCTCCCCAAAGTCCTCATCCATCTCTTCCCCCTGGCTGTTCTTTGCTCCACTCGGGCCAACCGCTGGATTTTGAATTTTAGCTTTGTTGAGAATGGGCACATATTGTTGCTTTATAGTTTTGGTTTCAACCTGCGGCTTGACCGCCTTCTCCGCTTTACCAGAATTAGAACCTCCCCCACCGCCCATCTCTTTGGGATTCAATCCCGTCCTTCCATTTCAGCGTTTGTTCGGGCATCCCCAACCTCCGCCGCCAAGAATTTTCACGACCCCACCACGCACAGGCCGCGTGTCCCGAAGGTGACGCACGGGAGACAACGACAGGTTGTAGCCGCCAGCCGCCATCCACCAGCCCTCCCGTCCTTCCATTTCAGCGGTTGTTCGGGCATCCCCAACCTCCGCCGCCAAGAACTTTCACGACCCCACCACGCACAGGCCGCGTGTCCTGAAAGGCGTTGACTCACGAGAGACAGCGCCGATTTGTAGCCGCCAGGACATTACGGTGCGACCTAGCCGCCATCCGCCAGCCGCCGCCGATACGATTCAGCCCCTGTTTCGCCCAACCGTTTTTGACGCTGGATCCAGGACTGACATCTGGATGTGATGGCCATGGCCCCAACCACCACCCCTCCTCCCACGGGACCTGGTCATGGGGAAACTGTGCCGCCCTCTAAGCCGTCTTTCGCCCAGATTTTGGGAAAATTTTTGGTTGATGACACTGCGGAGACTACGGTCGAAGGAACCCGTTTCCGCAAAGAGGGGGCACCAGCAATCGAAATCACGGCCACAGATGAAATACGTGGAGAAACTTTCATGGAAAAACACGTGATTATACTAAAATTCTCCAGTTACCGACCAACTTTGGCAGATATTCGAGATTCGATTCACAGAACTTGGGGCATTTTAGGATATTTTTCGCTCGGTTTACTCAATCAACGACACGTGTTAGTCCGACTTCAATCTGAGGTGGAAGCAAAGAAAGTTCTGTCGAGAGACTCCTTTTTTATTCGTGGAGTTCGGTTCAAAGCCTTTCGATGGCATGATGGTTTCAGTTTGAAGGAGGACCCAATCTCGGTGCCGTTATGGGTAGAGTTGCCTAACTTACCTCTACATTTATTTCATCCCCCTATTTTAAAAGCAATTGTGAATTCTTTTGGTGGTTTTTTGCGGATGGATGATCATACTCGTTGCCTGTCACGCCCGGGCTTTGCCCGTGTTTGCGTGGAGATGACTTTGGCGGAGAAATTACCAAATCGAGTTTGAATTGACAGGGCCAACAACAGGGGTTTCTGGCAGAAGATAGAATATCCAGGTTTCAAATACTGCGACTTTTGTTCTTTGATAGGTCATCAAGATATTCAAATATTCAATCATTGCCAAAACAAACAACTATTAGAATTTAATAATCAAGTTAACGAGCATGTCAGTGTTGTGTAATTATCGTTAATTAACCCTTGATTCATCATGTTACATTATTGTTGTGTCAGATTATAAATTATTATATAAGGTTGTCGTTTAAGTGACATATAGGCACCCGGGGGCTGGGCACGTGTGTGAGCTGTTGGATTTCATCCGATGGCTTGTAGCGATGGAATTCAAAACCCTCTCTTAATTAAAATGTTGGCAGGTTTTGAATTTATTACAGCCGTCGGATCAGATCCGACGGCTGAGATTTATGGTTTGGAAAATCCATTTGCAAACAGATAGATAGGGACCTGTGCACGTGTGTGAGCCGTTGGATTTCATCCGACGGCTCATATCGATGGAATTCAAATGAAGATTTAATAAAAAGTGTTGGCAGGTTTTGAATCTATTACAGCCGTCGGATCAGATCCGACGACTGAGATTTATAGCTTGGAAAATCCATTTGCAAACAGAGAGATAGGGACTTGCGCACGTGTGTGAGCCGTTGGATTTCATCCGATGGCTCATATTGATGGAATTCAAAATCCAGTTTTAATTTTTAATCTCTTACAGCTGTCGAATCAGATCCGACGGCTGAGATTTATATATTGGAAATTTGGGTTTTGCAAACAGAGAGAGGGACCTGCGCACGTGTGTGAACCATTGGATTTCATCTGACGTCTCGTAGCGATGGAATTCAAAACCCTCTTTTAATTTATAATCTCTTACGATATTTATAGATTGGAAATTTGGTTTTGCAAACAGAGTTTTTAATCTAATTTATAGTTGGAAATTTGATTTATAGTTGGCAAGTTTTTAATCTCTTACAGCTGTCGGATCTGATCCGACGGCTGAGATTTATGGCTTGGAAAACATTCGTTTTGCAAACAGACAGATAGGGAGTTTTGAATAAAAGAGGAGGGAAACAGAACGTGAAGCTGGGCGGGAAACAGAACGTGAAGAAGAAGAAGATAGTCAGGTGTAGATCAAATGTATATTTGAACGTGAAGAAGAATAAGAAGAGGACGAGGTACCCTTGTTTTGTTAATTTCAGTGTTACCTTTCGTGTCAAATTGTGAATATCAAATGGGGTTGATGGAAATTAGTTATGTTAGATTGTGAGTATCAAATTGTTAATTTTTGTGTGTTATTGTGAGTATCAAATTAGTTATGTTAGATTGTGTTATATATTGCATTCAAACTTTATATAGTTGATTATTCTTAACAATGATGCTATGGATGTTGATGATCCAAGTGTGGGCATGATGTTTGATTCATTAGAATGTGGTTGGGAATACTGGAAAAATTATGGGAAAAATGGGCTTTGGAGTTAGGAAGGAGTACTCGAATAAGAGTAGAATAGATAAGTTAATTATCAATGCAGTGTATGTTTGTTGTAAGCATGGTCTCAAAAAAGAAAAACACCCACAAAAAGGTGTTGTCACTCAACAAAAATGGGATGTTAGAACTGACTGCAAAGTAATGTTCAAACTGGGTTTGGATAGAGTGACTGACAAATACAGAGTCAAAGAATTTATTACTGCGCACAATCATGATTTGGAGCCCAATGAAATGACCCATATGCTAAGGTCGCATAGGAAGGTAAACATATCACAAGCCTTAGCGATTGAATTGGCTTCTGACTCAGGTATTACTCCTAAGGCTACACAAGAATTGTTGAGTAGGGAAGCAGGGGGTAGAAGTAATATTGGATTTCTATTAGAAGATAAAAAAAACTTACCTAATATCAATGAGACAGAAATATATGGTCAATGGAGAGCTTGGAGGTATTCTCCGGTATTTTGAGCAACAAAACTCAAAAAATGCCTCATTTTATTATTCATTTCAGCTTGATAGATGAATATACAAGGTTGCATCAAGAGGTCATCATGAACAATGACAGTGCACCCCAAGAAGCTTTGAAGCAAAATAGTGTGCTCCAAATTGGAAACATGAAAGGTTTGAAAAAAAAAGGTCGAAAAGGTTCAAAACGAATGAAACCCCTACATGAGATACGTATAGGAAAGGCTAAGAGAACAAATACCTCGTCCTCCAAGGTAATCTTGCTTTAATTCATACTAACTAAATGTATATTTCCAATTGTGACACTTATATAATTATGTGTATATTTCCTTGTAGGGTGATAACACAAGCTTTAATGTTGTTGGAGAAGGTGTATGCAATGTTAATGTACCCTTTCAACCTCCAAAACAAGCACACCCGGGTAAGGGTTTGAGCTTGAGTTTGAGTTTGGGAAGTTACGACTCTGTAGAAGGAACGACTCTTCCTTTTGGTTTGATGTAAAATGTCTTTCCTATATTAATTGCTGTATTTTTTTGTTAAGCTCTGTATAGCTCTGCAGTGAATTTTTTGTTCAGCTTTGTATTTCTACCATCTCCATTCTAGGTTATAGACAGATATGGAAGAAATACAGTTTTTTGTTATGCTCTGATTTTTTTGTTCATATGTAAATTTGCAGAGAATTTCAATTGTAATTGCAGAGAATTACAGAGAATTCAATTGACATAGCATTCTGCATTGTAAATAACATTCTGCATTCTGCATTATGCAAAAAAAATCTGCAAATACTGTAATCTGTAAAAATTAGGAGATACTTAGGTGTAGCGCCCATAGAGGAAAAAATTAGAGAAAGACGTTTAACTTGGTTTGGTCATGTGCGGAGGAGACCAAGCACGGCGCCAATTAGAAAATGTTTAGATTGGCAAGTTAATGGAGGGTGTAGACGGAGGGGACGACCGTTGAAAACTTGGATGAAGACGGTGAATGAAGATATCATTGAGCTTAGATTAGGTGAGGAAATGTGGGAAGATCGCATTGCTTGGAGAACCAAAATTCATGTAGCCGACCCCGAAAATCTCGGGAATGGGCTTTGATGATGATGATGATGATGACTGTAATCTGTAAAAAAAAATGCCATAAATAATCTGCAAATACTGTAATCTGTAAAAAAAAATGCCATAAAGAATATGCTAATAAAAAAAATCTGCAAATACTGTAATCTGTAAAAAAAATTGTTATAAAGAATCTGCAAATACTGTAATCTGTAAAAAAAAATGCTATAAAGAATCTGCAAAATAAAGAGCAATCTGTATATACTGTAAATACAGCCAAATAGCCAAATACTAAGCCAATCTGTATTGAAAGAGCAATCTGTATATACTGTATATACTGTAAATACAACCAAAATAAAAGAGCAAAATAAAGAATCTGTAAATACTTTAATACTGTAAATACTAAGCCAATAGCCAATCAGCCAAATACTAAGCCAATCTGTATTGAAAGATTATAAAAGAGCATTCAATAAAATAGTAGATTATAAAGATTGTTTGCAGATTATAAAGAGCATTTTATTTGCAGATTATAAAAGAGCTGATTGGCTTAGTATTGAATAATCTTTCAATACAGCCAATGCTATAAATAATCTTTCAATACAAAATGCCATAAAGAGCATAAAGAGCAATCTGTAAAAAATGCCATAAAAGAGCAATCTGTAATACTGCAAATACTGTAATAAAAGAGCAATCTGCAAATACTATTACAAAAGAAAACCAAACCATAAAAAAAGGTGTATTGATTCACCCATAATCCCATTACATAATAGAAATTCATTACAACATCTGTTCATGTACATTACAAAATAAAACTACAAAATAGAACCTCACATATCATTCACTCAAAAGCTTCAAAATAACAAGTACAAGAATCACTAGAATTAACACTAACATGGCATTGATCAAATCCCTTGTAAAAGCCCAGGGATCGTTGACTTGGGTTTCATGTATTTGATCGTGAATTTCTTCACCACTATGCTCGCGAATGTGATTTGGTTGATTGGGTTTCATATTTTTGTCGGGGTCTCTTCTTGACTTAGGCTCTCTTCTTGCCTCTTCTGAGCGCATCCACATACTGTAATTTTCACACGCTTCTTCAGCTGATGTGAAACCTTTGTACATGCTACCCTTATAACCATCTACTTGTGATAAACAACTTGCCCAAGTCATGTATACTTCTGGTCTACGGCCGCAATAAACAACATACGCTTTGTATGCCATTCCTGCATTAATAGCCCAATTTAAATTAAAAAGCAAACAATTCAAGAATAATCATAGCAATTCAAGGATAATCATAACAATTCAAGGATGTTGACGTGAAGTAAAGAACATACTTCACTTGAAATGCATAAATAACTCAAACAAATAATATCCCAAGTACAAATGCCCTTGAGAAGCTATAAACCTTTAAGGTTTCCAGCTATAAGCAAATATCTTTACTAATTTCTTCATACATCTAAACTCAACAATTTCTTCCAGGCCCCCCAGAGGCTTAGTAAAACTTGAGAATTTCGGTATGGGAATGAAAGAGTAGATCACAAAATTGAATAACAATCAAATGTTGTTGTAAATCAGATACAGGTAAAGCTGAAAACCAGCTCATTAGAATCGAAACTACATTTCAGTCAATGGGTACATTACAAATTTAAACTACATTTAATCAAATGCTATACTCAAACATACTACTGGACAATGGCAAAGAAGGAAAGAGCCCCAAGAGCAATGGCAACCAGAGCAACAACAAATGCATAGAAGATCCAATACTGTAAAATATACTCAAACATACTCGAGAGCAACAACAACAACAATGGCAATCAAATGCTATACTCAAACATACTACTGTAAAATATAGTAAAATGCATAGAAGATGAGAAACATATTTTGAGTGTTTCATCGAAACAAGCCAAAGAAGGAAATGAAGCAAGATCCAATAACAATAAAGTCTTAGAAACAAGATGAATAGATGATACCTGAAGGTTTCTTGGTGAAAAAGAAGTAAAGAGCCCCAAGAGCAATGGCAACCAGAGCAACAGCAATACCCAGAAACTCAACACTGGGATTCTCCAAGAAATTGAAAATAGAGATGCTTCAACAATTCAAGGATGTTGACGTAAAGTAAGGAACCCTCATCTTCCTCTTCCGCTCCCTCATATCCCCTTTCTCTTCCTCTTCCACTTTTTAGGTTCAAATCAGATCGAACCCTCCTCTTCTTCTTCCTCAGATCGAACCCTCAGATCCCCTTTCTCGAGCGAACCCTCCTCTTCTTCTTCCTACTCCCCCAGATGCCCTTTCGAGCGAACCCTCAGATGCCCTTTCGAGCGAACCCTCAGATGCCCTTTCGAGCGAACCCTCCTCCTCTGCTTCTTCTTCTTCCTCTCGAGCGAACCCTTAGATGCCCTTTCTTCTTCTTCTTTGTCACGCCCCGATTTTCGAGAAAAAAACGAAATCCTAAAATCCACGTAGGATTATCCGTTTCCCCAAAACTCAGAACGTGAAATTCAATAACAACAGAGACATTTAGCAGCAAAGACAAAAAATATAATTTAGAAAATAGGAACAAACTAAAATTAATACAAAAGTCTAACTAGGAAAAACTGACGTCGCTAGCCCCACTAGCGGAACTCCCGTAACGCTGCTCAAAAGTCTCTAAACCTGAAAAGCTAATCGGCTACATTCCCAAAAGAATGTACCCAAGAAGCAAAAGCTCACTCGGGTCAGCAATAAAGCTGGTGTGAGAAATCTTCATTCCAAAATCAATAAAATTTCATTTGATAAACATCAAGCTAAGCACAAACAACAAACCATCACACCAATAGGTAGTTCCTCAACGAGGCAAAGGTGTGATGCAAGAAAACACAGTTCCAAGAATTTAGTTCCTCAACGAGGCAATCATATCATCCTAATATGTAAATTATGCATTTACCTGTACTTACCCTATAGGAGTCGACTATGGCAAGTCGGACCTGCATAAATATTAGTGGACTTGCCATCCTGCATAAAAAGGATTAGAAACAATGCAACGTCATTTATTCTTTTTATTTGAATTCAGTTCATCTTTTTAACGGATTGATCACTTAGACGATACCACATTCGCACCACCTCCGTGCCGAACATACATGCCCGTATGCCTCTCTCATATAAAGGAGGACTACTCCGTCATCCATGCCTAAGTGGGGACATCACATACAGGCATGCATCGCGGATACCCCTAACTATATGAGTACCAAAAGCCACCATTGGGCTATCAATGCGCATAACTCACGTCACATTTTTTACGGATAAATATCAAAGCCTATTTTAGGCATACAAACTCACCACATTTCCGCAAGACTAACCCGAAGGTTATTTTAGTTTCTCTAGTAAGAAATGGGTGCCCCAACTCCGCAAGACGACCCGCAGGTCATTTAGTTTCTCTAGTAAGAGAGGGGAAATCATAAACAAAAGAGATGTGGTAGTTCTAAGTGATACAAGCCCAAGTGGTTTATATTTTCAGAAATCAAGGCTTACCAATATCATTTATTTTGATATCTATTTTTCTTTCACAATGACATTTTGTCATACATAAATTGGTTCACAATCTATCCACCCACATTTTTGGGGAAAACATAGCATTTTGGCACATTACCAAATCATAATCAATCTCATCAGGATATCCTCCCATTGTTCTGGGGCAATCTACATTTCTCATATATAAACTTTATGTATCAACACGGGATATCAAGGCCCATTTAATACCATAAATAAATTTCTTTTCAACAACGCAATTTGCATAACCAAATTTAAGTCATACACATACAAATACAACTTCATAGAATCATGCAAATACCCCAAAATATGAACCCAGCAAGGTATGAGAAACTCATACATCAAACAGATCACAATGGTAAAGATCACACGTTTGCGATACAGAACACCACAAATAAGCCAACCTCAATCTCAACATGTCTAAAATCTCACAATTGGATTTCCTGAAATGAAACTCGTCATTTCCATACAAGCAATATACATACAGTATACTGAATTGCTCATCCAAAGAGATAAAGGGCTAAGAGTTTCACTTACACCTTACACCCAAAACCTTTGAAATGGAATTTAAATCAAGCAATATAACAAGCCTAAGAATCAATCCAAAATCATCAAGGACACACAATTACAGGTCATCACACTGCCAAACCAAAATCCAAATCATAACCACACATCCTCGCAACAAAACTCACAAACCCTATCATCAAATCCTCACAAATACAATCACTAATTCAGTCAAGAAACAAGGATTTGCAAAATACAGAGAATAAGAAAACTCACAGTAAAAGAGAAAGAATGAAGAAAACTCACAGTAAAAATAAAGGAGACGAAGAAAACTCACCTGATGAAATCACCAATGCACTGTAATCCCGCACAACGCACAGAAACAACAGCCCACTGGCTCCCAAGTCCCAGCATTAGAAACTGATCCAAGACTGTTTGATTAGATAACTTGTTGGTCTCTAAACACAACTACTCCTACATACCCCACACAATGCAAAAGCTACTTATCCAAGTTTAGAATAATCTAGTTCTCCATTTGTTATGTATTTACATACATAACCCCTGACAGAACAAACTTTAGATTCATATTGACAGCCATTTAACATTTCTACCATTATGCTTGAACATAATCGATGACAATGCACCTAAACAAAATTATGAGTTCCCCTAATCCTGCATCCAGTTCTTTAGAGTTAAGAACAAACAGAAATTACGCCTAATAAGAAATTACATTTTGATTGAAAGGAGACTCAAATCGAATCTATGTACGAATACCCATCAAATTAAATTCTATTAACATGTATATTAATAAATCTCTTATTCAATAAACTCAACCATTCAATCTAATCTAACTGAACTACCAATGAGCTATTGTGTGACACGGCTACACAGCGGCCCATGATGTCAGAATAAAAGTTAAACAGGATGTGGGATATTTAATCAAACAATAGTGCTACAAAGATCTATGAATCCATATTTTCCTTCAAACCCACTTTGGCTACTCATGAATTTTCATCGACAACGAAACCATCAAAACAACAAAACAAACAAACAAAATCAATAAACAAACAGTAAAGTTGGAGGATCTGACTGAAAATACACAGACGAGTTTATTGAGTTTGTGATTCGATACTTGCCTTGCATAAATCTGTCAAGGAAGGTCTTCTGCGATGTTCTCCTTGCTGCATGACACATCTGTTTTGACCAAGCAACCTGCGACAAGAACTGGCAATTCGTCTTTCTGAAATTCATTTGATTCCCTGGAACGAATTGTGGAGAACATTGCTCTTTGATCTACAAAAATGAAGTTTCTAAAACTAAATGATATGCTACAACAGCTGCACTCTGCACCACAAACTTGATCTTCTTTAAGTCATCACTGGGATCTCCTTTCAGCAAAACCGTACAGCCTAAAGGTCGATAGCAACCTTCAAGAAACATTAGGGTCTTATTCATCCTCTTGAATTCAGATTGAGCAAACGATGATGACGTTGTCGACGTCGTCGATGCTTGCGATATCAACAGAGGATCGCTATCTGTAGTTGTTCCATTATGATCGATGGAAGAAGACGAAGAGGATGAAGAGATTCCCTCGATCTTCTTCAACCTTTCGGATAAAGATCGAAACTCCGACGTTCGATCTCGATAAGGTGAGACACTCATCGATGCCATTGGAGGAGAAATCGTGAAGAAGAGAGGGAGAAGAAGAGAAGAGGGTTTGCACAAGAGAAGAAAGAAATAAGGGTTTTCACTTTATAAAGTGGGTGGCTATTCGCCCCCACTGAACTTATGAAATCACCCACCTTCTAAACTCACAAAATAAAACCCTAATTTCGAAATTCACATTCAATTAAATTTAACCCTATTTTATTTAATTCAAAATAAAATAAATTAGGTTTATGAAATTCAGGGGTGTTACATTCTTCCTCTCGAGCGAACCCTCAGATGCCATTTCCTCTTCCTCTCCCTCAGATCCCCTTTCTTATTCTTCTTCTTCTTCTTCATCTCGAGCGAACCCTCAGATGCCCTTTCCTCTTCCTCTCCCTCAGATCCCTTTTCTTCTTCTTCTTCTTCTTCCTCTCGAGCGAACCCTCATATGTCCTTTCCTCTTCCTCTCCCTCAGATCCCCTTTCTCTTCCTCTTCCTTTCCCTCAGATCTAGATCGAGAATAATTTTTTTTTCAAAACGCATAACCTCTCTCTCTGTTTGCAAATGGATTTTCCAAGCCATAAATCTTAGCCGTCGGATTTGATCCGACGGCTGTAATAGATTCAAAACCTGCCAACATTTTAATTAAGAGAGGGTTTTGAATTCCATCGCTACGAGCCATCGGATGAAATCCAACGGCTCACACACGTGCGCAGGACGCCCTCCAGCACACCATGCGCAGGAGCACCCCCGGTTCTGACATATAGAGGTATCCATAAGATAACTCAAAAGGCGAGTGTGCCTGGGTATAGAATTCAAAATGTGAAGGTTAAATCACCACAGTCTTGACCATCCAATCATACTGCCATTGGCAATAATCTTGGTTTTTATGAAATGTTTTACACTATTTCATCAAGCAAATCCCTAGCATTGCTTTCAATTGGACAAGAATGGCTCCAAAGAACTGGACCTATGGTCCATAAGTGTTGGGCATACATTGGGTTTAATTGGGGAACCAACCTTGAGTTTCAGTCCAGCTCATTCTTTGGAAACAAAAATAGATATGAAAATTGAAACCCTTTTTATGAATTCGATTTTGAGGCCTCCCTTTGGACTTGGTTTTTCATGAATAGTGGGAAAACAGTTTTCTGAAGAATTGATTTTCTGTCAGTAAATAGACAATCAAACAATAGCAATTTGCATAACAAGATAAATGGATTCCATTTCCAGTGAAAAATGTCGAACCAAACAGACCCTTAGTGTTTGTTTGGTTGCACAGAAATAGAAATTAAAAATTAAACCATTTTCATGGATTCGATTCTGACGCATCCCTCTCGGATTTGGATTTTCATGAATAGTGGAAAAACAATCTTATGAAAAATCGATTTAGGGTATGTTTAATTAGTCATTTTCCTTGGAAAATAGAATCCATTTCCCTTATTATACAGATTTTCATTGTTTGGCTGTCTATTTACTGACAGAAAATCAATTTTTTCATGAGATTATTTTCCCACTACTCATGAGAATTCAAATTTGAGGGGGTCTCGGAATCGAATTTACGAAAACGATTTAAATATCCATGTCTGTTTTTTATGCATCATTCTTTCCCCCCACTGACTTTCATCAACCATACCACTTTTCTCCACCTCGCTCTTCTTTAAATCACTCAATATCGAATCACTCATTTTTCTTAACTTTTGAGTTTCATGTTCCGTGAAGTTTGTGTTGAAGTTGTTGGTGTGTTACTATTGTTAGCGTTCTTGGAATCAAATCCATTGCAATGTAAGTGAAAAATGAGAAATGTTCGAAATATGTTATTCAAATATTTTGAATTGAATTTGCTACATTTCTAGGTTGAATGGAAAATGAAGCCTTCCCACAGCTAAGTTTCTAAAGTAAGCTCTGGCTATATGGCAAAGCCCACTAAGCAGTGTTTTGGGCCTCCTCACAGCCTAGTCTAGTTTGGGGTCACCTAATTGATCCATTAAGCCCAATTGAATAAACTAAGGTGGCATTATTTTTATTTTTATTTTTTTTTTTTTTATTATTATTTTTTTAATCTAAACTTTGGTTTTGAATAAGAAGTGGTCTTTTGACCGGGTATTTATTTTTAGTTCTAATCAGAACCAAAAATTCTAATAGGTTTTAAATTCAGAACAATTTAATAAGCAACCAAGAGGTGCTTAACACTTAGGTATATCCACCCAAATGCGCGCAAATGATGAAATAAAGAATGATTGTTTTTTTCTCAACAATCCCAAAAACCTGTCCAACACTAGCCTGGTTAGTTGGCTAAGGCTGTGATGATTTAACCCTCACGTCTTGGATTCGCCTTTAAAAAAAAAACACTAAAAACCTAATGATTTGAGGTTCCTGCTTAACCTTAATCCCTACGCTTAATTAACCTTTAAAAAAAGGAATGACACACTGTAAATCTCACACAAGCTTACTCTATTAGTTTAATTGCAAGGTGTTATCCATGGTTTTCACTCTAATTGGCAGCTATAATCACATGCAATGGGACATTGGAAAGCAAATTACTCTATAATCACTCTATTCTAACTGTCGTGACTCGTGATTGGTAGACCCTAGACAATATGCACAAATCTCAATATCATTTTTTTTCTTTATCGTGGAATTAAAAAATAGATTGCGCTAATGGTAACCTAGTTGAATGGTTAAAGCTGTAATGATTTAACCTCCACATCTTGAATTCTATACCCACCAATATTCTTAGTCAAATCTAAAAACAAATAGCAAATTACTCTAGAGAACCTTCCAATATGAAGTGAATAAAATAGAACTAAAAATATCCAAACTGGATTAAAAATCATTAAACACATAACTTTTATACACACATAGACGATGATGATCAATGAAGGTGAGTCTTGCCAACAAGTAAAAAAAGTCTAAAAACCTGGTTTATAATACAAGATTCAAATTAGGGTTTAAACAAATCCTCTAAGTGGACAATTTTATTCTTTTTATTAACTTTGTACTGCATAATGATGTAACATAATGTCATTATTCAAATAACCCAAGTTGATCACCTTCCAAATATAACCTAAACTAAACCAAGTGTAGTGTACAAAAGTGTAGGAAAAAAACTTTACATCATCCAAAATAAATAAATAATGACTAAATAAATAAATGAAATTATGGACCACCTTTCATATATAAGCTGACTTAAACCAACTTTAGTAGAACAAAAATGAAATTATCGAAAATATATAAAATTATGGCAATGACTTTTTGATATCACCAATTTAGCTGAAGGACACTACGATCTTATTTTTTTGAAACACACCACTAATATAAATAAAAAAAATAACCACCACCTCTTTTCTCTATCAAGGAATAACACCACTGCATTCGCCCCACCACCATTACCACTACTGCACCACCTCACCTCGCTACCACCACCATGCTTTGCCCTGTCGGATAGTCACACCTCTCCTTTCATCATTGTCTTCTTCTTTCTTTTCTTTACTCTTATTCTCCGCAACTTGCAGCACCACCTCGCCCCGCCTCCTTTTTCTTCTCTTATCCTCTGGTAGATTTGTGCGAAGTGGGGCTTTCCCATTTGTAGGAGCCTACACAAAGGAAAAAAAAATTGATCAAAGAGAAAAAGTGAAAAAAAAAGAAAAAAATAGGAAGAGAAGGAAGCGGTGGCGGGGTGGTGTCGACAGCGGTGGAAAAGAAGAAAATAGAGAAGAGGGGAGAAGAATAATAAAGGAGAATAGGAAGAGAAGAAAGGTGGCGCGACCCGACGTCAAGAGGGGTGATGCGGCCAACCACAGGGTGGTGTGGTGGTGGTTGTTGTTGTTGTTATTGTTTACAAGAGAAGATAGTGGTGAGAAAAAAAATTATATTGGTGGTGTCTTTCTGCAACGGTGTATCAAAAGTTCACGTCACGTAAAATAAATAAATAAATAGATGTGGGCCACGTTTAAAAAATAAACTAAACTAAATCATAGAATTTTTCCTCAAAGAAAGTAAATAAAAATTTAAAAATCAACTGTGTTGGCTGTCCATTTCAAGAGCTCACTAGGGGGCAGAAGAGAGAGCTCTTCTCTGCTCTCTGCATGAGAAGTGTTTCCACGTGCCTTCTTCATCTTTCCACGTCTCGTCTCCATTCCAAATAACCCAAAGACCCGTAAAGCATTTCTCATTCATTTGTAAAGGAAATCGAACTGAAAGGGACGAAGAGGGATTCATCACAGAGACATTTCATCAAACAGTCCATTTCCTTCTTCATTTGGATCGATTGAACGAATGAATGAATGAACGAACGAACGAACGAACAGGTAATCAATTAATTATTTGTTTTGCTTGTTTTGATTGATTGAGTCTAAAGAAACGAAAAAAAACCCATAGTTCTGATTAAATTAGATTGAATTGGTTTTTGTTTGAATGGAGAATGATCAGATCTCAATACCCATTGATCATCTACGGCCTTTGAACACTAATCGAGCAACACCAACGGAGGGGGTTTTCCCCAATTCGGGTGTTAATGATGTTAATAGTCTTAGATCTAGATCAGTTTTTTACCCAGTGACGGTTTCGGAGTCTGGGTACGGAGGAGGAGGAGGTGGTGGTGGTTGTGGTGGAGGTGGTGGATTAGGGTTTGGGAATCATCAGGCTATGGTGTCTAGATACCCTCCTCCCCAGCTAGTGCCAGTAGGGATCCCTGCTGGGGTGAATGTGCAGGTTGGGTTTAATCCAGGGAATAGGGTAGGGGGCAATGTGGGGGAAGGGGAGAGTGGTGGGGGGGAGGAGAGGAAAGTGAAGTTTTTGTGTAGTTTTGGGGGGAAGATATTGCCGAGACCGAGCGACGGGTCGATGAGGTATGTGGGAGGGCAGACGAGGATTATTAGTGTCAGGAGGGATGTGAGTTTTCATGAATTGATGTTGAAGATGATGGAGACTTATGGGCAGAGTGTGGTGGTGAAGTATCAGCTGCCGGAAGAGGATTTGGATGCATTAGTGTCGATTTCTTGTCCAGAGGATCTTGAGAATATGATGGATGAGTATGGGAAGTTGGTTGAAGGTTCGTCGAATGGGTCAGCGAAGCTTAGGTTGTTTTTGTTTTCGGCAGCGGAGCTTGATCAGTCGGGGTTAATGCAGCTTAGTGATATGCATGATGGTGGGCAGAAGTATGTTGATGCGGTGAATGGGGTGGTTCCGGAGGTTGTGGGTGGTAAGCTTACTAGAAGGGGCAGCATGGCTAGTGCTGCGTCGACGCAAAATTCAGATAGTATTATGAGTGCAGGTGATCATGTTGATGGTGCGGGGATTGTTCATGGTGGTGATGGTTGTGGGTTGCCGACCCCTACTGTGTTGTCTCCTAGAGAGTCTCAGGAGGCTGGTTCAAGATTGGTTTATGTAGGACCAAACCAGGTGATGTATTCGGAACCTCCCATGATGAGTCATTCAACAGTTTTCAGTGGTCAATCTTCTGCCACGCTCCCTGAGTCCGAACTAGGGAGGTCAGCAGTTGCTATGGGGCAGGAACAACAGCCATTGGGTTATGATTTGCAACGGCCTTCTCTGATGGATTTTCCACCAGCGACCTCATACATGCCTGCTTATGCGGATCCTCGCCAAGAAGCTTATAATCGTGCTGATTATCCACATGCGTCTTCCCAAATGGGGTATGCGAATTCTCACGCATATGGGATGCAAGGAGGACCATTTATTAGGCACGTTGATCATCCACAACAAATCCCAGATAATACTGTTGGCTATCCTTCTCATCAGTTTGTGCCTGCCATTCACATGACCGCAGCTTCTTCAGCTTCTAGTGGCAATATATTGAAACCCAGTGGAGCTCAGCAGCAATTCATACATCCACATCAAGTCCGAGTCAATCCCTATCCTGATGAGAGTTCATATGGAGCAAGGATTGTTCAGGTTCCAAGTGACCAGATTCATAGAGCTTATCAACCCCAGGTGCCACCTCCACAGTCCCCATCCCACCTACAGGGAGGGGGTTATGAATGGTGGCAGGTACCAGCTTTGGAGCCCCTAGTCTTCTCTGATGGAAGGGCCACCAATCAACAGCATGCACTTCAGGAGAAAACCATCAAACTCGATGATTGTTTCATGTGTCAGAAACAATTGCCTCATTCACACTCAGATACTGTGGTACAGGACTTCGGTGATAGTCCCATGGGTAATGCTTCTGATTTGAACCGGGCTTTTCACAGTATGCTAGCTGATGATATGATGAAGGTTCGGCCTCAACAACAGAGAATAGTGGTCAGTGGAGCATTGGAACAGGGTCTAGTTGACCATCAAGGAGCCAAGATTCAACCAAAAGTTGTTCGGAACATTGATCAAGATGTTGCTTCACATCAGTTAGGAGCAGCTGGGTTTACTGAGAGTCCCAAGTTGCAGCTTGAACACGAAAACAATCTTGTGCAAAAGAGAGAAAATTCTGATTATCCGAGGATGGTTCCTCCAGGTGGGATAGTTGGGTTTTCAGGTAATGTAAATTCACCTTATGGAGCTATTTTGGGAAACACAGCTCAGGCATACCAAATAGATGCTCTCCAGCAACCTACAGGGCTTGCTCAGTACCAGGTCAAACAGGAAACTAGTTTCATGAACCAGCTCACTGGCACTGATATACCTCCTGCCAAAGTTACGCCCCGTGAGACTTCTGAACTGTTAGTCCATGAATATTCAGCACAATCTTATGGGAATCATCCAGGCCTTGTTCGAAACGAAGATATCTTAGAGATTGATGGGAGAATGGAAGGAGTCCATTTGAGTCCACCTAGTAAATCTGACAATATTGAGCAGTGTATATCACCTTCTAATCAACCCAGAAAAGAAGAGATCCTGGATACAAGACCACATATGATGAGGAAGGAAATGCTTGTGACAAATGCATTCATGAAACCTGACATTTTGTCCGATGGAAATAACAGTAGGCTAGTCGAGAAAATGCCTACTTCCTCAGCGGAGATTGTCTACTTGCATGAGCCACACCCTATAGAGTTGAGCAGAGTGACAGAGCCCTTGTCTTCTGGTATTTCAGGAGCATATACAGATTTGCACGTTACAAATGAGCACAAGGCTCCTGATGAAATATGGCATGCTCAACCCTCATTCATAGATGTTGATTCTGCCTCTGCAACTGATAGAACCACCCCCTGCGCTGGTGAATGGAAGAATGATCCTTCACAGTTTCAACCTAGGATAATTGCTAATGATGCAGCAACCTTGGTTTATAGTGGCAACTCGCCATCTGCCGTATCCCCATCTAGTGGTGCTACTGGTGATGGTAGGGATTCTATCCCCTCAAATTCTCTTTTCAGCAACCAAGATCCTTGGAATTTGCGACATGGCACACAGTTCCCCCCTCCAAGACCTAACAAGGTTCTGATGAACAAAGAAACGTTTATTACTAGGGATGATCGTATTCTCCAACAACCACCAGGCAACTTGAACAAGGATATACCTTTCGAACAAGGAAGGGGCATCAAAGGTGAAATTTTGTTGATTTATGGATTTATTTTTTAGATCATGCTGTACTTTGGATTTGGTCTCTGTTACGTAGTATTGTTTCTGTGCTGACTCTTGAAGGTCCACCAGAGGAAAATATCGGGCAAGAACTTCAGGCTGTTGCTGAGGGTGTGGCAGCTTCAGTTCTTCAGTCATCAGTATCTTCTGACCAGTCAGGTAGTGAGATGGGTGCGTTAGTTCCAGAAGCCAATCGAAGCGAAGTTTTAAATGATGATTTAGAAGTGGGAAGTGCAACTGAAGTGAAGGTGCGGAAGTTTCCTATGCTGTCTTTTCATGTTTGAATATTTTAAAGTGAATCTGCTCACCAGTGGTGTTCTAATCCAGGATGCAAAGACCAACGTCAAGGCCAACATTGGCTTACCAATCTCCGATGGAATTGGTCGATTACAGGGTCGATTACAGGTTTGACGTCTTTTGTTTCAGTTCAAGCATTCTGCTATCTGATCAGCTATTTATAATTGATTGAATTCTTTTTGCAGATAATTAAGAACAGTGATCTTGAAGAGTTGCGGGAACTTGGCTCTGGCACTTTCGGTACAGTGTATCATGGAAAATGGAGGGGTACTGATGTTGCAATCAAACGGATTAACGAGAGGTGTTTTGTTGGGAAGCCATCAGAGCAAGACCAAATGGTTTGTATTCAACTATTCATCTATGTTGATGATCTCTTGTTATTTATGTTTATCATGGTATTTACTTGCTTTTTTCTCCCTTCTGTCGATCTATATTTAATCAGAGAAATGACTTCTGGAATGAGGCAATGAATCTTGCCGACTTACACCATCCAAATGTTGTAGCATTCTATGGTGTTGTTGTGGATGGCCCAGGTGGATCAGTTGCTACAGTCACAGAGTATATGGTAAATGGTTCCTTAAGACAGGCATTCCAAAAAAATGACAGGTAATGCTTTTGGCTTGGCTTTTATTCTCATGTCATTTTCCTGTCCATGATTATATGTTGAAACTGCTTAGTGCTTGGACTTGAACTGTATGTATAATATATCCATGGAGAAGATAGTGATCTGATTTTTTATTAAATTTTTTTTTTTATCAGGATCCTTGATAAGCGTAAGCGTCTCATGATTGCAATGGATGTGGCCTTCGGGATGGAGTACTTGCATGGGAAGAATATAGTACATTTTGACCTAAAAAGCGACAACTTACTAGTCAATCTTCGTGATCCTCACCGACCTATATGTAAGGTAAGTGTTTGGCGCTTTCGGCTCTGCTTATCCATGTTATACTTAGTTATTCTATTATGCGTTAGAAGTGACTTTTAAAAGTGCTTTTGTGTTGATTGTTTTGTGTTTTGTTTTACTATACGTTGATGGCTGAATTTGTTATGATACCATTTCATTTGCATCCATGAAAGAGCAAGTGATGTAGTTTTATTAGCATTATTGAAAAGGTGAGAGTTAAGTTCATTTTTTGCTTGCCACGCTGTTTTGTCACTTCTTTCAATTGTAATTAGCATGTTGTGTGCAGTGTGAGGTGCTGCCTCGGACTGTGGAGGCACCCTGCACATACGATTTTTGATTTTGATGTTTGTGATTGATTAGATTGTCCCTTCAATCCAAAGTGTGGACTTCTAAAATTTTATTTTATTTTATTAAATTTTTTTTTTGTGGTTGATCATTCCACTATTATTTCAATCCAAAATATCAACAACATACAATTGTGAAACTGTATAAAAATATAAGACGTAATCACGTACGCATAATCTTTGTTATATAGTCACAGAAATGGCGAGTTACAGTTCCACTCTTTGTTGTGGGACAAAACATAAGCGGAATTATGATAAAGATTACGGCCTTTTGTCATTTCATTTGGTTATAAAACTAATACTTGTAAACGTGGTGAAAGAATAGAGACAACTTAAAGGAAAATGATTACAGCTCCTGAGGGAAAAAGAAAGGACATCCAAATAATAGATCTCATCTTTCCATCACCCAACACATCTTTTACCACATTCAACCCCCTTCTCGCAAGGAAATCTCTAGTGTGAAGCCTATTCCAAGCAATGTTTTGAAAAAAGTGGTGTACTTACGCCTCAAGGTAAGGTTTTGCAATGCATCAAAGGCTTACATCAAGGCTTAATTGCACCGGAGGCTTACACCTTTGGTGCGCCGCATCGCAGAAGTGTGCAACTTTATTACGTTATAGTTTAAGTACTAGCAAAAAGAGATCTGCAGCTAGTGCAAATGTATACATCATATTTTTATTGTTCACAATGTCTCTCCAGTGAGGAGAAGTGAGAATCTTTAATATGCCCCATGTAAAACCCCATACCCACAATTTTTTTTTAACATCTATCACAGGCGATTTACATCTTTGGCAACTCTCCTAAAGATTTGCCTATCAAATGACCCAAACAAACGTGTGAATGATTTGTCCCAAACCCATTTACCTATCAAAGACAAGTTTGATTTCAAGCCATTGGCAGCAGCCCAAAGCTCGGCCCATTCCACCAAAGAAGTAGGTGTGTGAGCATTAATTCTGAATTCCAAAAAATACATCCTCGAAATAGATTCTTCAACCTGCCTGCACAATACACATCTATTGGGAAGGTTCTTCCCCTGTTATCTACAAAGTTCTCTCATTCAAATTATTCCACAAAAGGAAACAAGCTCTTGGGGGCACATCCTTGAGCCAAATCAACTTGAGGAGCTTGTGCACTCACAATTCGTGGGCAGAGAAAGGGAGGCTTGGTTCGATTACTTTATAACAATCCTTCACCATGAAAGGTTTGTCTTTGCCATCTTATAACCATTTGTCAGACTCCTCATCCAAATAAATGTATCAGTGAGTTGTAGAAGGTTGGCCATTTGAAGAAGTTCCCATCATTAAGGTATCTCCTTAACTGAAAATTTGAGGAAGGTTGAGTGTTGGCTGGGCTATGTGTGGATTTAATTCAATGATGTTTCCTTTCTTGGTATTGCAAGCATTGTAAACAACCAGGAAGGAGATGTGGCTGATCACCCAGTTATTTGTGCTCCCATAATTGGATACGATCACCTTGTGAGCTTTGAAAGAGATGTGGCTCTCCAAGAGAGATCGAAGGTTCGTGATGCGCTTTCATCCATGAGTGATATGGGAATGTGCAAACCAATCTTCTTGAGAAGCAGTGTACTTGGCTGGTATGACTTTCCTCCATAGGTGTCAACCTCTACCTCAAATCCATTTGATGAGGACTTAGTTGAATTCTCTAATTCTTCGAAGCCCTTTGTCCTAGGTTGGCAAAGCTTTTTCCAATTGAGAAGGTGGTATTTTTCGGAGGGAATAGGCAATGGAACATAAAGACAGCATATGGACAGGTATGTTTGCTATAGTGCTCTTGATGAGAGTAGCTCTCCCCTTAGAAATGTATATTTTTTCTCCACGTGCTCAATCTACCATCAATGCGTTCCAATGTTTCTTCCCATACTCTAGTATTCTTTATCGTGCGCCCAAAGAAAGGCCTAAATCAATAGCGATATATATAAACTTTATTGTATTTTCATAGTATTTGTATGTTTGTAGTTAAATATATATTTCTAAAAGGCTTACCCCTTGTGCGTTTGTCTATTGGCAGTCGTGTCACACTTCCGCGTTTGAAACCTCGACTCCAAGCTATCATTCACATAACAGGAAAAAAAACAAGATCGAGGGAGTAGGCTTACATTGCCAAGTAATGAGGAAAATCATGAACACGGTTATGGGTTAAGGCACGAGAAAACATCTCATACAAGGAAGACACTGAAAACACCCCTTTAATGATCTCTAAAAGGAGTCGTCATTCTCAAACAAAATGGTCTTGAAAGAAATGACATTACGACTGTAAAAAAAGAACTAATGTGTGTTTCCCCACACTTCTGTCAATCCAATTCTTAGAGTGGGGCAAATAATCATATCTTGGGGAATTTGACGGAAGTGTGTTAAGCACCTCTTTTATGTTGGTTATGCATCTCCCATATCCACTAGTTGACGTGATTTTCATGGAATTTAGCTGAAATCAAACACAACCTAGACATATAGGGCATAGGCCACTCAACTGAGTCAAGGTCATTAAGATCTCTAGAATGGTGAAGGTTCCCCTCCATCTCTACAAGCTCCAACACCTCACGAACTCTAAATAATCTAGAAAATGAGTTGGTGAAAGGAGTATCCCACACCCATACATTTTGTCAAAACTTCAACCCAACGCCAGAAGTTTCTAGGAATGTGTCTCCTAAGGTCTACATTATGTCTTGGAAACCTCATACCACCCCGCCCGCCCACCCCCCCCCCCCCCCCCCCCCCCCCCCAAAAAAAAATAATAATAAAAAAAATAGATAAATATATATATAAAGTAAAGTAAAAAAAAAAAAACTAACCCTCACCCCATGGAAACTTTTGGAATCATCAGAGACATTTCGAAATTATGGGCAGTGGATTTCATCTTGGTTTCTAATTTTGTCAACAACAAATGAAAAGTTTTCATAGCAAATAATAAAGGAATACCTAACGTTTACGTCTGATATATTTTACAGTCTACCTTCCGGTCTATCCCTATTCAATTCCCAGAAACTACCAATACACTATAAATCTAAGTTTTGTGATTACCAGGCATTTGTTCAAGTCGAATTGCTTTGCTGTGATCCAGTTTCACTTTTGAAATGGGGGCAGAAAAATGCTCACCACTCAGTAGAGCATATTCTCATTAAAACCCGTGATTGTATTATATCATATAACTTGCTTCACATTGCTGACTAAATGCTAACTTTGTTTCATTAAATCTTTGCGACTGATGCAAATATGAATGATCGCTCGATGTAATTTTATATGAGATTGCTTTACCTATTACCTGCTATTTGTAATTGTAGGCTCATGTTGCATATTAATAGAATAATGTGTATACAAAGTTGACGTACAAAACGTCAGGATACAATTGACCTGGGACTGGATACCCGCCAAAGGTGCGATGGCTTAGTGGTTGAGCAGTGGCAGATGGTATCACTAGGTAACAGGGTCGAACCCAGCCAGCGGCATCTGGGGTGGGAGGGGTTAAGGGATAAAAAAAAAGCAAAAAAAAAGTATTGGATACCCGTAATATTATAAATACAGGTCAATTTATTTTCCTTAAGGATGTGTTTCACGCTCATATTTGGCGGTGCATCTCTTTGCAATATCTGCATTGTGGTATCATTTGGGGCATTCTACTTGCGGTCAAAATTTTCACCTTCTTGTTCTGATTCCAGGTTGGTGATCTGGGCCTATCGAAAGTGAAATGTCAAACACTAATCTCAGGTGGTGTTCGTGGAACTCTTCCATGGATGGCTCCAGAGCTTTTAAATGGAAGTAGCAACCTGGTCTCTGAAAAGGTCTGTGCTTATACACACCCTTTCTAAGTTAATTTAGACAGTCCTCATTCATATGGTTATGTTTCACATATCGTAGGTTCCGATCACTTTTCTCTTCCATTAACGTTGATGTTTCTTATTTAATTTCAGGTTGATGTCTTTTCATTTGGTATTGTGATGTGGGAACTCTTGACCAGAGACGAACCATATGCAGACTTGCATTATGGTGCCATAATTGGTAATGTTACACTAGTGCCATCAAGATACTATGTTTACTTTTATCAGATTCACAATTCCTGTTCCTGAGTACTGAATTTTATTAAAACAGGTGGCATTGTAAGCAACACCTTGCGGCCACATGTGCCCGAATCTTGTGACCCAGAGTGGAGGTCTCTAATGGAGAGGTGTTGGTCTGCTGACCCACCGGAGAGACCGAGTTTCACAGAAATTGTAAATCAGTTGCGTTCTATGGCAGCTTCTCTTCCTCAAAAGGGACAAGGTCAACAAGGAGGTGCGCCACTAAAATAATGACTTGAAAGCAATTACCACCTCTAGAATTTGAGGTCTCCCTCGTATAGACTCATTAAAGGGTAAATATTTGTCTTGCTCAAAATGCAACTGGTTTTGGATAGAAGCTGTTTCTTCTTGATTCTGCTTCTGTTTAATGAAACCATTTATACCTGTGAAGAGCGAAGTGTTTACTGACCCTTTCAGTTTTGTTCTTTTTACCCTTCAAAGTAAGTGGTGATTTACATTGGATCATTGATATGAGGAGCTCATCAAAATAATAAAGTAGAAACGAGTAAACTTCTAGGATAGAGATTTTTTGTGTTGATATTAATTGTAATTTTAGTGATCCTTCTTGTTCAATCGTGGCGTCGGAGAGGTAGTAGTACTCTGTATTGTAGGTGTTGATCTTAATGTGTGCTTTCTTGGGAAGTTCCTTGCATGTTAACATTGGCATCGTAAAATTGATTTGCAAGGTGGTATTTATTATTATTATTATTATTATTTTTATTTTGTTGTCTCCATAAGTTATCCTGTTCTTGTTGTGGGTTGAGAAATGAAACCTTTGTAGAAGAAATGGTTATGCTCCTATCATCATTCCCCAATTCTAGGCAGTCAGACTTTATAGTCACTTTTTAGCTAGATTTTGAGTTATTTTACGTTTTTATCTTTTTTATAGATAATGTTTATGATTGTGTTTTAAAGAGAATGAGTAAAAGTGTAAAAAAAGCCTAAGCCTGACAAAAAAATGACTTTAAAGTCTGGCTGTCTAGACAAATTCATCATCATTTCACTTGACGAATTCATGGCTTCGGGTATATTTTTAATACCCAACTATTTCCCAAAATTGAAGTGGGTATTTAACCTAAGCGTTGCCCATTACCCAATTATCTAAGCTCGTCTCAGCTTGCTAACCCAAAGGCGGTATGACTTGCAGCCCTAAAAGTTTAGATCAAGGAGATGATTATTTGTCGTTCTCATTTATGTAATCTGTACACTTTACTATTATAAGTGAAATGTCTTTGATTCTAACTTTTTGATTTTTCATTTGGCTCTTTCAATTTCTTAATAAGTACAAGCAAAACTAGCTATTCCAAACATTGGTTAACTATAGTTACATTCCTAATGTAATTTAGTTAACATTCAAATTATCTATAAATTACAAATAGGCCTTTACATATACTTTTTATATTTTCCAATTATCTATAAATTATGAGAGTGAGTCTAGCCAGTCAAGTTTGGTAGCATTTTTTTGTTAAGTTGCGATTTTTTTTTAATTTTTTTTTTTACCTTTTCTTTTTAAAGAGTAAGTTTAGGGAGTCATTTTTGAGCCAGATTTTGATTTTTTTTTACACTTTTACCCCTTATATTTAAAACGCAATCAGAAACACCATCAATAGAAGAGGTAGAAGTGTCAAAAAAATTCCAACCTGGCTCAAATGGCTCCCAAACCTCGCTCTAAAACAATATCTATATAAGGGGTAGAAATGTAAAAAAATCAAAACTTGGCTCAAAAGTGGCTACCAAACTTGGCTGGCTAGAATTGTTGAAATTATAAATGTCTTTACATGTATTTTTTTTAGCCCAAATTCTAGAGAGCTAGGGCTACCAACCATTTTTTTGTCAGAGTTAGGGCTCTTTACATTTCTACCTATTTTATAATTGATGTTTGTGATTGTGTTTTAAAGAGAATGAGTAAAAAAGTAAAAGAGCCCAATCCTGGGAAAAAAAAATAGTTGGTTGCCCTGGCTGTCTAGATTTACTCATTTTTTAGATTTTCCATATTGACCTTTACATTTAATGTTTTTACAAAAAAAAAAAAAAAAAAAGTCGCTCTCAAACATTAATTAATTATAACAAGTCTCTAAAATAATTTATTCGAAGCCTTTCAGTTATCTATAAACTATAAATAAACCCTTACAATAGTGAGATAGTTTTTATTGGATCCCAAAACTCTCAATTTTTTTGAAAGGTGAGATAAATTTTATCGAATCCCAACACCATTAAACGTCTGCCTTTAAGAGGATTCGAACCTTAAACTTGTGATACCAAACCATTAAACGCCAGCCTCCAAGAGGATTTGAATCCTAAACTTGTGATATCATTCATCACAAGTCTCTTAGCTAAGCTATTACCCCATTGGCGTACATTTTCTTGTGTTATTGATTTTATCTTATTTCGTCTCTTTGTGAATGATTTCTTTAGCTCTCTTGATGGGTTATTGAAGATGAAGCATCTGATAGTCCCATTAACCTGGGCAATCTATTATTCCAAAACATAAAACATTAAGAAAAAAATAATCCTCTGTTATCATGATGACGCTGTCACGTTTAAATGATTAACTTCAAATCAAGATCTGATTAAATTCAAACTCTTTATCCCTTCTTTTTAAAACACAACCACAAACATCATCTATAGAAGGAGAAGTAAGTCTAGCCAGCCTTGTTTGGTAGCATTTTCTTAACACTTTTTACTCATTCTCTTTAAAACACAACCACAAACACTATCTAATAAAAAATGGTATAAATATAAAATAACAAAAAAAAAAGCCAAGAAAATGCTAGCAAACAAGGCTGACTAGAACTGTTGATAGAAGGAGTAGAAGTGTTAAAATAATTGTTGAGTGTTGTGGGTTTATTGATGAAAAACAAAATCATAGCTTCTGGATTTGGAAGCGTAGATTACGGGAAGATCAGTAGTTCATCAGTGAATTAGGAGCGCGTCTAGAGAGCCAAGCCCCTAGCGCCAAGGGAGGCTCTCTGACACGTTTTTATGAGAAAAAAAAGAGATCTAAATATTGAGTTCTTGAGGATAACCCTTCATTAATAGGCCTTGAAGAATATCATTAACAGGCCTAGAGAGACTTCCTGACACTCTCCTAGCACTAGGGGCCTCGCTCACTAAAATTTTTTGCGAATTAGAGTTTGCGTAGTGCTATACTATATATTGCACTTCAAATCTGCAAATTTTCCACTTCCGTGCTTTAAGTTTGGGACATAATTCCACCATCTTATCACAATTGATACTCTCTATGTAGATATAGATATAGGTTCTGAGTTCATTTCATTTCAAGCAGCCCCAATTCTACGATACCTAGTATTGTGCCTGGTGGTACCAGGCACCGTAGTCGTGCTCTTTCAAGTAGTCCATGTTATGAACCAGAGGTCTAACTCATGTCGCTCTCACTCATCTTTCCTGGGGGGTTATTCATTTCACTCACTTAAGTCAGTCGTCATAGTCTTTAGATCTGATCTGAACTCTTTGTATCTCCACTTTGAGTTTTTCTAAAGAGCCTGGCCAAGCAAACCAGGCCCGCGCCATGCCTAGCCCAATACCGTTCATCATCCTAGAGATTCACATCTCGAGGATGATGGTCGGTATTGGACTAGGCCTGGCTTTCTAGAATTTCTGCTCCACTTTAGATGAGCAAAGGCAACGACTACTCCACACCACCAAGAGTACTGACCCACACCATCAAATTAACTTTTTCTCTCTCACACCATCTACTTTATTTCCCACACCATTAATAAAAACTCAAAATTTTAAATTTCCTCTCATTTCTTCATCTTCTTTTCTTCTCCTCCTTCTCTCTCTCTTATCATCACCACTGCCACTTCTCTCCCTACCGCCACCGCCACCGCCACCTTTCTCCCTCTTTTCTCCATCAAGCACCACCACCACCCCACCACCTCTCTCACTCTCTTTGTCTCTGAAAACAGGGTACTATCCCTGACTTTGGTTCAACTTATATACTCGATCGAGACCGATTCTCAAGTTCATAAAAAACACAAAAATTGTAGCACTCTGAGTTATCTAATAAACACAATTTGAATCACTTAAAAATGTTTTTAAATGAGCAAATTACTAAAGTTGCGCAATGAAAATGGGGTAACATCCATGACTTTCGGCCAACTTATATACTCGATCGAGACTGATTCTCAAGCTGATCAAAACACAAAAATTGTAGTACTCTGAGTTATCTAATAAACACAATTTCAATCACTTGAAAATGTTTTGAAATGAGAAAATTATGGCCATTTTACTAAAGTCACGCAAATCTGTAAAAAAAAAAAGTATGTTTTCACCCATTCACAATAAGCAATGCAAGGATTGGGCGAAACTTCGCCCAGACCAATGCGAGGATTGGGAGAAACTTGGCATTGGTCTGGGCAAAGTTTTTCATAATCTTCGCATTTCCCAATCAGCTTGAGAATCGGTCTCGATCAAGCACATAAGTTGGCCGAAAATCAGGGACACTACACCATTTTCATTGCGAGACAAATTTGCGCGACTTTAGTAAAATGAACATAAATTGCTCATTTCAAAACATTTTCAAGTGATTTAAGTTGTGTTTATTAGATAACTCAGATTACTACAATTTTCATGTTTTGATAAACTTGAGAATCAGTATTAATTGAGGGTTTAAATTGGTCAAAAGTTACCATGTTTTTATGTTAGTGTTTTTTTCAAAAACAAATTTTTGGGTGGTGTGTGTTAGTAGGAAAAAAATAAAATAGAAAGTACATGGTGGTGTGGAGTAGTCGTTTCCATGAGCAAATCTCCTATGCTAAATGATGAGACATCAAGCAGTCACCCAATTACAGCCATACACGTGACATAAGCCAATCCTAATACAGTGAGGCCTCAACGCCGCAATCTCGAGCTGGCTCAAGTAAAGTCAAATTCAGACTTAGCCAAATCACCGTTTAGCCTGTAGTCAGGTGCTCAAGCTCAGATCATGCGAGTCCAACATGGTGTAAATGTTGGAGCTTGACACAGGACAATAAGGCTTGAACGTAGATCTTTGGGCTGCCACAAGTCTAAGGTCTATCTCGTACAACTCTTGATCCAAACAAGTATTGGGTCTCAAACAGAACCAAGTTAATGCAACCCAGTCTGGGACGAATAAGATCATCAACAAGATCTTATCCCTCCATCACGCCTTGATGATAAGGTCAATGAATGAATGAAATATTCACTATATAAGGTAAAAAATGGATGAGAAAGATATGCACTATCAATCTAATTTACACTCTAAATCCATCATTAATCAGTCACCTGACTTTAGCATCAGAGTGCCTTCGGCCACCACAACAGTAGTCCTTAGCTCATTATTGTTCATATTTGCAGGTCAAGAATCGATCATAACAAATTTGAACGCATCACTGACAATAATAACAACGCTCTCCTAATCTTTAGTCTCTCCTTTAGTTTAAACTTTTATGGTTAACTTTCACCTAGGTCCATTGAAAATGGCTACAATGATGTTTTTGATATCCTACAACAAAATTTGGTTTTTAGAGTAACTATCATGTACAAGTTTTCTACTTATCTAAATTGCATAACTCATCCTTCCCAACTGAATAGTATTATGTCTTCAACCAAAACTTTACTTTTTGATTTTGCCCTCCCAACTCTATGGTATTTACAACTAAAAATCAATAGGTCAGTAAAAGTCACAAGGGGTATTTGTGTCATTCTAATTAAAAAAACTGTTATATGTTTTACCATTTTACCCTCCCAAGCTAAACTATTTACAATCAAAACTAGCCCATGTAAACATTCATTAATTATACATATGCCCCAAATATAATTTATTTGAAGCCTTTCAATTATCAATAAATTATAAAAAGACTCTTACATTTAACTTTTGGATTTCTCATTTTGCCATCCACATTTCATACTTTTACAATCAAAATCAGTCACTCTCAAACATTGATTAATTATACATATGCCTCTAGCATAAATTATTTCAATGCCCTCATTTATTTATAAACTATACATAGGCTATTAAAATTATATAATTATTTTGTTTAAAAATTTAGTGCACGTAGAGTGCGTCGACACCCTAATACTAACTAATCATGCAACATCATAAGCAAATTATTACTCAATATTATCACATAGTTATGCCAAAACTCCACTATGAATTTGAGAAACAATTGTTCATTTTTCATTTTTTTTCGTTAAACCATTGCATTCCAAAATAACTAAGAAATATTACATCATTGTCTACCTGCCGAAGTAGCTAAATTGTGGGCATTTGAGTTAAGTTCTTGATTAATAAAGTTACAATACCAAAAGTGCTGATTAGAAAACAAACACCTAATATTGCAAATGATAGGGCGCCACACCCAGCATGTGGCCAAAAGAGAGGGTTGTAGATCCTGTTTCAAAATAGAGTTAAGCACGTCTGAATCTATTAGGAGTAGACCTGATCTCCATTGTTTTGCTTATATCAACATGAGCGTCGTCTCGGCTGCAAGACACTCTGCCATGGTGCTGTCTAGGATCTTCCCAGCAATCGGACTAGCAACTGTAGCCAAAACATCCCCTTGTAGGTTTATCACAAAAATTTCCATAATACCCTATTGTGAATCAGGAAAGAAATTGCATCATAAAAGACTATGATCATGTTTGAGTGTAGTGGGTGAGGGAAGGAAAACATGTGACGTCTGTGAAAGTGATAGAATGGGTTCTAGCACAATGTATTTGTTCTTGAATAAGGCAAACCCGAGTACTTTCTTCTTTGTTGAGTGGTCCATAGAGAGGTTGTATAACGGTGTTGTTCGGGGACAGGGTTTGGGGATTATTGTAAGAATTAGCCAAGGCTTCATGAAACTGGATAGTCTTCCCTGGGAAAAAGATGGGATCAGATAACCATTGTTTATACCAAGTCTGCCAGAGATTGTGAAATTTACTCAGAAAGGTGTTTGGACAAAACTTGATATTTTTTAAGATACAGTCATTTTGGGTTCTCCAAATGGTTTGTATGAACAGAACAAATTGGGATAGCAATTGATCCTTGTCAAGTAGTCTAGTGTTGGTTATTTTCCACATGTAATTGAAGAACTTTGGGATATCAGGATGATGAAAGTATTGAGCTAGCCAGTCAATTGGAATGGGAGAAATCCTCCAAAGTCAATGGGTAACTGGGCATTGAAAGAACAAGTGAGAAACGTCTTCCTGATGATTTTCACATAAGGGCAAACATTATCAACCGGAGTATGTAATCTAACCAGATTAGATCTAGTGAGAATGATATTCCTGGCAGTTTTCCTTACTAAGAGTAAAGCTGAGGGAGGGGCTTTGATTCTTCAAAGATCAGTGAAATTTTTTTTATCCAGCCCCTGATGACTAGGGTTCGATGAAGAGGTAACCAAACTTTCATTGGAAAAACCTTAGTTGCACTTTTGACCGAAAAAAGATCGTTTATTTCTGGAATCCAGATAAGAGAATCTAGAAAGTTCGAATTCCTGAGGTTGATATTCAAGATATCATTGACAACTGGGGTAGGAAAGAGGTTACAAATCAGCGAGTAATTCCAACAGATATTGTGATTTGTTGGATACTGCCATGGATCCTAGATTGACTTAAGGAGGTTTTGTAGATTTTGATCCAGGAGACAATTTTTGAGGAGAATATCCGATTTAACCCAACAGTCTTTCCAGACATCAATGTTATGGCCAGATCTGATTTGCCAGACCATCAGGTGTTTAATTTTGTGAAGAGCTGTGATATTGCCTCTCTAGGCAAAAGAAGCAATAGAAGGGGCTGTAGACACCTAAGAGATACTCTTGTTTCTGAAGTACAGTGTTTTTAGCTGACGAGCTCGATGAGTAAGAAGTGAAGAGATGATTTGCCACATGCTTTTGGCTAAGAGAACGAGGTTCACTACAACAAAAATCCTCATTTATAGCATGCCAAAAACGCTATAATAGGATATGATAGCGTTAAATGACATGTTGTGACAACCCCTGTTATTAAAAGTCTGGCATCTATAATAGCGTTTTTTGGGTGCTACTAAAAGTGCACTTTTAATAGCGTTTTTAGATGCTGTTGTAACACTTTCAATAGCGTTAAAAAACATGTTGTTGTTAATGTAATCAAAAAAACTTTGAGTAAAAATTAGTCCCCTTTCCTAAAATTCAAACCTGAGATTATTTTTCTATCCGAAACAAAAGCCACGATAGCCAAAATGGATCGTTTACAGCGGAGAATAAGCTTCAAACACGAAGCGACAGTATCGGCAACATGTCTTTTAGGCGGGCTAGATTTATTTTGGAAAGAATGTATTAATCTTACAATCATTTCGTCATGTAAATATTACTTTTCTTGCACCATAGACTGTTATTATACTTCAACTCCTTGGTCTATTATTTTTGTTTACAGAGAACCTAACCCGCCCCTCCGTACTCCTTTTTGGGATACTCTGTCACAACTATATAACACCCACTCGGACCCCACTCTTATTATGGGGGATTAGAATGTTATACTCAATCTTGAAGACAAAATTGGTGGTAGACACACCACTACCTCCCAGGTCAGGCACCTCAGGAATTTCATGGACACTCATGATCTGCTTGACTTCCCACTGAATGGTTTCGAGTTTACTTGGAACAACAAAATAAATGACCACAATGGCATCAAAGCTAAACTTGATCGAGTTCTAATATTCACTGAATGGATAAATCTTTTCCCTTTCTTTGTGGCCCGCTCCATTCATACTTCATCTTCAGACCATCGTACTATCACCATCCAGCTTGTCTCAAACACACCATTAGGACCTAAACCATTCAGATTCTTCCATATGTGGACCAGAGATCCGCGATGCCCACATCTGGTTAATTCTTCTTGGTCTCCTTGCCAGCACAACAACCCAGGTCACAACTTCCATCTGAAAACAAAAAGACTTAGTCACTCCCTTACTAGATGGAATAAAATTGACTTTAGAAATATTAACACTAATATCAAGGAAAGCATGATCGCTTTTGACAAGGCCCAAAATGCTACCCTCTCCACGGATATTGCGAATGCCATTTCTGTCCTTGAAAACCGACTTATTGAATTGTATCACCGGGACAAACTCTTCTAGCGGAACAAGTCGGGCGAATCATGGCTTAAATATGACAATAGAAATACCAAATTCTTCCACCTGGCCTCATTGTTTCGTAGGAAACATAACTTGATTATGCGTCTCTGCGACAATAATAACTAATGGCATTCCACCAACTCCTTTATGGGCTTAGTCCTAACAAATTATTTTGAATCTATTTTTCAGTCCTCAAACTTGGATCCTTGCCCTGAAGTTGAGACCTTGTTCCCTCCCATCATAACGACACAGGACAATGAAAATCTTCTAGCCATTCCCACGAAAAAGGAAATCAAAGATACCATCTTTTTCATGGGTGGTTGCAAAGCTTCAGGTCCTGATGGTTTTCACGCCTTTTTTCCAACATTATTGGGACACGGTCAAACATGATTTGATCAAGGTAGTGACTGATTTTTTTACTACTCACCACTTGGATCCTAAACTTAATGAGACCTTCATAGCACTAATCCCAAAACTCTGAATAAGTTCAGACCCATTGGATTTTGTAATGTTATCTACAAAATCATCTCCAAATCCCAGCTAATAGATTTAAACCTCTTTTGGATAACATTATCTCCCCTAATGAGGGCGCTTTCCTAAAAGGCCAATCCATCACAGACAATCTAGCACTAGCCCATGAAATTTTTTTTTTTTTCAAATGAAGCATTGTCGCAAAAAAAAAAGGCTGAATGACAATCAAAATTGATATGGTCAAAGCTTATGACAGGGTGGAATGGTCATTTCTCTTCCAGATTTTGAAGCACATTGGGTTCTCAGAGGGATGGATCCAAGTGATTTCTCAATGTGTTTCCACTTATTCTCTCTGTGTCCTTCTAAATGGTAGCCCTCTCCAAAGTTTTTCCCCTTCCCGGGGTCTTAGACAAGGGGACCCACTCTCTCCCTACCTTTTCATTCTCATTGCTGAGACACTCTCTAGAAAGCTAGCTCAGAAAGAAGCCAACAATGTGATCAAAGGTATAAGCATTCGAAGACATTCACCTTCAATCAGCCATTTGCTTTACGCAGATGATCTTATGCTTTTCTGTAGAGTATCTCTGTCTGAAGCCCACGCTGTTAAAAACATCATCTCCTCTTACTGCTCAGCCTTCGGCCAAGTGGTAAACTACGACAAATCGTCCGTCTTTTAAAGCTCGAATGTTCATAATAGACATGCTAAAATGATCAATAGGATCTTCGGGCCAAAATTATACAACCCTAAGAATAAATACCTTAGATCGCCTCTACTTCTTTCAAAACGAAAAGTCTCTGATTTTCAATTCTTGATTAACAAAATCAATTCCAAATTGTCCTATTGGAAAGCTAAAATCTCGTCACAAGCAGGACACACAGTTATGATCAAAGCAATCATCAACTCCATCCCAGTCTATATAATGCAAACTTTTCTTCTTCCATGTTCGATTACCACAAAACTAGACACCATTACTCGAAACTTTTGGTGGAACAGGACGGACGAAAGCAAAGCCAAACACTTGTGTTCCTAAAACCGGATCACCCTTCCTCGACATTTTGGGGGTCTGAATATCCCGACAATCCAACTCAAAGCTTATACTGGTATAACAAAATCTCTTTCAAATCTCCCACACATCAGCCCCCGCCTATTTTGCCCGGAGAGGCAACCTCACTATTCTATAAAAAATAATGAAACACCATCTTCTCTGGCAAATCGATCAGGTGACACAATTGATCTTTGGAGGGACTGATGAGTCAAACCAGGTTTCATTTTAGCTGATTGCCTCGCTTTCGGGTCTGAAAGACAAGAGTCTCCCCTTGCCGAGATCTCGGATCTCTGGACTCCCACCTCAAACCGAGGTCCTCTCTGGAACTCCAATATCATTATCTCCTTATTCCCCCAGCCGGTTGCGATGGACATCCTTGACATCACTATCCAATCATATAGTGAATCTGACAATCGTATCTGGAAATTTGATAACCGAGGCATTTTCTCAGTCAAGAGCGTTACCAAAGCATTTTTCAAGAAGACTCTTGACTCTTCCCCCTCGACCCACAATACACCCAGATTGCCGGCTAAACTCTATCAGGAACTTTGGCGACTAAAAGCCCCTACCCGTGCCATCTTTACTCTGTGGAAAATTACACAAGACTTGCTTTTCACTATGTCGAACCTGCACAGAATTCATATGTCAGTTGACAACTAGTGTGTTTTTTGTCACGGCCATCAAGAGGACGCTTTGCATTTTTTTTTTCGTTGTCCCGTCATCTCTCGCCTTTGGCAACTTTCTCCAACTCCTATTATTTGGGCAAATGTCGCCCTCTCCACAAATGTTATGATTTTTATGTGGGCGATAGGCAAAGCACATCCCAACGCCAAAGATGAAATATTATCCTAGTTCACTGTGGTCATCCATACAATTTGGCATATGCACAACAATATCATTTTCAAAAAATCTCGGTTCACCATTTCACAATTTCTCGCCTATTTCAACAACACTTGGTCTACTTGGAAGAAACAATGGTTCGAGCCCCCCCCCCCCTCCCATCATAACCAAAACACACTTGACCCAGTTTCACAGCTCCACATCATTGAAACAACCGTTACAGATAAACACCCTAGCTTAAACTGTATTTCAAACAACCAGGCATCCTCAATTAGACCCCCAATGGATCAAACTAGTCCCAACTCTGAAAATCGTTCCCCAAGATTGGCTATAATTCACTCACAAATCCAAGCAGCCAGAAACCATAGACTTAATTCCTCAACAACTTACCTTCGATCATGTCCCATTGTTCTTAACCCTGGTATGATTATTGTCACTTATGATGCTAGTTTTTTTTTTTGCCTCTTCTAAAAAAGAAGCTATTGGTATTTTGGCTATGGATGACTGTGGCAGAGTTTTAGCTAAGATTGCATCAACAATCTTAGGGAAAGTTTTTGATAGCACTATGGCAGAGTGTTTTGCAACAGAGGCGACACTTTTGCTTATTCAATCACATCAATGGCAAACATGCTTCTTGTTGGGGGATTCAGGTTATCTCATTACCATACTAAATGATAAGAACCAGGACGACCAAACAAACATGTGTTGGATGTGGCGCCCGCTAATTAGTAGTGTTAAAAACTTAATTGTTGTCAATTGTAATTGGTATTTTAACTTTATTCCTCGCGAGCTCAATTCTGAAGCTCATGAGTTAGCTACTCTTGTTGGATGTATGTTTTTCTCGTACCTTAATATATTATGCTATACTCTTTAATAAAAAAAAAGGACTCAAATTTAGTCACACTTATATACAAATTTGGGTTTAGACCCATATATGTATTTAAGTAAATTTAATTGACCTCAAAATCGATTAAATTCATTCCAAAACTTTAAAAAGTCTTCAAATGCTTAGCCTTCGCAAATGTTTGGGCAACAATGCAAAATACTCTGTTGCTACTCTTGTTGGTTGTTTTTAAAAAGAAAAGAAAATGTTGCAACAACCTGCTGTTGAGAATAAAAGATAGGGGAAAAAAAGAAGAATAATAAGGCGAGGGTGGTGCAAGGTGAGGCGGCAACGAACGTTGCTTGCTTATTGTTGGGAAGAGATTACTAAGGGAAAAAGGAGGAAATGATGGAAAAAAGAGCTTTATTGTGATGTTTTTTAATAGGTAAAAAAACATAGGGAATGGTGGTGATAAAAAGGGAAAATTATAGTGTCAAATAGTATTAGTTATTATAATTTTCAAATGTGTCCCAAAGTAAAGAAGATATTATCAACAAAATCTTCAAAATATACAATTACACATGCACTTCTTTCTTTCTTGTTCTTTGTTAACACACAAGTAGGGGTGGGCATCTCATCCTGCGATCTCGGTTTTATCGCGTCCGATTTTTTTGGGGTCATTTTAGGATTGATCAAACCCGTCTCGATCTCGTCATGTCCTGATTGATAGTGGGATGAAAATTTTCATTTCCATCCATCCCGTCTCGAACTTATTTATTTAATATTTAATGTAATTTATTGTACGTCACTTGTAAATTTTTATTCATTTTTTTTAATTCATTTTGTGGTGAGATATTGAAATATTAGTAAAAGTCCTGAATAATCATTCTTGAAAAATATCCAACCTATGAGCACAGTACAAATGCCAAAATATACTTGGCGTATAGCAAAATTGTCCAACATTGACGTTCAGCACCTAAAACAAACACATTTTAATTTTACAATTTCTAATTAGCTGAGAATTCAAAAGCAAAATAAATAATTCATTTAGAAACTCGTGCAAAACTTCATTTAACTCCACCCAAATCTACGGAAACCCAAGATGAGAAAACAGACATAGGGATACCAGAAGCCAAAAAGTGGGAAAGAAGAAGGAAAGATGGGAAGTCTAAAGCCAGAAGAGAAGAAGAAACCAAGATTTCTGTGTCTCCATGGGTTCAGAACGAGTGGTGAAATCATGAGAAAGCAAATATGGAAATGGGATAAGTCAGTTTTGGAAAAGATGGATCTTGTGTTCCTTGATGCCCCTTTTCCTGCTGAGGGACCTTCTGAAGTTGAAGGCATCTTTGATCCTCCTTATTATGAGTGGTTCCAATTCAACAAAGTAACTAAATCTCTACTCTATTTGTTGTTTTTAAGTTTTCTTTATTCAAAATTCAACTCAATAATATTATGAGATGATGAAACAGGAATTCAAAGAATACAAGAACATGGATGAGTGCTTCTCTTATATTGAAGATTACATGCTGAAGCAAGGCCCCTTTGATGGTCTTGTTGGCTTCTCTCGGGTTTTTTTTTCTTCTTTTTTCAAATTTTTTTTTTTTTTTAAAACCAAATTAATCATTTCATTTTGTATGTGATGATGAAACTGCAGGGTGCGACTCTGTCGGCGGCTATGCCGGGACTGCAAGCTAAGGTATACAATACAATGTTTGTTTGTTTCAAAAATTCAAAATCGAAGAGGTTGGTTCGATTTTCGGTTTCTATGTTATTTTAACGTACAAAAATTGAACCGATCAAGTATATAATAAATATTATATATTTTATATAAAATAATATAATATGTGTAAAATAGTCGGTTGGTTTAGGTTTTTTTTTATTTTAGTTGGTTCGATTACGGTTTGTATAAATTAGAATATGTTCGATTTCGATTTGAAAATTTTGAAATCGACCAAAGTCTTGGTTCGGTTTTCAACCCTAATAAAAATGTTAGATAATAAGATGTTGTTTGTTTGGTTTATTTATTTAGCGTCATGCTAGGGAACTAGGTTCTACAATCAATCAGGATAATGTGGCGTGATCAGAAGAGGTTTTATAAATCTCGAGATACGTATAAACATTTTTATCATTCTTCCAAGATCATGCCACATCGTCCTGGTTGCAAAAATCTGATTATTCCCTAATATTATTGATTTATTTATTGTTATTACAGGGTGTAGCTTTAACGAAAATTCCTAAAATAAAGTTTTTAATTATAATTGGAGGGGCAAAGTTTGCTTCTCAAGCCTTGGCGGAGAAAGCCTATGACAAGGCTCCCTTCGACTTGCCAACTCTCCACTTTTTAGGTATGTTTTTGGTCTTTTCATTTTTGCTGCAATTGTTGTAATTCTTTGCTTCAATTTTGGTTTAATGGGAGGGACAATTTTTTTTTTTTTTTTTTTGAATGATGTTGCAGGTGAGAATGACTTCTTGAGGCCTCAAGGGATTAAACTCTTGGAAGTATTTGTTGACCCATTTGTCATTCATCATCCCAAAGGCCACACAATACCTAGACTTGGTAATCATTTTAAAGTAACTCACCATCTCAATAATAAAGTTAGGGTTTGTTTAGTTGCATGAAAAATAGACATGAAAATTGAAACCGTTTTCGTTAATCCAATTTCGAGGCTTCTCCTCGGATTTGAATTTCCTTGAGTAGTGGGAAACCAGTCTTGTGAATAATCAATTTTCTGTTAGTAAATATGCAACCAAATAGCGAAAATTTGCATAACAAGGAAAATGGATTCCATTGCCCAAGAAAAATGGCCAACCAAACATACCCGTAATTTAGATTATTATTGGTCAATCTAGAAGTTGCCTTTGTGATAATCTTATTTTTATTGAAGGAGTTTTGTACCCCAATGATCTATCTATCTCTATCTATCAAAGTGTTTTGTTTTGTTATTATTGATTCAGATGAGAAGAGCCTAGAGATTATGAACAAATTCTTGGAAAAGGTTCAGACAACACTATCACTGTCAGAGCCAATTTCTGTAGAGGAAAACAAGGAATGGTAATTTTCCTATATTATTGATATCAAACACATATTGTTATGTATCTTGTTATATTTGTGGCTAAATAGATGACCCCGATTTGAGATTATTTTAGCGCCAGAGATGGACTGTATTTGAGTAAGGTTATTAATATTCAATGCCATGAGCCTTCTGTGTGTTTTTGGACATAAAATTACTTTAAGGTATCCTGCATAAGGACCCAGCCCTGGGAGCATGCCATTAATGTCCGGCTCAGGCCATGCAAAAAAATCCTATTGTAGGGGAACCTGAGTTATGGGCAGTTTGAGTTTATAACTTTAGCAAATTTTTTTAGCAACATGATTGGGTTTTGATTAGGTAAGACCATTGTAGTTAAGGCGTTGAGGCGAAGGCAAGGCGGACGGGCTTGAAAACGCCTCAGGCTTGAGGCGTGAGGCTAGGCGGACGCCTCACTTCACTGAGGTGGTCTTAACATTTTATGAAGGTTTTTTTTTATAATAAATTGAAACATATAAACATAGTAGTATACATTGTCATTTTGATAAATATCATAAGCAAATATGTATAAAAAGTAACACAACTACCTAGAATCGAAACATTTTTTAAAGATTTTTTTATAATAAATTAAAACATATCAGCATAGTAGTATACATCATCATTTTGATAAGTATATAAGCAAATATGTACAAAAAGTGACACAACTACCTAGAATCGAAATGAAAATATAATAAAGTTGCATAGCATAGCGAAAAGATGCACTACATAAGTGTCGAGTAATTTGCAAATATCCACTAAATTATTAAAAATCAATAATCTTGAAAGAATAGAAAACTTAAGAATATTGAACATTTGTTAGAAGAAATTGTTGGAATAGTTGGTAAAAATCCATAAGTATAATCACTATTGGTATTCCAAAAGCATAAAAATCATTTAACTAAGCTATGAAAAATCAAGATTGATGTTGATCACAGATTTGATCAAAACAAAGTATGTTTTCTCCCAAAAACTATAAAAAGTCTGAAATTTATCAAAACTTAAAAACGTATTATCTTGTTTTTATCAAATTGATCAAATATTACACCAAGAAACATAAAATCTTATTATAGAGTGGGTTGCAACCTTTTTTTGCTGCAATTAGGCTGCAAATGGGCTGAAATTGGGCTGACTACAACCAATTTTTGGGTTGAGGTAGTGAGGCGGTCCGAGGCGGACGCCTAATTTCACTGCACCGCATTGCCTCAATTTGAGGCAGAATTTTTTAAAAACGCCTTGAGGCGCGCCTCAGGCCTGCCTAGGCGGTCGCCTTGACTACACTGGGTAAGACTTGTGTTTAGTCTATAGTAAGTCCAAGGTTCAAGTCATAAGTTCATGGTTTGAGCCTATAAGGTCTCCTATTATATGAAGTGCCACATTATTTTTCGGGCATCCCATCTCGCGATTTCGATCCCGTCTCATCCCGATTTTGTCGGGTTAATTTTGGGATTGATCAAACCCATTTTAATCTTGTCTTGTCTCGATCTAGAGTGGGATGGGATCAAGATGGAGATTTTCCTATTCTTCTAGAAAATGAGAGTATATTCTTCTTAGTGATATGCAGGATAGTAGGCAGAAGTATGTTGATGCAGTGAATGGGGTGGTTTCGGAGTGTTGAAAAACATAGTGCAAAACAAATTGAAAACAAAGATCTAGAAACAAAGGAACAGAACATACCTGCTGGAACTTGATAGAATATGCTGGAGATTGGCTTGTCGGCAGTGGATCTTGGCTGGACATGACTGGAATTTGCTGGATTGTGGCTGAAATTGGCTGACAGTAGAAGATGACTAAGATAAACAGCTGGAAGAGAAGGGAGAAAAAGGGGGTGGAAGGGTTTCCAACACTGCTTCTTCACACTATAAAAGAAGAAGGGGTTTCCCTCTTCTTCATCCATCCTCAATCGATTGATTGTGTGAAGAGTTAGGGTTTGTTATTCCCTTTTGTGGCTTGTGAGGATCTATGAGAGATATGAAGATATGTGTTTGTGCGGAGAGAGACCGTGTTTGTGTATGTGATATACGTACCCCCATATATGTGTAGTGTCATTTAGATACGTGTATTGTGTAAGAGACTCTCTCCAGTTGTATTCTTTTATATCAATAGTAAAGTTGCTCTCTTTGCCCGTAGACGTAGGCAAATAACCGAATCACGTAAATTTGTTGTCTTTGGTATTAGTTGTATTTTTTTGTAACTTCGCATTTCAGTATTTGTAACTCTGATGTGCGTATTAGTTCTTTGGGTTTGTTTGAAGCTGTTTGAACCGGTGGTTGGTGAAAACTGAAAAGTATGTCAGATCCATCAAACTCTGGATCAAAGATGGTTACCGCTATAGTCGTTAAATTTGACGTCGAGAAGTTCAATGGAAAGAATAACTTCAGAATGTGGCAATGCGAAGTTTTGTATGTGTTGGCAAAAGAGAATTTGAAGGATGCTTTAGGAGACAAGCCGGAGAACATGAGGGAAGAAGAATGAAACAAGTTGAATCGGCAAGCATGTGGGTCAATAAAGTTGTATTTAACGAAGAAGCAAAAATACTTCCTCATGGAGACCTCTGCTAAGGTGTTATGAAAAAAGTTGGAAGACAAGTATATGACGAAGAACATCCAAAATAAGTTCTTCCTCACGAAACAACTTTTTCGGAATAATATGAGACCTGAGATTACGTTGTCTGAACACTTTGATGAGTTCAATAGGCTTATTGCCGACCTATTGAATTTGGAAGAAGATGTTCAAGAGAATTATAAGGCTTTGTGCCTTTTGAATTCCCTTTCAGAAGAGTATGAGCATCTCGTTACAACTTTATTAACGAGAAAATAGGAGTTGAATTATGATGATGTAGCTACAGCGTTGTTCAATTATGAGTTCAGGAGGAAGGATCTTAAGATCCATAGGGATGTAACGTCAGAAGTATTGCTAGTGAGGGAAAGATCTGGAAAAAAAAATGTTGGTGATAGAAGAAGATCACAGTCAAGAGGAAAATATGTGGATAGAAGGTTTTTGCTGAGGGATGAATTTGCATTCTGCCATAAGAATGACTATTGGAAGATTGACTGTAAGGAATTGAAAGTTGCAACAAAAAAGAGAAAGAAAAATTCAAATGTGAATGTGGTGCACAATTTGGATGAAGACGAGGTGTATTCTCTATCTGCAACTTCATCATTGCTGAGTCATTATAATGAGTAGCTGCTTGATTCGGGTTCTACCTATCACATGTGTCCCCATAGGGACTGGTTCTCTAACTTTAGAGAGATGGATGGTGGTGTTGCCCATATGGACAACAATGATGAATGCAAAATTGCAGGGATAGGTAAAATCAAGTTGAATCTGCATAATGGGCTTGTTCAGATCTTGAATGATATTTGGTATGTACCCGATTTGAAGAAGAATCTCATATCCGTTAGTACTTTAGAGTCCAAAAGTTACAATGTTATTTTAAATGATGAAACTCTAAAGGTCATTTCTGGTGCACTGGTAGTTCTGAAAGCTGCTCGGAAGGATAACTTGTATTTCTTGTAGGGGAGTGCAGTTACAAGTAATCGTAAAGTTGAATTTGGTGGAACAACTTGTGTTGTTGAAGGCCCTGTAGATGTTGCTTCAGGCGGAGTTACTGATAGCTCCATGGATGTTTGTATGGATACCTCGAGGGTTTGGCATTTGCGAACAGGTAGTAAAAGTGAGAAGGTTTTGCATGAGTTATTGAAGAAATGTTTGATAAAAGATATGAAGATGCGTAACATAGATGTTTGTGAACATTGTGTTTTCGAAAAGTCTGGTTTGAGATTCCATCATAGTCAAGGTGGAGTGGATTGTTAGCTTGAGCATGCTTTGGTAGATGGCACCTTCGGGTGTATGGCGCATATAAGCGCGTTGGAATAGTTTAAGTTTGTCTTTGTGTTTTGGAGAGCTGACATTTGTTTGTTCAAGTTTGTTGTGGTCAACTCAAATTTGTTAAATCTTCACCGAGATGGAAAATTGTTGAAAAACTGAGTGCAAAACAAATTGAAAACAAAGATCTAGAAACAAATGAACATAACATACCTGCTGGAACTTGATAGAATATGCTGGAGATTGGCTTGTCGGGAGTAGATTTTGGCTAGACATGGCTGAAATTCGCTGGATTGTGGCTGAAATTGATTGGCAGTAGAAGATGACAAAGATAAACAACTAAAGAGAAGGCTGGACGTAAATTTGTTGTCTTCGATATTAGTCAAATTTTCCTTAGTGACCTTTTAGATATTGGCATCAGTGTTGTACGAATCGGTGAAAATCGTGATTCAAATCGCCGATTTGAATTGACTCGGTATGCAAACGGTTTAAATCGTCCAAAAAATCGAATTTCATCCAAATCGGAGTGAATCGCCACCGATTCAATGGTGAAATCATTACATCGCGATTGAAGAACAAACGTCTGATTTATATGCTTCGCACAAAATGGAGAATACCAACAGGAAAAAAAAAAAAAAAAAAAAAAAAAAAAAAGGGAAGAAGAAGAACAACAGGAGTCTGAGAAAAAAATTCAGAGACATACCTTCTCAGATCTGGCTCAGATCCGCTCCGTCACGACATCTTTCCCTTGGCTCCGGCTCAGATCCGCTGCTTCTCAAGGCCAACCCCTCAGGTCTGCTCATTATCGAGCTATTTTCGGCTCAGATTGGTTCGAAGAAGTCGTTTCGGTTCGATTGTTGAAGAAGAAGAAGGATCTGTTGAAGAAGTTTCGAGTCGATTGTTGAAGAAGAAGGTGATTTTGTCGATTTTTTCAGATTCCATGTTGAAGAAGAAGACGATTTTGAGTTATTTTTTCTCGACTCTCTGCAAGTTCTCTCTGCCCCGATATTTTCCCGACTCTCTGCAAGTTCTCTCTGCATCTCGACTCTCTGCAAATGTTGTGTTGAATCGATTTTTTGATTTCATTATGTATGAAGGTCAGGGTCAGGGACCCCTAAATAATTATTTATTTATTATTTATTATACTTAAACCCTCAAAGATACATAATATAACAGGGACAACCTTATTTTCCAGAGTGTGTTTTTATCTATAAAGTGCAAAGAATACACTTTCTAGAGAGTACAAATAATACACTTCGAGTTCCAGGTAATTTTGAAACCTATAAAGAGTACAAAGAATGTAAGTAAAAAGAAATTATATATTCCTAAATGAAGGCAAATATATATATATATTATAATTAAAAAAATCTTACGATTTACGATTAAATATAAATCTTACACGTTACGATTTACGATTCACTAACACTGATTGGCATGACTATGTCAGGAATGATATATTTCACTTTGCAATGACTAAGAAAATCACGAATAATTTCTCTATAAAAATATGACTTCTCACAATGGGTTGCATATGGATCTACATAGGCTGGAAAAAATAGTATCCACCCTTTCTTAAGAAAAGGTATCGATTCTATTTTCTTCTTCTTCTTCACTCGCTGACAGCCACTCCTCCCATTGTTGCCTATCTTCCCTTTCACACGTTATAGTAGTTAAGAGATAGATATAGGTCACCTCTTCCTCATCTGCTCCATCCCTGTTTGAAGGAATCTCTTAAACACAAATTCAACTTTTGAATTAGCATGCTGAATTACATGCCAATAGACAACAAACTAACATGTTCAAATAGGATAGCCATATATAAGTAACAGAACAATATATCACATGCAATTCTCAGGCTTCTCCAGGGAGGGATATTGAAAAAGCTACGTGGTTTAGCTGTCGATGCTCCCGAAGTTCATGAGCAGATCCGAAGAAAATAACTAAGTGACTGTGGAGGTGGTACAGGAACCCCAACAGAGTCCCCAAAACTCAGTAGTTTAGTTTGGATTATATCCATCTGATCAATAATGACCCGGTTATTTAGTTGCATCTCACCAAAGATGAAATGCTGATAATTCTGTGGATATCCATTCCTGTCACAAATCTTTGCTTTAAGATCATTGAGCGTGTCGAATTTCCCAATTTCCACCTGGAAGTCGGGCTCACTGTCTAGGGTTCTCATGCAAAACGTTGCACCTTCTTTCAATTTAAAAGCCTTGTGAAGTAAGGAACCTCCCTGGATGTTGTAGTCGCTCGAGGTTTTCCCTTCTTCCAGTGGAGTATCTGCGACAAAGATTCATTCATTGACTTCACAAAGATTTGCATGCTTTTGCTTGATTGTCTTCTTTCTTCCTCCTGGAAACTGAAGGGGAGACAAACAAAGAAAAAAACTGTCAATTTAAGTTATTATCTTCATTGAATAAAATGCATGATAGTTCTTTTGATACGATATGAAAATATTACGGTCATTGCTTTCGTTTCCAACAGGTTTTAGGCTTGAAGCAAGCATGGTTAAGTAGATTACTAGTATATTCTAGGCATGACAATGAATAAAATTCAAGACTGACAGAATATTGGCTCTTAAATCTATTAAGGTTGAGTTGATTCAAGACCCAATAATCTGATCAGCGACGGATATATTTTCAAGCTGCACCTGATCAAGAAACAAAAGCTACAAATCCGGTGGCTATTCTAGGTACTCCAGACTTTTTTCTTTCACGGAGTTTGGTGTGACAAATTTCCACTCATCCCAGCAGGAAAACTATGCGAAGAGTGGAACTCTTACACTCTTCTTGTTGTATCCGTGAAGACTAATTGCATTTCTGTTCATTACTCCTGAAATATTTGCATACTTTTGCTTGATCAATGATCTTCTTCGTTATTTTCACTCTGGAATCAAAGAATGATAACCTTGTCAAACGAGTTCAGGTGGAGGGACAGAGGTTTTTGTTTGTTAATACAAAACTGAGCGTAAAACTAACAGGAATTGTGAATTTTGAATGAAGGGACTATGACAAAAAAAATACAGCTTAACGACTTGATTTTTGTTAATTTTCTATATATAAGAAAATATATATATAAGCCATATGAAGAGGAAGATAGCTCACCCGAAATAGTTACTGAGAACCTCCTTCATGAAGAAGTCTGTGTTCACCCGAAATGGTAGCTCTTCAACAAACACATTGCTACTCAGAGGTCTGATCAAGAAGAAGTCTGTGTTCATTTCGATCAATACGGGCAACACAAATTCGTACATAGATCCCAGTGTGATTAAGTCTACAAAATGACCAAAACTCCTCAGATGCTAGTCAAGGTTGCCAATGGAGATCAATTGATAAGCAATGCGGTCTGCCAACAACTTCAGTGGACGATGCAGGGCATTTCCTTTGAGGGTAGAGTGAGGGTGTTACCTTTTGGTGGCTACAATATGGTTCTTGGTGGCGATTGGTTGAAACTGTTCTAAGACATCACACTGAATTTGCAGAAACTTTAGTTGACATTAACCATGAAGAAACACTGAAGGTGCTTTTGAGTCTCTTGATTTTTGTCTTGTGGAAGCCAAAGGGATATCTAAACTAATGAAGAAACATGCTAGTTCCTTTTTCTTTCACCTATTCTCCATGTCCACGGCCTATCCACCAACACAACCTGATCGTGTAGTGTAGCACCTCATCACAAGCTTTAGTGACCTATTCCATACTCTTACTGAACTTCCATCTAGCCGAGCACTAAACCACCAAATCCCTTTGAAACTAGGCCATCAACCTCCTTCACAAAACCCATACAAGGTTCCCTACATGCAAAAAACAATAGTGGAGAAATTGATACATGAGATGCTTGAATCTGGCCTTATCCAAAACTCCCATAGTCCATTTGCTGCTCCAATTCTCTTAATGAGAAAAAAAAAAAAAATGGTCCCTAGAGATTTTGTGTGGATTACAGGAAATTGAATGAGATTACCATCAAAGACAAATTTCCTATGCTGTTATAAATGAGTTGTTAAATGAGCTTTATGGTGCTACTATCTTCTCCAAACTTGATTTAAGGTCAAGGTATCATTAAATTCTAGTTCACCCTCCTAACATCCACAAAACAATTTTTAAAACCCATCATGGTCACTTTGAGTTCAGAGTGATGCCATTTGGTCTTACAAATGCACCGGCTTCGTTCCAGCCCCTTATGAATCAAAATTTTCAATTTCTTCTTAGGAAATTTGTACTTGTCTTTTTTTATGACATCCTAATATACAGTCCCACTCTCTCCCTCCATTTAGATCACTTACAAGCTGTATTTACTATTTTGAGACAACATCAGCTTTTGTCAAGTTGTCAAAATGCTCCTTTGCTCAAAAGAAACTTGAGTATCTTAGACACATTATCAGTGCCCAAGGTGTTGAGGCCGACCCCTAGAAAATTGAGGCCATGACCAATTGGCCTACTCCATCCACTATCAAACAACTTCGAGGTTTTCTTGGTCGTACGGGCTACTATAGGAAGTTTATTAAGCAATATGACCAAATTGCAAAACCCTTGACTGACGTACTAAAAAAGAATGCCTTCATTTGGTCTACTATGGCAAGTGATGCTTTTCTTCAATTGAAGAAAGCTATGTGTGAGACACCCATATTGGCTCTTCCCAATTTCCAAATTTCATTCACCATCGAAACAGACGCTTATTCAAAGGGTGTTGGGGTTGTTCTTTCTCAAGATGGTCGACTTATCGCTTTCTTCAGTAAGTCACTCAGCCCAAAGAACCCCTCATTATCAACCTACGAGAAGAAACTCCTTGCAATTGTTATGACCGTTAACAGGTGGAGATCATATCTTCTTGGCTCTAAGTTTTTTTTATCGATAACAACCATCAAAGCATCAGGTATTTTTTAGCTCAGAAGGTAACTACAATGACACAACAACGATGGTTAGCTAAGCCACTTGGCTTTGACTACGAGATTTTTTACAAAAAGGGAGTTGACAACATAGTGGCAGATGCTTTGTCTAGATGTACTGATACCGAGGGACAATGCTTGACTCTTTCAATAGTTGTTCCAGCATGGTTAAATGAGGTGGCTTCTTCCTATGTCTAGGATCAGTTTATGCAACAATTACTTATCAAAGCAGATTCTAAACCCCCCTTCTCACTATCAAATGGCATTATCAAACATCATAATCAACTTTGTCTTGGTTCCATAGGTGCTCTTCGAACTCAACTCCTACATGAGTTACATAAATTTGCTTTGGGAGGGCATTCAGGAATCAACACGACATACAAACGTCTGCCACAATACTTCTTCTGGCAAAAAGTGCAAGCTGATGTGCCCCATTATGTCACAGAGTGCGATACTTGTCAACGAAATAAAAACAATCAGTCTTCTTATGGTGGTCTTTTTCAACCATTACCCATACTAGAGTACGCTTGGCAACATATTTCGATGGATTTCATCGAGGAAGAAAAAAACAAAACAGTTATCTTGGTTGTCATCGACAGACTGACCAAATATAGTCACTTTGTGGCTCTCTCGCATCCCTTCACTTCAGCCATGATAGCTGATTTGTTTTTGCAACACATTTATCGATTACATGGCCTCCCTATGTCGATTGTGCCGAACAGGGATAAAATCTTCTTAAGCGCATTCTGGCAAGAGTTATTCTCAACTCTAGGCACAACACTCAGCCTCAGTTCTTCGTATCATCCTCAAACGGACGGCCAAACCGAAAGAACCAACGCTTGTCTCGAGAATTACTTCTGTTGCATGACTAGTGATGTCCCCCCTCCAGTGGTCGAAGTGGCTTTACTTGGCAGAATTTTGTTTCAACACCTCTTTTCATACAAATCTGCAAACTACTAGCGTTGTATGGATATCGTCCTCCCTTAATGGCTCTTCCTCCTATAACTTCAAATGCCATTCCTGATGATGTGCAACAATATCTTCAGGACAGAGATCACATGCCGAGTGTTATTAAGGAGAAGTTTTTTTTTTTTTGGGAAAGCGAGCTGGGTTTTGATAGGATCACGTAACCTATTAAGGAGGTGCGACCTACAGGTCAACACCATAAGAAAGTAATCATGTCGTCGGTGGGTCTCGAACCTAGGACATGGGGGATAAACCCACACAACCCTAACCACTAGACCATAACACCATTGGCTTATTAAGGAGAAGTTGCACCGTGCTCAAGAGTGAATGAAATATTATGCAGACAGTGTGTGGGTATATTTAAAACTTCAGCCATACCGACAGACGTCCGTAAACCTTCGCCGAAACCTCAAATTGTCAGCACGCTTCTACGGACCTTTTCAAGTAATGGAACGCATCGGGGTAGTTGCTTATAGACTGCAACTCCCCCCAGTTCTAAAGTGCACCCTGTTTTCCACGTCTCTCAATTGAAAAGAAAATTGGGGACGAATACAATTCCAACTCCCTTGCTTCCACTGGTGGATCACTCTGGCAAGTTTCGAGCAGAACCCATAGCTATTTTGGCTTGTTGTCTCATCCCTCGACACAACAACATTGTTACGCAGGTGCTCATACATTGGTCAAATTCCTGACCAACAGACGCTACTTGGAAAGAATAGACTCACATTTAGGCCATATTCCCTCAATTTAATCCTTGAGGACAAGGATGCTTTTGAAGGGGATGGCAATGTCACATATCCAATTAGAGCTGAAAAGAAACAAAATGAAAGTTCAGGTAAAAGCCCCAAAGAGCACCAATTTCAAATAGTTCAAATTTGAATTAAGGAGTAAAGTAGTAATAATACCATAGGTCGTTACTAAGGCACATGAGCCATATATGTGTAAGGTTCTGATTAGTTCTCATTTGAATTTCTGCTACACTGTAATTAAATAGAAGAGAAGAAGAAAGCAGAGCATAAGAAGAGTTTTGTAATTGTTAGGACTGGATCTGAGCTAAAGTGTTTACCTTGTCCAATTTCATATTCAATATAATTCTACTTTCCATTTGTCCTTCGATTGTGATTCTATAAGTCACAACTGTGACACTCTTGTGTGGATATATTTGATTTTTTTGGGTGAGTGAGGACTAAGAATTGTGATTTTGTTCTTCGAGTTAATTTCAGTTTTCTAATTTTAAGAAATATTTTGGTGTGTAAAGAAAAAATGTAAAATTTTCGAGTATATATTATAAATTTCGAGGGCATATGAAATATGTGAAAAAAAAAATAAGATGAAAGTAAATAAATCTATTAAGTACATTAAATGAAGTCTAAATACTAAAAAATGAAACAAACATATAATTAAAAAATCAAGGAGTGGTTTCACAAATCAATATATAAATAGAGGAAATGATAAATAGAAAATCAAGGAAGTGGTTTAAAAAATAAATAATAACTAGAAAAATGATAATTAGTATTTTTTTTAAAGTAATTTTTGATAACTGGTTTTTGTATTTTTATGCAATTCACAAAAAACCTTAAATTTTACGAAAAACTCTGGGGACGACGGAGATGATGATGATGATGCTAATGCTCCGCAACTGAGTTTCTCAGCGCGGTTTGCTCCGGTGAATGCCAGTCATGACTTTGTCCCAACTCAATTGAGTCAATCTTCTTAATTGGTTGTATGATTTTGAATTTTGATTGAATTGTAAAAAAGTCTGTCTATATATGAAGAAGGCAATTGGATTGCTTGCTCTGACATTTTCAAAATTTTGCTTTGTAATTAAATGTAAAAAAAAAATGTTTATAAGATCCTATAAAAACTTAGCTCGCCTTTAAAAAAAAATTAATTATCAAGAGCACATTGTATTTAGGCGTCTTAAACCATGGACTATCATGTGATAATGTGAATGTGATATGTTGATTGCTTTGTATTCAATTTGGCTTTTGATTTCAAATTACTCAACCATAATCAATCTTGACAAGTTATCTGAAAATTGTTTGACAAGTTAAATATGAGTGATGATGGTTATCACATTTTAAGCTTCATTGCAAAGATTTTTTTTTTCTCCGTAGAATAAGCCAATACCTAAAAAATCAAGTTTTCAAAGAGTCAAAATTGATTACTTAACTAGGATTGTCCCATATAGTTTCCGTGATCTTTTAACCCTAAACCATTCATCCATCAGGCCATTCTCTATATTTTCTTCTATGACATATACCTAATCTCATCGACTAAAATGTTGGGGTGCCACAGTGTAATCTAGTGTAACTATATTTTTTTATTTTTGAAAAGCAAGCAGGGTTTTAAGGACTTTCAAATCTTGGCATTAATGAAAGCTTTTAATCTCTTAACCAGTGTTCTAAAAATCGCTAGGCTCTGGGCGGGCGGCGAGCAGGTGCCTAACGCCCAGGGGCCTAGGCGGACGCCTAGGCGGGTGCCTAGGCGGTCCTAGGTTTTGTATTATAACTTTAATAATTTACAAAAGTTAAGCATAATACCTTATCAATTACATCCAATTTAATGTCAATATACATATGCAAAATTTAAAAACATGAAAAATTAACAATCGTGAACAAAATTTATTAAAACTCAAATGACTGAAGTTGGTCATGATGGGTACTTTATATAAATTTGAATTTGTGTAATCTTTTATTTTTCTTCAAATTGCATGAATAACCTCAGTTATGTTTGATAAAATCTACATTAGTAAAATTGGTACCGGCAGATCATTTGAGAATTCCATTAAGTAATCATCTTTCGTTACATTTAGACATATCATCATCACCAAAGCCCATTCCCGAGATTTTCTAAAAAAACAATTAAATAGTTTATTTCTAAAAAATAAGAAAGAAAAATAAAATAAGAACACAATCAACCTTATTAAAAAATAAAAAAATATAAAAATATAAAAAATAAAAAAAAATAAAAATCTCCCAGACCGCCTAGACCCCGCCTAGAGTCCGCCTAGACCCCGCCTAGGCCGCCTAGATCGCCCAGGCCGCCTAGCCCGCCTAGACCCCGCCCAGACCCGCCTAGACCCGCCCAGACTGCCCAGACCTCCCAGACTGCCCGCCCAGGCATTAATCTGGGCGATTTTCCACCTTCTAGCGCCTAGGCGACCGCCTAGACCGATTTTTAGAACACTACTCTTAACCCTCTCATTTTAATATTGTCAATAGAGTTTAAATCCTGAACTTATGATTTCGTCCGTCACAAATCTACTACTGAGCTGATGCCTCATTGACATGGTTTTTCATTAATAACCTCTTTGGACTGGAAGATAAGACCAACAACAAAGATTGCACAATGGGGATAAAGGAAGTTGGAAAAGATTGTGTGTTTCTTCTCTGTTGTGGGTCAATGGACTTGTCAATAATGAGAGGATTGGAATCTCTCAAGAGGATTGGAATCTCTCAACAAGACATCAGTCCAATTTTGAAGTTATTACAATTCTGAACAAACCTAGATGCATGAATCAAGACATTGAAGAGACCATCCTTGGATAAAGGTTGACGTAGATGACTTAACAGGTGAGATTATTAAAAAAAAAAATGTTCTTGATTCATGGAAATTCACTATTTGACATTGATTGATTGGGTACTATAGTTGTTTTGTGTTGTTAAATTTTTTTTTCTCCCTAATTTAATTTTTTGTCAGATAGTTTTTTTTTTTTTTTCAAAAATTGCTGGTTTGATGGTCCAGTAGACGACTATATTTTGCTGTCATTTTTTCTCAATTCTAGCAGTCAGACTTTATAACCACTTTTTGGTTAGTTTTTAGATTTTTTACATTTTTATCCATTCTATAGATAATGTTTGTGATTATATTTTTTTTAAAAAATAAGTAAAAGTGTAAAAAAAACCCAAGTCTAACAAAAAAATAGCTTTAAAACCTGACTGCCTAGACAAACTCGTTGCCTTTTGATACTTCAAGTTATTTGCATTGCAGAATATTTTGCAGATTGACATCTTAAATTACTTGCATTGTAGAACGTTTCACATACTCTTTCAACGCAAATTAGGTTCTACTTGTACCTGCCTTCAACGCCAACATCCATACCTGTGTTCATGTAACTTGGCATTCAACCAATTATTTCTCTTACAAGAAGAAAGTGTAATCATTTTTCATACTAGTAGCTCAACTTAGACCAAAGGAAATCCATGCTTTTAGAAAGGTAGCTGAGAGTCCGGTGTTTCAGTCCAGTTGATTAAAAACCAAAACTGTGTAGATCTAGGGGAAGAAATGCCCATAGGATGCACTTACAGATGTTGATTGATCGCAGAAGCTCGACATATCGATCATCAATAATAACACTAAGTAACTCAGAGGGTATTCTTACAACCAATGATCGGTCACTGAAGGTTCAGTGCTCACCTTCTCTGCATGCGAAGCACACAATCTGCAGGCAATATTCCCAACCTTCAGTTAGAACTGTAGTTATTTTTCCATGTTTAGACACAAATGAAGTAGCATTGAGCAGAGAATTCCTGCAGTGAATCAAGCGCAATTACTTGTGGAAAGTAAAGTGGTGAGTTTCGTAAAAATACTGGGAAAAAAAAAACTGTCATTTAAGTGCATTCATGAGCAACCTATATAATATATCTCTTTGTATTTGCAGCATTTCTAAAAAGTAATTGACAAGCTAAGGTCACTACTAGTATAAATGCTACGAGCCTACAATGACAATACAAAGGATTTATTACAGAGTATACCCACAACCAACCTTATTCACAAAAATGTAAAGTGAGAAAAATCAAATATCGGATCCTCCAGTCTCTGAGTTTGAACCTTCCATGACATAGCACTACATATATATGTATTGGCTTGCGCATGCATCCCTGTAATTTTGCTCAGTTCAGCTGATAAGCAATTGCAAGTATAGTTCGTTGCTTCATATACTCAAAAAAGGATTCCATGTAGAATTCTGCATTGCTGTCGTGTCCATCTCTTGTAAAAACCTTTCATGCACATCTTTATGAACGTTTATGTCAAAAAGTTTCAGATTGATTGCACAAAGGGAGCCTCCAGGATTTCAGTCTGAACGCATACATAATCTACATGAAGTGTTCGCTGCCGCTTTCACCTGCGTTTCTTCTTTTAAAAAGTTAAGTAGGCAGTAAGCTTTAGAACCAATTGAATATTTATACGTGTAGACACAATTTGGCATATGCATACCTCTTGCGTTTGGTCTTTGGGACTGTGGAAGACGAAGGATTGTTGTGCCAGTTCCTCTTCCTCTGGTTGATGAACCAGTTATTAATCTGTTTTAGATGCAGACCTGTTTCGTGCACCAGCCGTGCCTTGTCTTCTTCCTACAATTTGAAAAACCAATTTGTTATATTACTGTCCGCCACCAAATGAAATGTGCCGAATGGTGGAAAGTTACGAGGATAAGTCAAATCGTACTGTCGGATATGGCCACTTGGAATGAGATTGCCACCAAGCTTTTAAGAGGGAAGTAGTGTCCCCTGGGAGTTTTCCAGCTCTTCTCTTACGAAGGATCTCCTCTCTTATGTCCACAATTTTTTCCTTATAGCCCTGAATTGCAGAGAATGTTTTAGCAACCATTAATCTTTACAGCAGTCCGTGCAAAACAGTTTCATCCTTTACCTGTTTCAATTCATGCTTCAGCTCTTGCCTCACACGCTCCATCAAAGACCTCTCGCTTTCGGTTGGGACGAGAGGACCAAAACCCATGCTATCTGCCCCCTCCAAACTTCCATCAAATAAGTTAGTGTCACTATCAGCATGATCATCGTCATCATCCGACATTGTTGCACCCGTCCCTTCATCAGGAGAGATACCTGTTTTCACAAGGTTACAACGTAGGCCAGATTAATAAGTTATTCAAAGAATCAAAATACATAATTAAAAAACAAAAACCTTCCAGCTAGAGAACGCCTTCTACTTGTCAAACTAATTCATGAATGGACAAAAAAATTCACCTGCCTCGGTAATAATTATCTAGGAAAAGGTAAAGAAATTTAAGTAGAAAACAAAGAAGTGTTGTCTATGAACGAAGAAACTGATTCTTATTAGATTAAATATCAATATCAAATGATGAACTCATTGCTTAGGAGAAACCAGTGCATCAAAACAATGTTAGACATTATTATGCAGTGAGTGTCTAGTTGACAAGAAAATTTAGATATTAGGCCGATTGGTCTTAAATATCGAAGTGGCCTTTGAAATTTGAGATTCAAAAAGGTTGGACATACCAGTTTCTGAGAACCGGTCTTACAAGTAACAAGTACACGACTCTAAAGTCTTTTAGTCAATTAATACATATTAAGGTGGATACATCAGCAAATTCAATTGTCAACAGTATTTGTCTTGTTGCAGATATACGTAGAAAAGGTCCAACAGGTTCCCACAACATAGGAAGAACCAGTATCACCAGGAACTTTTCCAAGAAAACATTCATCAGTTATAGTTGACAAATCGACAAAGTGGAAATAACCAAAATCCCCCAATGACGTCCAAGGTGAAAATTTTATTACGCGCAAGTTAATTGGGCCGGTGGTAACTGTCCATAAGACTATGTCCAGGCAATACATATATGTGTATCCTGAAGTCTTCAACTATCATAATTATGCATGTGGTAGTCGTCATCTTATGCAAAATTTCTTACAAAATAAACAACAATTTCACAAGTTCCAAACTAGCTCAAAATATGAATGAAAACAGCAATTGCAAAAAATAAGTTTTCTTATGAGTAAAGATATTTCGGTTTCAAGTTCAGGAACAAGCAAGAAAATGCAATCAGTGTAGAAAATATGACACGAATACAAGACTGCACCATCCCTCCAAACAAATGACTAGATAACTAAATAACCTGAATAGATGAAACTTGGTTACAATTACGACTAATTGCATACATACCATCATTACCATGAACATGCACAATAGTTAATAAACATGTTCGCATTCTTAGTCTGAATGTGGCAAAAAGCGCCAATTCCAAATTGAATTGACAGAACACACCTGTTAGGCTTTGTAGTGATTGCTCCAGCTCCCAACAAGCCATCACTGCTTCCATCGCATGAACACGAACATGCTGTTGAAGTTGCTCCTTAAAGGAACAGAGTAACAGAACATAATGTGTCTACAAAAATTTAAAAACAACACGTGTCAGAGTTCAAATTCAACCTAAAAATCGTAGCAAGGAGAAAGACCTTTGCCAAGAATGTGGATCTGATATTTAAAACATATCGTAGAAAATGCATAATACTATTTTGGAGAAGAATTGTCACAACTGCGCGTTGGAAGCATAATGTCCAAAAAATTGAGACGGGCATCTTAATGCACATTTAAACAAAAACTCTAAACTTCACGTTTTTGCAAATTCAAAATTTGGGAGAGAACTCAATTCAGATGTTTGAATTTTTTTTCCTTAATTGATTCAAATTTTGAGTGAGTCTAAACCTAAAGTATATAGTATATATTTTTACCGTAGAATAAGCTTGCACTTCAAAATTGATTAAGGGCAAAAGTGAGGATGTGGCATGTTCAGGACATGATATTTAACAAAAAAAAACATTTATGTACATTGTGGGAGTGCCAACACGGGTATTATACTAGTCTATATTACGATGATGTTTTACTATTCATTGCTGAATATGACAAATTTGAGGATTGGAGATAAAAGATGGCTAAAATTGAAAATTAGGAAATGTGTCGAGGGTTGAGATTCATTTCTTATGATGACATGTTTCTAAATATAAAACATGCCGAAGGGTAAAAAAATGAAAATATTGTAAAAAAAATTGGTAGAATGTACATGTGGCGGAGAGATAAAGTATTGTATTTTCATTTTTTTCAAAATGAAATTATCATAATTATTTACGTAGTTGTCAGATTTTGATAAACTTGGTATCATTGAAATGTAATTTTGAAGATCTTTCCAATAAAACCATTGATCAATACAAACTACGTATTATATTATTAAAACATGTAAGTATTTCTAATATTTTCATGCCTAAGTGTAATATTTTTCAAAAAAACGGACAGACATTTTAGTAACATTCAAATAAAGACCCCGAACATTCAATCTATTATAATTTTAACTGAGATTCGCTCTAAAAAAAATTAGTATTTTTACTGTAAAAAAGGTTTGCACCTCAAAAAAATAGTTTACATTCCAAAATATGATTTATTTTATGGAACTAATCTTAGGAAATTGTGGGGATGGTGGTGAGGGTGTCTAGTGCATGATAATTAGCAACAAAAAAATGTATATGGAATGCCAACGGCACGGGTATTATACTAGTCTATATTACAATTCAAAGTGGTGTTTTACTATTCATTGCTAACTAAGACAAACTTGAGGATTGGTGTTTTACTATTCATTGTTAACTAAGACAAACTTGAGGATTGGTGTTTTACTATTCAATCGTCTTTTATCTCCCACTTCAAACACCATCCAATTTTGTAATATAGGCTAGGGTATTCTCCATACCGTTGCCACGATAAAAGTTTAACACTATAAAATTTGATTAAGCCAATATATTGAAGAAAAATAAATAAATATCTAAATGTTGGAAGCATAATGTCCAAAAACTTAATTAAAGGTGGCGCTGTGTTGTGTTCAGTTAATGTAGTGGAATTTTCCCCCTAATTTAAGCATTATCCTATTAATGAAAATGATGTTATAAAACTTGATTAAGCCAATATATTGAAGAAAAATGAATAAATATCTAAATGTTGGAAGCATAATGTCCAAAAACTTAATTAAAGGTGGCGTTGTGTTGTGTTCAATTAATGTAGTGGAATTTTCCCGCTAAATTAAGCATTATCCTATTAACAAAAATGATGTTTTCTTTTCGCGCAAAGAAAATTTTCTTATGAAAGTATTCCTTGAGTAATATTTTCATGAAACCAACCAAACACAACCTAGGACTAGAACATTATTACTATTGTGATCAAGACATTTCGAAGAGTCATTGCTAACAGGGAGAAACTTATCAGATGTAGGAAATGTCTTTTGATACAAAACAAAGACTACCTCTTGGTGTATTCAGGAATGAGATCGTACTCCCCATGCCCCCTTTAAAAAGGCTTTCTCACATTCGTGTTCACCCTACCTAAAAGTGGACGGGCCAAAATTGCACTCAATCTATCCTTATCGAGCATTGCTCTTCCTCCATCATCTATGTCTAGGAGTTCCCTTACATGGAAGTAACTCATTGAACTAATACTCCATGTTTGACACATATAAGATATGAGGTTTTCAGTTTATTGCAATTATTGTCTGATATTGCAAAATCCAACACGCACGAGAACTAAAGAACCTTGCAATAAATAAATATCACTATGATATTAAATGAATCTAATTCAATTTAAGTATTTCCTTATGTAATTAAAATGAAAGTCCTTACAGTTGAAATTACGAAAAATTATAGAGGAGAGGCAAAATGAGGATGGGGTAGGTTTGCATCCCATCGTTAACGTTATAAGTGAATTGTGCAATTGAATTCGTGAACTGTGACATCGAGACCAATATAAGGGATAGTCCTAGTGATTTCGACGAGAAAATTGATTCAATAGCAGCACAACAACCAAGGGTGGAAAAGATCATCAATGACAATGAGAGAAATTCAAGAACCATATGCTGTTTTTTTTTTCATTCTTTATCGTAGATAATAAAATATTTTTTTCTCCATAATTGTGTCCCTCAATAACTCATGTTGTCAAACCTGGAACATCAATAACTCCTCAACACCCAAATTCCTCAGTTTGGGAACACCTAACTCTTCAACACACCTGTCTCAACCATTTTGTAATACCAATCTGCCTTACCATACTATGTTCCCTAGGATACAACCATTGATTCAATTTGTATTCAATACATCCCCTCAAATCTGTTGGAGCTTGAGCCAATTCCTGGTTCTTATCATATTCCAAAACCTCACAATCCCAATTCAGAGTAAAAACTTCCCGACTGTAACTTAAATCACGACGAAATACCATCCTCTTCATGCACTTGCCTTCACCGTAGACCATTAATTACCAACTTGCTTAGCTTTCATAATAGCTGATAGATAGATCCTATTAACATTGAATTAATGATCAATACATCCAAATTCAACAGTCATCTCTTACAAATTCAACCTCAATTTCAGTCTAATCAATTACTCGCATCTTTTCCCCAAATCCAAAGCTCAATTCAAGCTAGCTAATCTTGGTCACCATACCATACCATACCTCCCAATAATCACATAATTGAACACAATATCAACACAAAAATTCTTAAATTCCGAGTAATCAACTGTCAATTCAAATTCATTAATCATCTAATAACTAGAGATCCAAACAATGAAATGAATTCAAACAAAACAAACTGTTCAAAAAACAGAGTAAAGGCGAAAACTAACCATGAACTGATCAAGTTCCTTATCTTCTCCAACAAGAGGCTGATTCCCATGTCCTCCAAGCACAGAATACTTGGCCACAACCTGCTGAGACTGAGCGAGCTGTGCATCGATTCGCGGCAACTGATCAACCGGAGTCGCAATGCGCAAACAAGAAACATGAGCAGAAAGCAGCTGTTCATACAACGGATGAGCCAATATCTCCGCCTTCTGCCTAGCTGTCTGCCACGGCCCAACTCCTTCACCTCCACCACCTTCTCCACCATCACCTAACTCTCCTCCACCACCACCATTAGTAGCACCATCTCTGTGATGTTTCATGCCGTCCAAATCGGCCGAGCCATGCGACATCGCCGCTGCAGCCATCATCGAGTCACTCGACACCGGAACGTCCGTCACGTCACTAGCGTTACGGTGTAAAAACGATCTTGGAAGCCACTGGTTCGACGCGGCGGAATTCGGCGAGTCGGAGGAGTTCGTCTGCAGATGAAGGAAGCTTCCACCGTCTCCTCCGCCACCGTACTGACTCTGCTGCCGTAGAATTGCGTTGTTCAGCCAATTAGGTCCACCACCACTTCCCGAACCTCCACCAGCTAGCTGCGATGGAGGCTGTTTTCCAGCACTCTCGATCATCATCCGGTGCATATCTTTCTGTTCTTTCCCTCCTCCTCCGTCAGACGACGACTGACCTAACTGTTCCGGTAGAATACTCCGCAGAACCGCCGTGTTCTCTCCTAAATGTTGGTCTGAGAAATGTTGCAAAGCCATCTCGTGCGAGAGATGGTGTTGAAACGCCATTGATTCTTGCGCGCGACAGATAGTTTTGTGTTTTGTGGTTTTATATATACACACAGAAAGAGCAAAAATAGAAGTAGAGATGATTTGAGAGAGATCCAAAAACGGGTATATAGTGTAGTAAAAAAAAACAAGGCGGTTTTCTTGAAAGTGGCTTGTGAAACCGCTAGTGGTTTTGTAAGGGTGGGTTGTAAGTTGTACTTTGTAGTAGTAGCTCTCAACGTCTACTTAAATAACCCGCCTAATTAAATACACACAAAAAAGTTGATTGAGAGAAAAATGTAAAGTTGCTTTTGAGGAGAAACTTTCGAGTCCTCAGATGGAAAGATGTACGGTCTGTGATTCACCACGTTAGGCTTCAGTTCATTCGTCACTAAGACAACAGTTGTAGAAAACACCTTGACAAGTTGACTTGAGGGAAACTGCATACTCTATACTTTATTTTATTTTATTTTTTTTGGTTGTAGATACATTTATGACATTAAGAATACACTGCCGACTATATGATTGTGTAAATCTATGATGCACTTAACATGTACAATATAAAACCACTATCTAATAATTACGAAGAAAAATAATTATTCACGAAAAACACAACCACAAACATTACTTATAAAAGAAGTAAAATATTACAGTATGTTAATTCACCTCCAATTGCTAACAACGACTAATCCTTGCCTGAAGACAATGGCGGAGTAAAACAAACCGAGGACCACACACATCGGTCCATGCATGAACAAGTCGAATCGTGTCCTGCCAAGTGGCAATCTCCATTTTTATGGACCACAAATCATACCATCAATTTGACCCCCTTCCTCGACGTACCTATTTTTTTTATCACTTCCACCTCTTCGGTGGCGTCGCCGGCCAGTTGACAACAGTGGTCCCTATACATAAAAGCAAGCGAAAATTCTAGCCGATCTAACTGGCTAGAATTACTTTTTTGTCCCTCATTTTTAAAGTGTTTGTGGTTATATTTTAAAGTGAAGAAACAAAAAGTGTAAATACGCCCACTACACGATCAATCCAGCCGGCTGGACTTACTCAAAAGCAAATATCGGTTCTTTTTTTTCTTGCCATTCTCTTGGGGACCGCACTTTGGGTGCTATTTATTCATTGTAACACGTGTTGCAATATTAGAGTGAGTGGTCCCCATATCTATTTCTCTTTTTCATGCCGTCACATAGACGGCAATTATTCTTCTTCTTCACAAAGGCAAACAACAATCCAGCTGGCTTCTTTTGGTATACTCCAAAGGCAAAACCTATTTGCACATATTTTTCCAGCATTTTCCCAAAATAACCCTGCATTTTTTTTTACCTCTTATTGCCCTGCTGGTCCCCATCGCTGAAAATAAAAACCACTTTTTTCCTATTTTGTGAAACAAATTTCATCGCACTACTCGATATCAGTTTGGCCTCTTCGATAAATTCCCAATTCCCATGTCCTTGTCTATTTTTTAGATCCCCAATTCTAGCTGGTCTGGGAAAGGGGTGGGTGGGGCAAATGTACACTTTTGCCTTCTCCTTTTTAACATTTTTTGAAAAAAGAAGTTTAAAGAGGGGGGTAAAAATGTATTTTCGCTCCCTAAACCAGCAATCAGGCAGCTAGGCTCAGGCCAGCAATAATTACTCTTTTTAGATAAATTATAAATGACAATGAGTCTGGTAATAGCATTAGCATTTTTTAATTTAAAATAAAATCTAGGCACTAAAATGTAAATTAAAAAGTTTAAACTCATCAATTGTCGGTCCTTAACCTAAACTAAGATATTTTTGGTGCCTCCGATACTCAAATTCAATATGATATTATAGAAGCGTGATGATGATTAAAGTTAGTTAAAGACATAAATAATAATAATAATCTTTTTTCAATCTTCTTCTATTCGATCTGTTAGATCTTTATATTTGAATAAATCACCGCCATCTTATTCCAACCTAAACTCAAATAGACATTCAACGACGAAAAACTAAGAACCGTGACTCGTAAAAGGATAGTTTTGTTATTTGAAAATTTTTTCTAAGATAATTTAATTACTTGGACCCGCCTCGCCATAGTTCTTCCCGATTTGGAAGTTAAACGTCTTGCGTCAGTCGTTTTCACGCGCCACGCGTGGTTTAATTTCCAATTCGGTCCATTCATTTCTCCATAATTACCACAACCACCCATCTCATCTGCTCAAACGGTTATCCTCTTGACACGTGTCCGTTCGAAATTAGTTCTCGCGCCATTATTTGGAATCTTGTGTGGTCGAGGTTTCGTGAGGCATCCGCTACGTTGCTTGATAACGTAGGAGATGGTAACCAGTAGACCAACCACAACACGCCACGTGGCACCTTATTTGGTATTGTGGAATTCTCTTTTAAGTTTTAGATTCAAGCCTAGCTAAAAAGTCCATATTATACTTTTAGTACATTGAAGTATAGAACCTAATTTTATTGATTAATTACGTATTTTTATTTTTTAATGGTAGGGCAATCTACTAATCCACTTTTCTAAAGAAAATGTTCATTCATCGTTCAATGAATGGTAGTTTCAAATAAACGTACTTCTCTATCAAAAAAGTGTATTCGTAAAAACATTTTTTTTAAAAATAAGCGTATTGAGCAGCAGTAAAAGCATTTTCATTAGCAAAATCTATTAGTTATTTTTTATTTTTCAAAAATGCTTTCATTTTTTCTTTTATTTACATGAGTTCCAGTTACTAACTTCTAGAACACGAACATCAAGCACCACACCACCGCGACCGCGACATCTCCCTATCGTATTAAAAAGGAAGATAAATTTTGTTGTCTTTGCTTGGTAGGTTAAGTACATAAAATAGAAAAATGGTGGGGAAATGGGGCACCCCTTTTAACCAAGAAATCAAGAGCAAATGATCCACATCAAAGTCATTTTAATAACCCTTTAAACCTGTCTTGTCTTGTTGAGTGCTCTCTTATGATAATAGATGATTAGATTTGAATCTTGATATCATGAGGGTCTACACTAACTATATAATATAAATTTTTTTTTTCTCTATAGTCTGTGTTCTCTATTCATGATGAGATTAACAAATGTAATTATTTTTTATATTAAGGAGCAAGGTTGTCTCCTATGGCATGTTTTGTTAGGGCCACCCACTTTGGGATTGCCGTCGGCAGTTTAATTTATTGAAGAGCTGTTCTACACAGCGAGGAAGTCAGCGAGGGAGGAAGAGAGGGAGGGAGGGAATCGTCTATCTCTCTTGAGATGCATGCATAAAAATTGACGATGCGTATCCCGAGGGGGTGGACGGTCCTCTCCCTCCCTCGCTGATTTCCTCGCCATTTAGAAATTTCGTTTATTGAATGATTTTTTTTTTGTTTTTTGTCAAGAGTGTTGACGGAGAGGTAACGCGTTTAATTAGATTTTAGTGTTGTTGTTTGGTAGGAATGCGGATGGATATTTTGACATTTTTTATATATTACTTGTTAAACAAGACTTTTTTTTGGCTATCGGTCATTTCTTATGATTGCGCTACTAATCCTCAAAATAATAACATTTTTAAATTGTAATAGTCCATCAAATAATTATATCACCATAAAGAGTATGGTGTTACAAGTGATACTATTTATGGTGATCTAATTTATTGTATTATTTTTTGTAACTATTTTTTTTACTAAATTTAGTTTTGATTTGAAATGTTTGATAGATTGCTAAGCTAAAAAGTGTTATTATTTTGAGAGTTATTACAAAAATGTCAATTTGATGTAATGCGTATGACATTGCCTTGCTTTTACCTCTTGTCGAAGGGAAGTAGACTCACTCGCTAACCCTAAAGTTTATCTCAAGACACAACGCTTTCATTTCCTTGTCAAATTTCTTTTTGAAGACTGTTTATAAGTGTCCTTTTTTCCCCCTTTCAAACTGCAATTGTTAACCAAATCATTGTGTAGGTAAAGAGAAGCAAGTGAAAACATTGTGGGTTACTTTGAAAGTCATCTTAAAAAATTCTCTTAAAAAGATCCAAATTATTATTTTGAAAGGTATATCACATATGTCAATCAAATTAGATTAGATAATTTGATTCCTAATGATGATTAAATTATTCCTAATGATGGTTAGATCGGAGACGACTGTGATATGACCTAGATTCGATAGACGAATCCAATCCATCGAATGAACAATGAGAAGCGTACCGATACCAAGAAGTTTCTGATGACAAGATTGTGATAGCAATAGCATAATGTTGATATGTTTGCATGTATAATTATGGGATTAATTTTGGTGATTAGTTTTTGTGGTGGAGTTTAAGCAATAGTGACATTTATAGCCCACCACATTATCATTCCTATATTCTTTTGCCCTAATTTAGGTCCTTGTTTTTTTCTTTAAAGAAAGGACCAATCTAAGAGCAAATTGTGTAAGTGGTCCTATAGATTCTATCTTCCATGCCCCTAGCCCTAGCTTGAAGGAAATAAATGGGGTTAGGTCATTTTTCAAACAACTATTTCTTGATTCCTTCCAAGTCTTTTTGTTTTGTCTACACAATCCATTCACTTGGTAATAGAAAAAAAGACGATCACAATAATAAAAAAATCTAATTGTCGAGGAAAGCAGCGAGGGACCCCATAGGGGGAGGGGGAGCCGTTCATTCCCCGAGATGCACATTTTCAACCCCCAGGATGCATGCGTTGAAAAGTCAAATGCGCATCCCGGAGGAATGGACGGCTCTCCCTCCCCCCTATGGGGTCCCTCGCTGTTTTCCTCGACAATTAGACGGGTTCCACAATAATTATGTGTTTTTCTATCAATTATCATCGTTGTATGAATAAAATTAATTGGACAAGAAAATGAGCGCGAGGTGGTAGGTGATTGCAATGACATTTTCACAATTAATTCCTCGTTAATTAAAAAAGGAAAGGATAAGCGGCAAGTGATGCACACCCCACACGTACCCTTAATTTTATTTTTTGCAAAACTTAGATTTTTATGTGGGGCGGACAAGTGGGGCTATCTTATAAAAACTTTCGAATTTTCCCTTATCGTTTTCTTAAATGACAAACTTACCCTACATTCGTCGGTTTCTTGTATCCTGAAAAGAAAACCCTAATTTTGGATTGTTTTTTTTTTTTTTTTTTTTTTTTTTTTTTTTTTTTTTTTTTTTTTTTGAAAGGCAAGCAGGGTTTTTATAGGATCCCAGAACCCATAAAGATGCCGCAAGCTGGGTTTGAACCCATGACCTAGCGGTACCATCCGCCAAGCTCTAACCGTTGAACTGTCATGCCATTGGCCTAATTTTGGATTGTTCATAATGTAGATTTATAACCATATAAATAGAAATACACAAATTAAAAACTCAACAAAACAATTTGGGGGTTTTGGCTATATCAACCCAAGTTTGTTCATCTCTTTTTCTTCAAACTTTCAAAACAGTACATTTGAAAATATTGTTGGAGGGGAGACCTTATAAATTATATCAAATCAAATCATCAAGTGTTCAGTGTTTGATGAACAACAACAAAACTTTCAACTCTTCCAACATGTGGAGAGCTAGTAGAGAGGACCTTTGAAGTGTAAAGTGGTGTTGTTGATAGGTTTATTTAAGATAAGATTGTCTTGAACACCCAAGTCTTGAAAGAAGGGGCCTACTAACTTAAGTAAAGGGAATCAAAAGGGTTTTGAAAACCTAACATAGCAGACAAGACTTATGAGGACTCAAAGGGAGGTATCCAAATACATGAATGAGAATGAGGAACAAATTGTGATTTCACACCAAAAGTTACTACCCTGGATAAAAAAAAGTTCTTGATCCTCATTTGGATTTTGGAATGCTTTGTTTAATTGTGGGGATGGTAATCCTACAGTCATTGTGTAAAATTCATGTTGTGCTGTGAAAACAAGATCACCAAATACCTCTCGAGGTTTAAAAAAAGGCGCCAAGACGAGGCCTTTTCTTACAAAAGCAAGCCTGTGTAACAATGTGGACATGGAAGGATATTGGGCAGCCCAAATCCGATCAAGAAGGGTTAGAACTTCGAATTGTGTTAATACATTGAATGAGGCTAGGGAATCAGATTTTGCAAACAAGATGATATGACATCATTATAAAAGGTTTTTAACAATCTTGAGATACTGATAAACACTTTGAAAATTTTATCATTTTTTCAAAATCACGCCACGCAAAACCAGATTGCAAAAACTGATTTCCTAGCATTTTTTAACACATTTAGAACTTGGGATATGACATTTTGAATTCAACCAAGTTGTTGGGTTTGTGTTGATAAAGTACAAGGAAACAAATGTGTAGTAAATTTGACATTTCAATTTCAAAGAAATTAATGGATGTTATAAATTGAAATTTCATATATCTACTGTTTTTGGCCCAAAAACTTGAAAATTAGGTAAAACCTTATTTCTCGGCCTTAAATTTCTGGTCCATGCCCAGCAGATAGGAGACATGTCCAATCTTTATCGTTCGTAGGGGTTGGTTCTAATAATATACAGTACTTGGTATATGGCGTTGCATTGAATGCGTAAATTCATTTTACCAGAAATACTAAATGCTTTTGGAGACCCACGTCCTATCGAACTAAATTAAGAGCGCTTTATTGTCACAATATACAGGAATATACATCTCAATGCATCATCAACTATTACGATTTTTTGTATAAAGACTGGATCTGGAAATTTTCACTGGTAGTGATGATACATCTAAATAGATCGATCATCTTGGTCATACATATGGCAAAGATCATCCATCGTGAGAATAAGGTGTCCCGTCTATTGGACCAACTCGTAAAATTCAAGAAAAAATAAAACCAATCATAGATGCCCAAATAAGGCCCATTATACAAAGATATAAGCATAGCCCAGATCCAGACCCGAACAAATAAAAGTCCAGATCTAGGCCCGACACAAGTTCTCTCATAAAGAAGATGAACGTTGTATCAAAAAATAGTCGTGGAGGGAGTTACACATCCACGAACGCATTTCCATAAAATATGAGATTGTTACGAGAAACATCTCATTCCGTTGCACCTCACATGCTTAAGTCACGCAGAAAATTAATCACGACCATTATAAAAGAGTCGACACATGTATGCAACTTTAACTATGTTTTGTCAAGATTTATTTTCTTCTTCAAACAGAGTCGCTAACTTAAGCATCGGAGTGTCTTCGGCCATAAAAAAAAATGGTCATTGACAGTCTAACATTTGTTTTACAGGTCAAACTCTCAGGAGGACGAGATTTAGATGCATCAGGTAGTATTAAGAAACTTTTAGCTATGCACACTAACTAGTAATGTACATTTACTAGTGTAATACCTGTGCCGTTTGCATTATCACATATTACATCATACCTTCACGGCTATGTCGAATACTCGCATTTGGGATTTTATTTCAATTTTTAAAAACACTTGCATAATTGTCTATTACAACAGTTATGATGAATTAATTTTGTAAAAAGTTAATACTCTTGAACAGTAAAACAATGTAAATAAAACTGATCAACGCAATCAATATGCTAAGGAATTTAATCTCCACCAAATGTCAGCTTAACTAAAAATAAGAAGGAAAAAATTAAATATTAAGAAATCAAGATGAATATCAACAAAATTTAATTAGGACAAACAGAATGACACATTCGATTTTGAAGAATATCAAGATGAATTTTTTACAAAAATTAAAAAATATTTAAAAATTTGACAGAGCTTCCCATTTTTCAATAGTTAAACTTGTCATAAGCATTTGTACCTCACATAATTTGACATTCACAAAAACTTGTTATCTCAGCCAGTGTTTAAAAAAGCGATTTTGACTCGCGAATCGCCCAAACTCGCTAAAAAATCGCCCCAGCTCGTACGAGTCAAAGGGTATACTTGAGGCGTACGAGTTATTAATATTTGCAATCTGATTGTTATGCTCTCGAGAATAATCTAACGGTTATGATTTTAGCCCTAATTCGTTGTGTTTTGTTTCCTTTAGAATCAGACAGAGGAGAGGAGCTGAAGGAGGAGCCGAGGAAGTAGAAGAAGAAAAGAAGAGGAGGAGTGGAGGAGAGGACGATTGTGATTTCTAACAAAGGAGGAGGGCGATTCAGGCGAAGGAGGAGGACGGTGGTGCCTTTTCCGTGGTGGTACTCTGATTTGCAGCAACTTCACAGTGAGGAAGACTCGACTCTCGACTGCTCGATCGACATCGAAATCGAAATCTCGGTACTTGAAGTGAGTCGCATGGGTTGATTGATAATCCATATTTTGCCGTCTTTCTGTTCTTGTCAAAGTTCTACATTTACTGTGAGATTAGTTAAGTTCCTATTCATTCTATGCCCAATTGTGATCCAATCAAACTAGTTAATTGCATATGCTTGCTCAAAGAAGATACAGTCATCATTGACAAGAAGGGATCTACAGAGGAAAGCAATAAGCTAGGAACTTTTGGAGCTTGATATAAAAATTGTGAATTGATGAACTGCAACTGCGAATCAGCCGAATGCAAACTGATAACTAGTATTTGAATCATTACTGTTGTTTTCAATTAGTTATGAGAGCTGGTATAGAAATGCAAATGTCAATAACCTGTTGAGAACAAAAGACTTTATTTTTGGTTGAAATCTGTTTTTTTTTTTTTTTTTATACTTACATATTGGTTGGCTTCATGTATATATGAAAAATTGTCTTCATTTATATATGGATCACAATGATAGGGAAACATATTGTGCACTATGTTATTCAAATCAATTAAACTATTTACATTGTTTTCAGTCATATAACAAGTGCGTACAACGTACATTACATCTTAATGCAACTTATTTGATTCATCCAGAAAATCCCATTCAGCTTGAAAGAAGGTGTTGAGGACTTGAGGAGGATTTGTTTGGCACTTTGGCTGCTTGGTAGATGATGTTGTGGCTGGCTGTAGGATCAAGTAAGGTAACTTCATACTTTAAAGTTCAGTCTCCAATTCTTCTTCACTGCAAATTGCAACAGATATTCAGATTTTAGGTATGCATATTGCAAAAGATAATACATACATAAAACAAACTCATGTTATTTCTTGATTTCTTGATTTGATTGATGATTGCTTCTTTTGTTTTGTTTTTTTTTTTTTGTAATTTTTTACTATTTTTTTATCACTTTCTATGAAAAAACGCTTCACTTCGGTATGCTTCGAGGCACCGATTCGCTTCGGAAACAGCTTGACCGCTTCGCCTCGAAAATCGCTTTTTAAAACATTGCCCATATGTAATGTGCATGTGTAAGATTCGTGCCCATCTTATGGGTCTTGTGCTCTTGTTGTAGAAAGCCTTATTAGTGTTGTTAGCATGTTGGGTGACTAGTATTTAGTTTTCTTTGGGTGCCAGTTTTGTTAGGATTAATGAAGCCTTATTATTTTTGTTTGGCTTGTGCTGGTTTTCGTTGTAGCTTTTGCTTTTGTTGGTAGGTGTTATTCTTTTATTCTTTTTAATATCAGGTGGCTTCCCTCCGACCTTGTTTGCCTTATGCAAAAGTGTTTAGGGTGTCACACATGATGCACCAAGGAAAACTGAGAAAAAGGGTGGAAAAAGTTGTGTTTTGTTCATTGGGTCCCCTGGTGGGAATTGATTTGAGTCTTAGATGAGGCACAATCGGAAACGTGAGGGTCTTATTAGCCACTTCCTGCCATGTGAATGATAGTATGCATCTCATGTGTATGTCAAATGAACGAGTTGGTGAAGGGGCATTGCTAGTCACATGTTACAGAAATGTAAGAGAGGCTAACACTGACCAATAACTGGGTCCTGTCAATCCACCTTCCTTGGTTGTTGCATAAGGCACACACTAGGCACCCCTAGAGGATAGAAATTTTTTGAGACATACAGGATGAGTCAATTTCACCCTTAGATCTGTCACCTGCGGAACTCGGTTATGGATCTTTTGCTTTGGTCTATACTGTTTGAAACTTATTCGATAATCCTCATTTATTGAAATGACATGTATTCAACAAAATTTTGATTTATGCTTGTGGTGAAATGGAGAGTTGTGGGCCTTGTTTCCATGTTTTGTTCAGAATATATCATAGTAGGAGGAAAGATGACTTAATTATTGAGACATACTATGCTATGCCCCTTATGTCACATTTTTCGATGTTTTTCAGGTTTTTTGCTGTGACTTGGATTTTGAAAGAAAAACCTCAACCAAACCCTCATTCACAACATTCTGATCTTACTTGGATTGTTTAAAACACCAAATCATGCTCTCAGCTCGTCGAGTTCCTTCATGCCTAGACAAATCTGGAATTTTCTCAACCAATTGGGCTTCTATTTCCCCATATGAATCTATGTTTTTGATCCAATGTGCTACAGTTTCCAGTCTCAAAGTTGCTTGGCGCAAAGATCGTCGCTTAGATGAGGCAATTGAGAACGATAAAATATGGCGTCTTTGCAGCCGAGTCGTCAAAGAAGTGTTAAATGAGCCTGGTCAGGTGATCCCTCTTCGATACCTTGAAAAGAGAAGAGAAAGATTACACCTTTCTGTAAAAATCAAAACTTTCCTTGATAAAAACCCTGGGTTGTTTGATATTTATCTTGATCGAATCAAACCCAAAACCCAATTAGTTCCATTTCTCCGTGTGAGTGATCGTCTTCAACAGTTTCTCGACGAGGAGAAACAGATTCGTGAAGAGAATGAGTTGATTGTCGTTGCAAAGTTGTGTAAATTGTTAATGATGTCGAAAGATAAGGTTATCAGTGCAGATAAATTGGTTCATATGAAGCGGGAGTTCGGGTTTCCAAATGATTTTTTGATCAATTTAGTTCCTAAGTATGAGAAGTATTTTAGATTAGTTGGTAGCCCTGGGGAGGGCAAATCTTTTTTAGAATTGGCGAGTTGGAATTCAGAGTTTGCAAAATCTGTTATTGAAACTAGGGCAGAGGAGGAATCTAGGTTAACAGGGATTACGGTCAGGCCTTCATTCAATGTGCGATTACCCCTAGGTTTTTTCTTGAGGAAGGAAATGAGGGAATGGGTGAGAGATTGGATGGAGCTTCCTTACGTGTCTCCCTATAGCGATGCTTGGGGTTTGGACCAATCTTCAGCTGAAATGGAGAAGAGAACAATAGGAGTTTTCCATGAAATGCTTTCATTGTCGTTGCTTAAGAGAATGCCTGTTCCTATAATTGGGAAATTGAAAAATGAGTATAGATTTTCAAATGCGTTTGAGAGTGCTTTTACTAGGCATTCAGGGATTTTTTATTTGTCTTTGAAAGGTGGGATTAAGACTGCGATATTGAGGGAAGCCTATAACAATGACGAGTTGATCGATAGAGATCCGCTGTTAGTGATAAAAGATAAGTTTGTGGAGTTGTTGGATGAAGGGCATAGGGAGTGGAAAGAGAAGATGAGGTTGAAGAGGGAAGCAGTTCAAAAAGAGATGGAAATGGTTGCAGTTAGGGATAGAACTGAATTTGATCAGCAGGAGAGTTCAGAATCTGGTGAAGAGCTTTGAATCCAAGTTTCCTTGAGAGACATGATCTCAGTTGCTGTAGGTGTTTGATGAATCTCAGCTTGCCATTCAGAGATGTTAACAACACTAATGTTTACTCAAAAGTATATACAGTTTGTTGACAGACTCTTTGGAATGATTGAACTGAAAATACCTTAAGCTTCTGATATTTTGGTTTATTGTCAGCGTTCAGATTCTTCTTTGAAGGCATTATTTGCTCTGAAACAACTTTGCTAAAAATGGTAGCTACAATGTGGCTATTGAAATTGTTGGTCTGCTGTGGCTTTCGCGACATTTTTGCTGTTGTTTACTGATATCTTCAGAATCCAGAGAGTATTTACAATACGCAGGGCAGATATAGACAGATGCTCATGGCATATATGGTTAACTTCACGAAGATGGCACTTTGAGCCAATGGCATGACAACTCAATGGTTAGAACTTGGCAGAAGATACCACTAGGTCATGGGTTCAAACAACATGTTTATCAATTTATGGTGTGTTGACCAATTCTAGTCTTTGATAGGTCATGTGATCCTAAAAACCCAGCTTGCCTTCCAAAAAAAAATGCGATTTTGGTATAGTTTACATTATATCCAATGAGTAAATCCTAGCTTTGATGCAAGATCCTTCTACTATGCTTAAAACTGATTGCATATTTGCATCATGAAGATCTAAGTTAAATTATCATGAAGATCCAAGTTAAATTAGTTCATGAAACTTGAAATTAGAGCTACAAAGTTATGAATAACTTACAAGATCTGATCAACAGAACACTACTTTCATCATTTTAACATAGAACAACTTATCAACCCCACTACAAATCATAATCATCATCATCATCTTCTCTACAAATACTGAGATATGATCTTGACCTTTCCATCCCACCATTTCTTCTACTGTGATTAGTAGTAGTAGGCGAAGAAGCCGGAGATGAATTGTTAGAGAAAGAAGAACCAATACTAGCAGGATCAGCCAAAACCAAGTAGTTCTCACTCCAAGCTCTTCGAATCGGATACGAAACATTACCCTTAGGAGACCCTTTACAACATCTCTTCTTCTTAGTCTTATTATGCAAAGCACAACTACAGTTTTTATGGTAAGGCCTTCTATCTTCATCCATGTCCGACGATATACATCCTTTGAACACACACCTTAACATCCCCTCAGCTGCAGCTCCATTTGCCATATTAGAAATTGGTAATGTAAGAAGAAGAAGAAGAAGAAGAAGAAATGTTGCTCCAAATCTCAAACAAGGTTGTCTGGCAAATTCAAAAAGGCAGACTGGTTTATATTTGGTATCCTAGACAGTCTGGAAAGTGAGATCCAAAAGACTAGGTAGGGTTTGGAAGACCGTTGAATTATATAACATTGCGTGTGAAAATACTTTATTAGTTGTTTGGAGATCTAAAATTGTGTAGCTTGACGTGAAAGTATCGAAAACTTTATTAGTTGTTTGGAGGTCTAAAATTTGTGTAGCGGACCACCTGAAAGTATCGGAAACGTGCTTTGATGAGATGATGATAATGATGTGTTTGTGGTGGTGAGGGTTCATTTTGGATCTATGAGCTTTGGCATGTGAGTTGGGTAGTGGGTAGTAGAGGACATTAATTTGTGTAGTTTATTATTTTAATGTGCGCATCAACTGCAATTTGTAGCCTAGGACGGCAAGGGGATACCCTTGACAAAAGAATATAGTTTTGATCTCTTCAAGCACCGTTGATCTTTATCGCGATGTGGATCGGATGGCGGATTTAACCATATTAAGTTTTTTTTTTTGTAAAGAAAATTATTATTTATCATTTGATCCCCATGAATTTATAACTATTCTTATTTGAGTCCTATTAATTCTTGTATTTCAGTCTAACCTTCGTGACCGTGAGTTCAATTACGTTGACTCACAAATTTATATTTGGTATCCTACAAAGTTGGATCCACTAGGCAGGCTGGAAAGTGAGATCCAAGAGACTAGGTAGGGTTTGGAAGACTTGTTGGATTATATAACATTGCGTGTGAAAATACTTTATTAGTTGTTTGGAGATCTAAAATTTTTTATAACAAAAATAATGGTCAATTAGGAATTATATACAAACTAATGGAACTCACAAATGTTATCCAAATTTTTCAAAATGACCAACTTATTCTTATGCACATGGTTTGCAAATGTTTTAAAATTACTATTTTTTTTTTTAACAAAGATAGAGGGCCTCCATTAGTTTGTATATAATTTCTAATTGGCATCTATCTTTGTGAAAAAAAATTCATCATTTTATAAACATGTGCATACCACGTGCATAAGGCTAATGGTAAGTTGATCATTTTAAAAATTATGGATGGAGTTTGTGAGTCTCATTAGTTTGTATATGATTCCTAATTGGCCATCATCTTGTTAAAAAAATTAGTATTTTTAAAAACATGTGCAAACCGCGTGCATAAGGGTAAGTTGGTTATTTTGAAAATTTTGGATGAAATTTGTTAGTCAACGTAATTGAACTTACGGTCATGAGGGTTACATTGGAATACAAAAGCTAATGGGATCAAACAAGAATAATTAGAAACTAATGGAGGCCAAAAAGGGAAATAATCCTAAAGAAAATTGTAGTTTTGAAAAGATATGATTTGTTATAAAGGATTAAAACAACATGGTTTCGTGGTGTAGTTGGTTATCACGTCAGTCTAACACACTGAAGGTCTCCGGTTCGAACCCGGGCGAAGCCATTTTTTTTTTTTTTTTTTTTTTTCTTTAATGAGACTTGCTAATTTTTCAATTAAAAAAATCATGAACTAATTAAAGAATTTGTTATTTTTCATTTAAAAAAATGAAAATTCATGAACATGTTCTTTTTAATTTAAATGCTATAGAATTTGTCAAATAAATGCTATTGTCAATTAGATATGAATAAAATGAAAATATCATTACCAATTGGCCCATTAGCTCAGTTGGTTAGAGCGTCGTGCTAATAACGCGAAGGTCGCAGGTTCGAGACCTGCATGGGCCATTTATTTATTTAATTTAATTTAATTTTTATCATGGACTCATGGCGAAAGTTTTTATTTATTTATTTATTAAAATTTGTCAGAACAAATGCTTCCATGGTGCTGTCTTAACTACCGATTCCCCACCACTACATTAGTTTATGTCACAATATATTATGGCATTTTCAATTTGGAATGAATACCCATTCTTCTTTGGCCTTCACCCATGATGTCCTCTGTAATTCACTAATAATGACTTGAAAATGCTTATTTATGTACCAACAAACCCCATCTTTTTTTTCCTCTCCTATGTCATCTCAAGAATTTGGCAACTCACGCAAATACCCATCAACTAGACGGAGGCTATTACCCCACCTACAACAATAAGGCTCTGTCATTTATGTGGGAAACAACTAAATCTCTTCATTTGACAAAAAATAAAGTGTTATCTCAATTCATAGCAACCCTCCATATCATGGCTTTTCATTTATGTGGGAAACAACTAAAATCCCAATTCACAGCAATCCTCCGTATCATGGTTTTTCGTTTATGTGGGAAACAACTAAATCTCATCCTTTGACAAAAAATAAAATATTATCCCATTTCACAGTAATCATCCATATCATGGTTTTTCTATAATAACATCATTTTCAAACACAAGAAATTCACCATTCCCTTCTTCCTTCAATAGGACGTGATCTGCCTGGTCCAAACAATAGTTCAGTACACCGGATTCCAACTCCAATCATTTCGAATTCATGACCATCCACTAGACCCTTGAAACAGATTTAATTGACAACCAGCCTACTGCTCATAGGTCTCAAACCTTGTCGGCTGCCACAGTTCCACATAGACTTCCTCTTTTCCAGAACCAACTCCTTGAGGTCAGAACCCATCACATCAACACTCATGTCAGACCTTTTCGAAATACCCCTACCGAGCTTAGCCCTAATATGATTATGATCACTTATGATGCTTGCTTTTTTATTTCCTCTCAGACAGGAGCAGATGCTAGTAGCAGAGTCATTGCGCGGATTGTCTCTCCTATCTCAGGGAAAGTTGTTGATAGTACGATGGCTAAATGTTTTGCTGGAGAGATGACACTTTTGTTGATCCAAACACGACGTTGGAAAACAAATTTCTAGCTGAGGGATTCAGGCCATTTGATTTCGCTGCTTCTTTATCAGGATCTGACAAGTCAAACCAACAAGTGCTGGATGTGGCAACCTCTTCTTAATAGTATCAAGCATTTACTTTCAATCCATTGTAATTGGCTTTGTAATTTTATCCCTCGTGAGTTCAACCGCGAAGGTTGTGAACTTGCTAGTCTAGCGGGACACCTTTTTTGTAATTCTCCTGCTACCTAATGTATATCATATGAATTAAATGGCTTGGTCAAAAGCATTAACATAAACATATAAGATTCTCCAGTACAAAAGTTTAGTCTATGACCTGGAATACTTCAAGAAGACAACACGATCGAATAGCTTGCATATTCCAAATATTTTGTACAGGACCCAACAAATTTACATGATATCACATGTGTATGAAGAATGCATATGGATTCTCAAATGGAACTGAGAAATTTGACCTCAGAGATCTTATTTGCACAGGATATCCAAAGTCGAGGGTAAGTATTATGTCTACAAAAAGGTATTAAAAAGGAGGAAAATAAATAAAGAGAAGAACAATAAAAAAAAAGTTTGAAGAAGGAAAACACAGCGCATTGGTGTTTAAGTAATGCTATTGATGCTCGAATAGTCAATGTCAGTTTAAAACACATCTCTGTCTACCCCAAAATACATAAAGAGCTATGGAGAGTAAATTAGGGGTGGGCATGGTTTGGATCGATTTCAAAATTTAAGAAACCTATCTCGAATCATTTAAATTTAACGGATTCGATCTGGTCCAGATTTCTTCATTTTGAACATTAAGACCGAACCTAACCGTTTGGAACAGTCCGGTAAAAGGGAAATCCAATAGAAGGTGTAGCGCCCATAAAGGATAAAATTAGAAAAATACATTTAACTTGGTTTGGTCACGTGCGGAGGAGACCAAGCACGACGCCAATTAGAAAATGTATGAACTCAAATGGAAGGGACGATCGTTGAAAACTTGGATAAAGGCAGTGAATGAAGACATCATTGAGCTTGAATTAGGCGAGGATGTGTGAAAAAACCGCATTACTTGGAGAACCAAAATCCATGTAACCGACCCCAAAAATATCGAAAATGAACTTTGATAATGATGATGATGATGATGATGATGATTCTAAAGGATAAACCACAACGTAAACCAAAAAAAGGTCAAGAAACTAATCCAAGGCCCTTATCAAATAAAATGCAAGTAAAGAACACTTGAGAAATGGCCAATGCAAAATTTAAGTTTGGAGTTAACTTTGGGGCTTAAGCAAATATGGTGGCTTACGCGCAAATACCTATCAGCCCAAACTATAAAATTTCCATATAAGAATTCCACTTTACCTTTGTGTAACAAAATTAATCTAAGATCACATAGGTCACATTATTCATTCATTCATACTGAAAGATATGATACAATGTAAGATCAAAAAGATTTTGACAGATATCACTACAAATGGAAACTAGAACACAACGTATTCATCTCAAACATCAACACCAACCAAATAGGACTAAAGAAAGCTAAATAACAAGAATCAAACTTGAGTTAACAGGCTTTTTTTTTTTCCTGTTAATCTTTATGCAATGTAATATTCACCGCCAAAAAAAATAATAACAATATAAGGATCCCTCCTACAACATCTTGATTTTGCGCAAGGCAAATTAGGGTTTAAGGTACCTGCCATTTTTATATGATTGGAATCAGGCAATTTTGGGTGTTCTTCATTTGTGAGTTTTGTCAAATTTTTGGTAGTGTTGTTTGCTTAAGATTGAGTAATTTTAAGGATCGTTGTTTGACAACGTTATAATCTTCAAGTAAGTGTTTTCATATAAATAAAATAGTTACAGAGTCGTTGTTTGTGGAGTAGGCAAAGTTGAACTACGTAAATCTCAGTGTCATCTTTATTTTATACATATTGTTTGTTTGTTGTTTGTTATAATTACTTGCATAGTATTGTTAGTCATTCACTATCACCACTTAGATCCAGAATTTGCGTTGAAATTATTTATATTAGCTAGTATTTTCCTTACAATATTGTAATTCCAATTACTAATCGTGCATGTTATAGAAATGAATTGTTCTTTTATCAGACATTTTAAGGCTCAGTTACAAGCATGTTCTTGGGTTCTATGCTCTATGCCCACGGACTGCATGCTTGTTTTTCCAAAAATTTAAAAAAAAAAATTTATAATAATGTTCAAAAAAATGTACTGTGTTGTTGTAAATGATAATTTCTCAATCTTTTCTTGATCCTTGAAATTAAAATACAAAATTTCTGCGCGTGGAGCCACACATCACTTATGTTATCCGCATGGACTTCCAGGACTCTTCCTCGTTAATTCTTCGCCACTAAGAAAAGAAAACCCATGATGTCGACACAACTAGAAAAGCTTGTCAAAGCAATCTTCAAGTGACACGGCTAAGCAATCAATTATGAATTCTTTTGTACCATGCACTAAAGAAGTAGGGGAATTCTATATCAAGTAACACGGCTAAGCATTCAAATATATATATAATATGGTTTCAGCTCAACCAAGCATCCAACTTCCCACTTGGCCACAAAAAAGAAAATCAAATTAATCCCTCACTGTTTCCCTCGCCATTTAGAATTTCCCTAATATTTATAGTCAGTGTTTTCAACAAACGAAAACACAAAACCATAGTTCAGTGTTTTGGATTCAAAGGAGATAAGAGATGGCAAAACACTTGTGCCATAATATAACATCCGGTGATCAGAACAATTACTCGGCTCCTGTTCCAATCATCGGCTTTTACATAGCAGGAGCATCACTGGTATGTTTAGTGTTTATGATCTATGATGTGATTCATGCAATTCGCCCCCACAGGAAAATTTGGTCACCATGTAAATGGTTTTCACTTAATTCAGTTACTTTGACTCTCCTTTCTGTTGCTGCTAAACTCCCAGTGGATCTTACCACTCCAATGCCTGGTGTTTGGGATCAGCTCTCTAAACTCACTGGTACTGCCTTTATATGTGTTTGTATGGGTTATCTTCTGCCTTCACTGGGAGCTAACAGTTCCTCCGAGAACACCACTAACATGGCTGCCTTGTCAATCTTCGTGATCACAGTCATTGTTAATATATGCATACAGATTTCCACGGGTGTCATCCTTTCCTTCGTTCCGGAGCATATCATAATCACGTGCTTCATGTTTGCGATGCTCCATTTCTTATGGCGTTCTACTTTTGCCAGTAATATGGACAAGGAAATTCAGTCCGATCGCAATAAACAGGTCTTTATAGAAGGTAAAGGGAGCCTAACTGTGTTGCAGAGATTAAAATTATGTTATTTGCACGGTTATAGTTCTGATCCTCAGCTTTCAATGTCCAATGATATTGACTGTAGTTATGTATATATTGTTTGCTCGTTTTGCTTGGTTGTTGTAATACAAGTTTTGGTTAGGATAGTAAGTGGTCATGGTTTGAGGTCTTGTAATGGAACTTCTTCTGATTATGGATGGTCGATAAGCATTATCCTTGCAATACAGATTTTGGTCATCCTAGTAGCATGTTTGATCACTAGCTTTCGGGCGTTCATGGTGTCCAACATAGTTGAGAATACAGCTGACGAATTAGACTATGATGCCATTTATGGTTCAATGCAAAACAGTCGATTTCTAAATACTGTTGCTGACAATTTCTGGTACTCATTACTGGAGTTTGCGTTAATGGTGGGTTGTGCAATTTCAATTCTTGTTATTTTTACACCGGTACTGCCAGTTTATGTTGTTTTTAAAACATGTTGCATCTGCCAGAGAAAGTATACAGAACCAGAAGGAATGCAAGAATATATAGAACTCAGGCGAAAGAATGACATTGTGATTGCTGATTGGACTCTGATAAAGTGCGTGAAAGAAATTCAGAGATGGATGAGTACAGTAAAGGCAGAAAACAAATCTCTATGCCATTTACCACAACTCCTCTCAAACACACCTCCATCCAGTCGATCTCTCGAACAACTTCACAACCGTTATAATTTTAAGAGCGGGAATGAAGTGTCATGTCTTTATCTGGTTTTCCTTGCAAGAATTGCCTCAGTTTCTATACCATCTTCTCTTAGTGGTCATCTAACACCAAGCTTGAATGAAGTTTTTGACATTATTCGATTTGTAGACTCTAAAATCAATCCCCCCAGCTTCAGTAATAAAAAGAAACAATACCTTGCAAAAGGCTATGTGGATGGGAATAGGCTTCAGGTGTGTTGCTCCCACATTTGAAGAATTGGCGAAGTCACGAGACTCTCAACTTGCCATGAGTTCAGAATTAGATCGTGTACATTTTATAATTGCCCAATTAAAAACTAAACTCCACAACCAGTTTAATTGGGATGAAGTTAGCTTCGTCATGGACTTCATCAACAGACAGGAATGCACTACAGTTCAAGAGCTATTTACTTGTATGGAGCAATTATTTGTTGACATATTGCACATATTTCTCATTCAACTCCCGCAAGTTGTATGCAAAGAAGTTACAGAGTGCCCTGTTGAAGAGTATACCAAGAAGGTAAAACTTATGCTCAAACTCATATCCCAAGTTGAATCATTGGAAGGCAAAGTTGAATGGTCTTTTCCTGTTGGTTGTGGTATCACCAGTTTGATAAGTACTCCGGCTTCTAGCACAGATGATCATGATTGCGCAAGAAGAGGCAATGAGGATGGTCCTATTGTTGATGCGGCAGGAAGCAATGATGGTTGTAATGTTATAAACAACGCTTATGAGATTAATGAAGTGTAATGAAAAGTAAAAGGGTGTTTGTAAAAGCAAATAATAGTTGAATTATACTAATTTGCTTGTGTCTTCCATTGAGAATCCATATAGACACATGAAATTATTGAGTGCAAGCATTATTTTTAATTCAAAGTAAAATATTTCAGCCATGGACCACCACCTTAAGGATATGCGGTGTGTATTTTTTATAGAATTAAACTTGTAAAATAAATGAGAATTAAAAATAATGTTATAATTGAAAGAAAATAAATTGACGGTAAACGAAATAAAACGCTTTATTTAATTAACCAAATTACAATGAATAACATACACTCCTATTCAAAACTTACCTAACTTTTCTAACAAGAAACAAATCATAAAACTAATAGGAAATCAATGTCCTAATTGAACTGTTGCTAAAGGAAAAACTACAAATTAAGAATGCGCTTCAAAAAATAATGTTCGAATGCGCAAAGGAGACTCACTTCATGATTTTGAAAATTGTGCAAAAACGTGTCCCCAAAATTAGCCACGAAATTGAAAATTATCCAAAAAACGTGTCTATTTTTCTCAGGTAAATTTGTTCAAAGCCCTTACCATTGAAAAAGTATACAATGTATAACTCATTGGATTCATGTTTTATAATTTCACAGAGATGTAGAATTGAGGAAAAGATACGATATTCCATACAAATATGAATCTGTCAATAAGATGTCTCTTTATGCACTAGATGGCCTATTCAAGAAATGCAGAATTGACCACCATTATATGAAATATGGTAAAGTTTACATTATATCCAATGATTAAATCCTAGCTTTGATGCAAGATCCTTCTACTATGCTTAAAACTGATTGCATATTTGCATCATGAAGATCTAAGTTATGACTAACTTACAAGATCTGATCAACAGAACACTACTTTCATCATTTTAACATAGAACAACTTGTCAACCCCACTATAAATCATAATCATCATCATCTTCTCTACAAATACTGAGATATGATCTTGACCTTTCCATCCCACCATTTCTTCTACTGTGATTAGTAGTAGTAGACGAAGAAGCCGGAGATGAATTGTTAGAGAAAGAAGAACCAATACTAGCAGGATCAGCCAAAACCAAGTAGTTCTCACTCCAAGCTCTTCGAATCGGATACGAAACATTACCCTTAGGAGACCCTTTACAACATCTCTTCTTCTTAGTCTTATTATGCAAAGCACAACTACAGTTTTTATGGTAAGGCCTTCTATCTTCATCCATGTCCGACGATATACATCCTTTGAACACACACCTTAACATCCCCTCAGCTGCAGCTCCATTTGCCATATTAGAAATTGGTAATGTAAGAAGAAGAAGAAGAAGAAGAAGAAGAAGAAGAAATGTTGCTCCAAATCTCAAACAAGGTTGTCTGGCAAATTCAAAAAGGCAGACTGGTTTATATTTGGTATCCTAGACAGTCTGGAAAGGGAGATCCAAGAGACTAGGTAGGGTTTGGAAGACTTGTTGAATTATATAACATTGCGTGTGAAAATACTTTATTAGTTGTTTGGAGATCTAAAATTTGTGTAACGAACCTGAAAGTATCGAAAATGAGCTTTGATGAGATGATGATAATGATGTGTTGGGGTGTAGTGTGGTAGTGAGGGTTCATTTTGGATCTATGAGCTTTGGCATGTGAGTTGGGTAGTGGGTAGTAGAGGACATTAATTTGTGTAGTTTATTATTTTAATGTGCGCATCAACTGCAATTTGTAGCCTAGGACGGCAAGGGGATACCCTTGACAAAAGAATATAGTTTTGATCTCTTCAAGCACCGTTGATCTTCATCGCGATGTGGATCGGATGACGGATTTAACCATATTAAGTTTATTTATTTTTTTGTAAAGAAAATTATTATTTATCATTTGATCCCCATGAATTTATAACTATTCTTATTTGATCCTTATTAATTCTTGTATTTCAGTCTAACCTTCGTGACCGTGAGTTCAATTACGTTGACTCACAAATTTCATCCAAATTTTTAAAATGACCAACTTACTATTATGCACGTGGTTTGCACATTTTAAAATGACTAATTTTTTTTTTTAACAAAGATGGAGTCAATTAGAAATTATATTCAAACTAATGAAGCTACAAAATTTTCAAAATGACCAACTTACTCTTATCTATTTGGTTTGCACATGTTTTTAAAATGACTAAATTTTTTTATAACAAAGATGATAGCCAATTATGAATTATATACAAACTAATGGAACTCACAAACTTTATCAAAAATTTTCAAAATGACCAATTTACTCTTATGCACGTGGCTGGCACACATGTTTTAAAATTACTATTTTTTTTAACAAAGATGGAGGGCCTCCATTAGCTTGTATATAATTTCTAATTGGCATCCATCTTTGTTAAAAAAAAATTAGTCATTTTATAAACATGTGCATAAGACTAATGGTAAGTTGGTCATTTTAAAAATTGTGGATGGAGTTTGTGAGTCTCGTTAGTTTGTATATGATTTCTAATTGGCCCTCATCTTGTTAAAAAAATTAGTATTTTTAAAAACATGTGCAAACCGTGTGCATAAGGTTAAGTTGGTTATTTTGAAAATTTTGGATGAAATTTGTGAGTCAACGTAGTTGAACTCACGGTCATGAATGTTAGATTGGAATACAAAAACTAATGGGATCAAACAAAAATAATTAGAAACTAATGGAGGCCAAAATGGGAAATAATCCTAAAGAAAATTGTAGTTTCTAAAGGATACATTTGGTTCTAAAGGATTATCACAACATGGTTTCGTGGTGTAGTTGGTTATCATGTCAGTCTAACACACTGAAGGTCTCCGGTTCGAACCCGGGCGAAGCCATTCTTATTTTTCTTTTTTCTTTAATGAGACTTTGGAATGCTTGAATGTTGCTAAGCTCTTGGAAAAAACTTGTCAAATAAATGCTATTTTCAATTGAATATTAATAAAATGAAAATATCTTCATCAATTGGCCCATTAGCTCAGTTGGTTAGAGCGTCGTGCTAATAACGCGAAGGTCGTAGGTTCGAGACCTGCATGGGCCATTTATTTAATTTAATTTTTATCATCAACTCATTGCGAAAGTTTTTATTTATTTATTAAAATGCTATAAATTTTGTCAAAACAAATGCTTCCATAGTTTATGTCACAATATATTTGGAGTAATTCTAGGTGTCGAGGAAATGAGCGAGGGGAGGGAGGTGGTGGGGTGGGGACCGTTCACATCCCTCAGAATGCGCGCAGAATTTCTCATATATTTGGATCATATTATGGCATTTTCAATTTGGAATGAATACCCATTCTTCTTTGGCCTTCACCCATGATATCATCTGTAATTCACTAATAATGACTAGAAAATGCTTATTTATGTACCAACAAACCCAAGAAATTCACCATTCCCTTCTTCCTTCAATAGGACGTGGTCTGCCTGGTCCAAACAATAGTTCAGCACACCGGATTTCAACTCCAATCATTTCGAATTCATGACCATCCACTAGACCCTTGAAACATATTTAATTGACAACCAGCCTACTGCTCATAGGTCTCAAACCTTGTCGGCTGCTTGAGGTCAGACATCACATAGACTTCCTCTTTTCCAGAACCAACTCCTTGAGGTCAGAACCCATCACATCAACACTCATGTCAAACCTTTTAGAAATACCCTCACCGAGCTTAGCCCTGATATGATTATGGTCACTTATGATGCTTGCTTTTTTATTTTCTCTCAGACAGGAGCAGATGCTAGTAGCAGAGTCATTGCGCGGATTGTCTCTCCTATCTCAGGGAAAGTTGTTGATAGTACGATGACTAAATGTTTTGCTGCAGAGACGACACTTTTGTTGATCCAGACGTTGGAAAACAAATTTCTAGTTGGGGGTTTCAGGCCATCTGATTTCGCTGCTTCTTTCTCAGGATCTGACAAGTCAAACCAACAAGTGCTGGCAGTGACGGAGCCATGATTTTTGTTGAAGGGGGGCAGCGAGATGAATCTTAGTTAATTAATTAAAATATATTAATTAATTACTTGGACATAATTTTTTATTTGAACAATACATATATAACTATACAAAACATTAATTGCTAAACAAAACTTCATCTAATCTATTGGGAGAGTAATTTGATCCACCTATTTGGGTTATTTGCGATTTGCCTCTATCAAAAGTATAACTAATTAGAGGTTATCCCATCATTAATCACTATTATAGTCTCACCTAGACTAGCAATTCACGTGCATGGACTGACAATAGACTCACGTTGATTACCAAAATGCTCTTTAAATAATAACCCATACATGAACCTCGAAATACAAACATGTATCTTGAGGAAAAATTGATGGATCCAAACTTTTATGTATCTCTAGAAAAATCTTATAAATAAAATACAAAACTAGACCACGAGATACAAATTCATCTCGAGAAAATACTTATAAAATTTTTCTTTCTCAAAGTAAACAGAGAGGAGAAGAAGAGAAAAAATATTTACAAATTCATCTCGAGAAAATACGTACAAGAGAGGTTGAGATTGCTGGTGGCGATGGTGGGAAAGAGAAATAAATCAAGTAACAAAGGAGGGAGAAGAGAGGAGGAGACAGCGGTTAATTTTATCCCTCTTGAGTTCAACCGCGAAGGTTGTGAACTTGCTAGTCTAGCGGGGCACCCTTTTTGTAATTCTCCTGCTACCTAATGTATATGCATAATGCTTCAACCAAAAAAAAAAAAACAGCTAAGCCAAATGGGGCCTTTAGGTACACCCTGAAATGCCATCAAACAAAAAAATATCAAAGTTCATGACAACTACATATCCTCATCAATGGTACCACCTACTACATCACGAGTTGAAAGTATTTGAAAAGGGAGAGAACAAAAATGCCCTCCTACTTGTACAACAATGTGAGAGCATCCACAGAATCTGTAAGCTGTGAAAATGGCCAATACTATACTTTAGCCGTATCATAAGTGAATTCTCTAAAAATAGTACTAATTATTACCATATATTACATGCAAAATTCTTCTACGGTAATGCATCATTTAGAATTTTGAGAAGCTTTCGGGTACTGAATGTAGCTGTTTAGATGGATTGGACCGAAACGAAACAAAAGCAAGTCTTTATGCGAAGTGAAGGCAATGGACCGAAACGAAAGCAAGTCTCCATGCGAGATGGAAGCGACGAGGATATTAAGTGGCAACAATATTGTAGCCTTCGAATCTGGTTTGATTAACCCTATACGTCAATCATGTAGCATTTGAGCATGAATTAATAAATAAATAAAAAGGTAGCACAGTAGAATATCATGCATACATCGATTAGATGAGAATACCAAGCCTTATGTTTAACGTATCGTCGGACTGCAACACAGTTCCGATTAGAATTCTTGCTTATCGCACAAAGATAGTAGTAGATCTGAGAAAATTCTTCCATAAGGGTTATCATTGTGTTTGATTGAATTCAATTCATTCATAACTGCTAGTGCCAATTTGAGCAATATTCCCTGCAATCACTGTAATGACTTTGAAATTGTAAAACTTTTCAACAGTGAAACAGCAAGTAAACACCAGAGTTAAAACACGACAGACTAGTTTCTGAAATAATCCAGAGCTATAAAAATGTCTGATACCCGCTCTATTACAATGTTATAAATTTTTTCTCTATAAACTCTAACGAGAAGCACGTCGGGTTGGCCCCAAAGAATTCAGGTAAAGGGAGATAGATACCTACTGCAATGAAAAGAATGTGTAAAACTTCTAAGGTTAAGAGTACCTTCATCACCCTCAGTAACTTTTTGTTGAGTAGCAACCAAATTTCCTCTGTCTTGAGAGGATCAGCAGTTGCGGTGAGTTCTATTATTTTAGCTTCACCTTCCGGGGGGGAGATGGTGTTGTACATATTTACAGTTAAGGTAAATCTCGTTCAACAAGAAATTTAGAATCATCTGAACATCTTATGTTGAACACAAAAGTCCTTACTGATATCAGTTGATGAGCTTTGTTAAGGATTGGAAGAACTAAACCTATTTTAGCCTTCTCAGCTCATTCCATACAAGTCCTCAGAGCATGAATCCTCACCAAAAGGCATGTTTAAATCGGGTAGCACAAATGAACTCTGACAAGGTGCAACGTCTTTCTCCAGTGCTTCGCATGACTCATGAGATCTGGATGAGGGAAGTACTATACTCAGTTCCTGAGATGCACTGCTCGTTGTCAAGATTGTAGAAATGCGGTCAAGTTCTGCTTGGCAGGATTGCTCACAGGCCATGTCTTTTGCAACATCACTTGTACATGTCCGTTTTGCTGATTGGAGTTGCAAGTCGACCTGCAAAGAAAAACAAGTTAATTTAATGAACATGTTCTCACATTAATAAGGTTCATAATGAACATATCCTAGGATTCATCCTTCTTATGTTTTGACATACTAAGTCTATTTGGCGATTCATAAGAGGAATTTTCTTTCTTGCATCTATTAAATAACTTGGCACATATAATAAGCCTTCAGATTCAGAATATGTATGGTACTTGAGCTGAGAGGATGCCTATTTTAAATATCAGTTGAGTAGGTCTGAATTCAACAATATCATGGAAGATCGATAAGCCAAAAGCATTGACATTAAAGACCTTTACTAATGTTACCTAAGGTGGTTTGTATAGACTAACAGAAACTTAGGTTCAAATAGGGCAGGTGTACAAGGACTTGGAATATAGAAAATCTACTTGCTTTCACTCCCATAAGAGATCAAGACATGTATATATAAAGAACGCTAAAACTTCCTCTAGTCTCATTCTATATTCATGAACTATGTTAGTTTCATTTCTATTTAACAGGGAATGCTCCACTCCATATAGTGAATAGTTATCGGAAGAAAAAAAAAATGATACAATATAGTCCGATGCATGAGTGAGCAAGTCAAATTAACTATGCAGCCACACCACTTGCTTTAGACTTGAGTGGTATTTAGAGTCGTCATTCTAGACTTTAATTTCATTATTTCAATGGACAAACTCAGCCATCAGAATTTTATACGACAACTCACTAAAAAGCATCAAATCCACATATCATGAGTGTAGTCAAGAAGCCATTCGTCTCTGATTGCACTCAAACGCCACATTTGATAGAATATGAGCCTTCACGTAGTGTAATTAGGTTTTCTTTAGTATGTCACTAGTCAGTCCATTCAAGGGACAACAAGTTTAATGCAAAGAGATGGGAAACAGGGTTTTGGAAGGTAATTGCACTCCGAAACAGTGTAGAATATACATGTGCTCTTCACCGTTAATAGTGCTAATGGCTTGAGCTTTACATTAGATCTGACAGTCGGCAAATAGCTCCTTGTTCAATTAATCTGCTATTACCCAAAGTGAAAAATCTGACAATCCATCAACACAAGCAAGGACGCCTTCTAGACTCAATTAATGTATTATACGATGAAAGCGTTAAGGTTTATACGTTACCCACTTGGCAGTTGTGGCACTGCGACTACATACCTTCCAGATCAAAACCAGATCATTGTGTTCAATTGCTTGTCAGAAAATGCAGATAACAAATAAACCATTTGATCAACATGTAAACATTCTGACATGTGCTACCTATTCTCTTCTTTCCTCCTTTCAAAGCATTACAATTGTTTCACCAACAGAAGAGTATATACTTATAGCATAGTTTACTAGAGATGAACACGGAACAGTGAACATCACTTATGAGTAGAAAGAACAACTTTTTCATCGAAACTATCATGAAGTGAATGTAAAATTGTAAAGTAAAAACATGGAAACAGAACACAATCTGTTACCTTCTTTCTCTTCAAGCTTTCATTCATAATCCTTCTTTCCTGCACAATACTTTGTAGTAACGCCAATTCCTGTTTTAAAAAAAACGAATAAAGATTTTTTATTCAAATTCTCTCAATAAATAAATTCAGAATGAAAACAACAAAAAAAAAAAATGACAAGTGGTTCAAAGAAGCTTTGTAAGCTCACCTGCTTCATTTCTGTGTTTTCCTTTAAGAGAAAACTCTCAGCCTCTTTAAGCTCAGCAAATGTCTGTGAAAGGCAAGACAAGACACATCTATATTAGTCTAATGAGTGAGGCTAGGGAATCAAGTTTTGCAACCAGGTCTGTAACCAGGATGATATGGCATCATTAGAGGAGGTTTTTTTACAACCTTGAGATACACAAACACACCGGAGATTTTATCATTCTTTCAAGATTGCGCCGGATCATCACGGTTACAAAACCTGATTTCCTAACATTTTCGTAATCCAATTCATAATCTCATCAAAGAATCGAAGCACTGTTTTGAAAAATATACGACTACACAAACCAACTATTACATGTAAAAGTAAAGACTTTTTTGGTCCATGGTTCTTCAATATTACTAGTTCTAGTTCAAAGTCTTTGATCAAAATTATATCGTTTCTTACCTTCTTCTTTCTTGATTTCCTGTTTGATGTTTCACCCGTTCCAATAGCCTGAAAAAACCACGTGAAAAGTTACAGCTCCTCTTCGAGATGCGCGTTTAGTAAAAAAAAAAAATGAATTATCGCATAAATTCTATCAGTCAAACACGTGTGGAAAGAATCGTGAATTCTCAAAATATGTCAAAATTTTACGAAATATTTTCTATTTTGAAGTTACGAAATATCTTCACCCACTAACAATTTTTTTTTTTCTTCCATTTCTATAAAGAGATCCCTACCACTCGCACTGTCACACCACCAAACCAAACACGGACCTAACACCACACCTCATCAAAACTCTCCCTTCTCTAGAGGGGACCCACATCTAAATCCCCTCACTCACACCATGCCACCCGATGGAATAGCTTCACCCAAATGACCAAAATATCCTTTCGTCGATCATATCGATATTGACAAGGGCAGTTTAGTCATTTGAGGAAAAGTAAGTAAGTGAGAAAACGAAGAAGTGGAGACTTTGTCCGCTTTTATCGGTTATAGTTGGTGACTCAAGAGAGGAAGTTTTGACACAAGTGTCCACTTTGGTGACCTTTATGACATGGACGACGAAGGTCATTTTCGTAATTTTCCGGTTTGCGAAAAAAAATGCCCACGACAAGAAAGAAAGAAAGAAAGAAAGAATGAATGACAGGTTACCGGAAAACAAGCGATAGAAAACGTGACACACAATACACACCTCTTTTCCTCTTCGAGGGTATTTTTGGTATTTAAAAAATAGTGGCAGAATGAGAAACGCCACCAAACATGAAACATGAAACATGAAACATGTATTCCGCCAAATGACCAAAACAACCTCAACTCATAGAAGAGTTGGAGAAGATGATTGGTGATTGGTGAGAGGCAATTTTGGAAAAAAAAAAAAAAGAGAAATCTATAGTCAGGACTTCACGTCACCGTGGGTATTTTGGTAAATTCGACTGAGGACGAGTGACAAGACGACCTGAATACGAGAAGAGTAAACAAACCTTAGATCTAACACGCTTTAAAGCCGGCAAGCTAGACTCCTCATAACAATCACCGCCGCCACTGAAGGAAGCTCCACCGCTCCAAGAAAGAGGAGTAGTCGGACTCGCACGAGTCGACTCACCTAGCTTTTTGGTTGTCATCTTTATGGCGACAATATTATTGGAGGAACGTAACACTTGCTTTGACCGCGGCTGACGCACACCCCACTCCAGCGATGGAGGAGGAGTCATCTTCAACTTAGCCGGCAAAGAAAACGCTTCAGATTCTTTAAGTTGGAGTAGTACTTCGACCACTAACTCATTATCAGCCATAGCAGATTTGACCCACTCGTCATCTTCCATCGCGATGCAAAGGAAAAGAAAAGAAAAGTGAGAAGAAACGAAGAGAAAGAAAATGTTGTGCTATTGTGAGTGAGTTGAGTTGTTATGAGAGAGAGCAAGTAAGATAGAGGAAAGGGAATATAAATGAATGAATAAAATAATAATTTTTATATATGTATATATCTACAATGTGGTGGTTTATTGTGGCGTTGGAGTTGGAGTAGATTCTTCTTCTTCTCTTCTTGCTTTGTCTCTCTCTAGGAAAAATCTGTGGGGCCCGATGGGATTTACGCGTGGCAGCTCTTTTCTTCTGGTTAGGCCAATTGACTAGCTAGAGAGATGATAAGAGTGGGAGTAATGAAATGAAAAGAGCATGACTGCCTTATTGCCGACGTGTTCCAGTACTACCAGGTGTTGGGGGGTTATATTGCGTCGGAATGTCACGTGTAAAAAAAGGAGTTGGCACGTGTGACGGAGGTATGATTGGGACCTGGCGTGTGTGGCAAGGCAGACTTTTGGCCGAGTTTTGTTGTGTTGCTGCGATTCTTTCTGGCAAAGTTCCATGATAGTGTGTAACAGTGTCTACGAATCAGTCAATGTGAGTTGGATCGGTAATGGGTTGGGTGAATCGGTGAGACTCTTGGAGTCGGAATTTTTGTTAAGGGAGAGAGATATTGTAGTTAATTAATGATAATATAATAATTTATTATGTTAATATAATTTTTTTTTAATTTGAACAATATACATAAATATATATAAAATATCATTTGTTAAACAAAATTACATCTAATCTATAAGGGAGGAAAATGAATTCAATAAGCTACTTTGTAGGAATATAAAAGATAAATATATAGGGGACAAATCAAATTGGTATATAAAGTTAAAGGGACAAAAATTAATTTCAAATGTAAAATTATATGTTTACAAAAAAAAATTACATTATTTGTGATTTTTTCAGTTAATTATAGAATACCCTCAACATTAATCACTATTGCAGTCTCTCTCAGGGCTAGCAGTCAATATGCATGCATTGGTTGTCAAAATGCTCACGTTGATTATCAAAATGTTCTTCAAACGATAATCTACATATGAACTTCGAGATACAAACAGACATCTTGAGGAAAAATTCATGAGTCTAAATTCTTCATGTATCTATAAGAAAAATATATGAATAAAATACAAAACTAAACCTCAGTATATGAATTTATCTCGAGAACATACTTTAAAAAACTTTTTCTTCCTCAAAACAAACAAAAGATGAGGTTGTTGATGGTGGAAAATGGAAATAAATTATACATATAGAAAAATGAGACGAAGAGAGGAAGAGACCAGGGTGGTTGTTAGTCTCGCAATAAATAGATAGAGATAGCAGAAAAGAAGATAGGGCGGACGGTGTCGTTGGCGTCATAGAAAACATAGGGTGAAAGGAAGAGGTAAGGCGAGATAGCGTCATCAGCGTCACGTGATCGACAAATCAAAAAAAAAAAAAATAATACATCAATTTAGCCTTAAATATAAGATTCCTCTCATAAATTTCTATAATATAGAATTTCATCCGACCAAACATCTTAAGTGAAATTATTTTTAAAAGAAACTATAACAATTAATTGTTCGATGTGTGAGTAGAAAATGTTTAACAACAATCAATGAAACTGATCTTCGATGAATGACAATTTTACCATGATAGAAAGGCACATCTACACAGTGAACTAAATGAAATTGTTCGAAAACCACATTGGACCTCCACTTTGCAAGAATGTGGTTCCACACTACAATGTAGTTCTTTTGTTCCACCCCACCCAAAGGGGGCCACGACATTGTGCTCAATTGCCTATTCTGCAAGTGAATCCAAGGAAACCCCACCGAAAGAGCGATCAAGGACGTTTTTGTGTCTGCATCTCTAGCTATGCCATGTCTCCGCCGTTTTCATTGGAGTGTCCTCAATGAAATCATCGTAGTAGTTGTAAATACTGTTGTTGGACTTGGTCTGCCATAGCACGCGTAACCCGCTTACTCCATCATCATTTTTGGGAACTGCTTCTTCCTCCTGTGCGACGCTTCTTGCAAGGAGAAGTCGCAGTTGCCTGTTCGTTCTCGTTCTCCTCAGGCTCTCCGTCTTCGTCGTCTGGAAAACACAAATTTCATAACACATTTCTCGTTCTCATATCCCTGCAATAAGCTTAATTATGAAAAAAAATAAAAAAAACAGAACGTGATCATAACACAGTAAACATCAAAACCCACCATATAATATAAAAATTAAACCAAACCCATTTCTCAAAAAGACACTCACAGATTTCATATCTAATCAACAAATTCAACATTGTTAAGTTCATACAAAAAAAAAAAAAAAGTTGAATGAAGAAAACTCACAATATGACTCCCGACCACGCTCACCCATCACAGTGAAGAAGATTATGTGTCGTTGTTTTTTTTTTTTTTTTAGAAAATCAATCACATAAGGATAACTTACATCCAAGTCCATACCTCTGTTCAGTTCATAACATTATAAGCTTATAAAAATTATAGATATTATAACATTAAAAAATGAAATGTTAGGAACTCAACCGTATTGAACTTCAATTAATACATGCACAGTGACTTAGATTGATAAATATGTTTTATGTACCTTATACACCAATGGAAAGATAAATTATCACCTATGGATAAAACTAGTATGGGTTCCCATCCTTTTTTTTTTTCTGCACCGCAAATTAGGAATGTTGAAATACAGGGGGTAAGTTCAACCAAAGTGTATTTGTGATCCACAAAGAATTTACACCATACATCAAGCAAACTTGATTGTTATACTAATAAAACAAATAATATTATTATGCACAAATATCTATTACTCCATCAAAAATAAAATAAAATGAACTAATATTAAAATGTACACTGAGTGGTAGGCATAGCCACATACTCATATGATGTCATGCAAACTATCATTTTTCATTTTTTTTTAACAGTGACGTCAAACAAGAACAGTGAACACTGATGTACACCAGGAACACTGAACAGTGAACAGACAGTGAACACTGATGTCAAACAGGAACAGTGAACACTGATGTCAAACAGGAACACTGAACAGTGAACACTGATGTACAACATGAACATTGAACAGTGAACAGACAGTGAACACTGATGTCAAACAGGAACAGTGAACACTGATGTACAATAACTTTCATTTTTCATTTTTTTTTTAACAGTGACGTCAAACATGAACAGTGAACACTGATGTCAAACAGGAACACTGATGTCAAATAGGAACAGGAACAGAAACAGAAACAGAAACAGTGATGTAAAATCGGAACAGTAAACAATGATATCAAACAGGAACAAAAACAGTGATGTCAAACAGAACAGGAACAGTAATATCAACATGAACAGTGGACAGTGATGTCAATTCGGTTTTTTTTTTTCATTAAAGATTTAAATCAAACTAAGATTTCAAATCAATTTTTTTCATTAAAGATATAAATCAAACCAACAATGTCAAATCGATTTTTCCTCCATTAAAGATGTAAATCAAATCAAAATGTCTAGAAAATTGTATTTACATTGAAAAAAAAATATTGAAGATAGATAGAGTTTTACTCACATCTTTTTGCAAGAATTCAAATATTTGACCAAATTTCTTCCTTCAGCACCTTCCACCTTTTTCAACATAAGTTTTTCTTTTCTTCTGTGTGTATCTAGAGAGGAAAAAGGAGGCTAGGGTTTAATTGAGTTTTTAATTAGGGTTTATTTGGCTAAACACAACCATCACTCATGTCTTATTCTTTTAACCTTTATTTCCCTCTAACCAATCCTCTAACCATTACTTTCATGAAAGCCCAAACCCAAGCCCAAGAAAATTGAATAAAACCCATCAAGATTAGGGCTTAACTAAAGTATATGTGCACCCTTTTTTTTTAGAATGTGACTAATTAGTTTACTTAAGGCAAATGTCTTATTTTTGGGTTTTCAAATTTTGGTTAAACACACACACACACCTTATTCTATTTAGCAATGACAAACAAAACAAATCTTTTCCCCAATAATTGAGATTACAACATATGCCACAATTAATAAATAAGAATTTTTTTATTTATTTAATTAGGCGGGTATTACAGTTGGGTTCTTCCTCATCTTCTTGGATAAGTAAGGGATTAGAGAGGTTGTTGTCTGAAGAGGGTTGAGACATGGGGGTTTTCTTCTTCTTCTTCAGCTTCGGGTTGTTCTAACATTGGGGTTTCGATTCCATGGCGGAGAGGGGTTTTTCTGTAGAGGGCTAGTGAAGCAAAGCTCTGCTTGCAAGCAAGCCAGTACGTTCGTCGAGGACAAAATTAGGTTGAGGAGGGAGGAAAGTGAGAGGAGAAACAAAACAGAGAGAATGAAAACGGAGAGAGTTTTCCCTCCACTGTTCGTCTCTTCAATGGTACGAGCTAATAGGGAGTAATCCCTAGTCGTCCACGTGCCTGGTTCAGGTAACAAACGGTTGAGATTGACATGTTGTCATATCAGGCATGATAAGCACGTGAAGGGCATTTTTGTCATCCAAAATAGGCGAAATGATGGCACATGAGGTGTTTGACAGTTAAGGCATGTTGACTGCTAGTTTTAGGGGGAAAGTGCAATATGAATGATAATTGCATGTAAAACTGAACAAGGCATATATTATAGGGAGAAATTGCAAATTAATAACCCTTTTTTAAAATGGTTTGGTTTCTTCGAATTCTCACTGTCAAATCCAATTTCTACGCCATTGATTTCATTGAGTCATTATAATGTAGGTAAAACATTAATTGGAGGAAACAAAACATTCTTCCTTTGGTATAAATTGGCAAAAAATATTTTAGTTTCATCATATATCATACCCAACACCTATGAGACAAAGTTACATGTTGTTCTTCATGGAAAAAAGCTCATGAAAATTTTCTTCTTATTATTCTTATTCTTTTTTTATTTTAATTAACCAAAAGCTTCAATTAAATCGCAAAACTAATTAGAATCTAGATAGTCATTCCAAGTTCTAAAGCTAGCAATAATAAAATGAGCTAGTTAATTACAAGTATGTTTACATAACAACAAATGGAACTAATTCCAATGAAAGTGTTCATAATTCTAGTTGACTATCCAAAAACACCATCTATCTCCAACTTAGATGGTCATGTTCACCCATAAGAGAATCCAAAGCAAAATAGAACTCTCACCATCCTTTGTCGAGTGCCCAACATAATTCTTCTATTGTCTCCAAAAGCTTCGCATCAAAACTGCAACTAACCTTGATCTCAAAAACACCACTCAATGAGTCTAAAAGTGTATCTCCACTTACTCCTACAACTAACGCCAAAGGTTCTTGTTGTGTCGTTGAGGTAATTGTTGCTTGTGGAACCATTTTCAGTGGCAAGCTTTCAGTTATAATGTGCAATCGAGAATGTCATATAATCTAGTATGCATGAAAGTAGTACTCCGCGAAACAGAGTTGTGTTCTGAGATTTAAATTTTACTAAAGGATTACAAAAATTATGTACAAGACAAAGTTCGTTAGACAACTGGTAGAGAAAAGGATAATCAACAAGAAATGATCGAAAAAGCTTACACATGGTTGTGACAAAGTAAACTGCAAGCAGCTATCAATTTATCTTCTTGTTCTCGCCCTGTCATGCCAAAATGACGATCATTTCTCAACAGAAATTCATGACTTTAGTGCTAGAACTGTATTTCCTTGACAACCAACATATTTGGTCATATCATCTCAATAGATATTATCGCATACAATGGTTTAGACAAGGCACAATACACAGGTTGCACACTTTACACAAGTATCTCTCCTATATATATATATACACGTACGGTTCAGATAAGAATTATAAGTTGTTTTGTCACGTGTACGATTATGATATACCTGTCACAAAATGTGCTCCACTTACCAAATTCATCCAAATGCCAAAAATGCGCCTTTTTAGGTCGAGATATTTTGGGTTTTGGGTTTGTTGTAAAGGGTAGCATGGAGCCATGGACTATGACTTTTGTTTCCATGAAACATTTTCCTCTCCAACTTCCATTCCTTTGCAGACTCTTCCAAGTAAAGACATGAAGAGAGAACACTTTTTATTTTTTATTTTTCCCTTAATCCCTCCAACCCCAGATACCGCCAGTAGGGTTCGAACAACCAAGTATAGACATGTAAAAGGATTTTTATTTTTTTATTTTTTTTTTCTGAGAGAGACGTGAAGAATTCAATGTCTGGTCTCTTTCCAACCTGAAATATTTGCAACTCTTTCTAATGTATTTTACCTTTTGAACTCATTTATAAAAATGGATACTTTTGTTCCATTTGATATCCATTTTAAGAACATTGAAGGCCATTTTTAAACACTTTAGAACTCTAATGTTTTATCTTCTTGGATTGCCTACTATCACATTTAATAAGCACAGTTAAAAAAAAAAGGATCATTTAATTTAAGTTCGAAAGTAATGTAAAAGTATTACTGTTATTTTCGCTAGAAGATAACACTACATCAAATTAATATTTTTGTAACAACCCTCAAAACAGTAATATTTTTTAGCTATTACAATTCACAAAACAATTTTACACAATTTCACAAACAAAGTGATACAATAATTGTATCACCATGAACAGTATGGTCCTACAAGTGATACTATTCATGGTGGTCTAATTTTTTGTATCATTTTTTTTTGTGTAATTGTACTTCATTTTTTTACTATTCATGGTGATCTAAGAGTTGTTACTTGTTACAGATATGTCAATTTGGTGTAGTGTAAAGTTTCAACTCTACGTCTTTGATCCTAAAGCCACAGGATTAACAAAATCGAACTCTAAAATGAAGAAGAAGAAAAAAAAAACACTCGAAGAATGACTGCAATGTAAGAAATTTTTAGATTTGCAACTTGTGTCCTGGAATGGCGATGTTTTAATTCAGTAAAATACCCTTAATTACCTCCCCCAGTACAGAAAACCTACAGTTGATACTTGGATTAGTGAATTACAAATAGCACTACTTATCCATAGTTTTTGTTAATCAGTTTCAACATCAAAATGGACTAATTTCAGACTATATTAATTGCCAACTTGCCCGAAACCAGAAAAAAAATCAAACAATCATTTATTAGTACTTATCTTATCGACATGTAAGCAAACTGAGAAAAAACTATTTTTGCCAGAATATGAAAAGAATCTGATAATCCCCATCTCCATTTTGCGCCATATTTTTATAAGATGGTACAGTATATGATGTTTATACCGTTGTTAAATGTTCTCGAGATGCATGTGATGAGTTACTTGGATTGGAGAAAACCAGCTTAGGTTAATAATATCATAGAGTTAGTGCTTTTGATCTTTTTTCTTATACGTGTTTATGCCGCCAGTAGAGTTATATCATCCGCCACAAGTCTACAACCGCTACTCATTGGCTTATTATCATTTTAGAATGGAATCTCAGTGATCGAAGTTGATTTTGCTTGGTAAAGTGGGGTCACTTTCAAGATTTTTTTTTTTGATATTTATTTTTCCGGAGATAAAGAAATTGGGATGCTGAGATTTTAGTATAAAGTTGAGCTATCCAAATCCAACAAGAAAGGGAACTCAAATCACTTATTGACATTCCATCACTTGGCTTTTGCTATCTGTTTGAATTCTCTTGTGTGAGCTCAAATAGAGAAAGAAAAAAAAAAGAGAGAGAGGTGGTGTTTGTGAAAGATGGCTGGTGGTTCTTTTGGTCCTGCTGGGGTGGCTAAGGAGAGAGCAAAGCAGTATCAAGGGAAGGTCACCTCTTATGTGATCATTGCTTGCATTGTCGCCGCCATTGGCGGCGCCATTTTTGGCTATGATATTGGTATTTCAGGTACAATTCTACTCTGGGTTTGTTTCAGTTTCATTAAATTTTCATTCATGCTTATATGGTATTGATTGTAGTTGTGGAAGTTGCGAGTTTGAATGAAAACCCAGAGATTTCAAGCATGATCTCAATATGGAAGATAATTTATGACAAGTGAAATACTCAAATTTTAATGAGCTATAATCAAAAGCCAATTATTGGAAGGAATGATTGAATTTTGAATGCTACTTCAATTCGCAAATAGTTTTCGGTCTGTTTCAAATTCACAGAGTCTTCATTCATACTAATGGTGTTTATGATGTTCACTATAGTGGTGGAAATTGGGGCTTTGAGGGAAGAAAAAAAAAAGGAAAGGAGAATAGCAGGGACTGATCACATTTAGTAATATAGATTGGAATAGTCTTGAAAACAAACTAGTTCGATCAAATGGATCAAATTTGTAGTAATTTTCGAACTTGTTGTTTTGGAAATCAATAGGAGGAGTGACATCCATGGATGATTTTCTTGGAAAGTTCTTCAAACAAGTCCTCCATAAGAAAGGTCATTCTCATGAGAACAATTACTGCAAATACAACAACCAGGGCCTTTCAGCATTTACCTCTTCTCTGTATCTTGCTGGTTTGGTTGCAACTTTGGTAGCGTCGCCTGTAACCAGGAATTATGGTCGCCGGATAAGTATAATTTGTGGAGGGATTAGTTTCCTTATTGGGGCTACTCTCAATGCTTTTGCTCAAAACCTGGCTATGCTAATTTTGGGTCGGATTATGCTTGGTGTTGGTATTGGATTCGGAAATCAGGTAAATCTACTTAAACTTGTTCCACCACATAGATCTCATTCCTTTTTGGTTGCAACCTTTGATCAGAGTTATTCTGTAAAAATTTCCAATTTGTTCTGAACATTAAAATGGAAAAAAGTCCTCCCAAATTACTTCATTTGGCCTAAATGCCATGAATTTCTGATGCACTGAGAGTATCTTGATAATGTCGAGCACTTAGAAATGTCAATCAGTTGTCGATATTTTTCTCTTGGAATTCAATTTTCTTGAATGCTAAACACCTTCTGATTAACTTTTATTGTCAAATTTCCTAAGGCAGTCCCATTGTATCTATCAGAGATGGCACCAACTCATCTCCGGGGAGCTCTAAACATGATGTTTCAGCTGGCAACAACTCTTGGGGTTTTTACCGCGAACATGATCAACTATGGAACAGAGAAGATTCACCCCTGGGGATGGAGAATCTCATTGGGACTAGCTGCTGCACCGGCTTTGCTCATGACAGTGGGAGGACTCATGCTTCCGGAGACACCCAACAGCCTAATAGAACAAGGAAGAAAGGAAACCGGAAGAAAAATTCTAGAGAAGATACGAGGCACTCATGAGGTGAGTGCAGAGTTTCAAGATATGGTTGATGCAAGTGATTTCGCAAACTCAATCAAACATCCATTTAGAAACATCCTTCAGAAGAGGAATAGACCACAGTTGGTTATGGCGATATGCATGCCAACTTTCCAGATTTTGACAGGCATTAACACAATTCTCTTTTATGCGCCGGTGTTGTTTCAAAGCATGGGGTTTGGAGGCAATGCTTCACTATACTCCTCAGTTTTGACTGGTGCAGTTCTTTGTTTATCTACCCTTGTTTCAATTGCTACAGTTGATAAATGGGGTCGCCGGGTTTTGCTAATCAGTGGCGGAATTCAAATGATTGTATGCCAGGTAAAAACCACAGGAATATTCATTCTTATCACTTCTATGCTTCAATGTTGAAATGTAGACAATTCACATTATTATTTCTCTATTGTTCAAACAGATAACAGTAGCAATCATATTAGGCGTCAAGTTTGGTGACAACAAGGAACTCTCAAAAGGCTACTCAGCTCTAGTAGTGGTAGTTGTCTGCCTATTCGTTGCAGGATTCGGATGGTCATGGGGTCCCCTTGGATGGACTGTTCCAAGCGAGATTTTCCCATTAGAAACTCGGTCAGCTGGACAAAGTATTACGGTAGCTGTTAACCTTTTCTTCACCTTTATAATTGCCCAGATTTTTCTTACTCTCCTATGTGCCTTTAAAAATGGGATTTTCCTGTTCTTTGCCGGGTGGATTACTATCATGACAATCTTTGTATATTTGTTCTTACCGGAAACCAAAGGCGTGCCCATTGAAGAGATGATTCTCTTGTGGAGAAAGCATTGGTTCTGGAAGAAAATAATGCCTACTATTCCAGAACTTGATGGTAGTAACGACGGGATAGGTGAAAAAATATGAGGCTAAGATAGTGTAAAATTCATAATCGCATTCTGAGTTACATTATAAAGTCCTCCAAACAAAATGTAGTAGAAAAACTTGTACTAGTTCATATACTCTTGTGATCATACATGACGAAACCTTATCAAATATTGCTGAAAGTTGCTTTGTTTAGAGGTGTAAATGTAACCTAACAGTTCGATATGGGCATTGTTTCTTTCATCTCAAGTTGACCAAATTTGTCGTAGGAGATGTGAATCAAACAGTTCCACATTGAACCTGATAGGACAAATTTTATTAGACATTCTTCTATGTAAGACTCCGCACCTTTAACGTTGTTCATCCACTTCAAACACTTATAGGACACCTTAAATTTCATCAACGGGGCAAATTTAGCTTAGAGAACTGTCTAAACACGCATAGTTTAATGACTACGTAACATCACTTTCAAATAAAATCATGGATCTCATAAGGATCTTGTTATTTTACATATGTTATAGCACCGTCAAATGTGCGGCATTTAGGTAGTCTTTTGGGACCATTGCAGCATTGCCAGTGTACTAAGTGACATGAGGAGATGTCGTAGTCACGGGTAATAAGAATGCAAGAATTGCAAGGAGCATGACGAACTTGAATGTTAGGATCAACGAAACGTCTCTTTCTGCAACGATAACAAGCATTTATCAGTTTTATTAATGTAAGATAAATAAAAAATAATGTAAACCCACGACCTCCGAGGACCAATGCTCTGATACCATGATAAATTGTCAACTCTCTAAAAGCTCGAACTTGTAAAAAAAGTGAATCCAATCATATATCAAGCGGAAGCAAGAGCGGAGTCGTGGGATTATAACTATATCGGTGGGTACCAATTGTACAACTACACCGTAAATTCACCCGGTACTACCGTGGACAAGTACATGAAAAATTTTATGCCCATGGATAATTAGAGTGGGTTTAATATTCCAACACAACTCCTTTCCAAAAAAAATTGAAATCATCAAAAATGGACATTTTCGAATTCATTCGAAATCAGAATTTTTTGAAAATATTTGGCTCAAAATTGGTCAGAATCGGATATTCCTATCCAACTCGCAACCCTACCCAGGACAAGGGTGAGTCTTTTCTTTTATTCTTTCAACAATTTGTCAACGGTTGACAAATTTTAAAGCCATTTTTTTTTTACCAAGCCTGGTTTTTTTTTATACTTTTATCCCATCCTCTTTAAAAACACAATCACAAACATTTTCTATAGAAATGGTATAAATGTAAAAAACTCAAAACTTGGCCAAAAAGTGGTTATAAAGCTTGACTGCCTAGAATTCTTCCAAATCTAATTTCAAAGACCAGCAAGCTCAGGTAGTGCTAGGAACTAGGGTAGCTCGGTTCGCAACTATCTGGCATGTTGCCGCGTAAGATTTTAGGTCTACGATGATCTTTACAGTGAGGGCAGGGCAGGGTTAGCTCATGCCATGTTCACAAGATAATTTAGCTCAATATGCTAAACTTGATTGGGCTTCACCTATACTTTGATTCACCAAATATGGGCAAAAGATTGTATTGAAAAGCTAAGCCACATATAATTAAAGTTTTGAATATTAATACCAAAGTAATTATTGAGTGGTTTCAAAAACTAAATCTCAGAGTATTGTTTGGATCTGTGTATTACAAATATTCGATCATTTTGGTCCATATAATTTCATCAGTCTTGAATCTTGATGTTATATGAAGTTGCGATGCTTTCATCCATTAATTAATGGACTTCGTCTTTAATACTTCACAAGATGTTTTCCTCTTTGAATTTATGAGCAGCACACGGCTTGGTGCTTGGCAATGAGCATGGTTTAAAAAAAAAAACAGCCCTAACTTGAAAGTAGGGTTGAAAACCGACGGTTCGGTTTTTTGTTTAAACCGAATCAACTTTTATTGGTTTAAAAATTTTTAAATTGAGATTGAAAGAAACGTTAAGAAAACTTGAATCGATCTTAATTTATATAAACCGCAAACTGAATCGATTGACTAAAATGTGGCTAAAACCAAAATAAATCAAACCAATCGACTAAATTAAAATATTATATTATTCTTACATATAATATATATTATTTACTATATATCCCTTTAGTTCGATCTTGTCGGTTAAAACTACTTAAAAACTAAAAATCAAACCGACCATATCAGTTTAAAATTTCCAAAACTGAAACCGAACCAAAACAATCTTAAATTCTAAAATCGAAACCAAAACCAAACCGAACCTAAACCGAACCAATTCGATAAATTTGATTTTGATCCGTTTAATCGGTTTTTTTTTTCAAACCTAATTGAAAGAAAGGGATTGCATGGATCAATCATCAATAATAGAGTAGAGGGAGGAGACACTAGAGTCAAGACTCAAGATTCTCTTGTTGGGTCTAGGGAGACAGAAATTCTAGGATGTCTGGCCCTATGCCTGGTGATGCGCCTGATAGGTGTCAGGCACCGTTGATCTTGTCTGAAAATGGGTGTTACACCTATCCCAATGCAATATCAACGGTACCTGACCCTACCAGGTACAACACCAGAAGATCAGGCATCGTAGTAGTGCTCCTAGGGAGAAGATGTCTTTAATAGTTGGGGGGGTCTCTCTCACTTTCCCTTCTGTTTCATCTAAAGTAACCTCTACCATTAGAGTTTGCCTTGGCTACCTGAGTTTAAAGTTATTTTAATATTAGAATTTGTCTAGCTAGTCAGATTTTAAAGTTTTTTTTTTTTTTTAGTTTAGGTCTGGTGTTTTTTCTACTTTTATCCCTTTTTTTTTTAAAGCGCAATCACGAACATTATCTTTAGAAGATAATAGAAATGTAAAATGCTCAAAACCTAATAAAAAATAGATATACATAAAGCCTGACTGCCAAGAATCGGGACTAATATTATTAAGTAGAGAAATTCTAGGTGTCGAGGAAATGAGCGAGGGGAGGGAGGTGGCGGGGTGGGAACCGTTCACCTCCCTCGGGATGTGTGCCATCTTTTTTGGTGCACGCATCCCGAGGGAGGTGAACGGTTCCCACCCCGCCACCTCCCTCCCCTCGCTCATTTCCTCGCTGGTTTCCTCGACACCTTAGAATTCCTCTATTAAGTACTCTCCCATTAGGTCCTGTGTTTTAGTATAGTGAAGGTTCCCAGTACATTGTGGTACCTCCCTCTGCTGTTTCTTTCCAGATGCTTTGTTCACACTCTGTTGACATTTTTATATTTCAACTTCTGAATCTGAATCTGATTTCATGCATGCAATGCAATGCCATTGCCATGCAAGCAAAGCTTGATTAATTAATCAAAAGCACAGTGATTAGCATTTGTTCGATTTTCTCATTACATTCATCTCAAGAACAATCCAATGGTAGACAAGTCGCGAATCTATTTGTCTAGTTTAAAAATGCGATATCGACAAAGTTAATTGTATTATAAGCAATATATCAATCCTCATCATCTATACCAACTCCATTAACTCAAATACAAAATTCACCCAAACCTTGCAGAGACAATAACTCCTAATTTAATACATTCTTATTTCATAAGTAATTAATTAAATATATATGGCTTCTGCTGGGTTCTACAATGGAAGAGATCCATTGTATCCAAATATCCATCAGTTTTGAAATTTGTGTTTTGAATCTTTTGATAATGTGGTTGGCTAAATAACATATAGAGATGCAATTAGCCAATTACAAAATCCCAATTCTAGACGGTCAAGCTTTATAGTCATTTTTTTTTTCTTCAGATTTTGAATTTTTTACACTTATACCCATTTATAGATAATATTTGTGGATGTGTTTTAAAGGGAGGGATCCGGGGGGGGGAGGGGGGCCTGCGCAGGACGTCCTGTGCACAGATCTGGGCAATCGGATCTGATCCAACGGCTCATATCGATGGATTTCAAAAAAAAAATTTGTTTGAAATCCATCGATCTGAGCCGTTGGATCAGATCTGACGGCCCAAATCTGCGCATAAGCCCCTCCCCCGAAATCCGTTTTAAAGAGAATGGATAAAAGTGTAAAAATGTCCAATCCTAACTAAAAAATGGGTTTAAAGTCTGACTACCTAAACAAACTCATTACAAAATGCTTATTCCTTATGGGATAAGGAATCTACAAATAAAGATATTTTTTTATCTAGTTCGATTAATTTTGAAATTTTTATTCCTTTTAAGATAAAGATCTCACACCCGATCCCAATAGGGTTTTTGCTAGAAGCATAATTGCACGAGTCTCACTCCTTCAACACTCTTAATGGAACGTCAATGTTGTAATTTATCCGATACGCTACATTTTTTTTTTTTTTTTTTTTGAAAGGCAAACAGGGTTTTTATAGGATCCCAGAACCCATAAAGATGCCGCAAACTGGGTTTGAACCCATGACCTAGTGGTACAATTCGCCAAGCTCTAACCAATGAGTTGTCATGTCATTGGCATTTTTGAAAGACAAGCAGGGTTTTTATAGGATCCCAAAACTCATAAAGATGTCGCAAGCTGGGTTTGAACTCATGACCTAGTGGTACCATCCGTCAAGCTCTAACCGTTGAGTTGTCATACCATTGACAAAATATATAATCGATACGCTACATTTCACCTTCCAGTCTAGTTTTTCAATGATGCATTGGGAGTGATTGCTATCCTAAACACGTTATTCCCTATATTGTACGGGTCATTCCTCATTTTCCATTGGAGATGCTCTAAGGAAACATATTACGATCACATTTTTCTTTTTTTCTTTTTCTTGATTAAAAGAATGTCGAGTATGTGATGTTCTACCATACAAAAGAATTGCAAGTCAACTGACAAAATACATGTTCCATTAAATATAGCGATAACAGATGATGACTTGTTGAGCATGACACTTACCTTATTTTTGTAGCATTAATTGTATAATGGCCTTCTTCATCCCTTCCTCATCCTTGTTGATTTATAATTATACTACCAAAAATCAAGCTCCAAAAAATCATCTCAAGCTCTACTCAAATTAATATACAACAACATCATTGTCGCTTAAAAACTTAGGAAGAAATTGTGTCCCATAATTTGCGATGATTATTTATAGCATTTTTTTGGAACGGAAACAAGAACATTGCGAAGGATCGAATGGAAAACGAAGCCTTACCGTTGCTTCCATTTTGTCTTAAGATGAGGGGACTCAATACTCATTTGATATAACTTCAATTTTTTTTATGAAAACGCATGTAGTTGTAGTAATGTTAGATGATTGTTCATTTTTTATTTGAAAAATTCTAACTGTCGAGGGAATGGGCGAGGAAAACAGCGAGGGGGAATCGTCCATCCCCCGGGATGCATAAAAGGAAAATGAAGGCACACATCCCAAGGGATGGACGGTCTCTCCCCTCGCTGTTTTCCCCGCCCATTCCCTCGACAGTTAGACAAGCTCTTTTTTTTTTCAAACAAAACATACATGCTACCTAACATGTGAGGGGGCTCTGTTTGGTCTACTAGGTATGTATAATTGAGGTCAGCTCTTCCTCTTCAATTTTGGTCAAATTCTCATTACTTAAATTAGCAAAGATGGTACTTATGATATGGTTATGGGATGAGGGATCCATAAAAACCCTAGAGCCTTTAAGAAATTATTATTGTAAGTAATTATTTTTCAATTGTTTTTGGAATATACCCATTCTCGCCTATTCCTCATGTATTTATTGAGAATTACTACGTATATCTAACTATTTGGCTTAGTTGTATCAACTTTTTGTTATATTGGTATTTTGAGAATGTTTTGACTTTGTTACACCGACCAAATATATGTAACACTGATTTACCATTTTTTATTAGTTAAAACCATTTAATGGTGAATATATCTAAAAATAGGAGAATTAATTGGCCTCTGCAAAAAGAACAGTAGTACCTACTATCTGCAAAACTAAAAGTTAAACACAAATTCGTTAAATTTCATTCAAATCATTATACAAATATAAAATAGACTAACCTTTGTCACAAGCTTTATAATAGATAGTAAACATTATGGTAATTTTTTTTAAGAGTAAAAGGGTTTTAAAGGGTGGTAGTTTATACGTGTAAACAAAAAATACACATCAAAAGACTATTTATTGGCCACATATACTCACATGGTACAATGTTCATTAACCATAAAAAAAACTTGGCGAAACTAATATATCTTATTCAAAAGAATTGCATTTAAAAAAAAACATGGATACAAAAAATTACAATAGAATTTTTTCATACAAAGTCACCAAACAATCTTTTTCAGCAGGTATTAGACTAGTTTTGGTTTTAAGGTTGCAAAATATAGTTGGGTACACCAAACAATTTTTAAAAGCTATTAGTACCGATTGATATATTGTGTACTCTCATACATATGTTTTCGTTGTCACCGCTTGAAATGTGATAAGATTCGCCCTCTACAAGTTTGAACTCTTCGAAACAATGACAATTAATAAAGAAAATGACACTTTAGATAAAATAATAATAATAATAATAATAATAATAATAATAATAATAAAAAGTAGATAGACTATTGAATGAAATTATTTGGGAATTAATTCCAAATTCACAAGCTTGTGGTGGGGATGCATGTATCAAGAATGACCACAATAAATGGGATCAGGCAAGAAGGCATGCATGTCTTCAAACTCAATCCCCACCTATTTGAACTTTACTCTGATTTTGCCTCCCTTTTTTACTGAGATGAAACCTCAATTTCAAATTTCAAGTTTTAACTGACAAAAATGCCCTCTATTCTATACTTTTACCAAAACATTTTTACCATTTAACATTTTTATTTAGTATTGTATAAACTGATTTTTTTGTTATTATTATTATTATTTTTGCATTAAAAACACCACTGACTAATATCCAACTAAAACACATCATCATCGACTGATATCCAATCGCGATGAGCCGCTAGTCTAATTCCCCCATAATCATGTAAAAAATTTCTAATCATAAACCATAAAATGAATTGAAAAACTTTCCTTATCGTGATGATTATGACATGCATTCTAAACTCACCCAAACATTATTTAGTAGGTATAAAGATCACATGGAAACATTGTGGGTCACCATATTAATCAAAAGGCGATGGAAGAAAATCTTAGTTCCAGAGAGCTACCAGCTATTTTTTTGTCAGGATTAGGGTTCTTTACACTTTTATTTATTCTATAATTGATGTTTGTAGTGTTTTAAAGAGAATGGGTAAAAATGTAAAAGAGCTCGACCCTGATCAAAAAATGGTTGGTTGCCTTGATTGCCTAGACTTACTCAAAAGAAAAAGAGTGTTTTGGGGAGGTCAGCAATAAGGCGGTTGTAATCCCTTTTGATTTGGTTGTTTATTTTCTAGCCCTTCATTATTTTCTCAAAATTTAAGGGTGTGTTTGATAGTCCAGAAAATAGTTTTATAAGGAAAAATGAATTCTCTTGGAAAAAATGATTAGGAAAGTTATTTTACTAGAAAAATGATTTTCTAGTGTTTGATTGCAATCAGAAAATTATATTCGAAAATATTTTTGTCATGTGTATATTGGTAATTTAATTGTTATAAACTTAGTCTTAAATTTGATTTTAATGTATATGAGTTTGAGAATTCTTTCTAACAACTGTTTTTAAAATAAAATTTTCGTGCTTACCTAAATAGTTTTTGGAGAGGTTGAAAAAAAAAATCAAGAAAATTAAGCCAATGACTATTTCACACCACATAAAGTACTGTTCTACACCACCATATCAACTTTTTCTTTCCCACGCCACTAATAAAAACTCAAAATTTTAAATTTTATCTCTCCCCCCTCTCTTCATTTTCTTCTCTTCCCTTTTTATCCTCCCTTCATCTCTTCTCCATCAGACATCGCCATCATCATCACCACCCCGCCACCGCCACTTTTCTCCATCAAGCATCACCATCCCACCACCCCTCTCACCCTCTTTGTCTCTGAAAATAGGGTACTATCTCTGACTTTGGTTCAACTTATATACTCGATTGAGACCAATTCTCAAGTTCATCAAAACGTGAAAATTGTAGTACTCTGAGTTATCTAATAAACACAATTTGAATCAATTGAAAATGTTTTGAAATGAGCAAGTTATGATAATTTTACTAAAGTCACGCAAATCTGTCCCGCAAAGAAAACATGATAGTATCTCTGACTTTCGGCCAACTTATATGCTCGATCGATACCGATTCTCAAGTTCATCAAAACACAAAAATTGTTATACTCTGAGTTATTTCACGAACACAATTTGAACATAACTTGTTCATTTCAAAACATTTTCAAGTGATTCAAAATGTGTTTATTAGATAATTCAGAGTACTACAATTTTCGTGTTTTAATGAGCTTGAGAATAGGTATTAATTGAGAGTTTAAGTTGGTCGAAAGTTATCCTATTTTTTCAAAAATAATTTTTTGGGTGATGTGGGTCAGTAGGTTTAAAAAAATGTACATAGTGTTGTGTCATGACAGTACATATGGTGACATGGTGGCGTGTGGTAGTCGCCGCCGAAAATTAATAAGTGAATTCAAAAAGCTATTTTCCTATTTGTGTGGCCAATCAAGGCCAATCAAACACCGAAATATGGGATTCACTTGAAAAATGATTTCCAGACAAACAAAAGCTATATAAATTGATTGATCACATATTTAATTACCAATGGTGAGAGGTTGACATAACTTGTTTCCTTCAATCAACCCCACTCAAATAATTAGATATTCTTTCTACTTATAATATTATAATTAGGTAGGATTATGTCTCTCACTAATTTTTTGCATCACTAGAATAGTATGAAAAAATATTTTAGAAATAATGAAATAGTTTATTGATTGATGTTCATACTTTGGGAAATTGTAAGTTTAACCTAAAGTTTACTTTAGTTGTTTATCCCAATTTGACTTAATTGTAAATTGCCTTGTCAATTTGAAATTGTAGACTTTCAGTGTTTTGTTCATAAAAAGTACCCAAATTATAGTTTGAAACTTTGTTTAGTCTATGTAGGTAAACCTACTTTATTTTTTTAACTTAGGGAATTTTAATCACAATTTTTTAATGGGAAATTATTATATCTATCACAAAACTCATAATGCCCTTTTAGGTTTGGAAGAGAGCCTTAGAATACTTTGAAACGCCTCGACTCCGATGATTACTCACGACATAAGAGTTTGATGCCCTAAAATACGAGTTATCTGATTTTAAACCGCCTTTTTACATCAATGGCATGATAACTCAACGATTGAAGCATGACGAATGATATTACTTGATCATGTGTTTAAACCCAACTACAAAAGCCCTACTCACCTTATAAAAAAAAAATTTGTATTTTCTTAATTTTGTCGATGTCCCATATCAAGGAGTTGTTGGTGCCCAAAATAAAAGGGTATTTTAGTCATTTACACAATGTCATCTTGCGTTCTTACTCTCTCCTCCCCCCCCTTGAACTTTCCCCAACTGTGCCACAGCTTTTGGCCTTCACTTTTGATAACTGCCACATGATTATGGTGAGTGCGTGTAGAGAAGACAATGTCCCTGCCTCTCCACTCTCCCCTCTCTTTAACTAAGATAAAGCCAATCTCTGTTTCCTCCTTTGCTTTTGTCTCCTCTTGCTTGCACATTAAAAGAGGAAAGTTTTTCAAAAACAAAAACAAAAAGAGCTCTTTTCTGAAGATTCAGGCATTCCCAAGATTTCAAATCTCTCTCTCTGAGGTTTTGAAACAGAGAAGTTCTTCTACAGATGAATCTTCTTCTTCTTCTTCCTCTACTACCCATTTGGGTATCTTTGTTTTCAGCTCTAATCAATGCAAGACCAGACCCTTTGTCTTCCCCAGCTCCCTCCCCTGTTTTCTTTTCTGCAGAACAAGCAACCCCTCCTTTCTTTGCAGCAACAATGGCGGCAGCTTCTCCAGGTATCATCCTTTTCACTAATCTAATTGATGGGTTTTATTTATTTATATTGATTTTGAGCAATGGGTACTGTGATTTTGCTAAAGGGGAACTTTTTTGAGTCACTAAAACTCTTTGCATTGCACCCCTTTCTTTGTGTTTCTTTTACAAATCAGTATACTTGAGTAAAGTTTGCTACTTTAACTCCACTCTTCCACAAAATCTTGAAAAATATATATATTTTTGGGTGCTTTGGGTACTCTGCAACATGTTTGATTCATTAAAAATCCTATCTTTACTCTTTGATTTCCCTGCAAAAGGTTTGATTTAATGGGGGTTTGGTTGCCAAGTTTAAATGCAGCAATTTTTGCTCAGTTTACTTGTATTTTCACCAGGGGTGCAAGACATAGTAGTGGCAAAGCAATATCACCATTTGAATAAAAGGATGTTCATAGCACTCATTGTAGTGTCTTCTACACTGTGTGCAACCATATGTATTATACTTTGTTTATGGGTTCATCGATTGAGGAGCTCGAAGGACACTGAATCTGATCATAAGAATGTACAAAACTCAGGTACCTTGGTTGCTATAAAACCCAAATCCAAATTTCATTGATTTCTATGGTTTAATGAGACTGCAGCAATTATGGTTCTTATGTAGCTTTTTGTTTCTTGAATTTGATCCAAAGAAACTAGTAGAGGGATCACATTTAGGCCAATTTTGGGTAAGTTGAATTCCATGAGGGTGATTAATAGGAAGGGATCTGTTGCTATGATTGAGTACCCATTGTTGGAAGCTGCAACAAACAATTTCCGGGATACTAATATCGTTGGAGAGGGTGGGTTTGGGTGTGTTTACAAGGCTTGTTTCGACAACAACTTCCTTGCTGCTGTTAAAAGACTTGAAATTGGAGGTCAAGATGCAGAACGCGAATTTGAGGTAATGACATGTTACTTCAGAAATTGGAATGCTGTGCAATCTTTGTTGGGGGAGCTCCTCTTGTTTAAATGACCTTATAAATTGGATTTTGAATTGCAGAATGAAGTAGATTTGTTAAGTAAAATTCAACATCCGAATATTATTTCCCTTTTGGGATACTGTATCCATAGCGATTCAAGGTTCATTGTTTACGAGTTGATGCAGAATGGATCTCTTGAAACCCAGTTGCATGGTATTGATTCTTTCTCTTGTCATTTAAGTAAGAAGTATGAGTAGCATCCTAGATTGGGAAATCTTTTATGTTTTATCAGTTTTTTCACTAATTAACTTTGGCACTTCAGGGCCTTCTCTTGGATCAGCTTTAACTTGGCACATTCGTATGAAAATTGCTCTTGATGCAGCAAGGTGTGTGGCATCAACTATACCATTTTCTTATTTCTACAATTTTATTGTTTTCATCTTGTAATTTTATTGCATGACAATTGTCATATGCTTACACTGTGTTTATTGCTGTTGATCAGAGGATTAGAGTATCTTCACGAGAACTGCAATCCACCCGTTATTCACAGAGATCTAAAATCATCTAATATTCTACTAGATTTTAACTTCAATGCCAAGGTAAGGAGATTATTCTTATGATCAACTTAATTTTCTTAACCCGAATTATAGCATATTTTCTTTTGCTTGAATATTATATATTCCCTGATTAGAATTCGCTATAAGATGTGTTCACTTTTTGTTTGTTAATTTGATCTGGAATACAGCTTTCAGATTTTGGTCTTGCTGTGATGTCTGGGAATCAAAACAAGAACAACCTCAAGCTTTCGGGCACACTGGGTTATGTAGCTCCAGAATATCTCTTAGATGGTATGAGATTTTTCAAACTGATTTGCTTAATGTGATAATATGATGAGCTTGCTCTTAAAAAAATTGCCATTGCATACATCTGTTTTCTCTGTTCTCGAAATGGGGAATTGGATAAGAAATAATGATAAATTAGCTGTATTGCAACATGTGGTGAAGTAGGTCCAAAATAAAGAACGGCAGTGGAAAAATTGATCCATCTTGATCATAGCCAAGCTGTCAAATTTGTTTGTGGTCAAAGCAATGTGAAGAAACTGTCCAGTTGGATTCTCTGGACTGCCTACCAATCTGAGAAATATTATCGACTACCGACTGAATGTTTACGATCGTCTAATTCACTAGCTAAGAGATGTAGGAAAAAGTTGTACCTAAAACATATATGTTGACATTAAGATACATTGCTGGTTTCACATTAAAAGTCTGCGAAGACTTTAACAAGGGCATGGTTTCAATGTATTATCACAAAAGTGTATCCTCGCAGGGCTACTGTTGCATTTTGAGGATAACTTGTCTTACGTCAATTCAGTGAATAATTTTAGAGAATCTCTTAGGTGGAACCTCTCAAATGCCACATTTCCTCATTGTGCTGCACATGTTCAGCAGATAGTCTCATAATAGTAGGTTGTCATCATGGCCTATACCAATTGTCAATTGCGATTAGTAATCTCTTCATTTTAAATCACCAAGCAGACCCTTGCCTATATGTAATCAGCAAGTTTTTAAATAACAAGCTATTTGTTATTTCAGGTAAACTTACCGACAAAAGTGATGTATACGCTTTCGGAGTTATCCTGTTGGAGCTTTTAATGGGCAGAAAACCAGTTGAGAAAATGACACCATCTCAGTGCCAATCAATCGTCACATGGGTAGGCATCAATTCAAAATATCCGTTAAAGTACTGACATTCTTTATCAACACTAGTTTGATTCTTGAAGTTTTGATATTTAAAGAATGTATTTGGTGTGCTGTGTTTAGGCCATGCCTCAGCTCACAGATAGATCAAAGCTTCCAAACATTGTGGATCCCGTAATCAGAAATACAATGGATCTGAAACACTTATATCAAGTATGTTAACCTGAAACCTTGAAATTACTTGAACTACTTTCTTGTTTTGCAATGCTATTGTAACTTGAAGGCGTGGTTGTGTAGGTTGCAGCTGTAGCTGTACTGTGTGTACAACCTGAGCCAAGTTATCGGCCATTGATAACAGACGTCCTACACTCACTTGTCCCTCTTGTACCCATTGAACTTGGCGGAACATTGAGAGTTAATGACTCTGCTGCACCTGTTCCCGGGCGAACGTCATCAGTTAGATGATTGCACTAGCTAGTGATTCAGTTTTCAAGATCTCTAGTGACATAATTTGAAGATCTCTAGTGCTTAGAACACGAGCAAACATTTCATATTTGGCCAACGCCCTGTTCCACGTCTTCCCATTTAATTTTTTGAGTGATTATTTTTGGAAGTAGGCATGAAAGGTCATGTCGCAGGGAAATGTCTTTTTTTCCTTTGTTTAAGCTGTATATAGAAGAAGATTGAATACGAGTTTCTCTTTGTTTTTTGGAAATTTTGTGTTTGGACTAGTTGAATGGAATACATGCATAGTTGATCATCTGAATTACTAGATACAACTGGATCCAATATCAACAAATTTGTTTAGGAGGTAACGGACGACACCGTTGTTTCTTGTAGCATATGCAAGGGTAGTAAGACCTGCATTTCCATGTGTTTCTTCTGATGGAAATCATCCAGTTTCCTAGTTTCTGTATGTAAATGTCACTAGCTCGATGTTCTTAACATTCATTCTATCACATCCCTTTGGATGATTAGAATAAATAAAATCGGAATGATGGAAGCAGCCTGTGCTGATTGCTGACCAACCAAATGTATAGGGTGATATGATGGTTGTGATTGTTTACTCTATGATTGTTCTTGGCAATTCATCGACATCAAGCCTTCTTGTTGGGAGGAATGGTGTCTATTTGTGACTCTGCAGGTAATTGCATATGTTACTTCTTGCGTTCAAGGATATACTAAGCAGATAGCCTCAAGTGAGTAGCGGCATGTACACAAGAACTATATATCCAGTTCTTAACTCATCCATATTTGCGACCATCGCCTAGGGAATGATCCTAACCATGACAGTATAACCTTGGGGAATCTATATTAAATCCCTTGACCTGACATCGAGTTTGACCACTATCCTTCAGTTATAAACAAACGATCCAAAAGAATTTAAGTTTGACAATCAGAAAAGAAGCATCTATGTTAAAAGAACTGATCAAAAGAATCAATCATCATCATCAAAGTCCATTCCCGATATTTTTGGGGTCGGCTACATGGATTTTGGTTCTCCAAGCAATGCGATCTTCCCACATATCCTCGCCTAATCCAAGTTCAATGATATCTTCATTCACCGCCTTCATCCAAGTTTTCAACGGTCGTCCCCTCCGTCTATACCCTCCATTAACTTGTCAATCTAGACATTTTCTAATTGGCCCCGTGCTTGGTCTCCTCCGCACATGACCAAACCAAGTTAAACGTCTTTATCTAATTTTATCCTCTATGGGCGCCACACCTAAGTATCTCCTAATTTTTTCATTTCTAATTTTATCCTTACGAGTTTTACCACACATCCACCTTAACATACGCATTTCTGCTACTGCCATCCTATGCGTATGTTGTCCCGTAGTAGCCCAACATTCTGAACCGTATAGCATGGCTGGTCGAACAATTGTCTTATAGCATTTCCCTTTTAGCCTTGCATGCATCATTCTATCGCATAATACTCCTGACGTCATTCTCCCTTTTAATCCTATGGTCTACATCTTCTCCAATAGCCCCATTCTTTTGAATTATAGATCCTAGATATCGAAAAGCCTCACACTCTGGGACCTCTACACCTTCGATCTCAATTGCATTACTTCTCCCTCTTGGTTCACAACCAAAGTTGCACAGTAGATACTCCGTCTTCGAACGGCTAATTCTAAAACCTTTACTCTCTAAAGCCTCCCGCCACTTAACTAATTTCTGACCTAAACCTGCACTAGTCTCATCCATTAAGACAATATCATCTGCAAATAACATGCATCAAGGTACATCTTCTTGCAGATATCTCGTCAACTCATCCATGACCAAAGCAAAGAGATATAGACTTAACGCCGACCCTTGACAAAAAAAAAAAAAAAAAACAGAGACAAAAAGACATATGAACCTAAATGAATGCGTGATTTTTGGATTCCACATAGGAAACCTGCCTAGCAAAAACAACTAATCTTTGGCTTAGATAGCAACGATGGACGATACGAGAGAGCAAACAACCAATTATACAGTATGTTAAAACACCCATCACCATTCACCCAATGTTTTTTCATGGAGAATATCGTCCACTGCACATACAATTACAAGTAGGACAACATCGAATGCTTTCTCATTTTACAACTCTTACAAGGGAGTGAATGACAATGGCCATCTCAAAGTGGCTATGCACTAATGGCACAAAGAACATGTTAGTGAAGATAGTTCATCCTGGAGGCCATATCGAGCTCCATGATCGCCCTGTTCTTGCAGGGGAGATCATGCTGCGTAACCCACGGTGTTGTGTCACCTACCCCCATGTGTTCAAGCAACCATGGGCTATTGTTCCACCAGAGACCATGCTCATGTTAGGCCAAAAATTCTACATTGTGCCTGTCAGCACAATAAGGAAGCTTCAAAAACTCTCCAGGAGACAGTGTCCGTCGCCTACTTCTCAGGAGGTTCAAATCCTGAATAAAGTAGAAGAGGAAGGGAATGAATCTAACTGTTGCTTGTTTGGAAACCAAAGCACCCCAAAGGCAAGTTACACTGGTCTGAAGCAATCTGAAGATGATGATGGTAGAGAGACTAAGGAGATGGAGACAGGTAGATGTGCTTCTGGTGATAACTGCTTTGCTTGCTTGCTTACAAGAGGAAACAAGCCCAGTAATCGTGATGATTTGAGCGAAGATCAGTCTAGTAGTAGTAGTCCATCTAGACCATCATCTGAAACAAAACAACTCAATAAGAAAAGGTCAAGGTATTATTATGCAACGAAGAGTCTCAGAGGTTCTCCTAAGAGGCAATTGTCTATTGATAACTGGCAGCCTAAGTTAGAAAGTATCATCGAAGAATAATAAATAGTTTCCGCATATTTCCAACAAAATGTGAGATGTACAAAGCTTGTATTTGCCAGCTCCATTCAACCAGTGCAGATGGTGATTAATCTGAATTTTGTTTGACAAGCCACCATCTGTTCTGAAGAACACAAGCAAGATTGTTTCATTCAGTGCAATTCATTTAATTAGTGGTGTTTGTGTGATCTAATTTACTGGTTCTCTTGTCATCTTGTTTGTAATAAATGATTTGTAAACCGAAACCGTAATGAATGTTATTGACTCTAAATTTGGAAAACATCACATAGATACATGTCAATGAGGAAACGTAGTTAAAAAAGATCTGCCATTGAAGTATGCAATCTTAAAAATTCTATGTTGTTGAATGTATAGCAAGTGATTCTGATGATTTGTTCCAAAGCAAATGCAGGACAATAGGAAGAAGAGGGAAGTGCTGAAATTGCATGAATCAATCAAATAGTATTAAAGGCTCGTCGAGTAGGGTCACAGAGGCAAATAGAGGGTTAATGGCGCGTCAAGTAGAGTGAAAGCAGCATACAAAGGAATGTGGCACAGCGGCAGTCTGTCTGTCACCTACCCCCGGTGTTGTGTCAACAAGAAAACTGAGTTGTAGGATCCTAGTAATTAGTTGAGATGACACTCGATTACAGCTCAGTTTTCTTGTTGACTTGAATAGCTTGGTTTCCATCGCTATTTACAATATTTTGTGTTCTCTAAACTTGAGCCAACCATGTTTTCGTATAGCTCATGCAATGTAATTAAGTACTTGAATGCATTTCATATTCAAATATGCCAGAATGTTTGTCTTATGAACATCTTATTTTAGTCTTCCTGCACTTGTTGCTTATGGTTTTTTATCGGATGGTGCATGTTCCATTTGCGTTTTGCAGATCCAGTCTTCGCGAAGTAATGTGTAAATCCTAATTGTTATGTTTCATTATTTGTGTTAGACAGACTCCTTTGCGCATAACTGAAACATATTGTCTGTAACATAAGTTCTTCCCTCACCCTGCCTACTGAAATCTGTAACCGATCGATGTTTTCAACTATGAAAAATTCAGTAACCACATGAAATGTCAGATTTTGTCAATGAAATGTTATGCTACAGACGGCATTCAAGAGTCTGAGAACTAGTAATATAAACAGAATGTTTGTTTCCTCTGTTGGTGACCTCTCATTCTTTATAAGAAAACGGCTCTGAAATCTCAATGAAGGTAACTTGCAGTATGGTTTCCTTATATAGTAATAAACAACATAACAAGTTGCGTGAAAGAACAAAGAGAATGGTCTATTCTTCGATTGCCCCTGCCATCTAGGATAAAAAGTGTGATTAAGTCTATTCTGATTTATTTCTCCAGTGAGGGATCCATGATAATCGCAACTCGAATGAGGTATTGAAGTCTATACGCAAGTGCAACTTTAATAGCATAGATAAATCATAATAAACTCTTGCAATACATTAGAAATAATTAGATACAAGAAAGGGTAAAAAAAAAGGATAAAATCTAAAATTCTTTATTGCCAGACCCCAAAAAATACTGATAAATATTCAAGTCAATCATGTAAACCTCAACTAGAGGATATTCTCAATTACAACTGGATGAATCTAGATTACAAAATCCGCATGAGGAAACTATGCCATACCTAGTGATCAAGTATCGGTGGTCTTGCCAAAACTTTAACGGTAGGCTTCATCAGACCAATAAAAATAAAAGGAAAAGTAAATTTATTCCAGTGGAGTCCAATAATGAGCAACAGCTACGATCCAGCCTCTTCTAACTGACATTGTGATAAGAATCAATGATGGCATCTGCAAGATATTCACATTTGGCTAGATTGAGTCCAGCCAGGGATATTCTTCCGTCCTTGGTCATATATACGTGCCATTTATCCGTCATGTTGTCACTCTGATCCGACAAGAAAAAAGCTTTTATTAGAAGTCTTAAGAAACAAAGACAAAGTTGCACTTGGCTGATAAGTAATATGTCATGTCTAGCTTGCAACCAGGTTCTCATAGGACAATTAACGAGGGTAATAATCTACATTAAACATGGATTCACAAGGCAATACTCTTATTCTGGAGCCAGAAATACAGAAAAAATCATAAAAACCCTGATATTTAGATAGGTGTTGAAATCTGGAAAGAAAATACCTGTGCTTTGTTTAGGCCTGTAAAAGAAAACATGCCGATCTGCTTAAGGATGAAAGACCAGTCCTTTCCGCTTTTATCCTTTGAAGAGAGGCTGTCAAACAATTTTTGCCTCACATTCTTTATCCTGCCAGCCATTAAGTCCATCTCTTGCTTCCATTCGTTGAAGAGAGCTGGGTCCCCAACAATATTGGCTACAACTCTAGCTCCATGAACAGGGGGGTTTGAGTACATTGGTCGAGCAATCCTTTTCAACTGGCTCTTTACCCTGAAATAATAAAAAACATTAAGCAGCTCTCCAAATTTGTGTCGCATTTAATGACTTGTAAGCCATATATGAAGATCAAGTGTTTTAGTTCTTAGAAGCTTTTAGAAATTTAGCTGGCGATACCTTGTTGCGGTATCAGGAGATGAGCAAACAACATTGATAGCACCAATCCTTTCTGCATAAAGACCCAGATTTTTACTGTATGACTGAGCAACCAGAAGCTCCATGCCTCGTGCAGCAAAAAGCCTCACAGATGAAGCATCTGCATCAAGGCTTCCACTAGCAAATCCCTGCAGTGTACAATATGTTTCACTTACTCAATTGTATTGTGTTAGGATACAAGCATAAAACTGGAAAGAACCTTACCTGATATGCAACATCAAAGAAAGGGATGTGCTTCTTTTCTTGAATGACGTCAGCAATTATTTCCCACTGCTCGGGAGTTGGATCAATACCTGTGGGGTTGTGAGCACATCCATGAAGCAACACAAAAGTTCCCTCTGGTGCTGCCTGGAAAATTATAAATAAATAAAAAAACAGGATATTAGATCCAAAGTTACTGGAAAATGGGTTCATATATATGGAAAGGGAACTCAAGCGATAACTCCAGCTTAAAAAATTAACCTTGAATATATTTTTCAAAAACAATAAAAGCATCCAAATTTTTCTGAGCTAGAATTTTTGGCACATAAAAAGTCATTGGAGATATCAGATATCCTAAAAGTATCATGTATGGAACTGCTAATTCGAATATTCTATCAAATTTGGATTAAAAAGAAATCAAAATATCTTTCTATTTTCTTTTCAAACTATAATAATATTCCAACATATCTATTTAACATTTCAGGAGGGTCTTTTACTGTGCATAAAAAAGTGGTTATGATCATCTCGAACAAAGCATCAGATTTAGATGTAAATGTCTAACAGCTGAGATGCTTTTTCCTGAAACAAAATAAAGCCCTTGGTTCTCACCAAATGACCCTCCCTCTCCCTCAAACCCCATCATCCTCTCAACTACGTTCAAAACCCTTCCTCTCAAATTCTCTCCCTGCAACTCCGTTTAGGGTTTCTTCTTCGATTTTCATGAATCGTAACTGGATCTATTCGAAGTCCTTCCATCTCCTCCTCCACTCAGCCTTTCTATTCCTCTCCCCTATGTTCTCTGCAACACACCAACTAGCATGGCCTTTTCACCAACTCTCTCATGAGGATATGGCTCAAATTCTTTGCCCTTATTATAGCCTCTCAATTTCATCAACTCTATACTTGTTCTCTTCTAAACCCATTCTCAAAAGCCTGACCTGCATATGTATGATTCACCCTTCTCTACTACCCTTTCGACGCCACTCTCTTTCCTTGCTTTTCTACCTCCATCGTGCCCCACCACCCCCCCCCCCCCCCCCCCCCCCCCCCACCACCACCACCACCACCACCACCACTTGGCAATTGGTGGAGTTTCTTCATCTCAAGGGTATTGGTTGCTTCTCAAAGGTATTTTTGATCTCATGCGCTTAAAGGGTTACAATCTAGTATTCTTCATTGACAGTGGTATGGGTTTTGTAAATTTGGATTCATCCATTTTTTTGGTTTCATGGTTGTGAACTTGGGTCAAGTTTCCTAGCTTTACTTACTTACTTGGCTGTAAGATAATTCAAGGTGTAAGCTATGACTAATTCTTAGGCCCTGATGATAATTAAAGTAGTCATTTTATAGATTTGCTTTAATACAATATTCTTCAATGTAAGCAATGTATGAGATGGAAAGAAGGTGGGGAACCAAACACGTCTCAGTCCAATGATAATGGGCATTTGAGGTCTTTAGGTTGAAATTTAGAAAGAATAAATGGATACTGCACCCTTTTTTTAGATGAGGAGGTTCTTCTCATTGGAGCATCTCTTTGAGTTGTTTAGAAATAATTGATGACTTGAACCATTAGGGGAAATTTTACCCTTTGTTGTTGTAGGATGAATCAAAATTCAAAGAAAAGAAAAAGATGTAATTTAGTATTGCACAATGATGATTTTCTTCCTTTAATTTGAAAAAATAAAATTGATTACAATTTGTTTAGGTGGTCTTTTACTGTACAAACCCAAAATTGATGTAATGAACAATGATAGTCATTTGATTATATGGTTGTGTGTATAGCTATGACAAAGCCTTTTGTTGGGGAGTAGGCGTGATCCAACCACGTAAATGGCATGCCGTTAGGGCAAGTTTTGCATTATGACAGTTTAATGATGAAAAAACAAAGTAAATTTATGCTAAAAGTGTTAATGACTTAGGCTGTAGTTGTGCTGAAAACTTTTGTTAGGGAGCGCCAAAGGATCGAACAACCCAAGTGGCATGGCAAAGACATGTCATGCCACGGTAGCCGTGCCGGAGGCACATGTATAGACTACAAGGAAAAAAAGCATGTGATCGTGTGAATGGCATGGGTATAGCCTAGTATACAAACAATACGTAAGAGCACGCCAAGGATTCTAGCATAAACGCAGTGAGACCATGTTTTCTTGTATTATACATTGTAAGCTTAATCACGGTAAGTCAACTGTTAAGAAAATTTATCAGAAAACCTATCAAAATCAAATTCAAAAAGGTAATTTATTTATGACATTTACCTTTATGTCTGATATCATCCCATCAAAATCCAAACCGACAGTTTTAGGATCATAGTATCGGTACTCCGACCAGGGAACTCTAGCATCATTGAAAATGTTCTTGTGATTACCTGAAGCAACGATTCTCAAACATAAGATATCAGTAATTTCAAGATAATTCCAGCACAAAAAAAAGGTACTACGTACCCCAAGTTGGAGAGGAAATGATAACTTTTGCACCAGGGAAGTATCTCTCGATAAGTGCTGCTGCAAGACGAAGAGAACCTGTCCCTGAAAGACCTTGGATAGTTGCTACCTGTAAAAAGAGTAAGTACAAAATATGAGCACTATGTTTCATTATTATAAGAATAGATTTATGTAACTAATATCAAATCTCTCATACTCTTCCTTGCTCGATGACGGGATTGCCTGCTCCAAATAACAACTCGGCAGTAACTTTATTGAATGCAGCGAGACCTTCTATAGGAAGATACTGCAAGATTAAATGCATCATATAAATTAAGAGAAATAAATATATACACTTGAATATGGGAGAAAAAATTTGTTAGTAAAAGTTGAAACAGGCAATAAAAATTACAAAGAATCCCGTTCATGAAGCACTTTGCATACCTCTTTGTTTTCTCCTCTCTCCAGCATAAGATTCTCTGCCTAGTGAAGTAAAGCACAAAAAGATGCTTAGTACTAGATCATTTGTTCAAGCATCAAAGCTGTAGTAAGATCACATTCCACCCTATCACAAGAGGGCAAACTACTAACCTTCTTAACAACATTTAGCACATAAGGTTGGAGTTCTTCTGTCCGATAAGCACCAACCCCAAGGTTGAGCTTCTTACTATCTGTGTCTGCCTTAAATGCTTCAGAAACTCCAAGAATTGGATCTGGTGGAGCCATTGTTATACCCTCAAAACGAGAAACATCAACTGCAACACTCATAGTAATCCGACTGGAAGACTGCAAAACCAGCAAGTAACGAGAATTAAGACCCACAGACAAGGCAAGCATCTCCTTGACATTCATCGAGTAAACAGATACTTTTGAAAATTCAACACTTCACATCATTGGTTTTAAATGAATTTTATACGGACTTTTTTTCACATGCTAGGATTCAGTTGGTGCTAATGTAAGAAAGACACGGGAAAAATGTTGCTGCCAGATCCTGATAAAGTTCCGACCACTTGCAACAAATATTATATACATTTGACATTCAGAGACATCTTTCAGATGCTTTTGTTTCATCTTGACTTTTAATTATTTAATTGAATGTAAAGTTAATGCATTATCAAGCTGTCACATACATATCAATAGATAATGTAACCAGAAATGAAAAAAGTTTACACGAATTCTGATTAGTTTCTACAAAAAAGACCCAGCCATTTCAAGAGACTGTTGGCCATGCTAATATGGTCAGATGAAATTAGATACACACCCCCATATATTTTAACAATACAGTCTGTTGTGTATGTGGCTGGAAACCATAAGTAGCCAAGTTGGTCAACTTATCAGGTTTGGAAGTTGGATTGATATTCTCTTATTCTACAAGGGACAAAAACGCCACTGCTGATTCCAAGGAGGAGTGCATAAGGCAAGCACGGATCTACGTGGGGGTAACTGGGGGCACTTGCCCCACTGACTTTTGAAAAAAAAAATTATCCACATATAATGTTACATTTGAAATTAGTTTTACCCCTTACCTTTATATACCAATTTGATTTGCCCCCAATATATTTATCTTTGTGCTTCTAAAAGTAGCTTGTTGGATCCATTTTCTTCTCCCATGGATTTAGATGGAGTTTTGTTTAGCAATTGGTGTTTTTGTATAGTTATTTATGTATTGTTCAAATTTTTAAAAAAAAATTATGTTAAAGTAATTAATTATTATATTAGCATTAACTAACTATGACTATCACTCCCCCCCGCCCCCCCCCCCCCCCTTCAACAAAAATCCTAACTCCGTCACTATAAGGCGAAAATAGCAAACAAGGATACTGATAAAGGCTGATTGCAACATGTATATAAAATACATTTACCAACTATGCATGCCTTAGATTAAACTATAGATCACCACCGCATCTCACAAATGATTATCACAAAATGTTTGATTTTTTTAGGTAAAGCACTAACATTTTGTGCAATGATTATGTATGATATGAACCCAAGCAATAAACCGAAATGGGGTCTTAATAAGTTCCTCGACATGGTTTGAGAATTGCGAATTAAAATGGATTGCTCCTATTAATGAACTACAACAATCTAAACCGAAATAAGTATGCATCAAGGGTTCCATATAGGCTTCAATTCGAATATGTATTTCCTAGTAGGACCTTTGATTTGCAAAACATGCACACATAAACCTTCGGCTCATTTCACAAAAACTTACAAATTACGTAATCAATATCCCAGATCAAGACACCCAAAACACCTAAAGCTTGAAACTTTACTCAAATTCCTAAAAGATGAATATAAACCAACAATTGATAAAAATTATTACCTTTGTTTTGAGCAATGGGAAGTAACCAATCTTTGTTTTGGGCAAGGAAGCCTGATCAGATCAAACCAACAAAAGGGGTTCAATAATTCACCACAAATAATCCAAAATAAAATTCAATTTCTAATCAAAACCCAACAATTACATACCTTGCGGCTCTCTCGGATGACTGGCGACCCATGCAGAGAGGATGAACTGAGAGATAGTACAGACGAAGCCATCTGAACCAGATAGATGACTTGTAAATCGATAAGGGGATGTCTAAAACTAAAAGGGTATGATAAGATGGAGAGATAGAAGGAGAAGAAGGTCTTGGACGAAAAGATCTGGATCAGAAATTGAAGAAAGGTTGCGCCTTTATGAGTAAAGGAGACACCTTTAAGAGAGAGATTGGATGAGATACAGAGACGGGATTCACTTGAGAGAGAGTGAAGTCAGTAAAATATAGACGAAAGCTTTGCCTTGGACTTTCCCCATCTCATCGTTGTTTCTTAGAAAAAGGGTAGTATTGTCACTTTGGATGGGGAGACAAGAAAAATCGACTATTTACAGTTTAAGGAAGCATAATTTAGACATAATTCACATTAAGTATAAAAATTTATCGTAATTATAAATTGGAGACAAAATTGTGTCTTGACTGCTTGTTTAACGATGTTACCAAGGTAAGACGTCTCATATTTAGCAAAGACCCAAATACCACTCAGTACTTTTGGGTTATTTTCATTTTGAGTATACATAACCCATTAAGTTCAAAATTGGGTATTTACCGTGTATTGAACAATGTTGACCAAGATCAGACATCTCATATTCTATAAAGACTTAAATATTCGTCAATACTTTTGGGTTATTTTCATTTGGGTACGCATAATTTAGTGTATTTTATATTGGATACGAAAAAATTGCATACTTACACATTAGATACAAAATTGGGTATTTACTATTTGTTCAACGACACTGACCAAGGACCGACGTCATATATTCTATAAAATACTCAAATAGCTCTTGGCAAAACATGTGAGTTACATGAGGTATCTAAAGTTCAATTATACTAAACGGAGGTATTCATAATTCAAACTAATATGTTCCTTGATGAGAAAATGAAGATTTGATTACTTAAGTCTTCTTCAAATGAATAAGCCATTTGTGATATTCACATATATCTCGATATACGATTGAATGATGAGGATTTATTAAAAAAAAAAGTGTATTCTTTTTCCATTCATCTCCCTCTCACCGTCCTCGTTTGCTTTGCATCCCACACCACTAATCTTGCTAGATTTCAGAACCCTACTACCACCGCATTGAAATGATGACAACACTGTCATCCCGCCAAAATCACCACTGCACCCGCCCCACCTAGGCTCACTGAACCAACCCACCCCAACTTGCTAGTTAAAAACATATGATGAGTTTGATTCGATTTACTCACCCATTGTTCAACACCATTGCCCTCACCCACCTCCCAATCTAAGAGTAGATGGATTAAATAGTTATATTAGATTAAAGAGTAAGATTGGTTAAAAACATAACATGGTTTTAATTAAATTATAGGTTATTAGCGAGTACCTATAACTGGAACTCAGTTGCATTTTTACAATAGCCGAATTAAAGGCTGGTTTTTTCAGGGTTAAGCAAAATCGCGGATGACTTATCCTTGGAGAAGAACAAGTAATCGAATCTCCATTTTTATTTTATTTTTCAGATAATAAATTTTCAGTTTTTTCGTATTGTGGACAACTCTGTTTTACTATAATTCCACTTTGATACCTTGTGCAAGTCATATGCTCATTTACTGAGGGGTAGTCGAGTCTTTACTTGAATGTAAGACATCTGACATTGATCAACATCGATGAACAAACAATTAAGACTGATTGGATGGTTAAGGCTGTGGTGGTTTAACCCCCACGTCTTGGGTTCTATACCCACCGGTGGCACGCTCGCCTTTCAAAAAAAAAAAAAAACATCGTTGAACAAACAATTAAGACCCAATGTCAAATGCACCTAAATTATGTGTACCCATAGTATAAATAACTAATAGTACTAAGGGGTATTTGGGTATTTATTGAATATGGAACGTCAGACTTTGGTTAGGGTACAAATAGTCAAGACCCAATTTATTATTATGAAATTTTTGTACTCAATGTGAATTAGCCTAAATTTTGCATACCCAAAATGTAAATAACCCCGAAAAATTCCTACCCACCCTACATGACTTTCCCACACCTTTTCCACCCATTTTTAAGGGAAAATTGATAAACTTAAACTATAAATAAATAAAGAAATATTGTAAACTCAATGATCACGTAAAATTCAATCAATTGATCGTGTAAGTTCATTAACAATCCACATTAAATACCCAGTTGTGGTATGGACTACGTACAACAATGCAATACAAATCTGGGAATGTGTATTTTGCGGTAAATGAGTGTCTTGACAACATAAAAAATGTTTAGACGAATCCCGCCTCTCGAGAACATTTATGGAATTCCATGTCCAGTCTTTACTCTATTCAATCTTTACCAGGGATCATAATTGGAGATTTCAATGTTATCAGTCAAACTGAGGAAAAAATGGGTGGTAACCGATCTTCTAATTCTAGTCTCAATCACCTAAGAATTTTTCTTAACACCCATCAAATGTTATATTTCCCCCTCAATTCACCTGGAACAACAAGATAAAGGACGAGAATGGGATTAAGGCAAAGCTGGATCATATCATTGTCTCAACTGAGTGGTTAGATCTATTTCCTACTGCTTATGCTCGTACGATTCATACATCGTCTTCGGATCATAGCGACATCTCTTTTTGGTTAGTTTCTAACTTCAGCACCAATCCAAAACTGTTTAGATTCTTCCACATGTGGACCAGAGACCCTTCTTGTCGTCGGGTGGTTCAAACCAACTAGGCCCCTCGACAACATTCTTCTCCAATTCACAATATCCATCTCAAAACCAAAAAGCTTAGCTACAGTCTCACTAGGTGGAATAAAAGAGATTTTAAGAACATTCAGCTCTGCATCTCTGACACTTTCTCTTATTTGGACAAACTCCAGAACGATCCCCTTCACAGGAAAATGTCAAAGCCATTTCCTTGTTAGAAAAGTGTTTATCTGAACTTCAACTTCGAGAAGAGATGCTTTGGCGTAATAAATTTGGTTCCTCCTTGCTCAGAGATGATGACAAAAACACCAAATTCTTTCACATTACTACTTTGCTTTGAAATAAGCATAACCTGATTTTGCATCTTAAAGATAACAATAATGAGTGGCATTCCACACCGAAAACTGTGGGAGGCATAATTAATGACTACTTATGAAAAAAATTCCAAACCTCCCATCCGACTCCTGATCCAATGATACACGCTTTATTTAGCCTGATAATCTCGAAGGCGGATAATGCAGCTCTACTGGCTATTCCCACTGCTGCAGATATCCAGACAATTGTTTTTTATATGGGCAGCCACAAAGCTCCTGGCCCTGATGGTTTTCACGCTTTATTCTTTCAATATTACCGGGATATTGTGAAAATGGATGTCATAGAGGTCGTTACTCATTTCTTCAACTCCAAGCAGTTAGATCTTAAGCTGAATGAAACTTTCATTGTTCTGATCCATAAAATGGGCAATCCTATCACTCCAGATAAATTCTGCCCTATAGGCCTATGCATTGTGGTTTATAAAATAATCTCCAAAATTCTCGCCAACCGCCTTAAACCATTGCTTGATAATATTATTTCCCCTAACCAGGGTACATTTCTCAAAGGTCGCTCAATTGCAAATAATGTTAGCCTTGCTCATGAGACCTTCTATCAAATGAAATATTTTCGAAGGAAAAAACAAGGTTGGATGGCAATCAAAATCGATATGCCAAAGCCTATGATAGGGTGGAATGGTCATTTCTGGCTCAAGCAACTGAGTTTTGCAGAAAGATGGATTGAAATGATCAACCAATGTGTTTTCACCGCCTCTCTCCAAGTTCTTCTCAATGGCTCCCCTACCTCCTATTAAGCCATCCAGGGGAATTCGCCAAAACAACCCCCTATCTCCGTACCTTTTCATGTTGGTGGTTGAAGCGCTCTCACGCCTTCTCAATAAGGCTGAAACGAAAGGCAAACTACAAGGCATCAAAATTCGAAGATAATCTCCTTCGATCAATCATTTGTTCTATGCGAATGATCTGATGATTTTTGGCAAAGCCTTTTTAGCTGAAGCCCATTTAGTTAAAGATATTCTACAACAGTATTGTCTGGTGTCAGGTCAGGGAGTCAATTATGACAAATCTTCAGTCTATTATAGTTCCAACCTACACAAAAAAAGTGTTGAAATGGTTAATAGGATTTTGACACTAGGAGCTATAATCCTAAAGATAAATATCTTGGATCCCCCTCTTGTTTTCCAAGAAGAAAATTACATACTTCAAATTCCTTATTGACAAAGTTAATGCAAAACTTTATTATTGGAAAGCCAAGATTTTTTGCCAAGTGGGACGAACTGTGATGATTGAATCAATCATCAACTTGATCCCTATTTACACTGTGCAAACTTTTATGCTGCCTTGCTCTGTCTCAACAAACTTGGACCACCTGCCCAGGGATTTCTGGTGGAATGGGGCGACCGATAGTAAGGCAAAACATCTTTATACTTGGGAGCGAATTTGGCTGCCCTGTTTTTTTTTCGGGGGTCTCAATATTCCTTCTTGTATGAACAAAATTTTTGCCTTATTAGCCAATAACATATGGAATGCCCCATCCTGTCCTCAACACCACCGAACCAGTCAGTTCAAGGCGTTATATTTTTGAAACATGAGTATTTTTTCAATTAGGAAAACCTCCCTCATTGGCTTCCTTCGATTGGAGAGGGAATTTAACGGCCCTTTTCAAAATGAAGCGATTTATTTTATGGCAACTCGTGCCTGGAAACCAAATCAACCTCTGGCTAGACTGCTGGGTCAAACCAGATATTGTTATTGCGGATTGTGTCCCTAATTCAGCTGTAGATCCAATCAAATGGAATTCAGATCTTATCAACTCTCTTATTTCGGGTCCGGTAGCTAGGGATATTCAAGACATTCTAATCCATCCCTCTAGTAATCCAGACAAACTTTTTTGTACTTTTGACAAAACTGGTTTTTTTCGATCAAACGTGCAACGCGGGCTTTTCCAATGGGTCAATTAGAAAACTTTACTTCCTTTGCCCCTCCCACTCGTGGCACTAACCTGTTGAGATCCATCTGGAAAATCAAATCCCCTCCCAGCGCTCAGTTTCTCCTATGAAAAATTAGTCAGAATTTGCTCCCACGAGAGCCAATCTAGTTCGGAACCATATCCTCATTGAGGACAAGTACATTTTGCCATACCCAGATGGAAGATGTGCTTCATATTTTCTTCCTTTGCCCTATAATATCTCGACTTTGGCTACTCTCTCATCTCTCTAATAATTGGGCTGATCCAAATCTCAACCTCTATGTTCTGAGAGTGTTTGAATTCGTGCGGGATTATGCCAAAGCTCATGCAATGAATTTTGATGAGATGCTTTCCCAGTTTACCACCATTATGGTAACGATATGGTATTTGCGTAATCAAGTTATTTTTAACAATACCAATGTCTCCTCAATGAACTTTGTTTCCCATTGTAATAATCTTTGGGAGTCTTGGTCCAAACAATGGTTCCTTACCAAACCAGAAGCTGACACACCCCATTTTCCATCGATACCCCAAATTATGGAGACAACCATCACAGACAGACAGTTTGCTTCACGTTCCTCTATAGGACCGACTCTAGCCTCCGCGGTCCCTTCCTCGAGTTCTGGGTCATATCTTTCCCAGATGGTTCAGGATCAGATCCACTAAGCTCACACCCACATGCATAATCTCAAAGCAAACAATGCTCACCCACTTCCACTCAGTTTGATACAGACACATACATTTATTGTCACTTTTGATGTTTGTTGTTTTTAGTCTACCAAGCAGGGAGGTGTGGGAGTTTCAACGACAGATTTGGCAGGGAATGTTCTGGCTTCTATGGGATGTCAGATAGGAGACAAAGTTACTAACAGTACGATGGCGGAATGATATGCAGTTGAAGTAGTACTATCACTCATCCAAGCCCAACAATGGAGGACCAAACTTATTTTTGGAGATTCGGCGACCCTGCTTGACCTCATCCAAGATGGCGAACCTCAACAGTTTTCTACTACACAGTGGGTCTAGCGCCATATTATTTGTAATATTCAACGTCTGCTTCTTATGTTTCATTTTTGGCGATGTAGATATATTTATAGAGACTTTAATGGCAAGGCCCATCACTTGGCATCAGATGATGACAAAATTGGATGTAATAGCGATATTAGTTATTAATCTATTGCCTAAGGCTTTTAACAAAAAAAACCTCATTTTGAAATGAATTCATATTAGCATGATCAAGGTCAATTCTTAAGTGGTAACATGTTTTATTCTAGCATTATTGAGACTTTTTTCAGGTAGACCCCACAATTTATTTTGCATTTATGTTCTAGCGATTAAGTTAAATTAGCGCTGGTGTTGTGTTGTATGAATTACGTTCATGTATTTTATACACCCAATATTTAGTTATGGGTATGCATTTGAAGCCAATCAATGACGAAAAATGTGCTATGTTATCTAGTCATTTAATTTACACACTTTTCATGGGGCTCGAATGAAATAGCATTAAAAGGGTTGATGCTAATATTTCATACCCAACCATTCATTCACAAAATCTCTCATCATTTCACCTTTGCTTTTAGATCGCTTAGACCATATGGATAGGAGGCCAAAATGGATAAGAGTTATACATCTTTAACCATTTTATCACTCAATTGTACATATAAAGTTTATCCATTTGGGATAAATCTATCCATTTTGCTATCCAAGGATAGCAAGAAGCGTGCGACATCACATGCCATATGGCTTCTAAATGTCACATTTATTTAAATGAGGAATGGAAGGATGCTTTACATTAGGCTTTTGTTAAAGCTTCTTGCGACTTCTAAAAGTCGTCCGACCTAAAAAAATATCAATTTTTGCACATTGGGTCATTTTGCATGAATAGGAATATGGATGGATAAGTCTAATCTACATCCATCATCTACCATTGGAAATGGTCTTGATCACCCCCTCCCTTTACAACCTTCCCACCATGTCCTCATCCAATTTGGTGCAACAAATTGTTAGAACACCTTTGTAACTAATAACTGATAAAGACTCTTTCATATTTGAATGACATTAAGTAAATTGTGAGTGCCCTTGCAATAGTATAAACACATTTGCTACTAGGGGTGGGCACGGGACGGGATGGGACGAGATATACCCATCCCTATCTCATCCCGTTCATACGGGATCGGGACGGGACGGGATGGGAAAAACCCCATCCCAAACGGGTTCGGGACGGGACGGGATCAGCGTGCTAATCATATATAATTTTTTTTGGGACGACAATTGTGATGGTTATGATTTGATCATAGCTAAGGGTCTAATTTAATGGATTCAAATCCAAGTTCCCACTTAAATTCGTTCAGAAACACAACAAGATCAACAAAACAAGTGACAATACTGTTTATTTGAAAAGTACCATTTATAGGTATTTCAGTTGAGATGCTTGAACAGGTATACACATTTTCTTTTGCTAAATAAAAAAAAATACACTAATTAAATCAGATTGCATACATGCTACACAATACTATAGAAGACATAGGTGTAACAGTTGACACTTATGCCTTTTACTTCACACATACTAAGAAAGCATTAGTATTATAAGGTTACTATATGGTATATCCTAATGATTGACACTTACCAAGAACTTCGCGCAATTCCACAATTCTAAAATAATTAATTAAATAAAAATATTAATAATTAATATTAATAAATTAGTTCGGGACGGGACGAGATTGGCGGGATTGAAAATCTTCATCCCATCCCATCTCATTCTAGATCGGGACGGGACGAGATCAGGATGAAATTATTCAATCCCATTAAGGGCCGAAAAAATCGGGACGGGACGGGACGGGATCGGGACGGGATGGGATGCCCACCCCTATTTGTTACTACTACCCTCAACCCAATTATTAGATTTTTTCCTCAATTCATTGTTTTAAAAGTTCATTTTCATTGCAAATGTATTTATTAGTAGTACCCTCGTCGTAATGGCCCTTAAGTTTCTTCTTGCGTCGAGAGGGCTCTTGGCGCCTCTTCAGATACTATTTATTGAACGATATTGCATGTCCTACCTTCGTTTGGGCATTCTCCTTATACACACACACACAAAAGACATTCTCCTTACATACGAGAAGCCTTATACATTGTACTTCTTCCTTCGCTTTACATGTTTTTTTTTTTAAAGCAAACAATGTTTTAATGACCCCTAAACCTTTATATTAATAAAATAAAAAATCATAATTAAAACAATCTCGTTTAAAGACTGATCTACCTTTGCTTCCATACTTGCTCATGGACAATCTCGTTCAATGATTGATCTACCTCACTGTCCTTACTTGTCTCATGGACAATCTCGTTCAAGGGCTAATCTATATTCTCAATTTGAGCTTTATCACGCGCAATCCCCTAGCCAAGAATATTAATATATCCTTCAATCTCACCTTCTTCCACCTCTATATCTACACACAAGGGCTCCATACTGTTTGTTTGGTCCTTCCATATCCCATCAACACCTTGTGGATTATGCAATTTACACTAATCAACCCACTCGACCTCATAACACCTAGTGGATGCTCTTCCAAAACACCTTCATTCCACTATCACATAACCCTATCTCCTCATGTCAAACAGCACGTGCCAAACACCCCCCTCAACTCCCTCTCATTTCCCGCCACTCTTTCCCGCCAAAACCCTCATGTAAAGCTCCTCCATTTGTACCCCTAATCTTTCATCTCTGCATCTCTTCTTCACAAACTCTTCACACAGATCTCTCAAGAAGAAGAAGAAGAAGAAGAAAGAAGAAGAGTCACTACAACGATGTCGGGGTTCGATGAAGGAGCAGTCTATTACAGCGACCAGGCTCAGTTCCCCCACGGCGGTGGAGGAGAAGAAACCACCGCCACTCACCACACCACCCTCCGCAAGTTCAAGGAGTTCATCCGAAGCTTCCAGAATAATCAGCAGATCTACACTTACAGAGAAGCACTCATCCACAACCCCAAGTTCCTCTTAGTAGACTTCGAAGATCTCGACTCCTTCGATGCCGAACTCCCTCCTCTCCTCCGCTCCTCACCCACTGAATATCTTCCCCTTGTAAACTACCCCTTTGTATCAAAATCTCATATTTTGTTAAAGGGTATTTTTACTTTAAGCCCTCATTGATTGGATTTTGTGTTTTGCAGTTTGAGACGGCTGCCGCGGAGGTTCTTGTTAGCTTGAAATCAAAGGTTGCAGGGGAAGAAACAGGCCTGTTGGAGGAGCCAAGTATTGGGGAAGTTCAGATCTTGTTGACTTCTAAGGAGGATCCCATTTCTATGAGATCACTTGGGGTGAGTTTGTGTTTGTGTTAGGGTTTTTAGTGTTCTTTGATTCGTTCAATTCTGCGATTTTAGTAAGTATTATGAATCATTCTAAAATTAGATTTTTTTTCCCCATCAATTGTAAGGTGAACAGCAGGCCATCATTTTGGGTTTTTTTTTTGCTATCATGTTATGGTTTAGTAGGTCACTTTCGGAATTGGATTGGGTTCAACTAAAACTGAGAAAATATTTCTTGATTTTGATATGAAGAGTTTGTAGTGAGGAGGTTTTGATTTCATGAAATTTGGTTGTGTCTAATGGTGTTCTGTTTAATGGGCTGGGTTTTTTTTTTTTAATTGTGAGTGTGATAGGAATTTAGTATCATAATTTTGATGTTTTTGTTGAGCAGGCTCCATGTATATCAAAGCTTGTTAAAATTGCTGGAATAACTATTGCTGCATCGAGAACAAAGGCTAAGGCGACTCATGTAACTCTAATTTGTAAGAATTGTCAACATGTTGAGACGGCTCTTTGTCGGCCTGGGCTCGGTGGGGCTATGGTTCCACGCAGTTGCGGTCGCCAAAAACAGGTTTGTTTGTCGGATATCTCCCGTTATTTTATTTTGATTTTTGAGTTTGTTGTTATGCACAGTGAAAAATTGGTATTTAAGGGGGGTAATTAATCTAAATCTGGTTTGGTATTGGAAATAATAATTTGTAGAGTTAATTTAAATCTAAAAATAATGTTTATGTGTAGTCAAATGAAACGAGTGGAGAAACTTAAGAAACGTAAATAATGCATATGGTTGTGTTGATGGATCATATAGGTTCCTCATTTAGCTTGATTATGGGATCCTAAGTTAGTATAAATGGCCTAATTGTTTTTGAAAAGTTCGCAGAATTTGATGACTATGTTAATGGAAGTGACTTCTGTTTTTTAGATGGGAGATGAATCTTGCCCGATAGATCCTTACATTATAGTTCCCGATAGAAGCAAGTATGTTGATCAACAAACCTTAAAACTGCAGGAGAATCCTGAGGTGAGTACTGTATTTGGTTGAACATTGTTTTAGCTTGAATTGATATTAATCTGACTCGAGTTTATTGATTTTCAATTGAAAGGATGTCCCCACTGGCGAGCTCCCTAGGAACTTACTTCTTTCAGTTGATCGACACCTAGTACAGACAATTGTACCTGGGACGAGATTGACCATCATGGGAATTTACAGTATTTTTCAAGCCGCCAATTCTGCTGCGTAAGTTTCATGCTTGATATGTCTGTTACCCTATTTCATTGAATGTGTTTTGTGTGGATACTGAAAGTTTAGATTACATGCTTGTATCTGTTTTGCAGTCAGAAGGGCGCGGTTGCAATCAGACAGCCTTATGTCAGGGTTGTAGGAATAGAAGAAACTAATGTGACTAATTCTCGAGGTCCTTCTGCCTTTACGTCTGATGAGGTATTCCCATGAGTAGCTACATTGTTGTGATATAACCATTGAAAATTACGTACTTCTGTGACTCCCAGTTCTGGCAACGTAGGGTCCAGTGTACCTACCACATCTTACGCTTATTATTTGTGAGGGTGATCTCCTTGTTCTTAATATTCAAAAAAAATTTATGCAAAATTCTACTCATTTTGACATCTAGATCGATATACATATAAAAAAGCTTGAGTTTGAACTTCAAAATCGAAGATGAAATAGGAATTTCATAAGTGGCTAAGTTGTCGTGGATATGGTTTATGCACTGAGGAGACACTATGTAAACTATTTGGAAGGTAAAATATGGAAGACACCTCGCTCCTTAATTTAGTTATTATCAACAACTATGTCACTCTTATAGTTAACACAAGCACATAAGTGCTAGGAATTTATGTGTGCTCACGGATATATAGCTGTAAGAATTTGTTAGTTCTTAATGTAAGGATCAACGAGTTATATAGTTTCCCACTGACGAGTGCTAAGATAAGTTTTCTTTTACAAACCAGTGTTTTTGTCTGTCGGTTATTTTCAAGTTTCTGATTTTATTCTTTTATTTCCGCCGCTTGACAGATAGAAGAATTCAAAAAATTTGCTTCAGATGTGGATTCATATAAAAATATATGCTCCAAGATTGCTCCCTCCATTTATGGTCACGAAGATGTGAAGAAAGCCGTGGCTTGTCTTTTATTTGGAGGATCACGAAAGGTATGCTCCTAACTCTCTAATTACCTTTTTTCTGAGAATGAGAGTGTACTAGTTATGGTGCATGTGTAGAGAGACAGTTTATAAAGAGTTTTATCTCAAAATGCAGGAATTACCAGATGGAGTGCGATTAAGAGGTGATATCAATGTCTTGCTTTTGGGTGATCCATCAACAGCAAAATCACAGGTTATTTCAATATAGTCAGTTCAGATCCTAGTTGTGATTTCATGGAGCTATAAGCTTGAAGACCTTTAGACCTGTCTGTTGCATACTTCTATCATCTTTGGTCTGAAAAATCTTTCTGTCTTGTGAAGTTTCTCAAGTTTGTTGAGAAGACAGCTCCAATTGCTGTTTACACATCAGGAAAGGGGTCTTCTGCTGCTGGTCTTACAGCTTCCGTCATTCGTGATAACAGCTCGGTGAGTTCAATTTCAGATGCTTCAGTATATGATATTGGAAGATGGCTTGATATCTCAAACCCTGTCTCTTAAAGTTAAAATTCACTCATCTATCATAAAATTTTCAAAATACAGCGTGAATTTTATCTGGAAGGAGGAGCCATGGTTTTAGCAGATGGTGGAGTTGTCTGTATTGATGAATTTGACAAAATGAGATCAGAAGACAGGTAAACCATGTTGAAAATATTGCTTGATCACCACCATCTCGGGACTTCATTATTTCCCTTGAAACACTTTGAATTCTCAAACCTTTACTTGTTCTGGTTCACAGAGTAGCCATTCACGAAGCCATGGAACAACAAACCATATCCATTGCCAAAGCAGGTATAACAACTGTTCTCAACTCCAGAACCTCAGTGCTGGCAGCAGCAAACCCTCCATCTGGGCGTTACGATGATTTGAAGGTTCTTTTACTTTCCTTGTATTTATATGTCATTTTAAATCTATAACGCTAAGTTATAAATGCAACAACTAAGAAAATCTTCTCATCCAGTCTGCCCAGGATAACATTGATCTACAGACCACTATACTTTCTCGATTTGATCTGATCTTCATTGTAAAGGACATCAGAATGTACAGTCAAGACAAGGTAAACATTGATGATTATTCTAATCAATAGAGTGTTTTAGTCATTAGATACTTAGGTGGTCTGTGTTCTCTACAGCTTATAGCTAGTCATATTATAAGAGTTCATGCTAGCGCTGAGGCAGCTTCAAGTGATACAAGAGTTGTGAAAGAAGAGAACTGGTTGAAAAGGTAAAACCTTGAAGCGAACCTATAAATTCCCTCATTTAAATGAGTGACCTTCTATCTAGATATCACATGAGGTCTGCTGGGTTATTTTGGCTGCAGGTACATCCAATACTGTCGTAATGAATGTCGTCCTCGGTTGTCAGACTCTGCAGCTACCATGCTGCAAAACAACTATGTTAAGATTAGACAGGTAACCTCAGAGCACTATTAATAGAGAAGAGTACGCAGTTAGGCTTTTTCTCTAGGGTTTTCAGAATGATGTAAGTGAGTAAAATAAAGATCTAGATTCACTACTTTGCAACCCAATGGGGGGTTTTCAATGACTATGATTTTTACTCTAAAATATTAATTAAATCACAGTAACACTATTCTAACTTGCAATTTGCCATAAAACAGGTTCCGAGTCAAATGAAGGTCCCTTGAAGACCATGACAATCGAATATTTATATGAGACTGTCATAACTAAGTTGGCTATTACTGAAAACATTGGCCAAGTTTGAAATATCAATGTTGCCACCGAAAACTTTTCTTCGGCACCACTGAAGAAAAAATGTAAGAAAGAAAGAAAAAGAAAAAGAAAAAGAAAAAGATTACTATTTTTCTTTCTTTATGAACAACCCACTTGTAAGCCAAAACCTGCATAACATGAAAGGTTTGACACGACCAAACCTTCATGAGACATCTTCATGAGATTCTCAAGGACTTGTTCCTAATGTCCATTATTAAAATTGTTCATATGCTTAAAGTCACTGGAGAAAGTACATTGTCATTTGCCAGTTTAGTGCCTTTTTTTTAATCATTGATAGGAAATTGTCCAATCAAACTGTTACCTTAACAAGTTCTCTGTTGTATGTTGCTTCAGGATATGAGGCGGCAGGCAAATGAATCAGGAGAATCAACTGTAATACCAATTACAGTGAGGCAGCTTGAAGCTATAATAAGAATTAGTGAAGCGCTTGCAAAAATGAGACTGTAAGTAAGCCTATCCTATCATTAATAGGATATTCACATGGCTACCTTATCCCCTCAATAATTGGATTGTGTACATCTATAATTGGATTGTGCACACATAATACATGAAAAAGGCCATGTATTCTGTTAAAAGCCGACTTCCTTTATTGTTATTGTGATTTAATTGAGTATAGTAGTATATCTCTCTTCGTCAGAAACTGCTAAGCCTCTTGACTGCATGGCATTACTTGGTTTTCTTATTCACTACAATCATATACCCAAATACATTCTATTGGTTTATGAACTCCATATGTTACTTTAGGAATATTAGTATACATATTTTAAAAGTATCTTTGTTTTTTGAAACTCTGATTCTTTTTTAAATTTTGTTTCAAGTTGAATATTTATGTTCCTGAATTTTGAATTCAGATCCCATGTTGCAACTGAGGGCCACGTTTTAGAAGCAATTAGGCTCTTCAATGTTGCTACGATGGATGCAGCACGGTCGGGAATCAATCAGCAATTGAATATGACTGCTGAGATGGCAAATGAGATAAAGGTCTGTGATACCGATGAGACCATGGGTCGTCTTCAAAATGCTACTTCCAGCTTTAAAATCTATATTTGATTTGTCCTTGTAATTGAATGAACAACGAGCTTTTTTTTTTGGAATAAACAGCAAGCTGAGACACAGATAAAGCGAAGAATGGGAATTGGAAGCCACATATCAGAGAGACGCCTGCTTGATGATCTGGGCAGAATGGGGCTGAATGAATCCATTGTAAGGAATCCATCATTAGTATCTTTCACTATTTTCCCTTGTCAGAGGGGTTCACTTGTAACAGTGTCATTTTGTTTATCACTTCTAATTGATCTTAATATGTGTGGTAGGTGAGAAGAGCTCTATTGATCATGCATCAAAGAGATGAAGTCGAGTACAAGCGAGAACGGAGGGTTATTCTTCGTAAAGCATGATTTTATTACTTTTCATATTCCATTATTAAATGAAATATCTGGGATGATTTGCTGCGAGTACACTTGGTTGTCAAGCAAGTCTTGAATGTTTCTTAACAAGAGTTAGACACTATCAGAGTATGACTATCTGCAACAAAAAAGATGAACAATATGTGCTTGTACCAAATATTAGAGCTGTTTATTACAAATGACTGTAGTCATCGGCTTCTTCAGTGGATCTGATTCCATCATGTATAGATATTGCTCTATTGTTTTAGCTCTATGTACTGTTTATCTTTGCCGCTTGGTTTCTCCTGATCAACCAATGCAGGCTTGAATGGCTAAGAACTTTGAATCAATGGGTCATTTTCTTCAGTGAGTTGTAACCATAGTTTTCCTTTCTGAGAGACACGAGTTGTTAGCCAATGTCAGCAACTTGGCTGTTATGTTAAGGTGTCGATACACTCCATGGAACATCACAACTACATCAATTTTACAGTCAAGATATCTCAAGGACTTGTTTTATCTTCTAAACCTAAATGCTTACTAAATAAGTGATCTATTTAGCATTAATTTCCAGTTTCTTCATGGAGACTGACATTCTTCACTTTATTCAAGTTGATTATTAGTCTGAAACAGATCTTGTATGCCTAGAAGCAGGCACCCTGATGAAAGATCCCGATGCGAAAATTAGGGGAACTATTTGTTAGTATATGATTCAGTCGACATATGGGAGAAAGAACAAGAAGAAGATAAAGAGATAATGCGGAGAGGAGCGACAATAAGATTAAGATGACTACACAAGATTAACAGAAAAAAGAGCCCGTTGATGTTTTATTCCACTAATTCCATCAAACCATTTGAGACAAAGTTCATCATCTTCTTATTATTCCCAACAATGCTGGCATTATTATCAGATGCAAGAAAACAAGAACAAAGAAAAAAAAATTGAAAGAAAATAGCCCGGCTTCTCTCGTCTCAGAGCTTTATCCATGCTAAAACATTCAAAAAATCCCTAATTCTATTTGCCTACACTGTGTAGTGCTGTTGAATGGTTTCAATGTCCAAACCCTTTAGCTTTACGACGGATTCAACATGTCCCTTCAGTGTGTGGAGCTCCCTTAGTCTGAAACAACCAAGATCAAGTTAGTACCAAGGTTTCAGTTTCAACTAACCATTACTGATGTCATAAGTTACTACAAGTTACCTTGCAACTTCAGCTCGCCTCTTGGCCTGCTCAGCAATCTCAGATAGTTCTCGGTAATTGTTCTTGTCATTGAACAGCTGGGCAGACTCTGGAGGCTGGAGGCCATGCAATGTACGCTGAGCCAGTGCCCATTGTGCCTCCCTTTCTCCCCTTCCGTAGTCAGACTTTGTGGTGAAAGCAGTCTGAAGAATCACAAATGACAATGCACATTAACAGCAATAAAGTGAAACGGTAATTCATATTGTGAGTGTTCATGTTCGTTTCTTACCTTGTTCTCTAGCAAATTATCCCAGGCCTTGCCACTCAAGGCGTATCTGATCAAGAACTTGAAAATGTCAAGAGGAATGTAAAAGACGATGCTGTAGATCCAGATCACTCCTGCCCAACCCCATCCAATGCCTCTGACCCTTGCAAAACCCCACTCGGCATACACAGCAAGCAGAGTAGCCACCTGGATTCATCAGATAAATGAGATGATTAATGTCTAGTCTTTGACTAAGGTTTATTGGTTAACATCAGATAAACGCATACACTCACCAGCTGAGCTATCAAGAAGGCACAGCAAAGCATCAGACCAGGGCGTTCCACATATGACCAGCTCCTGGACCGGGTGACAAAAATGAGAGCCTGACTCACGATGCTAACTTGGAGGTAGAGAGCAGCATTGAGCTCATCCTCATTGTTTCTGATTGATCTTACACCAAATTTTTTCTGTCCATTGTAAATCAGTAATTTAATAGTGTTCGAATACTACTTGTGATTGGTTAAACTTTGTTGTCAACTTTACTTACTGGGAAGAAGTCAGTTTTGTGAACAATCCAGAAGAACAGAACAGTTGCAAGGGCAAGATATGTGCCAAGCACAACCCCAGTGGCGAAGATTTCTTTGAGCTTCCATGAGTCGGGCATTGGGGAAGGCTTTACCCTGTCCTTTGAAATTGTCATGATGGTTCCGTCATTGAGGATGGCAATAATCAGGACCATGAAGGGTGAGAAGTCAAATTTCCAGATGAGTGCGATAAGAAGGAAGCCAAGGACAATTCGAATGGTGATAGATACAGCATAAATGGTGTAGTTCTTCATCCTCTGGAAAATGGCTCTACTGGTTAGCACAGCGCTGATGATGACACTGAGACCAGGCTCGGTCAAGACTATGTCTGAAGCACCCCTAGCTGCATCTGTTGCATCAGCCACTGCAATACCAATGTCAGCCTTCTTTAGAGCTGGGGCATCATTCACACCATCTCCAGTCATACCGCAGATGTGCTTCCTGTCTTGCAGCCTCTTAACAATCTCGTATTTGTGCTCTACAAGCCAATAAAAGCAAATATTAGAATGTGTGTTGTCAATCAGCAATAACAGCTAATGCAACAAGATCATTTTGTATACCTGGGAAGACACCAGCAAAGCCATCAGCCTTTTCAATAAGCTCATCAACGGGGATAGAAGCAATGGCTTCATCCTTGGACTGGCCAAGGAGGGAGGATGAAGGGTACATATTGGTGCCCATACCAAGACGGCGACCGGTTTCTTTGCCAATAGCAAGCTGGTCACCAGTAATCATCTTAACATTGACACCAAGGTTGAGAGCACGACGAATGGTCTCTGCACTGTCATGCCTTGGAGGATCAAAAAGAGGCAAAAGACCTACAAACTGCCATGGCCCTCCTGCACTCTCCTTGGTCTTCTCGGGAACTTTCTGATAAGAAATACCAAGAGAGCGAAGACCTCTCTCTGCAAACTTGTCAATGATAGCATGGACTTTGTTCTTGGGTTCCCCAGTAAGCTTGCAAAGTTCGATGATCTGACCATGAAAGAAATGAGTTAGATAGAACTTTGAAGACCAGGGTGTAAAAAGTTAGTATAAGGAAGAGGGTATTAAAAGCTTACCTGCTCGGGGGCACCCTTGCTGATTCGATGCCAGTCACCACTAGAGTCAATGTAGGTAATGGCCGTTCTCTTTTCTACTGGGTTGAATGGAAGGAAGTGAACCTCTTGTATCCCTGCCCTTGCCTCCTTAGGATCAGCTAACATTCCAACAATTGAAGTATCAATGGCATCCTGATTCTCAACCCTAGAAGCTCTGGCGGCATACAAAATCACGGTGTCTTTGTCCATGTCTTTTTTGAATACCTACACAAAATGATAACACAATTGAACTCCGTATTTATCAGCAGTGATCAGCATTGCTAGTACTCATTTTTCAAGTTAATATCTTACTTCAATCATTGCCTTATCGACTGTGAGTTTGTTGAGGGTCAAAGTTCCAGTTTTATCACTGCAGAGAACATCCATACCGGCCATTTCTTCAATGGCTGTCATACGTTTTGTGATAGCACCTTGTTCAGACAGTCGGTGGGATCCAATAGCCATTGTGACAGACAACACCGTAGGCATGGCAATAGGAATTCCTCCGATCAAAAGAACCAAAAGGTTGTCAATCCCGTCTCTGTACTTGCGGTGCTGGATGGGGTACATCACAATAACCTCAACAACAATTCCCACAGCGATTGAGCAAATACAGAAGTTACCAATGGCTGTCAACACCTATTACACGCCAAAAACAACATTTTTAATAAATATCACACAAAAAAGAACCATGGAAATGATCAGTGGTAGTAATTGCATACCATTTGGAAATGGCCAACATTGTTGGTGCTGTCAACAAGGTGAGCAGCCTTGCCGAAGAAGGTATGAACTCCAGTGGCAATGACAACAGCCTCAATTTCACCTTGTTTACATGTGGAGCCAGAGAAAACCTCAGCTCCTGGGTGCTTAGTGACGGGTAGAGATTCTCCAGTAAGGGCAGATTGATCGATTTTCAGGGGATCACCTTCAAGCAACCTAGCATCAGCAGGAACGATATCTCCTAGCTTGATGCTAATGATATCACCCGGTACCAGAATTGCAGCATCTTGCTCATTCCATTTTCCATCTCTAAGTACCTACAATACAATCAAAGCTTGTCCATCATCGATCAGATTCAAGAACTAGTATGCATGCATGAACCATGACAAAGAGGACACAAATATAATACCTTAGTCTTAGGTGCAAGACCTGCCATGAGAGCAGCGGCTGCATTTCCGGCATTGTTTTCTTCAATAAAACTGATTGTGGAGTTGATTACAAGCAATACTATAATACCAATGAAATCTGGATAATCTGGTGGTTTGCCCTTCATGATCAAAAAACATATAATTCATCAGAAAACAAAGCACCAAAACGTCGATTTTTAGAAAAACAAAGCAACCATAGAGATAGGTTACCCCTCCATTTGCAAGAGCAATAGCCATGATAGCTGCCGCTTCCATGACCCATGACAGAGGATTCCACATGAACCCCAAGAACTTCAGAAACTTGCTTTCCTGACACCATTTTCTTCGAAAAATCAGAATCCCATTCAAATTTTCAAAAAAAAAAGAAGGGGGATTTGGGATGAAATCAAATTACTTTTTTCTCCTCTAGCTTGTTGGGGCCAAAGATCTGGAGTCTCTGCTGGCCCTCCTCTGAACTCAAACCCGATTTGGTACATTTCAACTGCTCGAACACTTCATCAACAGGGATCTTCTCCTGTAATATTAGAAAAAAAAAATTTATTTCATACTTGTCTGTCTTGTCAATCAATAAACCTCGAACAAAACAAAGAATATTCATTCCAGAATCTCAACAAACCCACATTCGATTTTGAACCTAGTAATCAGTGAAAATAACAAACACCAGTGAAATGAAAGTGAAGTGGAAAAACACAAAATCTAGAAAAATGAATTTGATACTTTTGAGATCTTTAATAAAACTCTTCATCACTTAATGAATACAAATCTTGATTGATAAGAAATCTAAATAAAACAAACAAAAATGAAAACCCCTCAATGATCAAATGAATAAACCAAATAACTTACAAGATCGACCGTTTCATTCTTGATGTCTTCCAAGGTTCCCTTATTGGCTGCCATTTTGTTGTTGTTTGATCAAAAAATAAAGAAAATAGTTTTTTTTGGGCTTTTCAATTTTTTTTTTTTACTTCCAAATAAGAATAAAAATAAAAAAGACTTCAGGTCTCCATCGCTTATTAATCCACCTCTCAATATAGAGAAAAGATGGTGTGTTTTTTTTGTGTGTTTTTATTTCCTTCTATTTGCAGAAGACAAGGAATCAATAGGAAGTGCTCTTCACATTTATAATGTAATGGCTGAACTTTCTAAACTCAATCACTCTTCTGTTTATTGTTCTTCCCTCTTGTTTGTTAGGCTTTTGTGGTTATCAGCTTATTGTGTTTGGCGAGTTTTTATCAAGACTTTGTCAGTAGAATATACTTGTTATTGGTATGTGCTTGTAGCTCTTTCCATTCATCCACAAAGTTCTCCTTAATACTCTCTGCTCTTTACAATTGAGACTGAATTTGTTGTGTTAAACTGTATAACCATTTTGTGTGTATTAGTACGTTTAGACAACAAATAACATACTTTACACAACATATATTAGGATTGGCAGATGGAACAACTAAAGCGGTTTTGAAATATAATATCAGTATGTTTCTCAATAGATATGATATGGCAAACATCTATTGAATGATATTATGGTTTGTAATGGATGCTTAAGATCTGATATCCAACCTAATCCAAACAAATAAAAGCAGGTACCAAACAGTATGCAACAATATTAAGATTGACATGCAATATATGATCGATATTCAAGGATGTATATGATACTTCAATTCAGAATCAAATCGAAAATTTTGTATTAGTTTAAGTAGCAGTTTTAATATATCTAAGTAGTTCCGCCATATCTGTAATAATGTATATAGTTTCCATTCTAAACTTGAAGTCTCATACTATGATAATTAATGTAGTTTATGATAAATTAACCAAACTTTTGTGTGTGCAACTTATACTTATTGGTGAATAGGTTAATTGCGACAAGTAGTAACAAACATCTAAAGCAACAATATTAGGGTTGGCTTTCGAACTACTATGTTGAATCAACTATTAGCATTCAGGTTCCTATAATAGAATTTGTGATGGTTTTTGTTGGTTTGGTTGATCCAAACACATTATAAAAGTGCATAGATTTTAAAATGATACTTTACCGAATGCAAAATTTATGATAGGAAAGTGAACATGCGGGTGTAAAGAACATTTAACAAACATAGCTTTTTCAAGAAAACAGAAAAGAAAAAAATCCTACACCTCATATGCAGGGCACCTAAAAGATGCACAATGCATGTCGACAACAACCTTTTTTTTTTTTTTTTTTCCTTCTACTTTTCTTATTTTTATATTTTACAATTGATAATTTATAATTCAGAAAAATAAAACCAACATCATTGTTGTTGAAAATACGAAAATTATAATATTTATACTTACATTAAATATCTATTTAGGTGTAGCAATGATGCAAATTTTTCGATAGTAAATATTTAATGTAAGTTTACTTATTTACCCTTTCTTTTCGGTTTTTATTGCAGAATTCTAAGATGACATCTAGATTTAGATGAAATTTTGTGACCTCCCAATTTATAAGCAAAGATTTGATAATAATTAATTAATTGGATGAGTTGTTGAAATTTTAAATTTGATTAAATAATATGTCGGATTTTCATACTTATGGGATTTCCATCACTTTATCCTTTTTTAACTTCCATATTATTTAGTTTTCTCCAATTTCCCTCTCCCAACCCCCGCATTTCATTGTGATGATACGAAATTAAATAAGCAAAATGTTATAATGCTTAGCATTACTTTGTGGTAACTATACTACTGTCGTTTCAAAGAGATAGAATAAAAACTAAAAAGTTTATGTTATATACAAAAACTTAAAGAGTTTATGTTATATTTTGAAATCATTTAAAATGAGTGAAAATTGTTATCACAGGAAATTAATGAAGCTTGATTTACAGATGTACCAACTTTTGAAGAAGATGAAAACAAAGGGGATCTCTTCACGCGTCTACGTTACCATAATGATAATTTTCTCATTATCAAGTTTTTACGTTACTATAATGAAAACAAATGTTCTTGGAAGGATCGTAGAACCCATTAAATTAAATATCAGAACTGGTCAACACACCATAAACTGATAAAGATGTCGCAAGCTGGGTTCGAACTCATGACCAAGTGGTACCATCCGCCAAGCTCCAACCGTTGAGCTATCATGCCATTGGCCATTATCAAGTTACTACCAACGGGCACTAGATCAAAATGAATCTGGGATTCCATTAAACCCTGCTCCTCCTTTTACTTTTATTTTCAGTTGGTTTTTTATGGAAACATTCGTTAAATTTTGGCCAAACATTCACAAACTCGGGTATGTTAGATGATTAATGGTCATAGTTGTCGTTGGCGAAGTAGTTTTTGCTGCAATAATAGAACTACTCTTTTTGATGAAAAAAAAAATTTAAAGAAGCCAATTTCCTCATTTTTTGGCCAAACACAATGATTTTTATTGAAGAAAAGAAAAGAAACAAAATACAACCATCCTATATCAAGAAATACTAAAACACTATGAAATTGTCAAAAAAACAAGTCTCTAAAGAGATTACAAGCTCAACCCATCTTTCACAACAATTCCCTAATCTCGATAAAGATAGAGTGCTTTGATCTATTAAACCTTTCAAAAATTCTCCTATTCCTCTCTTTCCACACACCACATGAGCACATGAGGAACCTTATGTCATAACCACTCCGCGTGCCGGTAACCACTCCGTGTGCCGGGACGGATTAGCTTGAGACCACCAACTTAACCAATCCAAAAGGAACATTGAAACATCAAACTCAAATCAAATTCTGACAAGAAACTGTTTCAAATGGATTTGAAGGATCTGCAATAAAGCATCAAGTGATCCAGAGTCTCGTCATTCTCATTACAAAGAATACAAAAACTCCTTGTAAGAATTCCTCTCTTCTTTAACCTGTTTTTAGTCAGGATCCTCATGCAATACTGACCAACAAAAGAAATGTTCAAAGGAAAAAGAAACTCATGATCATCTGATACAAAGTTCAACCTGTCTTTAGTCAGGATCATATGATACAAGGAGAAAGAAAGAAAGAAGATGCGAACTTGAGATAGGATTCAAAAACAGAAGCACCATGCGAACTATACATTAACATACCTATCATCTTAATAAACTCATAGATACAAAAATGATATTAATAAATAAAATTTAAAGGGCACTTACTAATTAACCTCATTTTTTTTTTTTTTTGGTTCAAGTCGATAAAGGGGTGGATAAACCACAGAAACACGAGATTGGTTTTGGCCTTTCGGGTAATAAAATGATTTGTGGTATTTCATGAATTAATAATTAACTAGAGGAACTCCCAAGCATTTAGAGATCATAATAGAATGAATGACTCGTAATTTTGACGAATCATAATGCATATATTTTCAATTTCAGATTCTCCGGTAAAATTTCCAAACATCATGATACAAGGAAAACCTCAACCATCGGTGTTCCGTGATCACAATTAATATTGGTAAATTCCACTGGAAATCTTAAGAAAAAAATTTGATGTTGAATATTGCGGCATCCATACTTAATTTAGAACATCCACACTTATACACCCAATCTAATTAAGAACATCTACAATAGTGCATTACTACACACTTGGCTACGGGTCATTTCCATGTCAGTTTTGTTAGGTAGTCAGGTCAGTTAGTCATTTTTTTTGTCATGGTCGAGTATTTTTACAATTTTATCTCCTCTTTAAAATACAACCACAAACATCATTTATAGAAAGGGTAAAATTGTAAAAAGGCCCAACCCTAACAAAAAAAATGAATGACTAGCCTGACTACATAGAATTGTTGTTGCCATTAAGATGTTGATCAATCACTAGATTATCAATTTAAAAACAACCGATGACCAAAACCATTGGAGACGCCTCTAATATGAAGCAGTAATACGATTATGGCAGCATGGTAGACTCAATGAATGTGCAACGATTGTGTAACAGAGCACCTCACATAAACGCCTTCAACAGGCAAATGTACTTGCCAAGTGATTTTTAGAGAGAAAGAGAAGGTTTCAAGGGAGGCCTGGCCTATTTAGGTGTTGATCTAGATTATCCAGGATAAAAATTTGTTAAAACACAATCCTATACATTTGAAAAACTTGAATAATCAATAATGTGCTTGTTTTGCAGATCAAAGGAAAATGTTCAAAAGACCTTAAGCTTTAGAAATGGGAATCAATCCAAATCTCAACTTCATTATCAAATTCTCCGGATTGGCAACCATGTAACATGCGAAAATAAATTTCTTCGAAGATCCATTTGAAGCGATAAATAACTTATAGACCTAGATATTAGATAGTTGGCAAAGGTAAAATTGAAGGTCTGGGAGAAGAGTGACAATAGGGCAATACATGCTTTAGGATTACTGAAGAAACCCTTCATCTCTTGCAATACCTTTTTCCAACCTATCAATGTTTAAACAAAAACACTTTGATTTTCTTTCTAGCGAGCATAGATTCCAACATATACAAATTAAGTTGCACTATATTAATCAAGAAAGTTAATTCGATATCAAGATAGTCTTACTATCCCAACAATATTAACTCCAAAAATACTTAGTGCGTATAATTACAAGCGAATAAGAGTTAGGTAAAGTCTTTACTGTCCTGGAAGACTATTGCATACTTGAATAGATGAATAGGCGTTTTTGAGAAATTTTGGAAAAGAATATAGGGTGAAGGGTGTAATGTTAAAAACAAAAAATTAACAATTAAACCCGTTTAAACACTAAAAGTGTTGAAGATAAACTTTCTATATGTAAAGCCACTTTAAAAATGCACGACATAACGAACAAATTGGTAGCAGGATAAACTCTTGATAGATCTTGAGGTATGAAATCATTGCAAGTGAGTCTTGCAAATCAATTTTTCATTAAAAAAATTCATCTGATCGGTCAAGCATTCAGAAATGAAAATTTCAGCAAACCAATTGTATTTACAACAGATTTGTAGTAACCCAAATAGACCCGTACTACATTAAATTCAAAAAAGGATAGGTACAAACAAAACCAAATCTTCATGTTTTAATATTTATATGTCAACCTAATTTGATTTGGGATTTTCTTAGTTATGGGATTTCAAGTCATTTATACTTCTATATTATTTAGTTTTCCCCAATCTCCCTCTCCCAACCCCATTGTGATAATACAAAATTAAATAAGTAAATGTTCAATGCTAACATTAGCTTGTGGTAACTATACTATAGATGTTTGAGTAAAAACTAAGAAGTTTATATTATTTTGAAATCATTTAAAAAGAGTGAAAATTGTTATCACAGGAAACTAATGAGCTTGATTTACAGATGTACCAATTTTTGAAGAAAATGAAAACAAAGGCGATCTCTTCACGCGTCTACGTTACTATAATGGTACTAACGGGCACTAAATCAAAATGAATTTGGGATTCCATTAAACCTTGCTCCTCCTTTTACTTTTTTTTTAAAGTTGGTTTTTGATGGAAACATTTGTTAAATTTTGGCCAAACACTAATAAAATTACTATTTTTAATGAAAAAAAATAAAATTAAAGAAGCCGATTTCCTCATATTTTTTCTATGTCAACTATATATCAACATACCTATCATCTTAATAAACTTATATATACAAAAATGATATAAATAAATAAAGTTTAAAGGGCACTTAATAATTAACTTTTTTTTTTTTTTTGGTTCAAGTCAGTAAAAGGGTGGATAAACACACGAGGTTGGTTTCTGCCTTTTCGGGTAATAAAATGATTTGTGATATTTCATGATGGAAGATTTCATGAATTAATAATTAACTAGAGGAACTCCCAAGCATTCAGTGATCCCAGACAATGCCTATCGCAATGGAATGCATGACTCATAATATCTACAAATCATATTGCATATTTTTAATTTCAGAATCTCCAGTAAAGTTTTCAAACATCATGATACAACGAAAACCTCAACCAGTTGTGTTCCGTGATGCTAGCTGTCGAGGGAATGGGCAAGGAAAGCAGCGAGGTGAAGGCAGTGGAGGGGGGGTGACCGTTTAAAAAATGAGGGCACGCATCCCAAAGGGGATGGACGGTCACCCCCCTCCACCGTCCTCACCTTGCTGTTTTCCTACAATTAATATTGTTAAATTCCTACAGAAATCTTAAGAAAATTTGATGTTGTATATTAAATCATCACTGTAGCAATTCCTGGTTGTAGATGGATTTTAATCTAATTTAGAACATACACTCTTATATACACAACTAATGACGAACATCTACAAGAGTGCATTACTACACACTTGGCTGGTCATTTCCATTAAGCTACTTATCAGTCACTAGATTATCAAGTCGAAAACAATTGATGACCAAAACCAAATAATGGTAGACTCAAAGAATATGTCCAACAGAGCACCTGGCCTATGTAGGCTTTGATCTAGCATATCTGGGATAAGATTTTGTTAAAACATTATCCTATACATTTGAAAACCTGAATTATGTTCTTGTTTTGCAGATCAAAGGAAAATGTAGAAATGGTAATCAACCCAAAATCTCAAATTCATTATCGAATTCTCCGGCAGAGCTCAAGATTGGCTACAATGTAACAAGCAAAAATAAATCTTCTTCAAAGATCAATTTAAAGCGATAAATAACTTATAGACCTGGATATTAGATAACTGGCAAAGTAAAATTGAAGGTTTGGGAGAAGAGTGACAACCAGGCAGTACATGTTTTAGGATTACAAACAAAATTCGGAAACTGACTAAACCATTATATGTTGAAGAGCTTAATCAATAACACACATATCATTTCAAACTGAAATACTAATTCTAATCAAACATAACCAGATAAGTAATCATAACGAAACCTTCTCAAATCAGAGAGCTAAATCCTTGATTAAACTTTGAAGTTTAACAAACAATATTTTTCTTCTTCTTCTTCTAATAAAGAGAACTTTCACCAAGTGTCCAAGTTTAACTCAAAACACAAAACACAAAACATCCAAGTAGTTCATTACCCCTAATTCAACCAAAAGTAAACTAAAAGTAAACTAAATAGATAAAAGTAATCTGCAAATCCACCTTAGAACCCAAGCTTGGTTCGGCGCCAGTGCCTGCGCTTCGCATTGTACCTGAGAAAACACCCAAAAACAAATCAAACTGTCAGAAAACCAATTGAACACAATGTGTTTGATGAAAAGACGCAAAGAAATAGAGAACCAAAAAATGAGATTTGGGGTTTGGGTTTTTAAGTATACCTGATGGTGTTGTCAGTCCTCATGCGGATCCAGTGAGGAATGGGCCTGTTCTGCCTCATCTTCTTCGCCAACTTCTTCTTAATGATGAACGTCTTGTGCGACGGCTGCAAAAAACAACAGCACACAGTGAGAGATCAGATGGGTTTCGATCGACTTGATCGAATAACTAAGTGATAGAGAGAGCGAAGAAGAGAAGCGAAAACTCACCATTTTCGATTCGACTCTCTGCAACTCGGCCGCTTAGCGTTTTGGAGACGAAGCTCTCTCTCTCTCTCTCTGTTGAAATGTCTACAAGAGAAACCCTAAACCAGAGTTTTCTACTTTTATACAAGACGTCAGAAATGGGCCTCTTGATCATAGGCCCAGTTTTAATACGGGTTTGGGTTATGGGTTTCAAAAGTAGGGCTTTGTAATAGAACCGGATCCGCTTATAGGGTAGATCGTTATTTTCGTAGTTAGTTTGGTTAAATAGTATTTACAGCATTTTCAATGGATCTCCTAAAATAGCTAAAATAGCGTTTTTACGTGGTAGCTTTGAGTTCAAGTGGCATATGGATTGTTTGGTTCATAATAGTCTATTTTTAAGCTACATTAATTTGTTTTGCGCAAGTTTTATGAGAAGTTGAGGTTGGACACAATACCATATAGCTAACATTTGGAAAGAAAGACTCAACGTGAACTCACCTGAAGATGCAGACTCTTTTCTGACACATCACCCTTTCTCTCTCGACCAAGTCAAATGAATTTGAGAGGAGTGTGATCAATCAATCAGCTGAAAATGAACTTCCATTTAAAAAACAAGTTATTTATTAAGATCACTTAAAAAGTCCGGGTGTTACAACACATGGCTAATTGAAGACATAATGAAAGTATGATAGATTTTAGGTTTCCAAAACAACACTTTATTTTTTGAAATATAATTTTAGTTTCTATTTTTCAAATAATATTTTATTGTCCAAGTGGGATTTTAGTTTCTAATATGATCATAGTTATTTTCCAACAGATATTAGATTTCCAAAGGCTACTAGGACAATCTAAGTTTAAGTTAGGTATTTAAATAGCTTTCATGTATTGTTCAGAGAATTATTCAATCGAATTATTATTCAAAGAATCTTTGAGTTTTTATTTTTGTTGGTGAATTTTTGTTCTTAATTTGGTGAATTTCAGATTATTCTAGTTTGTGTTGCGTCATCTTCTCTTCTCTTTCGTATGGACATGTTTTCTAGTTATTATCATTTATCTCTTCATCTTTTTATCTTCTTCACCTCCCTACCTTATTGTTTCGCCATCCGAGACCTCAGGATAAGTGTGTCTCCTACTAGTGTGCCATCCAATACAATTTCTCAGATCATAGTTCCTCCTTTTGGCTTGGGTGATGGTGACACAGGAAATAACATTCTTCACACAACAGAGCACTTTGAATTATATCAGGGGAAGCCCAGATGGACTCAAGCGACCCTTACGTATGCTCTGTCCCCAGATAACACCATAGGATATTTAAAAGAATCAGACATAAAGGAAGTTTTTCGACGGGCTTTTACGAGATGGGCATCCGTAATACCTGTAAATTTTACCGAGGCCCAAGAGTATTGGAAAGCCGATATTAAAATTGGATTTTACAAGGGTGATCATGGAGATGGAAAGCCGTTTGATGGGGTGCTCGGCGTGCTAGGACATGCCTTTTATCCTCAGAATGGGAGGCTACATCTTGATGCAGAGGAGACTTGGTCTATTGATTTTCGACATGAGAAATCGAATGTGGCCATTGATTTGGAATCAGTGGTGACCCATGAAATAGGACATATCCTAGGGTTAGACCACTCCAAGGTTAAGAAAGCTGTCATGTACCCTAGCTTGAGGCCAAGAACAAAGAGGTTTTATTTGAGTGTTGATGATGTGAAGGGTATTCAAGCTTTGTATGGATCAAACCCTAACTTCAAGTTCAACGATTACAGGGAGCCATGTTTGATGGTCATTTTCGGATTATTTTGGGATTTTTTTATACTTCTACCCCTTTTATGGATGATGTTTGTGTTGTATCTGGATTTCCTCTCTATTAATTATCCTATTTTGTTTTAGATGCAATAATGTTTATGTTCAATATTACTGAATTCTGGATTCGAAATTTGATAATTGTACTTGTAGATGGGCTCTATATATATAGTGGAGATGACATTTTCAAATAAAATCAAAATATTGATATTTTAAACCATAACACATTCATCAAATTTGAGATAACATAGACAATCTGATTACCAAAAACTTGTATTTTACTACCATAATATGATGACTCAAAATCATAGTCACAAAATTATGAAACCTTAATTCATTTCTATGTGGACACTTATTAAAAAGTTATTGATGGTTCTTTATATGTTATTTCCGTATATGTTATTTGTCAAAAAAATAGAGGTTGGTGATTGGGAGTAAGAATGATGGTTGGGAAAGTACTGTAAGTGGTAGGAGGTAGATGAAATATTATGTTCAACATCTTCTATATGAACTAGCATAGAAGGAAGGAGTGGTGAGATGCATATGAGCTAGTAATCTCACACAGAATTTGCTGTGGGAAATTTGTGGTGTGTGGTTGTACGTAAATTTTATGTTTTTATCTTACGAAAATAATGAATGGCCATGATTTGTGATCTACAAGGGATAGATGGTTACGGAAATTTGTAATATGTTTTCGGTTTTATACCATAGTTTACAACTTTGTAAATTTTCTTTGCCTTCACGACAACATTGGTATGGCAAAGACCATATGAATGTTCCTCCAGTTAAACCTTAAACTGGTGAAGGTTTTGTTAAATTTGGACATCCATTTGTTCCTCTTCTTGTCACCAGATTTATGACCCATTCTGACTATTAGCGTATATGAATGTTCCTCCGGTTAAACCTGAAACCGGTGAAGGTTATGTTAAATTTGGGCATCCATGGGACTGATTCAGTCCCCGGAATCAGTCCCCGGTATCACAAAGGCCGTCATGTGCACACCTAGTCGAGCCTTCCATCTGGGCTTTGGGCATCCATTTGTTCCTCTTCTTGTCACTTGATGTGCATCTTCAGGACAATCCTTAATGCTTATCTAACTTAGGATTTCGCCGAAGACAAATGAAAACATCTTCAGTAGTTACAATGCATATCGGACGTCAAATATATATCATGCCAAGATATGTCTTTTTGCCATTGCCGATCATGTATTTTACTATGGCAGTAGACTGTACTTATTCAGGGATAATTTTGATACCATTTCTTGCTTGGGTGCTATGAATAAATTGGTTTTTTTTTTTTTTTTGGTCAAACATGAATAAATTGGTTTTTTTTTTTTTTTTTTTTTGTCAAACATGAATAAATTGGTCCTCAATAATGGGTTTTAAAGATGTGCAAGTTTTATGAGCAATTTGAAGTTTGAAGTGTCCTCCATCACTAAAATCGAAACTTACATGCATTGTAAAGCTAGGGCTGCCTTGAGCAGATTAAAAGAATTCGTAAAACCAAGTTCCCGCAATTTTTTTTTGACATTTTGGGGTCCCTGAATTTTGTATGATTGTTTATCAATGAGGCTCAAAAATAAGAACTTTAGTTTGTAGCTCTAATGGTTAATTCTTTGTCATGTTTGTGATTTTAAATCATGTCCCTTACATGATTACATCGACATGTTTTTTAAGGTCGAAGTGGCTATAGAGTCTACATCTGACCCCTAAAATCTCAAAGTTGACCCTGCATGAGGCTTATTCAAAGGTTTTGATGCGTTTAAATCTGGTCTCCTAGAGATCTGACCTGCAAAACAATATTAGATTGTCAAAAATCACATTTTTGGTAGTCGAAAGCACTTTGATACTTAAGTCAGATAATCTATGGGAGAAGACTAAATTTGGACAGCATATAGTTCAGTTAAACTTGCATCGTGTTGATGGAATGTTTTTCTTATACCTTTTCCTTTATTTTATTTAATGAGTTCATTCAACTATGTGCATAACTTAAGTTCGAATGGTGCAATGAAGGGGGGGATGTTTATTATAACAGTTTTCTCCTTCATCAAGGTGTGTCATTGGGAGAGTGATTCCAGCCATGACTTATCTCTTTCGTAACGGTCATCTCATAATTGAGATGTGTCATCTAGTTATGATGGTTTGCGACTTTGCGCCATGTGTATGGTCTCGATCCGGTGACAATTTGTTGTATCATTAGGTTTATAGCATGAAACAACTCTTAATTGAATTGCCAATGGTGTTATGGCCTAGTGGTTAGGGCTGTGTCCCCCACGTCCTAGCTTCGAATCTCATCTGCGGTATGGTTACTTTCTAATGGGTGTTGACCTATAGGTCGTCCAATTAATAGGTTATAGGATCCTTAAAAACTCAGCTCGCATTTCCAAAAAAAAAAAAAAAACTCCTAATTGAATTGATTATGAAAGTTATAGAAAATCAAATCAAGATTGGAAAAGCCTGTAATCACAAGTGAGGATAGCAGGCAAATGGATGCCTTATATCTTATGTTGCCTGTAAGTATTCTTTTTGTTTGGTATCTGATTCTCAGTGTTTGTAGCTTTGAATCTGGTATTTGTCGACTTAATCTCTGTACCACCCCATGTGAGGTTGCCTCTTATCAAAACAACCTTGATTTTACATAATCTCAATCTCATTTTCCCTAATTGATAATACTTAAACAAAATTTATTGGGATTAAACCAATTTAAAACAATTTTATTTTCTGTTCATATTTTATCATCCTGGATAAACAAATATCATAATAGAATTTTGTTACAAAGTACCTTAATCACATGTAGATCCACATAAGATGAATCAATTAAAATTGAATTCAAATTGTTATATCATATCTTGGAACATTTCTAAGCAGTCTGGGGAGAGAGCACTGACTAGTGCCTAAGAAAGGTGTCTAGCACGTGAGTTTCAACTCTACCTCTCTTTCCATCTTCTCCAAATCCATTGAAAGATAGAGATAAAGTTGACATTCACATGCTAGACACCATTCCCAGACACTAACCAGGCACAAAGACTAGGCTGAGTAGATTTTTTTCGTACTCCGTTAAAGACTTCACAGGTTGACAATAACTTAGAAGTTTCGAGTATTTTTATGAAAGTCAAGGGCATAGACTACGTATACTCTTGAGTTGAATACGATTACATTAATCACAATCCGAGTCAGATTATTCAAGTCCAAGAGATCGATCAATATGTTAATCAAACCCTAATCCACCTCAAATCTTGAAGCAAAACCAAAGCCAGAGGTGCATTTCACCCATCCAGCTACACTGATAGAGAAAGTGCAAGTTTCAACAACAATGGCTTGATAATCCTCACATGGCCAAATAAACTATATGATTTAAGACTTTTTCTTTGATTAATTAAGTGCTAAAAATTAGAACATTATGCACTACGTGATATAGTTTATTTTTTTTAATATATATTACATTAAAAAAGAACTTATTTTAAAAGAAAAAAACAAGAAAGGAAGTTGATGTGAAGCTACCTTACATGATTTTTTTTTTTTAATTTTTAATTTTTATTATATATCAAGAGGATTGATTTATATCTTAAACGGGAGACAACATTAGCTAAGACTTTGATATTACTTAATATTGTACTGAGTGATGTCCACGTCTCCTCCCACATTTGCTTAGTTCCACCAATAGGTTGCATTTGATTTTGGTTTTAAAATTGGTGAATCTTTGAACACACTCTAATGAATCTTTTCCCACCACTTTATTAGAAGAAATTTGTACCAAGAACTTTTAATTAGTAATTAATAAGTTGTTTTTTTTAGAGCTTCATTAGAAATATGTATGAGAATATTTTTAATCACTTTTGGATTCATGGTGAGGCATAATAACATAGGACATCATCTAGACATAAATGAAAATCAGTCGGTTCAGCCAAGTCTGAAAGTTGACAACAAGTTTGCTGCATTGGCCGAGGGGAAGGATTAATGTACAGGTTCATACATATACCCCTAACCTAGGGATGGTTTTACATAGTAATGAATATTTAATGGAAATAACTCTACGGAAATTGTTAAAAAAAAAAAAAAGTGAAAATCTAGGTGGGATAAATGAAGGAGAATAAAATTAACGCTCAAGTAGAAGATGACATGTGACTCAAACTTGAGGTTTCTAAGTTTTCTTTTGGGAAGATATTTTGTGCAGTAGAAAATTAATTTTCAACAATTTTGAGAGAAAAAATGAGAACAAAGTCACGTATCTATATACAAAATCCTTAGAAACTCATAACTGCTTGAATTTTTACAAAGATGATGTCGTTGCTACATCCTCTCTTAGGATTTGGATGCTCGGAATGTTTTCCCTCCTTCAAATTTGATTATAAAGTTAATCGTGAAAATAGACTGTTTATAATGCTTCATTTCACAAACCACTTTATACAAGTTATAAATATCGGAACAACAAGAACTTTGGCAGAACCACTAATATCGTATTCAAAATTATGTACTTAATTAAAATTTATAATAATCTCAAGGATTAGAAAAGTTTATACAATGTTTAAACAATAGTAACAAATAATAGTGAGTTAAAAATGTAAAACAAAATAAATCATCATCATCATCAAAGCCCATTCCCGAGATTTTCGGGGTCGTAAAACAAAATAAATAAATTAAAAAAAATCCACTGTGGGGCACGTGCACTCGCACGCGTACTCAACTTCCAACTCAATCTCAGGCGTACACGTGTTCCAAAGATTCCAAATCTCACTGTGGGGCCCATAAACAAGTACACAGCAAATGACACCTTGCAACGTGGCAATTATGTTACCAAGAGAATCTCAAATGTCATGAATTTACAATAATGCCACTGCAGTCAATAATTACCCTATAAAAAAAAATACAACAATAACTGTTATTTCATTTTTTAGAAGGAATAATAAATGATTCCAGACGAAATTAAAAAAAAATTAGAGAGAATCATTAGCAATTAAAAACCTCATTAATATGTAATATTTGCTGGAATTTCATGAATAATTATCATCACATGTTGTAAACTATGACCATAACAATACCCTTTTACTATTATAACCGCTTAGGGTTTTTTTTGGTAGGTTGGAAAATAACATGCGAATTGAAATCATTTTCGTGAAATCTGGACGCGAGACAAAAGGTTTTGATTTTCATGAGAGACGGGAGAATTAGGCACACGCATAATTGTTTTTCCCGTAATTAGATACACAACCAAACAACAGAAAAATAACTTGACATGAGAATTTGATTGCATTTTCTACGGAAAATGGCCAACCAAATAGACCCTTAATTTTTTTTTTCCATTTTGAAAAGTTTTAATTGTTTTTCCATTTTGGATAATTTTTGTTCAACCATGATAAATGGTGATTGAAGATAAACTTCATGGGTCCACAAAATTAGGAGAGGCCAATAGATCAAGACCATTGATTGGGTGGGACCAAATGATGTTAGCTTCAAAGTCATCATCATTTGATAGTACACTTTCTTATTGCTCTTGTTGTCAGCTTACACATAAAAAAGCCTTTGGTTTTTTAGTTTACTGCCAAAAGAGAAACCACTAGATGCTTAATTTGTTGACTATAAGTGACCCACCACCAATTATCCATTTGTTTGGCCCAACATAATTGTTCCATATTTTTAGGGAGATTATAATCTTAGGTTTTATGGAAAGTTTTTATGAGTTTGAATTTATTTGAAATTTAATCAATATGTTCTTATTATAGCTAGATTTATATTCAAAGAGACTTCAACGCTCAAGTTAGTCATATAAAATCTAAAAATATTAAACATAACCATATATATCTGGTGCTTATCATTAACCCATTATATGTTTCTTTCAAAATTCTATCATTTCACTTTTCATACTAAAATGTCTCTCTCAAGACGCATCTGTTACTTTGCATACAAAGTTTTTGCTTTGGTATTAAATATGTTGCCATACTGGTTAGAGCTGTCATGCCATTGGCATACTTTCCAGGCTTTCACGCCTTAGCGCGCGAATTCTCTAATTTCGTGTCATAGATTGCATTCTTCAATATCGTGCCATAATGCACATACTGTTATACCATCCATAAAACTAAAAGACATACGAGAAAAGAAAATGAATGCATCATATAACCTTTATTCGATAATAAGATTCAATAGTTTCTAGGCTTTCTTGACCCAGTGCGAGTACTCTCATAGCATCCAAGAAACCGAAAGAAACCTTGAATACTAACACATTTTCCGCAAGTGTTAATACCCCAACAATATTTCCATTAACTATCAAAATCAAATCATGAAAACCCCAATTCATGGATAATTATAAAAAAAAACCCCAATATAGGAGATTCATATTTTCCAAAAATAACTAAAACTCCAATTCAAAAACTCAATATAAGAACAAGAAAAAAAGAAGACACATTTCTATTTGCTTCTCTAGGCTCTAAGAATACCGACCATCTCTCAGCTTTAACAGCCTAGTTTTTGAGCTTTTTGTGTATTTTTGTGTAAATTGAACTATCATCACTGTAGAGAAAGATAAAGTTTCAGTCTTTAAAAACTTTTGTTTTGTTCTTGTTCCTGTTCTCTATCTGTCTGTCTCTATTATGCCTCTCTTCTCTGGTTCTCTGGGCTTTATTGGGTTTGGGGTGTTGTAAAGTTGTAAACTTGCAAGGTTTTTTGAGCTTTTTGGGCTGTTTTCTTTCTGGGTTTTGGAGATTATTGGCTGAAAATGACTGTGGAGGAAGTTCGAAGAACTACTGGTGATGATGAATCGAAGAGGGACAACTTCCCTGTGGGGATGCGAGTTCTTGCTGTTGATGATGATGTCACCTGTCTCAAAGTCCTGGAGGGTCTCCTCCGGAGATGCCAATATCATGGTTAGTGGACCTTCTTTGCTTATTTGATTGATTTCATATGCTATGTTTGGATTTTTGAGTGTTTTTTATGATGGGGTTTTGTTGATTTGACAAAAAATTGTTCATTTGGGTTCAAAACTGATTTTTTTTTAGCTCGTTTTGATTTGAATTCATTGATTACTTGGTTCAATTTCAATTGGGTATTTGAGATTTTGTTTGATCTAAGCAGAACTTTGACAGAATTGTATGACCCCCTTTGAGATTTCATGGTTGTAATGTAGTGGTTTTGATATCTGTTTGACCTTCATCTTTGCAAGGATTTGGATCCTTTTCATGTCACCCCAGATCAGGATTTTAATTGTTGCGCAAGTTTGCTTTGAATCAAAGTTGAGTTTTTTCAATCTGATTCATTGACTTTTTTGGTTGTTGATGCAGTTACCACCACCAATCAGGCAGCTAAGGCTCTTCAGATGCTAAGAGAGAACAAAGATAAGTTTGACCTGGTTATCAGTGATGTTCATATGCCAGACATGGATGGTTTTAAGCTTCTCGAGCTTGTCGGGTTGGAGATGGACCTTCCTGTTATAAGTGAGTTTGGAATCCCGTCTCCTACGCATGTTTTATATGCAATTCAATGTTTGTTATAGTATGGTATCTGTGACTATCTATAACATAATGTAGATATAAGTAGAAGTAATTTCAACTATAGTTTCAATTGATTTGTTAGGTGATGACTGTCGATGAAATCCCGATGTTTTCGCTAGTGCTTTAATTTGAATTCAATTAGTAGATTTGTGGGGTTATTGGATACAAGTAAGTGATTGGATTCTATGAAATCCGATTTCCGAATGTCAGATGCTGATTTTGGTTTTCTATCTGTTTAATTTTCCTAGTGTTGTCCGGAAATGGTGACCCCCGACTTGTGATGAAGGGGGTTACCCATGGTGCCTGTGATTATTTGTTGAAGCCTGTACGGATTGAAGAGCTGAGGAACATCTGGCAACATGTGATTAGACGAAAGAAGCCCGAGTCCAAGGACCAAAATAATTTTGAAAATCAGGATAAATCTTATCAGGGATTGGTCGAAGATGGACAGAGCCCTGCACCAACTGGAAGTGCCGAACAGAGTGGAAAGGTCAACCGCAAACGTAAGGAACAGAATGAAGATGAGGACGATGAGGGTGATGAGGATGCAAATGAGACTGAGGAATCATCAAGCCAGAAGAAGCCTCGGGTTGTTTGGTCTGTGGAGCTTCACCGCAAGTTTGTTGCGGCTGTTAATCAACTGGGCATTGACAGTGCGTACCTTTACTCTTATCTGTGATTTTAGTTAATGTTGGATCAAATTCACTTCATATTCCTGTCTTACATTCATTCTTTCTCAATTCAAATGCAGAAGCTGTACCTAAGAAGATACTTGATTTGATGAATGTTGAGAAGCTTACTAGAGAAAATGTAGCCAGCCATCTTCAGGTACAAATCCCTCTCTTTCCATATTAGACTTCTCAAATATCTTAAGTCCTTTCATTGACTATTCCATTTTGGGGTTGCAGAAATACAGGATCTACCTTAAAAGGGTTACTAATGTGGCAAGCCAGCAACTTAATATGGTTGCTGCTTTAAGCGGTAAAGATCCCTCCTATTTGCGCATGGGCTCACTGGACGGATTTGCAGATTTTCATTCCTTTTCTGGAGCAGGCCAGCTAGCAAATGCTTCAATGACATCCCTGCCACCAGGTGGGATGCTCGGTAGATTGAATTCCCCTGCTGGTTTGGGGTTGCGTGGTCTCACAGCTTCTCCAATGCTTCAGCTAGCTCATAGCCAAAGCTCTAGCAACTCTATAAATGACTATGGGAAGCTTCAGCAAGTTGTGCTACCTGGAAACCAACCTGGGAATCTGCTTCAAGGCATGCCAACCACATTAGAACTTGATCACTTGCAACGTAGCAAGTCCATCTCTCGCATCGGAGAGTTCTCTGCCGATTCAACTGGTTTTCCAGTCCGTAGTGGCTTTCAGAACAGAATGACCATTAGTAACTCAAACAATTCTTTTCTCAATGCGACAAACAACTCTTTAATGTTACCAGGATCTCAGCAACAAACACCAAGTAGTGGAACATTTGGAAATCAACAGTTGGCCAGAATGAACTCTTTTAGCTCTGAACCATTTGGAGGTGCCATCTCTTCTCAATTACTTGATTCGGGCAGATGCAATGACAACTGGCAGAGTGGCGCTCCCTTAATTGGTAACCCATCAAATTCCTTGGCTCCAAGAGATCCTTTCAGTCCTGGTGACCTGTCTTCCAGTAATTTGAGAAACGATCTTACAGCAATGGTCCCACGTGTTGGGAACAATCCATTAGCTGTTCCTGCCCAAAGCGTTGTTTCAACGACTTTGCTGGATTCTAGAGGAGATGTCCCCTTCCAAGCAGGTCCCATTAATCTTCGGCATGACAATTCAAACTTTGCAAACTTTGGAAGCATTGGTAACAATGTTCCCCAGCATATGAACTTTGCCCCAGCTCAAAAGTGGGAAGATCAGAAACAGAATTTTATCCAGGATCCGGATCTAATTTTCAGTTCTCTCAACTCTTCAGCGCTTATTCAAGGTAATGGGGGCGCCATTGGGCAGAACACGCGCCAAAATAATTCAGTAGGAAATAGGAGTGTGGGTGCGAATTTGACCTCTCAATCAAACTGTGCTACTCCATATCTAGCGCAACATAATGGGGTCGCTAAAACATCTGTTGAAGCAACGATGAAGTTGAATGAAGACAATTTCTTGGACCAAGCAAAGTCTCAGGATGGATTCGCTACTAGTTGTGGCTCCTTGGAAGATCTCATGAGTGCAATGATTAGACGGGTAAATTCACTATCGTTATATTTATTGTTTTATTACTAAAGGTATTTATGTTTGTTTTGAGATATGATTTCCTTTTTTTGTTGTTACATATAAATATTCTGCTTGCAACTGATTACAGATGAGTGAATGACAACTCTTTAGCAGCGACTTCTTAACTCGTTTGCTTATATCTTAATATCACACTAAGGACTTATCTGGCATTCTAGTTGGTCACCTTTGATGGGTGACCATTTTAAGCATCACTAGTAGGAAATGATGAGGAATGCTTCAATTTTGGTAATTGATACCAATGATGTATATACTTATTTTTAAGCCAATAGTTTGCTAGATCAATCAGGTAATTTTAGAAGCAAAACTAAGTTCATTGCTTTGATCTATGCAATTAATCAGTCAGGTTAAAGTCTATGCTTTCAGTACTAGAAACCATAAACTTGCTGGATTTGCATATATTTGATACAGAAAAGATAAAATAATAATCTTTGAGAGAAGCCCCTCTCATCTATAAAGATTTAGTGTGAATAATTCTTTAGAAGACAAGTATCATTATTTCATAACAGTAGAAGATTATGGTGCCATTAATTTGTTCTCCTTCTAGAGCTGTTGTGCAGATAAAGATCTAAATACTGTTCCCAATGGATCAATCAGAGTGCTAAAGGAATGATGTGGAATTAGTGTTTGGATTGATTGCACCCAATGGGTTTCATTTCACCTTTATTCTATATTACGGTACCTATTACTGATCTCTGGATAGGAAATGGTATTGGTTTTACGATTGATTTCATTGAATGTTGCCTAGGAAAGACTTGAACGATACTTATTACATACTTTCTCGTGTATGGAATTGTAATAGAATCTCTAATGCCACCCAGAGTCATGTTGCCTTTGTTAGATTATTTGGAGCATCTAAACATAATGTAATGCTCATAAACAGAAGTAATTGATGTCTCTCTATGATGTTTTGTATTGATGGAGCAAGTCTGTAATATGTTCCAAAATAGGTTGTCTGTAGTTGAATTCGGAGGGGGGGGGGGGGGGGCGGGGGGGGGGGATGCTTGGAGTTGAAAATTGTTAATTTCAACGCTTTGCCTGGATAAGTGTTGCTAACTCAAGTATGGATCTGGTATAAGAAAAAACCCTGTGTATTAAGTCATTTGATTGGAGTCGGACCATGATGGAATGAGTTGTCCATCATATGAGCAGTGATAAAGTGCAATTGAGGTTGGAATCCAATTCTTTTTATAAGGATGATATCTTCATTGTAATAAGATTACTCCCACAAAAGATTGTTGGATTTCTTATCTTTCAACATTGATGAGCCTTAGTAAAAACTTGAGTACAAAGTCAACGAGTCTTTCCTTTTGGGCAGAGGTTTTTGTATACAAGCTTCTAATAGTACTCCGTTGATTCATGTATAAGATTTGAAACTCCAATAATTTACTGTGAGGATGTTCTTTTCATCAGAGAGATCACTCAAAGAAAAAATCACCCTATTTTGATATTTGTAACCTATAGAATTACTACCTACATGGTGTTGGTGCTCAAACCTCACCAGGACTGTTGAGGTTTTTTGTTTCCTCCCTGCACTATTCACTTTAATGTAGAAAAATACAAGGGTACATTTAGACTCCTAGGCATCGGATTTTGATGAATCCACCTGTTATATGGAAACATTATGAACTCAGTATAGGTCAACGGCAATCGAGAAACTCAATTGCTCTGGTTAAAGTGATCTTTGTACAACTTTTGTATACTCGTGTTTATATTGCTGCAAAGGTAGGCATCTCTAAATTCATCACAGCAATTCTTATGCTCTGGTCTAAAGTGGTCTGTCAGCATGTCATCTAGTTTGTAATCGGAACTTTGTAGTCATCTTTAGATTTCTAAATATCTGTTTCAGAGCCATCTATTACATCCTTGCCGATTTCTCTGTTTTTATTTTGTTTTTCTTCCTATACATGAGGTTGACACTGTGTTCTATATTTATGAAACAGGATCGAGACGAACTTTCGATAATGGATGGAGATGTCAACTGTGATTTCCCTATCAGAACATGCATGTGAAGCTTTGGTAGCTGGAGACTCCTAAAGAAAGTGGTCACAACAACATAGAAAGGCCTCCCTGAGGAGTTTGTACCATTCGTATAATTTTTTATTTTTATCTTCACCTTTTAGGAATTTTTCGTTTTCTCCAGTTCTAATTGCAATTGGCATTCCCTTTTCTTTCTGTATTTAGCGCCCGATTGCTGCTAGACTTATTTATTTGTTTTCTCACCTCTAATCCAATATTTGTTGAAACACAGAGAGGTTCATTTCATAAATAGTAGAAAAGACATGTTGAACTTAGAAATCTCAATTCTCCAATCATTTTTTTTGCTCTTGAACTGAATCATTGCATTCATCAGAGATTGTAGATAGAACTTTTTGACTGTTTGATGCTTGAAATTCTATACGAAAAGAGCTTATGAGAACTGAAATAACTAGGAAGAAAGCGGGGGAGCAAAAAAGGACACCGGAGATTGGCCTATAGGCTATATTATCCATCCTTGTACAGGTGATTCTTGTTAGCGACAGAGAGCTTAAAAGCCCGGTTTCTCGGTTATTGGAACTTGGCGAGAAAGTGATGAGAGAAGGCATGAAGCTGTTGAGGAAGCAATCCAATCCTCACATCAATGCCATTTGTTTCATTTGGGCTCTGCATGAAATATGCAACCTGCGGCAAAAGAGGAATCAACGGAGATGCATAGATTGCTTCTCCTTGTCCAAAATCCACTTTGTGGAACGGTGTCCACGTCCAATCAGAAACTAGTGTTAGCTCTCTTAGCGGAGGCAGGATAGCTTGAGGACCCTCCAATCCTTCGAGATAAGCACTTACATAGTCATCATTCACAGATCTTTTGGCTTCCTTTATCTTCTCAACTATGGCCTCAAAGTTTTGCTCTTCCAGTTCTCCTGCAGTGCAGGTTATAGATGCTAGTACATTGGCGTTTCCCGCTGAATCCTCTTGGTAGTAATGTCAGTATTTTGTTCCTCGTATCGACAGCAAATTGTAGGCATACCGTTCTCTTCTTCTCTAGTCCTAAGGCCTTGATCCTTGCCTGAAATAAAAGAGAACCCAAACTAAAAGGAAAAAAATAAATATTGCTGATGCACATGTCCTCGCTTCACAGATTTTCATTGAACAAAATCAACAGACTACAATTATCTGGCTTAATGATCCAAGTTTAGTTGATCGATAGATTCTCACTTCAGATCAAGAGTGAAGGTCATGCTGGGTTGTAACCAATTGATTTACAAGATTATTTTACAAATTTCTCCGGTTTATCAGACTGCTAAAATGGATTCAACCCGTTGGTTGCAACTGTCTTGGCATAAGAGATCTCAGAATTAGATCATATACTGTCTGATGGATGGAAGTGACTGCAGTGCTACAATATGAAATGGTCAAGACCGACACATTAGGTGACTCGTAGCGAGCGTAGTTTGGTCATTCAACCAGGTTATATCGACGAATATTTTGACTCAGGTCAAGGAATACTACTAAAAATCCTCCAACAAAAACAAAGAGAACAGCTTCCATGAAATGATCCTGCACAGTTGCACTTACATCCTGGATCAGTATGAGTCTCAGCTGTAATGTCTCCATTCTTGACAACCTGTTCTGATAGGATTCATGGTGGAAACCGCCATCTGTGTTTGAGGTTGAAATCGTGCGTCATGATCCATCATTCATATAACATAATATGCAACTGAATCTTGGATGTTGTTCAGTCTCCTACACTCCCTTAGATGTAGTTTTCGAAGTCAAGAGGAAAACAAATCTGTGTGGATAGCAGAGCGTGTATGTTGATCACGTCGTGGTTTATCCCTCATTCATGCATTGCTGTATGTAGAGAATCTTACACCATTTTGACAGGCATTGTCTTGTCCTAGATTTTATTCACTTGGGTTGCTATCTTCTTCTTGAATAATAGGTGTTTGTAGAACGATTTTTTGTACCGGATTATTTTAGGTCTCTCTCAGCTGTCGCGAAATAGTAGATCCTTTTTCTATTTTGCTCCAACTTATAGAGCTTAGCGATATAGATTCTAAACGATCAAGCTTGGTTTTACTCCAAAAATCACAACTCTCTCTTTGGTTTAGGATTTTTGATTCAATGTCCTCACTACAATCAGATTCTTTGTATTACTTAGTAACAATACTGAGGAGAAGTCTAGGAATAAAATGATAATTAGCTTCCGATTAGGGACTTCTAGTGTTGATGTGAGACGAGATCAGAAAACTAACGATGTTCGTTGTTTGTTGTCAGTTAGATGTAGTTTTCATGACTATTTCATTTCAAGAGTGGGGATTAACTAAAGAGAATTTAGCTTCTCTTCAGCTAGGAAATTTGGTAACTTCTTGTCATCACAACCTTCCCATCCTTACTAGCTAGGGTGATTGTTTTGGTTTGATAACTACGTCGACTGCAAAACCTAGATAGTTGGCATATACTCATGGTTCCGAGTCTTCCGACACTCAAAACATAAGGAAAAAACAATATTTGTATGTGCATAGGACCATAGAAATTACATGTGTGTGTTTTTGTGTCTCAACTACCTTCAATCAAACACGAAAACTATATGATTATATATGTAGTACTTTCTTGTGAGAGTTTGGAGTTGTACCTTCCAGAGGTGTGCTGCAACCACCTCAAACGAGGAATAAGTGTGAGTATGGCTTTTCGATCCAAAAACATTCCTCTTCAACAATTCTATCATTGCACTGCTAACACGGAAAGTCTTTTAGTATATGATTCTCCTGGTTTGAGCAACCCATTTCAGAAAATTTGCACCCTCCAAGCTTCCCATCGAGGTCTAGACTCCCTTCAGAAGCCCCTTGTTTTATCAACTGATGAAGATGGTCAAAGGCAGACACTTTTACTGCACTGGTTGACATATTTCCACAAGAATTAGTAATCAGGTGTTGGGTTCTTCGTCGTCCAACTAAGAGTCTACCCTTCACGTGTACTGGTTCATAGAGTTCAACACTTTCGACTTCTTTCATAGTTGTCTTCAAAGCCCATGCAGTTAAGAAATTGAACATCGACCTACCATCAAATAAAGAGTGGCTTGCACCGATGCCAATTGCAAACCCTCTGCAACCAAACTTAGTGACCTGAATTACACCAATTCATGGGGAAAAAAATCAGAAGAAGCTATATAGTAAAAAGTATGTACTTGAACTTGGTTAGTTTTGCATACAATATAGACTATGCTATGTTCTTACTTGCCCTATAACCATAGGAGACTCAGAGAAGTTTCCATTAAACCCAGGCTTGAAAACCAGACTTTCATAGAATTTGTTGTACTGTGAAAGATCTCCGATGTCAGAGATCTTTGCTTCTGACTGCCTCAACTAGAACTGCACCGGCATTGTTGCATAAGACATCAAGCTTTCTTTCCATCGGTTGGGTTTAATGTAAGCCTTTCTGCAGCAGGATACCATACTGACAAAGTCTCTTCCAAACCCGCTTTCAAGTCATCAAAAAGTGATCTAACAGACCTACTACTGTGAAGATTATCAGATGGCTTATAGAAGAAGACCAAGTACATGAGTACAGGGCACTGTCTGTCCAAGTTAGAGAGACTGAGGAGTTCATGGGAATGCAAAGACTTGGGGTAAACTGACAGTGTCTTTGTATGGATACCATTTGATATAACTTCTGTTCAGTCACCATGGATTCTCTGTTACTGTTTTTCAGTTGCACTCCATTTATTCTCAATAGAAGATCCATGTATTTATATCTTTGGTGATTTGTTTGTGTTTCTTTTGTTTCCAATGCCTTGCATGGTACTGTTTCTATATATTAAGTTTCTTGCATAAAATTTTATGCTATCACTAGATGTTATGGTTCTCACTGAACTTAATCCACTGGTCGAATATGGTTTACAACCCCGACAACCCAGTCGCCTATTCTCATTCTTTCAAATTTGTCATTAGATGACCATTTTAGAACAATGAAACATTGCTATGTTTAAGTGAAGTTTCTTAAGTGTATGCTTGCAAAACATTGTTGTGTCTAAGTGAAGTTTCTTAAGTGTATGCTTGCACTTTTTTAACGCCAAACCTTTTTAGCTCAAGTAAACTAAGTACTTGTAGTGAAACTTGTTTGGTTTATTTATTCATTAGAAGTTTAACTAGAAATCAAAACCTATAACCATAGCATCAAAAGATGCTTTAGTGATTGAGGAAATAAAGGGGATGTATATTGGAAATTATCATCCATCCATCTATACCCCCACTATAGAAGAGCTTGGATTATAGTATTTGGTAGAGGGGGTGCTCTGTTTCTTCTTTTTCCTTCCTTTGGGAGGCAATAGTAAAGCATGCTTGCAACTCAAGCCTATTTTTTGTCTTGTGGTCTCCTCTTTGCCTACATTTTGCTTTCTTTCATGGATTGTTCACACTCTCTTTTCTCCCCATCCATCCTTTTGTGTCCATTTTTATTCTCTCTTCCACCTCTATAGCTTTTCTTGTTGCTTCTATGTGTCATCCATGCTCATTTGCTCTGCTCATATGTCTGGTTGCATACGCATGCTTTAGGAGTGCCATCATGTGATGTGATAGCGTTGAATCCTAGTATTTTAAGACGATCATATCATGGTACAGCATTCATGTGTCATGTTCGCTACCGCTATGCAAACATTAATTTGGATCCATATATTCCTATGGAGTGTAGGGTTGTAGGGAAGCTTTCGACTTTTGTGTGGAACATTATGATATCTAGTAGGGAGAATACTGTGATTTTAAGTCAAATGAGGTTTCTATAACCAGGAAGTAATATTTTCAAGTATGGTAAACGTCGTGATTGGATCCCCTTATGATACTCTGGGAACCGAAAACTCAAAATTGCTACTAGATACAAGAATTAACCATTTAAACAGCACATCTGGTCGAAGAAGTTGGTTCAATGAAATAATCAATTTCAAAAGGTTTTCACTTCTGTAATTCGAAGCTTATATCCCAATCACACTTTAAAGTTGGCGTGTTACTGTCCAAGTTGAATTTTTTAAGCCCTAAACCTACGAAAACCTGTTTTAAATGTAAATGTTCTTCTCTGGAAAATAGCGTACATATTCTAACATTCAATGTCAAGTAGATGTTGCATGGTGATGATAAAGAAAGGATAACTCTCTGGAAATCCACAGTTTTCTGGTGAGATGTGGATCTCTACACAATTCACCTTCTGACAATGCAACTATAGTGTTCATAAGGTTGCTAACAAGGCAAACAACAGCGGCATGAGTTTGACAATATGAATCACAAATTCTCTTGTGAATTTATCCCTTGAAAAACCAATACAGCTTGTTCATAATATACAAGGGGGTTTTGATCAAATCTAACAGTCCCGAGTAGAAGAAATGAAAAGGATGTGCTTGCCTCCGGGTTAGAAAATCTTCATAAAAGGATAATATATATGATCTTTCTTTCCTTTCCTGTTTCTTTTCTTTGAACCATCATGGTTGAGAAGCTGTCTGATCTCTTGGACAACCAGCGATTAATTGGTGCGTTTGGTTTCCTATCAATCCAATTCCACCAATTGAGCTCTCCTCTCTGCTGCTCTTTTCCTAATGAATATACCCCACCGCAGAGCGGCTTTGAGCTTAAGCCACCCTACAACTGCCTTGCCTGAACTCCGGCTATGCTCTTGAGAAAATCCATGTGTTGCTAGAGGCTCATACATGTTGCTGTAAGGATAACAATCATCATCTGCATGACCAAAAGAAGAACCGAATCCCACATTGAACGTCTTGAGCAAACATTGCATGTCATCATTCCCCAACATCTCCGAACTCCTTAACCGGATTTCTTCTGAGAAGATCTCTTCTAGACCCTGCCCATTCCGAGATTGAGACCAATCTACTAATGGATACGTACTTAGAGTTCCTAATGTTCCAACTGATTGGAGATCAATGGTACTCATGCAATTCGGTTGTGGAGCTGTGAGGGCCAGCTCGACCGTGGGATTTGGTCTTGTGAATGGGAATTCAATCAACTGGTGAGTTGAGGGTTGGTTGTTAACATTTTGCATGTACGAATATTGCTGTTGCTGTGTTTCTGCAGGAGGGAGGAAGTAGTGATCCGTAGTAGGCCTGTTGGTTCTAGGTGCAACCAAGGCTTCAGCTCTCTTCTTGTTACTTTGTAACGAGTTCAGCAGGACTTTGCTGTCATATTCCACAACCAGATGCCAATTCTCATAAGCTCTCTTTGTCAGAGAATCCAAGGTAACCTGCAATCATCGACGTTTTAGACATGAGTTTCAGTGTATACAGGAACTAAAGTAACAGCTACACATTGTTATCATACATTTCTACTATAAAGATCCCCTCACCTTTTGATTGTGGGATAGTGATTCCACAGAAAGAAATTGTCCATCCGCAATAAGACCTCTAAGCTCATAAATATGGTTGAAAACAGCGCCAGTGCCGCGGTTTTCATCAGTATAGTACACATATAGCTTCTCACTTAGAACACAAGTCTTAGCATGCTCCACCGTGTTCTCCCACATCCTATTGGACATCCCACTCCCCATAATCTGCATTGGACATCAGGAAAAGGTTACAGTCTACATCAGGCATTTCTACATAAACTTTGAAGGATTTATATATTTATTAGGCATTGGCACATTGGGGACAAAAATGATTTTTACTAACCTAGGAGGACCCCTTAGTTTTCATTGTAAATTAAGAACACTACAAACACACGACTAAATGAAAACCATATAATTTGAGCTCCGTTTGGCTGAAAGTTTATGCTCGTTTCGACATGTGTGCCTCGAGATCCGACTAAGTGGGATAAAGAAAGTTTCTCTATTAATATCGGGAAGTGAGTGAGGGCCCACCTTGGGCGCCACACAAGTGGACCGGTAGGGCGGGTAGTGCCTATTGTCCAAGAACACCTGAAAGGGTGGTCCTTAAAACACTTACAAAGACCGTTTATCAAGATATTTAATGGCGGGGAGCTAAATACGTATCTTTGGGAAAATGTGTCTGAAACACGTTGTTCTAGTGTTAATCCATAATTCCTAAAAGTTTCATCTCAAACTGAGCTCAAACGAATAAAAAAATATTTTTTTTAATTTAACGGAGTCATTAATTTTCAATGAAAATAAGGGGCTCCTCCAAGGTTAGTAAAAACCATTTTTTGTCCCTAAACTCCCAATGCCCCTTTATTTATTTTTGACATGATTATCAAAGGATGAAATAAACCCCAATGCAACAATGAACCCGCAGCCTACAATAGTTTAAGGATGCAGACGAAGCCTGGGTTTCAGATCCCCACTTGAGGCCAATTAAGTTGTTATGGCTCAATGAAGAAGAGCTTGACTAAAGGATGTCATCGTCACTCATTCACACCCCTTAATTTTGTGATAAACTGTCCATGATGATATTATCAGTTGCGACAACTTACACTACGTAATCTTGGTGGATCCTTGACAAGGAGTCGGAGGAAATCTTCAACAGTCCCTATTTTTGCCGCTATCAACTTCTTATGCAGTGCTCCATCTTTAGCTATTCTATCCAATCTCCAAACTTCATCATGAAGAGCAGGAGGGTAATGCTTCTTGTACACTGACATAACAGGAAAATAGTGGATTAACACATTGTCTATCACATGGAAAAAATGAAAGAGACTTAATCAGCAAAACTCACATTCTCCTCTATGATCTTTAACAGTAAAAGCCTCTGTTTTGGCCTCACGGACACGGAATTCATCCTCAAAACCACTAGCAACCTTAACACCAAGTCTAAATTTTCTACTTCTTATCCAGCTAGAGTTGTCAGTGAAGGTGAGATCTCCAAGTGTTCCAACTCCTTCCTTGAGAGTCACTTGTGTATCCCCAGTCAGAATAGGCCTCTTCCCTTCGCGCTCCCTCACTAGATGGTTTTCAAAGTGCTCTATGGTCCAATCATCACTGGGATCATCATTGAAATCACCTTCAAGTACCACAACATGGAGTTTGACAGCTGACTCAGGTCCTGCTTGCACAATTTGTCCTGTGCTGGCATCCAACAAAATAACATGGATGGCTGCTCCTTGTTCTCCTTCAACCTTTGCACCAGTGAATATGTGAGGTGGCATTCGTGACCTAAAATGAAGCTGTAACCGTCTTCCTTCAGGACCTTCTATTCTAGGAGGTGAAGACCTGCTTATGGTTAACAATGTGTTTGATTATCGTCGATAGACACAAGTCTGATTGAAACTCTTTACTGTATCGACAAATGAAACAAGTCATAGAATGCAAATACACACCTCCCAGACGGCAACTTAGCATGGCCTAATTTTGTTAAAGCGCGTTCCAATTCTTCACTTACCTGTTTTCATGAGAAACACATCAATAACAAGGCAAGAGAGTCACCAAACTGTGTGCAATCATATATCCATTTCACTGGCTTAAAGAAAACCTAAAGTTTAATCACAAAAATCAAATTGCCAAACCTAAAGGAACCCCTTATCATAAATAGCTTCTGAAAACTTAAAATATGGCACCGAAAAGTGCAGTGAGTGATCAAAGCAAACTCCAATGTACTAGAACTACTTTCTCATCACTCCTGATTACAGAGAGCGCGCTAAACATTCATAAGAGAAGTAGCAGCACTTTTTTTTTTTTTTGTATTTCTAGTGACAGTCCAATAGTTTTCTCTGAAGATGAATTTATAATTGAAAGGGGCTAAATTGAAAGATGAATGAACATTTTGTTTTTAACTATTCCTATGTACAGGCTAAATTGAACTGAAAGTTGAAGAACCTTTACTCACAATTCTACGAAAAAGGGGCTCCAAAGATGAACAAAGCCGTTGCAGACTATCAACCTTCAAAGCTTCCACAATCACACTGCATAACAAAATGCAATCAAATTAAACGTGAAGTTTCTAGCACTTACTTGCAAAAAGAACTGACATCCAAATGGCAACAAACATTTCTGAGATATTATGGAATTTTACGGCAAGTTTGAATAATCAAAAAATCAACCATGTTTGTTGCCATTGATGAAAAGCATTCAGCATTATATATTTATTCATGTATGATTGAATCAAACTTTTGCTTGCTAATCGAAACAAAAGGTGATTCGATGTACCACAAGAAATCCTAAATATTTATCAAGTGGAAGTTTTGTTATATTCATCTACTTACGGAAACAAAGAGCTAGACCACCTTGAGTTTTAAAAATGTATCCCGGTGTATATGTATCGATGTTATTTAGCATTGGCTAGAACCCTCAATCTAAAATGGAGTTACCCTGTCAACTATGGGCTCATGCTTGAATCAAACTTCAGATGTGTTCTCAATCTCATTGTCTTTCTTTTTCTTTCTTCAATTTAAAGTATCCATCCTCTTAACATAGACTTGAACTTCACAACATTACAGAATTAAGCACATAATCAATAATAAGCTTGTATTGAAAACTTGATTCTATTGCAATCTAGAGTAATTGACATTAGGGTTTCTTCTTCTATAGCAACTGGATTCATTTAACTTGAGTTTCACAATGTCATTTACACACAAAATTGCATGTCAAGAAAAAAAAAACCATTTAACCCAAATTATGTAAAACAAATCATTAAATCCTAAAACACACTAGTTCATTGTGGACAACTAAAACATATAAAGATTTTCTATATGCTTCAAAATGGCTACTTTTGATATAATTAAACAGCATCAAAGAGAAAACACAAGTTAACCTGGCAAGAGCTGGGACATGTGGCTTCTTAGACAGAAGAGGACCTTCTTGTTCTTGTTGCATGTCTTCTTGTTCATCTTCATCACCAAAGCTATCTTCATAGCTTCTCTTCTTCATGTTAGACCATTCCATTGGTGGTGAATCACTCACAGATTTTCTTTCCTTCTATGTTTTATTTTAATCCAAATTCAGAAAAGAAAAGAAAAGAAAAGAAACCCAGACCTTAGATCTCTCTGACTGTCTTTTTGCTTGTAGTGTTACTGGATTCAATCAACAAAACAGAACTGATTTAGGTGGGCTGATGAGCTATTGGGGGGGATGAAAAAGAAACCATATTTTATGTAATTTATTTATTCTGAGTATTATTTTAATTATAATATTTTAAGGGCTGATGAAGGAAAGCTCATGTGGGGTGCAGAGGAAATTTTATAATTCAAGTGGCACAGCTGTACTCGATTGAATGATGAAACCAAACCGCGTTTTGTTGAATGTGAAATGAAAGCATATGGGGTTTGACAGTCTTGATACTCATTAGAGAGTAGAGACTCCATTCTTGTTTCTCACACAGAAGGCCATGAGAGGCCCCCACTTAGTGATTGGATTGGATTTTGTCAACCACCACCACCAGCAAGCCGATGTTGATTTATGAGAGCGTGGAATGTATGTAATTAGTAATGTCAACTGCTAGAAAAGTACCAAAAGTGAGTAGTCGTGTTAAAGCACCAAAATATACAAAACAATGTAAATTCATACTTTACCCTGGCCAAAAGATTGTGATTTCATTTTTCGAATTAATTTCGATCACCCGATTTTAAGAAATATTTCAGTATATAAAGAAAAAACATAAAAAAATTTAGAATACATGAAATATATATAATGAATTTCGGGGTATATGAAATATGTGAAAAAATGTAAGTAAATAAATTTATTAAACACATTAAATTAAACCAAAATATCAAGAAATGAAACGAACATGAAATTAATAAATAATTAGAAAATAAATGGTGGTGTAGTCGATCTCAGCTCTTTTTTCTCGTCTATACCTGGATTTGCACAGGAAACACATGTGAGCCAAAGACCACTATGTGGCGGCCGATGACACACCGATGCTTAAGTTAGATAAGGCTTAGGAGATGCTTAAAGCTGTAAATTAGGTTTCTATAGCGTACATTTGTTCATCGACCTTATCTCCCTTTTATAGCGTGAGAGTCATTGTTTGGCTCGGCTTTTCGTGACGTGGTTTAGAGAAATAGATATTGTTGGAGATCTTTTCCTTATTGGGAGGTGTCCATGTAGAGAAGTTTCCTTACATGACTTGTGCTCCTAGATCTACGGGAGAAGTTTTCCTTTCTGAGTGTTATCCAATGAAGTTTTTTTGCCCGACTTACACTCCAGTATTTGTTTTCTAGTCGAAACCAAAGTATTATTGGCATGTCTCACTTTGGTCAATCCTCCAAATACTTGTCTTATCAGGGCTTACGAGTATTGGGCTTGATCGCATGACATGTGGGCTTAGTGACACGTTGCAATTTGGGTCCGATCTTGTGAATCATGTCAATCGCGGGCTTAGTGTTGTTTGGGCCTTGCTGGATTGAGTATGCAATCAAGCTTGCTATGTTCTGCATGACGAGATTATCATGAGTCCATGACACGTGTATAGTGCTGATCAGATGACGGTATCATCAGGTGATTTCAAAAATCAATATATAAATAGAAAAAATGATAATTAGAAAATCATGGGTAGTTTTAGAAATCAATAACTAATTAGAAGAAATTATAATTAGAAAAAAAAACCTCAATTTACGAAAAAACCCTTGAGCAATGAAATTTTTGATAGCTGGTTGAAATTTACGAAAAAAATCCCGAAACTTACGAAAAAATCTCAAAAATTTTCAAAACAACTCTTGAAATAATGTACACACTTTTTCTTTTTCGTGAAATCTCATTCCTAGGTAATTACTAATTAGTAATGTCAACCGTGAGAAAAATACCAAAAGTGAGTAGTCATGTTAAAGTAAAAAAAAAACACAAAACAACATAAAGTCATACTTACCCCAAAAATGCTAGGAAACAAAGTTTTTGAAACCATGTTTTGCAATTAGGGTGACGTGGCACGATCTTAAAAGAATGATGAAATTCCCAAAATGTTTATGTGTATCTCGAGGTTATAAAAACCTCCTCTAATACTGTCACATCGTCCTTGTTGCAAAACCCGATTTTCTACCCAACCCCAAACCACAATTTTTTTAGAGATTTGATGGTGAGGGAGAAAACATTCCAACCCAACAATAGAAGTGTTTACCCATACTAAAATACCCCAAACCCCATGCTTTTCCCAGTTTCAGAAACTTGATCCTACCAAAGAAAACCTTAAGTCACCAAACTTTGAAAAAAAAAAAAATTTAAAATTAACATATGGGAGAAAATGGGGCATACCATGATCTACTAGAGCTAGGAGTGGCAATTTTTTCAAAGACCCAACCTACCAAACCCATATGATATAGATGAAGAAACAACTAAGACCCAAACTCGCAAACCTGAGGCTATGTGAGCATCACCATGAGACTGCTTCAAGAACATCAACTCCAATTACTTCAACATTGAACACAGGAAAGGTTTCATAAATGATTCCTCAATGCAAATTTTCGTCTAATGTTTGTTTTCTTTAACTTCATAGTGACAAAACATTCCAAAATTACCAAAAAGCTTCTAGAGTTCGGGGTTTACCCACACTTGAATTTGTAAATATATGGGAATCAGAACCATTTTTAGAGTTGGTTCAACCCAGATCATTACAGATCTGTAATCGCGGCAACATTGCAATGGAAGACATCTTTTGGTAAAGGCTACAGTCAAGTGGATATTCTATATATCGGGAAAAGGATGATGTATTACATCATACGCAAATTCACTTTCCCTGCTAACAAAATAAATATTTCTCACACCAAAACCACTACATACTAGATTTACACTCCTTCCCAGCCTAACTGTCTAGCACGTTTTTCCCACATAGATGTCACCTTCCTTTCCTTGCTCAACAACAACTCCGCACGCTCTCTTGACCCTTCGCAAGTCTCTGTGGCTGCATTGCACTTCTCAGCCTCCTTCTGATACTGAGAAGCCACTCTCCTGGCTTCAACGTAGGTGATGTTCATGTGCCGGGTATGCTCTTGAGAGACTGACTCCTGCAGTTTCAACTCTTCGGACAAAAGGTCTACAAACTGCTTCTCCATCTCTTTGCTTAGATCAGGATCGTCTTTACCACAATCTGCATGAGTGATCACAAAACATTATTCAGTATATGATATGGTAAATGCATCAATAGCAGATAATATCAAGGTCCATGCTACAGAGTAAGATTATGAGGATCGAGTGTGGATTGCCCAACAATGGTGATTTTACGAGTGGCTATAGGATATCTGGTTGAAGCTTAATGCATTGTTGTACTGCTGCTTTGAGAAATTTTGATTAGAACCATCAATATCAACCACATACAAGGAGCAAAACAAGACCAATTTCGATTGTTGAAAAATAAGAAGTTTAACCAGAGTGAACTGGTCATTAACATCTACTTTAATCTCACAACTCTTTTAACTTGAGCCACCACAGAAATGTCAAAATTAATTTCGTAACGTCATTGTCATTATCCATGTAATTGAAGCAATATCTTTTCCTATGATATTTGACCATCGGGAGTCTCCACAACCCTCTCTCTCAATTTATGTTCTTTGAAGCTCCAATGCCTGTGGCGCCAAGTTTGTACTTAGACGCTTCAAAGATTGTTCACCCCAGCATGGCATTTCCGCTTCATAGCATTAAGGCACTAAACAGCCTAATTAATTTAATAAATACTAAGAGTGTAATTCAGTTTTAATATGCATTGCTTCTAATTTCTACAGCCCTAAACAGCAGCAGTGCTCCTCAAGTATTCGAGTGACTGCGGTTCTCTTGCTAGATCAGGCCAGGTACCTCTTCTTTTCGTCCTCCTTCGACACTTCTTCTTCCTCCCTTTTTTGGTTAACTCTGAGCTCGAGTTCCTCTCTTCTTCCGGAACTCTTCCTCCATCCTCCTTCCTTCTTCAATTCTTCTCCCACCTTTTACCTCTTCTTCAGTCATTTTTTTTCCTTTCTTGCTCTAGGCTGCATCATTTTTTTCCCTCGCTTCTTCTACCACCTTCTTCATCCTCTTCTGAATTGATACTGAATTAACAGAAACAATGTAATGACTCAAAAAATAATCCGCCTCAACTTTGCCGTGACTCCTAGGGCTCCCCAAGCGACTACCATGAGTATCAACGCTTCATCCTGCTTCACACCCCAGACAAGATAGCTCCAATACCTTCGTCCATGTCAATACAGTATTTAGCCTGTGCATCTAGAACTTTCGACTGACAAGAATGAACCTATTACTAACAGACTAATGGTGTTGTATTTCCACCTTTAATACTTTCTTACATGCCTAAGCCACACTTTCATTTTATCTCCTATTTGTGACGCTCCCTAATATTCTCCAGAAGACTCATTTCTGATACAGGTTTTCCTAATCTTTTCAGTCATCTGTATGACAATCCTTATCTTAGGGGTACACTTCTTCTGCACACGTTCATTCTTCACAACCCAATAGTCAGAACATAAAGCATTAATTTTGTAAGAGATTCCATTCACGACATTATATGACATATCTCATGAAGCGAATCTATTTCCATCTAGCAATAATCTCTGGGGTATAATAAATTTGGCCTGAAGTATTAGCAATATCAGATCTAGTCAAATTATGCCAAACCCTGTTTCCTTAAAACATTTCTAGTTAAACCGGCGCTTCTAGCTTAATATCATAATTACACCAAGCTTCCAGTCATCTCTTGTTTGAGTGTTACTCAAAATGTTGTCTAACCCAAGAAGATTAACTTCTTTCCTATTGTCAATGTATGCATATAAAACATGTATGGTTGCCAACCATATTAATCTCCTAATGACCAGATTATACTTCTAAAAACGGGAGATAAGGCAGGAAGAACAGAAAAACTAATCATCATACTTCAGATTCATGTAAAATGTGGTCATTAATATTCTCACCAATAAAAAAGTTTCAGATATCTAACCTGTGACAGAGAGATTCACCAGTCCTGTACGGAGCAACAGAAATAAAAGTCCAAATGTTAGCATATGATGGAACTAAAACCCAAACAAAAACTGAGGTTTTCTATCATACCCAACGAGAGAAAAATATATAGAAATTTATAATACAAGAAGTGATCATAATCTATGGCAACAACAAAAAGAACTTTTTCGATAATAAAGAATAGTTATGAGATGGCTCAAAATTCATAGTGGTATGTAATTATCTAATTTAACTTCCAAGTGGTTTTCAAATAACACATTATAATTAATGGAAAGGCAATAACAGATATGTGTGAGCAAGAGAAAATCCCCCATTTAATGCAGACAAATTGAACAAGAAACAGGAGAAAAAAATGTAGAATGCAGTTTTCTCAAGGAACAATTCAGAATTCCATATTGTTTAGTACTAGATGTTATTGGACAAGTTTCTACCATGAGATACTGTTGTTTGCTAAATGATAGTACTAAATGTTATTGACAAGTTTCTACCATGAGATCATGTATAATTTTCCTGTTGTTTGCTAAAATGATTTGAAAATGATGTATAATTCAAAAAATTTAAGCATCATTCTAATTTTTCATGCTCGATGGCCATATAATATTTTCCACAGCTTTGAATTATTTGTGTCAGTGTTTAATTGGATTTTATTTGTTGTGGACATGCTGGAGATACTTGTCTTAAATCTTTGTAAATGAATCTTTGAATTGATCCATTTGGTTTCTTATATTAGTATGCTTGTTAGTGTAAGCAAAAAAATAAGGAAAAAAAATTGTATCTTTGAATTGAAGAAAGTAAGATTCGCATAAACAATTGAAGTTGTTTCAGTCATTCCCCGTCAATTGATATCGATACTAGATTTTATGCTTATGTTAGCAAGAGGATTGTCGCGGAAACTCCAATTTCATGAGAACCACACAACAAGAAGGGAAACTAACTACCAAATAAACATCTGAAATTATTCAGCAGATCTATTAAAAAAGTCCATAATAAATGCTCGCAGACATAAGTATTAGGATCCTTCTCTAATAATTCTAACCATGGAGGACTGATTTACTTATTTTCCAAATCAAAGCATATTTTTAATATGAGAAATAATCGTAATACAAGCTTGCAGTGTAACAAGAGTCTTGTGAAGGAGAAGGACATATTCCATTCCCTAGCAACTTCTCACTCACCAATTTCTTCTGAAGTAGGAGATACATGTTGCGACTCCAAATGGAGTTCATATGTAGTTCGCAAATTGTTATGTAATTTACCGTAACTAACTAGCTATCATGGGATGCAACTGCATGGCTCATGGATTTTAGTTTTCATTATAAATAGGAATTACATAATTTATCAAGAAATCGATCACAGTAGTACACATTGTATTATTCCCGTCAAACAACTTCCTTCGATCATGCCTCTATTCTAATCGAATTGTGTTTCGGCCTAATTCGTGCATCTAACTTGTGAGTTGCCAAAAAAACTAACTTTCCAAAAAAAAAACTGGTGAGTTGCTCTTCAAGAAGGAAAGTACTCATGACAAGATTGTGGAGATTGGTTTCAGGACTAGAAGACGCACTACAGATCAAATGTAGATTTGCTACTAAGGAAGCTTGGTCTTCCGTGTAAAGTTAGGTACAAAACATCTCACATGGACTATGAGCTACCTGGTTTAGGGGACTTACAGCTCCAACTCGAGCGTCACAAAACTCATCCATTTATAATCCTTGATCATAAACAATGGCATTTACAGCAAATCTCTTCCTATTCATTAATAGGTCATCTCCCTTCCCTTGCTCTCATTCCTTAAACCATATTCAAACCCTAATGTCATATTGAGGAAGAATCGCTTATCTACAAATCTTGATACTCGATTGATACACCTTTTTCTCCTCATCAAGCTCCTCCATTCAGTCCAATATTTATTTATTTTTCGGAAAGCCAAAACTCAAATGAAGACAGGTTGCTTACTTACTCTGACCTCAGTTGAATCAGTGCGAACATGACCAATTTTAGCACGGATGGCATAAAGCTTCAGTTTTTCTCATGACTCAAATATGAAATATAACTTCAAATGTAAGCAGCGAGTTTGAATTATCCACCCTAAAATAACAGTCCCATGCATTTCAAGCATTTAAAAGGACAACTTACCCGAACTAGGAAAAGCTCTAGGAATCAAGTACTCATAATTAGTATACACGAAGAAGTGAGAAAAAAAAGAGTTTTTGTTCATATCGTAGTAATGCTGCCAAAGTCAAAAGCAACATATGTTATGCTTATTGATTCCATTTGAGGGACTCCACCCATGATTGCAATGAACACACTATCAAAAAGCCGTAAGGCCACTTGCAAGGTGATGACACTAGGACCTGAGCTGAGGTGGCAATGCTTTACCCATACAGCTTGAGGCACTTGCTTAGCCCTTGACAAGAAAGATACTGCAATGTTCTTTTCAAGAAGGGATGCTTTAGACGGTTTTGGATTAATATTGCAATCTTCTTGTCAGGAAGGGATGCTTCAGACGGTTTTGAAGTGTGTGAGAGCATAATGGATTTCCAAGGAAGCTCCACCTGGGTAGGCAACGACATCTGGGATGCCTTGGTGCTAGAGAGCTTCAAAGACATGAACACCTTTCTTTGGGTTGTTAGGACTTAGGATGAAAAGTGAGATGTTTTAAAAATTAAGAAACTGGTTTCAAAGGTGGGTGCTTGAACTGGTGACAAGAGTTAAAATGATTTGGAAAGCTTATAGGAAATAAAGGTTGCAAGTACTTTAATGGGTCTTGAAGCTTACCCAAGGTCAGATGAATTGTTCGCATCAAAGGCTTAGAATACATGAACAGCATATGCCTGGGGGATGGTTCAGTATTATTGTTGCTCTTGTAGTCAAATCTGATATCTGACCTCCTAAAAACTGAAGCTTTTTGCAAGTTGTGCTAAAAGATGGTTCTAAATTACATTGGTTATGCTATTATTTGAAAGAACAAGCAACCCCAGGTTGCTAAGTTCAAGACTACATTTGAGGAATGAATAAATTGCTTGTAAAAAGGAAAATAAATTTTTTGATTTCTCGATTTGGAAGGAGAAGCTTAATGAGAAGAAGCCGAGGTGCCATCAAGATTTAAACTTTTGGAGGAGTGATTCCTCCTTGTGTGCAATTCAAGTCTTGATTTAAATTCAGTGGAATATGGAAGCCAAATGAAAGGTTTTGTTGATAGAGAGGGTAGATTTGCAATATTAGCCACTGTAATCGTAGTGCGAAGTTGTTGGCAAGTAAAAATATGACAACAACACACACTGTTTATCCATCATTAATCTTCATTTAGTAACATCAACAATTAGAACATGCACAAACTAGAGTTGGGTATTGTTTAATTTCACTCTAATCTACACATAAAACCTCAAAAAGCACAAATGGGCACACATCAAATTTACACACTCAAACAAACAGAACATGATCAAAACTAAAATGGGTATCTTAAATTTCACACTAATCAATCAAATTAGCACCAAAACAAAGAAAGTAAAAGAACCCCATACCAGGAGCAATAGTCATGAGAGATATGGGAGGAGGGCAGTCACAGATACAAGGAGGACAAGTAGAAGAAGAAGACCCATCTTCCAATCTGACCCCTTTCTTGAATCTCCAGTACAAAGCAGGTCCAGACACAAAGATAGCAGAAGCAATAGCAAACACCACCAAACAACACCTCAAACAAGTCACAGAACGCCTAGACATCTCTCTCCTTATCTGTATCTCCTCCCCACTTCACTCTTGCCACTCTATTATATTGAAGAGAACTCAAAACCCAGATCTGATTACTCAATATGGAAGTCTACTGAGCAAGTACAGATCTTTAATGTTTTGTTTTTCTCTGCTCAAGTTGAGAGTTACATGTATTGATGATGTTCGATTTACTCTCTCTACTTCGCTGTAATGTAATGTTTGATGTAACATTCATTCAAAGGATCCTTTGTTTGTTCAAAAAAAAAAAAAAAACTCTGTTTTTAAGATCCTTTTAAGATTTGGTTTTGAGGTCAAAAGTCTTTACTTTAGTTTAATGTTTGGTTTGGTTTTATTTGACTTGTAAGTGGTAAACAACATTCCAAGAACATTAAAAAACTTAGATAACGGTCGGTGACGGTGGATGGCTAAAAACGAATATATATTTTACATTTTAAATTGAATCAATCAATCAATTCAGTTTAGGTCGGTTTAGCATAGTTTTGTCGAGCGGGTTTGGTTTGATTTCATTACACAATCACTTGATCTACGATTTTAGGTTGAAACCAAACCATGAACAACTCTAATGTAACGTGTTTTGGAGGTATTGATTATTATTGCAACAACCTGGCAAACTGAAACATCTTAGTAGTTAGAGGAAAAGAAAGCAAAAACGATTCCAAAATAGGGGCGAGCAAAATGGGAGTGGCCTTGGGTGGCCTTATTGTAACTTGCTTGTGATGCTTGGTAATGTGCTCTAGATAAATATTTGTATCGTGTCAATACTAACTATTAGTCAAGTGATGGTAAACGAAATAGATAATACATTAATCTTCTTAGATCATCTTTTCAAAACGAGTTTTATAAAAATTTGCTTCATTTGTATGGCGTTTGTACGAGGTATGTCCATATACGTGGACAAGATATAAAATGTTTTATTTTGTTATTTTTATTATTTTTAATTTTATTTGGACCAATGAATCGAGGTTAGAGTCAATGAATGAATTCATTTAATTAAATTAAATTATTATTTTTTTTGTGATTTTTTTTCAATTTCTATTTGATTTTTTTTTTATAACATCAAACAATTTATTTTTTTAACAACCAAAAAACCATAAATAAGAGATACAACCCAACAAAAAATCATTAAAAAAGCGACGAGCTATCTCTACTGATGAGCACCCAAAACATCGATTTTACACTTCTAAATATATAATTGTTAAGTCCAAATATCAAATAAAAATATCTCATTACATGTATTTTGTGTATTTTGTAGGAATTCAAGTACAAATCTCAAATTATGCATAAAGTGGCACAATAAGGCTAAATTCATCAACTAAAAGGCTCAATGGGAATTCGAATGGATTCATCAGGATTAAAGAATTTCAATCTCAAGACCCATGAAGTCAAACCCACAAAGCAACAACAACTACGGATCTCGAGAAAATCAATACGAATATTTGGACGTCCACATGGCCAACTTTATCATAAAAAATTTCTACAAGACATGTTTCCTTATTGAACTCCAACACAATTCCTTGTTTCACTCAAACATTCCTTGTTTCATTCAACCATGTTTCATTGTTACATGTATGGGGTTTTTATAGGTAAAAAGGGTTTTAGTGAAACATGAAAATATGGTTTGAGTTAAACAGTGAAATATGGTTAAATGAAACTATGAATGACTGAGTGAAACAAGGAAACATGGTTTGAGTTAAACAATGAAACTTGAATGAAACAAGGAATGGTTGAGTGGAACAAAGAATTGTGTTGGAGTTCAATAAGGAAACATGTCTTGTAGAGATTTTTTATGATAAAGTTGGCCATGTGGACGTCCAAATCTTCATATTGATTTTCTAGAGATCCGTAGTTGTTCATGTTTTGTGGGTTTGACTTCATGGGTCTTGAGATTGAAATTCTTTAATCCTGATTAATCAATTCGAATTTTCATTGGGCCTTCTAGTTGATGAATTTAGCCTTATTGTGCCACTTTATGCATAATTTGATATTTGTACTTGAATTCCTACAAAATACACGTAACGAGATATTTTTATTTAATAATTAGACTTAACAATTGTATATTTGGGAGTGTAAAATCGATGTTTTGGGTGTTTATCACACCACCCCTAAACAACCTTTTGCTAGTCATCTAGCAAAGAACAGCGAAAATAAAGATAAGAACACAAAACAAAATATTTTTATTCGTCATAAACTTCTCAAAAAAATCAATGCCACTTTCGCTGGTATGACTCGATTGCATTTACAATATGCAACGACGCCTTGAAACCCTAGTATGACACTAAAGGAGGTGTTTTAGCCTCTTGAGGTTTATCCAGGATGACACCCACAAACATTTTTTTAGATAAAACAAAATTGATGTGTGACCTATTGTTCTCAGATAATGTCTCTGTTATTCAACCACATAGAAGTCAAGAGACATATGTAACTTCTTACTAAAATGCACATTACAAGTGAACAACTTTGTAACAAGGTGTGTGTGTGTGTGTGTGAATAACCAACAAATGCAAATTTTCATGTCAAAGTAACGTACAACCTAATCCACCTTTGGAATAGCTGTTTTGACTTCAAAACTCATCAGTTAATATCCCTGAAATGATCACTCTGAGTTTGGGTAAAATATTTTCTCTCTTGCATATGAGGAAATGCGAAAATGCAAACTTCTCACTCGCTCATAAGAATAAACGGACATGAAAGAAAATGTTGATAACTTGCAAGAATGTCTCATGGAAGGAATGTTGATACTCTTCACTTCTTACCATACCTTACCATGGGGTTAATTAGGACTTCTCTAAAAAGGCAATGAATCTGGGTTTTATATATATATATATATATATATATATGATGAAGAGTGGGGTAGATGGCAAGTACAATGATGTTTCTGAAAATATAGGATCTTCAAATAGATTAATAGGGGACTCATGAATCACTTCCTTTTATTTTCCTTTATTTACAATCTTTTTTTTTCTTTTTCAGAACCTTTTTTTTTCTGAAGTACCTTGGACTTTGTAGTTTCACTTTGCACTCCTATTTTTCTTCATAAATCTTCCTAATATTTTTCAGAAACATAAAGGGAAAAATAGGGTTTTTTTTATTTTTTTATTTTTATATATCTAAAAAAACAAGACAAAGGCTCACATTGGTATTGGATGAAATGTTTAGCAAGATGATTTTGAGAAGGTTCAGATGGACAAGAGATGCCTAATTTACCTTCTAAGGTTTGGTAATGGTTATAAGTCTCATATAGGTTACAAGACCTACGTTTCTCTTAACTCAAAAGAGATGTCATCCTCAGTGACCAACCAAAAAGAAAAATAATGAGACTTCACAACAAGTTAATGTCCAATAAAATTTTAAGTCATCATATTACTCGGAGTTGTGTAAAAACACTCTGAATAAAATGAAAGGCCTGATAGCTCACAAGGTTAAAGTCTCCACTATTATTCCTCTAGATTCTCAGGAAGTAACTTACTTTTGTATTCCAAACTACATCTGTGGTCATTGTGCAAAAAAATTATTTGTTCTCGAATGTTCAAATGCAATATTTACTCTAGCAATAAACTTCCAACATCTCTTTGCCTAAATGTAATGAATCAAGTAATCCAATCTCATCATAGTTAGGATACCACACCATTTTTTTCATTTTTATTTTTAGAAAATGATTTAATAAATTTTGATAAATCTCTCCACCCCCAAACAAATAGAACATTATCCCCAGTGTTAAACAAATGAAATGAAAAGTGAGAAATAAAAATTAGAACTTATTAGCTCAGGTGATTTGTTGAACATCTATACCGTCCCTGAAATGAAAAAGAGTGAGTTGGTGGGGTGATGTATTATTAAAATACATCACCCCAAACAGGAATTGGCGGTATTATTAATATATATATATATATATATATATATATATATATATATATATATATATTAATAATATTTTTATTATTATTATTATTATTATTATTATTATTATTATTATTATTATTATTATTATTATTATTATTATTATTATTATTATTATTTTATGAATGAATGAATGAATGCATAAACGGATTGGGCTGCTCCCAATAGCGCTAAATTTAATGTCATTGTCGGACGTAATGGGGGTGATGGATACCACCCCCAAACAGGCTTAGTGGAATAGGAATTTGTAGGCGTGACTAATCCTCATAGTTAGGATCAATCAACTGAATGGTTTCCACTGACCTTAAGAGAAGTTCATGGTATGGCTTCAGTCGTTGTCCATTTACTTGAAAGAGACTACCATTTGTAGGGTTTTCTATGGTGATGGCATCGTAGTTTTGAACATCATGTACAATGAATGGACCAGACCAATGAGTTTTTAGCTTACCTAAAAAGAGACAAAGACGAGAGTTGTAGAGTATGACTTTCTGACCAAGATGGAAATCTTTTCTCATGATGCTTTTGTCATGTATCCACTTCAATTTATCTTTGTAGTTATTGGATAAGTCATAAGCATCATACCTCAATTATTCTAGCTCATCGAGCTGAAGTTTCTTTTTTTACCAGCATATCGAGGTCAAAGTTTAGACTCTTTTTAGCCCAATAAGCTCTATGTTGGAGTTCGACAGGAATGTGACAAGGTTTACCAAAGACCAATCTATAGGGAGACATCCCTAAAGGAGTTTTGAATGCAGTTCGGTATGCCCATAAGGCATCCAAAAGACGTAAAAACCAATCTTTCCGATTTGGATTGATAGTCTTTTCTAGGATGTTCTTGATTTGACGATTTGAGAATTCAACTTGACCGCTTGTTTGATGATGGTAGGAAAGGGAAACTTTGTGAGTAACCCCATACTTTTTAACAAGATGCTCAAATACGCAGTTACAGAAATGCTTACCCTCGTCACTAATGATACCCTTGGGGTGCCAAATCTACTAAAGATAAACTCCTTTATGAATGAAATAACAATTTTGCGATCATTGGTCTTAGTGGTAATGGCTTCTATCCATTTATAAACGTAATCCACTGCAAGAAGGATGTAATGATACCCATGGGAGGATGGAAACGGTCCCATAAAATCGATGCCCCAAACATCAAAAACTCCAACCACTAGAATAGGATTCAGAGGCATCATGTGTCGACGAGTTATTTGCCCAAGTTGTTGACATCGGTAACAAGCTTTACAATACTCATGGACATCTCGAAAAGGTAGGCCAATAAAAACCTGATTGAAGAACATTCTCCGCGGTTTTCTTATAACTAAAATGCCCACCACAAGCTTGATCATGGCAAAATTAGATAATGCTTAACTGTTCAACTTCTGGAACACATCTTCGGATAAGTTGGTCATGGCAGTATTTGTACAAATATGGCTCATTCTAAGAATAATACTTGACCCTAGACAAAAACTTGTCACGATCTGGTTTAGACCAGTGTGAATGGAGTTCCTCAGTTGCTAAAAAATTGACAATGTTGGCATACCAGGGAAGCTCTTGCTCTACCAAGAGAAGTTATTCATCTGGGAAGTCCTCTTGAATGGGTAAGATACTAGTAGATGACTGTGATGTTAGCCTAGACAAGTGGTCGGCGACCGCATTTTCTGTACCTGACTTATCTCGTATTTCAAGATCAAATTCTTGAAGCAAAAGAACCCATCGAATCAGACAAGGTTTGGTGTCCTTCTTATTGAGAAGGTATCTAAGGGCTGCATGGTCAGTGTACATAATGACTTTAGCTCCAATGAGATAGGAACAAAATTTATCTAGTGCATAAACAATGGCTAACATCTCTTTATCCGTGGTCGAGTAATTGAGTTGAGTCTCATTCAGAGTTTTGCTAGCATAGTAGATAACATGAGGAAATTTGTTAACTTTCTGACCCAAAACTGCACCTACAGCATAGTCAGAGGCATCACACATAATCTCAAATGGTAGCACCCAATCAGGAGCTCGGATGATAGGAGCTGAGAGTAGTTCAGATTTAAGATGCAGAAACGCAAATTTGCACTTCTCGTCAAAAAGAAGGGGAACATCCTTAGCTAAGAAACTGCTCAAAAGGCGTGCAATCTTTGAAAAATCTTTAATGAAGCAGTGATAAAATCCAGCAAGCCCCAAGAAAAATCGCACATCTTTAACAGGTTTTGGAATCGGAAGAGATGAAATGACATCAATCTTAGCTTTGTCCACCTCAATGCCTTTTGGAGAGACAACGTGCCCAAGAACAATGCCCTGCTTCACCATGAAATGACACATTTCTCAATTTAAAACAAGACATTTTTCTTCACAACGCTCTAAGACAAGTGAGAGGTGATGTAGGCATTGGTCAAAATATGAGTCGAATACTGAAAAATCATCCATATCTCAAGAAAGTTGTCCACCATATCACTGAATATGCTAGACATGCATCTTTGAAATGTCGCGGGTGCGTTGCATAGCCCAAAAGGCATGCGACGATAAGCGTAAGTACCAAATGGACAAATGAATGTGGTTTTCTCTTGATCTTCTTGTGCAATAGGGATTTTATTATATCCAGAATATTCATCCAAGAAACAATAGTAAGGATGACCTGCTAACCTCTCAAGCATCTGATCAATAAAGGAAAGGGGAAAGTGATCCTTTCGAGTATTAGAGTTCAACTTACGATAATCAATACATACTCTCCATCCCTTTTTCATTATTTGTGGCACAAATTCCTTGTTCTCATTGTCAACTACTGTAATTCCTGACTTCTTAGGAACCACATGGACTGGGCTAACCCATTGGCTATCAGAGATAGCATAGATGATGTTTGCATCCAGGAGTTTCAACACTTCTTCTTTTACGACATCTTTCAAAATGGGATTTAGACATCGCTGGGATTCTCTAGATGTTTTGGTTTTATCTTCCAAATAAATATGATGCTCGCATACACTAAGGTCAACACCCCTGATGTCGTGAATATTCCAAGCAATGGCTGACTTGTGAGCTTTAAGGACCTCCAACAACTTGTCACTGTGTTCCTCAGTAAGATCTGAAAAAATAATCACTGGATAACTCTCCGCAGGACCGAGAAATGCATATCTCAATTCATTTGGTAAAGGCTTAAGTTCTGGTAATTTCAGAGTGCTTGTGGATGAGTCACTATCTTGTGACTGTTCTCTAAAGGAAGAAGATGAATACAACTCTTCCTCATATTGATAACGTGATAATGGCTTGGATTCAGGTATATGCATTATGGGCACATTAGCCAACATATTGTTGACATCTTCAATAGTCTCGTCCATATCTAGGTTCATACCAAAGTGTGAGAGACAACGAAGCAATACGTCATCTAGTGACGATTGAGCCATAGACTCAAAAGATCGAATAATACACACTTCTTCTTCTTCCTCCTCAATCATATCGCGATCATCTCTCCTTTGCAAGGCCTTAAAAATATTCAATTCAGCTTTAAGGTTTCCAAAGAAAACAAACATGCTACCGCTTCTACAGTTGATGTTACCCTCCGCAGTTGCTAAGAAGGGTCACCTTAAGATGACAGGAATTTGATTATTTGGGCTCGGGTTAGTGTCTAATAAAAATCTACAACCTGAACAATCACATCCAAAACTATTCCTCTAAGGTATCGTTTTGACTCATCTGCTAGCTTAAGAACTACCTTTGTTGGTTGCATCTCCTTTAACCCAAGTTTTAAATATATATTATAAGGTAAAAGATTTACGCTTGCTCCTAAGTCGATCAAGACACACATTTCAAAGTCTTTTCCAATGAAACATGGTACAATAGGGGTTCCTGGATCCATTAATTACTCCAGTTTGTTGAATAAGCGATGTGGCATCGCTTGCAAGGCATGCAGTTTCAGGTACTTCCGTTTTTCTCTTTTTAGTACACATGTCCTTGAAAATTTTTGCATAGTCTGGTACTTTCTGGATAGCAGACAAAAGAGGGATGTTGATGTGTACTCCTTTAAAAATCTCTAGTATTTCTTGAAATTGTTGATCTTTTTTGTTACCTAAAAGGGCTTTGGGAAAATGTGCCTTAGGTATATACTTTCTTGGCTCTACGGAAAGCTGAGAGGGTGAGTTTAAACTAGTTTGAGAAAAATCTTTAGCGTTCTCAATTGGTTTAGGAACGTTATCTTTGGAAATCACATCAGTTCTCTTGGGTTGTTCTGTGTCATTATCAATTGCTCGGCTAGAACGAAGGGTGGTAACAACTTTAACTTCTCCCTGTGAATCAACATTACTACCAATTTCATTGACATAGGCTTGGGGAGCACCTTTTGGATTAGGGATGGGCTGATTGGGGAATGTTCTTTTTCCCTTACCACGTTCAACTGTTGTTGAAGTTGGTGGATGGTTTGGGAATTAGCAGCATTAGTTGTCATTAATTGGTGCATCATATCCTGCAATGATGGGTTTGAAGGTGGTAAAGGAGCAACATATTGATTTTGAGGTACCAAGTCCCGAAAGTTGCTAAGTTGAAGTTGACCATAAGAATTATGAGGGACAGGTACCATAGGAAGGTTCATAGGCTGATTTTGATGAAATGAAAGAGGTCTTCCATGTGGTGGATATTGATTGTGTTGCGACTGGTTAGATTGAGGTCCATATTGAACCTGTCTGGGATAAGTGCGTGAGTTGTGGGATTGTCTACTAGGTTGCCTAGGGTGTTGAAACCCAGGAGGATTTTCTGAACTTCTGGGTGGCTGTTAATAAAAGTCACCACCATAGGAAATGTTAGGGTGATGTCGATTTGTAGATGTGTATGTTTGACCGAATGTGTTTGATTTACGTTCACTGTTAAATACACACACCTCCTCTAGAGGTTCATTGCCACCTGAAGTTAAAGGGCAATCAAAATCTATATGATATCTTTTGAGGCAAAAGGTACAAAGCTTATAAGTCTGCTATTTGGCTTCAGAGGTAGACTTTGTCACAATAGATTTTATTTCCTTAGCAAAGTCCTTTAGGAATGTTTTGATGTCTGGTTCGGGATCTTCCTTTGGTATAAATAGACGTGATTTTCTAGAAGAACTAGGTTTCAGGTCTCTATGGGCAGTCCATTGTCAAGAATCGTCAGCAAGTTCACTTAGAAAGGTATAAGTATCAGTACCAGTTTTACGAATGAATTTCCCTTGATGCATGGATTCAATCATATTTCTAGATTTGACAATCAATCCATTATAGAAACTTTGCACTAGCACTCATTTTTAAAACCATGATGGGGGCACTTGATGAGTAAATCTTGAAAGCAGTCTCATGCTTCATAAAAAAGTTCATCATGTGTTTGAATAAACTCCTCAATTTCTCTTCTAATTTCTAGGGCCTTTCTTATGGGGAAGTATTTCGCTAGAAACTTTCTAACTAAATCCTCCCATGATTTAATGGAACTGGTAGGGAGGGAATTTAGCCATGAGGTGGCCCAATCATCAAGAGAGAAAGGAAATAAGCGAAGTCTGACATTTTCTTCATCGATGTTTTGGTTCTTAAAAGTACTACAAACTTCAAGAAACTTTCCAAGATTGACATGCTCATAAGAATAAACGGACATGAAAAGAGAAAAATAATCTCATGGAAGGAATGTTGATCACTTGCAAGAATGTCGAGTTACCCACCATAGCTTCTTCTCATCTACTCTCCACTTCTTACCATACCTTACCATAGGGTTAATTAGGATTTCTCTAAAAAGGCAATGAATCTGGTTATATATATATATGAGGAAGAGTGGGGCAGACGACAAGTAAAATGATGTTTGTGAAAATATAGTATCTTCAAATAGATTAATAGAGACTCATGAATCACTTCTTTTTATTTTCCTGTCTTTACAACATTTTTCTTTCTTTCTTTTTCAAAAATTTTTCTTCTTCTTTGAAGTACCTTAGATTTAAGTCTCTACTAACTAAGTTATGGCCTAAGTAAGGGCCTAAACAGAAAACTTTCACTGCAATTTATTTCCAAAACCACCTATCCCTCACTGTACATTACACTGCAAAATAGGGGTGGGCACGGGACGGGATGGGACGAGATATACCCATCCCTATCCCATCCCGTTCATACGGGATCGGGACGGGACGGGATCAACGTGCTAATCTGGACAAAATTCTCTTACCTATCACTCCACATTTTCACTGATGGCAATTGTATGATCAAATTGATAGTTAAGCAATTAGATTCAATCTGAACATCAAACCATGCTTACATTGATGGTCGAAATAGTTTCAAATTTGCATTTTATCACATTTATAATGAATAGTCTGGCCAAGTTGTTAATCCTGAAAGTTATAGTGACTTGACAGTGAATGTTGTTTTTGTAATACTAGGAAGCCGATAAGAAAATGATCTTAGTTAGATAAAATCCATTAGCCGAGTTTGAGCAAATAAGGAGTGATAGTTATCTAAGTAATACTCAAGTAATCAAGTGTATTAGCCCTATCTCATATGAACCTTTAATTTTAAGTTTTAACCATTGGTAACAAATCAAGATTTGATTTTTCACTTGAATGGAATGAGCAGAGCAGTCTCTTGATATGACTTACTAAAAGCGCATGAAATGAAGTGTCTGATATGCGTTGAATGAATGCTAAGGCACAAAATATTAATGAATAATGTTAATCTAAATTTTATTTATTTTTAGATGGAATGACTGTGAAAAGGGGGAGCAAATTTGGTTACCTCATAACATGAAAACCGAGGGTAGGGAATCAGCAAAGCCACAACTGAAGCCAAAGCGCCAACCATGGCACTTGCCGCAACATGGACAGGGTGAATAATGGCCCCAGTGTGCACACCATGAACATAAGTAACAACATACACCATGAAATAATTAAATAAAAATATTAATAATTAATATTAATAAATTAGTTCGGGACGGGACGAGATTGGCAGGATTGAAAATCTTCATCTCATCCCATCCCATTCTAGATTGGGACGGGACGGGATCGGGATGAAATTATTCAATCTCATTAAAACCCGAAAAAATCGGGACAAAACGGAATGAGATCGCGGGATGGGATGCCCACCCCTAATGCAAAACCACAAACAAATTATGTAGAAATTCAAATATGCATAGTCAATCTTAAAAAAAAAAAAAAAAAGTTTAAGATAATATTTTTCAACTTTTAGTCATGGAATTTACTATTCCAGTTCAGAGTCCTAAACCACACCATTGGTTTTTTGGGTTTTATAAGATATTATTTGCTCTGGAATTACTATTTTTTTCACTTTATTGTTACATTATCCTCTATAAATTCTTATCTCAAATCAAGATCTTTTTACGAGCACACATCCGAATGTCAGATAACTATAAAACTCCCTAGCTGTAATCAATGCAACACCCTTTCATCTTAAATCGAAACGGCTAAATTTCGTGAAAAGTATTCAATAATTTAGTTAACTACCAACCTGGCGTACGAAATCACTAACATGCTATCGTGGTCAATCCTGGTTCATACACGTGTCACCCCGTTCTAGACTCCACCGAATAGAGACTACCAGAGCCAGCTCTGCTTCCTTTTCTATCCTCTTCTACACTTTTCTCTCCAAAAAATCAACAAAACCGAAGAAAATCGAACAACCCATTCATTACACAAATCACAAAAACAAACAACCCCAAACACTTAAAAATCCAGTTTTCTTCAACCCCAAAACTCAAAAAATGGCTACCAAAGCAATGGAAGTGGTGAGAGGAGTGGACTTGAAGAGGTATATGGGGAGGTGGTATGAAATAGCTTCATTCCCATCAAGGTTCCAACCTAAAGATGGGATGAACACAAGGGCTACTTACACTCTGAATGAGGATGGGACTGTTAATGTGCTCAATGAGACTTGGACTGGTGGGAAGAGAGGGTTTATTCAGGGGACTGCTTACAAGGCTGATCCTAAAAGTGATGAGGCTAAGCTTAAAGTGAAGTTCTATGTGCCCCCTTTCTTGCCTATCATTCCTGTGACTGGTGATTACTGGGTTTTGGCTATTGATGAGGATTATCAGTATGCTTTGATTGGTCAGCCTAGTAGGAGCTATCTCTGGGTATAAGTTCTTACTTCTCATATTCTTAAATTGTTTATTAGGTCATATTTATTTAATATTTGTTTGTTTATGCTTTGATGTTGTTTTTGGTGATTAATGAGTTATTTTATTGTATTTTGGTGTTTTTTTGTACATATAGCAACACTAGGTCTTGTTCCTTGAGATGGGTTTTTGTTTTCTCTGGCCCCTTCATTGGATTTGGTTATGTTGTGGGGTTGGTCTTAGGATATAAGATAGGATTTAGTTATGTTTTTTAATGGAGAAATTTTACTATCTCTGGATGTTTATCACTTAGGATTAAATTTGCAAAGTGCAATGAATTTGCTAGTTAAAATGTTGAATCAGCTAAATCTCTTTCAAGAAGAGAATGAGCTGAAAGTTTTGAGTAAGTCTAGCCAGCCAAGTTTGGTAGTGGGCGAAGTTTTGATTTTTTTTTTTTTTTTGACTTTTTACCACTTCTTTTTTAAAAGACAACCACAAACACTATCTATAAAAGGGGTAGAAGTGTAAAAAACCAAAACTTGACCCAAAAGTTGGAAAGTTTTATAGGTTTTAAAAATTCTAGCCAGCCATGTTTTGTAGTTTTTTTGGGTTTTTTTTACACTTCTACCCGTTCTATAGATAGTGTTTCTGGTTGTGTTTAAAAGGGAAGGGGTAAAAAGTGTAAAAACACAAAAAAAAAAAAAAAAAAAGCCAAAAAAAGGCTAGCAAACATAGCTGGCTAGACTTGCTCTTTAAATGGAGTCGGTCTAGAGAGCCAGGCCAGGCGTGCCAGGGAGCCTCAATACCCTCCATCATCCTAGAGATCCTCATAATCCACCAATCAAACACAATCACACACACAGAGAGCCTCCCTGGCACTAGGGGCCTGACTCTCTAGAATTTTTGTTTTAAATGAGATTGAAGTGTTTCTTACCAAACAAAAACTAACGCGTTGATACTCTCATTTTGTTGATGGCTTCTCATGGACCATAGACCCCAATTACTTTTGGCATTCATCAGTTCCAGATTAAATTGATAGCGTTTGCATTGCTGATAGTTTTTGCATTGCAAGAAAATGGGTAGTTAGTACATTTAAAATTTGATAATAATTACTTCAGAATTGATATTAGCTTGTAGAAGTTGCGATTATATCGGCACGATGTAAAGTGGTAACATGTTTGGTTGGCTGCGCATTTGGTGCAGTTTTATAAAATCACTTCTTCTTGAACTCATTACCGATAATGGCACAGTCACTAGTTTGTTCACTTGCATTTGTAATAGGTTCTTGCTATAATGAGGAGAACATTGGTGGTAATGACTAATGAGAAGTAGAGTGTATTGGGTCATGCAAGAATTAGGTTTAGTGCCGATACGTCATTGATGGGTGTGAGATCAGTTATGATTAAATGATAGCTAGTAACTGACAAGTAGGATTAAACTTAAATTTTGCCAGGTCTCTTCTTAAACTGTTTCCACCACTTCACTTCCCATCCATATGGAGTTCCTGTCATTTTTTTCTTCCCTTCTCCTAGACAGTGTGACAGTGCATATGGCTAATTGTGCATTGCGCGTACATGTTACTGCTAGTATCTAAATGAGACCTCAAGAGGGTTATGGAGATTAGATTGTATGAAGTATGCATATGTGCCACTGCCCTGTCCTCGAGATTTTACATTAATGCTAGAGTGCAGTTTCTAGTATCACGCTTTGTCCCATCCTATAAATATGTTCCTGGCAATGTTGTTACCATGGTTGTTTTTGTCGGTTATTCTAGTCCACTCAATGCCTATGGTTTTTCTTGGTGGCTTATGTTCTTTTGTCTTGCAAAGTGGTCGCGCTGTAGAGTTAAGTGGTGAGTGAAGGTCTTCCTCTTTTAAAAACTCAACAGTGACATGGTTTTCATCTTTTTTGTCATCCCCTTGATGTGCGTGGGTGTATGAACAACACATATTGAAACTCAAAGCACATGTCACAACTCGTGCTATGGTATTACAGTGTTCATGACACTAGGAGCACTTGGAGAAAGGTTGACATATAGTATTTTTATTTTTTATAATATGTATATAGAGAGGCCAGTGCACAACTTTTGCATTACCATTCCGAGTGGCTGATCAAAACACATCCAGGTACTTCATTTAGCTCCCGTGGGTGGGTAATTAGATTGACTGATGTTTGCTATCGCATCTATCATTTATTTTTGGACATTCAATAGTCCAAGTTATTTGGAAACGCTCCCAGTTACCACTTCCGGTCAATCAGAAATCCTGCCCCGTCTGAAATGAAGGTTAGTATGTTTTAGAATGGCTGATGATCTGGATTGTTTCTGTTTTCTTTACATGATCGTGTTGTGAGGTCAAGGATTCAGTATTTCAGAACCTATAAAACTCACACTTTTTAAATGTATACAAGAATGACCTACTCATGAGTTCTGAATTGCAGTCTGTATAAATGTGCTTTTCTTCTACTATTCCCATGCTCTTCTATTTTCGTCCCCTTATTTTAGTTCTATTGCAAGATTGTTCCTTCTAAGAATTAGTTAGTTCTCTGTTTTAGTTTGCACTACGGATTTGTTGGTTGTTCCTTATTTATGTTTTCTCCTTACATAAGTCGTCATGCAATTATTTTTCAGATCCTATGCAGGCAGAATCACCTAGATGAAGAAATCTACAATCAGCTACTGCAGAAAGCCACGGATGAGGGATATGATGTATCGAAACTCCATAAGACAACACACACGGACCCTCCACCTGAAGGTGACGAAGGCCCTAAAGATACCACAGGCTTCTGGTGGATCAAATCCATATTTGGAAAGTGATACTGAGAACCGTCACTACTATTCAGAAGTGAAAATAATCCGATAAGCCCTTATGTGGCGGATAGGTAGTAGAGACTTTCGAGTACTGTATGTTATTTTCTTGTTGTAAAGCTATGTGTGACTTGCTCTGTGGTTTAGCGAGGTTTGAGTGTGCCCTTTTATCTTCTTTATGTTACAATATGTCTTGATTCCTGAATTTCTTGGTTTAGTTTGCTTCAGTGATGATCGTTTGCTTAGTTGTATATGTTCTCTTAAGAACTTGCAAATGCTTCGATGTGAATGGATTTAGCAACAGTGGTTGATTCTGCCAGGTTCCTTTCACAGTAACATATCTGCTACTCCAGTTCGTCTCTGCTAAAGGCTAGTCCAGTACTTTACTCGAGGGATCGATAATGGTCAATGGTCACAGTGCTGATCCATAGCTGAGTGGCATAAACTCAATATGTAACCATCTCTGTCTCTTGGCAAACATTAGACTGTTTTGATACATCTCAGTTAAAAGGTTCTAAGCTCTATTAAAAAGATTTGTATCACAATTCATTCTTTAATCTTTAAACAAAAAATCAAAGATCCTTGCTATATTTTGGGATTAAAAGATTCTCAATTCAATTAAAAGAGGCAGTCCATTAATCCAGTCCAGTCTCAGTAATTCAACATGAGAAATTGTTTCAGAATAAGTGGAGCTATGAGGATTCATTGATCCACATTATATTACGGGGAAGGATGGTTCCTAATATTCCGACTTTAAAATCGTCATTCAAGAAAATCTATATAATACGGTATGTCGATTTTGGCTTGACTTTTAGACACAAAACGGCATTATAAGTTTACAACATGTATGCCAAAGTATGAATATAAAATTACCGAAGCAAACAGGGTATTAGTTCAGCTGGTAGATTTGTGACGGATGGAATCACAAGTCCAAAATTTGAATATCATCGAATGCGTTTAATGATTCTGGGATTTAGTGAAAACCATTACCATTAGCCAATGGTAACCTGGTTTGATGGTTAAGGTTGTGGTATTTTGAACCCTATGTCTTAGGTTTTATACCCACCGGCGACACGCTTGCCATTCAAAAAAAAAAAAAAAAAAAAAAAAAAAAAACCCAAAGACCATTAGAGACTGACAAGGGAAAAACGTGTTTCAATCAAAGAAATGATGTGATTGAAATAAAGAGGGATATATTGTTGAGATTCTTAAAAGATGAAGTTTGTTCCATCAAACAAATTCTCTTTCATTATGTTTTAGTTTGGATAATTCTCATTCATCAAATCAAAGGTGAATCAGCTAAGTTGGTAGAGATGTAGCGAATGGAATCACATACGACATGTTCAAATTGGACAAACGGCATGGGTTGGAGAGGTTTAAGGGTTTAAAAAAAAAAATTGCAAAAATAATGATTCCTACGGATAATCTCTTGAATACCCAACTTTTCTCAATTCTCTTTTATGTATTGACTTACCACAACAGGGGAGCAAGAGTTTAGAGACTCGTACATAAATAAATTATATTTTATCCTATTTATTTATTATTATTATTATTATTATTTTTGAAGGTGAGTACGGTTTTATTCGATCCTCATAAAACTATTAAACACCTCTGTCAGAGATCGAACAAAAAATTTGTGACACTATCTGTCACAAGTCTACGGTATAGAATTCAAAAGGTAGGGATTAAATCACTACAGCCTTAACCATTCAACCAGACTACCAACAAAGAAAATTTATCTTTGCTTGTTTGACTCTATTTGTTTAGTTTAGTCTATAGCTCTTAATTTAACCTAAGTTCCCATAGTTGAAGCATAAAATCCAATTCAGCTCTTAAATAGCACCTAAAACAAAAGGGCTGAATTTAGTAGTCCACTTGATAATTAGATGTATTTCAAACTTCAGATCCTAAATTTACTAGAAAGCATATGAAGCAGAAGAATCACCTCGACTTCTTGATCTACATTGCCATCAACCTCATAATCTCAAGGTGCTTGTCGCAATGCCAAAGTAAAATAAGTTCCTGGATACATCTGATACAAGCTTTTCAAGTTAAATAAACAATGTTTGCGACATACTTCCTGGATACATCTGATACAAGCTATTCATTCTTTCCCAAATTTTTGTACTGGATACTTACCCATCACATTACAATAACTTCACTTCAATCGTAAAATATGTATGCGAAAGAAATTTGAAGACTTCTCAGTCATTGAAAACTGTAACTCCATCATCTGTTTTTATTGTTTGTTGTTCTCTGATACTACACTTTCAGGTACATCTTCTCACTGGGTTGGGGATGATATATAGCCATCATAAACGGCTTCAGGAATCTTATTCTTGGCTAGTGCAGATCTGTTCCCCAAGACTGAGCATTATCGGATACAACTTTGCACATCTGCCACCAATGAAAGGCAGAAAGAAAACCCAGATCAATTTCTTATTATTCTCAAGTGATCCAAACTGATCAACAATTAAAATCCGCTTCTGTTTTTCAGAATTCTGATCTCTTTTTTAATTAAACTTGAACTAGCACACAGAGCATTTCAAATCAATCTCACATGCTGGAATGTATGTAGAAGTTTTATTTACCACATTATATAGTCAGTCCATACCCAACTAATCAGGGTTATGAATGTAACCAAACTGATAGAATATATGCAAATCTCTGCAAATCTGTTATTATTTAGTAGGTGTATAATTAGTTTTCTTAATGATAGCCTAGGATCTTGTTTGTAAACTGTTGATAATAACAGATTTGCAGAGATTCTTGATCAGATTTGCAGAGATTTGCATATATTCTATCACACCCCCGCAGTCGAAGCGGAAGGTTGTCGTACGCTGAGACTGTCTCGAAAATCCTCAAACAAGATCCTAGGCTATTATTAAGGAAACTAATTATACACCTACTAAATAATAACAGACTAATTATACACCTGCTAAATAATAACAGATTTGCAGAGATTTGCATATATTCTTGATCAGATTTGCATATATTCTATCTTTACAAACAAGATCCTAGGCTATCATTAAGGAAACTAATTATACACCTACTAAATAATAACAGACTAATTATACACCTACTAAATAATAACAGATTTGCATATATTCTTGATCAGATTTGCAGAGATTTGCATATATTCTATCACAAACTATCGCCGATAATTCCTTTCAGGAGCTGCAGAAACATTTTCCTGCTACTTCCAAGTTCTATGTACTAGATGGAATCATGAACACTAAGGGTCTATTTGGGTGCATAGAATCTTAATCCATGAGAATTCATGAGGGCACCACCTACATTTAACACTTATTCTCCCAAAGTATGTGATTTCATGTTCATGAGACTTTCATTCTCACCACTGATCACAAAATCTAGCGAGTGGTGACTTTCATTTTCACCACTGATCACAAATCTAGCAGTGGATAATGAGTGTTACTTTCAATTTAGCGTAAATGTAGGTGATTCCCTCATGAATTCCCATAAAATAAGATTTCATATAACCAAACATACCCTTACAGCATCAAGGAACTATGTAACAAGAGTACCAAAGAGTGATAATAGTTGAAAAACTTCGTATAGGCTGTGTTTGATTTCGATGAGTTCCATGGAACTTGAGCATTTTCAGCAAACAAGCATAAGTTCCTCCATTTGACAGCATTTTGAATTCCATGGAATTCAACTATCGCCCGGTAACGAAATGTTGTAAGAATTTATTTTCTAAAGCATTTTCAAGACAAATATTATTCATGTCAAAGGAGTTGGACAAGATTTGAAATGCAAAGATTAATGCAGCAGCATAGAAGACATTAAGACATGGCAATCTTAGCAACTATTTGTTAAAGTTAGATTTCATCAGTCTACACAGTCCAGTTCCAAATTCTCCCTGACTTTAAAATCATCATTCAAAGAATTCTATAAAAGATGAACTTACCTTCTAACTCTTTACCAATTGGTGGCAATCCTAATAGCTCATCAGGTATCCCTTATTCCCTTATTTTAGGCAGGTCATCTAAAGATCACATAAGAGATCAAATGATAAGTAATCTGGTTAGTCCAAATGATCTAAATGCCTTATTAAGTCTACTAAACATTATAAAAAATAAAAAAAATAAAAAAAACAAAGTTAGGGTTTTTCTTATGAGAAGGAAGGAAGAAATGGGTGAGGCTCAGAATCTGGGTATAGACAAAGGAAAGGTTCCCACCATGGATGGAGGCAATGGTTGCCCATGAATATGAAATCAAAGGGCCATCCAAGTTGCTCACCATTGCCAAGAAATGTGGTGAATCAATCACAATGTCTAAGAGACTAATTAATGGATCATCACAGCCTCTATAGAGAGAGAGAGAGAGAGAGAGAGAGAGAGAGAGATGAAGCAAAGAAAACATGAATGAATTGTTTGATAGAGAAAGAGAGGAGAATCATTGGCTTAGGGAGAGCTGCAATAACTTGCTTGCATACCTCAATCCCCTTGAACAAGCCTCATTCCTTCTCTGATTGAGGGTGTGTTTGGTTGCAGTGAACCCATTTCCGTGGTGGAGCTCTTTTTGTAGAAAAATGTTCTTTTTTTTTTTAAATTTCCACTTTTAACCCTCTCAAGTAGGGACGGAAACGATGCGGGGATCTACCATCCGTTGAACCGGGATTGCTTAGTTAGGACGGGACAAATATCTGCCATTCGTGACAGATCCTAGCGGGGCAGTGACGGATTTCCAAACCCTCGTTTGAACCAATGCGCGGTTTAGGCTAGGTCTGGACGAATAGGTGTATATATATATATATATTTTTTTTAATTTTATTATTACTATAGATTTGTGCGACTTTAGTAAAATGACTATAATTTGATCATTTCAAAATATTTTCAAGTGATTCAAATTGTGTTTATTAGATAACTCATAATTTTACAATTTTTGAGTTTTGATGAGCTTGAGAATCGGTTTTGATCGAGTATATAAGTTGGCTGAAAGTTTGGAATACTAGCCCATTTTCATTGCGAGATATATTTGTGTGACTTTAGTAAAATGACCATAACTTGCTCATTTTAAAACATTTTAAAATGATTCAATTGTGTTTATTAGATAACTCAGAGTACTACCATTTTCGTGTTTTGATTATATTAAGAATCGGTCTCAATTGAGGGTTTAAATTAGTCAAAAGCTAGCATATTTTTATGTTATTGTTTGGTGGTGAAGCAATCGAATGGAAAAGAGAGTGAAGCCGATGGTGAAGCAATCCAACAAATCGAATGGGAAAGAGAGTGGAGCAGCAAAATAAGGGGGAGAGATATCGAACCAATCGAATGGAGGGAGAGAATGAACGTCTATTTATATTGATGATGTGAAAAATAAAGCAGATAACATAGGAAAGTGTAATGGTATGAACAACATATATGATGGTGTGCAACAGTCATTGCATTTTTTTATACACAAGGATATATTTCACGAAATAGTATTTTTCATTTTTAAGTTTAAAAATATATCAAAAGAATATGTAAAATGGGGGCATTCCGAGAATCGAACTCGGGACCTCTCGCACCCAAAGCGAGAATCATACCACTAGACCAAATGCCCTTGGGTGGTGTGCTCATAAAAGTAACCAACTCATTTGCAAAGCACTAAGACCTAAATGACCAAATCATGAAACTCAAAAACCCACCAACATGGAACCTATATTTAAAAACCCCAAAACTTCAGTCACCAAAATTCAAGAAATCATACAAATTAGAGTCAAGAGTACAGACCCATATTCTGTTGTTCATAAGCTATTTGAAACAAGGGGAATTCTAAATGTCGAGGAAACCAGCGAGGGGAGTGAGGTGGAGGGAGGGGAACCATTCACTCCCCTCGGGATGCATGCAAGAAAATTCAATGCACGCTTCCCGAGGGGAGTGAATGGTTCCCCCCCTCCCACCTCACTCCCCTCGCTGGTTTCCTCGCCATGTAGCCTTACTCAAAATTTGGAACCAAAACAACAAAAACAGAGTATTTAGAAACATATTAGGCTCAGAATCAGCTTATACTCACTCAGAAAAAGGAAAATAATAATAAAATTTTTTTTTTTTTTTAAGATCACAGCCTATAAAGGAGTAGTAGTAGCAAAATCTTTCAAAGCCTGGTTCTTATACTGGAACATACAATTTTGATTTAGCAAAATTTATGAAATAACTTTTTTGAGGCCTCCAAATTTAAAGTTCTTAAAAAAGCACTCACCCAAAGCGAGAATCATACCACTAGATCAAATGCCCTAAGATGGCGTGTTCACAATAGTGACCATCCTATTTTAAATCGAGTAACACCTAAATGACCACATTGCTCTCCAGAGATCAGACAAACTAAACTTTGGAGCGTTGGATGTGACAACATCTACTTGGTAATATTAGGCATTTACTTTCACTTACGGTGAAGCTCATGAACTTGCTAATATCGCCGAACGATTAATATGTAATCTTAATTCGAGTTAATATATGCATAATGCTTCAACAAAACAAAAAACAAAAAACAAAATAAACACCTAAATGACCTAGATAAAGAAACTTGTACCCAGAACCTCCCACCAAAGTCATGGAACTTGAATCACCAAAAACCTTAGCTTCAATCACCAAAATCAATACAAATTAGAGTCAGATTACAAACCCATTTTCTATTGTTTAACAACTACTTGAAACAACCCATGAGACAAATTTTCAAAACCTTTAAAACTCAACTCAGAATTTAGAAAACAAAAAAAAATCAGAGTTTGGAAACATATTATTAGGCTCAGAATCAGTTCACACTCTCTCAGACAAGGAAAAAAAAAAGGTTCCACCACCCATGGCTGCAAAAGGGGTAACCCATTTTACCTCACCAAGAAATGTGGAGAAATCTTTTCCCTCATCTGAAGAGCTTTTTGGGCATCAACCCAATCATCATAGCCTATAAAAAAAAGGATCAAATTTACTGAAAACACATAGGAAGGAAGTAGTAGCAGAAGAAGAAGAAGAGATTGATGCATAAAAGGGTTTGTTTACTGGGTGAAACTGATCATTGGCTTTGGGTAGAGAAGGGGGCAACAAACCCAAGACACCCAACCCTTCTCTTCCACAATCAAAGCCTCTCTAATGTTTCAGACCCTCTGAACGAAAATTCTAGGGGTCGAGGGAAAGGGAGTGAGGGATGGGTGTAACCCTGCTCTAAATTAGCAATTATAGGGGGCAAGGCCAAAAACAATAGCAATCTAAGTCCTCTCTATTTTATATGCAACGCCAATTTTGGACTTTCACTTTTTTAACCCTCTCATTAATTACCAAACTAGTTTACAAATGGGTCTAGTCGTGTCAATTTGTATGGACAAAAAACCGGATGTTTTTGGTAAGTTGAACAAAAAAATCGAATAAATTGATGAATTGACTGAACTCATCAAAACCAAACTGATTGGTTCGGTTTTGATGAATTGACTGAACTCAGTTTTACGTCGGTTTGAGTAATATTTTATGCGATCGGTTAGGTTTGCGGTTTATACAAATTAAAATCAATTTGGCTTCGACTTTCTTGATGTTCAATTTCGATTTGTCATTTTATCAAACCGACTGATTTGGTTGACGATTTTCACCCAAACCCAACCGTGAACAACCCTACTTTTTGGGTTGAAACATGCTAAAGAGTTCGAATATCAGTCCCTTTGATGTCTGGATTCAACCAAAAAAGCAAAAGCTATCTCTGCATGATATTACTATATTTTGGTGCATTTGCTCCCTGGAAATTGCCCTAAGTATCACCCTTGGACCATGGACTAAAATAAACATCGATTCTGGTTTTAAAAAGGGGCATTCCGAGAATCGAACTCGGGACCTCTCGCACCCAAAGCGAGAATCATACCACTAGACCAAATGCCCTTGGTGGCTGTTTGCAAGTGATCATCCCATCTTTGTAATTAAACTAACTAAGGTACCGCATACCAATAACACCAATTACCAAACTTCAGGATCAGAAACTCCAACTTGAATCACAACGCAAAACACAATCCACGATAAAAATAGTTGACACTTTGTAGTAGTGCCAACGGTACGGGTAATATACTAAGTTATCGCAATACAAATGAGGTACAAGTTGAAATGACCATAGATAACATTTCAAAGTCCTAGGTAAAACACTAAAGTGAACATAAAATTTGTAATTAAACCAAAACCCAAATCAACAAAACAGGTGCTTATAGGAAAAAAATAATGAGAATGACAAAATTAGGCTCGGATTCAGCTTATTCACTCAGAGAAGGAAAAACTGGGAAACAGCCCATAAGGAAGAAGAGAGAGTTGCCCATACTCATCATATTCAGCTTCAATCACTCTCCAAATGTTAAGTTCATTTGCTTAAAATTTCTAATGTCGAAAAACCCAACCCATTTGGAATGCAAGGAAGGAGAAACCACCACCCAGCTCCTTTAGGAATGCATGGAAGAAGGTTCCACCAGATGGTGTGTGGAACTTGATGGACTAAAATCACCCAATAAAGAAGAGTCTCCCAACAGGTTACTTTACACAAACTGACATGATGAGTGTAAAGAGTGGAATGTAGCAAATCGTAATGCTAGCCATAGCAACTGGCATTGGAGGTTAATCCACCATCTCAATCAAAACATTGCTCTTCCACTAGGCTACTTTCTCTCCCAATCATTTCGGCAATGGGATAAACTGAAGTGAAAATAAAAAAGAAAATAAAAAGAGGAAAAATATAATAAAAATCTCTGCAGTTGGATTCATTGCTCTTTTCCTTCTCTTGGAGGCTTCCAAACTATAGATGAAACTCAACAGGAAGTGTGACCTTATTCTATTCCTACCCCATAAATCACACTGTTAGTGAAGTTGATCTTCAAAATTGGGACTTTAACAAGATGACCATGAGAGTAATATCAGATTCTCGACTTGAAGTATCTACAAATCATACTCGGACTCTGATGTATATATACCCCCCGATCCAAATCCAAGATGACTCACTAAAGTATATTTTATTTCAAAATAAATCGCAGATGACAAAAAAAATAAATAATAATAATAATAATAAAAACATGCAGGAATATAGCCGGATTGGCTCCAAGTGTAAGAATATTTAAAAAAAAATGCCAAAAAATACTAACAAACATGACTGGCTAGACTTACTCGTGATTGGAATCATGGATACGGACACAGTCAAGACACAGAATGTACACTTTGCATTCCTCTCAAAAACAGAAACACGCCAAGAGAAGAATCTGATATGACATAGATAGACAAGACAATCAACTAAGAGTGAGGCCAGGGAATCAGGTTTTGCAACCATGTTTTATAACCAGGATGATATGGCATCGCTGGAAGAGGCTTTGTACAACCTCGAGATACACATAAACACTTTGGAGATTTCATCATTCTTTCAAGATCATGTCACGTCACCATGGTTACAAAACCTTGTTGCAAAAACATGGTTTCCTAGCATTTTCGATATACATTCTTTACAAAATATAGAATTTTTGATTTTTTTTATTGATTTATATACAAAAATATTTATTTGATTCTTAATTTTCCTGGGTCAAAATCAACGATCAATAAATTATACTTTTAATAATACGACATAACTACAATAATAATTGAAGCTTCACCAAGTCCTAGCTCAGTTGGTAGACTTGTGGTAGAAGGTATCACAAGTTCAGGATTTGAACCCTGCCCAAGACATTTGATGGTTCTGGAACCAATAAAAACCCTGCTCACCCTTAAAAAAAAATTGCAACTCCTACGTGTCAATTTTCTGTTCTACAAATGTCTCCAACATGGTGTCTGATACAACATGGCTAACTTGACAAGATTTACATGCTTTCTAGCTTCAACAAAAATGATCCCAAGTCATGCTATTCCTCATCACCTACATGGAGTATGAGGCTCATTTCCAAATGGTGACAATAGAAAAATGGAATGTGACTCATTTTGGTGTCCAAAAGAACATTCCCAAGGCATTGTGAATAGATGGATTAGCAAAAACAATAAATCAGTGCACAACCAAGATCGTTGCTCGTCAATCCAGGTAGTCTTCGAAAAAGCAACACACATAGGACTCTTCATGGGAAAAAGTCCAGTTGAGTTTACTAGTATTTTCTCAAGGCGAAGTTTGTTAAGATACTAATGATACTTGCTCTCATCTTCTAATTCTTGTAGACTCGCTGCGTATTTATTTCTGGAGGGTTGTTCTTATACCTTACATAACAAAAATTCATATAATTGTGGAGAAAACCAGAAACATACTTTGGCACACGATCATAAACGGTAATGGAGATATCAATTTCACAAACCCATTACATGCTAATATTGCTCAACACAATGACGAAATTGTAAAGTACCTTATACCTTAACGTCATAAATCCTTATTCCTTGTTTAGGCATGCGATCCAGCGCTAAAATATACAAATTTATGACATATTTCAAATAATCCAAATCACAATTCATTGCTCATCAAAACATAAACAAATACCAAAATAAAAATACATTATTTATATAACAAAGAACATATATCTCTACTTTTTCCTTTATAGTGACATATTAAATTGTACGAATCTATTTTGTGGTATGAAAATGGTGTTTGAACGCAACCACAACAACTCCACAGGATTTTACATGCTATCTAGCTTTTTTGAAAATGAGGCTAAGTCTAAGGCTTACCATTCCTCACCTACAGATATGGTAGGGTAGGGATTCTGAGGCTCATTCCAAATGGTGACAATAGAAACATGGAATATGAGTCACATTTTGGTGTCAAAAAGAACAAAAAACAACAATCACTGGCACAACCAATATCATTTCAAGTCCATTCAGGTTGTCTTCAAAAAATCAAACAAAACAGCTTCTTTGAGAAGTTTATTAAGGCACTAATGATACTTGCTCTCGTGGTTTCATCTACCTAATTCTTGCATACTTGCTCCCTCCGGAGCATATCATATACCTTATCTAACAAAACTTCTTATATTTGTGGAGAAAAAACATAAAATTCCTTGGTAAGATATAAAGTGTAATAGAACGTACATCATTTCAAGAATCCATTTTGGTCGAATTGCATAAGCCAAGAATGAAATTGTAAAGCACCCTATTTCAAACCAAATGTAACTAAAAATCCTAGCACACACCATCTAACACAAAAAACATAAGAACAGATGAGATCAGTAATGGGCTGAACAAAGCCGTAGATTCAAGCTATGTGAATTATAACTCATCTCACTCAATATACACCAACCTGTAAGTGCCACAAATCTCATTGAAAATGAAGACACCGCATCTGATTTATTAGAGCAGTCTGACCAAAAATTAAGTTCAAGAAACCCCAAAGCGAGAATCATACCACTAGACCAAATGCCATTGGAGGATAAAATTTGCCATGAACATTAAATGATCAATGTAGCATTTTGACGTTCTAACTTAAACCCCCCCCCCCCCCCCCCCCCCCCCCTCCCAAAAAAAAAAAAAAAACCCAACTTGGAACTGGAACCCAAAAACCCCAACCAAAACTAACAAAGATCAATCGTCAAAAACAAAGGATAATTGATAATATTTGAAACCCTAAACTTAAAAAACAAAAAAAAACAGGGTTTTGTAACATAGTAGGCTCAGATTTTAGTGGTATGAGAGAAGGAAAGCTTTCACTACGCATGGCTGCAAAAGGGGTAGCCCCGATTACCTCGCCAAGAAATGTGGTGAAATCTTTTTCCCTCATCTGAGATTTTTCTTCAAATCAAACCATCGTCACAACCTGTAAAAAAGTAGAGAATAAGAAGAAGTATAGATGCAACAAAAGGAGAGTTTGTTTATTGGATGAAACGAATCATTGGGTTCGATTGAAACCCTCACACCCAACCCTTATCTGAATCATCGAAGCATCTACGTTTCATTCACCTGAAATCACAATCCTTGGGAAGAACCAATAGTGGTAGGTACTCAAGAATTTATGCATACATCCCCAATGAACTTGCAAGTTTATGGTGGATGCTCTCAGAGGTAAAGTAGGGTGCAAATAGCAAAGAAAAAGCCGAAACAAAGCACCCCTCGTGGTTATGAAATTGTTTTTTGATAACCAAGTAAATAGTTATGGAAATTTAGTTTTGAGAAATTTTAAAAAAAAAACACAAAATTTTCTCTCTTCGCCACATATGCATTTAACCAATTTTTTTCACCATTTTTTTTGCCCTTCTACATGTTTTATATTTACAAATATATTATTATAGAAAATTTAGAAATGAAAAAATTGTTTTTGTTGATGCAATATGCAATAAACATAATTTTGCAGCATTTATCCAAGTGAGGGTTTTATTAAATAAATATTGTTTTCGTTTCCTAACTTATAAGATAATACATTGGACGGACTATTGTTTTATTTAATACACAATAATGTTACTTGGAGCTAACAGAACTATCCGTTTTTATTCCATTCTTTCAAAATTTCTTGACAATATTATGATCAATAGATTACTCTACCTCCCATTGAAAAACATGATACACATTTTTTTTCTAAGCTAAATGATATACAATAGTCATTCCTTTTGGATTATGAACTAACAAACAAATATAAAACCAAAAGCTATATCCAACATTACAATATTTCATTCCAACCATATTATGTTTATATGTTTTTTTTTTGTCTTTTATTCTCTTATAAGATTAACATTATTTGCATATGCAATCGCAAATATCACACCCATGTAGCACAATTGAGTTGGGCAACAATATTTAAAATACTGACTTGCAAGTGTTAGTGTAAAACCAAGTATCACATCTATGTCGCAATAAGCAAATATTATTGTCCATCACAAGTCTTCAAAAGTTTGCATGTTTCAACTGGGCAGCGAGTTTGTGGAGATGTAAGAGAAATAAATGTCAGTTTTTATAGCAAGTCGATCAGATTCTTGCAAGACACGGATGCACATAGAGGAACATCTTAGAATAATTTGATTTGATCATTGTTAATCACGTCTTACAACAGTTTGATTAAATTCTTGCTAACAAGACATGGATACAATCCTAAAGCAACAATACAAAAACTCTTATATATTTTAGTATCTAATGATATAGGTTGGCAACTTGCGCAATGAGAAAATTTGTTAGCTCAACAAAACAACACACCTTTAGCAAAATAAATCACCAAACTTTCATCATAAATAAGTAAATATATATTTTCGTACCTAAGAAAACACATGCAAGCATAAATTTTTTCAATCATAAGTTTTTATGATTAGGACTACAAAAAAACGAGTTGATTTTAAGTTAACTCTTATTTTCCCCAAACAACCACTAATTTATGTCAAATATTTCGTTTATCAATCATGATACAATACCAATACTAAAAAACATTGGAAACAGTCGATGACAATAATTTTGATTAAAAAGTTTTGTACAATTCAAATCATGCTAGATTGACTTGATTGTTATTTGGTATGTATCAATACTTTAATTTGGGATAAGATTGGAGGTAAAACACATAACTAAAAGAAATCGCCAGTAAAAATTAACATACATAATTTGACCTGAACATGTAGAATCTCATTGAAACTAAATTTGATTAGTAAAAGTAAACATACAAGATTAGTAAAAGGAAACATATATGCCAATGCACAACAAATTCATCAACTGGAAGCATAAAAAAGAGCATTGCACATTAATCTCACAATTGTCAAGACAAATTGATAACATCTTTGCCACACTGAGTCTAAACTTGCAATCTTAACAAATATTGCACCCAAATCATACATCATTCTTCCCTAAACAAAAAGTGTGAACAAAGCAATATAATATCAATGAATAGTGAGCATAATTCTAAGGCAAAAATATGAAGGAATATACTTACTTGAAACCAAAACAAAAATGTTAAAAAATTGTGTAACCATTACCGTCGAAATAAGACAATTATGTTTTCTACTTTTTAGTATCTAATGATGTAAGAAACTGCATAGATTACAATGCCTATGTGATTCTAGATCAACACAATTTTGGTAAAGATAACATTGCTGGTAGTGAAGAAAATATTTGTTTGGTGCACAGAGAAAGTTTAGAGCAAAATGTGGATCATGAGTGATGAAGTGAACATGCAATGACTGAGCAAAAAAACATCAGATTTTGAAGACCCGTGTATGGTTAATGTAATTTATAAGATCCAAAACATTTTGTTGTATATCTCAAATTTGCAGTTAGTATGGTTCGAAAATCATACTTATAAAACGAAAATTTTAAAATGGGCATTCCAAATTAAAAAAAAAAGGTCAAAAAGGTTAACATACATGATTTGACCTAGAACGAGTAGAATCTCATTGGAACTAAATTAGATTAGTAAAGGGAAACATATTTAGCAATGCGCGGCAAATTCATCAACTACAAAGCATAAAAATTAGCATTGCATATTAATCACAAGTGTCAAGCGAAATTGGTAACAGTCTTTGCCACATTGAGTCCAAACTTGCAATCCTAACAAGTATTGCACCTAGATCATGCATCATTCTTCCTTAAATAAAAGTGAGAACAAATAAATATGATATCAATGAATAGTTATCATCATTCAGAGGCAAAAACATGAAATAATATATTTGATTGAAGCTCAAGCAAAAATGTTAAAAACAACCATTGCCTTCACAATAAAATAATTATGTTATCTACTTTAGTATCTAATGATGTAAGAAACTGCATAGATTACAATGACTTTGTAATTTTAGATCAACACAATTTTGATAGAGAATACAATAGCATAGCTGGTGGTGGAGAGTTCTTATTTGGAGCGGATAAAAAGTTTGGAGCGAAGTGTGAATGATGAAGTGAATATACAATAGCTGAGCAAAACAACGTCAGATTTTGAAGACCCATGTATAGCTAATGTAAATTGATAAAATATAAAACATTTTGTGGTATATCTCAGACTTTGAAGTTAGTATGTTTGAAAACTTGTACTTATAAAACAAAAATGTTAAAAGGGACACTCCAAAGTAAAAATGTCAAAAAGGCATTCCAAGAATTTAACTCAGGACCTCTCGCACTCAATGCCCTCATATGGACTTCACAAATTCAAATTGATTATCATACATCAAAGTAAATGCTCTCTGTAACTATCCAAGTTTTCGCTTTCCAACAATGGGGTGAAACCAATCCTAATATTGATACCAATCTAAGCATTTGAAGTAAAAATATGAAGAATTTTATAACAATTAGACTTCCCTTTAACTTCTTAGTTAGGAGTGTGGTACTTTCATTAAACATTACAGAAATAAAATACTTAACAAACTTGAAAGTAAATCAAAACCTTAATCATAAAATTTTAGTCCATTGTTGTGCTTAAGAAACATTGTGGGGATGATTTGGAGGCTCAAAATTTTCTATATTCATGCAAAAGGAAAATACTCATCCATAATTGGAGAAATACAATGGTTTTTTGTGACAAAATGAGGGGTTGAGGATCAAAAACACCCTACCACAGGGTCATTTTCTTCACAAAATACCGTATAAACATATGAAAGTATGAAAGTGCTAGGACAATGAGATTAGAGGGGTTGAATAATCTATTTTTTTAAAAAAAAAAACCTTATAGATTTGAAAAATATTTGTTCGTGATTTTGAATTTCTTCGCTTAAACACATTGGACAATGGATGAACCAGAATACAAAACTCGCTCTAACGAGATCTCAAAATTACAACCACGACCTTGCAAAGTCGAACTCGTCCACAACTAGACTTCGACAAGTAATGAAAAACATTTGATGTTTTGTCTAATGTCTCTCAAATATACAAATTAGAAAAGTTTTGGTACAAACTCTTTATAATTCTTTACATTTTAGATATGAGATCTCATCCTTACATGTATGAAGGTTTGGGGTGAGAAAGAGTTTGTATCTATAGGGATTTAGCAGCCTTACTAGTCTTGCTCTTAATCTATAATCAGCGGTAAATTATAGTCATTAATCCAATGTAAGAACTAGTAACCCTTATAGCAAAAAGTTCCACTTTCATCGTCATTTCATTTATTTTCTCATAAACACAAACCGCGACAACCCATATAACATTAGCAGAGGTTCCTCATATGTTTCTTAGTGTCAGCAAAGTGGAGGTTAGCAATTCGAGAGACAAAATTTGGTTCTTGCTCATCTTCAAGATCGAATAAGCTAAATAAGGTCTCATTGAAAGTGCCCTTCACAATACACCCGTTAGTCTGAAATACCATAAATGATGATTAAATTAGGTTCCATATAGAAAAATATGTGTAAAAATAAAATATTCTGTGTGACAAAAAAAAAAAAACTTAATCACAAGGAAATCCAACGTTGTTGAGCAAGCTATTGAGTCAAATTGAAATAAGAGCAATATGAAGGATATACGATTAATATGTTTTAATATATGACTTTCATTTTAAGACAAAATGTAAACGAGAGGTAAAATACTCACAAGAATTGAAAACGACAACAAGTTTGCTTGAACACGCATTTGATGATTAGTGTAAGGCATGGATGATGAAGGACTATGGGGTCGACAGATTTTGGACAAAGGACTATGCCATTTTGTGAAATAGACATAGGTTTGATGTGCGTTTTGCTCTATGACATTGATGAGGAATGACAACGTTTTATTGGTAAATGGTGATAAATATCTCGTCCATTATGACCCTGTAACAATAAGAATTAGTAACCAAATCCACACCGTCGTCGCTCCATCTTCTCAAATCACAACCCCAACACCAACACCACTCTCTTGAACAACACCACCTCCACCCTCCAAAAACTTGTTTCATCTTGTTGGAGGGTCACAATGATCATATATAATGTGTTTATGTTTGGATGAAATGAGTTGTATGATCAGCTTAAATATGTTTATGTCCTTATTTATGTGGATGGAAAATGTAGAGTTTGTTTGAAATATGTGAAATGGAGTAGAGATAAGATACATGTAAGCAGCGGCGGAGCTTGGATGTTCACAAAAGGGGGAGGGGGCGGGCAAAGTAGAGGGGCACAAAATAAATAGCAAAATTCTAGGGGGGCAATTAATTAAGTACATAACTATTACCCACAAATCTGACTACTATTCACTATAGAAAATAAGAGTTTGAAAACTTTAGAGGGGGGGGAGCAATTGCCCCCAATCCTGTATGTGGCTCCACCACTGCCTGTAAGGGTGGATTAGATTGCATTACATTACCACCAATAGCAATTCAATTGAGTCTAGTCAAAATCAATTGAAAGCCAAAATCAAATAGTAAATCCCAGGAATGGAGTTGATAAACACAAAGTTTGGGATTGTTTGTAAATTTTACCATTAGTTTTTTTTTTTTAATACCCAACTACGTTTTTCATCTCGAGGTTCTTAGGGCCAATTAAGATCTCATCGTGATTGACAATTTTTTTAAAATCTAGATTATTAAATTTTCTTAAGGGCATTGTTGTTACATTAAAAATGTTTGACAATCAATTGTGTTGACTATGCAATTTGCAACCAAACTGAAATAAATTTTCGAAACGTACATCAAACTCAATTATAATAAATCAAATGGAACCAAAACTCAAAATAACCCAAAAATAATCACATAGATAAAAATAAATACCTCATAATCCATGAATGCCTACTAGTTTATTTCTACTAATTTAGGATGGGGGAATTCTAATTGGCGAGGAAACGGGCAAGGGAGGGGGGTGGAACCCTCCATCCCTCTCGAGATGCGTGAATGCACACATCTCGAGGGGGATGGAGGGTTCCACCCCCTCCCTCGCCTGTTAGACAAGCCCTTTAGGATGATTGCAAGTTTTTGTGAAAATGAATATCACAGTGGACAAATTATATATGCACAACAAAATTAGTCATATTTGTCTCAAACCAACAATAAAAAAAATCACTCTAACACCCAAAATGCTCATGCAGATAAATATTTAAAAAAGTTATTTTTTTGAAATGCGAGCATGCCGTCGGTGCGTATAAAACTCAAGATGTGGGAGTTAAACCACCACAGCCTTAACTATCCAACCAGACTACCATTTGATTTGATAAAACTTATATGATCAACATAAAACTAGAATTTGTTTTGATCAAAACATAAAATGCTAGATCTAAAATTGTTCGAAACTTCTAAATTTCAAACTCACTTTGATTTACAAACCTGAAATTGTACGAAACTTCTAAATTTCAAACTCACTTTGATTTACAAACAAATCAAAAGTTATCTCAATCAAAGTATTTCCATGTAAATATAAATACAAACGAGAAATGATACTTACAAAATCCAACAACGAGAAATGAGTTATGCACACGATTTCAATGATGCTTCTGAAGAGATGATGACACAAAATATTATGTTAACAAAATTTGGTAAATCACTAAACCGATGTGAATCAACATTTCAACGTTACATTTGAGTTTGAAATTCCAACATTCTCAAACATACATATAAAATGGACGCAACACGAATGCGAACAACCAATCTCAAACTTTATACACAACTAGCCTTAGCCTAATGTTAAAACAGAAATTCTAAATCTTGAGGAAGTGGGCGAGGAAACCAGTGAGGAAAGGGAGGTGGCGGGGGGTGAACCGTTCACCCCCTCGGGATGTGTGCTCACTTTTTTGGCTCGCGCATCTCGAGGGAGGTGAACGGTTCACCCCCTGCCACCTCCCTTTCCTCGCTGGTTTCCTCGTCACGTAGAATCACTGATGTTAAAATTATCGGGATATATTCTCCATATATTCCAATTTATATCTTATATTTTCTTCGATTCCTTCTAGAATCCAGGCTATTCGCACCCAGATAAAGTGCTATATACCACCACCACCACCCCAGGAAACATAAACACACACTCGTCTTGTCTTCCCCTCTTCTAGGCAACCTCTCCAACCACTTAGGGTTCCTTCTCCTTCCTTCGATTTTTCTCCAATCGAAGCTTTGATTCGGCGATCAAACCAAAATGCCACGGTGGGTTCTCTCTCTTTTTCTCTTTACTTCGTTTGAAAACCTACTGAGTGTTTGTTTAACATGTTTGTTTTTGTGGATTGGCAGGTACTATTGTGACTATTGTGATACTTACTTGACTCACGATTCGGTGAGTCGCCATCTTTGATCTCTATTTTTTTCGAGAAAGTTTTATGAACTTTGTTTGTGAATTGGAAATTTGTTTTTAGGTGTAAAAATTACTTGACAATATGAGATTTTTTTTAATAATTTTTTAAAATTTTTGTAGAAAAATCTGTTGAATTGATGAATTTAGAATAGTAATATAATGGGGTTTTAGGGAAATGATATAATATTGTGGTTGATCAAAGGGAAGTAATCAGGATCAATGGAAAATATAAGAGAAGAGTAGAGGTTGTGTGTCAATGCCACCCCAATGCTTTGAAAATAGATTCCTTATGATGTTAACTCAGTTTGAAAGCTATCTCTTCATTCAAACTGCTACAAAGTCGATCAAATAGGGGGGTATGGAGTAGGGCACTATGAGAAGATGATCGTCAATTTGTAGCTTCTAGCCTGACCTTTAAGCCTTACATGAGAAGAAAGTTGATAGTCAATTAGAAATTCTGAAAGTTGATCGTCGATTAGAAATTATGAAAACTGTAATTCTTGTAAGCTCAGCAATGAAGGAAGAGATAATGTCCAACAACCCACACAAACTTCATCAATATTATTCCTCTTCTTGCCAACACGCCTCTCATTTGGTTTTTGCTTTTTTGGCGAGAGGGTTTCCTTGGCATATTCTTCTTGTGTTACTTATGGGTTTCGCCGATAAGATGTTTCCACCTTTCATCAATTTAAAAAACAGGAACGTAAAGGTCGAAATTGGGTCTCGTTGTGAAGATTCAAAACGTTAAATGCCTGATCATTTATGAATGGGAATGTTACATGGTACTATGGTAGTATCGTTATCCTGAAATTTATGCTAGGGGTCTAGAAACATGGTTTTTATTCTCTACAATGGTAGACAATGGAAGAATGTGATTATGCAAGAGAGGATGGACTTGAGGGAATGTTATGTTCAGTGGCATAATGGAAGGTCCATGTACACAATTTTGTATTACCATGATTGACCTTTGGCTAGAGTGGTTGGAGTGCGAGTTAGTTTAGAATAAATAAATAAGGTTTCAGGAAAGGAAAGCAACCGAGAAGTGTCTAAATTGAAGTATACGTGGTAATTGATCAATTCGTCTGTTTTCTACAGTTGTTTTCCGTCAAAATTTATAATCCAAAATAATTTGTTTGAAAGGCAAATATTTTTTTTTGTTTTGTTTAAAGAATAGATTTGTTAATAACAGTGAGGTACTCACTAAAACAGAGAACAAACAACTAATTTTGCAAAGAATTCTTTACACATGTAAGACTACAGAAATATCATGAAAAGAGTTGTGTGGTGCAACTTGCATTAGGTCGCACAAGAAAGTTGGACAAAGAAGTGTTGAATTTGACAAATGACCTGTACAATGTGTAAACATCATATATGCAAATCAGTTGCATATGTGTAGCAAGTTTGTCACAGGTCTCGTTGCAATCAAAACCATTTGTCGAACTGGTTGAGCAAATTGAAATGCCGAACTCAAGCATGACAACTCATGACAATAATCTGACTCTGATCCTTGATCTGATCCAATCCATCCATCCAAGGAGTTCAAATTTTATTGGTAAAATGTTATCAGATTGGCAGCGGATCAGGATACCTATTGTTCTAAACTTTATGAGAGCAGTTCGGGTGGTATTCAACCCCATTGTCTCTCATCATGGGTGTATTAGATGGTGGGAAAATATAAATCCAAGTTTCAATCTCAAGTCTCTCTTGAGGTAAATAATGGCGAGAGTGTGTGTTTTGTGGAGACAACTTGGCTAGCTGAAAAGCTGTTGCAGCGGATTGTATTTTTTCTTGGGGAAATTTCTTTTGCATCAGTACGCTAACGAGTGTACAGATCCTATCATTCTGAGTTCTGAAAATCCAACCAAATCATCCTAGATTTTCCTTTATTTAAACTTCATAATTTTCACATTTTTGCAAGTGTGGAGTGTGGTACTTGTCAAATCTATTTTGATTCTTGACGAGTGTTCAACTCATACTGATGTCACTTCATCAAGTGAATTTCTAGTTGCTTTTATATTTTGCTTACACATTTCTTATTATTTTCCTTATGAAATAAACACGAACAGCTAATGCTTGCATGTTTTATTATCTTTCTGAATTCGCAGCCTTCTGTTAGAAAGCAGCATAATTCTGGTTACAAACACAAGGTATACATTTGGAAGTGGTGATCTTATTGGACTTTTTTATTTAACCTCTCTTATGCTGTTACTGCTTGGCTGACCTGAAGTTTCCTTTTAGGCGAACGTGCGTACTTATTATCAGCAGTTTGAGGAGCAGCAAACTCAGAGTTTGATTGATCAGAGAATCAAGGAGCACCTTGGGCAAACTGCAGCTTTCCAACAAGTCGGTGCAGCTTACAATCAGCATCTTGCTTCTATGCCGCGGCCTCGCATTCCTATGCTACCAATGCCTGTTATGCCAGTGATGGGAGCCTCTCAAGGCCTTATGAATTCACCATTGGTCCCAGGGATCAGGCCACCAGTATTACCAAGGCCTGTTGGCCCCCCAGGTGAACATATATTTATATGATTTTTGTTTGTCCGTTTGCTTTCTTTCCTTGTGGTATATTTATTCTTTACTTTTCCTCGTGTAGCCTAGTATTGTGGGACTTTGGATAAATCTAAGCCATGCACCTTGTGGTCTGTAGGTAAATTTTTATTTTATGTTATTCACTATAATGTTTAGATGCTAGAAATCCTTGGCTGATTTACATTTTTATTACACTAAAAAAAATAAAAGCAAACTTCTTATCTCGTGTATTGTATCTTTTAAGATAGTTGAGGACTAAATGAGAAGCTCAAAGGTGATTAGAAAATAAAACGATGGTAACTTGTGCCATTAAGGCTTAAGCTTATCAGCTGTTTAAGAACTTTATGTCATGGCATATGTTTGAAATAATTGTGTTTTGAGGACATACCTGCAATTGCAAATGAAATCAATTACTGAATATATGTGATCGTCTTACGTACTAACAAAAACGCCATACTGCAAAAGAAATCCATTGATATTTTCAATAGCGGTAGACAACATTATGACATCCTTAATACTGGATCCCCTCATATATGCCAGATCTGAAAAGATGAAAAAAAACACTATTATTTATGCTAGCATGTGCTGTACTTTAGTTACTTCCTCTGACTGATTTGCAAGTCAAGAACTAACCTCGGGCAGATTAGACTAACCATCTAAGGCAGACGAGACTAAGGACCTGAAGTTTCAAATCTCAGTTGCGTATTTTTGTACTGTAAGACAAATGTTTTTCCAGCCTAAAAACATTTTTAGCGTATACTATGGGTATGGAGTCAAAAGTGATATTAAATGTTCTTTCATTTCTTCTGTTCTTGTTTCTTGCGCATGTTATATTTTGTAAGTTTTTTATGGTTATAAAATGCATTCTTTCCTGGTTTATAACTAAATATAAATATGTGGTTTCGTATTGGCATTTGCAGGTGGTTATGCCGGTCCGCCAATGCAGTCAATGGCACCACCTGGTGCCCCTTCCATGCCCATGCAATTCAATGGTCTGCCAAGGCCGCCTACTATTAACGCCCCAACATCAGCACCAGGAAGCACTCCATCTTCGAATGGTACTCCAACTATGAGTGCACCTCCTATGTATCAACCAAACTCAGCTGCACCCACATCTGGAGGATACGACAGTTATAACATTAATGCTTCCTCAGGATTTCAGATGCCAGCTTCAGGAGGTAGTGCTGCTCCACCTTCCAATGCTGGTTCACAGGACGAATTTCCTTATGGTCAAGCTTCTGAGACTGCTCACTAGTGTGGTCCAAGAAGTAAGTTAATTTGAACTTAGTACTTTTACCTTGTCTATATCTGTGCTGGATTTGTCATGTTTTACTGTTGCATGTCTATAAAATAGAAGATTGGGAGTCCCATCTGTTTTTTTTTGGGTTTGGTTGCATGCACAAATTATAAGCAAAGCCCTTCTTTATATTCAAACACGAGCTGGGTTCTTGATGTGAAAAATAGTGATTTCCTTCCTGTGAGAAGTTGAGCTTCTCATGGAATGAGAATATAGGTGTCAAGGCATGCACATTCTTGCCTCTTTAAAATTGTGCAATCAAAAGAAGTAAGATCTGACAGAGAACTTATTTAGTTGTTAGCAGAAGCGTTTCTTAAATACCAATTGGCCGAGTATTATTTGGCAAGAGGAGGCAAGAATGGTTAGGTTTTATCTAGTGGTTGGAGGAATGTTGATAGATCCCAGTAAAGCCTACCCCAGATGGCTTATATTTATAAAATGAGGCCCTCGGTAATGAGACATAAATAGTGCTTTATTTTTTAAAAATTAAAAACTCTATCGAATAAACCTAAATTAAGACTATTAAATGCTAAACAAAGCAACATCGACTATAGTACACTATAACATCAAAAAGAAAAAGAGAGAGATGAATGGTATATTTGTATCAATATCTAGACTTTCTTTTATGTTTTATATAGCCCTAGATTAGTATTTGAATTGTGAATCGTGGTGTGTTTCAGAAATTATCAGTTTGTGACCTTTTTTTTGTTGCAGATGTACTCAGTGCTCGTAATGGTAACATATGCTCGGGGTTTTGGTGCTTTTATTAGATGATGATGATTGTTATTTAGACTGAGAAGTTTGGCAGTAGGAATGGTATTGATGTATAACATACACAATTTGGTGTCTGAAGAGATGAATCCTTGGACTTGTAGACCGTTTTGTTGTTGAGAATCATGATAATGAGGTGCACTGGTGCATTTTCAGAATAGTTATTAGAAGCAAGAGCATTATGTATTTTCTTCGACTCCCTTGTTTTTGGACGAAAAAAAGTATTCATATGGATATCTTAAAAGGGGGCTGCAAATGCACCACATTTCATGAACCGTTATTTGATGCTATAATAAAGTGTGAATACTGTAAATTTTGCAAAAAATCATACAACCATGCTCAGTTGTTTCTTTGGAAGGCTTAAAAGGCATCATACTGACCACTTTAAATTTGCTTGCATTACTCATGTAACATCGATTCTGTGATTGTTTTGTAACAAGGGAGAAGATAAACTGGTTCAGCTAGACTATGAGTATAAGGCTGTCAAGTGTTTCGAGAGAGTAAATGACACTGTTAAAAGATTATCGCAATCTAGTAGGGTGGTTCCATAGCATTGTACTTGTTATACTTGGCCCTCTGTAGTAATTAAATTTGTGCGAGCATGGCAATAGCGTTCCATAACCTTTACCATTTCAATATAAATATGGTAGAGATGGCAATGGGGCAGGCATCGGTAGCATTGGATGCATTGTGCATACGCCCAACACAATCCAAACCCGATGCCACTACCTTCACTAAACAGCGATACACCGATTTGGTAGTTCCTTTCTCATGTCTCTCCGCGTTTGCCTCTTTGTTCTTTATCTTGGTAGTGTAGCTCAGGCAGAAAGTGCCCAACAGCAGCAAAATCAATGTCAATGTCAACTTGATAGACTTGATGCTGTTCATCCCAAATACAAAATTGAGTCGGAGGGCGGCATTACTGAAAACTGGGATGACAATGATCAGCAGTTTCAGTGCGCTGGTGTTGCTGCAACTCGCCATACCATCCAACCAAGAGGCCTACTTCTGCTTCACTACACCCATGAACCTCAGATTTCCTACACAGTCTATGGTACTTGCATCAGTTTCTTCCTCCTTTTTTTTTCCCATCATTTCATCTCATTGTTGATTCAACTTTGACATACGGTGTGCATATCTTTCAGGTAGAGGTATCTTTCAGGGATTGTTGTTCCTGGTTGCCCAGAAACTTATGAGGTTCCGCAGTCCCAGAGTGGTGGTGAAAGCCGAAGCCAGAGATATATCCAGGGAGATCGGCACCAGAAGATCAAGGACCTCCGCAGGGGAGATGTCGTAGCAACACCCCCAAGGAGTTGCTCATTGGTTCTATAATGATGGTGAGAAACCACTGGTCATCATCACCATTGCCAACAAAAACAGCCGAGAGAACCAGCTCAATCAAAACCGCAGAGTAAGAAACACTGAAAACCTTCAAATGTGTCGACCCATCTTTAGTTAAAACCGCTTCCAGTTGGTAAGCTGTTTTCATTCAATACGATTCATAACTTGCGATGAATGTCAGGAATTCTACGTTGCTGGCAACCCTCAACAAGAACAACAAGGCAGGCAAGGTGAACAAGAACAAGAGGGCTTCCCCAGCTACAACAACATTTTCCAAGGTTTTGATGACCAGGTTCTTGCTCAGGTTTTCGGCGTCTAAATAGAGACAGTGAGGAAGCTGAAGAGTCAAAATGACAGGAGAGGGAACATTGTCCGGGTAGAACATGGACTTCAGATCGTTAGGCCACCAAGGAGTGAACAAGAAGAACAAGAACAGCTAAGACGACAAGGACGACATCAGCAAGTGAGGGGGGGCAATGGCATTGAGGAGACATTTTGCACCATGAGGTACAGGGAGAACATCGGAGAACCCATAAGACCTGATGTGTACACCCCACAAGGTGGTCGCCTCAGTAGCATCAACAGCCTAACCCTTCCCATTCTCAAGTACTAACAGTTGAGCGCTGAGATGGGAGTTCTCTACAGGGTAAGTAGAACTAATTCACAAATAATCTAATCCAAGAATAGACTAGTTGTTCCGTGTCTTTGATCGATCCTTTTTAAATGTCCTTTTTATAGGATTGCATGCAGAACGCTCTCATGGCACCTTACTGGAACATGAATGCCAACAGTGTGATATATGTGACCGGGGGGGGGGGGGGGGGGGGGATCGTTGGAACCTCTCAGAGACCTGTCAGAACTTTGTAGTGCTGAAACAGGCAGGAAGAAATGGGTTCGAGTGGGTTGCTTTCAAGACCAACGACAATGCCATGACCACCCCAGTTGTTGGAAAGACTTCCGGTCTCGCAGCACTTCCTCTGGATGTGTTGGTCAATGCTTACCAAGGCTTATCTAGAGAGAAGGCATTTAACTTGAAGATCTTCTCTCCATACTCCCAAGCACAAGAAGGCAGAGAGTCCACTTGAAAACTGCTTTTAGATTGCACTATGTAGAGATACCGCTGCCTGGTTAGCTTGTATCTGCGAGAGTCACCACCTATCTGTAATAAGTGGTATTTTGTCTTTGCTGCCTGTGACTGAGCATAAAACAAGCTAGTGTTTCATAGCAATCTGTGTGGTCTCCAAAGGATTATTTATTATCACCGATCTAACTAAAAACAACATGAACAAACACAGCACAAGCATGCACACACGAACACCATTGGTTCACTTGGTTGGACAATCTGCCTATCTTCATAGATGGAGAACTTCCATTATCATTTGCAATGAGATGGTAGTAAATCAGACAACTTGGCAAGCACAAAAAGAAGAGAAATTGCAAACAGAGAAACTTGCCATGAAATAGAGAGGAGTCCTTCACATAGATTGGCTTTGGTTCATTGAAATATATTTCCCTTGAAAATAGGTTCCTCCACTTAAAGTTTTCAATGGAGAACAATCATATCTCCAAAAAACACCCTACTAAGGTCAGTACATTGAGAAAGATGAGCTTCAAACTATTCTTTTGCATTGTAGAACAGATAGCGATCAATTACCCCTTGACTAGCGATCAATGTCTATTGATTGTCAATTTTTTAAAGCAGATTACCAAAATGGCCCTCAAAAATCAAAGGCTAAGATTGAATATTTTATATCTCGAAGATCTCATCGCGAGAAAAATTCTAAGGTCCAACTGAACTCGTAATCGTATCACTAGGAAAATTCAACAGTTCTTCACTTCCTCCTTCCTCCCCTTCTTCATTCCTCATCTGTTTCACAGCCCCTATAATAAAATTAGGGTTTCATTCCTCCACTTCCTCCTTCTTCCTTCTCCTCCCTCCTCTTTCCTCCTTCCCCCTTCCTCCTATTCCATCTTCCTTCCTCCCCCTTCATCATCTTAGGTCTATTTTGTTTCAGGGGACAAAATTAAATTCAAAATTATTTCAGAGGGCAAAAATAAATTAAAATTTATTCAGACGTCAGATTCCTTGAGATGTGTGTGCAAATAAATACGAGTCGTCATATTTTTCTTGAGATACGTGCTAGATCGTTAGATTTTTCCTTCAGATGCGTACACGGATAAACCTGATCTGCCAGATTTCCTCGAGATGTGTGTACGAATAAATCGAATATGCAGATTTCCTCGAGATGTCTGCTAAGACGTCAAAATTTGTCAAGATGTGTGCCGAGGTGCTAGATTTCCTCAAGATGCGCACTGAAACATCCAATTTTCTCGATATGCGTGCATAATTAAATTTAGACCGTTAGATTTTCCTCGAAATTAGTAGTTTAAGATGAAAATTATGAAATACTTTTTTAAAAATCAACCGTTGAATTTTTCTCGTGATACGATTTTAGTTGGGCCTTAGGATTTTTCTCGAGATGAGATGTTCGAGATACGAAAGATTCAATCTCAACATTTGATTTCTTAGGGCATTTTGGTATTTTGCCTTGAAAATTGACAGTCAGTGAACGTTAACCGCTAGTCAAAGGAGTAATTGTAATAGTGATTAATGATGAATCTACTTATTAATTACCTATGTATAATAGGGGCAAAGTGAAAATTATCCTAAAAAATGTTCTGTTTTAATTTATTTTAATGATATCAGCTCAGCAATAGACTTGAGGTGGTCGATGGAATTACAAGTCCAGGATTCGAATCCTGAAATCAGCATTTGAAGTGAAAGGAGTTGAGGGATTACAAAAATTTTAAATTATATAATAAATAAACTCAGCAAAAGTTAATGCGAGACCGGTCATCTTTTGTATTATGAGCATTATGACTACCACAGCAAAAGGAACCTTTCTTATTGACGAGGAAAGGGGCGAGGAAACCAGCGAGGGGGATGGGTTTTACCACTAACCTCTCTCGAGATTTGTGCCCTTCACATCTCGAAAATGCAGGTGCGCATCTCAAGGGGGATGAGCGGTCACACTCTCCCCCTCGCTGGTTTCCTCGCCATTTAGAATTTCTACAGCAAAAGTTAACGATGTCAAAAGAAAGAATAAAAGTTTCTATCATGCACAGATTAGATCAGTGTGCATTGATGTGCTCAAGTAAACGAATTAGTCAGTCTGAGTGAAGATTACTTATGGTAATTAATACGGAATTGCTTAAAACTTCTGAAATTTTAGCTACAAGTAGTATTAAGATGGACAAGCCCAATTGAGGCATACGAACACTGAAAATACTAGAAAACCGGGTTTTTGCAACCAGGGTAACTTGGCCTGATCTTCAAGTTTCAACTTCGACGCGGAAAAGAGAAGTGAAATTGAAGATGGTATTTTGATTCTAGGTTTACCTGCATAAGATTCTTAGGTCCCTGCATACATCATTCATGTCCAATATGTTGTGCAAAGCATGAATGCTCAACTCTCATGTGAATCAAACACCCTGCATAGACACTAATTTTCTTGGAATTGAACTCTTTGCAAGCAACCAAATCTATCCTCAATCACATTGAGGAAACTTATTCTCTGGAAATAATATGATCATATTCTTCTTCAATGACAAGTTTTCCCAAGACAACGTCAATGTACAAACTTCAGCTCTATGAACATACAAGTATAAACGATAATCTGCAAGAATGTTTAGTTACCGGCAACAGAGAAGATAAAAGATAAGTATGTCAAGGCATTTGAATCACAGATTAGTGAATAACAAAGAAGTTATCTCAAATAGAAATGCAAGAACCACATGAATATGAAACATCTATCTCCGACAACTGAATAGGAAGCTGAAATATACAAGAATCTCATTTGAAGTCACAGATTATAATGGTCTGGATGATTAAAACTTGAACTTTTATGAAACAACTAATGAATTTACATCAGTGAGAGAATGGCTTGAATATCTCATAGAATTCATACAAGGATGAATCTACCATATCCTTTGTACTCTAAGAAATGACAGCATTCTAGGATGTAGCAGGAAAGTAAGCGTTATTAAAACGTCAAAGGACTTGGGTGGATAAAAGTTGTTTCAAATGAAGCAGATGTTCCTCATTTGAAATGCGAAGGGAGAGACGGAGATTTGTTAAGAGGGACTCCTGCTCCCAACTTAAAGGACCAGAGGCATAGAAAGCCTGCAGAGTCCTTTTGTATGCATGTAGTTCTAGTGAATGGACATTGGCTTCAATTTCCTCGTCAACATAAGAGGATGATTGCTTTTCCCAAGAAATGGATGGACAAAATGACTCGGCATCATCATAATGATGACCATCTACCTCCCTAGATGATTTCCGTGAATTTTGAGCAACACATTCCTGGAAGTCATTACTACCACAACTAGCAACAGAGCACGCGTTACTCTCTTCACTAATGAGTACGGGAACGGAAAGTGGGCACGAAGAATGACCATTAGTATTCTCTTTTTGAACATTCATTTTAGAAGATTCAAATGTGGATCTCTCAACTATATCCACTTTCTGTGAGGAAACGACATTCACCTGTTTTGATAGCGGAAGCGTTCTCATGGGCAATCGATCACAACCTTCCACGTTCATAGTTGCTTTCCTTTTCCTATATCCAAACTCCACAACCACGTCATCAAGTAAAGCACTAGAGTGATTGTCACGGTTTCTTTTCATGGTTCTCTCATGGGCACCTGTTTTGTGGCGTTCCTGCCCATCTTCCTCTGAGTCACGAGTTGCTTTGAGACTAACTGGTTGTGGACCGCCATTGTCCAAGCTTTGAGAGTAACTTGAAATATTGTGCTTAGTTCTATGTTGACTTTCTTCAACACCCCCAACCTGCATGTAGATGTATGTACCAGATAGTTAAAAAATTGAAACAAGAATGCAGGAGGATTCAGTAGAAAATACAGAAGCAGCATATAACTAAACATTGAACTGAAAAATAAAATAGAGAACGAGTTTTCATTGCCATTAGATCATCAATGATTGCAATTAAATCAGCAAAATTTGATCAGAAGGTCTAAGAAAGAAACATTAACAAAAATTCGAAAACAACAGATTTTCAAATCCACATGAAAAGTACATGAAAGACTGCATTTTGCTCACTTAATGGCATGTTGCAGACTTGCAGTACCCAGAAACATTCGTAACCACTAGAAGTTGCGAGGAGTTTGAGTAAACATTGCACTTCACGGGATTGTGAATTCAAAGTTAAAGTCATAAGCTTATAGCATAAGCATGACAACACACAAGATGTTTGATGCACTTCAAGTCACAGCTCCAGTTGAAAGGATTGAAGACACAGATAATCATATCAAGCATTAATAAACTCACTACTTCCATCCATAGTCTACTGATAATAAGTTAGCACTTAGCAGAGATATGGGCCTAATTGCCATGAAAATATAGAGCGAAAACCTTTCTCAGAATAAAATGGAGGAATGAGAATCAAAATTAAATAAATTAGTAAAGATCTTGTTTTGAGGAAAGGTTCCCTGAAGCTCCAATCAACTTCGCCCAGTATAAAGTTAATACCGCTAGTAGGTAGAACTTCCGATCTCTGAACCCTGATGAGAATGGATAACATAACATAACATGAATTGCCAATATTAATGCAAAAGTGTGAATTCAAATTGGTATCGCATTTCCTCACTAGTGTTTCAGTCCCTGATAACTTGACTATTGTTTTGGGACTCCAACTAGTGATGCTTTATGTAATATGATGAAATTTACTCGTCATGACTAACAAATGACTAAGTTCCTCATTCCTTGTACTTTTTCACAATTAATTTTTACCATGCAATAGTTCCCAATCCAAGCACCCAAAATATAAATGCAATATTGGACAAGCTTAAGAAATGAACAAAGAAAACTTGAAGATCACAACAAACGATACAAGCAATAAAGTAAACGTAAGAATAAATTATTGCAAGAAAGCACAATGATATATACAACTGGTTACCTCTCCAATCATGACCCAATTGTTGTTCTTCCAAGCTTGACGAACCCTTAGATATGATTGGTGAAATTCTTTAAGCTGGATGGAACCAAAGAGTTTAATTACAAAATTGCTATCCTTCAGCACTTTCACAATCTTCCCAACCCTCCAACAATGAAGATGGAACACCTCAGCTATATCACCAAGCACCCATCTTTTTTCGTCCTTCACGAGTGGTGGTCGAGGTCTAACGTATTCCTGATGCACTTTTTCTTCTACTTGCTCTCGTTCAAGATTAAAAAACAGATCATACCTCACAATGCATTGATCCCCATCTACTGAAATTATTTTACCTGGAAACCAAGAATCACATTGCTGATCCTTTGTTCTTCTCAAGAACTCAACTTTATTCTCTCTTTTGAACTTCATGATTGGACAGTCTTCCCAGCTCGACTTTGATTCACCTAATACAAGTAAACAGAAAAGGAAACCCCATATCAGAAATCATCCTATTCAGACATTCAATGCAAAGAAAGGAAGACTATTTATATACCAAAAATACCTAAACAATCCCCAGTTGTTCAGCAGATTTTGTTGAAAAGTTGAGAACACTTTAACAAACTATGATCTTTCATGTTCTATGCTTCCCACTACAAGTTAGGGACAAACAGAAGCAGCTCATCTACATCATCAAATATCATCAAAGATGAATTCAAATTACTTGTAATACAAACTTTCCTCAAAGACCCAGATTCAAAAATCCCAAATTTAATCAGATTTAGCAGACAAAAAGTGAATCAAGATACCTATAAAATCTCAAAAATTCAAGCCACCAAACCCTCAACTACAAGGCTCTTCACCAAACCAAGAGAAGAACCCCATCTATTAGTTTAATCTGAAAAACATTAAAGTACTCACTGCTAACACCAACACATATACTAAATTCAAACTCATTCAATCAACATTTTATCATCAAGAACATCAACCCATTGTGGAAAATTTCCTATAAAAAAAATCCCATACATGGATTTGGTCTAAAAATAAAGATAACCCATTTAACAAATTAGGACTAAAATCAAGAAAAAAAAGACATAATGAGCACTAAAAATAGAGAAAAAAAATTTTATATTGAGCAGAAAAAAAAAAAATCAAAGAAAGAAAGAAAAGCAAATGAAGTGACCTGGGTTTGATCCAGAGAGTGGTGTGGTGGAGTGACTGTTGCAAACGGATTCAACGCTGCCTTGTTATGTTCATGTCCACAATCATGTTTTAGGAGAGAAAATGGTGAGCTGTTATTTTCCTTGATTAGCTTTTTAGGAGAAGTAACTTCTTAAACCGGTTTTTAAGTTGGGATTATCACACAATTAGCTCTCTGTTTCACCATCAGATCAGATTTACTTAAATGCCCACTTCTAAGGAGTTCTAATATAGGTAATGTTGATGATGATGATGGTTTTGAAATGTTAAGAGGTATGTGTGGGGGAGGTGGTGGCAGTGAGTGATTGGTGGGGTGAGAATAGCATGGGATGATCGACATGGCTAAGGTGAAGTTTTTGTGTTTTCTTGTCTTTAGGTCACAGGACAAAGGAGAGGGAGTCGGTTTCATCGCAAAAGCATGATTTTCATTTCGACAAGAAATACAATTAAACCTCTATAAATTAACAATAATTCTAGGCTGTCAGGGTTACCAGTCATTTTGAGGTCACGGTTGGGCTCTTTTACATTTTTACCCCTTATATAAATGATGTTTGTGGTTGTGTTTTAAATAGAATGGATAAAAGATCCCAACCCTGATAAAAAAATGGCTGATAACCCTGACTGCCTATACTTACTCATAAACTAATATCCTTGAGACCAAGGAAAATTTATTAATTTAACGAATATTACTGAATTGATAAACTAATAACTTATGAATTTTAAAAACTAACAAATTTATATATTGTTTAACCAAGTAATTTCATGAATCTACATTTTTCTTTTTTCTAAAATACTACAATAAATCATTTTATAAACATTTGATCAAGTAAAACCCACATCAAACCTTAAAGTCAGAAATGAGATGTAAGCTACATCAATTTCAAGAAGAAACAAATAATGATTGAGTCATATGTTAAAAAGGTGTCGTAGTTGAATATTTAAACACTATGTATCATAAAATTATTTATTTATTTATTTATTATGAGGGATGAATTTTTTATAATATATTATCTTATAAATTTAGCAAATAAATGAGCATTTTTCACATAGTTGTGACTGCTTGTTGCGAGAGTTTAGACATCTTTAGGAGGGTACCTTTTCATGTTTTAGAATGTGTTCCAAGTTAGCTTCAGAACAACTTTGCAATGATTATAACTGAAAGGATTCAAGTGCAAAGTTTGCAAGATTCAAAAACATCTCATTGGCAATCTGCAATCATATATGTTTTCAGCATTTCAAATTGAGTAAAGCTAATAACCTACAGTTCAAATTCAAAATTCAACAAAGCTAAAATCTTTAGACTCTAGACAAGTGCCTCTAAAGTTCCATTTTCAACAGTACATTGAACCGAAAACCTCTCAACTACGAATCTATCTTGTCACTAGGTTGGGGATCAAGCCAGGCCCACTGATCTTACTTCAAATTTGATTGATCTAGAGCAGTTGTAGTGTGATTGAACAGAGGAAGAACACAATGGGCATATACACTCATAAAACATGGCTTCAAGAGGAAGAAAGTTCTTTCGCAACTATTGGGGATTGGTTCATTGGGAGTATCTGCAGTGATTCTTGGGCATTATCGTATGCATTTTATAGACAGCAACAATATCCACAGTTCAGTGATATTTCCACAAATGGTGCTCTAAGCTCCAACTCCATGCCTTCACACACATCTCTATCATCTGGTGATCTTGATACTGGCAGGAGCATTGCGTTATTGGTGTCACTAAGGAGGCTTGATTATTGGGTCACTGTTCCCACCACCTGAATGTCCTAGTACAGGTACATTAGCATTGTTTGTAATTTGATTCGATACTCTGCAAGCTGTAAGGCGTGAATGACGGTTTGAGGAACTTGCTTGGTTTCGTTTTGGTATCCTTTCGAGACAACAATACTAATCTGAACCTGAGAAAGTGATTCTGGGTTGCAACTATAGTGGACTGGTTAACTGGCTGTGGTACCTGGTTGAGATTTTTCTGAGGATGCTCTACAGGCCCTTTATTATTCTGTGCAGATTGGCTGGTAGAACCATCCACCTGAGTCGACATGCAATGCAAAATTTAGAGCAAATAATGTATGAGATGATCCATATATCATGAAAATAGAGGGAAAATAACACAAGTTTTACCTGATCACAACCGTGCCAGCAGTAGCCAGATTTATTGCAAGCTCCCAGCCCTCGTACAGAACAGAAAATTGAATCCGGATGATTTTTGGCATTGAACCGATGTCGTACAGATTTGCCTTTCTGCTCCAGTGACTTTCCCATCAATCTGTTCGTAAAATCATTCTACACAAAACATTTGATGCATAAACTTTAGTATTTTTTTCTCATTGGAAAATTAAAAGAAGAATGGAACTCATGGAATAGCATTACAATAAAATTCTCGCTATCTTAGAATGTGAACGCGGTAAGGAAGTGAACACTGGTGCGATGAATCTCTAAAAAAGGAGTGTGATGACGATACAGAAGTTGATGAATATACATATACGTATGTATGTATTCTTTCTATTAATTTGTCTGTACAATATTTTGTATTTGATCCATAATCTGTTTAGAACAGTGAAATAATTTAAAACAGGAGGTCCATAACCACAAATCAAATCATTCAATTGTTACTGAAGATTCAGAAGTTCCAAGTTGCAACATCTATGACAGTATTCATCAAGTGTTGCACCCAACCCAGACAAGCAGACCATACCAGATCATTGTACTATCTAGATACTGTCCTCGGCCTACTCAAAATGGTAAAATGAAAAACCAAATTTGGGGCAAAGGTAGCCAACATAATGAAAAACTTCTCTTGGGAATCAAAACTCAAAAGTAAACGGCTCAGTAAGGTGGAAGGATCAGCAAAGCAATCGTCCTTTCACAAATCTGACATTGGTATAATTGATCCAGGCTTTAATTGAATGTGTTTTGTGACACTTTTCCATTGGCAACGAGATAAATCACTAGGAAATATGTAAAAAAAATGTTCTTTTGGTAACTCGTCAAAATCGATTTTGCTTACCTCATTATACAGCTGGGCCAAGTTAAGTGATCAGTTTGTCATCACTGACAACTGCTGATATTTCTTTTGGATCTGCATGAATAGGTTTACATTAGTATCATAGCAATGGAACTGACAAGTGGATGAACATTTTGAAGGATCATACACTAGAATTAGAAATTACATTTGTTATATAAAGAAAATGTTACATTTTGGCGATCATTGAATGAAATTTGGATTATCTTTAGCTAATCCAATTGCATAACCGCAGTCTGTTAAACCATCGTGCTACACAGATCAAACAATCAAGAAGAAAATATGACTTTTCATGTTACCAGTAAATAATCCATTGAAGAATCCACAAAAACATGACAATATAACAATCCATCAACAACAAAAAGCAAAAGAATAGATGAGAAATCAGGATATAAAAAATCACGCATCAAACCAAATTTATACACAGTATTTAAATAAATAGGAAAAAAATAAAATAAAGAGGGGCATTCCGAGAATCGAACTCGGGACCTCTCGCACCCAAAGCGAGAATCATACCACTAGACCAAATGCCCTGATATGGGCTATTACTGTCATGAATCACACTGAAACCTAATAAGTATAGACACAAAGATTGTATAATAATGAAACTCTCAAAAAATTCCATTTAGACAAGAAAAGTAGAACACGGATCACTTGAGATTAAAATGACCATATTCATTATTCTATTTATTTTGTAACTATACATTAGTACAATTATTCCTTTAGGAAGGTCTCTCTCTAGCTCTCCTCCCCTTTTTTTTTTTTTTCACGAGGGTTTCTTCAACTTTTTCTTCGAAGCCCAACTTAACTCAAGAAATGCTTTTGTGCGTTACACTTGATCAAAGAGGTTGAAACTCTCTTAGAACTGTTTGTATGCATTTATTTTACAACTCGATGCGTGGTTCAAAAGAAAATTTGCTGAAATGATCAAAAGTAATATCGAAAACGGGAGAAGAGGATGAGAAAATGTACATTTGTGATTTTTCATCATGGTACGACTGTAAGCTTATTAGTTCATAATAGGAAAATATCCCTACTTCATCCCTAACATATTTTATTTATTTATTTATTCATTTATTTCATTGATCAAGAAAACAAGATTTCATTAAAAAAAAATAAAAGCTTACAATATGATTTTCCCAATTTTAAGACACATAAGGTCGAAGATAAGTTCATCTTCAACCTCAAATTCTAGATTGGCTGGATGCATCATTTATCTATGCAGTCCATCAAATGCCATTAAAAGCATACTTAACCTCTGATAAAAAGCAAAATTGGCTGAGAGATGTACCGCAAGCAAGGTGGATGATTAATTAGTTTGCCAGATTTTTGAAAATAACTTATTTTGGACTTTGCTAATATTTTTTGCAACTTAGGACAACATAGATTTAGTATATAACATACTAACCTGGCGGCCTTCAAAGTCTAATCTCCTACCAGCATGACAAATCAAGCTTTTACATATGAATCTAAACCACAAAAACCTGCAGAAGTAAGAAGTGTACCAGTGTTACAAACTAAAGGCTGACAAAATCAGAGTATCATTGGTTAAGAATAAAGAGAAGCCATAGCAGTTACTTACATTGGAGCTAACTAAGAGCATCTACGGTTGATGGCCAAATTATCACAATGAACAGTTAAGGCACCCAACACACTGCATTCGCTGGCCAAAAGGACATTTATCCACACCTAACAGGCTACACTCACACACTGTCTAAGAAGATAGAACTCGCCAACTACAGGAATCATAAATCTGTATAAAAAATCTCCACAGAAAATGAGATCATGCACAAAATTTAACCGGTTTACAATAATATCTTTAAAATTCATCCACCAACAGTTTTTTATTTGGAGGACAACTCCGCCAAAAATAACTGCAAAACTGTTTGACAATAGCCAAAGAATGATTGGGCACTTGCTATTTGGTTCTGGCATGACACATCAAGCCACAAAGTTTTCCAAATACAGAGATCTGTTACCCATTTCGAATGAGATCATCCTGTAGTTTACACACAACACATTTAGCTCAATCAGCAATCACTCAAACCATCAAACAAAACCCCAAACGTAACAAGTAGAGAAAAGCAGAATTGAAATGAGGAAGGGAGGCTCAGATTCGCTTTTTTTCAGGAAAAAAAAAAAAGAGAACCCAACCACCACCGTGAGACAATGGTTGCCTACAATAAAAGGTTTGAGGAACAAAGGAACCCTCAAGAAGGCGAGAACCCTCCTTACATAGACAATCAAAACTGCCTCTATGTAAAATCCAAGAGAACAGAAAAGATTTGCCACCCATGGCTGAAAAAAATTTGCCTAGACAAGAAACTTATACCCCATCTCAAACTCAAAGATCATCACAGCCTACAATACGTTATGATTCCTTCCTCAAATCTTGATTGGGAATATGGAATTCTTAACTACCAATCTGAAACCAAAGTTTTTATTTACTCAAATAACGATCCAGAGCACAAGACAACATAAAAATGACGACTTCAAGATTTCAATAGTCTGAAACTACAACACCAACTGTATGTATCTATAGCCAATCTCTGTGTCGATTTCTTTCTGCCCACACAACTTTGAGCAGAGGCAGGATTACCAATCTATGAACATCCAAGTGATTGAATATATTTGCTGAGAACAAAACAACGAAAAGAAATCAATATAATATATATAACATAAATAAATTAATAAATAAACTGAAATCAACTCAAAAAATTATCCTGAACAAGTTTTACTATTGTGCTTCATAAATTGAAACAAAAAGAATGGGAATTATGGGGAGGCTCAGATTCGCCTTTATTCAAACAAAGGAAAGCACCCCACCACCACAATTGAAGAGAGACATTGGTTGCCCATGACAAAGGAGCCAAAGGAAACCCCAACCACCCTCCCTCATATAGACCTTCCAAGCTACCTCCAAGTAATAGTGATGGAGAAATCAAACCTTGGGTCTGAAGACCAAAGTCACATTTTCATCATCATAGCCTTCACAAAGGGACTTACCCCAAGAGAGGAGAAAAAACTTCCCACCCATGGCTGCATCACCTCTGCCTTGCCAAGAAATGTGGTGAATCCCCTCCTCCTGAGGTTGAAAATAAATAAATAAATAAATAGGAATTGGCACAGGAGGATGAAAAAGCATTTTTGGACACAACAAAATGAGGGAAGGAGGCTCAGATTCGCCTTTTTACAGACAAGAGTAAGGAACCCAACCACCACCTGGGTGAGACTGTGGTTATCCATGAAAAAGGGTTGAGAACCAAAGGAACTACGAAAACCATCCTTACATAGACCATCCAAACTGCCTCCTTCACCCCAAGTAATAGTGCTGGAGAAATCAAATCCTTTGTCCGGAATCAAAGTCGATATTGTTCATCACAGCCTCAAAAAGTGTTTTTTTTTTTTTTTTCACTTTAGCCATCTTACTTATCCCCAGAAAGAAGTAAATTTCCCACCCATGGCTGCATTGCATTTGCCTTGCCAAGAAATGTGGTGAAATTCCATCCTCCTTGGGGAATGCATGTTGGAAACCAAGGATTGTGATTTCGTCTTTCGAATTAATTTTGGTCTTCTAATTTTAAGAAATATTTCGTAAAAATTTCGAGAATATAACAGAAGACAAAGAGAAAACCAATGCAGGGCTGAGAGGCTCAGATTCCCGTTATTCAGACAAAAGGAAAGCACCCAACCACAATTGGAGAGAGACAACGGTTGCCCATGACAAAGGCCCATGACAAAGAGATCGAGGACCAAAGGAACCCTCCAACACTCCTTATACAGACCTTCCACGCTGCCTTTTTGCCCCAACTACAGGTAGTGGTAGAGAAATCAAACCCCAGGTCTGGGATTAAATCGACATTGTTTCATCACAGCCTCAAAACAAGGTTATTTACTTAATTTGGCTTTAGCCCCCAGGCTAAGACGCAACTTAATCCCAGAGAAGAGAGGAAAATTTTCCCACCCATGGCTGCAAACAACTTGCCTTGCCAAGAAATGTGGTGAAATACAATCCCACCTCTGATCACAGCCTACAAGAACATCAACATCATCATCATCATCATCATCATCATCCTGAGATTCAGCCCCCATGTCAGCATCGATTCGTCCCTCCCTCTCAACTCCTCTAAGCAAAATCTCTCCAAGTCTCGCAACACATTCAATTAAAAGCACCCACACAAGCAAGGCCCTAAATTTGAATGCAAATATAGATGAAAGCAAACATAAAAATGAATTAAGGATGGTCGCGATTCGGATTGCCGCTATAGGATGAATCATCCAAACATAAGAGTTGTTTATTTTTTATGGGAATGTATTGAATCATAGACTCTGAAATCAGTGCAGATAGCATTGGCAACAACCCAAACACCCACCCATCTGACTGATCTTTCCAAAGCCTCATACATAAACTAATGAGAGAAAGGGAGTTACTATGTGCACCCACAAGACAGGGAGAACAGCTATCAACTAGGCTCAGAATCTCCTTTTTTCAGACAAAGGAAAGGAACCCCACCACCACCACCATCATGGGACACACAATGGTTGTCTATGCAAAGGGGTTGAAGTCCAAAAGAAACCCCAACAACCCTTTTGACACAGACCTTCCAATCTGCCGGCATGTAGCAAAACCAGTAGTGATAATGGAGAATCAAACCCATAGTCTGGAATCAAATCAATAATGTTCATCACAGCCTATTTTAAGGAGGAGGGGTGGGTAAGGGCTGTTAGTTAGATTTTCCAAAATCATTGGCTCTTTCTCTGATATGATCAGAGTTCAGAAGGGAGGCAACAACCCTTAGAGACGCCCTTTACATTTCCCTTCTGAGTTAGCCTCATTCTTCACACGCAAAAAATCTAAAGAGCCAGGCCCCTAGTGCCAGTACAACGCCAGGGGAGCTTTATGTGCGTGTGATTGTGTTCGATTGGGGCATTATGAGCATCTCTAGGATGATGGAGGGTATTGGGCCTGGCCTGGCCTGGCCTGGCGCGGGCCTGGCTCTTTAGAATGGTTCAGAGTGTACCTTCATATACCCACATATACCCAGAGGAGAGGAGAATTTCCCACCCATGGTGCAGCAACAAGCTGCCTTGCCAAGAAATGTGGTAAATTTTAACCCTTCACTCTGAGCCTGCCAATGTAGTGAGAGATACCTCATCACAGCCTATAAGAACAAAAGCAGCAACTGATACATCAAATAAGACCATCATCACGACCACCACCTGGATGAGACAACATTGATATGAGGGAAGGAGGCTCAGATTCGCCTTTTTTCAGACAAAAGGAACCCAACCACCACCTGGGTGAGACAGTGGTTGTCTATGAAAAAAGGGTTGAGAACCAAAGGAACTCATCACACCCATCCTTACATAGACCATCCAAACTGCCTCCTTCACCCCAAGTAATAGTGGTGGAGAAATCAAATCCTTTGTCTGGAATCAAAGTCGACATTGTTCATCACAGCCTCAAAAAGGGTCCTTTTTTTTTCACTCTAGCCACCATATCCCCAAAAAGAAGTAAATTTCCCACCCATGGCTGCATTGCATTTGCCTTGCCAAGAAATGTGGTGAAATCCCATCCTCCTATGGGAACACATGTTGGAAACCAAGGATTGTGATTTCGTTTTTCGAAGTAATTTCGGTCTTCTGATTTAAAGAAATATTTCGTAAAAATTTCAAGAATGTGTCAAACATATATGAATGGAAGACAGAGAAAATGAATGAATGGTTGAGAGGCTCAGATTCGCTGTTATTCACTGTTATTCAGACAAAAGGAAGCACCCAACCACGATTGGAGAGAGACAACGGTTGCCCATGGCAAAGAGGTCGAGGACCAAGGGAACCCTCCAACACTCCTTATACAGACCTTCCATGCTGCCTTTTTGCCCCAACTACAGGTAGTGGTAGAGAAATCAAACCCTAGGTCTGGGATTAAATTGACATTGTTTCATCACAGCCTAAAAAATGGGTTATTTACTTTATTTGACTTTAGCCCCCAGGCTAAGACGCAACTTAATCCCAGAGAAGAGAGGAAATACTTCAAACCCATGGCTGCAAACAACTTGCCTTGCCAAGAAATGTGGTGAAATACAATCCCATCTCTGATCACAGCCTACAACACATTCAATTAAAAGCTCCCACACAAGCAAGGCCCCAAATTCGAGTCAAATATAGATAAATGCAAACATAAAAATGAATAAGGATTGTAGAGATTCGGATTGCCGCTATAGGATGAATCATCCAAACATAAGAGTTGTTTAGTTTTTATGGGAATGTATTGAATCATAGACTCTGAAATCAGTGCGATAGGATTGGCAACAACCCAAACACCCACCCATCTGACTGATCTTTCCAAAGCCTCATACTTAAACTAATGAGAGAAAGGGAGTTGCGATGTGCACCCACAAGTTCCACTTTCATCCCAGAGAGAATGTATGTGTGTGTGTATGTATGTATGTGGAGAGGAGGGTCAGCTATCAGCTAGGCTCAGAATCTCCTTTTTTTCAGACAAAGGGAAGGAACCCCACCACCACTACCACCACGGGACAGACAATGGTTGTCTATGCAAAGGGGTTGAAGTCCAAAAGAAACCCCAAAAACCCTTTTGACACAGTCTGCCTGCATGTACCCAAACCAGTAATTATAATGGAGAATCAAACCCATAGTCTGAAATTAAAATCAATAATGTTCATCACAGCCTATTTTAAGGAGGAGGAAGAGGATGGGTGGGTAAGGGCTGTTAGTTAAATTTTCCAAAATCATTGGCTCTTTCTCTGATATGATCAGAGTTTACAGAAGGGAGGCAACAACCCTTAGAGACACCCTTTACATTTCCCTTCTAAGTGAGCCTCATTTTTCACACAACAAAGCAAAGCAAAGAAAGAAAAGAAAAGAAAATGAACGATTCTTAAGAGCCAGGCCAGGTCCCTAGCGCCAGAGAGGCTCAGAGTGTACCTTCATATACCCAGAGGAGAGGAAAATTTTCCCACCCATGGCTGCAACAACAAGCTGCCTTGCCAAGAAATGTGGTGAAATTTAAACCTTCACTCTCAGGCTGCCAATGTTGTGAGAGATACCTCATCACAGCCTACAAGAACAGCAGCAGCAGAAGAGATCACACAACAACAACAACAACAATGACAAGAGATATATAGATAGATAGATAGATAGATAGAGAGATACAGAGCAGAGAGAGAGATAGAGAGGGAGAGGGAGAGGGAGAGGGAGAAGGGTTTGATCCCTAAACCCTCCCAAGTCCCAACAAACCTTACAACTCGAGACGAAGTAAAGGTAGAGCTTGCGCAATTACTTTCTAGCCTTTTCAGCTTCCCTTTTTTACCCCTTCTTTTTTCAAGATTTCAGGACACTTTAGACTATTCACTTTAATGAGTTATTACAATTTTTTTCTTTAGTAAACTTAAAAAACAAGTACAAAATTGTCTGGATCATGGCATGCAACTTTTAATACCTCGATGAACTTGTTATTAAAGAACCCGTAATGTGTTTTCGAGATCAAAACACGGTCGCACATCTTTTATCTCTGTTGTATTTTGTGACGATTTCGGATGTTCAACTTTGTTCCCACTACATATTTTGTGATGATACTATTGATTACTGATTTTGAACAAGTAAATGTATGCAATTTCCTTCAAGGATAAGTAAAATACAAATGAGACAACAAGCTACGAAACTAAATCCCGCAACGCATTTTGGATTCGGATGTTTACCCACTAATCTAAAAAACAAAATCCCTCCAGATTACAACTTTTCACCTTCCTTTTTTGTTTGTTGTTCTACGTCAGCATTTTCTGTATCTGCATCAACCATTTCGACATCACCCGTTCTTTTAGGTGAAGATGTGGATTCCGCAACAGTTGATGATTCCGCTTCCGTTTTTACAGGAGGAGGTGGATCTGATGTGCTTTCAGTAACCTTCAATGGTGTATCCATCTTGTTGGTAGGTTCGGGAGCAGGCTCAGCCAACTGATCCGGTTTAACATGTGATGGTTCCGGAGTGGTTGTAGTCTCATCCAAGGGGGCAAGAACCTGATTTATGCCTTCATAGACAGTTTCAAGAGGAAGAAAGTTCTTCCCGACTGTTGCAGATCTGTTCTCTGAGACTGTCTGTTCTGATTCTTGAGCATTATCGATAACAACCTTACACATCTGCCACCAACAGTACAAGGAAGGAGGAAAAAAAAAAACAGCACCAAATCAAGTTCCCATTATTCGCAAATGATCTGAATTGATTGATAATTAAAAATCTTTTTTTTTTTCATTAGTTCTTTGAACTTTCCAATCACGGTCTCACGCCTAAATGTATAAACATGCTATTTACCTTGTTATATAGCCGGGCCATTTCCAAACGGTCGGGTTTGTCATCACAAGCTGCTGCTGATACTTCCTTCGGAGCTACAAAAATAGTTTCAAATTAGTTTATGCTCATAATTAAAGAAGAGTAATTCTAGGGAGCCCGCCTTGCTGTCCGGACCCTCCCAGGCACGTGCCTGAGAGGGTGGCTTGCACGTGGATAAGAAACAACAGCAACCCAATTGCATTGTGGATAAGAACAACAAAAACCAGAAACAAGGTCTAATGAAAGGCCTTGAAGCTTTCAAAAACCAGCACAAATTCCCTACGTTTATTGACAATGCTGATGACGAGGATGACTGTGATGAAGACGACGATGATGAAGAGGATGAGTTGCGATTTATTCGAGCCAAAGCTAACCAATTGGGTCTGCTCAGACAGCAAGTAAATTCAGCCAACATGTCTAAGAAAAATGTTACTATTGGTGCTGGAGGAAACCAGAATGTTAGAGTGAACCATAATGGTGGTATGAGCAAATTGGCAAGAAAGTTGGGAACAATGGGGCTGGAGGAAATCCCAGTCAGAAAATAGGCATGAAGGGTCCAACAGTTATTGATCAAAAAAACATGGGGGCAGTGAAGATGAACAATGTCCATAATGTTGGTGAAGGAAAAAGGGGAAATGACATCAATACCATGATGGGTCTAGCAGGATTTCATGGCAATAATGGTGCAGCTAATTTTGGAGGTGGTGGTGTGGTTGGAAGTAATGGATTTGGTTTTCAAGCTCAACCAAACAATGGACTCCAACTCCAAGGATCTGGGGGGTTTGCAGCATCAGGGGGGCAGCATCAGCTTCATCAATCCCCTATGATGAGGAGGCGGCGCAGGAGAGGAGAGGTTAAGAGCTTGAGGAGGTTGCAACCCCAGATGTTTTAACCTTCATCAATCCTCCTCTCCTCTCCTCTGGAAGGTGCAATAGTTGCAAAAGAAAATGATTCACGTGCAAGCCACCCTCTCAGGCACGTGCCTGGGAGGGTCCGGACAGCAAGGCAGGCTCCCTAGAATTATTCATTAAAGAAACCTTAAAATTCCAGATTCAACAATTTGCCATGACTAATTTAAAGAACAAATGACCTTCAGTTCTGTATCTATCACTGGCAGTCACTTTTGTACTAGAACTGCCTGGACTATGTTTTGCTGGAATGGAATACTGTAGGGGGGGAAATTGCTTGCAGCTCATCCTAGAGTTACCAAGGCACAGCGGAGGGGTAAGTGAAGCACCCATCACACGAAAGGGTGCAGGCTGAGTTTTGTGTTGCATTGTGGTTTCCTGATCTCTTTCTTTTCTTAAAATGTGAATAGCAGCGTACTTTCTCAAGTGTCAGAGGTCATGTTTACCACAAAAATCAGAAGTACTGGATTTCAGTAGTAGTGTAGTTTGTTCTGGTAACTTTCTTAACCCGGTTAGTTTATTAGCTGCATTGTACTTCTTCATCAGCATCATTGGAAATTTTGAGGCATGGCATCTTTATCTGATCATAAAAATTAACATAGATAACCTAAAAGAACTTACTGATAGGCTCTACAGAGGGTAAAATCTCGTTTACTTGCACATCAGCCTCAGTGGAGGGTGAACAGTGCGAGTTTACAGCCTCCATCTTATTTTTGTGATCTCCATTTATTGTCACGTGTGGCTTGACCTCACCCTGCAATTTCCAAACAAATTTGCATGAGGCAATGAAGTGATATTGGCATATTGCGCCTCCTAAAAAACACTGATTTTAAAACATCAAATAACAAAGTTCCTAGAAAAAACATGTAAACCAACTTACAAAGTAGTCTTTCTGGTACTCTGCATTCAGCCCCTTCTCCAAAAGGAGTACTCTCTTCTTTATGAACTCGACCAGTCTTCTCAACCACTCTCTGAAACTATAGGAGTGCGCAGGATCCTGATACGATGACTGAACCTGGTTTGCAGTTGCGGTTGCAGTTGCACCACTTGCAACATCGGATCCAGCAGTCTCCTTTAACTGATCGCTGGAGGTTCCTTCAGGATTAACCGTATTTGTACCTGGATTTGTTTGAAGAACTCCGGTGGAAGTACCATTCATAAAGGGCAGATTCAGCTGCTGACAAATGACTTGTTGGATCTCTAAATCCTTGTCTTCAGCAATTAATTGCCATTTGCCGTATCCATGCCTAGTGAACATGATTATTAAAATTATAAAAATAAAATGAAAATGAAAGAAACTAATAGGCATAAGCTATGATTATAGTACATTAAACACACCGACCCAGACAACCATGCGCACAAACACAAAAAGAAAAGGGTGTTTGAATAAGAATAACCATGGCTTTTCCCACAAAGGCACAAACCAACCCTCAAATATAAAATTCATAAAAAAAAAAAAATGTATGGTTAAATATCTGATTATCCGCAATATATTTCAATCTATTCTGGCAACTACAGATAAAGATACAAAAACTTTTAGCCAATACCATAAGTCAGGGGGAAGTAGCAAAGCCAACCAATCAGTTTTAAATGGACATTCAAATTTTATCGCTCATTGCATCAGCCAATATCCAATGCATCCAAGTAAACCATTCAGCTAGACAATGAAACTTATAACAGAGGGGAGTATCCTTCCCTGAACCTTGTCACAGAATACTTATTTTTCTCAATTTTCTCCAAAAATGTCCTACTGGTTACTTTTGTTGTTTCATGATTTCATGCAAGTTACATGATTCCCTAAGAATAAGATAAATGGATTCCTGTATTATTTTGTTATTTCCTCTTAGTTTTCAAAAATGCCGGGATTGCACTTTCCAGACAACTCATTCGCAATAACATACAACTTCAGAAACAATCACAGTAAGATAAAAAGAAAAATATAATGGAAACAGCAGGTTTTAATTAAATTAGAACCCAACTAAATGCATACATACTTCAGTACTCCTTGCAATAGCTTCAAATCATGTTCCTCTTTCCATGACCTTCCAGCTCTCAAACCCGGGTAGCGCAATACAACATCTTCGGTGAAGAGAGCAGTTCCTGGCTTTTCTGACCGGAATTTCTTCACCTAAAACATTCCCAAAACTGGTGTAAATATGCTAGTTCAATCAAGTCAGGTTTGAAGATGGAATTACAAGACAATATCAAATAATATACCAGTCTAGACTACCATTACCCGAAGTGTAAAAGAATGTGATTTAGAAATTATTGCATTAGTGACTATACCTTGTCTCTGATCAAAAGTAATTGGGCAATCCTAACAAGTACATCATGTGGTCTTATTCCTTCTTTAGGCACACCATCTAAGCAAAAAACATAACATTAGTAAACAACTGACCAAAAACAAAGAATCAGATAAATACAATAAATAAATCCAGAAATATATGCAATAAGGTAGATCATAGATGTGTTATGGCTTATTACCTGAGAAGAACTCGGAGTCTGTTATAGCTTCAGCAATGTGGGATAAAAATAGTGTTCCATATCTAATAGAAAAATGAAAACCAGAGAAATAATGAATTAACCAAAAACAAATGCCTAAAACTTTCTAAACGAAAGTTTCACTTCTAAAACAAGCGAAGTTGTTGATTTACATTCCAAGTCCTAACAACATACTATTTGTAAGTTTAGTTTTTTCCCCTCTTTTTTTAAATTGCTTAGGTTTTACCCTATAGAGCTACAATAAACATCTTCAAGTAAAAACACTTTTAAGTTCCTTATCTATTCTAAAAATAACCTGAAAGAAAATCCTTATTGGCAACTACCTTCTTTATAAGAAATAGATCTTACACCTTCAAAAAAAAAAAAAAAAAAAATTGGAGTGCAAAATTATGGACAAGAGTTTAGAAGACATACACTTTAATCTCCTCAGGGGTCTTCTGCTTCACTCGATTTGTAAAGTCTCTCCAATCAAAGTCACCAACTCCGAACCTGCAAAGTAAATTTACATTGTCGTGAACTGCAAGAGTATCCTAGGGTAGCAAAAAAACAGAAAGAGAAAACCTAATTAAGACAAAATTTTCAACATAACCAACCTCATCAATGTCAAGACAAAAGCAGTTCGCTGCTGGTGATTAAAGCCAAGAACTCTAAAGGATTTCCCTTCACCTTCCATCAGAGGAGTTGGTGGAAGCGGCTCCATACTCTCTAATGCTGAAATTAGAAGGTTATTATGCTATGATAAAAAGTAAGCCGAAGGACATAGTTTGTCATATCTCATGGAAAAAATAGATAAGATACCACGAGCTCTCTTCTTTTGTGGCTTTCTTCCAGGTGCTGCCCCGGATGACACAAGGTCAGGATCAGCCCAATCAGCTTCGTTGCTATCACCATCAGAACTCACCTCTTCCATACCAGCAAGGTCATCCTCGTCAACAGACACCATCTAAACGTATACCCACAAAACATAGTAAATGACATATCCATCCAGACAGATATTTGCAATTAACCTTTCTAAATCATAATTTTTGCAATCAACCAGTTTTAATTAAAAACTTCAGTTTTTGTCCATGACTGTTAAAAACTATTCTTAAATTTCAATCAAGAGAAATCCAACATTCTTGAGCAAGATATCAAGTCAAATTGACACTGTAAAGGTGGTCAAGAAAAGACCTCAGAGCCTACTTACGGCTTCTAATGACAGAAAATGTGAGAACATACCTGCTTACGGCTTCTCTTTCCCTTCCCCAAAGCAGTAGTCTCTTCAATTTGGTGAACTTCATATCTATCCCTCAGCAATTCTTCCCAATAACGTTTAGACTCTGAGATACTGTCGGTTGGTTTATTTGCAGTGGATGCTTTCTGCGCTTCTTCCGCAGCTGCAGCTCCCACTTCATCTATAAATTCAAAATTTGCCACCTAAAAGAAGTAACAAGAGTGTCAACTCATAAATCATAATATTAACAATACTACTATAAGAAGAATGAAATGCCATATTATGCTAGAGAACACATTTGTTGTTCAGGGTGCCGTCATACCAATAATTACAAGAACAATGTATGCTTGTGAGTTTTATACAATCAGATATGAACTAATCACCAACACACACACACAAACACTAAGGAAAGTATACATATACAAAAGAAAAATCCGATACAACACTATATCAACCATAATCAGTATGAACCATGAAAAAGCAGACATAAGCTATAGAGTAATGGCACGCACTAAATACAAATAAACACTTCAAGTTACAGAGAGCCATTTGCAGAAAACAGAAAATGCATGACTAGCAACGACTATCTGATTCTTCAAAGCTTTTCTTTTAATCAAAAAGACGGAATTTTATTATTGAAGCATCACCAGGTGATAACGTCATATATATATGTGTGTGTGCATGTACATGTAAAACAATGCTACATGTCTTAAAAATTGCTACAAAGAGTAAGGTAGCGATGTTTGCTTTGAGCATGCTTCCTTTCTTCTTCAATTTTATCTTTCATCCATCCATCTAATAAGCATCAACAATACAGTAGTTCCATACATGTCTATAGAGAAAGGGAAACATCTCAATCAGCTTTTCCAAATGTGCCCACCTTATTACAAGTTAATAATGAGACCAAGGAAAAACATATATAATAGGAGGGAAAATTGCAATTGTGTAGAACCTTGAAGGCTTTCAGAAAACCATCATCTTCTTCTTCATCATCCACAGTTGCCTCCTCCTCCCCAACTTGCTCACGGTCAAGTAATCTATCAATGGTAAAATTCATATGTAATTACAATTTAAAATAACAACAATAAAAAGGCATACTCTACTCTTTTTTTTAAGTATAAGTATGTTAACCTATCTATTGCAGCATCATCGTAGTGAATTTGGCGAGCTTTTCCAGCTTCATCACTATCATCGGCGAATAACTCCTTCGAACCATATCTTATAATGTCGTCTAATTCTTCCTAGATGACAGATTCAAATGTGCATGAGAACTATCATCTCATATTTGATGCAAGTAATTAGTAATTCAAAATTTTATTCTTCTTGATACAGCAGATACTGTACTCTGTGCTAAGTGATGCCTGAAACCATATTCAGATAATAGGAGAAAGTTCAGAGAAAATTAAAAAATATAATACGGACACACCCAAAAGTTTGCAGAAAGAGGAAATGTATCCAATAAGTATTGGCAAAATGACATGTGTTTCTTGTTGCACTAACAGAAAAAGGGAGAGATTGTATCCTGAAGCTCATAAACTCAACCTAAACAAGCCAATCTAGATAAAATCACAAGAGAATGCATACATCTAGTACATGGAGCTCTTTCTTTAGATAACATGCCAAGATGGACAGTGTTTGCATTCTATTACAACATATGCATACAGAGTACCTGATTAATATTTTGTGCTTTAAGTTTCCCCACAACAAGATGCTCTAGAACCATTTTTTTCTTGGTCATTTGCATCATCCTTTCCTCAATGGTTCCACGTGTTATTAATCGATATATCATGACCTATGACATTTGACCAGAATTCATCAGGAAAAGGAAAGAAAATAAATTCAAGAATAGAACTTCTACAAACTTCAACCAAAATAAAGAAAAGTTACTCATCTACAAGAAATATATTCAATAAATATAATATGACCTTATTGGTCTGACCAAGCCGGTGAGCCCTAGCCATTGCTTGCAAATCAGCATGAGGATTCCAATCACTGCAAATAGACAACAGTTAGTAAATGCAAATTTGGTCCATGTTTCGTGAAAAAAGGGGGGAAAGGTTGTACAGGTAAAAACCTGTCATATATTATAACAGTGTCAGCAGTTGCAAGATTTATTCCGAGTCCCCCAGCTCTTGTAGAGAGCAGAAAACAGAACCTAGTCGAGTTCTTAGCATTGAACCGATCTATACGTATCTGTCTCTCTGCCCCACTAACTTTGCCATCAATCCGTTCATATAACCATTTCTATACAAAACAATAACACCAAGACAATTCACAACAGCTACAAGCTCCTCATAAAAAATCATATCCAAAAGAAATACAGATACATAAATTCAACAAAAAAAATGAAAAATTGTTTATTAGTCATACCTTGTAACAGCAGTAGTCCTCTAGTAAATCCAGCATGTGCTGAAACTGTGTATAGATGAGAACTCTATGGCCTTGCTCTTTAAGCTTGACCATCATCTTGTCTAACAAAGTTAGTTTGCCAGAAGCATCCACCAACTGCCTGTCACAGAACAGAAGCACAGAACACGAGAAACTAAGAACCAGAAAAATATGGATAACATTTCAAGACATTTAAAAGAAAAGAAGAGATACAGAGAGAGAATTCCATTTGTACAAAAGAAGCGAGATATGCTTTAAAGATAATGCATTATAGAAGTCCATAACCTCAATCGCAATAATAAGAAATAAAACAGGCTTGAACTAAGTTATGTACAACTACCTATAAGCTTCATCCACATCAGACAAATCGGGTTCTACTCCTTCTAACATATAAGCGTGACAACAGAGCTTACGCAGTTCCATAACCACATTTATGAGCGATATCTGTACAGATAGTATTAATCACAAGTTAACTTCACTAAGAACATAGATACCTAAAAAAATTCGGTTATGCAACTGTACCTGTGCACCACCCCGACGAGTTAGTATCTCGTAATTACGGGTCAGAATGGCCTTGTAGAATTCTTTCTGTTTGCTACTCAGATCTACACGTAATATAAGCTCTGCTTTGGGGGGCATATCCTTCAGAACATCCTTCTTGACTCCTAAGGTTGCACAAAATTTATCAACCTGGTCAATTTTTAACATAAATAGAATAACTAATATACATAAAATACCGTCATAGAAGTAAAAAAAAACGGAAACACGTTAAACTTAGCTGCTAACTCAAATTCATAAACCTGTAATAACAAAATACAATAGTAATGATTTGATACAAAGTAATTTGTCAATATCATGCATTTCTGTATTTATGTAACCTATGTATCAACTACATACTTAAACTCTGCTTGTGCAAATATTCTTGTTACCTGCTTATGATAACAGCAGCTTAGATAATTTTGAGATAATACCTAAATGAAAGAAATAATTTAACACAAACACATTTGACGGTAAAAGATACAAACTTCTGAGTAGATGTGGGGCAAGCATTTTATGAAGCCTGGCAATCTGCTCCTCTTGATTGATATCCTTGAATTCCTCTTGAAACTCCTCTAAACTTGCAAACTGCAAGCATTTAGCAACAGAACTGGTTTTAGTTCAGCCAGCCAAGATAAGATCAAGAATTAAGATAGTAGGAACGAGCTGAGATGAATAGGACAGAGAGGGCGGATTTTTCAGCCTTATGTTACAACTAACCCTTTCCAAGTGGTGGTTTGGTAGAGATAAGAAACCAATACAGTGATGTGTTACGACATTATAAGTTATAAGGAGCCAATCCAGTGATGCATAGCACAACTAAGCAGCCTAGCAACCTTACATCAATTCTTAGGTCAGTTAACTCTGTAATAAGCCAAAACGCCAAACTCATTCAAGTTCAGTACACCAACCCACACCCAAAAAAGAAAGGGTAACAGAAAGTTACGTGAGGCAGGCCTCACATCAAAACATTACTTCACTCTTGAAAAAGCTCTTAAACTGCAGCACCCATAGTAATAGATACTGACCTTTCCAGCATCAAGGAAGTGCATGAGCATGAATAACTCGTCCAGATTGTTCTGAAAAGAGCATAAAAAATGAGCTGTTAATAGAAGTGAAAAGTGATACATGGGTGTAATAGATTAGTAATTCCTACAAAGAATTAAAACTGACAAAAAAATCTCTATGACGGAATCAAGAGTATTAAATGCATTTACAAAATCTGTTTCAACGGAAAACAAATTGGTAGCATTCCACACAAACATGGTAAATCACAAAAGTCGTAAGTAAAATTAACTAGAATAAATGAATGACCCAGACTTGGTAAAAATTCCAAAAGAGAAGACATCCCAATGTCTAAGATAAATAGATTAGAATCCATATCAAAGAGACCAAACCTCCAGGTCAGGATGTCTGGTCTTGGGAAGGTAAAGGACCGCAGCAGTCTAAAAGGTCAAAAGGGCCTACCTTGAAAATAAAACATGAAGTAAGCCACCAACTCATATTGAATTAATCTCTTAATAACAAGCAGAGGCAACCATTATTGTGTTTCCTTAACCGGGATAGGAGGCAATGCTTGAATCAATTGTTAAATATAGTTTGGAGGTCCAACAAACAATCACTTGCATATGCTCAAACATGACATCATCATTGGGTTATTTCGTGAGGAAGCTGTGAAAAATGGAACAGAATCAAGGAACGTGATTTTACCACCACAAATTTCCTTAGATGTATGCAAAGCAATCAGATCAAAACAGGCAAGCCCAGAAAAAGGCACACTTCCAATATGATCCATACATTTAAAAAACCATGTCTTTGATAGAAGTAAATATAGGCAGATAACAACAGAAGCACAATGTGATATATTATCCTCAAAAAACAAGCATGAAGTTCAATTAGAAAAGAAAGCAACCTGAAGAGGAGTTCCGGTCAACAACACACGGTGACTGCTGGAATATTGCTTTAATGAAAGAAAAAGCTTTGAATCTTTGTTCTTGAGGCGATGACCTTCATCCACAATCTACAAAAGATACAATGGCAGCTAAGTGATGAAACACATTTTCTACAGATTAACAACCAAGTAAAAAGTGAAAGAATATTACCATACATTCCCACTTTATTGGTTTAATGGATGTCGAATCCAGGTTAATCATTTCATAAGATGTAAGGAGAACATCAAACTTTATTCTATCCTGTTTGCTATAACTAACAACATGTCCGCTCTTCTTTTTCTTATGCTTCTTGAACTTGCCTTTCGGAAAGTAAAATTCATATTCCCTAATGACAGAACGAGCTTGGGAAGACCCAACATACATCACCTGCAGAAAGTTTAGTTCCATTTAGTAAAAGAGGGAGTGGAAGATGTTGTTCCTAGAGAAAAGTTTGACATTGCCATTTAGAATTCTATGCACATACCACATTCATTTGAGGCGCCCATAAAGCAAACTCACGTTCCCAATTGCGCAAAGTTGAAAGTGGAGCAACCACTAGAAAAGGTGAGATGTTTTCCTCAAACAGAGATGCAAGAAAAGCAATACTTTGTATAGTTTTTCCTGCATGAAACAAGAAGTCTCAGCTGATGCATTTTATTAAACTGACCATCAACATACTGAGAAAAAGTAAACCTTGGGAACAGATTCTATCACTGATCAACCAAGGAAGGAGGACTCACCAAGACCCATCTCATCAGCAAGGATCACATGCGTCTCCTTAGACCAAGAATACCTCAAGAAATTCAACCCCTCAAGCTGGTAAGGGTGTAGTGAGCCTTCAAAAAATAAAACAAGTGGTAGATAAGTCTCTATCCATATATTATAATGCAAAACTTGAGGATTCTCTGGCCAAAAAAAATTTTGGTTTCCATCAAATACCCTAACATTGCCCTAATGCAAGAATCTTTCTAGAGCTAAAGTTGTCCAAATCCACCATTGTTAAAAAGTTTCTCCAACTTTCTCTCTCTATTTCCAAACTTAGAAACTCCACAAATTTTTAATCTCTCTTAAATTTACCCACTATTTTTTATATTCCAAGTTATCTCGATAAAAATACTATAATATTAATATGTTACAAGATACAAAAATATAAATCTATCTTACTTGAATAACATAAAAGAAAAACGAAAATGAAAAATAACTAGAAATTTCTTTAATATATTTTCATTAAATTTATTTAAAACTTCACGTAGATAACGACCATGCGTAAGAACGAGTACAACACATAGTCGTAACGATAATATGAAAAAGAAAAAAAGAAAAAAAAGAAAAAAAAAGGTCAAACTATAAAACTAATCATATGACAGAAAAAGGAACAGTGAAGTGAATGCTCTTCCAAAAGCGTATACCTCCAGCAAGAAAATCAGGGCTATGCTCAAAACGTTGAAAATCTTTTGACTTCTTTTTGGATTCCTTTGCTTCACGAATGATGCTTTTGTGCTTGCTGGAAGACGATTTGCACCTTGACTGAATTTTTTTGAACTTTTCTATTTCTTCTTGATAAATAGAAATATCAGATTCAAGCTCCCAATAGCATTCATCGTATTGAAGCTCTTTATATTTGACAAAATATTCTTTCTCGTCTCCCTCTCCCCTGTTGAATCACCAAAATAAATATATCAAACCATGATTTTAAGAAAGTTTCAAAGAAATACAAGGTAAAGAAACAAGCTTGAGTGTGCATCTGAGGCAATAAGAACAGCTGAACTTGAACATGCCATGATTCCAATGCGAAGATGTCAAGCATATAGTGATTTCTGGAATATGGCACGCATGTTTAAAACACTATAGTACAGATATGCCAAAACAACAACATGTGACAAAACCTGCTAGCAAGAATCCTATCAACAGTGGTCCATTCTGGCCGGATTGCAACAAACTCATCTCCAGTCTCAATCACTGAATTCTTTTGCCTATCAAAGTTATTAACTTTAGTCCTCAGCCTAGAATTTGCCCTATACGCTTTTATAAACTCCTTCTCTGGCACCCTGCAAAAAATAGTACCTGCAGAGTAAGTAACTGAAAATATCCAGAAGCATTATTTGCCCGATGACCAATGAAGCTTTTTTAACCAGTGAAGCTTTTTATTAAGTGGACAAAAGGTAATAAAGCTAAAACAGAGAGCCAGCTTTGACTAGTGACACGGTGGAACAGAACAATATTAGCACGCAGGAGAAACTACAAAGTAAACCTTGACTTGACAGTGGGAAATTCTACTTCAAGTGATTGATGAGCCCTCTAATTACTTATTATGAAATTGAAGGGACAAAAAGAAAATTGCATGCACAATACATTAAACCAGAGTACCATGTGCAATGCAAATAAGACAAGCCCTTCCACTTCACAAGATATTGTTTAACAAATATTTGGTTTGAACCCAGCTTCGAAGCATCGCCATCATCAGCAGCAGTAGGCCGTAATTCAAAGTCCAATATCTTGTCAATGTCATTTAGAGGACTCACCTACAGCAACCAAATCTTGGATTAGAAATTATATTCAAACCAAGCTCAAACAAATTCACGAATATGATTCACTGCTTCATAAACGTACACATTCTGGGCAGCTCCAGTTCTCAGGTGGAGGTCCTTTCAATGGAGGAAGCAAACATTTGGAGTGGTATGCATAAGTGCATGTCGCACAACTAAGAAGGTCCCCACTTTCTCCACAACCATGGCAAGAACCATCTTTCTGAAATATTTGGAATAAAAAATAAAAAGCATTTAATTGTAAATGAATGTATGTCACATCACAACAGGACAAGAACAAATTAGCAGCTATAATTTAATTGTATCCATTTTTTGTAGGGGGGCTACACGACTTTATTTCATAAGTCTAACTGTGTAAGACGCACATCTGATTAATAACCGAAAACATATATTTGTTCCAACCCAATGAGAAGTTTTGTATAAGAATCTCATCCATTTCAGCGAACTGGGTAAGAACTGCTTAATTCCCATTACCCAGTTCTTAATGGGTACCTATAACAAGTGCATCAAGGTAAGTAAAATCTAGGTTTTATTCTTTCTCAAAACATACATATATATATATATATATATATATAGAGAGAGAGAGAGAGCAACCCAAAAAAAAACCTGAAGCGACATGAAAGACTGAGCATGATGTGATGATAAAGCAAACCATGGAAACAACTCTATCTAATATGTCTACATCAGTTGAACAATTGAACTCAAACCTACATGTTTCCTTTGGTGAGTTCTGCAATGAAATCCTCAATGGGAATGAACCTTCCTCTAGTTTCAATAAACACCACTAGATTCAAACAAAGACCACAAAAAGTACCAGGCAACAAAAGGTACACTAGCTGCTATTAATTATAGTACCAGGCAACAGTTTCTAAAGAAAATGGATTAATTATAGTGAAAGATTGATATGCACACTAGCTGCTATTACTTGTTACATCACACAATATTTTGACAAACATCATCTTTAGACAGTTGGGCTTCTCCTCAATTGTCAGAAATCTAGTGACCATATTCAAATGTCAACATAGTTGCCACAAATCTTATCAACAGTAACCTTTTGAACTAAGGTAGCAAGGATCCCAAGTACAAAAGCTTCAACTTCACCCTACGAGGACTATTCAATTCTTTGGTGGACTCATACATGCTACTTAATGTATTTCCATTTAAAACTAAAGCATTTTTATCAAAAATAAAAAAGCATCACCCAGAAAGACGCACATAAAACTTTTAATTAATTATTAAATGTAAAATTCATAATTATCATAATGTGTATCATGTAGTTAGGTTACGCATATCGAAACATATTACGTATCCTAAGATAAGGTGCAAAAATAATGTACAGATAGAAAAAATATATATAGTATAGTTTTAAGTATATAAAATACATAATGAGGGTTATTCAAGCAAAGAGGTGTCTTTCATTGATATGTGGCTTGTGTACATATACAAGTTGGCTATTTCCTATCATCCATCTATTCTTTAATGACACTTATACAAGGATTATAATCCCTGCATCGTTTCGGTGCATCGTAAGCTATGTATTGGTGTAGATCTAATTCACTGTATGCCAAATGGGAGCAGATAATCTTGAGACCTTAATGATTTTAAGGTCGCCTATTTTTGTATTCGCTTAATAGTGTCTCAGCAATAAAAAAATAAAAATAAAAATTACCTTTTACAAAAAAATTCCTAAACTTCCATAAGTAATAGAACTGCGTGTGCTTTCTCGTTATGTTGACTAGTACATTGCCAGGGAATAATAATTGACAAAACACAGGAAACAAAATAAAATTAGGTACAAGCATGTAAATTTTGATATTACATAGATCTCAAATAGGTACAAATCTGAGAGCATTATGCTCCGGTGGCATCATCGTATGTGTATCCTGTCCTTCTGTCAATTTAACTATTTAAGTTTAGCTCACATAGAATATCAGAAACGTACAGTCAATGACTTTTACCTCAAAACGGCAATTATTGTTGAAAAGATCACTAGCGCAATGATTTTAAAATAATCTTGGAGTTGTTCACTACAACCATGTTTAATCCCAAGGGGAAAATGCATACATTTATTGTTACAAAGAAATCTCAGTGGTTGAAAAATTCATTCCCACACACATAATCAGCAAATTTTATATAGATTGGTTTACTTGATTGAAGGTGCAAACATCAAATTTTGTAGACGATGAGTAGATGAAAGAAAGACAAACTCAGGCATATAACAACTTCCAACAAACAACTTCATACCAAACATAATTAAAATCCATCTTGTAAAATCCATCTTGAAAAGGCATAAACGCATGATGAAGAGAAAACATACCGCATCAGCTCTAATTATTCTTTCGGCCTTAGACTGAGATGCAGACTTAGATCCTTTCACGACAAGATCAGCCTCTTCATCTGATTCATCTATGTTATACAAGGGTTTCCGCTCGGATCTGATGCGAAGCCTTTCAACCAAACTACTCATATCCTACAAAAGAAATAGACACTGGTCAATAGAAAAGATCACTGAAGGAATAAAGGCGTGTTTGCAAAGGCTCTTAAGAATAATTTTGCAAATACCCAAGGAGAGACGTTAAAATGACAAATTTTGCTTTTAGACACTAGACATTGAGTTGCACAACCTACTAATAAGGTTAAAATCAAAACGTTTTTCAATAAACTAAAGTATTGATAATTTTTATTTTTATTTCGACACAGCAAAACAGTGAAATTGATGGAGAAAAATAAGAGGGATATTACAAATGTGAGTAAGACACTCACACCACAAACAAGATTACCTAATTACAAGTTTGTAACAATTAAAACTGTTGAAATCGACCTCTTTGATTGTTTTCTAAAAGTATTTCCCCAATGCCATGGCGCTGCTTTAATTCGAAGTTTCCGACACCACAATTTGGTCTATGTTCCCACCACTCCCATCAAAAATCATATATTCCAATTACCCAAAGGCTTTTCAATTCCACTAACTCCCTTCTCATTGACAATGTGATTGAAAATGATGGAAACAAACTGGCTGCAAATATTGTAGATTCTATAAAGAACTCTACAAAGACAAAGAACCTTTGAGACCGAAGCTCTTAGGGATCTCTTTCAAACAGCTACCTGGTAACCTTGCTTCTCTACTAGAGGCCAACATCACTGAAATAGATATCATCACAGCCCTCAAGAATCTCCAAAAAGACAAAGCTATAGGTATGGATGGGTACACAGTGGACTTCTATGTTAAAACTTGGAGAACTATCAAAAAGGATTTCATGGGAGTCATTGATGATTTCAACCTCAATTTTTCCTGGATTGGAGGTTCAATACAACCTTGGTGTCCTTAATCCCCAAGAAAAATGGGACTAAAACCATTTCTGACTTCAGACCCATTAGCCGCTTGCCTCTAGGTTGAAATTGGTGTTGCATCGCATCATCTCCCCTTTTCAAAGTGCATCTATCATGGGAAGGCAAATTAGTGATAGCCATCTCATGGCTAATGAATTGATTGACTCCAGAAAGGGAAGTGATCGTCCATTTCACTAATGATGTTTTTTGGCAATATTTGGATTTTATTCTGCAGCAGATGGGTTTTTAGCTTAAAATGGAGGTGGCTCAAAACTTGTAGACATTCAGTAAATTTCTATGAAAATCAATGGGGACACTCTAGGTTTCTTCTCAAGATCTAAGGGCCTTGGGCAAAGTGACCCCTTTTCTCCCAACCTCTTCACCATTGCCTCTGAAGGTTCTTAATTCTTATGATCCAACAAGCTTGTAGCAAGGGCCTTCTCAATGGGTTTAAAGTAAAGGAAACATCACTCAAATCTCAATTCTACAATACTTTCATATACTATTTTTTTTCTATGATGCCAAGAGTGAGAAATTGAACACCCTCAAAACAATCCTTCTCTATTCAAGGCGGTTTCTAGCTTGCAAATCAACTTCCACAAATCTTCTTTATTTGGATATGGTGACATCCCCACTCTAAACTCTCTCTTGTTGATGTGCTTAGTTGTGCGTGTAAGAACCTGCCTACTAAATATTTGGGGTTCCTTTGGGTACAAACTATAAGTCAAAATCTGTTTGGGGTGATGTGATTGAGAGAATGGAAAAAAAGATTGTCCACTTGGAAAACTAAGTACCTTTCAAAAGCTAGAAGAGTCATCCTCATTCAGTCCACTCTTGCTAGCATTCCTATCTACCTCCTCTCCATGTGTACTATTCCAATAAAATGGAGAAAATCATGAGGATTTTTCTATGGGGATCTATAGGTGATAAGAGGTCCATTCATCTTCTTTATTGGGATAAAGTGTGCATTCCAATGGAGAAAGGTGGCATGGGCATAAGGAGAATAAAACTTTTCAATGAAGATCTTCTCTGCAAATGGCTATGGAGATTTGAAAAGGAGAAGCAAGCATTATGGATAGAGTTGATAGCTGACAAATATTGGCACACTTTGGGAGAATGGCACCAAAACACTAAATACACCCTCTATGGCTTCGGAGTTTGGAAGAGATTTTTGGTTCTAACCAATAACTTCTACACATTCACCTCTACTAGGTTGGGCAAAGGAGACTCCATCTACTTTGGGAGGATAAGTGGTGTGACAGATACACTCAAATCTATCTTCCCAAATTTGTTTAGTATGTGTGAGAATAAGAAAGGTTAAGTTGTTGATTTTTGGGACAGATACAATGATACACAACACTGGAAGTTTAATTTTAGAAGAGAATCAATGATTGGGAGCCAGAAGAGTTGGGGAACTTGTTGTCCATTATCCAAGACATTCAGCCTAATGACAATGATGACGAACTGCTGGGAAGGAAACAGTAATGGTTTCTCTGGAAAAAGAATGTTCGAGCTACTCACTGATGGTGACTGTCACTCATAGTTGCCCTTTCATTGCTGATCACAAGAAGAAGATTTGGTTAAAACACTACCCTCCTAGGATCAATTTCTTCCTTTGGACAGTGATACCAGGAGAACTCTCACTGTGGACTGAAACGAAGAGGAATGAAGATCCCAAACCATTGTGTTCTTTGCAGTCAAGATGAAGAATCAATTGAGTAAGATGACCATGTCTTACTCAACTGTATCTATTCTAAGGGTATTTGGAATGCTTTCCTTGGGGAATTCAAGGTGAGACGGCCAGTGCAGGGACCTCAAAATTGGTTATCCCATTGGAAGCATGTCAACTGTTCTAGAATGGTACGATGGATTTGGAGGAGAGGGATCCACTTTGTCACTTGGACTTTATGGAAAGAAAGAAATAGGAGAAATTTTTTTAAGGGTTTTTTTTTCCCCTTTTGTTCCCTTCCTTGTAGTGTGAGTTTTCTCACTTACTTTTCTTTTTATCAATAAAAATTCTTCGGTGTGTGACTCCAAAAAAAAAATTGTCGAGTTATCGCACAGCCACTCCTTCAATCACTCAATAGATTCACCCGAAACACTGCCAAATGCACCGAGCATGCACACACTGAAGAAGCAAGTGCTCAATAGATTCATTAGCGTTCTTATACAGGCAACAAACTGTAGCTACTTGAATGCCTTGACAGCTAAGATTGTCAGAATTCTCCCATACGGCAACAAACCTTATCTACTTGATGGTTCAGTAAAGGATTTTTTGGTGGAGGGGTCTTCTACTCCAACATGGACTCTACCTCTTAGGAGGGCATTTAATGATTGGGAAACCAGTACAGCAGATGACCTTATTAGCACTTTAGAGCATCAAACACAGAGTGATGGCGTGGACAGTCTTCGATGGAATGGCAACGCAACTGGGTACTTAGTTAAAGCGTTTTATGACATTCTATCAGCTCCTTTCAATGCTTTGGATTCCAATGTCGCTGTCCCCGCTAATAGGAAGCTTGTCTGGCTTAATAAATTTTCCCCTCGCATTAGCTTCTTTGTTAGGACTGTCATCTAATTGAATAATTATTACTCACATTTTACAATCAATACGAGAAAGAACTTTATAATCGTACTTTGATCTCCTCGTCAAATAGCTCAGATATCCATCAACGATTATAACTTTGATCTCCTCAAATAGCTGAAATATCCATCAACGGAATAGCAAACGTAACTTGCTCTGCTAAAGATGATTAACTATAAGAGAGAACTTACTCAAAGTATCTTCCTAACACCACTACGGGTTCTCTCGAGTTTTTTTTTTTAATAACATGCTACCATTGTTGAGATTGCTTTGAGAACCTTAGAAAAATGAGTAGAAAACTTTAACATAAACTGAAGTTGATTGATAAGAAATACCTTTATATACATTGAAATCAAAACAAACTATTTATCGTAGGGGATGGGACTAAACAATAAGCAAAACATAAACCTAAAACTGAGATCAGAGGAAGAAAAAGTGAGTCAAGGAAACACCGATGCTTTGAAAAATTGATCATGTCTGTCTCTAATACGTGTCGTACATGTGAGGAACGAGTTGGAAAATCTGACTAGAGTCAGATATAGCCTGAGCTCGGTTGTGTTTAAATAGATACAAATAACCAACAGCGACAGTGTTTACAGCCCATTCTGATGAGATACATGAAGGAATCAAAACTTTAAAAGTTTCTTCAAAGTTACATATCAATATATCATTGGAGCTAGAGATTTTTAAGTTGTGTTATTAATAAAACATAACTTGTGATGTATAGACTTCCGCCTTTGGGTTGTGAGTATAGACTTCCGCTTTTGGGTTGTGAGTTATGACTTATGAGCTCCGTGGATGTTTACAAATTATGCATTGTGATTTGGATGTAAATTATATATAAATGATATTTCATATTTTTTTTTAAAACATATATATTGTAAAGATCAACATGTCCTAGCTTATTGGAAAATTGTATTTTCGTTGTTTCAGACATCATGTCTGTACAGAAAACCTCCCTAAATAAGATTAAGATATATATATATATATAGAAAAACAGTTGCAAGCTTGCCGATTGCTAATAGGCAAAGAAACAATTAACTAACATATCTCCCTATGTGCTAAACCACAATCTAAGCAAACCCTAGATCATGAAACAAGATGCATTCCAAAGGTCTCAGTTGTACACATACTGCAATTCTGAATAATCAGGTCAATAATCGGATCGACTACTAGCCAGGTTATGAGTTGATAGTCATGAGATGAAAATATAATCAAACCCTAAATAAGATAAGTCAATAAGCACAAAAATATAACCTTTCGTGTAATAATCCGTAGACCACCTGAATCTACAGCCCAGTGCACTGTCCATCAAGATGTGCAACAGCACTCAAAGAAATCTACAGATTCCTACTGTTGTGCACTCAGATACAGAATCGACGAGAACTACAAATCTCCGGATTCTTCGGACACGAATCAGTAACAAAAATCTAGATGGTTTAATGACTCGGTACAAGTACCATCTATGATCTTCTAACCATATTAAAATTCATTAAATCGATCAAAACGTGTTAGACACTAAATTTTTCTTTTTGATTCCATTTCAAGACATCATAACATGAATCATCATGCATCCAGAATGGCGACTTGAACAAACACCTTATAAATATTTTTATCACAAAATGTGAGATTTTAACCTCAACCTCACGTTTGCAAAATATAGAAAACTTTACTATGCGAAGCCAAAGCAAACAATCAAACTCTCGAACACGAAATAACAGTAAACAAGACGGGAGTAAATGAAATCAAATGCAGGGTTTCGGGCGAGTGGATCGCAGTTCTCAAGCGAAATTCGAGCAATCAAGCTGAATTAATAGCGAGATTATGAATTGCGAGCTTAAAATCGAAACCCTAGAATTAGAGCTTAAAGTACACTGTTTAGTAGAGAAGAATGCGAAAGAAGAAAGAGAGGATTCGTTACCTTGAGAGAGAGCAACAGTGAGAGCGCGAACGAATGAGAGAGAGAGAAATGAAATTGAAAATGTGACAAAATGCAAGAATTTCGATTTGCTTTAGAGATCCCTAAACGGTGGGTATTTATAAAGAGAGACCGTGATCAAGAAAATGCCCTTGGTGTTGAGGGAAATCACGAAATTTGCCATGAATAATGTTTAAAAAAAATCCGAATTAATCGATCGAACCGATCAAAACCAAACCTATAGGTTTCAGTTCGGTCTTAGAAAATTTGAAATTGATATGGTCGATTTGATTTTCAGTTCTGAAATGATTTTAACCGACAAAACCAAACCGATCAAATAAATATAATATATAATATGTATTATATGTAAATAAAAAATAAAAAATTATATATATTTAATTTAGTCGATTGGTTTGATTTTATGTTTGTTTTTGTAACATTTTAGTCGGTCGATTTGGTTCGTGCTTTATGTAAACTAAGGTCGGTTCAGTTTTCTTGATGTTCGATTCAATTTGCCATTTGTCAAACCGATTGATTCGGTTCGGTTAACGGTTTCCATCCAAAATCGAACCATGAACAACCCTGCGGATGAGAGTCCATAAATGGAAAAATCAGTGGACTAGTCTAGATTCTTAAAATAGAAAGTTTATATATTTTACCTAGGGTTGTTTATAGTTGGGTTTGGTCTGTAATCTAAATCAAAACTAGGGCTGCAAGTTGGACTGAAAAATTTGAATCCAACCAATTTCGAACCAAATATTTATTGAATTTCTGATTTCTGACAAGTTCAAAATTTGTTGGAATAGAATTTGAATTTGTTTGAAATATTCGACAAGTCGGTGACTTGCATCTTGCATGTGTATAGTCTAAATCCACACTATATGCTCTATAACACGTGTTTAGCCATACTGCATGTATTATATTTTATATCGTACACTGTGGGTTTGGTCATACACTCACTGCAACATGTCTGTCAATAATATAATCAACAAGACAACAGCGGACAATTAAAGTGTCGTTTAATCCATCTATTACATGTTTATGTTTGGTTCTCATGGCATTAATCGTGTATCAGTTTATACACAAATTTCTAACAGCAATAGCTACATATTTTCCTAGTTTTGGATATGAGCAATACCTCTAGTGTTGTAAACATTGTTAGATTGTTGTGTGAAACATGAGCTGGACACCTAGGGAACATAATATTGGTAGACGCAAGAACTACTGAGTGAAACATGAGCAGAGTGATAGGGATGCTAAAAAAATCATCTATTTGGGTATGATGTTCAGGCTACTTCTTTCATGTATCTGAATTGTAAACCGATCTTTATCGCGTCTAATTTCTCGTGGTTCTATCTAACTAGTTGGGGAAAAAATTTGCTCCTTGCATAATTGGCCAATAAGATCATGATGTGTTGCATCAATACCAAGTAGTTATTGCACATTTGGATTTAAATATTTCATCTATTTACAACCAGCACCATCCATGTAAGCATTCTCCCATTGAACAATGACACAAGAAGTAAAAATCCCAATGAGCGTAAAATTCATCATAACACTTAATCATAAAAAAAGACACTACATTAAAAATACGAAAAACAACTTTTAAGGCCTAATTTGTCAATAAATATATCATTTAGATATCGTAGTTGATGTAATGGCTAATTTGTCTATACTTTTATACTTTTACGACTAACAATAACTTTTTATTAATCCGGGTTAACCCATAAAGTTATAGGATATTTTTACCCTTATTAAACAAATAGAAAACATAATTTTGCGCTAGGGCTGAAAAAAAAAGCGATCAAACCGATCAAAATTGAACCGATTAATTTGGTTTAAATTCGGTTCGAATTGGTTTCGGTTTTTAAAAATTCAAAACCGAGTGGTCGGTTCGGTTTTTGGTTTCTATGTGATTTTAACCGACCAAACCGAACCGACCGAATATAATAAATAATATATATTTTATATATAAATAATATAATATGTTTAAAATAGTCGGTCGGTTCGATTTTATTTCGGTTTTTGTTCGATTTTAGTCGGTTCGGTTACGGTTAGCATAATTTAGAATCAGTCCGATTTTCATATCGGTTTTGTTAATGGTCGGTTTGGTTTCGGTTTGAAATTTTTAAAATCAACCTAAGTCGGTTCGGTTCACGATTTAGGTGAAAAATCAAATCGACGATTCGATTTTCAACCCTATTTTGTACTTTTATGACCGACAATGATTATTTTATTATTAATAATAATGATGATGATGATGATAACAATAATATAATGTGTGTGTGGGGAGGGGGGGGCGATTTCAGATTTAAGTAGATAATATTCATTACCTTCTAACTCGCTCATCTAGCCTAAAAACTAAAACTATCCATTTTTTTTAAAATACAAATTTATCAGTTTGTTATTCAACGCTGCAAACCGCATTAGACTATATAAGTTGATTTTCGTCAATTAAAATTTTTCAAAACATATTTAATGGAGCCAAAAATACACTTATTTTATTTATTAAATTAGTTTGCATGATTTTGCCTATAAAAAAATGACAGTGTTTACCTCTTAACTCATATCATTAATAGCCATAAAACTTGAACTGCAAAAAAAAATCTACATGAATAATACTCAAGTTTTTAGTTTTTTACAAAGATTAATATTTGTAAAATAGATAATGGACTAAGCTATCTGTCATTGAGGATACATCAAATATGCCAATTTTTTTTCAACAAGTTATGGTTGAAGTTGAGGAAATTATCAAGAACAACAAAAAACTATGACTGATAATTGCAATAAGCTATAGCGGGCAACAACAACAATAATAATACTAAGAAAAATAATTATAATAGTAAATAAAAAGTCTTTGTTGGTTATAAAATATTTCTATTTATCTAGGAAAGGTAAAAATGTCTTATAACTGTATGGGTTAACTTGGGCTAATAAAAGAGTTATTGTTGGTAATAAAAGTATGCACAATTTAGTTATTACATCAATTACGGTATCGAAATTGTCTGTTTTGTGCAAAATAAGCATTTTTTTTAATCCCTTAACCCCTCCACCCAAATGTGACCGGCTGAATTCAACCTTGTGACTTAGTGATACCATCGGTTACTGCTCAGCCACTGAGCCATTACACTTTTGGTCATTGTTCAGTTAATGTGAACTAAATCAACTCATGGAAAATGGGAGTTGCTATGTGTACCCAACAATTTAGCTCGGTTGCACAAACTCTTTGTTGCACTGGCTTTTTGGGATGTTTCGCTTTTATTGCACCAACTTAAAATGCGTAATACCAATTTACCTCTTTTTTATGAATACGATTTTATTGAATGCCGTTATTTATTTGAGTAAAATAAAAGACAAAAATCAATGACATTTGAAATTTGATTCATACATGTACATTGAGCATGTGCTAGATTTGGAGGTTTTTTATTCACAACTATTACAATGCTCTTAGAAGTTATAAATACATTTTTTTTTCAATAATTGGAGTTGTGAATCCATTGTTTGGTTGCTCGAAAAAATAACTACCAAGTCGATGAATATAGAAGACGAGGAGGATGCTAGAAGTCGTTTTTCTTACCCATTGTAATTAAGTATTGTTGTTTTAGAGTTAAAAATAATGGTTGGGTACATTAAGTAATTTTATAAATTAAATATGTAAACTAAAGTTTGTGCAACCGAGCCAAACAGTCGAATACACGTAGCAATTCCTTGAAAATTTTTGCACATTGATCGAAAAATCAGACCACTCTCATCAACAACCACAAAAATGTCCAAACACTTCATTCCGTTCCGTAAAATCATAGTTGATTTTGTCAAACAAAACAAAAACTTGAATCTCCAAATTACATTTGACCACAACATCATTTGAACCATTACACATCTCTAGATCAAATATATATTGTTTATATTGCATTATACATATTGAGTGTTAACAGTAAATAAAAAGAATATAGTCAAATTAAATTAAAATACTTATACAAATCTCGTAGTTGTCTAAAGGAAGATAATGTTTAGATCAAACTAGATACAAACATCAAACAAAAAAGTAAAATAAAACTGAGATGAAGTTCACAAAACATGGAATAGTGGAGCTCACAAAATTTTGTGTAGTTATTCCTCAAATAACATTTGATCAGCTGAAGAATGGTCAACCAAGCTGGAAGGTATGGATCCAAGCACATCTATCTCCGCCATTATCAGTGTACCAATTACCGCCATCATGTTGCCATTGTATTTTCTGAATATATCACCGTCATATATTTTTGCAACATGCTGCAATATATTTATGTGTAGTTTCACCGCGTATAGATATAACGAGTTTATACCATAATTTCTGACAACTTGAATCACATGTCTAATACTATTAGCTTTGCAACCAAAAAATTTCATGGCATCAACCGGATAACAATGTTGTTTCATCGTTTTGGATATAAGCTATAACATCAATGTGTGTACAACTGTTAAGTTGTTTGGAATTTAAAACATGCACATTTTCTATTCTCAAACTAAGACGCGATAGTTGGATAAAACACGAGCGTGAACAGTTCCCAAGTATGGCTGTTAAAAAAAATATTTTTGAGGTTAACTCCACTTTTTTCTTCATATATGAATTTTAAATTTCTATTTATCTCGTCTAATTACTTGTGGTCAAGGATTATTTAATTACTTGTGACTACGAATTATCTAATCACTTATGGATATGTTTAGTTGGTAAAAAAACAAAATTGATGCTGTCACGAGAAATTGGTGTGAACCAAATCATGAGCAATTCAGTCACCTGCAAACCAAAACGAGGTTTTCTAAATTTGTGTGTTTGTGATAGGACAAATTCTATTAAAGTACACAAGATTGTATTTGTTAATTTAAAGTACCCCAAAGGTTTCATCAATTTCATATGATACCAACTTAAGTTTGATCAAATACAATGACTAGCCTCAAATTTCACAATAGATTCGTTTGTTAAGAAGCACAATGTACCTATAAGCTATATCAGTGTCCTTGAAAAGGTTTAAAACTTGCACCTTGAGGCTCGTTTTGATGCGAAACTCACCTAAAATACAATTTGAGGTGAAACTCACGCTTCGGTGGTTGGAACACACATGAAATGTAAAACCTTATTTCCTTTCATGTTCAGTGCATCACCTCACGTTTCAACGTCCGAAACACACAAATCTACAAACAATTTTTTTCACTATAATCTTGTTCCATATTTTATTTAATTATTTGTAACTAGAGTGTCGATGCGCCTTACGTGTGTAGATATTCATTACTTTTTATTTTATTTACGACAATTCAATAATAAAAAATTTTATTATTAAATTTTTAAATAAAATAATTATATATAATTGTAAGGGCTTGTGTACAGTTTATAAATAAATAATGTGCTTCAAATAATTTTGTTAGGACATAGGTATAATTAATTAATATTTGAGAGATGCTGGTTTTGATTGTTAAAGTATGAAATGTAAAGGGCAAAAATGAGAAATCTAAAAGTTTAGATGTTTTTTTTTTTATAAATAATTTACAAATAATTGGAGGGCTTCAAATAAATTATGATAGGGGTTTAGATATAATTAATTAATATTCAGAGGGACTAGCTTTTAATTGCAAATAATATGAATTTGAGAGGGCAAAATTGAAAAAAATCTGTAATAATAGTTTTGTTGTTTAAAGACACAAATACCCTTTATTCCCTTTTACCCACATTTTGATTTTTCTCGTAAATATGATAGAATAAAAAAAATACTTTGAAACCTGAAAATCAGGTTGAAGACATTCATTCACTCTTCATTCGGTGATTCTAAATGGCGAGGAAACAGGCGAGGGAGGGGGTGTGACCCTCCATCCCCCTCGAGATACACGCCCATGTGAATCTCGAGGGAGATGGGGGTCAAACCACCCTCCCTCGCCCGTTTCCGTGCCATCTAGAACGACTCCTCGTCATTGGAGTGAATTGTACTTATAGATATAGAGATTAACTAAATTTTTGTTTAAAACACTTAATTGTGAAACACATTATTACTGTCACAAAATCAAATCAAATGCAAAATCTAACATTGATGGAAAAATTAGATCCCCTCATCATGACTCCAGTCAGTTTTGTTAAGTAGTCAGGCTAGCCAGCTATTTTGTTAGGGTTGAGTTTTTCTTTTCAATTTTACCCATTTTATTTAAAAAAATCATTTATAAAAAGAATAAAATTGCAAAAGAGTCGTGACAAAAAAAAGGCTGGCCTAGAATGGTTGAACTCCATTTCCAAAACATGGCAGTCAATCACACAGCCGACACAGGCCATTAAATGTTTCCTTATTTGCCAAAATATTCGAAACACCTCCCTCTACATCAACAAAATGTTCAAACACCTCCTTCCGTTGGGTCAAACCACAGTTGACCCTGTCAGACAAAACGGAGACTCTAATTCCCTGTAAAACTATACAAATCTCTAAGAGAACCAAAGGTGCTTAGACAAATGTGAACAAAAATGGGTTTCGTCTTATTGTCTCTTCACACAAGGACACCAAACACACACTTGAGAACCTAAAATACAGGTTCAGAGTCTGCCCTTTTCATCACTAAGCACTGAAATCCACTGTTTCTTCTTCTGTTGAGTTCTGAACAAGTATTTTTCATTATTTTTTGATTGTTTCTTTACAGCTCTCAAAATGTACCCAGATGGTGGTTTTTGGTGCCATTTGTGTGGGTGATTTTGGGTGTAAGTTGAATGTAGATGAATTGTTTGATAATGTGTCCAGGAGAGATTAGTTCTGATTATTATGTTGTTTTTGTGTGTCAGGGGAATGTGTTTTGTTCAAAATGTGGAATTTGCTGAAAATAGGCAATACCCTTTTGTAAAGGTGATCACGTGGTGGGTTTATATTAAATTATTTGTTTCTTTTTCTTGAATCTCTTTAATTTTGTAGTTTAGCATTTTATGTTAGAGATTTCAACTTAGAGCATGACACTTTTGATTTTGTTGTATTTTGTAGTGAGATTCTTTGCCAAGAGACAATTTTGCAAGGAGGGGCCTGTTGAAGGTAGTCATGTACTCGCGTTCTTGTTACACACCATAAAGTTTGAAGCTTTCATTGGTTTCTTAAGAGTACATGCTTCCTTGCACTTTTGTTAAAATGTCTTATTTTCACTGCACAACCTTTTATATAGTGATAGAAGAATGTGGGTGCTTTACATGATTCGATGAATTCTATTATACTACTTATTGAATTTGATAGTTATGCATGTCACTGTGAGGATCTTGTGGCTCCATTTAGTGATGATAAACAAATGATCACACGATATGCCTAAAATGAGGTGCGAGAAGCCGAGAAGGCTCAGACGAAGGTACATCATAGGTATTTTTCATCATAGATTCAGTGTAGGCTTAAGATAGAAATTAGACACATAGAGTTGTCCAGGTTAAAGCGTGAGAGGGCCTTGGATTGATTGTTACAACTTGCAAATATCTAATCGAGATTCTAAACTTGAGAGGGAAGTATATATACCGCGAGAGAGAAGGCTTTAAAAATTGTTCAGATTAAGAAAAGAAAATCTTAGTTTATGACAAAAAGCAAATTTTTTACAAGTGAATGTGCTGGTTTCGTGTGAAAGCAAAATAGTTAAAAAAAAAATGCTACCTTGCTTTGGAAGCGCATAGCCAAGATGCTAAGATATGTTGAAGGCCTCGCTGACAAGCTAGAGGCATGGAATTGGCACATTGAAAGCATTCTCCAACGCCATTCTAATCCGAGTTAAAAGACATGGCTTCAACATGCGTTGTTGTAGCTTGTAGGCATTGAACGTGAGTTAGAGGAATCTGGTCATCACGCCACAACATGCTAAGATGAGCTAAAGACACAAGGTCACAACTTCAAGCATTGTGGACACTCTTAAACGAGTTAAGACATGGCTTCAACATGCTGAATTAGGGGTGACAAACTTAAACTCGATCAATAAACAAAATCAGTGGTTTTTTGTTGAATCTATCATGTTGGGGTGATTGACAAGTTGATACGGCAAGGACAATAAGTAAATGGGTCGTCTCAACTAGTTCAATGCACTTGCTTATCTTGTCACATCGACTTAATTAAGTTGGCTTTTTCCGTAATTTGTTGTATGCATATTATGAATTTCAAACACCAAATAACTCACTGGTACAGTTAATGTAGTTAGTAGTTTTAAATTGGGTCAATATTGCCAATTACATGTCATTTTAATTTATTAATGCATTACACAATCGTACGAGACATTAATGCATTGACATGGAAGTATCCCACTCAATATAGTTTAAAATGAGTCCCTTAAAGGCATAGTGAGAGGGCTAGAGCCTAGATGAAACCCATAACATCCATGATTATCGGATCTTTAGAAAGGAAAAAATCTTGAAACACCCGATTGTTCGTCGCTTGCCAAATCACCCACAAAGTAGCATGTGGAATTGAATGAGGGACCACACCACTCCTTCCTTATCCTGAGAAAAAGTTTGGCATTTTCATTCATGAAAAACATCAACAATAGAGCGTGACAACACCCACTGTACCTTACAAGCATAAACAAAGTGGTTTCACACGGCTTTAGCAAGGTCATACTTAAGAAGATGGTCACGAGAAAATCTAATTCCACCTCGGCTATTGACCAAAACCTCCCTAGCGACAGCAGTGCACGATTTCAAAAGAGCTCACACACACGGAAAGAAATCTTAGGAGACACTTTCTTCAATCAATCAAGGATGTGTGGCAGCAAAAATGTTTCTGGGAGTTTTGGGTGACACATTCCTTATTTTTTGAACTTTGGGCCTCCTCCAAAGCTGATAGTTTCCAACTTATGGGTTTTGGATTCGGGAGAGTTGTTGCATGCTTTTACTTGGATCTTGTGAAGGGAAAAAAATAGTGTTTAGGAATTTTCATAAAGTAGTGCTATGCACTGGAGTCACTTGGGGGTGTTGAAAGATACTACTTTCTCATCTTGTAAGTTTGGTTGGGAAGAATTGTGCATAAATAGCTACATATGATGCATACTTTTGTTGCCTGTAATAAATCGATTTTCTCCCAAAGGCTTTTTCCCATTTGATCACTTGTATTTCAAGGCTTTTCCCCATTTGCTCACTTGCATTTCTTCCTAGTATATCTACTTGATTTTACTGATAAAAAAAACATAGAAAACTTTCTCCAACCAATCGACGCAGAAAATTTAGCACAAGCTTCAAGAGGCGACCTCTCCTCAACCAAATATTAGAAAACGAAGAAACCAAAACGGACCCACTCAAATCCTACTTCCATTTCCACCTACCCTCATAATTATCCAACATCATCAATTCAACTGCCATCGTCAAATTCATAGCCTTCTTTTCTTACCACTCATCCACCCCCTCCTCCATTGGGGCTTTTTGCGTAATACTATTGCACTTTCCTCAAAATTGGACGCCAAATATTAGAGACGGGGAAACCAAAATGGACCCACTTGAAACCCATTTCCATTTCTACCTACCTTCCTAATTATCCAACATCATCAATTCAACTGTCACCGTCAAATTATAGCCTCCTTTTCTTACCAGTCATCGACCCCCTCCTCCGTTGGGGCTTTTGGCGTAATACTAACGCACCTTCTTCAAGATTGGACACACTATCTAACCTCGGATGGCATCCTTGAGAGCAATTGTACCGCACCATTTCTCAGCCAAAATATGATTTATTCCCTTTACCAAGAATATGTTTCACCACCATGTGGAGAAAAGGCGGTTGTGATTTGCCTTTTCTAAGCCACTCCCACTTCTAAACAAACCAACCAGCCACTAGGGCCCCATTAACCATGATAGGAAAATGTACATTCGATAAACACATACACATACACTATCCACCATTTCCACCTTTCCCTAAAGTCGATCCTTCCAAGACAATACAATAAAAAAATCCCAATCCACCCTGTGATAGGTTTTTTCAAAGTAAAACTTTGCACATCAATCTAGGAATACCTGCCCGACACCTAGAGTCAATGGCCTCATTAGCCGCAAGAATTCCATAAAGAATCTGCCTATCCTCCTCGAAGGCCCCTTGATAGATCCAAAAACACACTTCACATGCCTTGGCAATGATTTTGTAAAAGCTTATATTCCATACCAATTTTGTAGAAGCTTCATAGGGCTTGCCCCCCTCTGTAGACCCAATAACATGCTATACTTTTCTTAAATTGACTTTTGACAGAAATACCAATTACCATTGTTGTATGAATCGTGGAAATTGGGAGATTTGACTCGACTCGGTCTACAACCGATCTGAATCACCAAATAAAGTGGGTTTCACACAAATCGTCGTGAATCGACTATGATTCAAAGCTTAAAATCGCGATTATAACTAAATCGGGCAAGTTGTATTGAAGAAAGAAAGAAGAAGAAAATAGGTACAAAAGAAAGAAAAGAGGAATAAGAGAAAATGAGGAAGAAGTACAAAAGACATACCTATGGAAAAAAAGAAACAAGTGTTTCCACGACTCTACCACCCGGTCAAGTCACGATGGCAGATTGCCTCCCATGGCCATATGAATTTTTTCTTCTAGGAGTGACAACTATTCACTGCCCACATGATCCACCACCTCCCTCAAATCTTTTCTTTGCCTCTGTCTTCAAACTATTAATTGCTTTAAAGGTTCGAGAACGCCAAGATCGCCGTGATGAAGAACGGATCCACCAAAATAGTTTTCCACAAGATTCTCCATTTCAAACACAAATCTCTCACCTTATCAAGCACAAACTTTGACTATCTTTGACTATCTTTGACCAGGTCAGAGAGAGAATGACTCAAGAAGAAGAAGAGGGCCAATGTTTGTTTAATAATGTTAGTTCTGGAGGTCCTCTTACGAATTTTTTATTTGAGGAAGAAGATAATACAAACCCTTTTGTGTACGAGGACCGAGGCCCAATTTCTCCACTTTTAAAGCCCAAATTCATTTCTAAATGGACTGGGACCTTAATATTTCTTTCATCTCAAACTTTTGTAACTCTAGCATTGAAACTATGTTCCTTAAGCAAAATGATCCCTACGCACTAGTTATGCAAAACACTAAGGTTTCCTCTTCCTCCAACTACAGGGTTTGGTTGGCACCCCTTATTAAGCCGCCACAATCACCATGATTTCCTCATGGAATTGTCGTGGATTGTGTGCTAAGCCTATGGAATGTGAACTCTAAAGATAATTTAAAACAACGCAACCCAAATATCCTTGAGACTAATTACAGCTTAATCAAGTTTGATTAGTAAATAAACGTCTTTGTCATGGTTAGTTTGCTAGTATTGATGTTGATGGGGCTTCGGGCAGTCTTGCACTTTTTTCGAAGGAGGTCTCTGCAACATTGCTCTAAGTCTTTCTTATAGATACTCAATATCTATACATCTCTATTAGTAAAGAGAGAGTGTCATTGTCTTGGTTGGACAACAATTTGTTGAATTCCTAAAAGACCTCTGCCCACCAACCAAAATTACAAGCTTTGCCAATGAGCCTTATAAGATGAGATTTAGCCTTAATTTCACAATTCAAGCAAATTCAAAACTGTCCTATTTTCTTAAAAACTTACAAATTCAATGGAAATGCACTCTTACATATTCAATTTTTTCTTTGTGTATAAATTATAAATATTTATTAATTTAAATACATATATTTATAGTATTATGAATCTTACGATTTACAATTTGATTTACGATTAAATCAAAATCTTACCCTTTTCGATTAACTATACAATTCACGATTTACTAACACTTCAATTACCATATACATCATATAGTCCATACCAATTTAAGAAAAAAAATTCTTAATCCTTCATTTTTCACATAGTATACGGTTTTTAATAACAAAGTATAGCATGAGGCAAATCTTGAATAGTCTACTAAGAATTATTTCTAACAAAATAATATATTTTTTCTAATTATCTCTTAGTTTATTATTTTCATAGTTTTGTATGTTGCTTAGCATGTAAAGGATTCTGATGTATATGTATCAATCTTTCCTTTTGGAATAAGGTATAGAAAATGGTTTGCATATAAAGAAAAAAGTTCATCACCTGCCCATTCTTATATAAATTGTGTCTATATATATACATTCTCGTTATTACACACACACACACATATATATATACATTCTCGTTCTTAGTTTACATATAATTTTTCCTTCAAGTGCCATTAAATGGGGTTAACAAACTTGGAGAGTATTTTAGCATGGTGCATGGAACATACGTAGGACACGTGGTTTCCATTTTCTGATCAAGTATCTTTAGTTGTCGTAATTGCTCAGTTCATTTACCTCTCTCTTTAATCTTTATAGGTTTCTCCGCCTATCTCCCCTCACTTTGCTTTATCATCAGCCCGATAGTTCTGAAGAAGCTTGACATAGGTTGTATCGACGATTCTGCTGTGTATGCTACTCTTTCCCTTCTTCATTTTTATTTCATTTTTATGGTTTCATATTGTCATTTGGTTTATTTTTGTGATGAATACTGAACTTGCATCTGATTGTTATTGTTCTCTAAATTGGCATTGTGGTTGTCATTTCTCTTAAGGTAGATAAGGTGTTTGCTCCTTTATTTGTTATGGATCTCTCACCAAAATGCTTTAGCACTAGAAACATGGATGAACTCTGATGACAAGAAAATAATATATAAGGGCATAGTCAGTGTTAAAGTGTATATCTAGTTGTCAATTAGTGTGTATCTAGTTGTCAATTAGGTTCCCTAGTTTACCCTCAATATGTTGTATTTATATGCATCCATATTCTCACTACATGAATAAGAATAAGAACAATGTAGTCTCTTAATCTCTTCTAAATGGTTCTCTTAGTTTTCTAACATGGTATCAGAGCCATAGTTCTAAATTCGAAATTCGAAATTTGGTTCTCACCTATTTGGTTCTCTTCGATCCTTCGAAAGTTTGCAATTTGGTTCTCACCGATCCTTCGAAATTTGTTCTAACTGATCCTTCGAAATTTGCTTTCACTGATCCTTCGAAATTTGCTCTCATAGATCCTTCGAAATTTGCTCTCACAGATCCTTCGAAATTTGCAATTTGGTTCTCAAATCGATCCAACCAGTCGATCCAGTCTTCTAGTCAATCCAGCCATCCGATCAACTCCTCCAGTCAGTCCGATCGTCCGATCGGACTGATCAAGCAAGTCGACTCCTCCGATCGACTGAATCCAGCCCTTCGATCGTCTCCTCCAGTCGATCCAGTCACCGATCGACTCCTCCAGTCGATCGCCTCTTTCGATCGACTCCTTCAGCCGGTTGACACTTCCAGCCTGTCGCTGCCTCCAATCGATTCTTCCAGTCGATCCAGCCATCGATCCTGCCATCATCTCCTCCAGTCGACTCCTCCAGTCCAGTCGATCGACCTCTCCAGTCCAGACGATCGTCCCTTCCAGTCGAAGCTTCCAGTCGAACCCTCCCATCGCCTTCTCCAGTCGACACCTCCAGTCGACGCATCCAGTCGACGCATCCAGTCGACTCCTCCAGTCGATCGACTCCTCCGGTCAACCATTCCAGCCGATCGACACCTCCCATCGATCCTGCCATCGACTCTTCCAGTCGACCCATTGAAGCTTCCTGATTTGAAGCTCCATTCGACCCTTTGAAGCTCCCGTATTTGAAGAAAACCCATCCCTTAAAGGCCTGTTTGTAAGGCCTGTTTGGTAAGGCCAGTTTGGGCCTGTTTGATAAGGGTCTGTTTGTGCCTCTTCCTGATTTCCTGATTTGATTTGGGAAATTTTCGAGATTTGAAGCTCCTGATGTTGGAGATTTTGGCTATTTGGCCATTTGGGCCTGTTTGTAAGGCCTGTTTGTAAAACCCATCCCATATTTGAAATCTCCAGTCGACATCCGTCGACACCTTAAGTCGATTCTTCGACCTTCGTTCCTTCGATCCTTCGATCCTTCCAGTCGACTCTTCCAATCGACTCTTCCAGTCGATTCTTCCATTCGATCCATTCGATCAATTTTTGGGGTAGAGTTTGTTCCAGTCGACTCTTCCAATCGACTTTTCCAGTCGATTCTTCCATTCGATCCATTCGATCAATTTTTGGGGTAGAGTTTGTTTTTGGGGTATCTTTGAACAATCCTATTGGACCTTTATTTGGGGTAAATCATTCAGCTCATGTTGCGATCACTTCTGATGCTTCTGCCGATGAGGATGCCCAATTCTCAACGTATCAAGAATCACCAACGCTTTAAATGGAGTTCGGGTTAACTATCTTTGTAACAAGCTGGGCATCATTAACATTTATGCTCCAGCTTGAGGGGGAGTGTTAAAGTGTATATCTAGTTGTCAATTAGTGTGTATCTAGTTGTCAATTAGGTTCCCTAGTTTACCCTCAATATGTTGTATTTATATGCATCCATATTCTCACTACATGAATAAGAATAAGAACAATGTAGTCTCTTAATCTCTTCTAAATGGTTCTCTTAGTTTTCTAACAGTCAGAAAGGTTCGAAAGTCGAATAGGTGTTCATTTTGGTTAAAAGGAAGTCGATCTAAGCCACCAATATATCACCAGCCCAATCAATTTTAAATTCTTTGGAATAAATTGATCATAAATTCTGGCAAATCGCTATAAATTGGTAAAAATGAACACAATATTGTGAAGTTCGTCAAATCAAGTTTTTTTTTTTGGAATAATTAATGACTGTTATTTGGACCGTCAAATCATGAAGTTCTACATGATGTAATTTAGTGGTTTGAGGGGATATTTTATCACTTCCCTTTTGTCCATTTTGTTCTCTTATCTCAATAAATTATGTTTCTTGGTTTGTTGGAAAAAGAAAGAAGCTTTATTTGGGATTTCATTTAATGTGAGAGCGATATTTCCACATTTCGAATGCAGCTTTCTACCTTTAACCCTGTGCTAAACAAAAATTAATTTACTAAAGCCTGTTGTTATTTGTAAAAAAAAATCCTCCCAATTATATCCATACTGTATATTTCTGTCAAATTACGTAATTATGAAATTGGCATTTGGTTTAAGTGCAAACTATTAGCGATAAGTATTGTTATAAACGATGGCGAAGACGGCTAAGGCATGACCAAAATTCTTTTAACTCTACTTGATCTTTTGTTATGGGTTTCTAAAATAGGTAATTTAGGGTTCATTTTTTTTGTTTCCCAAGTCATTAGTCTATTATAAATAAGGACATTAGACTGTTACAATTAAGGGTTTGTTGAATGTAAGACAGAGTTGAAGAAGAAATAAAAGTTAGTAGTTTATATATTTGTGTAGGGTTTCGGATTCCAAAACCCTTATGTGTTTTAACTGATGGATACTTGTTTTATTGCTTCTGCACAAAACTTTTTGAAAAACTTTTTGGATCCACACAGTTTCCACCGCACTGAAATCACCAACTGTGAAGTGATTGGTCTTGGCCATGGTTGTGTAGAATTTAAGTTAGTTTATGACATATGACAGTTTGAATTTGTTAGGCCTCATATAGAACATTGGTAGTTTATATATTTGTGTAGGGTTTCAGATTCCAAACCCTTATGTGTTTTAACTGATAGATACTTGTTTTATTGCTTCTGCACGCAACTTTTTGAAAAACTATTTTGGATCCACACGATCTCCACCACTGAAATCACCAACTGTGAAGTGGTTGGTCTTGGGCATGGTTGTGTAGAATTTAAGTTATTTTATGACATATGAACAAAGTTTGAATTTGTTCGGCCTCATATAGAACATTGGTAGTAAAAGAAAAGTTTAAGATGTCATGTATCTCAGAGTAGTTTAGCCTACTCGGTTGTGTATGTTTTGCTAATGCACTGATAGTTGATGAAAATTTTACTACGTAAAGTTCAAGATTACAGAATTACTATAAATATTCTAAAAGCATGTTTGGTCTTGGAAGTATCTTTTTTTTTTTTTAATTAAATTTTTTTTTTTTTAACAACATTGACAATGAAGTACCTATTCTGTCAGATATATGGATATTGAGTGGCAGACCCGGTTTCTATTTGTTGCCATTTGCCAGGGAAACTTTTTTCTTAGACCAGGATTCGTGAGCTACTATTCCTTGTTTTGATGCTCACCGTGTGACGATGTTTGTTGAATGCATTTTATTCTAAGGGTGTTTTTGCTTTCAAGGAAAATTTTCCCAACAAAAATTGCCAACAAGTGAGAAAGGAGAGAAAGGGAAGAGAAAGAGAGAACATGAATTTTTTGATGGTGCCTATGTCTTCTTGGTTTGTTAAAAAATCGTGGAAAAAATTTTCTTTTGGGGGGGACTGGTTCGGGATAGAGGAATTTTTTGGGCAGAACCAGTTGGTCCAGACCGGTTTGAACTGGGTCGGAACCATGCCATCCCAGTTCAAAATGTGGACCACATCCAAATCAGAACTGATATTTCATTTGGGTTGTATGGGCTTCAACCGAAGCCCACTTTCAAAACTTCAATACAAGGATTTAAATGGTTTAGGCCAAAGTCATTAGGTCCATGTGAATAGCACAAATGAAGCCCACACATGCAACATTGGTCCAAAACATTTTAACATAGATCCAATTTATCAAAAAGGTTGGGCTAAATGTTTGAACATCTAATGCATATAATAAACAATTTCACTAAACAAATTAAGTGGAATCTCTCTTAACTGTTTCTTCTTCTTCTTGGTTTTAGCTAGGGTTGGTTGAAATAGAATCTCTTCGAGGGTGATCCAAGATGGAACCTCACAACCATCACGTTAGCTATGTTACGAAGAATTTTCACATCATCTTAGAGTCATTGCCTCCCCAGCAAGCTGTGTAAACCGAATTTGTGAAACCGATTCCGACCAAGACCGGGATGAAAATGGTAGAAACCAGTTGGTCCCAATTTGAAAAAGGTTGGACCGGGATGGTTGTCCTGCCCTATCAAACATTATAGTTAAGGCGTTGAGGCGCAAGGCGATTTGCACGGCTCAGTGACATGAGAAGGTCTTAACATTAATTTTTTTTTAATAATAAATTGGAATATATCAACATAGTATACATAATCATTTTGATAAATATCATATGTACAAAAAGTCACACAACTACCTAGAATCAAAATAGAAACATAATAAATTTGCATAGCATAGCATAGCAAAACGATGCACTACATAAGTGTCAATAAGGGCTCGTTTGGTTACTCGATGGAATGGGAATGGGAATGAGAATGGTAATAGGAATGGTAATGGTAATGGGAATGAGAATGGTAATGAGAATGGTAATGGGAATATGTATGTTTGGTATACTTTTAAAATGGTAAGGTGGTAATGTAAAATTTATTTCCAAAAATACCCTCACTTAGTTAAAATGGGGGAGGGTGAGGAGGATAAAAATGGTCATTATTTAACTTTGACCATTACAATGGGAATGGTAATGGCCATTCATAGGGGGGGAGGTAGGAATGGCCATTACAACCAAATCTGTAATGGGAATGACCATTACGATGGTTTTATGTGATACCAAACGCAGGAATGCCTTTGACCCATTACATTGTAATGGTCAAACCATTACATTACGACGGTCAATGGGCTAACCAAACACGCCCTAAGTGTCAAGTAACTTGCAAATCATTAAAAAAAAAAAAAGAGAAATCAACAACAAAAACATAAAATTATAGTGTAAACTAGTTCACCAACTTCTTATTTCTCACAATTTCATTCATTCTCTTCATAACCCAATTCTTGATCATCACAATTTTCATCATCTTCAAAATCAAAATCATGTCAACCTCTAAATCCAGTAATCACAATGGTGTAGATGTAGATGCAGGTGTAGCAAAACTTCTTCTTAAGTTGCTTGGAGTTGTACTATTTCTAGAACTTCTACGTGGTTGTGTTGATCTTTTACCAACTCCAACAGCTTGTGTATATTGACCCCACAAAATCATTAGGAAATACCAAAACATCATCTGCATTTATTTCCTCTTGACGGCTGAAACCTCGTGTGATTCAAAGTCTCAAACCCCAAATGGCTATCTAATAATAGAGAGTGGGCTTTGGCTTATATATATATACACAATCTGGTAATGTAAAATTTTACTTATAATATGTAAAAATGTCTTGTGCATATGCAAAGTTAAATATAAAGAATAACCATGTAAATATGCTCGAGGCGTGAAGCGAACTTAGGCGCACAAAAGCGAACACCTTATTTCACTGCACCGCATTGCCTCACATTAAGTCGGATTCCTGTAAAAACGCTTTGAAGCACAGGTGCGCCTAGGCGGTCGCCTTGACTACGATGACCTCAAGATTGAGGATTTTTTCCAACTTCCTCTCCGATTTTTTTTTTTTTTAAATTTTATTATTATTAATTTTTTTTTTAATGTTTCCATGGAAAAGTTAAGTACTTCAAAAGTTGTATGCCTGGATTTTTATACTTCATGAATTACCACTTATATGTTTCTAAGTTTTTCTCCACTTGTATTTCTTTTCTCAAAGAATCACATATCTTATTTAATCTTTTGTTTCAGTTCGCCCATTTTAGAGTGTGATGAGTAACTCTTCAGAAGAGGATTCAGACATAAGTGAATCAGAGATTGAGTTCTATATTGAAAAACCATATGAAGAACTGAAGGCTGGAAAACTCAAAGTCAAGAATATAAATGGTACCCTTAGATGCCCGTTTTGTACAGGCAAGAAGAAACAAGAATTCCATTACAAGGACCTCCATCAGCATGCGTCTGGGGTCGGTAATTCGTCTAAATCTAATAGAAATGCAAAGCAAAAGGCAAACCACCTGGCACTAGCAAGGTACCTAGAAGAGGAATTGGCTGCTGAACCAAGGCCTGCACAGCCTAAAGTTGAGAAAACACCTACCAAGCCCCCTAAGCAAGAGGACCTATTTGTTTGGCCTTGGACAGGCATTGTTGCCAGCCTTTTCCCTGGATCAATTGATGGAGAGACATCCTCGGTGCAAAAGGACCTCCTTAAGTATAGACCTTTAAAAATGCATGTTTTACTGAGTGAAGGGGATTGCGAGGGAATTGGATATGTCATAATAGATTTCCATAAAGACTGGACTGGTTTCAAAGATGCAATGGCGTTTGAGAAGGCTTTTGAAGCTGATCGGCATGGAAAAAAGAATTGGAATGAAAATGGCCAACCAGGTGGTGCAAGTAGTATTTATGGGTGGTGTGCACGTGCTGATGATTATAATTCTGAAGGACCAGTTGGGAACTATCTACGCCACAATGGAAGCTTAAAAACCATTTCTGACATCGTGCAAGAATCTATGCAAGAAAGACAAAACATTGTTGAAAGCCTAACCAATGAGATTGACATAAAAAATGAAGATCTAAACAAGTGGGAAACTAAGTATAATGAAAAGAGTTTGTCCCTAAATAGAATGATCGTAGAGAGAGACCTAATGCAGAAATCTTACAATGAAGGTATTCTCTCTCTCCCACACACGCACACATACACACAATCTAATATGCTTATACTTGCCCTCCTTTCTGTATCAGAGATGAGCAAAATGCGTCGTATTGCACGAGAAAACACTCGTAGAGTTTTTGACGAGAATGCAAAGCTGAATCACGAATTGGACTGTCGGAGAAAGGAACTTGAGCGGCGTTCCAGAGAACTTAACAAGCACGAATCTCTGAATGAACTAGAGAGAGAAAAACTTGGCGATGAGGTGATGCATTTTCATATCAAAACTCTATGTAGGTTTAGAACCCTATTTGGTATAATGTGCTTTAGAAAACTTTGATGTTGAAGTTCTTTCTAATTTTTTTTGGAGCTATAGTAGTGTTACGTTGTCTGAAAAATTGTCCATTTTCTCCATTATCTTTATTGAATGTCAACAGATATCCTTTGCCAAAGAATATTTTTGTTTTATTATAGACATTGGTTATGATATGATGAAAGTTCTTGTGGCTTTTATATTTTTCTTTCCTACTACCCACCTGTGAGTATCTGATACAGTTCTAGGTGTCTTCAGATACTGAAATGTGATGTGGGGCTAGATCTTCAAGTAATTGACAAAGTAACAACATTTTATTTGAACTTTTCACATTCTAAATACAAACTCAAGTTGAACAATCAAAATTAAAAGGGAAATGGCGGTGGAAGTTTTGTAGTCCTCTCGGAAGACACCTAAGCTTGAAAAGTACTCCCTAAATCGAAAAATAATATATTTAGAAACATTCAAAGAGAAACCCCTCACTAAAGAGTCATGCGCCTAAAGCCTTTGAAACTTTGTTAAACCACTCAAATTGTCTACTGCTGAATTTATAATTGTCGAAGTTTCTGGTTAGCTATATGTCTTTTCAAGTTCTAATGATTTTCTTTAAGATCCAATAATATTGATTGCAGGATAGCTAGGGGAATACAAAGAGTTCTTATAATGATGAAGATGTTTATTGTTGGTTCATTTACATTTGGATTTATGCATACTGGCCGTTCTTGTCATGTTGGTGAACAATTTATCCTCCATTTGTGCAGAAAAGCCAATCCCATTTACTATTTTCTCAGCATTGGTCAACTAAGCTACTATGACCCTGTAGATAATACTAAAATTGTACAGTCACTGTTGCATAAATGCATGAATATCTGTTTTCTGAAAAGAAAGCTTGAGTTCACTTGTCACTCACATGGAAGACTTTGTTGCTTATTTAATATCTCAAGGGCTGAAAAAAACTGACTGAACCGAACAAAAATGACAATTTAGGTTTATTTATTTTATTTTATTTTATTTTTTCGGTTTGGAAGATTTCAAAACTGTTAAATTCGGTTCGGCTCTCGGTCTCAAGTTAATATAATAGAATGAACTAAACCGACCGAAATTCTAAAACTGTGTTTAGGAAAAGTAAATTATTGTGATAGAATTAATATTTAAAATTGCAAATAAACGAGAATTGAAAATAAAACACAAATTGAAATAAATCTACGATAATTGAAAGACAAGTAAACAAAATAAATTCTTTTATTCAATCAACCAACTAATAATGAACAATCTACGCCTTATTTATAGTTGACCTAACTACTCTGGCAAGAGATCTAACTCTAAACCTAATTGGAAACCAAAACCCTAACTATCATGGGCTGTTACTAAATAAGCCCAATTACAATAATACTAATATTGCAAAAAAAAAAACCACTTACATCAACCACCCCGGGTTGAAGAAACTTGTCCTCACAAGCTTCAACGGTGCACTCGGTGCCTTCTGCCACTAAGGAAATGAGTTCGCCTTCACCATCAACCTGAGGGACCCAGTTCATAGATGCATGTTCATCAGCTTCATTCGTCTGCAGCACAGAGGCTAGGTTGACCACACTCGAAGCACTTAGAGGGCCCTCAAGAGTGGGTTGCAGTGTAGAGAAGTGGAAGTGCATGGAAAAGGTGCCAAAGTCTTCTTCTCAGAGCGGTCCTGCAACTATAACTTCGTTTATGGAAGTTTAGCCATGTTATCAACTGCCAAAAGTATATCAAATTCCTCCAATGCTAAGACACATTGTAGTCGCGCATACAAACCATACGGAAGGCTGTCGTTTTGGTTCGTCGGTCTTAGTGCGCATACACAAAGTACGAAATTTTGTAGCATAACAGTAATTGTGTGCCTGTTCTGAGTAACATCCTTTAACCGTCCAAAGAGCTCGCGCTCAAAGTCCATAGGAACAAAAGCATACTGCATCAACTCACACATATTCTAATTGTTAACAGAGGTAACCTCATTGTTGTTCGACAATCACATTCCTCCTGTCACCAAAGATTTGCAATACTCTTCAATTTGATAGCCACTAATTGTACTGCCTTTCAGACCTCAAATGTTCTTAAAATTAAATGCATGGTCAATCTCCAGAGACTAATCTATAAAATCATCACCATGACAACTCAATCATAAGAAGGCACATCGAATTTTAAAAATGTATCATCTCGTCGTTCCAATGCAGCTATCAGTCGAGCCAACCGATCATGATCAAAATAAGTACCTCCACCGAAGTTTTGATCGCCTAAGTTAGGTGTTCGAAAAGGAGGATTACCACCTCTGCCAAATCCTTACCTGATATAAAGGAGGTCAAAACCATCCTCTCCTGAGCAGGCGATCAAGACGAGTTACGATTTTTCGACGGGTCTGTCACCCACTATCTTACATGATCATGTGGTAATTCAGTTATATCTGCAACAGAAAGTTCAGGGGAGATGTCAAACTGCACAAGCACTGCAATAAAAGATTTAACGTGAGGCGGAAGAGTGGTGGAAGGGTTTTATGATGGAAAGTTGGAACATGCATGAAGTTGGTATTGTGGGAGAAAATCAGGGCTCAACCAGCTACCCGAATTTGGGACACACACGACTTGTTTGAAAATTATTGGGGTGTTGTGTGGCATAAGGATTAAATGAAGGGGTTTTCGGGGGAGGGTGAGGGTGAGGGTGAGGGAAAGAAGTGTGGAAGGACTGCGGATGTGCTGAGGTGTCTCCCAACAAGGTAGGGTGGGCGAGGGAAGGCGAGGCGTGGAAATAGTTTGATGATGGGGGTTGGTTAGGTGGGTGGGACAACTGGAAGAAGGGTGGCGCGAATAACATGAATGTGGTTGGGTGGGACGATTAGAAAGCGGGAGGTGAAAATAGCAGACCGTGGGTGGAGAGGGGTTGTCGATGGCAGTAGGGAAGGGTGATCGATTGAACCTATGCATCGACGGGAGAGGCTGGGGGGGGATGATCGAGGCTAAGAGAGAGTGTTGGAGATGTCGGTCGACTTGAGGTGTCGATCGAGGAGGCAAAGGCGTCGTCAATCAATTGCAGCAAGCTGGGTTGCGATTGGACTGGATTGGGGCCCAGGGTCTCTCGATCGACGTTGCATTAATTGAACGGGGTTGGATCCAGGGGTTTTGATCGGTTTGGTTAGGCCTTGTTGATCGATCGAATGGAACAGGTGGGTTTTGTTTGACTTGGACAAAGGAGGGAGGATAAAATGAGGAGTGAGGCCATCGACGGTGGTGGCTGAAGTCCCTTGTGGCGCTGCCAATGGTAGTGATGTTGTTTGGGGTCCATTGGCTTTTTTGTCGCCTGCCATAAACTCTGCCAACATCTGTTCCATCTTTTTCACTGTATCTAAGGTGGTCTCAAACTTCTCTTCCATCCTTTGTTCCAGTCTTGCGAGTTGGTTCTTCCAATCAGTTCTCCCTTTTTCAAACTTTTCTTCAATCTTTGCATCCACGAAACTAGTCGCAGCCTTCCATTCTTCATAGTTTCAATTGCCTTGGATCTTTCTTCCTCTGCCATATTCCTAGTTTTTCTTCTGCGTATATTTTTGATTTGTCTCCGTCATGCAAAAGAGCATTTTGGCTCTAATACTAGTGATAGAATTAAAATTAATAATCGAGAATTGAAAAATAAAGCAGAAATTAAAATAAATCTACGATAATTGAAAAACAAGTAATAAGTTCTTTTATTCAATCAACCAACTAATAATGAACAACCTACGCCTTATTATAATTTACCTAACTTCCTAACTTTAAACCTAATTGGAAACAAAGCCCTAACTATTATGGGCTGGTACTAAATAAGCCCAATTACAATAATACTAATATTAATATTGCTAATAAAACCCACTTACATCATATTGTATCCTGGTGTATTTTTAAAAGCCAAAAGGTAAAAGATAACTGGAAAGTATTATTACTTTACCTTTCTAGTCAGTCACTTTCACTGGGGTTTGAGTGGGACAATGGTCGAAGGACCCGTCAACTCTTGGTTAAACAATTATCTTTTCTTGTTCCAAGAATAATACATTAGTACTATCAAGAATGAATTTGAGACATTAATAAGGACGGTTGAGTGTTTGTTTTTTTTTATGGTCTTTGTTACTCCCCATGTATAAGAGAGTGAATGGGGTTGATAAGGGGGGATAAGTGTTGGTTTGTCCGAGATCTCAAGATTAAGAACAAATGTCATCAAAAGCTTCAAGTTGCAATTTTGAATAGTTTGTTTGAGAAAGATAAAAGATGCCAGAGGTTTTTCTTTGCTGTTGAAACTTTTGTGTTGAACTTCTTTGAAGTTTGAGAACCCTAAAATTTTAAAGGGTATGTAGAGTTGAGTTCTTTTTTATGTTGTTTTTACAATAAAGTTTGTTCTTTATGTTAATTTCTTAAATCTCTTCTTTTTCTTTCGCAAAACTGCAAAAGGGCCATATGGATTAGCAAAAAATTTGATACAGCTACTTTATGTATTTTCTAGATTGTCCTAATTAGATGTATGATTTGTTACATCTAGGATGATGTGTGCCAAGGTATTATATTATCATGGTGTTATTTACTTTTTATATTAATCATTTTGTAGCTTGTATTGAAGAAAATTTGGTTGACAAAAAGAAGAATGGTTGCATCATAAGGTGTTTCCTGTTGATGGACATAGGATTCTTCCAAGAAGATTCTTATTCCATCATCTTATGGAGATAAGATATTCGAGTAATGATAATAGTTCCAGTGAGAACTCTGTGTGATTGTGTAGTGGGCATTTAATACTGTGTTAACTCATATCATTTTATGCCTTAAAAATGCATATGTGAACAACTGGTGCTCTCAAGCTAGTCCATGTGCAGTGTCTTGCTTTTCTCAATTAATCATTGTGATTTAATACACGTGTCGGTAATAGTGATATGAATGTATTTTTCTCTCATTTCAGAATGTTGTGAGAAACAGTTCACTTGACATGGCAACCAAAGAGCAGAAGAAGGCAGATGAGAATGTCTTGAGGAAGGTTGAAGAGCAAAAGGTGTGCCTTGACCCTTTAAATGAATTATGTTCTTCAGATTATAGGAATGTCTTTTTTTTGTTAGAACTCATTGACTATAACGATGAACTGCAGAGGGAGAAGGAGGCTGCTCTTAAAAAGATACTTGAACTTGAGAAGAAGTTGGATGCAAAACAGAAGCTGGAATTAGAAATTGTGGAGTTGAGAGGGAAATTAGAGGTATTGAAGTATATGGGAGGTGAAGATGACAAAGGAGTTCAGGAGAAGATGGAAGAACTGGCTGAGATGCTGAATGAGAAAATTGAGGAAATGACTGGTGTGGAATCTCTGAATCAGGCTCTTATTGTAAAAGAGCGTGAGAGCAATGATGAACTGCAAGAAGCTCGTATAGTGTTAATTGAGGTATGCATTCTTTTATTTTCCTTATGGAATTACTGTCTTAGAACACCTCAAGTTAGACTGGTCTTAGTTTAGTGACTGCATGTCTGACCCACAACAAGCAATTAAAGAGGGATCGAATGTGTGTGAGAGAGATCAAATGTAAATTTGGGACTAAATATTTGGGTGGTCGAAATGAATAATAGCGCCCTTAATTTAAGCTTTTTAACTCTCTCGCCGCCTCTTAGTTGTCTTTTTCTATTTTTTTTTTCTTCTTTTTCTTTTGCTCTCATTTTTACTCAACTTCTTCAATAACTTATAGTGGATGGATGCATTTTAACATCAAACTAAATCCATTAAAATATAAAAAATAATCAAAACCCCATGGTTACACAATAAGCTTACTACAAATGCTCTAAATGATATAGGGTTATTTTGAATTTGGCCCTCATTAGTTTATGTGCAACTCTGTTTGGTCTCCATTTTAAACTCTAATTAAGTGAACCCAAAATTAGACGAAACTGTGAAATCAGCCATGCTGACACCTCTTGACTTGATCCATCGCTGAAATACTCACTTCCCAACTTCACCCCTAATGGTCAGTTATGTTTGAATGATTTCTCTGCCACGTGTTGCAATCTCCTCTTTGAAATCGGATGGCTGGGAGATGTTTTGAAATCAGATGTTGTATCTGCTTCTCCTATATATTCTTGAGTAGATCCAAGATGGGGAAGCATAAGTGAAGTGTTGTTTGTCCATCATGGGTGGTGGAATGAAAGGGAAGGGGACTGTTGTTTCAACCACATTTTCACCAAAAGTAGTCACTTATCTTCTTCCTGTCTCCATTACGATCTATTGAGGAAGATGAATATCAAACTCCAAATTCTGTAAACAGTGGGGCCCAAATTAATTTTTTTTGGTAATTTACAACTGGAGGTGTATCTAGAAGGCTGTGTTGTTGGTGATTGTCCATGGATTTATGTTTTAGTTAGGTATGTTTAGTAGTTGTGGTCTTTGTATGGCATATTGCGTTGCATATTGAACCAGGTATTGTGCTCTTTGTATTTCAGATTGTTTTGATTCAGATGATTATGGTGCTTGAAAGTCTGGGATATTGTAAGAGCATTGGTTATGTTGTTTATGATTGGTTGGTGCTTGAAAGTGTTGGGTATTGTAAGAGCATTGGTTAGCTCGAGAGGATTTCCGAGGACATAGACTAAAATCTTGGTTACAAGTTTTTGAAAACTTATTTTGTAGCCAAATCTTCTGCATCATCTTCACTATGAGGACTTGACTCGTGTTTTTCTTCATACTCCTGATAATCTCCTTAACCTGACATAATTTGTGTTTGATTGTTCTCATTTTCCCATAAATGTTATCTTCCTTGACTACATCCCTGCCATATTTTTTTTTGTTGCTTCCTTCACTTTGTTGCCATTGTCATAGATAAAGAAGCAATGATTTTCCAATCCCTTGTCATTGGCATGTTGGAGTTTAGTTCTCCTTTACAAGTTCTACCATATTCACCTTCCGCAACATCCCAAAAGTTCCCATTGATGGCTTCTCCTTTTTGTTCTAGAATTTGCGCTTCATCCAAATTATCCTTCTCCATCATGTCAAATATGTTGTCGGGTTCCATGAGCCCCTGCTCTACATCCTGCAGGGAGTTTACTATCTGCTCTACATCCTGTGGTGAGTTACTAACTACCTTCACTGCTTGATCCTCAGTCATTAACCTCAATGTTATCATCTACCAAGGCCTTTACTGCTTGATCCTATTTGTCATTACCCTCAATGTTATCATCTGCCAAGGCCTTTTTAACCTAACTGGTGGTGTACCCTGCTCCTTTAAGGTCCTTATCGGCCAACCCATTGCTTACAACTTGACCTGAATCAGCAAGTTTCTCCGACGTTGGTGTGTCTCTCTCCCTCCCTGAATTTACCTTCCTCTGTTGGTGCATCTACCAATGCTGCATATGGATTATTATGAGTAAAATCAATACCAACATCTTTGACAACACCGTCCCGCCAATGGGGTACTAGCTCAGCAGATAAATTTGTAGTTAATGGTATTACAAATTTAGGGTTCGAACCATGCTGGCGACAGTTGGGTGGGATGGCTTAAGGGGAAAAAAAGAACAAAAATAACATCCTGCCCAACATTATGTATGTTCTTGTCATCATCCTAATCCCTATGTGTTTAAACCATACTTGCATTCATAATACACCAAGTCAGCTATAAGTACATAAGGGGTTACCTCAATCTTCACCTTCAAATTCTTGGGGTTGAGATTACTCTTCTCCATGGTTGTTGGAACCATTCAAATCCATCACACTTATGGCATTTGAAGTATTTTCTTCCATTTAAATTATCATCACTTGAAGTTAGTACCATCCTAAGGCCATCACCATTACGAGTGGGACAACTCAATTCATTGCAATCTACCTCACCACATCTAAGGCATGCATACTTCTTTGCACCTACAACACCTGAGTATGAAGAAGAGGATGAACCAACATTTTCTAGAGGAGGTGTTGCTTATTTCTATTGTTCAATTGCTTCAAACAACTCTTAGAATAGAAAGCATTTTTCATATCGATAATCCAAATACTTTCTTTCAAGTGTTGGCTTCTTGGCTTCTCCCGTGAAGTAGTTAGAACCATCAATCCAGGGCATGAAGACCTCAGGCACGGAGTGTCAACCCATGGACAATCACCAACAACTTGGCCTTCTAGACACACATCTAACATACCTCTTATTGTAAATTACAAAAAAGAGTTTTTGACCCCCATTGTTTTACATAATTTGGAGTTTGGTACCCATCTTTCTTAGTAGATCTTTAGTAATGGACACAGGAAGAAGATGAGTGACTACCTTTAGTGAAAATGTGGTTGAAGCAACAGTCCCCTTCCCTTTAATTCCACCACCCATGATGGACAAACAATACTTCACTTCTGATTGTGCTTCCCCATCATGGATCTGCTCAAGAATATATAGGAGAAGAAGATACAACATCTAATTTGAAAACATCCGTCCAATTTTGATGGGGAGATTGCAACACGTGGCAAAAAAACCATTCAAACGTAACCGACCATTAGGGGTGAAGTTGGGATGAGGGTATTTCGGTGATGGATCGAGTCAAGAGGAGTCAACATGGCTGACTTCACAATTTCATCCAATTTGGGGGTCAGACTCAATTAGAGTTTAAAATAAGAGCCAAACAAAGTTGTACATAAACTAATGGGGGCTAAATTCAAAATAACCCAATGATGTAGGAAACTGAATCAAGGGTTCCAGGGATTGTGGCCCCAGTTGTCCAGCCAAAGGATTTCCTTGGTGGAAAGTCGAGCACATTGGACAACTCCAAACACCCAATCCACCTTATGTGAAGGATTTGTGCAAGAGTGTGCTTAACTGTGAAGAAAAGGGTCTTGGTTATCGAGTCACCTACCAAGCATAACCAGCCTTGTGCATATCCCTTGGAGGAAATTGTCATCGTTGTTTCGAGAAGTCATCAACTCTCATGGTGGTTCCGGAAATAGGTATTGCATATCCTGCCCCTCCTAGACCTGGACTTGGAGAGGGGCTAATCAATTTGTGAGCTATTTAGTGTCGTTGAAGCTGATGTTGGTGTCCATGACATTCATGTGCCGCAAAGGGCTTGGACAGTACCATTTGAATATGAAGAAGTACTGAACTTTGGAAAAGGGCTTCAAGTTTATATATATATATATATATATATATTTTTTTTTTTTTTTTTTAAGAAATAAAAATTACTAAGACTTATGAGGGCAAAAGAACAATCTGTCTGGCAGATAATTTTGCCTACAAGATCTTGAGTTGTATCCTTTTCATGATCATTGCTGGACGCAAACTTGCCTGGATATTATTTCTGTCAGCATTAATGCTTGAAGTATACTTATGAATTTTGATTGACTTACTTTATTCTCAGTGAAAAAGAGATTAAGAAATCTTTCTTTTTATTTTTAGGGTTTGAAAGATATGTTGAGTGGTTCTACTACAATTGGAATCAAGAGGATGGGAGAGCTTGACACAAAACCATTTCTGCGTGCATGCCAGCAAAAATTTCCGCATGAAGCTGCGAGCAAATCTGTTCATCTATGCTCTTTATGGCAAGAATACATGAAGAATCCAGAATGGCATCCATTCAAAGTTGTTGATCTTGGTGAAGGGAAGCACGATGTATGTAGTGTTTTCCTTTTACGCTGCTTGCTTTAGTTAAGATCAACTACAGTGCCACTATTTATAATTAAAACATAACTTGTTCCTAAAGGAACCCAGCCCTAACTCTAGTTGAAATAAAAATCCCTAATTCAATTGAAAATTTTACTTGTCCAAGTCCACTCATTCAATTAATATAACAGTAAACAAAAATATTAAAATTACTCCTATACCTGTCAAAAGTATTGAGATTCTCAATCATACAGCTAACTCAAATACCAGTCTCATCTAATTAAATAAACATCAATTTATTGCTCAATAGAATCTTCTCATGATTCAAAAGTTCCAGTCTCAAGTCTCAACTATTTAGGACCCCACAGTAACATCAGTTGTATGATGATGATCATGTAAAATAAATTTGATTCCATAATATAAGGGTGCAGTTCGTGTATGGGTTGTACCACAATTTTCGTTCCACATCAGATCCAAAAAGTTTTTTTCCATTATGTAAGCATGCTTTTTTACTTGATCCTTTTGGTACTAAGAGCATCTCCAATGGTAAACCAAAAGCTAAATTTAGGGGTCTCCCTTTTTCTTCATCACTCCAACCACATCCCTTATTTTAACTTTTTTCATCATTATTTAAATATATCTTCCATTTTTTCATCTCCTTATTTCCTTTTGTTTTGATTTTTGGTTTTGTTTTTAATATAGAAATTAAAGATTTGGAATATTTTAATGATATTTCAAATTTTAGGGGATGGTTGGTTGCCTCTAAATTTAGGGGGAAGTTGAATGTAAAGTTAAAATGGGGAATGGTTTAGGGGATCCATTGGAGCATGCAATTTCTCACATGAGCCCCCTAAAATAGCTTAGATCCATTGGAGATGCTCTAACAAAGTGACCAAGTTCCCTGATTTTTATTTTTATTTATTTATTTCAAATCTTTGCTTTACGCTTGTAGGGTTGGTTTTTTTTATTTATAGTATATATATATATATATCAGCAAAACAAAAAGATATTGCATTCATATCTTCAAAATGAAAAAATATCTCCCCATTCAAATATGTCAAATATACATGAAGAGAAATGAGTATCTCTCAAAACACCCCATGTATGACCCCGAATCCAAAGAGTGATTTTAATCTCTACCCAAATGCGATGTATGTATCATACACATGCTATGCTATGCAAGATATGCTTGTAGGGGTATTGATGCAAGAGCTTGCATCATACACATGCATGTCTTCCTTTCCACATGCTTTTATAGTTTATAGGTGTTGGTCCATATGTCAAATTCTTTTTCCACAGGAATTGTTGTTTTATTGGCAGATTCCATAAGAATGGACTTAGTGAAGTCCCCTATTTCATTGTAGGGTTTGTAAGACTTGTGAGCCACTGTTAGGATAGTTCAGAACTTTCTGTTTATGTTGCAGAAAAAACATGTTAGATAATGAAGAACCCCTGTTTCAATTCACATTTATGTGATTTTCTTTTTATCAGATTTGTTTAGTGCTTTAATTAATAATCTAAATTGGAAATTATTTGCCTTTGCATTAATATTTACTCTACTTCGATTAACTTCAGAACTTGAATAACAAAATTCCTGCATATGAATTCAGTTTTATCATAATCTTTTTGTACCAAGTTTCAGTTTTGCCTTGAAGCTTTCTGTTTACCAATATGAATTTAGAAATGCATGCCAACAACTCATGAGGACTGCACCTCTAAAGTTTTAGCAGGTGAAAGCATCTTCTCGCACTTCATGAATTGCTCTACCACGTGGACGCTTATTGGTCCCACCAACCAAATATCTCTTCTCCAAACATATGTGTTTCATTGTGTTTAATAAATATCCTGTCCGGATTTCTTACTCATGGTAAACACAACTTTCAGCATAATGTATTCTCTTGGGCACTGCAGGAGATAGTGAATTATGACGATGAAAAACTGAAAGAGCTAAAAGAGGAGTTCAGTAACGAGGTATACAATGCTGTTGTTACAGCATTGTCAGAGATAAATGAGTACAATCCAAGTGGCAGGTATATAGTGAATGAACTGTGGAATTTCAAAGAAGGGAGGAAAGCGACGTTAAAGGAGGTCATCAGTTTCATCCTTAAGCAAATAACATCAAATAAACGCAAGAGATGACAAGACAAAGGTTAGTAATCACTCTGTAGATTCTTGAGCTCATTAGCTTGCTTTCAATTTGGTGTGTAGCCAGGAAGAATTTGAGATGACCATGAATAAACTATATCAGGAATAAAGTGAAAACAGAATGAATGCAATTTACTAGAGGTCGTTAATAATAGTTAACAAAATGAAGGGAAAAAACGATAATAATAATAAGTCATTTCACAGCTTCTTTGTCAGGGTTGACATGGCTTATACTAGTGACGTACACTAAAGTGGTGATAAGTTTTGTGCATGTAGAATATATTGGTTGGAATCAGGTCATTCACAAAAACATGATTGTTTGGCTCGTTTAACTTATTGAAATGGAGATTAAATCCCAAACAAGCAAACATGGCTATATGAGCTGAGCCATTTATTGTTAAAACCACATAAATCTAAATTTAAGGTGGGGTTATAGTTGTACACAATGAAGACAAAATCTTTAAATTGTATTTAACTGATAAAATTAGAGAAAATATGTTTTTCATTGGTTTATAGGATTGGTCAACAGATCAATCAACCCGGGTAAAATTGGTTTATTTGAATAAGGAAAGACAGGAATATACTTTAGAAACATTTGAAGTTAATTTTCTGAGATTCTGTTCACACCCTACATAAAATAATAAATTCTAGGGCCATGCAAGGTGCAATATTCATTTTCTCGTAATATGTTTGCTTCATTAAAAAGACGTCTGTTAAGCTCTACTGATGCAGTCTGAGATACTAAATGTAATGCATTCACATTTCACAGCCTTTAGAAATCATTGTCGTTGTCACGTGAACTAAACTTTTACACTTTGGGATCACATGCCACACAGTGCTTCCCTTGGAGATTATTCATTTGATCAAATTACACGAGGGAGAATATTTTCATTGGCAAATTTTCTCTGCCAGTTTAACTATAATGCTTGCTTCTTGTGACATATCCTTGTTGCATCCTATCATAGATAGGTTTACTTGTAAATCTAATCTCTGTTTTAGTTTGTACTTTTGGGTTGGTCAACAAAAGGATGCTGCTAAACACAAACAAACAAGTTAATATTTTAAGTACTGAATTGTGCTTTTAACTATAAGTCTATAACTGTATTACTGTTAAATGGATGAATGGCAAAATTGAAAAAAAATTAGGGAATGGTATATATGCATCGCAAAAATTATTACAGTTGATCCGTTGTGTACTTGTGTTTCATATAGATTGGGATGCCTTTTTGCAGGTTGATAACAGCAATGAAGGAGGTTAAGAAGGCATATATCAAGTAGTGGTCAAATAATTGGTTGAACATGATTTGTAGCAAATTCCGGAAAAGGTTAGGTAATGATTCTGCTGAGTGTCCGTATTGGTTTTCTTTGTATGTTGAGACATCCCAATTAACTTTTAATGACAAGTGCACTCTGGATATTTAAATTTACTGCTCGAGCTTATTGACAGTTTTTCATTTTTTTTTAATCTCGTCATTTCAGGGGAATTATGCCCCAATACTACTTTTCTCCCACCTCTTACTATCTTTGTTTCAATAGGAGACCAGAAGTTCCAATCAGAGAGTAGTACAACTTTGTCAACTCAGATCACCTCCTCACTTAATCCGCGTATTCCACCATTGCCTGCCCCCTGTATCTTTTATTTATCCAACCCTTACCCTTACTGTCCCTCTTCCACTGTTACCCTCCTTTTCTCCTTCCTTGTTAGCTGCGGGAGTAGAACTGGGGTGCTTGGACTGTCAGGAATACAGGCTAGCTTTGATCCTTGTTTTGCTGGCCAGTTTAGGCATTTGCGAATGTAGTGATGGGGATGCTAATGGTGGTAGTGGAGATGAGAAGAGATGCAATGTTATACGAGGGGGGGGGGGGGGGGGGGGGGGGGGAAATATAGTGACTGAGGTTGTTCTCTTAAAAAAAGAGTATCTTAGGGTTCTTCAAAAAAGTATTTCAAAGAAATAGAGGATTGTCAGTTTGTTTCCCGCTTTGCTTTTTATTTGAGCTACGTTCTCAATATGAAATTCTCTTACTGAGTTTGTTTCAGTTATTGTAACATGTAACTACTTTGTGTTTTGCGTCAATTGACTTCTTTGATACATATTACTATGAAGTTTCAGATAAAAACATTGACATGTTAAAGCAGGTATATTTAAGGTCAGACATTATAGCCACATATCTGTAAAAAGAACACAAAAAAGTCCCTGATCAACGTATAGCCACATATCGAAAGGGTTTTAAAAAGAGAACCTCCAATGGAATATGTAAACTTAAGCTTTGCGTGCAGTGGTCGAATCCTGAACTTGTAATTCCATCAGTCCCAAATCTACCGCTAAGCTGTTACCTCATTAGCTCTTCTTTTAAATGTTTAGTTTTGCTCTAGTTGGCAATTGATTGAATGTTTATAGTTTTAAGTTGTATCATCTTTTCTCCACAAGTGAAGCATTTGATTGCAGACCAGTAGGTGATTGATAAAAAATTTCACCTAGCACAATTATATGAAAGCTCAGGTGTAACTTGAAAAAGTTGATGTTTACAAATGAGCAAAATCCATGACTCCGGAGGTTGTTTAGTCACACTCTCTGTACAAGAAAATGCACCAGGATACATGAAACTGACCGAAATTTTTTCTCATAAAACCCAATCGTCGTACAAACTCCAGTTTGTACTCTTTTCTTAGATTACTTCGATGCATTAGATTACTCATACAACACTCGTAGGAAATTTCCCCCAACTTCACTTTTCAATATTCTTTGTATTCATGAAAAAAGGTCTATTCAATAGTTTTTTTTTTTGCTGGTTCTGATGCTTCCTCTCAAGCATCCATGTCTTACAAGTTTTTCTTTTATAGAAAGTTTTATTATCCAAACAAAACAAAATGCAACACAAAAAGCTCATAATATCCATAATAATATCATAAATTGTTCCTTTCTTGCGAAATGGTCCATACAATTTGCATAGGGGGTGAGAGAAATACTACCCCACTTCTACCATTAGAATAAACTTGGCATTACCAATCACGAAGCACGTCCAAGATGTGATCCGTGGCATCACCCAATCACTCCCGCAGCACTAATGAAGTGAGAATTCAAGATGAGTGTGATCCCTCAATACTCAACACCACCTTGTCACATAGGTATAACTCACCTCTACTTCCATTCCAATACTAGCTGAGACATCCCAATAAGTGGTCTGATTCCATTCCTCTGCTGGCCATGAAACTAAAACTTAAGTCTAATATTATAAGAAATCTAACACCACATAGCAGAAAAGTGGTACAGAGAATAGGAAATAAACAGAAAAGTGATACTGGGACTAGGATGTAAACAGAAAAGTGGTAAAGGGATAGGAAATAAACAGAATCGATAAAGGGAAAATGCACAAGATAAGGATGTGATAAGAGCCAAAAAGAAAACCTACACTAGTGTTATCAGTAAAATAGAATCCTTCTTACCTAGTAGAATGAAATTGATGTGATCTCGGCAGAAGCAAACAACGTTGACAATCAACAGGGTAAGCATAATTGCGAACAACGATTTTCCAAAGGAAAAGTTTTAAAAGGAGATTCTCTTTGTTCAATCCAAAACTCGGGCATTATTTTATACTACTACATATGAGATGACCACATGGGAAAGTACAACAGAGTTTTCATTAAAAAGAAGCAACCCATGAGAAATTTTTGAGCCTGACAAAATAAAATGTACGTACCTGATCACCTAGCTAGAATACTTGCCCAATTAACATACATGAAATTGGTGTCTTTAGAATACCCCAGGCGTGCCTCAGAACCAAATCAAGTATGTGATTCCTCTACAGAGCGGTTGAATCTCTATTCTTTCCTTCGAACACCCTCATGTTCCTCTCTTTCCCCAACCCCCAAATCGTAGCAACTAAAATTCAGTCACAAACCCTCATGTGCCTCAGAACCAAATCACTACCACTCTCAACAACCATGGAAGTCCGAATCTGTCTTGTAAAAGAACAGGTGAGAAAATGTGGTTAACAGACTCTTGTTTGCCTCACATACTGCACTATCTAGTGATGAGAAGACCTCTTCTATTAGATTTTCAATGGTTAAAAGTTCTCCCATGCGCAACTGCCCAAAAAGTTAATCCTTTGAGGTACCTGGCTTCATCCAAAGACCCTTGTCATTGAATTGATTGAAGTTCTTACCCTGCGGCTGCCGTGTAAGTATAGTTCCTGGGCACAAATAGAAGAGAAGCAGCTTTTAACTGAGAACTTCCCAAATAATCATCCCATTACCAGGAGTCCTCACCGGGACCTAGCTCTGTCAAATTAAGCAGATCCCACATCTTAAGCAATTGAAGAGCTCTCTTTCCATTACTTCACATCTGGGGAAGAGATTCCAGACCTGTGTTCCAAGTTCACCAAGAGTTCAGAACATGTCAGTCTACTAGAGAGATGCGTACATTTCTCTGAATTCTCATTGAGAATTAGTGGAAATTCACTCATTCCAGAGACTTTCTCCCATCTTCACATCATTGAGACATGCTGAAATTGGACTTCAAATTCCAGAGATCTTTCTCTCCATGGTCAACAACCATATGGAGTACTGGCTTGTCATGAAAACCGACCGAATGAGGTGGTTCCAAACTTCTCTGCTCTTATCAATCTTCCCAATGCACTACCGTCTTCTACTCCAAAAATGCCAAAGCCGTTTAATCAAGAGAGCATGGTCAAGAACTCAGTATCCCACAGGTGTTAGCTCTTTCGATCTACGACACACCATAACCTCAAGTCATAACCCCCTCCTGATCTAATCATTTCTCAGCAAGACAAATAAATCTTTTCAATTTTCATCAGTAGTTGAGACCAAATCGATGAATGTAAGAAAAACCATACAGATTACGCAACAAAACAAATAATAGCATCTTTCGAACATCCAAAACAACTTCTGAGACATAAGAAACTGCAAAGGATAGAGAAACAAATTTAAAAAGTCTTAAATATAAAAAACAAGATACAAATGGTGAACCCCATACCTTTGCAACTATATAAGAAATGCCCAAAATGATAGAGAAATGTTGTTGAACATGATGCCTCTCCTTCTAGCTGAGTTATCACTTATCATAAGCAATCTCAGTAACAGGGATTAGGCAGCTCTTCATGTCAACATGTCTCCAACCACTTGAAGTTGCATTCTCATGTGTCAATAAATCCCATTTCTAGGGCTCAACTGATCTAGTTTTACAATGAAACGAGAGAAAATAGCCAGCCTACTCAATAATGCAAATTAATTACTGGATACTAGAAAGGCACCATTTGCATGGCACACACACACCATTCACATGGCATAAGATGATGTTGGAAAAGCTCTATTAATTGCTTGTTAGTGGCAATTTCCCCACTCCATGGGAAGTTGCTATCACCAGTCGGATCAAGTGCATAAAAATTCAACAATCAAATAGGAAGCAAAATACCTTCACGAACATGACAAAAGGAACACCCGGCACAACAGAGTAACCTTGTGCAACATGATTACTCTGCTAACATATCTAGCACCACTGTTAACATATCTAGTAACCTTGTGCACCTAGACTCTAAAGCTCCCAGCCGCCCAGTAAACGTAGTTGCTACGTTATATCACTCCCCATACAACATAGCAATGGTGCTGAAAATTTTGAATATGGCCTCTGTTAATAAGAGTACTAAAACGTTGCCCCCAAGTCATAACCACCCCATGCATTATCAACTTCCATCAATACTCAATAGTCGAGACCCCTTAAATATGCGTAAGAAAACACCAATAGATTAACAAAAACAACCAGGGTATTTTTGCACATCAAATTATCTCCTGTAACAGAAGAAATCTACAAGTAACAAACCAAAGATAGAAAAACACATTCGAGAAGTCCTAAATACCAAAGAAAACATATAAATGGTGAACCCCATACCTTTATGAAGGTGACACGAGAAATACCACCTGCAATAAAAGATAACGACTGTTCAACATGATCATTCTCCTTTTACCAGATACATTTTGTTAGTAGTCCCAGCAACCCGGAACAGGTGACTCTTCATGTCCATTGTGTCCTAACCATTTGATAAAATTGTACTCCACCATAAATCCACATTCTTGTGCTGCTGAGATGCCTACTGCCTAGTTATAAATGAAATTAGAGAAAATATCTGGCTTACACAAGAATGCAAATTAAGTACTAAGTACTTAAGATTAAACTACCATCCCATGCCATGTGAATACAAACATAATCCATTAGATGTTGGAAAAGTGATACCATGGAGTGATGAAACATAGATCTCTATATGACTTCTATAGACTAAACTGGAGATGCTACCAGGCAATTAGTATTATGTACTAGAAGAAAAAAAAAAAAAAAAAACTGAGAAATTCACGAGGACCAGCATTTCATTGAACTTCACCTGAAATGTTGAACCCCATACCTTCACCAACACATGAGGAATACCTGGAATGAAAGTGGAATCTTCTCCAGCACGATACTCTCCTTGTACTCAAGGTTTTATAAGCAATCTCAACAACCAATAACTGGTGTATCATGATATCCATTATGTTGATAAGACTGCTGTACATAAATCTCCATTTGTTGCACTCTATAGATGCCTAGTAATGATACTTAAGATCAAGGCAGGCGCCACGCGCCTTACCATTAAAACATAGACAGAAAGCTAAGTGACAACAACTTCAGCTTTAAAGTATTTTAATCTGAATAAATCCACTACACTGACATGAACTATATCAACCCTGGTGCTCTTTTATATGCCATTGTTATCAGGTTGTGTCACCACACAATACCGCATAATCATAACTTTGACTAGATGCTTCAGCGTCAAGTCTTAAAACAATACCACTAAGTCAACCACCCCATGATCTCATCAATTTCAACTTCCATCAGTCCTTGAGTCGAATCCATTAAAGTTAAGGAAACTCCCATGCGACAACAAGAAGCAACAGTCTCTTTCGCACATCCAAAACATTCAGTAAATAGTAATTTAAGAAATCTACAGGTAACGGAACTAGTAATCCCCATACCTTCAAAAACATGACACGAGGAGAACTCAGTACGACAGAGAAACCTTTTTCAACATCATCACACTTCCCCCAGAAATACTATAAGCAATCCTAGCAAAAAAGACACATGCATTTTGATGTCCATTATGTGTCCAACCATTTGATAAAACTGCAGTTTTATGTGTCCTTAAATCTCCAGTTTTCGTGCTCCAGGGATGCCTATTTATCAAATGAAATGAGTGACAATATTTTGCTTACTAAATAGTGCAAATAAGTCCTGGATGCCCAATATTAAGGCATCATAGCATGCAACAAAACATAAACAGAAATGCATGAGATGATGGAAAAGTGATACAATTGGGTGATGAAACACCAATGTTCAAGCTTGTTCCACAAAGAAAATGGTGACTTCTGAGGATATGCTACCAAGCAATTAAGTTAGAAAATAGAAAGATAAAAAGCATGTGCAATAAAATAAAATAAAAAAAGTCAACAAAATGAGAAGAGAAACTCACAAGCACCAGCAATTCATCAAACTTTCATTTTTTTGTTTTATTAGATATTTAATATTTTTTTTTTTCGATTCACTAAGTATTCAGTCCATTCTCAACACCCAGACCATACAACACACCAGAGTATTTCTCAGTAGAACCATTGAAGAAAGCCTCTTTCAGCTTCCTGAATGTACAAGAGGTGAGCAGACTGTCCGAACCAGCTTGGTGACAAATTCCAATCCTCTCAACATCCAAGAGCTCCGCCAGCTTGTTCAATCCACCATGAAGGCTGTTGCAGAACTTCATGAGATGCTTGATATCATAAACTACCGGGAAGTAAGTCTTGATCATGAAGAAAAATTCAGTCTGGGTATCAGGAAGAGCCTTGCAAGTCAGAACCTTGAGCAAGTAACCAAAGTCATACCCACTGTGAAAGGTAACCCAATGAACATAATCATTCAGCACAATCCCGGATGACATCATGAGCTCCCCGAATCGCTGTGCATCAACACCAGACTCATTGTTCTTCTTAAAGTTAATCCCACTCTGACGCAACAGCTCAATGGAATCATTCGCATAAACATCCTGCCCGACATTGAACTCGCGGAAATTGAATTGCCAAACACAATACTTGTCAGTTCCACAAGTGGGCAGATTGCCATCTTCATCAGAAAAAGTGAGCCCGAGCTGAATCAGCTTCAACATGTCAACATTCGCTTTCAGAGTCTGATAATGATAATCAGAGCTGTTCTTAAAAGACCCAACGGGACGAAGAACAACCCCAGGAAACTCCGTATCCATAGCAACATACGGATAATCATCAACAATCTGTCGAATCAGATCAAATTCAGCTTCCAGATTCTCATTCCACACATCCCTAATCTCAATCGAATCTTCTTTAGGCAGAATCGACATCTTTTCACCTTAAAAATCCAATCTTGAAACAAACCATCAACAAATCACAACACTTCACACCCCAAACGTAATCTTCCTACACTAAAGATCTTTCCTTTACACCAGATCTGCAAAACCCACAATCGATTATCAATACCCAAACCATAAAAACAATTCAAGACCCTAAAAATCTTACAATCCGAACCAAATGAAGCACAGAAAACACATAAATGAACATAAACAGATCAAGATCTGACCTTTAAGACGCGAAATCTGTGCTTTTCAGACACAGATCTTCGATTTGTTTGCTAGGGTTTCTTTCTTCCTCCCCCTCTGACCTTCTTATAGGGTTTTCTCCAAAGGCGGTGAAGAGAGAGAGATAGACTTAAGTCAACAAAGAGAGAGAGAGAGAGAGGTTTTTGATCCGAGAAGACGAATAGAGAGAAAGAAGGGTATGTAATTAGAAGACGATTTTTGCTCTTCTGTGTCTCATTTTGTGAGATAAAAAATCAGAGAAAAATCAGACCAATAAATCGAAAAAGAAGATTAAAAAAGTCGAGAGAATGAGATATATAAAACCCAATGGATAGATAGACAGTGTGTGTTTCTGTTCTGGTGTGGCAGAGTGGAAATGAAGAATTGGGAAAAAAAATAAAAGAAGCTGATTTGGCATATGAATGCTTTGCCAACTAGGATTGGTATCTCGAAATGCCAAAATATGAAATTCGATTTTGTTCAATATAAAATGGTACGGACAAAATCCAATCCGGCTCGGAATTAGAGTAAACGGAGTTGTCTAACACTGGAAAATTTTAAATCTAAATAGGTTGGAATACCGAAAACTGCTGTATCCCAAATCCGAGTGTTATATTTTTCATGCACGAGTAAGAATGATTGATATTAGGACTTTGGGACATGGATTTTATTTTACCTCATGGATTGAGTATATATGATTGGAATAGAGTAATTACATGATTTATCGCTTCAAACAAGTTTATTTGTTTTTCGATTTTGTCTGAATATTGTATGGTACGAGGTTTTAAAATCCAATCAGATGTGTGTTAGGTCGAAATTGTTATGAAATATTGCGAACAAGTTATATGGTTACGTATAGGTGACAATTTTAATTTGACCCTTTTTGTTTTCCAATTATAAAATGCATGTTTTTTTATTGGTTTATTATACCCTACACATGAATTTGAAGAGTAAAATAGTCACTAATCATTCAACCCAACTCTCGTTATACTGTTGCGATAGTATTTGAAAATTTTAGCATTGACCATGACATAAATTTGAGGTGGCTAAGGTTGTATAGTCATAGGACTTTTTTTTATTTATTTATAAAAGCTATAAGCCTAATTAGATAGATAAAGTAGTATTACAAACTTGTTGTGTTGCTGCCAAGTGATGATATTGAGGTCTCTACATATACATTTACATATCCAAAAATGGAGCAAAATGAGGCGCCTAATATTACAGATAAGAGGGCGTCAGACCCAATTCATAACAAAAAACGGGTGAGAGTCGTCATCCTGGAGAAGATCAATAATATTTGTTGCATCACCAAAAAGCAAACCGGTTTTCCATTGTTGTGCATGGATGAGGAGTAGAGTTGCCTCTGTCGCGTATCCCTCCGCCATCGTGCTATCGAGCATGCAACAGTAGCCAGTACATGTCCAGAGATGCCGACCGCAATAACGCCTATGGTTCCCCGTTTGGAGGAAGCGACATATTGACAATGACCGTGTCCAGATCCAAACAAAGGGGTATCAGCTGTAGATGGTTAGATCTCAGGTTAAGAATGTGGTTTTCGGGCTGACTGTACTTGGGCATGGATAATATCTATGAAAGGTGTTACTATCACTGAAAGGGGATCCAAATAGGCCTGAAGTCGAGAGATTGAATAGCAAGAGGCGAGTTGGTTGTCCATAACAGCTGTTTAAAAAATAAGGGGATCGATGGGAAATTGAGTGGTTGATTTCCTGACGTAGTATTGAACAAGTGCTTGTGCTAGGATGACCAAGTTTTATGACAACTGGACAGAAGGGCTTGAGTGGAGACTTTGGTTTTGTGAAAAAATTGTTTGGTTGCGGATTTGTCATATGGTTAAAAGTATGGTCGTGAATTGGGATAACATCTCTTCGGTCCTCTCAGAGTGGGCTTTCACAGAATCCCACAAAAATTCAAAAAACCTCAAAATGGAGTGGAGATTGAGGTGTGTAACCCCCCAGTCAATAGGCAAAGGAGAAAGAAGCCAAATTTTGATAATGATTGGGTAGAGAAGGAAAAACTGTATGGTGTCTTCCTAATGATTATGATAAAAAATGTAGCGGTCCTCAATGAGAGAATGAAGCCTCACAAGATTGGTTATAATGAGCTGAATATTTTGGCTGATCTTCCAAAACAGAAAGAAAGCATCTGCCGAGGCTTTGATTATCTGAATTGCTTACAACTGTTTAGCCCCAAAGGTAGGAGGGACTAAGTTAGAGGCAGAACTCTCCAACTGTTCCAATTTGAATGCACGAGTGGTACTTTTAACAGAGAAATAATTTTTTTTATTTTTTTTTATCAAACGTCCAGATGAGCTTATTAGGACATGTTAATTCTTAGCCATCCTCTTTGCTAACCTTTATTGTTTGGTTTTCATTTGCACCATTGAAATTTCTGCTAGTGAAACTTTAATGATGTGCAAGTTGTAATTTGTGATTCACACACATCCGCATTAGGACAAAGTAAACCACAAAGGCACCATATGCATTCTAGGTATAGGTACGATATATGTCACTAGGTTGTAAGTACATTTCGGTTATACTTTTTATTTTTATGTTTTTTTTGTGTGTATATTATTTGGTGAATGTTATTCGATTTATCCGTATTATTAAATCAATTGATTCCTCATAACTGAATCCAACAAAAAACGTAACGAAGGAAAAGTCAACTTTAATTCATAGCTTAGGTATCCTATTGCGAGTGAAACTGATCAAATCCATGTCAAGTTCTAATTAAAAAAAATTGATATATTCACGGTTAAAGCACACGGACAAAGAGAGTAATGACTAAGAGCGATAATGAGTTCAAAGATGTCTGTTAGAGTTTCACTTCGCACTTCAAATTAATCGAAGATTTTGTTAAATGAAATGAAAAATTGGTGGGAATGAATCCAAATTGAATGGTGACAAATGAAAGTGAAACGAGAAAGAAAATAGTAGGATATAACCATAGCAATTGGAAAAACATATCAATATGTACTGTAGTTTTAAGATCTTAACTAGTTGAGTTTTGATTTCACTTGCTAAGTAAAACACTGAAAAAGATGGGTTGCCCTTAGACTTGGGTGTGCAAAGCAACTCGCATCAGTTCACATGATAACACATACCAAAACCATACCATTCTCATCTCTTCGCCTAGATAATACAACATTATTCAATAATATAAAAGGTGACAAAATGACACCACCAATTATGTTGAAGGACATCACCATTGCCCTACTTTTTGAAGGACACCATCTGTGAGACCTGCGTTTTTTTTTTTTTTTTAAAAAAAAAAAAAAAGATTTTTATAAGGCAGGGTGTACTCAGCAAAGGTGGTGGGGGCACATAGCCACCCACCCCTTAAAAGAAAACGACCCCCCCCCCCCCCTTTTCTTCTTCTTCTCTCTTTTCCCTCTTTTTCTTTCTTTTCTTTTCGTCCAGTGAGCGACGCGGCGAGCTCCTCGCCTTTTCTCCAACAGATTTTCGGTGGTTTTGTGGGTTTTTCTCCCCCAATCTCACCTCCTCCTCCTCGGTTCGTCCTCTCCTTTTTCCCCTATTTATTTCTCAGTTGTTTTTTTCGAAAAAAAAAAAAATCAGTTTTCATTTGGGTTTGGGGTTTGATCGGTTTTCTTAGCTCCGATCAGCCGTGTTGGGGCCTTGGTGGCGTCCTTGGGAGCCCTTAGAACCGACATGCAAGACTGTTTTGGGGTTGGCCAAATTTTTTTTCAAAAAATCAGGGTGCATGTTTGTTTGGAGGGTTCCTCGGCGTGAAACCGGGCTTTGGGTGCGTGGGTGAGCCTCATTTTCATGACTCTGAGTGTCCTTAGACTCTTTTGTGGGTTGTTGTGCAGTTTGGTAGCGATCAAACCGGAGTAGGGAGGGTTTCGGTGCGTTTTCGCCCAACTTTGGGTTTCGGCGGGGTGGTTGCCGAATTCCTATTGCCTGTAAGTTTTCCTTTCAGTCACGCGCCGCTTGTATTTATTTATTTATTTCAGTTTTCGGCTAGTTTTCTCATTTTCGAGTCCGCCTTGCAGTTTTAGAATTTTCGTGGCCCCGCATTCGTGGTTTTGCGTGTTTGGAGCTTCGACCGGTAGGAATTGGGTTTTGAAAATCCATTCCACCAGGTGAGTGGAACTATAATTTTTATTTTAAGAAATAAGTATTTGAAATCCTGAATTGAATTTTTACAGTATACCGTCAATTGTGTAGAATTGAACCCAAATCCGAAATTCGGAGTTTTCGGATATTTCGAGGATTGTGTTAGTTATGTGTGAATGAATTATGCATTGGATTTTCAGAAAAGCATGATACTTGAATGAAATCGAATAGTAATTTTGGTGAGATTAGGCTTTGGTGTAATGACATGAGACTTGTATGTTTTGTTGTCGAGTTTGCATAGCATATCATGTTTTACCGTGGATTTTCGAGTCTTGAGCATGTATGATAATCGACTCGAATAAATTTATTGTGGTGATTTGGGTCATGTTGGGACCCTGGCATAGTCGTGGTTTTATAAAAATTGCCGAATTGTTTATGATTGCACGTTTGTACATTTGGTTATGTACAGACTTGTCATTTGTGCATGTGGATAGTAGTATAAGTGTCTTTACCCCGCTATAATGCCTGTTGTGCCGATGCTTAGGAGCTTGCTCGCATCGTGAGTTGGACGGTGCTTGAGATGACTCGCACCTGACATTGTGGACGCTATTGCATGTGGCAAGCTTGCGGAGGTGCGGTGAGCTCCCGCACGCACTTGCCACTATAGAGTGCAGTAGGACGGGTCCCGGAGGACGTGCTTTGGAGATTACTCGCTTTCCCTCCCAGCGCGCTTGATTTTGATTATGTTAGGTTGGCCGTGTTAGGCCAGTCGTTCGGGATGTTTGAGTTTGTATCCTGGCAAATGGCACCCCATTAGGATACAAACAAGCCCGAAGTGGTACTGGTGCACGTTGTGGGATGTGTCTGGGTGAGACACATTCGTAGGGTATGCGGATACCTACGATATGAGACACTTATACATAATTTTACCGGATTTTTGGTTTCAACCTAATTGCTATACCTAGGAGGCTAGGAGGAATTATGAGATTGTTTTATTTCCATTGCTTGATATTTACCATGTTGAATCACGTGTAATAATCGACATATAATAAACTAGTAGTTATTGTTGAATCTGAAATGTTTGTGTTGTTGCTTGAACTTAGAAACATTATCCTTAGAGACACGGTGTGATTTAGACTTTAGAACTTGTTGCTTATTCATTGTTGTGTGGCATGAATTTTCCTTGTTTATTATTCCGTTATTTGTATTTAGTTCGCTCACACCAGCTAGCTTTGTGCTTTGCTGACCCCGCAAGGGGTGTGCTTCTATTGGAGTGCAGGCACTGTTGGAGTTCCTGCTGATCGTGGCGCGTAGGCCTTGATTTCCGTTGTAGGCGTGTTTTGAGCTTTTGGGTTGTGTTCGCCCTGTACGGGTATGTTTTGCTTCCTCTGTGTTTCAGATGTACTATATTGTTAAACTAGATGTTTGTATACAAGTTTTGTCGCTATGACTCTGGCGGGGCGAATCAAATATATATTTATTTTGTTCAAACTTTAGCGTAGTTTTATTTTCGTTTGTTTATCGTATCAAGAATGTGTTATATTATGATGTTGTGGCCGGTTACGATCCGCCTGTGTACGTGTTAGTTCACGCATCGGCACGCTGCGATTTTCGTGGCGGGTCGGGGCGTGACAGAGCTTGGTATCAGAGCCATTGTTACCGGTTCACATAGAACGTCATCGTATACCACTTTCTTGAGTGGATTGGGTAGAGGAGTTAGGACTTTTGTTGTGTTGTTTGATGTATGGTATGTGTGTTTTATTTTTCGTAGAGGTTGTTTGGTGATGGCCCGTGGTAAGAGATCCCAGGGTGAGGGATCAGGCACTGCTGGGGAGGATATCTCTCAGGCTTTCATGGAAATGATGACCCAGTTGGCACGGAATATGAGGCAGGGCAGTCAGTCAGAGGATCTGTTTACTCGGCGCAACAGGGATTTCGTCAGCTTGGGTGGTGAAAGGTTTGATGGTATTGGAGATTCTCTAGCTGCGGATCGGTGGATCCGTAAGGTAGAGCTCATATTTGAGAGGATGGTGCTGACACCTATACAACGTACTGAGTTAGCAGCACACCAGTTTGACGGAGAGGCTATGTACTGGTGGGATACAGTGAGGCAGAGCCGTGATGTGTCAGAGATGCAGTGGGATACATTTTGCCAGGTGTTTGAACAACATTTTGTTCCTGATTCTGCAAGAGCTGAGATAGTGGACAGGTTTCTACATTTACAGCAGGGTTCTAGATCTGTTTCTGAATACTTGTCCGAGTTTACACAGTTGAGCCGCTATGCCACTTATTTTATAGACACACCCAAGAAGAAGAATAGAAAATTTTTGAGTGGTCTGAACCCGTTCCTCAGGAAACAGTTGATGGTGATGATTGATCGTCCTTTTGATAGATTAGTGGATATCACTTTGAGTCAGGAGCGAGTGGACGCTGAGTGTAGACAGGAGACTTTGGTTCGACGAGCTAGAGGTTCAGAACGTAGTCAGAGGTTTGGCCGAGGAAGCCAGACAATTGAGCAGGCACAACAGCCAGAGCGTGCCGCTATCCAGCAGAGAGACCCTGGTAGAGGGGGACCAGTTAGGACTGGCAGAGACCGCAGAGGTGACAAACGTTCTCGAAGAGATCATCGACAGCAGCAGCAGCAACAACAGCAGCAACAGAGACAGCCTAAGTGGGGTGATCAGGCAGGAAGTAGGAGCGGTTGCTTCACTTGTGGTCAGGAGAGACATATAGCCCGTGATTGTCCAAGAGGTTAGACAAATCGATGGGAGCATGTAGTTTGTTATACTTGTGGACAATTGGGGCACTTTTCCAGACTTTGTCCTCAGAATAGTGCTGGACCAGCACTGCAGAGGGCGCCTCAGGGACAATTAGCACCTGCGTCTGGAAGTGGTCAGAGAGTCCCTCTCCCTGCACCGCCTGTTCGCCTAGCAGCTATTCCCGGTCAGGGAAATGTTGAGGGTATGTTATTTTATTTATTTTTATTGTTGTTTTGTGTGTGCCAGATGTAGTAAGATTGTGTTATGTGCATTATGCGTAGGGAAAATTGCATGTTAGTGTGTTGTTATGTGATTCAGGACACTTGTGTTGTGTGCCAGGTTTTGTGCATTCGTCGTCTTCCCTGTTGAGGGCTCTTTTCGATACAGGAACATCTAGGTCTTTTATTTCTAGACAGTTGGTTGTTAGAGACAACCTTGAGGTGGTGCCTTTGCCGGAGCCCTTGTGTGTTGTGTCTCCCTTGGGCAGTTGGTTTGGTTGTGGGAGTTTTGTCCCCGTTTCGAGTTTTCCTTGTTGGGGTACAGCTTTGTGTTTGACTTTATTGTCTTGGATTTTGAGGGCTATCATTTGATTCTAGGGATGGATTGGTTGTCCAGTCATCCGGTGATCATTGATTGCTTGCATAGGTCGTTGATGTTAGCTCCACCTGATGCTTCGCCTCGTGTGTTGGCTTGTGAGCCCGATTCGGTTTCTTTGATGTCGAGTTTTCTTAGCTCTCTTGAGATTTCTTGTCCCGACACCAGTTCTGTAGAGGTTGTGTGTGAGTTCCCTGATGTCTTTCAGGAGATTCCTGGTATCCCTCCACGTCGTGAGGTAGAGTTTCGGATTGACCTGGTTCCTGGTACTGCACCTATATCTAAATCAGCGTACAGGCTTGCACCTAAGCAATTGGAAGAGATGAAAGTACAGCTTGATGAGTTGCTTCGTAAGGGGTTTATTCGTCCGAGCAATTCACCTTGGGGAGCTCCAGCAATATTTGTGTCCAAGAAGGATGGATCATTGAGGATGTGCATAGATTATCGAGATCTGAATAAAGTGACCATCAAGAATAAATATCCATTGCCTCGGATTGATGATCTATTGGATCAGTTGAGGGGAGCCGTAGTGTTTTCACAGTTAGATTTGCAGTCTGGGTACCATCAGATGAGAGTTGAGGAACATTCCGTTCCAATTACCGCTTTTCGGACCCGTTATGGCTTGTATGAGTTTCCAGTCATGCCATTTGGATTGACAAATGCACCAGCTTTCTTCATGGATTTGATGAATAGATTGTTCAGTCCGTACTTGGACAAGTTTGTGGTAATCTTCATTGATGATATCTTAGTGTACTCGAGGAGTTTAGAGGAGCACAGAGAGCACCTTCGCATTGTTTTGCAGACACTTAGAGAAAATCAGTTGTATGCGAAGTTCAGTAAGTGTCACTTCTGGGAGCCTGAAGTTCGATTTCTTGGGCATGTCATTTCTAGTGGAGGTATTGCAGTGGACCCTGAGAAAGTCGAGGCAGTGAAGTCTTGGAGACGACCTAGTAGTGTGACAGAGATTCGTAGTTTTCTGGGTTTGGCTGGTTATTACCGACGGTTTATCGAGAAATTTTCCTTGATTGCAGCACCACTCACTCAGTTAACTAGGAAGAATGTTCCTTTTGTATGGTCAGAAAAGTGTGAAGAAGCTTTTGAAACTTTGAAGCTTCGGTTGACTTCAGCACCAGTGTTGACTATTCCGACACCTGGTAGCCGACTGGTGGTATTTACTGATGCTTGCGGTACAGGATTGGGTGGAGTGTTGATGCAAGGCAGGAAGGTCGTAGCCTATGCGTCTCGACAGTTGAAACCCCACGAACGAAAATATCCGACACATGATTTAGAGTTGGCAGCCGTAGTCTTTGCTTTGAAGATCTGGAGACACTATCTGTATGGTGAGAGGTTTGAGTTGTTCACAGATCACAAGAATTTGAAGTACTTATTCACTCAGAGGGAGTTGAATATGAGGCAACAACGATGGATTGATTTCCTTAGCAGCTATGACTTCGAGATACAGTACCAGTCTGGTAGGGCCAATGTGGTTGCAGATGCCTTGAGTAGGCGACATGCAGTGATGACAACCATGATGATTCAGGAGTACCGAACACTTGAGACATTAGCTTCATTTGCAGTTCAGCCTACTTTCAGTACAGAAGGCAGCATGATAGCGGGTTTAGCAGTTTATCCGTCGTTGATCAGTAGAGTGGTGGAGAGACAGACCTCTGATCCAGTGATTACGAGGCAGATAGCAGATTTGGTAGTGGACACATTGGATGAGTGCCCTACCGATTGGTCAGTGGGTTCAGATGGAGGGTTACGGTTTCGTGGGCGGCTTTGTGTTCCGTCTGATGAGGAGTTGCGAAGAGATATCTTACAGGAAGCTCATAGATCTCGTTTCACCATTCATCCCGGTGGAACAAAGATGTATCGAGATTTGAGACGTTCTTTCTGGTGGCATGGCATGAAGAAAGACATTGGAGAGTTTGTGGCACGGTGTGCGACTTGTCAGCAGGTGAAAGCCGAGCATCAGAGACCATCTGGGTTATTGCATCCATTGGATATCCCGACGTGGAAGTGGGAGTATATCACTATGGATTTCATCGATGGACTTCCACGGTCGAGGAAATGTAATGAGTCGATATGGGTCATTGTTGATCGGTTGACGAAGTGTGCACATTTCATTCCTGTTAGTATGAATCAGACGGCAGACAGTCTAGCAGTGTTGTTCATTCGGGAGATAGTTCGCCTTCATGGGTCGCCTGTTTCGATTGTATCCGACAGAGATCCGCTTTTCACAGCCCACTTCTGGCAGAGCTTTCAGCAAGCTATGGGTACTAGATTGGACATGAGTACAGCTTATCATCCACAGACAGATGGCCAATCTGAGCGAGTGAATCAGGTAGTGGAAGACATGCTTAGAGCATGCATTTTAGACTTTGGGGGCAGTTGGGAAGATCACCTACCGTTATGCGAGTTTGCGTACAACAACAGCTACCACGTAAGTATTGGTATGGCACCGTTTGAGGCACTCTACGGACGACCGTGTAGGTCCCCTGTTTGTTGGGCAGAGATTGGAGAGTCAGTTGTGATGGGGCAGGATGTGATCAGAGAAACTACTGAGAAGATTGAGCTGATTAGAGCGCGGTTGTTGACAACCCAAAGTAGACAAAAGAGTTACGCTGATAGGAGGCGTAAGGAGTTGGAGTTTGATGTTGGTGACAGGGTTTTTCTGAAAGTTTCCCCGATGCGTGGAGTTGTTAGGTTTCGAAGTTGTGGGAAACTTGCACCGAGGTATGTAGGGCCATATGAGATTACTGAGAGGATTGGACCAGTGGCCTACAGATTAGTTTTGCCGCAGAGTATGTCAGGTATCCACGACGTGTTTCACGTATCCATGTTGCGGAAGTTTTTGGCAGACCCGTCACAGATTATAGAGTTTGCCGAGGTGGAGATTGCGGATGAGTTGACGTATCCAGTGAGGCCAGTAGCCATTGTTGATGATGATGTGAAACAACTTCGTCGGAGGATAGTGAAGTTAGTGAAGGTTCAGTGGAGCCACCGAGCGGGTGACGTGACTTGGGAGCTGGAGGACCAGATGAGACAGAAATACCCCGAGCTTTTTGCCTAGGTTTTCTTGTCGTGGCTTTTGTCCGATCTCGAGGACGAGATCTCTTTTAAGGTGTGTATGATGTGAGACCTGCGTTTTTTTGTTTTTTTTTAAAATTTTTTTTTTATAGGGCGGGGTGTACTCAGCAAAGGTGGTGGGGGCACATAGCCACCCACCCCTTAAAAGAAAACGACCCCCCCCCCCCTTTTCTTCTTCTTCTTCTCTTTTTTCCCTCTTTTTCTTTCTTTTCTTTTCGTCCAGTGAGCGACGCGGCGAGCTCCTCGCCTTTTCTCCAGCAGATTTTCGGTGGTTTTGTGGGTTTTTCTCCCCCAATCTCACCTCCTCCTCCTCGGTTCGTCCTCTCCTTTTTCCCCTCTTTATTTCTCAGATGTTTTTTTCGAAAAAAAAAAAATCAGTTTTCATTTGGGTTTGGGGTTTGATCGGTTTTCTTAGCTCCGATCAGCCGTGTTGGGGCCTTGGTGGCGTCCTTGGGAGCCCTTAGAACCGACATGCAAGACTGTTTTGGGGTTGGCCAAATTTTTTTTCAAAAAATCAGGGTGCATGTTTGTTTGGAGGGTTCCTCGGCGTGAAACTGGGCTTTGGGTGCGTGGGTGAGCCTCATTTTCGTGACTCTGAGTGTCCTTAAACTCTTTTGTGGGTTGTTGTGCAGTTTGGTAGCGATCAGACCGGAGTAGGGAAGGTTTCGGCGCGTTTTCGCCCAACTTTGGGTTTCGGCGGGGTGGTTGCCGAATTCCTATTGCCTGTAAGTTTTCCTTTCAGTCACGCGCCGCTTGTATTTATTTATTTATTTCAGTTTTCGGCTAGTTTTCTCATTTTCGAGTCCGCCTTGCAGTTTTAGAATTTTCGTGGCCCCGCATTCGTGGTTTTGCGTGTTTGGAGCTTCGACCGGTAGGAATTGGGTTTTGAAAATCCATTCCGCCAGGTGAGTGGAACTATAATTTTTATTTTAAGAAATAAGTATTTGAAATCCTGAATTGAATTTTTACAGTATACCGTCAATTGTGTAGAATTGAACCCAAATCCGAAATTCGGAGTTTTCGGATATTTCGAAGATTGTGTTAGTTATGTGTGAATGAATTATGCATTGGATTTTCAGAAAAGCATGATACTTGAATGAAATCGAATAGTAATTTTGGTGTGATTAGGCTTTTTAATTGATTAAATCAGGCTTTTTAAATTTCAACAAAGGGTACTTCTAACTACCGACTAGTCTAGATAATTAATCAGGATATAATCGGTGAAAGCAAATTATTGAAAATCATAAATCAAATGTGTTTAACGTTCAAACATAAAGAAAATAATAAATTTAAATACACAAACTCTAGGAAATCCCGTGGTTTCATCGTAGCCTTGGCGAATGGTTTAGCTGATCATGGTGGTGGTGGTCACAGCATCAATGGAGGTGGAAGTCATCTCTGCACGGACGCGAATCCCGAGAAAAAGGACTACACAAGCTCTGTGGTGGTATAGAGCAGAACCGGGGGTGCAAATAGCCAAAAACAGAATTTGACTAATTCCCGCCCTCGCTACAGTGCAGCTACAGTGCAGCTACAGTGAAGCCTCGCTCCGGTCGTCTTCTCCAGCGCGACAGCGGCTGTTCGCGGCCTCGTTCTCGCTCCTGGCGACCGTCCTCGACTCCAAACGATTCTAGAACCTGCGAAAGACGAGCAAAGGTGAGGAAACACCAAGAAAACAACAAAAATAAACAGAGAGAAATCGGGAGGGGACTCCCTGTTTTCGCTTCCTGTCGCGATGGTGGTGCGCCGCGGTGCGACCTTTCTGTGGTGGTTGTCCGGTGGCGGAGAGATGGTTTGGGGCCTGGACGAAGAGAGGACAGAGAGGAGAGGAGGACGCAGGGTCTGGCTCTATCGCGAGGCAGAACAGAGTCGCGGTGGTGCGGCTCTGTTTCGCGGCAGTGGCGGCTGATGGCATGTTCTTTCGTGGTCTGGTGGCGAGGTTGGAGCAGAGAGAGAGAAGCGGAGGAGGGAGAGACCGTGGAGAAGAGAGGAACACAGGAAGGAGGGAGGCTGCGAGGGAGGAAAACAGGAGCGATTCTCTGTTTCGCGGCTGTGGTGGTCGTTGCGATTCTGGTGGCGAGGTTGCTGGAAGGTGGATGGCTGCGGTGAGGATGACGTAACAGAGAGAGGGGAGGTAGATGGTGGCGGCTGTGGGTGTGCGAAACAGGGTGTGAGGAGGTGGTTTGGCTGGGAGAACAAGAGATATATGACGAGATGAAGGGTGATGGCGGGATTATCGCACTGCCGGCTCTCCTATCGAGCGAGGATTGCCGGCAGGGTGGATTCGTATGGTGGCTGAAAAAGAGCGGAAGGGAGAAGGAACGTGGAAGAAGAGAGAGAGACTTTCTCTAAGATGAGGGGAGCTAAATAGGTTTCTATTATCTTGGGCTTGAGTTTTTAGGTTAGCATTTTTGGATTTGGGCTTAGGTTAAATTAGGTGGACCTAGGTTTACTAGGGTTAGGTTTAGATATGTGACTCTCTGCTTTGTACCACCACTAGAATCAACCAATTGTCAGTCCTTAAGTTGTCGCCTTAATATCATTTCATTGTTAACGCTCAAATTCCTGCCAAGACATGAAAACGAAATAATTATTATAAATTATAATAATCGAAACACTAACATATATAAATTAAGGGATATATTATGTAATAATTATGTGAATATCAAATACCCCCAAACCTATATTTTGCTAGTCCTCGAGCAAAACAATAAAATCTAACTCACTTTCGCAGGAATCATCGGTTGCACTTACCTTAAACATGCAACAAGGCTTTAAACCCTAGATTACCTCTAGTGGACGAGTTATAGTCTCGTGAGGGTTTCCAGAAATGTTACCCACAAACATTATGACTCATAACTTTTCAAAACATGGTAACTCAGTTTATTATCCTCAGAGTTAGAATTTAATTGCCAAAAAAATTTTGAAAATAGCTAACAGTCTCACAATAATATATCAAAGAGTTTCACAACAATTTAATAATACCCAAAGGTTAAATAAATTTCATCAATTATTCCCAACTCGAAGTGTGTGTGTGCATGGCCATATCAACATAACTTTTTATTTCAGAGTAAAACAATTACTAGATCTCCTTTAAAAAGTTTGTTTTGACTTCAAACCTCTTATGTCACTCACAATAAAACACTCAGAGATTTGTTATTTCACTCAGTTTATATGTGAGGAAAAGAGTAAATAATGGAAAACAATCATCTCACATATAGTAATATGAAGAACGGACTTTTCAAGAATGGAATGAATATGATCTCATAGACAGGAATATCAATTACTTTTGAGAATGTTAAATCATACACCATAGTTCTTATTTATTTAATCTCCACATCTACGAAACTAACCATCTCTTAAGATCAACTAGGACTTTAATAGGTTGTAATGGGGCTTAGGTAATGGCTAACAAAGAATGGAAAAAAAGTATACGAAAAATCTCTAAGAATGTATACACCCATTAAACTAACACAAGGGCTATGAAGAGTAAATCAATGTTCTAACCATCAATTACTTTCTTCATTTTTTTATTTTTTTTTTTCATTGACATCGCTTCTTTTTTTTTTTTTTTTTCCAACTACATGCTTTTCCTCTTCTACTCAATAGAATGATTCAACACTGAGGACTCATGGTATATTTGACTCTGCTCTTTCTAATTGCCCATTTCCAACTAACATTCATCCATATACATTCTTAGATAAATTGGGTATTGATAAGGGGTTAAAAAATAAAAGGCTATCAACGGCTCAAAGGGCTTCAAAAGGGAACTAATGAGTGGGTAAGTAAAAAGGCTAGAAAAGGTTTAAGAAAAACTTGCCTACATCATTTCTTAAGTTCAGGTTGGTATTATGACATCTCAACTAAATAAACTAAAAAGTTCTAGTGCAATAATTTAATTTTAATGTCATTCTCAAAGCAATTGATAAGAAAAATGAGAATAATGAGATCATCAACGACTTAATGCGAACTCAAGAAAAATTAGAGTATATTTATCTAACACTCAGAAAGAAAAGAATGGCTCAAAACTTTCACGGGTTAAGTCTCCACTATTATTCTAAGGTTTTCTAGCTCATATCTCACTCATCAACTTCAAATCATGCTAATATGGCTTATAGTGCAAGAATGGTCGAGTCGAAAAAATATCATGAAATATATTTAACTTAAAGATAATATCAAACCATATGTTCTCCTGTTGATATATAAAGGTGACAAGTGAAAGCATGTATTTCTCAAAATTTCAGGCATACTTGAAAGCACATCCTCTTCATTGGAAAGGACTTAGATCTTGAATGCATTTTCAAAGTGAAAAATTTTCACACAATCATAATTAACTATGTACTCAATGGAGATTGAGTAGAATACAATAGTAAATTGTGAAATAAATTTTAGTTCAAAATTTCTTGAAAAATGCAGAAAAACTCATAAACCTCACCCCCAAACCTAAACCAAACATTGTCCTCAATGTATAAAATGATGATCATGACAAATGCAGGAAAAAGAAAAAATGAGAGTTAAAGGGATATTACCATGGAAAAGTTTTTACCAATTTCGACGAAATCTTCCACCAATGAACGCTCAGAGACATAAGAACTGTGGACTCATCATGATAAATTGATAAAAACAATACAGGACACAAATGAAAAAAAATTTAAAAATTAAAAAAAATAAAATAAAAATATTACATGTATCAGTTGTAAGTCAAAATTGTTACGGAGCTAACGAGTATGAGTGAAATGCAACTAGAAAGAACTCGAAAATCAATCCAGACTAACCATAATGACACAACTGAAGCTAGGCTGCCTCCTAGGAGCGCTTGGTTTAACGTCGTCAGCCCGACATATATTCTTCCTCATGAATGATATATCATGAAGTGACGAGGAAGAACATAGGGAACATTCACCTCAAAAGGGTTAATGAATCGTATACCAATAACCTAAAAAGTTGAGGATCAGTCCACTAAAAAATAGCAACCACATGCGACACAAGATATACTAGCACATCCCAAAAGTTGCAAAAACACCATCTAAAATCATATAGAAATTGTAAAGAAGTTCGCATTCCTTGGAAGTCAGTAGGGATCTTAAACATGAATGGGTCACAAGTAGTGATATGCAGCAAAGGATCCTCCCTTACTCCTAAAATGGAACATCCTAAGTCTGGTTCCAAATCAGAAGATTGGATAATTTTCACATTAGGATGGTGAAAATTGAAATCATCTCTTACCAACAATGGATCCACATAGGTAGCATCAGTCAATATGAAAGGGATGGAAAGAGGTATGTCTATAAATATATCGGGTGGTACAGGTTCATCGTAACAAAATGGATTACACCAAGACGACGAGTTAGACGACTCAACAACACCCTCAAACCTAGAATTAGCACTACCTATGGCATGTAGTCTCTCATTAAATATATCTCCCGACCTCTGTGAGACAACCTGTTTTGAATTCAATATAGATGAAATAATAACAGGCAAAGTATCATCAGTACCTGAAAACGCATACCTGAGGGTGTCAGGTAATTGTTTAAGGTCAAGCTCAGGTAGCTCAACCGATGAGACTAGTTTTGACTCACTGAGTGGAAGAGGCTCCACTTTAGACTTACATTTATAACTAGGATCCACAATGGGGACTGAGTCAAGCAAATCATTGACTTCCCTAATGGAATCATCAACATCAAAGTCTAAACTAGAATGAGTTAAACAAGCCTCTAAATGGTCGTGTGTATCATGAAAACAGTCAAGGGGAGACTCTAAAGACTGTTCACAGTTTGATTCTATGCATGAGTAACTATGAAGACATATGTCGAGTGGATCTTCATGAAAATGTGGGGAAAGGAATGGGTCAGGAAGCAATGTAGTTTCAATCACATTATCCTCAGAAACATCATCTGACTCGGATTCCCATGTGTTACCAATTATGATATGACCCTCTGAATTTTGAACAGACTGACTAGGAACTCTTCCTAACTCACTTTCAGATAATGCCTCAGTAATATGATCCACAACTATCTCAAGTCTTTGAGTCGTGGCTTTCAACTCAGATATGTCATTAGAATTCTGATCAATTGAACTTGCTGAGCGCTGCAAAAACTGATTAATCGTTTCCTCTAAGCTTGATGTGTTGGATGGATGAGCTTTGTTAAATTGAGGCATAACATGATGAGGGTATTGAGGAGCCTGAGAGAAACTATGTCCCCCTTGGTGTGAGTTATGAGCCCAGGAGATATTTTGATTATTGGCAAAACCAGGGCTGTAATAGTTGGACTTTGAATTATAACCAGGTCGCCAATTAGCATTAAAAGAATGGATTTGCTCAGCAAAATATTCAGGATAATCATATTGCAAATCACAATCAGCTGTAGAATGACTAGGACTCGAACATGCAACACAACCCTCAAATGAAACATTAGTGGGAGGTAGGGGTTGAGTCAAATTCATAAGTGCATCTAATTTCTGACTCAGCGTCATAAGGGCTGTTTCAAGCTTCGAGGTAGAAGGGGAGAAGTAATCCTTAAAGTCTTTATCCTCATTAGAAGGGGAGAGGAAGTCAGGATAATATGCGGAACCTGAGTTGTGATAATCTGAATATGGAGCATAATCAGGTTGTCGCATGGCATTAAATGCATTTCTGCGAGATGGATAATTATTGCGGTCCATTTTTTTTTATTCTTTTTATTTTATTTTTTTATTAATGCAAGCCTAACCTCTATGTGAAGATAACCTAACTCTAAAAAAAAAAAAAAAAAAAAAAAATTAAAAATGGGAAAACCTAATCAGGACCTATATGATGCGCAAGCAAGATGAATGGCAAACGACCCTAGATAAGTACCTAGCAATACAATCAATTGCCTTCGGGTACTGCACAGCTGATAGTTATAGCCCCACGGAAAGTCGAGGTTTCTACGAAGCAAATTAATCTCGTGAGAAATTAATTTACTAGGTAGAGGCTGTAACGTCTGGTAATCCCTACAAGCACTCCTTTTTGTTACCTATGTTTGTTACTAATCAAGGGCTGGAATCCATTTTAATCAGCCTATCCGCGGGAGAGAGCACGGAGTTTCCCAGCATAAAAAATATCCTGAAATCTAATTGCTCCTACCTCCTTTTCTACCTTCAGCTTAAAGTGTAATGCCAGTTTCAGAACTATTCCGAGATTGGATATGTTCCTTCACTTGACTACTTTAAACTTTCAAGTTTCAAAAGAGGGGTCCTATGAGCGTCTTGTCCTAATTTATCTTGCAACAAATTTTAATAGTGAGGGCTTAGGTCCCTAACCCTAAAATAGATGGTGGTTAACCTATCCGCGGGAGAGAGCACGGAATTTTACAGCATCAGAAATATCCTCAATCTATTCAAATTTGCATGCAATTCTAGCTAAAAACAAAACAAGCAAAACACACAGTAATCCACTCAGAAATCGCGTGCAGATGCGGTGGGAAGAAGTTACCTCCGGCGTGAACCTCTCTTGGGTTACTTGCGACGCCGGGTAGAAGTCGAGTTGACGTCGATCAGAAGCACCGTCCACCTGAAGGCTCGCCAACTTCTGAGAGTGTCCACGCGATAGCAACCTGTAAACAATTCAAACCCTGTGCTTTTTGTTTTTTTTTTTTTTTTTTCTTTTTTTTGTATATATGCAACCTGTAATATATGCTTCCTACCTGTTAATACCTGCAAAAATAAAAAAATAAAAATAAAAACAAAAACAAGTATCAAAACTTCTAAGACTTAAAAGAAATAACTAAAAATAAAATCAAGCCTATCCTAAAAGCAAAAGCAATCTATATCTGACCTAATTTTTTTTTAATTTTTTTATTAACCTAAACTACAAATTAGTGAAAATAAACTCTTGAATTCAATTATACCGTTACAGTCCCCGGCAACGGCGCCAAAAACTTGATGCAGAATTAACTAACCTAAATAAATAAGTTAATTTAACCTAATTTTAATAACTGCAAGTGCACAATGTCTAACTGGTAGACAAGGGCAAGTACAGGTCGATCCCACAAGGACTGTGGTTGCAATTAAATTTCAGAGTTAATTTAAGCTAATTTAAATTGGGGTTACAACAATTAAAATATCTAAACTAATAATCAAATTAAAAAAAACAAAATAAAAGGTTGTTAAGAAGATGAGAAAGGAAACCAAGGCATTGAATCCACCACAGGTTCTTTGAGATTTGTATAATCAAAAATACTGTTTTCAAGATTTAACATGACTAACCTAAAGATTAATCTAAGTTCACAATTGATTTCAGCATAGGTATAAACCCCTAGCATTGCGTGTCTTCTTACGGCACACACAATCACAGGTTTATTTTAATTAATCCTAAACCCCTAGCATTGCGTGTCTTCTTACGGTACACACAATCACAGATTCAGATTAATTGATTAAATCAGGCTTTTTAAATTTCAACAAAGGGTACTTCTAACTACCGACTAGTCTAGATAATTAATCAGGATATAATCGGTGAAAGCAAATTATTGAAAATCATAAATCAAATGTGTTTAACGTTCAAACATAAAGAAAATAATAAATTTAAATACACAAACTCTAGGAAATCCCGTGGTTTCATCGTAGCCTTGGCGAATGGTTTAGCTGATCATGGTGGTGGTGGTCACAGCATCAATGGAGGTGGAAGTCATCTCTGCACGGACGCGAATCCCGAGAAAAAGGACTACACAAGCTCTGTGGTGGTATAGAGCAGAACCGGGGGTGCAAATAGCCAAAAACAGAATTTGACTAATTCCCGCCCTCGCTACAGTGCAGCTACAGTGAAGCCTCGCTCCGGTCGTCTTCTCCAGCGCGACAGCGGCTGTTCGCGGCCTCGTTCTCGCTCCTGGAGACCGTCCTCGACTCCAAACGATTCTAGAACCTGCGAAAGACGAGCAAAGGTGAGGAAACACCAAGAAAACAACAAAAATAAACAGAGAGAAATCGGGAGGGGACTCCCTGTTTTCGCTTCCTGTCGCGATGGTGGTGCGCCGCGGTGCGACCTTTCTGTGGTGGTTGTCCGGTGGCGGAGAGATGGTTTGGGGCCTGGACGAAGAGAGGACAGAGAGGAGAGGAGGACGCAGGGTCTGGCTCTATCGCGAGGCGGAACAGAGTCGCGGTGGTGCGGCTCTGTTTCGCGGCAGTGGCGGCTGATGGCATGTTCTTTCGTGGTCTGGTGGCGAGGTTGGAGCAGAGAGAGAGAAGCGGAGGAGGGAGAGACCGTGGAGAAGAGAGGAACACAGGAAGGAGGGAGGCTGCGAGGGAGGAAAACAGGGGCGATTCTCTGTTTCGCGGCTGTGGTGGTCGTTGCGATTCTGGTGGCGAGGTTGCTGGAAGGTGGATGGCTGCGGTGAGGATGACGTAACAGAGAGAGGGGAGGTAGATGGTGGCGGCTGTGGGTGTGCGAAACAGGGTGTGAGGAGGTGGTTTGGCTGGGAGAACAAGAGAGATATGACGAGATGAAGGGTGATGGCGGGATTATCGCACTGCCGGCTCTCCTATCGAGCGAGGATTGCCGGCAGGGTGGATTCGTATGGTGGCTGAAAAAGAGCGGAAGGGAGAAGGAACGTGGAAGAAGAGAGAGAGACTTTCTCTAAGATGAGGGGAGCTAAATAGGTTTCTATTATCTTGGGCTTGGGTTTTTAGGTTAGCATTTTTGGATTTGGGCTTAGGTTAAATTAGGTGGACCTAGATTTACTAGGGTTAGGTTTAGATATGTGACTCTCTGCTTTGTACCACCACTAGAATCAACCAATTGTCAGTCCTTAAGTTGTCGCCTTAATATCATTTCATCGTTAACGCTCAAATTCCTGCCAAGACATGAAAACGAAATAATTATTATAAATTATAATAATCGAAACACTAACATATATAAATTAAGGGATATATTATGTAATAATTATGTGAATATCAATAATCGACATATAATAAACTGGTAGTTATTGTTGAATCTGAAATGTTTGTGTTGTTGCTTGAACTTAGAAACATTATCCTTAGAGACATGGTGTGATTTAGACTTTAGAACTTGTTGCTTATTCATTGTTGTGTGGCATGAATTTTCCTTGTTTATTATTCCGTTATTTGTATTTAGTTCGCTCGCACCAGCTAGCTTTGTGCTTTGCTGACTCCGCAAGGGGTGTGCTTCTATTGGAGTGCAGGCACTGTTGGAGTTCCTGCTGATCGTGGCGCGTAGGCCTCGGTTTCCGTTGTAGGCGTGTTTTGAGCTTTTGGGTTGTGTCCGCCCTGTACGGGTATGTTTTGCTTCCTCTGTGTTTCAGATGTACTATATTGTTAAACTAGATGTTTGTATACAAGTTTTGTCGCTATGACTCTGGCGGGGCGAATCAAATATATATTTATTTTGTTCAAACTTTAGCGTAGTTTTATTTTCGTTTGTTTATCGTATCAAGAATGTGTTATATTATGATGTTGTGGCCGTTACGATCCGCTTGTGTACGTGTTAGGTCACGCATCGGCACGCTGCGATTTCCGTGGCGGGTCGGGGCGTGACACCATCACCTTTCTAATGTATACTACCAATATTAACAAAAAACCCTATCACCTCTCTTTTCCTCTGTCCATCTCTTCTCCATCAAACAACACCCCACCCTTGCCACCTCCGGCCACATCTCTTCTTTTTTACTCTTCTCTTCCTATTGGTGAAAAAGAAGAAAAACAAGAAATAAAAAGGACTAGAGCAAAGGAGAAAAAGAGTGGTGCGACCGGCGATGGACAGGGCGTGGTGGTACGACTAGTAGCGGCGATGGTGCTGCTCCTATGAAAAGAGAAGAGAATGTGAGGGGTGGTAATGCCTTTCAGAAGATTGAAAAAAATAGTGCCAAATGTGTGATGACTCGGTGGTTGAGCAGTGGCAGATGGTATTACTAAGTCACATGGTCGAATCCAACCGGCGACATCTGGGGTGGGAGGGGTTAAGGGATAAAAAAAAATAAAATAGTAAGATGATGATGTCCTTCAACAAAAGTGACAGTGTCATTTAGTCATTGCCAATATATAAATGGCACCCACTCACTAAAAATTATCCCGAAAGGAAAAATCTAAAGGCAGTGAGCCCACCATCAGGTTTGGGTAAATTTTGTTAGGATTAAAGCATGACTTTCGATGATAATTGAGCCTTGACATTCGATGATAATTGAGCCTAGACAGGCAGGTACGTTTTATATAACGGGCCAAAACATGGAATCTTCACTAAGAGGTTCTTGTACTACTGAGGCGAACGTGCATGAGTTGACACCACTCGATGGACCGTGTATTTCTCTTCTCAAGATGTGTAAAAAATTCAAGGTTCACTTATCTAGTTGTTTTCGTTTTATTTTCTATGTAGTCTGTACTGGAAGGGAGTGTGCAAGATGTTGACTGTACAAGTTTAATGACTAAATTGCCCTAATAGGTTCATAGATTATAGGGCTGAAAATCGAACCGACGGTTCGGTTTTTCACCTAAACCGTGAACCGAACCGACTTAGGTCGGTTTTAAAATTTTCAAACCGAAACCGAACCGACCATTAACAAAACCGATCCGAAACCGAACCGATTCTAATTTATGCAAACCGTAACCGAACCGAACCGACTAAAATCGAACCAAAACCGAAATAAAACCGAACCGAACCGAATATTTAAACATATTATATTATTTATATATAAAATATATTTTATTTATATATATAAATAATATAATATATTTAAATATTCGGTTCGGTTCGGTTTGGTCGGTTAAAATCACATTGAAACCGAAAACCCAACTGACCACTTCGGTTTTGCATTTTTTAAAACCGAAACCGATCCGAACGGAATTTAAACCGTTTTGATCGGTTCGGTCGGTTTGATCGGTTTTTTGTTCAGCCCTAATAGATTAAACATAGAAAGTTGAAACATCATTTTGCTTGCTTGTTTGTGGTTTGATGGAAATAAAACATAGAAATGTGATATGTTTTGGAATGCAAGCTGGGTTTTTACCAAGATCTTCGCGAGTCTAACTATAGTCATCAAGGGGTTGTTAAAAGTACGAATGGTCTAGGAGCAAAAGGTGTGGCATTGGACATGATAATAGTTCAGTAATTTGCGTTAAAAATAAAAGCTTTCCTGTAATTCCGTAACCAAATCGATTTTTTGTTATTTGTATTTACAAAATATAAAAATGAAAAGTGGATATGAAAAATGAATAGATTGAACCTGAAATGTGTGGAGCTGTTGTCGTAAATTTGGCTATAGGTCTTGGGTTGAGCCCAAGCCGGAGTCCACATACCATTGCACAAGTTATACTTGAATTTAAATATTAATTGGTTATTTTGTGCATTCACAAAGCTTTCATAGCTCAGTTGGTTAGAGCACCCGTTTAGTAAGCGGGAGGTCATGAGTTCAACTCTCATTGAAAGCAAATTTTTTACTTCTCCCTTGTTCCACACTTCCACCCTCAACTTTGTATTTTTTTACACCCTCAAAAGATACATATAAACTCTTGAGGATATCATTTTTTCGAAATCACGCTACATTACTCTGAGTGCAAAAACCTGATTTCTTAGCATTTTTGAAATCAATACTATCATATTTAAACATCTCTCGACCACATCGCGAATCTTTCTAATCAACCCTGAACCCCTTAATTAATCAAAATGAAAAGGACCCGAGACTTCATTATCTCCAAAAATACCCAAAATTCCAAATGGAGATAACATCAAGGAATTTTCAAAATTTCCAGCTAATAAATAACTTCTCAAAATAGTAAAAAAAAAATTTATTGTTTGAAGAAAAAACAGAGGAAAATTTTGGCACCCAATCAGTTACTGGACTTTGATTGATATTCATGAAGACATTCTGCCACGTGGTACTCCCCAAACCTGGGTAGTGGTGGTCTTAAAACTTCACAAACAAGTCTCTCTCTCTCTCTCTCAGATCTCTGAAACCCTAAATCGAATCTTCTTTCAAATCTCTCTCTCTCTCTCTCTCTGTACGACAAATCTGGGTTTTTGATTTGAAATCAGATCTGGGTTTTGATTGTAAGTGTTACTTTATCTCTCTTTAGTGTTTAATTGACTGCTCTGTTATTGATTTTGATGAATATTTTGATTTGTTTTGTTGGTTATGTTTTTATGATTGAACATGTTTTTTGTGAACTAAATTGAAATTTGAGTGATGGGTTTTGGTTAGATTAGAACATGCAATTAGAAAGTTTTGATCTTGATCAACTTTTTAATGGGTAAGTAAGAGGATCTCATTTTGTTTTGAATTTTTGAATAATTTGATGAGAATGTTTGTTTGGAGTAGAAAGAAGAAATGGGGTATCAGTAAATTATGTTAGGAAGATGAAATTAGGTCATAATATGAAGCGTTTTCGATAGCGCTTTCTGTTCTGTTTGTTTGTTATGTTTTGATGTTTTGTTCATGATTTCCTTAATGGTCGAGGAGAGAGGAAGTAAAAATTATTAGGCATGTAAATACTAGGAAGTTGATATGCAGCTGAATGTGTGATGCACGATTCTAACTCTTAGTTAAACAGGTCAATCATTCATACATAGATGTGAGAAGTCTTGCAAATAAAAATGAAACAGGAAATTTGCTCAGAAATGTTAACAGGAGAGGAAGGTAAGTTGAATTAATACATGTAAAACAAGGAAATTAGCTACTGACAAGAATGACTGGTGTTTCCGTGGTGAATGTTCTACTTCCCCAAGGCATCTCTGTTGACTTTCTTATATCTTATTTTCTAGTTGGACATTTCCAAGTATTTTAGCTACATACTTGTTTTTGTTTTACTACATACAATCTCTCTGTTTGTCCGTTTGAATATCTGTATCTCTGCTGTACTGAATTATAAAAAAAAGTTACGGCATTGAAAACATAGTTGGTTTATTAATCATTCAGTAAAACTTTCCCAATGCGTAGTTTTTAGCAACATGCTATGGCAATCTTGATTTTTTCAATATTCTGTTTTTGGGTTCACTCTTGAATCTTGGCAAATAGCAAAATCCTCTGTGGATGTGTTGTATCTAGCTTTTGTTCATTCTTGCTTTTCCAGTCAGTTTCTTTTTCAGAAAATTATTATAGAGAAGCTGTCCTGTGATTTCTCATTTACATTTATATTTGAAACGACAGGCATACAAGCACCCGAACTTTCCATGATTTGTGATATTTGATAATCAAAGGGAAGACATGATGGCTGTGAGTTTACCCACTCGTGGATTCAGTAACTTCGATGCCAATGCAGATGAAGTCATGTGCATCTTCAACTCAGAGGATTGTTTTCAGACTATTTCCAAGGAACACATGGATCATATTCGAAACACAATGATGCGACATGAAGAACTTTTTAAGGAACAGGTATTTTCTGCTTACCCTTACATTACAGAACGACTTTTGTAACTTTTTCTCTTCATGATATTCAATTTCTTCCCGATTCTAGATTCTCATTTCGTAGATGTATTTCATGTGTATGCAATCGTTTACTTCCTCTTCCTTTATTTATTTATTATTTTATTAATTTTTATCATAATTGAGTAGAAGCAATCTGGTCATGGATGCTTTTAGTTAAAAGTTGCACCTGAATCAGTTGGCAAGTAGCATTGCTATGAAATTATTTCATCAAGTTACCTAGTTTTCATTACTATGCTTCATGTGTAGTGGAGTGTGATATCACAAGGACACTTCTGCTGCTATAGTGGTAGCTGCTGAAAATTGATGAAGTCTTCTATTCTTAGGTTTTCTTTATTTCACTTATCGCATTTTTCATCCTCGGGAATTAAAATTATTATTATTATTATTATTATTATTATTATTATTATTATTATTATTATTATTATTATTATTATTATTATTATTTGTAATTGGATATACTAAAATGAATTTCTTGAACTGACAAGAATACCAGAGTATGACATCCCAGTTGCCCTTGGGGAAGTATCTGTAAAATTGAGATCAAGATAAGAACAAGGGCAATAAGTAGAATGCCGGATGCCTCATACGTCTTGATTCTTCAGTATGGCAGACTTCTTACCTTTCACTACTGAAGGCTATTGGTAGACGGTTTGAGGATGCAATAGAAGTTCTCAAGAAAACTAATTCCAAAATACTCTACTTGTGCATTCACTGGAAAACTTGCTAGTCCTGTTGGATGGTTAGGACTGCGTGTTTTAGTATGCTTAGCATCTTCACTTGTCAAAGGAAAAGACTACTCGTCCTGTTGGCTTTAGGTGGACTGGAACTCAAATCTTGTGGTGGCTGGTGACCAATGTGTTTACACCGACAATAATCTGTGTCTGAATCTTTTCCATTTGATTTCTTACCGTTGTTTGCTCATGTTTGAGTTTTGTTATATATATTGTTCTATAAGATCTGACGCTATGGAGTTTATGTTAGATTTCTTACTAATGCTTTCTATTAATTTTGCTCACGAAGTGCCTGTCAATTTCAGGTTCAGGCACTGCATAAGCTGTACAATATGCAAAAATCAGCCATGCAGGAAATAAGGAAGACACCTGGCTCTCAATCGCAACTGCTACTATTTAATTCTGATACCATCTCAGATCGAAATAGTCAACTTCATCGTTTTGTTCTGGAAGGGAGACCATTAAGGTCAGCTGATGTTACTTCTGGAAACTGCAGGGAAGAACCACATATTCTTTCCCAGCATCCTATTTGGGTAGCCAAGGAATTTGTTGGTTGTGGTCCCAAAGCATCTATGTCAATGAGCAGTACTGAATTCAAAGCTTCAACAAGCGCAAAACATAGACGCACAAGAGAAATTGATCTTGAGAAGCCCCCTGATGAAGATTATCTGGAAGAGACTGAAATTCAGGTTGAGACAAATGATTGTTATAAACTGGAAGCCAGCAACCATTTATCTAACCGAAGTCAACATATTTGTCAAGATTCACATGTGGGAAGCAATTTCTCGTCAACCCTTCAATCGAGTTTTCGAAATATGATCCAGATAGACCCAAGACTTCAAAACATGGCACTTCCTGAATCAAGACAAGTTAGTCAGCAAGATCATGATCAAGCTCAGGAAACAAAAACTGCTGAAGTCAATGCTCCAAAGTTCCTTAGCGTTCAGACTCTTAATGATGCTTCAAACAACAATACACTGAAGGATGTCATGTGCCATAATCTGCATTCGGAAAATTTCTCTGCCTGTGCTAAATCAAACCTATCACCTGATCCGTGTGCAGAAAAGCCTATATGGTTGGATCAGGTTTGTAACTTCATCTCATTCTGTATGGTCTTATAATTTATGTTAATCATACTAAGGATAGTTTGGATACATTGTGTTGTGTATTTGGTTGATCAATCCTGAAGAATATGGATAGCACATCTTAAGAAAGCCCAATATAAGATCAAGATCAATGTATACTTAGGATATATTGAACATAGAATCAGTGACTAATCCATAGCCAGCCAGCATATTGAACCATCTGGACTGAAGGGCCCGTCGTGGACACAGAAAACAATGAATGCTCTCATGCATGGCGTTTTTCAGTTTTCCTCAGCAGTACTATATACCGTTGGAATAATCTCGGATGTGATATTTTAGTTGGAAGAAGTTAGACCTCATTCATTTTTCCATAGCCTAGAGGCCTCGTGGTGACTTGTTATCCCTGTAGTCGTGGTGTTACAGGGAAAATCTGGAAAACCTTTTACCGGTCTTTTGTCTCCAATGCTAGTTATCCTTTATTTCTAAACCATATGCCTTGTCATTGATTTGAAATGTCACAAATATTAAAAATTTTGGTGAATCGATCCTTTTGCAGGGTGGATTAGCATTGTCAGCCCAAAGATTGGAATCGAGTCGAAGTACGATGAAAACCAAGCAGCACTTGGAGGTGACATCTGCTCAAGTCAATGATGGCAGTAAACCAATTCCAACTGAAGTAGGTCGAACTATTAAAAGTGACTCTATTACAAGGCCCCATTTGAAATTGGATGAACAACAGCAGAGGAACTTGCCTGATGAGATCTCATCCCCAGGTACAAATTCTGGTGTAGGAAACAAAAACTTGGAATCATGTGATATAACATGCCACATGAGGGAGAATGGTGAGCACAAGAATCTGAATGTCGTTGAAACTCAAGTTGGCAAATTCTTGAATGATGGCAACAGCATTTCCAAAATCAAGAGTGACCTCACATTTGAAACTGATCCTGATTTACCAAATCCGGTGAGCAAGGTTGCAGTTGAAGGAGTTAACACGGAAATTGAAGCACATCAGTTCACCAATGTTGACATTGAGCCTTCTCTTTCATCTTCAATACCTGGTTTTAAAGCTGACCACATGGATAAAGGTAATAACTCAGGATGTAGCCCGGAAATCATAGATGATCTGAAAGAACCCACTGCTATAACTGAGAGCAATGAAGGTACCGAATCGGAAGCTACTTTGGAAGAAAGCATTGCGGCTAAGATACTGCTCAGTTTCGCACCTGGTAGATTTCAAGATGATACTAAGAAGCACGAGGACCAGGCCCTGAAAATGGCAGAATGCAGTGGATCAAATAGAGATGCTGCAACTGGCCATGAAAGAAAGCGGAGTCTACGTGCAAGAAGAAGCATAAATTACAGCGATGGAGATTTTATAGATGGAACTGTAAAGTGGACAAAACCCAAACAAGACAAAAAGAGGAGGACCGTAAAAAGACTCCGGTAACCCAAATCATCAGGAGAGAGACACTTGTACAGTTCTTTCTTTCATTTTCTGTTTAACTGTTAATTGTTGGGTGTTGCAAGATGTGTTCTTCATTTCAACTTTAAGATTGCATAGCTTATGGTTAAAGGTCTTGTTTCTTTCCTTTAAGTCATAAAATGCAAGACCGATGAATATGCTTACACAAGTGTACATGGCATAGTTCTGTTATTTTTGAAAGGATTAATACATGTAGATGTTTTGTTGTTAAAGATGTTTTTGATGATCACTATTTTATCGCCTACATTCTCTCTTGATCACAACTCCAGCGCCTTTGTTAGAGGTTGTCTGATCGAGTGACTCCAAGGCAGTCACTAAGTTGTTTCTCGACACTTGAGGCTTTACAGGAATGCTTTGCTCTCTCTTTGGCATTTGCTTCGGATAAATACTAATGTTGGCTATAGAAGGTATTGCACAACTTCATAGTGTTTGGATTCAAAGGAGTTGAGAGATGGCAAAACACTTGTGCCATAGTATAACATCCGATGATCAGAACAATTACTTGGCTCCTCTTCCCATCATTGGCTTGTACGTAGCAGGATCATCCCTGGTATGTTTATTGCTTCTGATCTATGATGTGATTCATGGAATTCGTCACAGGAAATTTTGGTTACCATGTAAATGGTTTTCACTTAATTCAGTTACTTTGACTCTCCTTTCTGTTGCTGCTAAACTCCCTGTGGATCTTACCACTCCAATGCCTGGTGTTTGGGATCAACTCTCTAAACTCACTGGTACTGCCTTTATATGTGTTTGTATGGGTTATCTCGTGCCTTCACTGGGAGCTAAGAGTGCCTCTGAAAACACCACTAACATGGCTCCCTTGTCAATCTTCGTGATCACAGTCATCGTTAATATATGCATACAGATTTCCTCGGGTGTCATCTTCGCCCACATTTCACAGCATATCATAATCATGTTGTGGTCCTCGGGTGTCATCTTCGCCCACATTTCACAGCATATCATAATCATGTTGCTGATGTTGGCAATGCTCAATTTCGTATGGGTTGTACTTGGGCCACTAATTTGAATAAGGAATTTAAGTCTGATAGCAAAAAAACAAGTCTTTATACAAGGTAGAGGGAGCGTCACCATGGTACTGAGATTAAAATTGTGTTATTTGCATGGTTATAGTTCTGATCCTCAACTTTTATTAAAGCCAAGGTCTTATTGTTGGCGCGCACGCATGGTACAGAGATTAAAATTGTGTTATTTGCATGGTTATAGACTTATAGTTCTGATCCTCAACTTTTATTAAAGTTAAACACCCGCTGTCTTGGGCCTACCATCTAGGCCACGGGTGTGAGGCGCATATGCGCACCTGAGTTCACTATATACAGCAACGATATTGTCCCCAATTTAAACACCCGCTATCTTGGGTCTACCATCCAGGCCACGGGTGTGGGATTTTTATCTTAAAAGGCATTGTTGCTATTAGAGAGTGAATCATCTCCTTATAAACCTTAGTGACGATTCATCCTTACTTGATGTGAGACTATTCAAGCCAACTCCAACCCAACACTTATTTCTATTGCACCAGATATTATTTGCTTGGTTGTTGTACTACGAGTTTTGGCTCTAACCCTTTATGGTAATGATTTGAGGTCTTGTAATGGTACTGAAACTTCTGATTATGGATGGTCAATAAACATCATTGTTGCAAGCCAGATTTTGGTCATCCTACTAGCCAGTTTGATCTCTATCTTTCGGATGTTCATGGCATCCACAGAAACAGTTCAGGGTATGGATTTTATTTGATATGAAACAGACTCAGATGGTATAATTGGATGGGAGACATTTTCGTATGTTGAATATGATGATAATGTCTGTGCCTTACTGTTGGGCGTGTTGTATATCAGGGAGCACTAATTTTTGCATTTGCTTTCTTTTTATTGTTATATGTGATTTTTTTACTTTTTGCAAAATCTGTCCTATTAAAACATTAGTTTGAATTTTAAAACAAAATGGTTTCTTAACTTTGAATATTTCTCTATATTGTTTAGTCCCATATCCTCTATGTAACTCACTTTGGAGGAGTTAATAAGAATAGTGTTTGGACCCCTTGATTTAGAGAACAAGACTGAGTCTCTCTTCACGTTTCTCCGTGATTTTCGTCGCCTTTTCAAGCATGTTTTCTCTCAAAAAGATATTCTATCAGCCTATATATACCGACCCTCTCTCAGATCAAAAGATAGAGCAATCATTTTCGGAGTTTAAAAAACAATCTATTTCAAACTTTATTTGTTTTGTAAACAATCCATTTCAGAGAGTGTTATTTGTTTTGTGAACAATTTTTTTCAGAGAATTTCACCGAGTTCTAATTGTTTTGTAATTTCGTATTTACTCATTGTTTTTCGTGATTCCGAGCAAAAGAGTTAGGGTGAAAAGATTTTCGTTCTTCATCAGTGCATGTGATTGAACGACTCAAGGGATACCTACTTTAGTGAAGGGGGAAGAGATAAACCAATGTTGATCCATTCCTAGCGCGTGCCACCAACTGGCCCAGTTGGGTCAATTGAGACGAAACCTATCTTTTTGCTAAAATTTTATTTGAAAAATATAATATATTTTCTTTATTTTCTTTGCTTCAGAGAACAAAACTGAGTCAGAGGAGACCCGGCCTAGGCGGGTTTGGGCGACCTAGGCGGGCTCTAGGCGGTCTGGGCAATTTTTATTTTATTTTATTTTATTTATTTTTATTTTTATTTTTATTTTTATTTTTATTTTTTAATAAGGCCGATTGTGTTCTTATTTTATTTTTCTTTTCTCTTTTTTTAGAAATAAACTATTTAATTGTTTTTATTTAGTATATGTCTAAATGTAGCAAATGATGATTACTTAGTGGAATTCTCAAAGAATCTGCCGGTACCAATTTTACTAATGTAGATTTTATCAAACATGGCTGAGGTTATTCATGCAATTTGAAGAAAAATAAAATAGTAGATTTGTATATTTGTTCACAAATTCGATTTTATATAAAATACCCATCATGACCAACTTCGGTCATTTGAGTTTTAATAAATTTTGTTCACGATTATTAATTTTTCATATTTTTAAATTTTACATATATATATATTGACATTAAATTAAATATAATTGATAAAGCATTATATCTAAAGGCTGTCCGTTGTGTAATGTTCATTATTTGTTTTGTTTTAGTGTCAGTAAAATCTAAAGAAAAGGATAAAAGGATTGTTAACTTTGTCCAGCTCATGTTGTCTAGGCACTTTTCGTACAAATGGCACATGTGTACATTGGGAAATTGGATCCAAAAGTTTCTGCGCACAAAAGTTCTAAACGTGAGGAAGTGGGTGAGGAAAACAGCGAGGGAAGGGAGGTGGAGGGGGTGGGACCGTTCATCCCCTTCGGGATGCATGCCTCTATTTTTTAAGCATGCATCTCGAGAGGGATGGATGGTCCCACCCCCACCCCGTCGCTGTTTTCCTCGCCCACTTCCTCGACGTGTAGAACTTCTTCTGAGCGAGATCTTGAAGAAGAATTTCGTGTGTATGGAGTGTTACGCAGGTAGTGTGATTTTCATGGAAGTAAGTAGTTTTACTCTCTTAAACATGAATAAGAAGTAGAACATGCCATTGTATTGCAATTATGGATGTGTCAGAAATAACAAGGAAGAACTTAAAATGATTAAACGACTAACCATGGATAATATGGCAATTAATGCTTTTTAATGTTCCACTTTGCTTGTGTATTATTTGAATTTGACCTGTATGCTTATTTGGGCAGCATATTGGTTGCACGAAGGCCACTGGGTTATTCTTTTATTGATTTTGACGATCGTAGGGATGCACTTTGATGCAATTCGTGAATTGGATGGTATAATGAAACCTTCTTTCACTTTTCATCTTTTTATATTGAAATTAAGTAAAAATTTCCTGTGAATAATCTTGTATGCATGTTCTTTTCACTAGTCTAAATGAAGATGGTCATTGAGGTATACTATCTGAATAAGTTGACATTGAAAATATCATTTTTAAGGGATAAAGAAAAATAATGGGTTGTGTGGTCTATTCAGGAAAGCTTGCTAGCTAACAAAAAAAGATGAAGGAAAGGTTGTTCAAATGCGATATTCAAATATGGAGATGATTGATTGCTAATAATAGCGTAAAGGCTATTGTAATTTTTTCAATTTCATTCTCATCATCACAGAAACATAACTATATTGATTGTAACCACAAATAGTGTTTCAGTTTTCTACACATTTTCAACACAACAACACATTAACATTTACTTCTGTCATGCTTCAAGACCACTTCTTGATCATTTACTGTGGTCATAGAGATTTTGTTTTCATATATACCCTTCATAGTGGATATCAATTCTTCAATAATGATTGGTTGTAATGGGGTTTTCCCAAATGATACTATTGTTTATATTGCAACGATTAAATGATTATTCATTAGTATTGCTAGCCTTCAATTGTCCACTTATATGTCAATACAGTTTTCTATGCTTGGTGAAACATTTGGATCTTTTTGCATCATTGTTATGGTAACCGAAGTAATAGTTTGTTTACTGATTCTTTACACTGCAAATATATTGCACCACTCTATATCTATCAGCTACTCCTTTCTATGTGAGAGATGCAGGGGAAGAAAATTTGTGGCTTAGAGAAATGGTTTATAGGAAACAGTAGGCATCCTACCAAACATAGAAAGCTAAATTTTGTGATAACTAATTATAGAAACCAATAAATTAGTCCTTTAGATCAGTGAGGTTAGAAACAAATATGATGGAGAGTGTCGAAGGTGCGACCCAAGGACTAGGGTGGCATGTCGACACTGAGTACAGACTATGTGAAAAGTGTATGGCCATATATATATATATATACATATTTTTGAAACTCAAAAATTGGAATTTTCTCTCAACCATCCAATTTTAAAAACAAAATTTGCCTTTTTTCAAGTTTGTTGTAGACTTGCAAACTTACAAAAAATTTTAAATTAGCTACTCCTCCCTTAGTTAGTGGGTTTGCTTGCATGACCACTAACTTGTTAATGAAAGTTTTCTTTATTCATTCTATGAAGTCAGTGTTACAAGTCATCGGGGTCGAACTACGTGAGTTCGGACCGGATGAAATCATCGAATTTTTGCTGCATGAATTCTGACTAGACGAAGATTTTTGGTGACAAGTTATTGTACTCGGACTTCGTGAGTTCTAACCAGATGTTGTATCATAGTCGTCTACACAAGTCCGTTTCTAGGTGAAGTCTGTGAGTTTGGACAAGATGTGTTACAGATCTCGATGCTCCTATTAACATTATGATTACGGCTTTCAGAAAATGAAGGCTTACGAGATCCACTAGTCCATCGAGGCGACTATTGATAGATCCTGGTCAAGTACCAAAGAATGAACAATTTTCTACTCGTGGTTCTGATCGGATTGTATCCCGTCCGGATCTCGTTCAAGATGTTACGGAGGCTACTTTTCATACAAGTTCTTCCTGCGAAGATGATGTAAAAGGGGATCACAAATTTCTCGAGGAGGTTGAGGAACTGAGGCTGGCGTTAAAGGAGCGAAAAGGAGACTACTCGTTCGTTGAACAATAATGAATAGAGGTTTTTTTTGCCTATGGTGTTTTTGACGTAGCCGAGTTGTTTAATGATGATCCTCGGGCTATCATCGATAAAATGCTTCAGTTAGCGGTAGAGCAGTCTAAAGATGTTGGTGGTGGTCAGGGTTTTGAGTTTCACTATCCACCTTCTTCTATTGAAATCAGTGAAGCAGCCAGGTTCTTAGTTTCTTCTCATGTCCGTCTGGATTCTCCTACCCCGCCGTCGCTACTAGTCCTACTCCTGCTATAGTTGCTTCTCGGCTGGAGGGTAAAAGCGGTTTTCGGTTATTATTGCTATCCCTTTCGTCCTTCCGACTGTCGATGGTGGATCCTCGTGTTCTTCATCCAAGGGTTGGTTGGACTGAGCCTGACCCAGAAAATACACGTATCAAGTCGGATGGCAAGTTTTGCTGGTCCACTCAGCTTGATGTGCAAGATGGTGCATATATGTTGATAAATGAGTGGCACAAGCGATTAGTGGAAAAACCTTTGATGCTCGTTCTGGATCCATTCGATCATCTCGATCATGGTCTCAAGCAGATAATGGACGGGATGAATCATTTTGTCTATGCAGGGGTGATGAGTTCAGCTTATCTAGCTGGTCGTGATCGAGTGCATCTTTGGAGAGGAGGTTGGCGACACTGTGTTGGTGTTTTCTCACGTTCTTTTTCAATTCAACGCGTTGACAGCGCGATGCTCAAATTCATAAAAAACTGCAAAGGTTGCTCGGAAGTCGTTGATTGAGGCGAAAAGTATGCGGGATAAATTTGTTGTTGAGCTTGATTATTTGAAAGCCAAATTGGATGGGATTCGTTCTCGTCTACGTGATGTGGAAAAATAGTTATTTGTTGATAAGGCAGCTTTTGATGAAGTTTCTTGTGCTGAAGTCGAGCAATCTACTATTTGTGATATTGCTGAAAAGTGGTTGGAACAGTTGATTGATGCGCTTGATGATGTCAAGGCATATACTTCCATTAGCTTACCACCTCTGAGGGACAGCTTGTCGCGGCCAAAAATGAACTCGCTACTGCTAAGATAGGCTTCGCATTGTCGAAGCTGAAGATTGGAAGCGAGTTGTTGATGGGCAGGTTGAGCTTCTTGACTATATCGAAAGGCTCGACGTGGATTTATCTAGGTATCGTCACTTGGTTGATCAAGCTTTTGAAGACGATGATGGTGAAGAGGCTACTCCAGTGGCTGAGGAGTCGTCGCTTCTTTCATCCTCTAATGCCTCGGAGTTGTTGCTTTCTTTCCCCTTTGAAGAGAGGCCTTCACTTGCCCCTATGAATGATGATTTTGTAGTTGCCTTTGTTTCTTCTCCTACTCATTCGTCTCCTTCTTCGAATGTAATAGAATTTAAATCTTATTGAAACTTTTAGATAATTCAATTACGAAACTTTGTTGGTTATTGTATATCACATGATTTTATTTGTTTTCATGGTGTATTAATATGTCGTATTAATTAATTATTTTTAATTAGTATGATTTTAACATTTTAATAAGCTAGCAATAGACCTGATTAGATTTGGACCTGAGCTGAACGGTTCCAAGATAGAGTTATGTATTATGGACTTGGATCTGGTTCATTAAATTTGGATCTGATAGTTAACGGTTCAATTTAGGATCTATACATATCCGATCTGATATGGTATCATTATCAACCCTAATACCCATAGTAGCATCTATTTGCTTGGTAGAAATTTCACATTCTCCAACTCTTTGAACTTTTAGAGACATCAATGATTTCTCATTTTATCAGTTAGAGATATATACAGAATATAGAATACACTGAAATGTCATGTGTAAGCATATTCTGACTTGTACTCTTAAATTTCATTGTTTATATGCACTTTCAATTTTTTAAAAGTCAAAACCCATGTGTGGTTGTCAATCGATTAGATTTTGGTAAAAAAATGATTAAGAGTAGGGCTAGGGGGTGAGGGCAGTCCACCATTGCCCATCGTCCTAGAGATGCGGCCACCCATGCATCTCGAGGACGATGGGCGGTGGTGGGCCGCCTTCGCCCCCTAGAATTAGCGGCTTAAATTAGACTTGATAGGATTGGATTTTTGATTAAAATGCAACTTTTTCCAAGTAATTTTTGTAACTTCAGGATCTAAATCCATTCCCTTGACAACCCTACTTGTCAATATGGAGGTCAAATATTATTTCTTCTTCGTTCCACAATAGCACTCTAACAAAGAATTTTGTAGGTATAGTGTTTAACATTCCAACATAAAAATATGCTTAGCAACAACATTTTTTTTTAACTGTAACAGTAGATTTACCAAAATCAGTTTCACTATTTACTTCTTTTGTTTATTTATTATGTTTCAATTAATATACCATAAAACACAATCATTTTTTTAATGGGCAGGGCATAAAATGGACGACACTGCTAACTCGCAATTGTAGATACGTAACTATAAATTGCTTTATTGATTGTACATATTTATGCATGTCGTAGTAGTCTAAATTTTCAAAAGAAGATTGTCGTTGTGATTAATGCTGTTCTAATTCCTCCAATTATCATCAACACACCCCTTTGAATGAATCTCCCTCCTTCGACAATATGAGCATTTTATGTTACCCAAATATTATACTCTTTTTTAATGAGGTAATTGGTGGTGTCAAATAGTCCACCAAACAATTTCAAGTCAAAACTAAATTCGGTTAAAAAAATAGTTTAAGAAATGATGTAATAAATTGGATTATCATGAATAGTATCACTTGTAGCACCATACTTTTCACGGGTGATATAATTATTATATCACTTTGTTTGTGAAAATGTGTAAAATTGATTGATGGATTGTTATAGCTCAAAAGTGATATTATTTTGGAGATTGTTACAAAAATACCAATTTAGTCTAGTGATATTTGGCAGCAAAGGATCCCCTGAGGTATTAACATTATGACCATTGCCTAGAATCCAGTGAAATCCAAGATTGAACATTTGAAACTTCAGCACAAGACTCTGTTATTTGTTTCTCTTGACTTATTAAATGTTTTTCTTGACTTAGCTCTTATTATTTGGTTGGCTGGTTGGTCTGCGGGCCGAATTTGAGGTCGTGACTTTATTTTTTATCAGATTTCTCCAAATCTTGAGTTTTGAAGCGTCGCTATGCTTCCTTGGGTATAATATAAAACCTAAGACCGCCCAGCGCCTAACGATTTTTATAACACTGCTTTAAAGTGAACGAAAGTGACAAATGCATTTATTATAAATATGAAAATGGCATTTGCACTATTATATGTCTATATGTGGATGATTTGCTTATCTTTGGTTCTAATATTCATGTCGTGGATAAAGTGAAATCTTTATTGCGTGCGAACTTTGATATGAAAGACCTTGGAGAGGCGAGTGTAATCTTTGGTATTAAGATTACTAGGTATGAAAAGGAAATTTCTTTGGATCAATCACACTATATTGAGAAGATCCTAAAGAAATATAATTACTCCGACTGTAAACCTGCATGTACTCCTAATGATCCTAGTGTAAAGTTTTTCAAGAACACCGGTAATGGTGTTAGACAATCTGAGTATTCGAGCATTGTTGGTAGCCTACGATATGCTACTGATTGCACTAGGCCTGACATAGCTTATGCTATGGGACTAATATGCAGATTTACCAGTAGACCTAGTATAAAACATTGGCATGGTATTGAAAGAGTCATGAGGTATCTAAAGAGGACTAAGAACCTTGGATTACACTATCAAAAGTTTACCGCCGTCCTTGAAGGATATAGCGATGCTTATTGGAACACTCTCTCAGATGACTCCAAAGCCACCGGTGGCTATATTTTTAGTATAGTTGGTGGAACTGTTTATTGGAAATCAAAGAAACAGACTATTTTGGCACAAACCACGATGGAGTTAAAGATGATAGCACTAGCCACAGTTAGTGAGGAAGCAGGTTGGTTAAGAAACCTGCTAGCAGAGATCCCTCTATGGGAAAGACCGTTACCAACTGTTTTGATCCATTGCGATAGTATTGCGGCAATTGCAAAGATACAAAACCGTTATTATTATGGAAAGAGACAACAAATACGTCGTAAGCACAACACAATTAGAGAGTTTCTATCTACTAGTGATGTTAGAGTGGATCATGTACGTACTGATGAGAACTTGGCTGATCCTTTGACGAAAGGATTAGCCAGAGAGAAGGTTTTCAAAACCTCAAAAGGAATGAGACTTATGCCCTTAGATTGATGAGTTATTCATGATGGTAACCCGATCTATAGACTGGAGATCCCAATAAATATGTTCAATGGGTAATAACAAGTCGTGAATGATATGAAGTGAATCATGCTGACTTTATAGTAATTTCATTCCTAGTTTGTAACATGATTTCCTGAAGCGATAGTAGGATGAGTTAAAAACTTTTAATGAGATCTATACTCTATGTGGAGTGGAGTACCTAGCTACAAGAGTACTCTTGATAGACTCACCTAAGTGATTGTGGAAGTATGACTGCTTCCTATGGAATTTGTGGGCAAAATTCCTAGAGCCTTCACTATACTGGGATATACGTGTTTGGTCTTAAAGCACGAGCTTTTTAGACTTCACCCTGGTAAGGTTGTGCGTATAATGTTGTTAGAGATAGAGTTCAAAACTACGAGTTACTCTAGTATAATCTAAATCATGAACAATACGCAAGAGTTCAAGTTGAAAAACACTTTTGTTTATGCACAACCTTATATTTATAGATTGCTCGATGAATAAATGTTTTTTAAAAAAATTCAAGTGGGGGATTGTTGAAGCATTAGTTTGAATTTTGGTTCTTAACTTTAAATCTCTCTCTATATTATTTAGTCTCATATCCTCTATGTAATTCACTCTAGAGGAGTTAATAGGGATAGTGTTTGGACTTGGGTTTGGACCCCAAGGGGTACCCACTTTAGTGAAGGATGGTAGAGATAGATCAATATTGGTCCATTCCACACTGAAACCTATCTTTTTGCTAAAATTTTATTTGAAAAATAAAATATCTTTTCTTTATTTGCTTTGCTTCAGAGAACAAGACTGAGTTAGAGGAGATCCGATCTTTTCTCCCTACGTTTCTTCGTGATTTTCGCCGCCTTTTCAGGCACATTTTCTCTCAAAAAGATTTTCTACCAGCCTATATATACTGGCTCTCTCTCGGATCAAAAGATAGAGCAATTTTTTTCATAGTTTAAAAAACAGTCTATTTAAGAGTTCATTTGTTTTGTAAACAGTCCATTTCAAAGAGTGTTATTTGTTTTGTAAAAAGTTTGTTTCTGAGAATTTCACAGAGTTCCAGTTGCTTTGTAATTTCATATTTACTCATTGTTTTTCGTGATTCCGAGCAAAAGAGTTAGGGTGAAAAGATTTTAGTTCTTCATCAGTGCATGTGGTTGAACGAGACAAAAAAGATTCTGGGTTGTTTTATCCTGGGGATGACGAGGCTATCAGACTGCTTGCACAATCTTGGGCAGAGCCGCAAAACGTCTTAAAGAGAGTGACCTAGTCCGCAATTCAACCCAAGAAAATTCGGTAACTTCGTTCCTATTTTAATTGCAGCAATTACATTTTCGTATATTGAATATGATGATAATGTATATGCCTTTACTGTTGGGTGTGTTGTATATCAGGGAGCACTAATTTTTGCATTTGCTTTCTTTTTACTGCTATATGTGATTCTGTTGACTTTCCGCAAAATCTGTCCCTTCGAGAGGAAATATACAGAATCAGAAGGAATGCAAGAATATATAAAACTCAAGCGAATAAATGACGTTGTGATGAAAGATTGGACTCTGATAAAGTGTGCGGAGTCCATTCAGAGATGGATTAGTAAAGTGAAGACAAATGACAATTCTCTATTTCGTCTATCACAACTCCTTTAAAAAACAACCCCATCCAGTCGATCCCTCGAACAACTTTACAATCTCTATAATTTTAAGGACGGGAATGAAGCTTCCTTTCTTTATCTCGTTTTCCTGGCAAGAATTGCCTCAGTTTCTATACCACATTCTCTTAGTGTCCATCTCAAACGAAACTTAAATGAAGTTTTTCATGTTATTTGTTTTGTAGATGCAAAAATCAATCCCCCCAAGCTTCAGTAGTAGAAAGAAGCTGAGACTTGCTAAAGCTATGTGGATGGGAGAGGACTTCAGCCACGTTGCACCTACATGTGATGAATTGGTGGTGTCAAACTCTCAACTCGCCATGTTCAGAATTTGATCATGCGCGTTTTATAATTGCCATGAGTATGATTTGCATGGTAAAGTGGGGATTCCTCGAAGAAGTAATTAAGGATAAAAAAAGATCAGGATGTTGAGGTCGTTTTGCTTTTTCAGGACAGAGCAAAGAGTTACAAGAAGCTGCCGAATTTACCTTGGGATAAGGAACAGGAAGGGGGTCAGATAACAAAGAGGAGGCGTTTCAAAATATTGTAGACGTTGAAGTTGGTGGAGTTTCGGAGGGGGAAGACATAAAAAAAAGTCAAAATCTAAAGAAGCAACAATCTCGTTAAGGGAATGGAGGGCAACTAGCTAGGTTGAGAATAAAAAAAAATCTAATCATGAGTGGCAAGATTCTGTTTTGGAATGTTCGGGGTATAGGCAATCAAGCGTCCAGTAATGAGGTTCGTAAGCTTGTTAAGGATAATAATATTCAAATTTTGATGTTAGCAGAACCAATGATTGAAGATGATAGGCATTCAGTTTTGGGTAATAAAATTTTCATGTCCAATTTTTTCTCTAACATAGACATGGGAGGTAAGATATGGTTGTTCTGGGCAGGAGGAGTTGATTTACATGTGCTAGAGGTTTCAGAGCAGTTTATTCATTGTGAGGTGATGGTTCCCAGGTAACTTGCAAATTCTTGATTACTTTTGTTTATGCAAAATGCTCGGCTATTGATAGGATATTGCTATGGAGAGATTTGGTGTCCATTTCTTTGGGTCACTAGCAACCTTGGTTAATTGGGGGTGACTTTAATGTTATTCTTAATTCTTCTAAAAAATTGAGGGGAAGAGAGCCTTCATTGTCTAGTATAGGAGATTTTGCATATTGCATTGCAGACTGTGGATTCCTTGATTGTGGTTTTAATGGGTCATTCTTTACGTGGAGTAAAGGATAGAATCTGGGGGCCATATTGGATAGAGTGTTTGTCAACTCATATTGGTTGGATGTATTTCCTATAGCCAATGTGGAACACTTTCTTCGAGTTTGTTCAGATCAAAGCTCCTCTACTCATCTCTCTTCCTTTGAAATCAAGGCCAGGTTTCAGATTTCAACAAATGTGGATGTCCCATGAATTTCTACTCTTTTGTTGATAATTCATGGAATATTTCTTTTGGTGGAGTTAGTGCTTTGGGCAGGTTAGCTTTTAAATTTAAAAGATTGCAGCTTAATTTCAATAGATGGAATAAGGAAGTTTTTGGCAATATGTTTACTAATATTAGGAGACTCCGGATAGAAATCCAAGTATTGGAATCAATGTTACAGGCAGGATAGGACACAGAGGTTTGTTGTAACCTCAATCGATGTCAGACAAAGTATAAGTTGGCTCTTCAACAGGATGAGACTTACTGGAAACAACGGTCAGGTGAAACGAAGATTGCGAAAGGAGAGGCTTGTACTACATATTTTCTTGCTTCAGTCAAGGCTAAGCAGAAGAGAAGGAAGATTGCGAGCATTTTTGGACCAGATGCTAGGATTATTAAGGATCAACAAGAAATGTTGACAGAAGCTTTTGGTTTTTTTCCTAAACCTTCTTTCATTTAAGGAGTATGGGGAAAATTCGGATTTGTTGAGTGGTATTCCCAGTTTGGTGGGGCTAGAGATTTGCGATATGCCCTGTAGGCAACCGAGCATGGAGGAAGTCAGGGAAGCGGTTGTTCAGTATTCCACAGGATAGTGCTCTGGGTCGATGGTTTTACAACCAGTTTTTTTTTTCAGTCATGTTGGAAGATTATTAAATTGGATGTCTTGGAAGCTGCAACAAAGTTTTTTCGGGGGTATTCCCTTCCAGGTGCCTTTACAACGAACTTTATCTCTTTGATTCCGAAGGTGGATGAACCAAAGTGTTTTAAGGAATTTCGGCCTATTAGCCTTTGTACTTTGGTGTACAGGATTTTTTCAAAAATAATTATTTGCTCCAGATTGACAGTTTTACTCCCTTATTTGATTTCTGAAGAACACAAAGCATTTGTTAGAGGGGGTCTGATTACGGAAACATAGGATTGGCTCAGGAAAATATATGATCAATTGGGAAAAAAGTGACAGGAGGAAATGTGATTTTTAAATTGGACATGGAAAAGGCGTATGACAGGCTGGAGTGGGGCTTCCCAATTTCAGTATTAAAGAATTTCGGTTTTGATAACAGGGTTTGCCATCTATTGTCATATTATTTTTTGCAGTGTGGGTTTTCAGTCTTGATGCAAGGAAATTATGGTGGTTTTTTCAGGCCGACTAGAGGGCTCAGGCAAGGTGACCTGCGGTCTCCTCTTCTTTTTGTACTAGTTGCAGAAGTTTTAAATAGAGGCTTAACGAAAGCTTTCCATGCGGATAAAAATTGAGTATTTTTACACACCTAGAATTTGTGTTCCCCTGACACACTTATTATACGCTGATGGTACACTCATATTTCTGAATTGTAGAAAGTCATCTATTCTGGGTTGTTTGGATTTTCTGAAGAAAAAAAATCGGAAAATGACTTTTAGGGCCTACTTTTTCACATAATAGACAATGTAAATGCCATAATTGATGTAATGACTAATTTGTGCCTAATTTTATACTTTTATGACTAACAATGACTCTTTTATTAACTCAGGTTAACCCATAAGGTTATATGACATATTTACCCTCCTAAACAAATAGAAAACCTAATTTTATAGTTTTATGATAAATAAGGGCTACAGAAAAGAAAAGAATCGAAAAAGTTAATTGTTATTGAACGACAATTTTAGTCACTTTTTGTTATTGACCAACAAGGACTACAAGAAAAAAAACCTATGTTAATTGTTATTGACCAATTTTATTTACTCTTTGTTAGTTTTATTGATCAACAAAAACTACAGGAAAAAAAAAACCTATGTTAATTGTTATTGAACAACAATTTTAACAAAGACTACAGAAAAAAAAAAAAAAAAAAAAAACATTAGCCTGCTCACTGACCTGAAAAAGATTAGGATTTATCATATAAAAAAATACGATTTATAATATAAAATTGTTATTGAACGGCAATTTTAGTTACTCTTTGTTATTGACCAACAAGGACTACAGAAAAAAAAAATCCTACGTTAATTGTTATTGACCAATTTTTGTTACTCTTTGTTAGTTTGATTGACCAACAAGGACTACAGAAAAAAAAATTGTTATTAAACGACAATTTTAACAATGACTATAGAAAAAAAAACATTTGCATGTTCTCTGAATAAAATTAGGATTTATCATATGATTTGGTCAATAAAACTAACAAAGACTAACTAAAATTGGTCAATAACAATTAAATGTTTTTTTTTTTCTGTAGTCCTTGTTGGTCAATAATAAAGAGTAACTAAAATTGTCGTTCAATAAAAATTAACGTAGGTTTTTTTTTGGGTAGTCCTTGTTGGTCATAAAACTATAAAATTAGGTTTTCTATTTGTTTAGGAAGATAAATATGTCATATAATTTTATGGGTTAATCTGGGTTAATAAAATAGTCATTGTTAGTCATAAAAGTATACAATTAGGCACAAATTAGCCATTACATCAATTATGATATCTAAATTGTTTATTTTGTTACAAAGTAGGCCCTAAAAGTCAATTTTCCTAATTATTGTGAAGCGTCTGGTCAGAATCTAAATGCGGGGAAGAGTTTTTTTTATTTGTGACAAAAAGACTTTGAGGGATCGGATAACTTTGATTGAGAGTTCTCAGTTTGTATTTTAGCTTTTTAGGAAACTAATATTTTCAGCTTGGCTCAGATGGAGCCGCTAACTATTTTTTATTATATTGTGCCAACTCATTAGACGTTACTATCAACCGTAGGATCAACTACAATCTAGTGGCAGTTATTTGGGTTTGTTGAGTCTTAGGATCCCGTCCCTAATACTATTACTAAAAAAAAACCCAATTACATCAAAATTACAAGTGATAGCAATTGCGTTATATCAAATCATATCCAAGTGTATATTTCTCACTTGCATTCTTGTCATGTTTTTGAGGTTTTCTATACATTTACTTCCAAAAGTTTGGTCATGTCTAGCAGAGGCTTGACATTATTCGAAATTGGAGGATGCCTGCTTCAGTGCTGCCCCCATTTGATATACGTAGTTGCATTGTACTAAACTATAGCTCAAGCTTTTGTATAAAAATTGTCAGGAGTTTTAACATGGTGATTGAAGTTTTGGCTCTGAAAATCTAGTATTCAAATTTGGGTCAGTCCCCAAAGTGTAGTTGCGCATGATGTTCATCAACAAGTATTATGTGCTAGTTCCACTGATTTTGTTTGCCAATTGTTTTTTGGTTTACTGCAGAGCCGATTGCCAGAGAAGATGCATCTGCAGTGCCTACTCTGCAAGGCCAATTTTCTAAAACTCAGTGACCTAGCTTGGGAAGCATACAAAGGGAAGCCAGTCTCATACTGGATTTTATTACTTTTTAAGTAGTGCGGCAATGCTTGTAGCTTTTCCAGTTTCCAGTCTCCTATCTTGTGTCTATTATGCCAATGGAGGCAAGAACAAATGGATCATTTCATGGGTGGCTGTTGCAGGGTGGCCTATGACTGCTCTATTCCTATGTCGCAAAGTCTCTCCAACCCCGTTAACCTAAAAAACTTAGTTCTTTGTTATATTGTCTTGGGATTTCTGAGTGCTGCTGACAATCTCATGGTATGCATGGACTTACACCTACCTTCCACCATCAACTGCATCTCTTTTGGCATCTTGTTCCCTGTGTTTTCAACACTCTTTGGGTATTTTAATGTGAAAAACAAGTTAAATGGATGGCTCCATAATAAACGGTGTTGTGATCATCACTGGCGCTATGGCTATCATTGCTTTGGATACGAATCAGACACATTCAGCAATGTCAGTAATAGTCAATACACCTTGGCTCCATGGATTAATCTTTGCACTCAGTGCTAATTTTCATAAAGTTATGGGGGAGAAGATCTTTCCAATGTCGTGTTAGAGCAGCAGGTTATGGTTTCTTTGTTCGCCTTTATATTCACCACAATTGGTGTTATCGCAAATAATCACTTTCATGGGATGCAGTCTGAAGCTAGAACTTTCAAGCATGGAAAATCCTAGTACTACATGGTTCTTACCTGGTCAGCCATTACGTTTCAGCTGGGAGTCGTGGGAGGCACTGCCGTGCTTTATTTAGCTAATTCAACTGTACTGGCTGGTGTTCTTAATGCTGTCAGGGTACCTCTCTCACGAGCATTGCAGCCGTTATTTTATTGAATGACCCCATGAGTGGTTTCAAAATCCTTTCACTACTCATTACAGTTTGGAGATTTGGATCATACATATTCGGCCATTCCTCTTGTGAGTAAAAATCCACCTAACACCAAGCCGCTTGTTCGTTCTTCACCATTAGTATAAGTGTATTCCACGTTTATTTTTCCCAGGTAAATTTGTTCTAACCTTTACCCTGGAAAAGGTATACAATGTAACTCATTGGTTTCATGTTTTATAATTTCATAGAGATGTAGAACTGTGGAAAAATATGATATTCCATACAAATATGAATCTGTCAATAAGATGTCTCTTTATGCACTAGATGGCCTATTCAAGAAATGCACCATTGACCACCAGTACATGAATATGGTTCTAAAGCCTTCTTGTCGTTGGATGTGGGAGAGGTTTCAGTCAAGGCGACGGAGGAGATACTCAACTTCTACAAGCTTGGTAAGAGGCATCACCCATTCTGCATACAGCCGAGAAACTATGGTTGGGTCAACTTTGTAGTTTCCTTTGTCTACCTTGTCATCAAGGTCTACTTGTTGTCCAAACACCATGGCTTTCTTCTCAACCCTTTTCTTCACCATCTCTTCAACAGTTTCAAATGTCAACAGTTTCATGAGAGCATCTCTGTCCTGGAAGAAGCAATAACAACCACAACCACCCAATCAATTCCTAGACCATCTGATAGTCGGAGTTTAAATTTGTATTTCTCATACCTGAACACGGATAGCAGGGCCATAGTCGTTTGGGTCATCACGGAATTTGACCTCTGCTACAAAGTTGCCATAGTGAATCCTTCTAGAGAGGGCCTGGCAGAAACCATTGATTTACCACTTTCAAAGTTAGTAGAACTCCATGCCTACAATTACTAAGGCTCGTAACTAAGTTTCTTGCATTTTACCTGCAAACACTTGAGATCACACTCTGCACTAGATCCATAGTTACCATCATCTCCCTTGGCAGCAAACAATGGAAGCAGTTGCTTGAAATACATATCCCATATGGTCTTGTTTACATTGATAGAATCTGCTGCAGGATGCAGCACCTGCAGACAAGGATTATTGGGAAGAAGAAGCTCCTTTCAGATAAAGGTTTGCTTCAAAGGTGATACCGGAATCAACTGAAAATGTACCTTTGGGTAGTTGTGAGGGGGCGACAGCTGGGGTGGTAGACCATCTGGGAAGAAAGGATGCTCTTCTGGGCTCTCATATCTACCTACCTGTAATATACCCTGTATTAGATGATATATTCACTTAAAAACTACATATGTAGGATAAATAAACTTTCTAGACCATTAGACCTGCTACTTTTCTATATGTTTAGAACTCCATTTCACACTCGCTGCTCTTAGAATTCCTTGAAAGCATGTCGTTCTTTCCAATCAACCACCAAAGTACTTCAACAAGTTGATCATGGTTACAACTGAGCTTGTGTGTTACATGTTCAGAAATACCACTAACCAAATCCAATACAGGTTTGTTACGTATACAGACCAGTCACCCCAATCCTTAGTGCTGACAATAGATGAGAAAGACAGAAGAAAGTCCAAAGACAAATACCACAGACATCCAGACTAACCACAGCCGATTATGGGGTAAACTAAGAGAATCATGATGCACAGAAGCCAAGTACTGACAGTACAATAATTTTAAACATCCTTTAAAAGGCTCCTAGTTAGTTGATACCTTACATTCATACAAGAATGTCATTTACCTTAATGGCTGTATTTTGTTTCATTCACTTAAGCTAATTCCCGCTAATTGGAATCTGACAAAAAAAAGTGCCAAATAGAACTAAAACAAAAGGAAAAGAAAGAATTCTTAACCAAAGCAAAACACCAATTGAATAAAACCAATAAACCACACATCCATTGTACCATAAACAAGACCAAGAAAACCTCAAGCAACTTCAACACAACTACATAGATTTTTCACTGCCACAACAAATACATGAAGAAGATAACAAAGGTATCTTGAACTCCATCAAACACATAGAACTCAGAAAACAAAAAATAAAGCACTCACCTTTGCATGAAGTGACTCAGTTTCCTTGACAAAAAATTCAACAAATGATCCACAAAAACCTGGAATGCATTGAGAAGACTCATCATAAGCTGCAGAATTAAGTGGGTATTTTGCCCTCTCAATCAGACTAAACACAATTGTGTCTTCTTGTCGAATCAAAGACTCTCTAATGGCTTTGAGAGTCAAGACATTTGTCGAATCAGACGGCTTGTTCTCCATGAATCTGCAAGGGGAACTCAAACTAATCAATACCCATTGCAATTCTTCACAAACACAATCTAGAAAGCATAAAAAGAGAGGATTTCGGTATGAAATTTTGGTGAAGAAATAAACCTTGAAACAGAGGAAACAGAGGAGGAATGAAAATGATAAAAAGTGTTGTGAAAGCTTTTATAACAGATGCAACTTTGAGCGCGTATAATGCACGGATTTTGTTTGCTTGGTGGTTGCCCACGCGTTGTATTATTGACTCTCAAAGTCTTAGCAATGATTGTACTTTCGTTTTTTTTGAGTAATTTCGGAACGTTGGTTTTAATAAATATTTTGTGAAATATTTCGTTTTATAAGAAAAAACGTGAAGTTTTCGGTTATAATTTTGAAGTTATCAATATCATTTAAGCATTTTAAATTGTTATATAATATATAAAGAGGTACACGAGACTTATAATGTAATGAAAACTACATATTACATAAAAATTACTTATATAACAAAATTTTAATACTAAACTAAAATGATAACGAGTTAAAACATGCAAAAATTAAAATTGGCATGATGAAAGAAATAAATATTTTAAATTTCAAAAAAAAGTTGATACCTCAAAAAAAAAAAAAATATTTCGTGAATTTAAAAAAAAAAAATACACTCCTTGACCTTGAGTCTTCCCTATTAAGTGGCGTTTTTTCTTAAGTGCACCGATAAAGTGCTTGGTATCTTGCCTGGTGGCTACCATTCACATTATCCACTGTTGTTGGATGATGCTCTAAGATTTGCATTGATATCGATCTTGGTTTAAAGGCGACAAACGACACTCACATTGTATCGGATGCAAAATTATGTGACCCGAGTGATACATAACGTCGTTACTAAGAAAACCCACGATGTCGCCACAACTAGAAAAGTTTGTCAAAGAAATCTTCAAGTGATACGGGCAATCAATAATGAATTCTTTTGTACCACTAAAGAAGTATCGTCAACGCAAAATTCAAGTAACATGGCTAAGCATTCAAATATGTAATATGGTTTCAGCTCAACCAAGCATCCAACTTCCCACTTGGCGATAAATCTAAACTAAACAATCTATCAAATTAAAGATCATAAAGTAGAAATGTAAGAAAGACAATAAACCATAAATCTATAATCCAATTCAGGAAAGAACCCAAACTTTTAGGGATCAAATAAACTCCTTTGTCTGTTTTCCCTTCTCACACTCTTAAGAAAGCAAACAATTTCCACTGTTTAAACTTCTAAAACCATAAGTCGATATAGTGCTTTACTTGGTATACAGAATTTTAAAAAAAAAAATGTAGCATGGATATCGCATCAGCTAAAGCGAGATACAAGGCTGAGATCACATTCATAATTTTTGGGGCTAATATCCTTCAGGGCGCTCTGTAAACGGAGCGCCTTGAAGGATATTATATATTTGACATGGCCACGCCTTTCCCTTCATTAAACCCTTCTTTAATCTGTAAAAACACAATACAGCAGAACATAGCGAGTGAATGTAAAAAAAAAACAACCAATCATGTATAGTTGTGTAATGGAAACTAAACAAACCTGAGTGAGCAGATTGTGCCAAAGGTATACCAGTTGAGTTGGTAGAGGTATGGCGGATGGTATTACATATCACAAATTCGAACCCGACTGGCAGCATAGGGTGTGGAGGGCTAAGGGTAAAAAATAAAATAAAAAGAAACAGTGGATGGAGTAGTTCAAAGATTTATACATGATCTGAAAGAAGGAAAACGTATACAAAATGGATGGTCAATAATGCTCTGCCAAAACTTACCCGGATATGTACATAAACTGTGTCGATATAAACTGGCACACAGGGACTATGACAGTCGAAGAGGGTGTTAGACAGGGGCGGAGCTACATACATGACATGAGGGGCATCACTTCTTCTTCTGGACTTCTAGGACTCTTCCTCGCAAAAAAAAAAAAAAAATCAAATTAAAATCTGATTAATATTTATTTTCAGTTTTTCAACAAATAAAAACACAAAACCATAGTTCATACTTCATAGTGTTTGGATTCGAAGGAGTTAAGAGATGGCAAAACACTTGTGCCATAATATAACTTCTGATGATCAGAGCAATTACTCGGCTCCTGTTCCAATCATTGGCTTGTACATAGCAGGAGCATCACTGGCATGTTTATTGCTTCTGATCTATGATGTGATCCATGGAATACGTCACAGGAAATTTTGGTTACCATGTAAATAGTTTTCACTTAATTCACTTACTTTGACTCTCATTTCTGTTGCTGCCAAACTCCCCATGGATCTTACCACTTCAATGCCTGGTGTTTGGGATCAACTCTCTGAACTCACTGGTACTGCCTTTATATGCGTTTGTATGGGTTATTTTGTGCCTTCACTAGGAGCTAACAGTGCCTCCGAGAACACCACTAACATGGCTGCCTTGTCAATCTTCGTGATCACAGTCATCGTTAATATATGTATACAGATTTCCATGGGTGTCATATTCTCCCTCATTCCACAGCATATCATAATCATGTTGTTGATGTTGGCGATGCTCAGTTTCTTATGGAGTTCTACTTGGGTCACTAATATGGATAAGGAAATTAAGTCTGATCGCGACAAACAGGTCTTTATACAAGGTAAAGGGAGCATCACCATGGTACAGAGATTAAAATTGTGTTATTTGCATGGTTATAGTTCTGATCCTCAGCTTTTACTATGCCAAAGTTTTATTTCTGCTGTACCAGAAATTCTTTGCTTGTTTTGCTTGGTTGTTGTAATACAAGTTTTGGCTCAAACCCTTTCTGGTTATGATTTGAGGTCTTGTAATGGGACTTCTGATTATGGATGGTCAATAAGCATCATTGTTGCAACACAGATTTTGGTCATCTTACTAGCAAGTTTGATCACTATCTTTCGGATGTTGGGTGTATCTCCAAACAACTTTGGGTATAGGTGATTATAACTTGGACCACACGGACACAGATGGTGCAAAAGGAAACGAGCCATTTTTTGAATACTTCTATTGTGGATGATGAGAATGTCTGTTACAAACTTCTGACTCTCGTGTTATGGGTGGGTTTAGTCATTTCACTACTTGCTTTTGTTATACCAGCAGTGCCAGTTTTTTATGGTTTGCATAAAGCAGATCTTCACTTCAAGAGAGAGAACCAGAAGGAATGCAAGAATATATAGAAACTCAAGCAAAAAAATGACATTGTGATTGAAGATTGGACTTTGACAAAGTGTGCGGAGGCCATTCAGAGATGGATGAGTAAAGTGATGACAAAAGACAAATCTCCATCTCGTCTACCACAACTCATCTCAAAACACCCCATCCAATCGATCCCTCGAACAACTTTACAACCTCTATAATTTTAAGGACGGAAATAGAGTTTCCTGTCTTTATCTTGTTTTCCTGGCAAGAATTGCCTCAGTTTCTATACCACATTCTGTTATATTAGTGGTCATCTCACACCAAGCTTAAATGAAGTTTTTGATGTTATTTGTTTTCTAGACACAAAAATCAATCCCCACAGCTTCCGTAGTAGAAAGAAGCTCAGACTTGCTAAAGCGATGTAGATGGGAAAGGACTTTAGTCGTGTGGCACCCACATTTGATGAATTGGCGGTGCCACAAGACTCGACCCGCCATGAGTTCAAAATTAGATTGTGCATGTTTTATAATTGGCTAATTAGAAATTCGATTGCCCCGCTGTTTTATTTGGAATGAAGTTATATTCGTCATGTACATCAAAGGTCAGAAATGTACCACAGTTCAAGAGCTATTTACTAGTATGGAACAACTATTCTTGACATGTTGCACAAATTTTTCATGCAACTCTCACAAGCAATATGCAAAGAAGTTACAGAGTGTCCTGCTTAAGAATACACCAAGAAGGTAAAACTTATGTTGAAATTCATATCTCAAGTTGAACTGTTGGAAGACAAAGTAGAATGGTTTTTTCTGGTTGGTAGTGGCATTACCAATTTGATAAGTACTCCGGCTTCTAGCATAGATTATCATGACAGCGCAAGAAGAGGAAATGAGGATAGTTCTAATGTTGATGCAGTGGGAAGCAATGATGGTTGTAATGTTGCAAACAATGCTCATGAGATTGCTGAAGTGTAATGAAAAGTGGAAGGGCTTTGCAAAAACAAATAATAGTTGTATTATACTAATTTGCTTGTGTCTTCCTTTCAGAATCCATATCTACACATGAAATTATTGTGTGCAAGTGTTATTATAAAGTAAAATACTTCAGTCATGGACCAGTGTGTGTGTTTTAAAACCTTGGTCCATACCACATCCTAATGCACAGTTTGAGTGATACTACAGTTCGAGGCAAATGGACGGTACCTAGTTGCACCAGACACAACATCAGGCAAAAGTCCGGTGCACTTAAAAAAAAGCCCGCACAGTTTTGTTTTGCTACTAGGAAGCTTTTTGAGTTGCATACTCCATTTCTGACTTCACATACTTTCATTTGTTAGCCATTTATGTAATATGAACACATCTAACTTTGTAACGCAAATGGGCTGGAGGAACAGTGTCTATAAATCTGTCGTACATCAATTTTTTCTTCTGCAAGTGCCCTTATCTAAAAACAAGAAACCCCAAACGATCTCTCTCTTAATGCTATTTACATTTAAAACCAACCCCTTTCAAATATTACTTAATTATAATTATGCCCTAACATAATTTATTTTAAGTCCCCAATTATATATAAACTATAAATAGATCCTTACATATCTACTTTTACTCTCATTTGCCCTCCACATTCTATACATTTTACAATTAAAACTAATCATTCCTAAACATTGATTAATTATACCTAAACCCCTAACATAATTTACTTGAAACCCTCAATTATTTATAAACTAACAAGGCACTTATGTCGAACTTTTTGATTTTCCATTTTGCCATATACATTCTATACCTTTTACAATAAAAACCAACCTACTCTCAAACATGAACCCGTCCGCGCATCCCAGGGGGAACGGACGGCTCCCCCTCCCCCCTGTGGGGTCCCTCGCTGTTTTCCTCGCTGCTTCCCTCGACAATTAGAATTTTACCTCAAACATTGATTAATTGTACCTAAATTGAAGCCCCCCATTATGTATAAAGTATAAATAGGCTATTACAACAGTGAAGTTATAATCTTTGAATAATTTTTATGATTATTTTGCTTAGAATTTTTTTTTGAATCTCCTAAAAATTTTAATTTTACTTATTGAAGTTATAGAATAAATTAAAAAATATATATTGAACATTCGTACACGTAGGGAGCGACCACACCCTAGTGCAATATAGCATCAAATGTTCTGATAACTGCACCAAAACCTAGAAAATCTAATTTAACCAAATCATACAAAATAAATAAATAAACATTATAAAATCATAGTTCAACAAATCTCATCAATCAATTAGCTGATAACTGCAATATCTCTTTCCCATAATTTATAACCAAGTGGAAGAAATCTGCATCTGTAAAGTTTCTTTGAACTCCATTTTCCCGGATGAGATGAAGATAGCCTCATAGACTGACTTCATACCAGACCAAATGCACAGATCTTTCATGGCTCCCATAAGGATCAATCACAAATAAAGTTTTTAATAACAAACAAAAAAGGTTGTTTTTGAAGACAAGGAGAAACTAAATGAACCCTAATTCCTTTCTGAATATATGGCTCTCTTCTGAAACACGAGACTATTTCATACACATTGCTATTGTCTAGGCTCCATTTTTCTCCTTCCGAATGCATTATCTTTCATAAAAGTGTATCGATCGCCTCAGCCTTGGAACACCACATTAGCACTCCTTAGCCAAGGTAAAGGGCAACCAAATTGCTTAAGATTTGGAGATTGTGAGAGGATTCCTTTCTAGGGTTTTGAGTTGGTTGATTGATCGAATTTGCTTTGTTTTTCTCGGTTTTCGATTTGGGGAAATTGAGATTAGAGCCAAAGAAGGAAAAGGGAGGAATAGACGACGGGATCAATCTACTTCCATCTACTACTCTATAACGAAATGAAAAAAAAAAATTATATATATATATTATATTCCAATTGAAAAACAAATTCTAGTCATTTATGCAGTTGTCAAGGGCTTCTATGATCGAATGCCACTAGACATAATTTTACAATATGAGAGCCATTCCAAGTAGCGTAAAACCAGAATTACTACAATCCTTTTTAGATAAAGGTGGGTTAACCAACTAAGAAAAATAGAACTAGAACCAGATGCTCCCTTAAAAGAAAGCGCAACAAAAATTCTCGGATAAATTTTTTTTAGAAGTGAAAAAGAAGTACAATGAGAGTACCACTATTAAGAATTAGCATGGTGTTGCAGAAGCTTTAAGAAACTCCTAATTCTTCTACCGCATTCCGAGCTCGTAATTAAGTCAAGTAAGAGAGATCACTTTTACTTTGAAAGAAATGCCACCCACCCGCAAGCTATTCAAGAGCCTTCCACTCCTTCAATACATTCTAAAAACCTTTGACCGAAGCGGAACAATTTTGTGTGGACTAAGGCTGTTGATGATAGTTGACAGTGGATTAAGCGAAAGATGACCGAGACACCTGTTTTAGCTTTGCCAGATTTTTAGAAGGTATTTGAGGTTGACTGTGATGCCTCCCCCATTTGATATAGGCATTGGGGCAGTTTGTAGCTTTAAGCTCAGAGAGAAATTGAATGATAATATATATATATATATATATATATATATATAACTGATAAGAGAGAAAAACGACCAAATGAAAATAATAAGCTAAGCTAAAGACTATGGAATGGTGCCTTTATCTAACAATGAATTTTTTTATTTTATTATAATTTGCCTTAAATTGAGGTATGTGATGTCTACTACTTCAATATGCATTAATTAAAAAAAAAATGTAATAACATATTATAAAAGAATAGAGAAAATATGTGTATAAAATGTAAGACGATTAATTTTGAATTTCTGATTAATCCCCATAGATCTCATACCACTACTGAACCGATTAGGGTCCGACAACGATTTAACTACATAGATTCTACAACCAAACATAGGGATTCTACTACTACCAAACATAGGGATTCTACTACCAAACATAGGGAGCTTATGAAATTACATACTCCATCTCTGAGTTGCACATGCTCAAGGTAGATCACAACCTCCTTATATTACTAGTTTAACCACTCACATCTATTTTCAAGGTAACCATATACTACAATATTCAAGTGAAGAACAAATACAAATATCATTGAACACACATAAAAAAAGTGTCATTCTTTAAAAAGTATCATAAATCCATAATTCAACAAATCTTATCAATTAGCAGATAACTGCAGTATGAATCACAATCTCTTACCATCACTTAGTTTCTACCAAGTGGAAGTGATCTGCAACTGTAAGTCTCTTTAAACTCAGATTTCCTCGACGAGATGAAGATAGACTCATATACCGACTTCGTAGCATTAGGCGGAGCAACAACACCTGATTTCAACTTCTTAACACCCCCATTCTGTGCCCCCTTCACAACCCCACCAGCATTTCCTCCCTTCCCATTCCCCTCAACCTTCACTGCCCCGTTCTCCCCAACTTTCTCCTCCACCCCATGTTTCGTCCCACTCAACCGCGCACCTGGCAAACCTTCCAAACCCCCATCCTCCACAACCCCCACTCCCCCTTTCTTCATCTTCTTCTCCCTCAATTTCGTCTTCTCCGCCTCCATCTTCTCCCTCAACATAGCCACCTCCTCTTCACTCCCATTAATCACAATCTTATCCCCCTCCGAAAACTCCTTATGACAAACCAAACAAGCCGAAGACTTCACCTCCTTCAATGCCTTTCCACTCAACACATGCCCACAACTCCTCAAAGCAAAGAACTTATACTTCCCATTAAACTCCAACCCCGTAATCGGACACTGAAACCTCACCTCCTCCTCCTCACCACCTGGAATCTCCTCAAGTTGAATAGAAATCATATCTCTCAAACCCCTTATATACCCGAACCCCTTGGGCAACTTCTTCCCCAACAAAGCCTCCACAAGTACTTCTTTATTAAAAACATTCCCTAACTTATCAATCACACATGGGGCTTTCAAGGGTTCGTTCGAAAGCGAGCAAGTCGTCCACTTTGACAACCTGGTCTCATTCGGATCCACTTTATCCGGCTTTTTCACTGCATACATGTTGAGATAACAGTCTCTTGACTCTGCCCCTGTAGCTCCGCCATCCCCACCACCCCCCAAAGCCCGAATTCGGAGAATTAGGCTCGAAAGCGGGGTTACGAGCGAAAGGGTATCTGAATCTGAAAGCGGTTTTCCATTTGAGGTGAAGTAGAGAGAGTTTAGGGTTTGTGGGTGTACAGGGGTTGATTTGGGGAGAAGAGAAAGTTTTAGATGGTGGAGGGATTGGTTAGGGTTTACGAATAGGGATCGAGAGGGGATGTGAAGGTCTGGGGATTGAACGAAGATTTGGAGATTGTGAGAGGAATCCATTTTTAGGGTTTTGAGTTGGTTGATTGATCGAATTTGCTCTGTTTTCGATTTGGGGAAATTGAGATTGAAGCGAAGGAAGGACAAGGGAAGACCAGAGGACGGGATCAATGAATATAGAAATTAAGCACGTGCATGTCACGTGTTGCTTGCGGATCGTACGAACTAAACGGGTGGTGTTCGTGTCCAATAGACCCTATTTGGATTATGGCAGAACTCAAAAGTGGTTATTATCAGTTCACATGGTTGGATCAAACCATGATTTTCAGCGTTACATGGTTAGCTTAACCATGAAACTGTAATTCATACGGTTTGAGCTAACCATGTAAACTGCAACAACTTTTACAAAAACTTACTTTCAGGGAGAGCTTTTCAAAGTCACACAGTAAAAGAAGGTTAGAATCAAAGAGACCATATAACAACACTTGATAATCAACAAAAAAAATGCATCAAAATAAATGACGATGGATAGTAATTAGTAAGAGAGAAAGTGAGATTATAGATGACACTTTTATTTTCATACATGTGAAAATCACTTTCTCGACACCTAAAAACATAAATTTTTATATTTCATAGAAAAACATTTGTAATCACTAAATTTGGCATTTTAATGTGGTTTAAGAACTAGTTTCTCGATGTTTCCAGATAAAACATCAAGTAAATATGTTTGAAGAAAATTTACAATGGTTTTTACTAAACAACTCAGTTAAATTTTTTTTGATGACTCTTAACATCAAACCCTCAAGAATAATGTAGTTTTTTTTATGATTCTAATTAGTTATCATTACAAACTTATTATATATCTCTTTAAATGGTTCATCAGTAAGCGTTTTATATTGCCTCAAAATCTAATGATAAACAATCTTAAGAAACACAATAATTTGCATTGATGCCTAATAATGAATTGTCCTAAAAGAAACATATTGTTTTAATAACTTCATTTTAATATGCAGCACATATATAATAAGGAAAAACATGTTCTGAATGATAGTAGAGAAAAAAAAAAATGCAAGAACATAAACTGAATATAGAACTTGAAATCTAAACCATATAACATAAATACTAGACCGAGGCCTGTGTTACACACAATGTCCTTAAAACTGATTCGTCGCTCACCGATGGTGCGTGAGGATGTTGAGGTTTGCCTCCCAGGATACAACGGCTGAACAACAGTCTTTCAGCATCACAAATTTGCTCGCTAATACTTGTTATTTGTTTGAGCCAATTGGATCCGAGATGTTGGAATCCAGTGTATCAATAATGCAAATTTGCTCATTTGGTGATGAAGACATTGTAAGATTTTATACTACATTTTTTTATGCTTTATTAAGAGAATTTTGGACATACCTTAGTTTTTTTAAAGCACTTAAAATAGAGATAAAAAAAACTAATTCATAATATTGGGGACCATTTGATTGGTATCGTCACATAAAAATAGGGGTTCTAAAATTTTGAAAGCAATTTAAACTTATCCAGCCGTCGTTCCATACGATATTCAGTTGTGAATAGTACGGTGTTACATTAGTGGAAAATCGTCTAGCTTCATGTCTAAGCAACTGATTTTTTGTGGTTTTTCCCCTCCTCGTGAAGAACAAGTAAATTACAACCAAAATATTGAGTGACCCTATTGTATAAGTATCGGCTAATCTAATCCCCTACTGGAAAAAAAAAAAAAAAGGGCTATAAAAGCATCCTGGTGGATGAACCGGAACAACGACACAGGACATGTGCAACGCACGTGCCTTGTAAGCTTAATTCAAATGAATAAATCCAATTTCAAGTAGGCTCTTGCTAAATAACACCACCACTTCTAAAACTCAACTGGATCTAGGGGTGGGAAAGCTTGTCTATAGCTTTTGATATGGAAGCTATGCTACTACCACTTCTGCAGCTTCTAGATATTGATGGACACAACCAACCATATACTTTATGAAAGACACCACCACCTTTCTGAAGGACACCACTACTACTAAAGGACACCACCAATAAAAGAAAAAAGAACTCTAACATCTCTTCTCCACTCTCTCTCTATTCTCCATAAAAAACCATCACCACCACCGCCACCATCGACCGCACCACCACCTCGCCACCATCAATCGCACCACCACACCACGTGCCTCTTCATCCACCTCCTCCTCTCTCCCTTTCTTCTATTCTCTCCCTCTCTCATTCTCTTCTCCATCAAAAACCATCACCACCCCGCCACCATCGACCACACCACCACACCGCCGAACTCCTCCTTCTCTTCTTTCCTCTTATGTGTTTTTTCTTCTTCTCCTCTCTTATTTTCTTCTTCTTCTCTTATTTTCTTCACAACAAAATGTCATTAATTAACAAACACAAATTGGAATTTTAGAAATACAAAAAAATATTATAATACAAAAACACAAAAACAAACATAAAACATAATATTTGCATTAATATTTTTAAATATCATAAAACAAAATGAAAAAATACATTAATTGTCTTGTAGATGCTCAACAAAGTCCTTCAAGGGGTGACATTGGCGGCCCTCTTCGTCGGAGGAGTAATAGTCCACTGACGAATTCCCACCATCACCATGATCATCGTCCTCATCAGAGGATGATGATGATTCACTGTCCTCTTCCTCCTCTAATTGTTCTTCCTCATCGTCATCATTCTCGTCATCTGAAGATGATGACGAGTGGGGGTCCTCATACCAGAAAGAGTCGTCCTCCGGATCACCCATTTCATCCCATCTTCGTCTAAGTTTTCTTCTTTGAACATTGGCCTTTTTTTTTATCTCATCTTTTTTTTTTTTTTTTGAATTGGTGATGAATACTAACAGAATACTCTCATTTTATATTTGTCTTCTCAAATAATTATATTTGTCTTCCCAAGTAATTTTCTTGTGATTATGCAAACATGGTGATTTTCCCATATATGCATTAGGACTTCCTAAAAGACTGTTTGAATCTCATAGACAAAGGAAAAAAATGGAAATAATAGGAGGATAATGACCAATCATTCCCCGAGATACCCAAATGTAGCGGCACATGCAAGCTCAAAAATCATAATCGCAATTATTGGCTGCGATTATGATCTTAACAATCGCATAAATTTTGCGTTTGTTTGAAACATAATCAGGTTTTTGCCCAAACGTAGCGGAACATGCAAGCTACATACTCACATTCGCAGACTAAAATGCGAATACGATAAAAAAAATCGCAGCAGCTCACGCGACCCTGTCCAAAATTGCCTAAATTGCCCAAACGCAGCGGAACGTGCGAGGCTAAGACAGTCCTCGCAGGAGCCGTTGCGTTTGGGTAAAAATCAGACTTTGTCCATTTAAAAAAAAAAATTGTCTAAGCCAATTTTAATATTTTTGTAATTTCTATGGTTTAGGTACACTCTTAAGAGATAAATCTATTGTCAAAACAAATTTCTGACATTGTCTACAAGCATCCATATTTTTTGTCCAAAATGTGGTTTGACAATAGATTTTATTTATTAAGAGTGTATTTAAACCATAGAAATTACAAAAAATTTAAATTTGAATAAAAAAAAAGGACAAAGTATGGTTTTGACCCAAACGCAATGGCTCCTGCGAGGATGTGTCTTAGCCTCGCACATTTCGTTGCGTTTGGGAAATCTAGACGATTTTGGGTAGGGTTGTAAGAACCGCTGTAATTTTGTTTAATGTATTCTCAAGTTGGGATGTTTAAAAGTGAGTTTTAGAAATAAATCAAATATGCTAATAGTGTATTAAAACCATAGGAATTGAAAAAAAAATTAAAAAAAAGTTCAAATACAAAAATCCAAAATTTAGATAGAGTCTGTTTTCTGTCCAAACACAGCGGTCACTGCTGGATAGTTATTGTCGCAGTGACTGCTGCGATCATTTTTATATGATTCGCATGAGCTGTTGTGTTTGATGTTATTTGCTGTGAGATTAGTTTTCAGGACCCAAACGTAGCGGTCATTGCGATTTTGTAGATCAGCTTCGTAGCAGCTCTTGCGTTTGCAGAAAAAAAAAAAATGACAGATTTTTTTGTTTTAAGTGGTTTTCTGTCAAAATTTTCACGACTTTTGATAGAATTTGTTACTTTTACTTAGACTACAGTTAACACTAGAACCATTACTGAGATATACATAAATACTGATGCGAATCATAATTGTGAAATCATAATTGATTGCATAAACATATAGTCATTACAACAAATAACTGTTTCTGAAAATTATTTCTAAAATCACTAACTAACTACAAAATACAACAAATAAAATTGTATCTGAAAAATGTTTGTCAAAATTTTACATCAATTCCTCTTAGTCTTTTTTCGAGGTTATTTTTTAGGCATATTCTTCTCATGCCTCTTCTTGGCTTAACCCTCAATTGCCACCACCAGCAAGAACTTTGTCATTGTCTTTAGCACCACTACAACCCTTCCCATTCTTCTATTATCAGCACCAGCACCACCATCGCCCATTCCTTTACCACCAGTACCAGCACCACCATCACCCGTTCCTCTACCACCACCACCCTCAGATCTTCCTCTACCAGCACCAGCATCAGCAGCACCACCCCTTCCCCTACCACCACCTGCAGCAACACCAATCGGAGCACCACCACTTGGACCACCACCACCATCACCAGTTTCTAGTTTTTTGCTCTTCCTCATTATATCTTAAAGAGGAGAAATGCGTAGACATTTGTCTTAGCAGCTTACCTATTCCTTTTTGCCTCTTGAGCAACACAACCTTATTGACATTCCCTCATTTTTCATTAGAGGCGTTCGTCAACTGAAGAGCCTCATCAACCAAATTGTTCTGCAAGGAAAACATTAATCTTAGTAAAAAAAAAATCAATTATGTATTTCAAATGTGAGTAAATTTGTTAAACTATAGATCAATTACCAGATTGTGAGATATGAATAATTGATTTCTTGAGGGATGTGTCCTTATAGTCTTTGGTGGTTGGATGAACGGATGGCTAATCTCATGAAACCACTCCAAGTAGTCCTTGCTGCAATCCCATGAAAGTTTCACTGGCACTCATTGGTTTTCAATTGACATGAGATGATTCTGCCGAGTTGCAGCAAATGAAGTATCTCGTGCTTCACCGAGTACTTGTGGCCAGATTGATATCTATTCTTCATTTTGGCTTGAATGAGAGGATTTGGAATGACCTGTACCCTTTCCATCTGTTTCGTCACCCGATCAGGGTGATAGGGTTCTTCAACATCAAGGTATAACAAAGTTGTCTTGAAACCATGTAATGCTGTTAAGTGGAGTTTTTCGTTTGGATTCCGTATAAGGGTCCCAAATAACCTAACAATACAAACATGAACTTATTAATTTAACTGAGATAAAACATGAACTTCAGTGACTAACTTTTACCTCTTCAAGAGACATGTCATAAAGATTTTCCTTAAGAATCAAAATTTCTTCACTCACAACCCCACTAAGTTGGGGGCATTCCCACTTAGTCATGGTGGGGAGGCGATCCTTCCACGAGGCTCGAGTCGTACCCCAAAGGCTAAAGTGATCATATATCCAACACTACAAAATAATTAAACATATCAATATGAAGAATCAATATCCGAAACACTAAAACGATAATTAACTGAACAATTAACCCTAAAATCGTTCCTCCAAAAGCGATAGATATTCAAATATTTGTTTGGTACCCGCTTTGCTAGCACAACTAAGTTGATGATACACAAACGCCAAATTACCAACTCCTCATACGTACTTCCCAATATCATCCACCTTTATCGGCAACTTCAAATATTGAGTATGCACCTTGATTCCAGTCTTATCAGTGAAGATCGTCATGCCCAGAAGAAATAACAAGTAACCTCGTGCAACATGTTGTTTCTTTTGAAGAGAATCACTTATGCTCACTTCCCACAACAATGATCCTTAATAAATTTCATCTCCACAAAACTCTGATACTTCTGGATATGTTTTTGTGCTTCGTTTTTTGAATCCCCAAACCATTACCAAAAGTTGAACACACTCCTTTGCCTCCATTTGAGTTTTCTTCACAATAACCGGCTTACTAACAATCGGCAAATGAGTGATACGATATACATAATCAATGATGATGGTCATTTCTCCAAAAGGGATGTGAAAAGTGTTGATATCAGGTTTCCAACGCTCGATGAAAGCACAAATTGTGACCCTATCGACTTGATCTTTACAATGGTCTATCAACGGTCGGAGACCACTCTTATAGACCATTGACATAACTTCATTTGACTCGTCACGCAACCTCCAAACTATAAATTTCTTGTACTGATGCCGCCATCTCAATTCCTCTCATTCCTACACAATAAAAAAAAACTAGTCAGTATCAAAATAATGTAAAATCATTTTGTTTGTATATTGAAAATATTATAAATTCTCCCTAACCATACCAAATGGAGTGAGCAACATGGCCATCATAATCCTCTAATATGGATGCATCATTGGGACCACCAGGATAAAAAACTTTGCCAGGTTCTAGATCTTCATCAAGACTAGGTTCTACTGAAATAACTGGTGACTCTCGACCCTCCAAATCCCCTAACCCTCCGCATCCCCCCCCCCCCCCCCCCGTGCGTTTGCTCACCCTCTTCATCCCCCTCACCCTTATCCCTTTCCTCAACGTCACAAACCACAATCCGTCACTTTGATATAACAATAGGAGTGTGGCCGCTTCATCTGCGGCAATCAAATCACTCCCTATTACTTACTTTCTCATCTTCATCTCCTCTTGTCTCATCTTCATCTCCATTTCTTTCTCCCTCTGTTGTTGGATTTTTTTTCTTCAAAATATTTTTAATTTTTACAGCTATGGTCTTTCTCAAATACGTCATCATTAGTTGTCTTTCAGTTGGATGATCCCCACTAACACTACCACCACCTAACTACCACCAACACCACCACCTACACTACCGCCAACATCACCACCAACAACACCACCACCATCACCTCCACCTACACTACCGCCAATGTCACCACCACCAACACCACCAATAGCACCAACACCACTGCCAACATTACCACCAACAACCTCCTCACAACATCTTTGTTTGTATTTTTCATACAAAACATTTAAAATAAATACGAAACAATTAAAACACAAAACAATCGAACACAATGAAAGGAAAAAAAGTGTACCTAAATTCGTTTGGGTTTGGCTGAACAATCGAACACAACGAAGACCACGCACCAAATCGAACCAACCGAGCCCTAAAATTACACACAAACTTAATCTCACACAAACACACTAATTTGCACACCAACAGACCCCAAATCGCACGAAAACCTCCAATATTTGAATCACACACCAACGGTAAAAGGGAAAAAGTAGAGAGTAGAGGGAGAATGAAGGCGAGAAAAGAGTGTGAAGTTCAAACGTTGGGAGAGGGAGAGACCGTGTGGGAGAGAGGAAATTTTTTTAATTAAGAGTTTATATTGGTGGTGTCCTTCAATAAGTGGTGGTGTTCTTAAAAAATGTGGTTGTATTGATAAGAAAATATAATATTGATGGAAGTGGTACTATTATTTAGCGGGGGCTTCCTAGTTAGAAAAGCACTTTCCAGTTTCCACCTCTCCAACCATATAAAAACCGTTCCTTTCCCCTTCTCCAAGCTTCTTCCTTTAAACCTCAAAAACCCCACAAATCGCATCAAACCCTCTCTCTGTCTCGATTTCAAACACTCAATCATGGCTTCTCGAACAACCAAGCTTGCAAGGTCAACTCTTGTTGCAGTAAACGCTCGAAAAACCCCCACTTTGTGTCGTCACCAAGGTCTTCTTCGTCCGGCTCTATCTCGGGCAGCTGAAGTTCTAGGTGCCAACAGCGTGGGTTCGAGTGGAATCTCTTCTCTAGCTTCTTCAAGAGATGGGGTTTCGTCGCTTAAGTTATTTGGTGGAGCTGTCGGGACGAATTTGCGGCAACCCCATTGTCAATTGCCCAGTCGGGCTTACTCCACTGGGACCGCTTCTTCTTCTCAGGTAAAAAAAAAAAATTTGAATCTTTATCGATTTTGCAGTTGTGGGTTGGAGATGCATTGAATTGATGGGTATTCAAAGTTTGAAGCTTTTTGGTATTATGTTATGAAACCAATGGAAATATGTCCAATTTGCGAAATTGAGAATCAGGCTGTCATGTAGTGGTTTTCATAATTGGATGGAGCCTCTGGATTTTCAAAATTTGAAGCTTTCTGATACTTCTATGTATGAATCGATGGGCTATTTTTTTTCAAAATTACAAAGGTGGTTGTAAGTAATAGTTTGGATTGGTATTTGAGGGGAAGTGTGTTTCAATATTGAACATTGGTTTTTGAATTGGATTTCAAAATTTGAAGCTCCAGGAATGTTTTGATTGCATGGAATATGCAATGTAACCCCTCTCAAAGGCTGTGGCGATGACAACAATTTTTTTTACAAAATATAGGATCACATTCCCAAGTTTCTGTGGGAATGTGATTCTTTAGGTGACCAAGGAGTGTGATTCCTAGGTACATGGGAATCGGAGTGAGATCTTCAACCTTTTATCTCTAAGGGTGTGTTTGGTTGCATGGAATTCAATTCCATAATATCCAAGGAGGGACCACTTTAATTGATGGGGTGTAATACCCGCCTAATTAAATAAGTATAAATACTATTTATTTATTATTTATAATATATTATAATTTTATATATGGTGTAAAATATTGTTTTGGTTTGTAGTCATCAAAGAGAATAGAAAGCGTGTATACGAGTGCGTTTAGCCAAAATTAGGAAACCCTAAATTAGAACCTTATAAAAGAGTTTGACTTAAGGTAGAATACCTAGCCACATTCTCTTATACACGCAAAAATAAAGGGAGGAAAATCCGTAAAGAAGAGGGTGAAAATAAGATGAAGCCTTTATTCAACCTTAGGTTTTTACAAAAAATGTGAGTAAAAGTCTACGCTTTTTACAATCTTATTACATGATTGAACTAATATGTGTGTTTTGACATGATATGTGGTGTTTGAAGATATAAATCAGGGTTTTAGTTGAAAATAAGATAAACCCTACTTATTTTCTTTCAATTTATGGCTTAAATGGAAGATTTAACAATTTCGTAATGTTAGAAAAAAATTGTAGAAATTATTTTGTAGCTCAAAACAGAAAAAATTTCATCGCGTGCCATGTAAAAATCATTCTGCACAACTTTCATTCTTGGTTTTTCTCGATTCTGAACCGTTTGGTTAGAAATCTGATATCTGTAATATCGTAAGATATTACAAATTTTAGAATATAGTTATAATGTCTGTATTCAGATATCGTACATATTATTTATTCAGATATCTCTAATATCTTACATATATAGATATCAGTTTTTTTTTTTTTTTTTTTTTGACCAAACGGTTTAGAATCAGTAAAAGCTCAAAGCACGAAAGTTGTGCAAAATGATGTTTTATATAACAGACGATGGACTTTTTCATGCTTCGAGCTACAAAATAATTTTTAGGATTTTTCTAACATTATGAAATTGTTTTTTTTTTTTTTTTGAAAGGCAAGCAGGGTTTTTATAGGATCCCAGAACCCATAAAGATGCCGCAAGCTGGGTTTGAACCCATGACCTAGTGGTACCATCTGCCAAGCTCTAACCGTTGAGCTGTCATGCCATTGGCAACATTATGAAATTGTTAAGTCTTCAATTTAAGCTAAAACTCGAAAAGAAGACTATAAGTCTCTTATTTTCAACTAAAACCATGATTTCTATCTTCAAACAATACATATAATGTCAAACCACACATATAAGTTCAATCGTGCAATAAGATTGTAAAAAGCGTAGAGTTTTACTCACCTTTTTCGTGAAACCTAACGTTGAATGAAGGTTTCCTATTCTTTTCACCTATTTCACCCTCTTTTTTTAGTAGAGTTTTCCTCCATTTTTTTTTTTTTTTTTTGTATAAGAGAATGCGGCTGGTATTCAACCCTAAGTCAAACTCTTTTATAAGTTTTAATTTAAGGTTTCCCAATTTTGGCTAAATACACTTGTACACACACACTTTCTATTCTCTTTAACAACTACAAACTGAAACAAAACAATATTTTACACAATATATATAATTATAATACATTACAAAATAATAAACAAATACTAAACAAAACAATATTTTACACAATATATAAAATTATAATATATTATAAAATATAAATACTATTTAATTAGGCGGGTATTACATGGGGAGACCACTTGTGTTTAAGGCAAATTTGATTGAAATGTAGTGGACCGCTTATTATAAATTCTAGATTGTGATCAAAATGTGGAAGTTGAATTATCGTGAAATATGAAAATCCAATTATTTAGGGGTAAAGAGTTAGAGATTTTCATGTTTAATAGGAGTTCAATCCCACTTTTGATTAAAATATGGAATTAATGAATTCGTGATAAATGATCCACTTCATTTTGATCAAATTTGGCTTAAACACAAGTGGTCTCTATGAATTCCTTGCAACCAAATACACCCTACATTCCCATACAACAAAAAGTTCCCTTGTATTATTTGATCGCATTTATTTCACCAATCATTCTTTTTTTTGTTAAAAGGTGAAAATTTTATTGAATAATACTTCATGGTATGACAACGGGATGGCAAACTATAGCAACCCAACTGGTAGAGATAGAAGTGAGACACCTGTCCTCAAAGAGTGATAGGACCTTCGTGATCACCAAGCCAATATGGGTTGTTTTATCACAACAATTCTATCTTTCCATTGTTCCATTCCCTCCGTACAGTCCATGATATCTTCTATATAGTAGTATAGCTTCTAGATCTCCTTTGACGAAAAGATGACTTGGAGTCTTCCAAGTATTCCTAAAACCATCTCCATGTTGCTAGGCATGCAAACCAACTAGACCAATCACTATGAAAAAGAAAATAATCGAACTTTCTCGATAAAGATTGCGAAAAGTTACATTCCCATTTCAACATCCATGCCTTTGTGAGCCAATTAGAAGTCTCGACTTCAACATTGTTGTCCACACGAAGAAATAAACCCTTGACGAGTACCCCCTCCTTCACTGGAAAATTTTGAATGTATCTTCGGCAAGGAAGCAAGGACTCTTCGAAAACCTTGCCGTATCCGAGTCTGACACCGACGTTCGCTCGACACGCTTCAGATACGTGGTCATTGTGTCGGCAGGTGTCAGACACATGATCAACGTGGTCAATGTGTCGGACACGCTTCTGATACACCCGAAACTTGGTCAAGACATAATCAAGACTCTGCAACCAACTTCGTTTTATTTTTACTTTTAGATGTGTGCAAATAATCACCTAATTTAATGTTTTTTGATCCATCTGAAGTGAATGACTCTTTCAATTACTATTCAAGATAACTAGTGCAAAGCGCCACTAAAACATAGAAATAGTCTATGCTTCTTCTTAATCTTTGCTTCTTTTTTTTTTTTTTTTTTTCTTCTTCTTCTTCTTCTCTCCTCAACTTCATCTCTACTATAATTTTTCTCTACTTTGTTTTTTCTTACAATAGAGTGTCATCTTCTTCTCCGCCTTTTACTTTTCCTTCTTTTCTATGTTTTTCTTTTTCGTATTCTTTTCAAATTTTTTTTCTACTTGCAAAAAAAAATGAAGACATTCTAGTAAAGCATTTTATTAGATTATTGCTTATGTTTATATGACTTATTAAAAATATAGTATGACGTGTTAACGTGTCCCGAGTCCTAGTTTTTGGAAAATTGTCAAATCGGTATGTCGTGTACATATCCAACACAACGTGCGTGTTCGTGTCCATGCATCCTTGATCTTCGGATATGTGATCGGTGGCCAATCTGAGAATTATGAGAAACTTCTCTACCTTTAACACTCACCTGTCACTCTCTTGACCCATAGTAATGCCCCCAAACTTCTGACAACATAGCGGATTCATCCACCTATCAGCCAGTGATGAACAAAATATGCACTACAATCTGTCTCTCCTCCACATAATCAAATCTTTCATCTTCTTCATGTTGATTTTTTCGTTTTTTTTTTAATTAAAATAGTATTGATTTGGTTTTTTTTAATAATGTTCATAGAGCAAGTAATGATCGACATTACACCACTATAAAATGATAAATAGCCATGCACAAAGAAAAATTCACAGAATTGAAAACATCACAACTAACAAGTAGTAGAACTGTTTAAAAAAAATTCTTAAATTGCGAGATATAAGCCTGAGCCGTCAAGGAGTAGTAAGTTATTACTCAACCTACCATTAAAACTTCCGTAATACAGAATGAGGACAAGCTTGAACTACAATTAGCATTTGAGTGTTTCAATCTTGGATTATTGATTTTTGAATTGGATGGAACCTCTAGTTTTTGGAAAATTTAAGCTGTATGATATTATGTGAAATGGGAAATCTCTAAAATTTCTGGAAAGAGAATAAGGAGGAATTGGGATAAGCATTTGCACGAAATGCATGATAAATGAGTTTATTGATTGTTGATGGACCAATCTATAGTTTTCAAAAGCTTAAGTTTTAAAAAAAAAATATTTTGAAACCATGAGAAACAAGTTAAATTTGCGAAATCTATAATAAGTTTGAATTTCATTTCAAATTACGGGATTCTGAAAGTTGAGATTCTTGAGTGCTCATGTATGTTCTTGTCAGATCAACCAGTCAGAGTTCGCAGAGATGGCTTGGGAGGGACTTGTTGGCGCAGTTGATGCTGCAAATATGAGTAGGCAACAAATTGTAGAATCTGAGCATTTGATGAAAGCTCTTTTGGAACAAAAGGATGGTTTGGTGAGGAGAATATTTACGAAAGCTGGAGTTGACAACACCGCTGTGTTGCAGGCAACAGGTGATTTCATTAACCAGCAATCGAAGGTATGTTTTATTGGTTGAAAAGTTCAACTTAGGTTTATTCAAGTTTATACTAATATTTTTATTGTGGCAGGTTGGATGGGACATAAGTGGCCCTATATTGGGTCCCAATCTTATTTCTCTCTTGGATAATGCGAAGAAGTACAAGAAAGAGTTTGGCGACAGTTTCTTGTCAGTGGAGCACTTTTTGTTAGCTTTCAATTCTGACAAGAGATTTGGTCAGCAATTATTCAAGAACCTCCAACTAGGCGAGAAGGAACTGAAGGAGGCAGTTACCTCTGTTCGCGGTAATCAGAGAGTAACTGATCAAAGTACGTACCATCCTTTCTGAGTTTTTAGTTTTTGTAAACGACGGTTCATATATGGTTTACAATTCTAACCTCATCAATCATCTTGTAAATGGAGGTCAATGGGGCACATTTGAACTGCTAAAAAAAAGTTGTCTCATTCATATATTAGTACTACAATATAAACAATTTTTGCGACTCACAGATTTAAAGGACTTAGTATATTTGTGCTAATGCAGTTTCGCCAAATTGTGTGTTGTATTTTTCTCAAGCTGACAAGTTTACTAGTTGGTCAGAATTTTGACCATTCTCACTGGTATTATCTGTTTTTTGGAGAAGCTTTGCTGATTAGATGTTATTGTTTGTTGTTTTCTTCTTCTCATAGATCCGGAAGGAAAATATGAAGCTCTTTATAAATATGGGAAAGATTTGACAGAACTTGCCAGACGCGGTAAACTAGACCCTGTTATAGGCAGGGATGACGAAATCAGGCTTTGCATCCAAATATTGTCTAGAAGGACCAAAAACAATCCTGTCTTAATTGGTGAGCCTGGTGTTGGGAATACTGCGATTGCCGAAGGGTAATTCTTGTAGTTTATCTTTTCCATTGACATAGTTTAATTCTAGCTTTGTTCTTGTGTATTCTAACAATTATGCATTTTTGCAGATTAGCTCAAAGAATTGTTCGAGGCGATGTTCCCGAGTCTTTGTTGAATCGGAAGGTGCAAATCCCTCTTAGTTTATAATTGGATTATGTCTTTGAAAGCTGTGCTTTGAATTTATTCAGCTTAAACATTGATTGATTTGGAATTTTATCCCACTATTGTTTAAGCACATAATGTTGCTGTTTTAGGTACTCTTGTGTCTTCCCCTAGTTTCTTTCTTTGACCATCATTGTTCCTCAGAGTTTTACCTCTTTATTTATGCAGTTATAATAACAATTACATCCTTTTTTCATCTGGGTGTTAGGACTGTCACTATAATCCTCTAATGTGAAAAACAAAATTGGAGCTTGTTGTGACTGAAGGATTTGAGTGACTGATTGTGTGCTATCAACTTGAGCAATCATTTTGGGGCTTATGAGACCATCATTATTTTGAGATTTAGTCTTTCTTCTAGTTGACCAAAGTAGGATTGGTAGTATTTTCGAAGAAAATAAGCGATGAGTTCATAACTGGATTCGCCAACAATCATGAAGATGTCAGTTTTAGTTTGCACATGTATAGCAGCCCTGACACCTTTTTGGCATTTCATTTTCATGCAATTTTATATTATCTTAAGTTTGACACCTTGTTTTGCAGTTGATCTCATTGGATATGGGTTCATTGGTTGCTGGTGCTAAATTCCGTGGAGATTTTGAAGAAAGAGTGAAAGCTGTCCTGAAGGAGGTCACCGCTTCCAATGGACAAATCATTCTATTCATTGAAGACATCCTCATAGTTGTTGGTGCAGGTACGTATTCTACCTAATGTTTCGTTTATTGAAGGTTTATGTAATACTTATTTGTCAGAGTTTCATTACATTCATGTCTTTCATGAAATTGATAGGCCTCCTATCAAGTTTACGTACACAAGGAGAAAGCGTGGGTGAATGCAGGTTGTGCGGGTGTACAGTGGGTTAGTTACAAGGGCTGTTAAGTGCTATATGCAAGTGGGTGTAATTACTGTTTTGGGGTGTAGTTGTTCTGTTTGATACATTGTATGGTAGTTTGCTCTGTTAGACATGTCTATAAATAAGAAGGGTAACATGAGAAACAAGATTCATGGATTGATTTGTAATAGTTTGTACAATTGAGCATTTGCTCTCTGGGAGATTGGACATCTCGAATTGTCTACCTATTCTTTCAATACTATCTTTCCTCTGTTTCTATCAAATCTGCTTGTTTACATTGGCAAACTCCACACTTTTTCTTTGCATTTCTCTGACCAGTATTGCTAATTCTGCAAGAACATTACAAGAAACAGGCCAGATCCTATCAACTTGGTATCAGAGCACTCCAATTCCTAGGTGTAATGGCTGGAAAAGGTGCTGGTGCTAATGCAAGAATGGAGGTTATAGAAGAAACGATGGCAAATATGCAAGGGAAACTAGATTCGTTGGACGGGGGTTTTCAAGAAGTGAAACAGATGATGGAACAAATGATGAAAATGCAACAAGAAACTCAGAAAACAGCTTCTACCACTGTGAGAGATCAGATTCCACCAATTAATATTGAGGCACAGAGTCCAAATGGTGGGATGGGTGGTTCTTCTTCACAAGGATATCAAGCTGATAGAAAACCTAGAAGATTGGAGATGCCAATCTTTGATGAAACCAACCCAGATGGCTGGATCATGAAGGCCGAACGATTCTTTTCTCTCCAAAGATACAACAATGAAGAAATAATTGAAGCAGCAGTAATGTCATTTGAAGCAGATGCACTCCTCTGGTATCAATGGGAGAGTAAAAAAAGACTTATCTTGTTTTGGGAGGAACTAAAAGGGTTATTGTTCAATCAATTTAGGGCAAACCAAGAGGGATCTTTGTGTGAGCAATTCCTTGCTCTTCGACAAGAAGGTTCAGTGGCGGAGTATCGCAGGAGATTTGTGGTATTGGCAGCTCCTTTGGAAACCTTGGCGGAAGAGGTTTACTTGAGCAAATTCATCAATGGCTTAAAGCCTTCTATTCGGGCGGAAGTGAGGATGTTGGAACCTGGTCATTTGGGTCGGGCAATGGAAATAGCCCAATGGGTGGAAGAAAAGCAGGCTTTGACCGGGCTACAAAAATGGGGGTTTTAAAAATAACCCATCTTGGGCCTGGGGAGGAAACAAAGTGAATGAGTATGGCCCATTAGGGCATCCCTCAAACTCAACATCTAGAGACTTCGATCAGTTTCTCAAGAACTCTTACAACCACCGCCCAACGATCACACACAGAGAGGGTGATAGGGTTTCTTTTCCAGAGAAGAGAAATTAGGAGATTCACTAATGCCGAGTATCAAGCCAATAGGGAGAAAGGTCTTTGTTTCAAATGCGATGAAAAATATTCTCCGGGACATCGTTGTAAAAGGAAGGAGGTTAGTATACTCATCACACAGGAGGAAGGAGAAATGGAGGAAGAAGAGATTCAGGAGATGGAGGAACATAAATAGTTGGAGGTAGCCGAAATCAGTCAAGTCGTTGAGGTATCTTTGAGTTCAGTGGTGGGTTTAACAACTCCAAAAACGATGAAAATAAAGGGGGAGATTGCAAACCAAGCCGTAGTGGTTCTGATAAACAGTGGAGCGACACACAATTTAATCTCTCGAAAGGTGGTGGAACAGGTAGGGCTACCCATTACGGCCACGGGAAGTTATGGTGTGATCATGGGGTCTGGCGATTTGGTACAAGGGAGTGGAGTTTGTCGTAGGGTACAATTAATGTTGCAAGGGATTGAAATCATGGAGGAATTCCTGCCTTTAGCGCTTGGCAGTTCTGATGTCATCTTGGGAATACAATGGTTGGAGACTTTGGGGACCATCTCAGTAAATTGGAAGGAACAAAGCTTGCGGTTCCAAGTTGGGTCTGAATTTTTTTTCCTCAAAGGTGATCCTTCTTTAGGGAGGAGTTTAGTATCATTAAAGTCAATCTTATGCATGATCAAACAGGAAGGGCAAGGGTACTTAGTAAAATTTGGGGATATGTCAATACCAGTGGGGAAGGCGTCGGCGACACCGAAGGTCTTGTCTGAAGTTTTAACAAGGTATGAAGGGGTTTTTCAATTGCCATCCGGGTTGCCTCCAAAAAGAGGGTATGAACATGCTATTGTTATGCGTGAAGGCTCCAGCCCAGTTAATGTGCGGCCCTACCGCTACCCTCAGTTTCAAAAGAATGAGATTGAGAAGCTGGTATTTGAGATGCTGAATGCATGGATTATACGCCATAGTGTAAGTCCTTTCTCTAGCCCAGTACTTTTGGTTAAGAAGGAAGGATGGCGGGTGGCGTTTCTGTGTTGATTATCGTGCATTGAATAAACAAACAGTACCCGATCGATTTCCCATTCCTATCATCGACGAATTATTAGACGAGCTTCATGGAGCTGACATTTTCTCCAAACTGGATCTTAAGTCCGGCTATCACCAAATTCGACTTCAAGAGGGCAATGAGGCAAAAATGACTTTTCGTACTCACGAGGGGCATTACGAATTTCTAGTGATGCCTTTTGGCCTTACGAACGCGCCGGCAACGTTCCAAGCATTAATGAACTCCATCTTCAGGCCTCATTTGCGGAAGTTCGTGCTGGTATTTTTTGACGACATATTGGTGTATAGTAAGGGGGTTGAAAATCATATAGAGCATTTGGAAGCGGTTTTGGAATTATTACAGAGGAATCAATTGTATGCTAACAAGAAGAAATGTGAGTTCGGGTGCGCCGAGTTGTGTTACTTGGGGCATATTATTTCGGCAAACGGTGTGGCCATGGATCGGTCGAAGATTCAAGTGATGTTAGATTGGCCTCGACCTAATAATCTTATCGAGTTACGTGGTTTTTTGGGTCTCACAGGATATTACCGGAAGTTTATAAAGGGGTATAGTCAAGTAGCATGGCCATTGATAGCTCAGTTGAAGAAGGATGGGTTCGATTGGCAACAAGAGGCAGATGACGCTTTTCACAATATGAAACAAATTATGACTCAGGCTCCGGTGCTCGCAATGCCTGATTATTCTAAAGAATTTGTAGTAGAAACTGACGCTTCTGGTTATGCGGTGGGGGCGGTATTGATGCAAGCTCAGAGGCCAGTGGCTTTCTTCAGTCAAGTACTTGGTCAAAGAGCTAGGCTTAAACCCATTTATGAGAATGAGTTGATGGCCATTGTTTTGGCAATTACAAAGTGGCGGGCTTACTTGTTAGGAAGGAAATTCATCGTTCGTACTTACCAGAAAAGTTTGAAATTCTTATTGGAGCAGAGAATGATTGGCTCAGAGTATCAGAAGTGGGTCAGTAAATTGTTGGGATATTGATGCAGATTTAACTAACCTAAATAAATAGGTTAATTTAACCTAGTCTTAATAACTGCAAGTGCACAGTGTCTAACTGGTAGACAAGGGCAAGTACAGGTCGATCCCACAAGGACTGTGGTTGCAATTAAATTTCAGAGTTGACTTAAACTAATTTAAATGGGGGTTACAACAATCAAAATATCTAAACTAAAAATCAAATTAAAAAGCAAAATAAAGAGTTTTTAAGAATATGAAAAGGGAAACCAAGGCATTGAATCCACCAATTCAGTTTTTCAAGTTATTTTAATCTAACTTATTATTTTCTAAAGCGAGAAGCTTTAGGGATGAGAATCCCTTGCTTGCATCAATGATGTGATCGTTAAGAACAATTCAGTTTTAAAATCCAATGTTACAATTAACTTCAGCATAAATTATAGACTCCTAGTATTGAGTGTCTTATTACGGCACACTCAATCACAAGTCTAATTTATTAAGTTTCAACTCCTAGCATTGAGTGTCTTATTACGGCACACTCAATCACAAGTCTAACTTAACCAATTAAAACTAATGCTTTAAATATTAGTAAAGAAAATTCTAACTACCGACTAGTCTAGATCAAATTCGATATAATCGGTGAAAGTAATTTACTAATACTCAGAAATTAAATGTATTTTGCAGTTGAGCACATAATAAAATAAAAAGTCAAACTAGAACAAACTCTTGAAACCCAATTGGTTTTATCTTAGCCTTGGCGAAGGGTTTAGCTGATCATGGTAGCCGTAGTCACAGCATCAGTGAAATCCATCTCGGCACGAATCCCGAGAAAATGCTGCAATTGCACTGTGGTGGCTCTTACAGGTTCTCGGGGCGCCAATAGCCAAAACTGATTTGAAAATCAGTTGATTCCCGCCAAAATCGCCCGGCTCTGGTCTTCGTCTCCAGCGCGATGCGTTCTGCTCAGCCGCTGCTGCTTCATCTTCGCTCCTCCTTCTCCAGTGAAACTCCCCTGCAAGAGAGAGAGAGATGTTGGACTAATCCAATAATGTGGGCACACATATGTAATATAACGTGTATTGCTATCTTAAAGTGTAGTCCATCTAATATGTGATCTAATAGGGATGTTGGACTATAAGGTATTAATAAATAACATGGTGTAAATAAGGATGTAATTTCTAATTCAATGAGGGGCAGAATTGGAAATTCACAGCTCGTAAGTTGAAGGGTTGTGACTTATGGGCATTATAAATAGGATGGGTCCCCGATTGAGCGTATGCGTTGAAACAAAAAAAAAAACTTTTGGCATTGTCTTCTGTATCCTCTCAACAGAAATCTAAGTAAACGCTTGAATCAATCGGAAGATCCAATCTCATCACAATCAACGGGGAAATCGCTATGGATCGATCGGGTATGTTTCTATTCTTTTTGTTTCCATTGAATCAACTAGAGTCTTAAGTTTTTAGTTTAAATACAACAATTGGTATCAGAGCATCTCCTGTTGATTCCATGTGAAACCATAAAGAAGAATTTTTCATAGAACAACAATTTGTTATTGATTCATGTATGCATGTTGATATTCGGTGAACAGTGTTATTGATATTATGTTGATATTCATGTTGAACAGTGAACAATGTTATTGATATTCTGTTGATATGCATGTTGAACAGTGTTACAGTGAACAGTGATATGCATGGTGATATTATGTTAATAATACAAGGATCATGTGATGATATTCTGTTGGGCCAACAAACTACAACAGAATATCATATTGTGACTAAATTGATATTAGACCATGAAACAATATAGTGATTATATTGAAATAGTGATTATGTGATTCCTAATTATACTGTTACAATGTTACAGTAATTCAGTGATTATACAATATAGTGATTATATTGCAAATACAATTCAGTGTACAGTAAAAAAAAAAAAAAAAAAAAATTGATTCCCTGTTGAATAGAAAGTCGGAGGTGACTTGGGCCTGGTGACTGTTCACTTGGCGGGCTTGGTGACTGTTCACCTACTGGGCCTATTGCTGTTATTAATCATTGGGCCTGTTAGTAAATTTTACTTTGACTATTGGGCCTGTTGCTGTTGGTAATAATTGGGCCTGTTAGTACATTTTACTTTGACTATTGGGCCTGTTGCTGTTGGTAATATTGTTTTAAATTATTGGGACCTCTTTAATTTTTGGCTATATTTTATTTAGACCTATGTTTTAATTGTATTAAGGTGATAATTTAGTTAATACTCCAAATTTATACATAGAATATAATTTTGGTTTCATGTATCACTATTGTGTTCCTTATTTAAAATTTACACAATTTAACTAATAGGTTGCCAAAACAACCACTGTTAGGAAAATTGGTTGATTTTAAATAAGTGAGCATGCTACATCCATGTGAAACAATCGGCCCAAAGGAAGATTGTTTTGACCGGATAATCCCTAGTCTTAAATATGTGATAAAGTTTATTTTACCATGTTTTTATTATGTCAGTCCAAAGAAAGGCATAATATTAGGCCGGTTTCATTGTGTACGAAGAGTACCACTTACAGATTGATATTTCTGTCCAAAAACTAAATAACAATGTTGTGCTAGGTATCTTAATATGGGTTTTTATTTACCTATTGTATGAATTTAAAAGTTTATGCAATTGAATAATGATGTGAATATGTTATTTATGTAATTTATTCCCTGTACATCTGCTACTAGTATATCTGCTGATGTAAATAATATTCTCATGCTTAATGGGACAAACTTCAAGGACTGGAAAGAGAATGTGTTAATCGTTCTTGGATGTATGGATCTGGACCTTGCGTTAAGGATTGAGCAACCCACTCCTCTTACAGATGCAAGTACTCCTGATGCCAGGAAATACTTTGAGAAGTGGGAGTACTCCAATCGCATGAGTCTCATGCTCATCAAGCGAGGTATTCCAGAAGCCTTTAGGGGTGCAATATCCGCAGGGGTGACCAATACCAGTGAGTTCCTTACTGAACTTGAAAAGCGTTTTGCTAAAAACGATAAGGCTGAAACAAACACGCTTTTAGCTAGCTTGATTTCATTAAAGTATAAAGGCAAAGGGAACATTAGAGAGTACATCATGGAGATGTCTCATCTTGCTTCAAAACTTAAAGCACTGAAGCTTGAGTTGTCTGAGGACTTACTCGTGCATCTAGTTTTGATATCACTTCCTCCACAGTACAGTCAGTTTAAGGTCAGTTACAACTGTCAGAAGGAGAAATGGACTCTTAATGAGCTCATTTCATACTGTGTGCAAGAGGAAGACAGGTTGAAGCAAGACAGAACGGAAAGTGCTCATTTTGCAAGCACCTCTAAAGATAAGGGCACAAAACGAAAGAAGGAGAATGAAGCTGCTAAGGGTCCAGCACAAAAGAAACAGAAAGGCAATGAGGGTTGTTTCTTTTGTAAGAAACCTGGACATGTAAATAAGGAATGTACCAAGTATCACGCTTGGCGTGCTAAAAAAGGTATGTTTCTTGCTTTGGTCTGTTCTGAGGTTAACTTAGCTTCAGTACCTAGAAACACTTGGTGGTTAAATTCCGGTGCTACTACTCACATAAGTGTTTCTATGCAGGGTTGTCTGAGCTACCGAAAGCCAAATGATGCTGAAAGACGCATCTTCGTGGGCGATGGAAAATCGATAGAAGTGGAAGCAATAGGAAACTTTAGGTTACTCTTAGGAACTGGTTGTTATTTGGAACTGAAAGACACTTTTGTAGTACCGTCATTTAGACAGAATTTGGTTTCTATTTCCTTATTGGACAAATTTGGATATTGTTGTTCATTTGGAAATAATCAATTTAGTCTTTCATTAAATTCAAATATTATTGGTACTGGTTCATTAAGCACATTTGATAACCTATATCTTCTTGACACTATTGCCTCATATAATGTAACCTTGCATGTGGAATCACGTGGTACTAAGCGTAAGCTAAATGAAGGAAATTCATCAAAACTATGGCACAAACGTTTAGGACATATCTCGAAAACGAGAATGGAAAGACTTGTGTCTGATGGCATAATAGATTCTCTTGATTTTTCAGACTTTGATGTCTGTATTGAGTGCATCAAGGGAAAACAGACCAAACAAAAGAGATTGGGTGCAAACAGAACTTCAGACGTCTTAGAATTGATCCACACAGATATTTGTGGACCATTCCCTTCGGCTTCTTGGAATGGTCAACAATATTTTATATCATTCATAGACGATTACTCACGCTATGGGTACCTATATCTCATTCATGAGAAATCTGAGTCACTGGACATGTTCAAAGCTGAGGTTGAGAACCAACTCAACAAACGAATTAAAAGTGTCAGGTCTGACCGTGGTGGTGAGTATTACAGCAGATATGACGGTTCCGGTGAACAACGTCCAGGACCATTTGCTAAATTCCTAGAGGAATGTGGAATCGTCCCACAATACACCATGCCGGGATCACCTAGCATGAATGGTGTAGCTGAAAGACGAAACCGAACTCTTAAGGACATGGTAAGGAGTATGATCAGTCATTCTACCTTACCTGAATCACTCTGGGGAGAAGCACTAAAGACTGCAGCTTACATCCTTAATAGAGTACCAACTAAATCAGCTGCCAAAACACCTTATGAACTTTGGACAGGCAGAAGACATAGTCTAAAGCATTTTCACATTTGGGGATGTCCAGCTGAAGCAAGGCCTTATCGGCCAAATGAAAAGAAATTGGACTCCAAAACAGTGAGCAGCTACTTCATTGGCTACTCTGAGCGATCAAGGGGCTACAAGTTCTATAATCCCACTATGAAGTCCATTTTTGAAACGGAGACAACAACGTTTTTTGAGGATGTCGAGTTTGGGGGGAGAAATAAGGTAAGAGACATTGTCTTTGATGAGGAATCAATTTCGACTCCTACTACTGTTGTTGACAATGTACATGTTCCAATACATGTCATTGATCAAGAAGCAGATCTGGAACCTCAACAGGACAATGTTGAACTACTCCCTGCTCCTATTGAAGTAAATATTCCAGAAGAACAAACTCAACAACCTCAAGATCAAATGCCATTAAGGAGATCCACGAGATAAAAGAGAAGAGCTATCCCGGATGATTATATAGTCTTTCTCGAAGAACATGAGGAAAATGATGGATTGGTGGAAAATGATCCAATCAACTTCCATCAAGCCATGCAGGATTCTAACTCTCAAAAGTGGATAGATGCTATGAATGAGGAGTACAAGTCTATGCAAGACAATCAAGTTTGGGATCTTGTCCCATTACCTGAAAATACAAAGCCTATTGGTTGTAAATGGATATTCAAAACCAAGAAGGACTCAAAAGGTAATGTGGAAAGATATAAAGCTCGTCTTGTAGCTAAAGGCTTCACTCAAAAGGAAGACATCGACTACAAAGAGACTTTCTCTCCGGTGTCAAAGAAAGACTCATTTAGGACAATCATGGCTCTTGTTGCACATTTTGACTTTGAGTTGCATCAGATGGATGTTAAAACAACGTTTCTCAATGGCGACATTGATGAAACAATTTATATGGTGCAACCAGAAAACTTTGTGTCTGGAGACCCAAAGAATATGGTTTGCAGACTAAAGAAATCCATCTATGGGCTCAAGCAAGCTTCCCGTCAGTGGTACTACAAATTTCATCAAGTAATTGTCTCGTTTGGTTTTGAGACAAATGTTGTTGATAATTGTGTGTATCATAAGTTCAGTGGGAGTAAGCATATCTTCTTGGTTTTGTATGTTGATGACATATTGTTTGCCACTAATAATATAGATATGTTGCACGAAACCAAGAGATTTCTATCAAAGAAATTTGAAATGAAAGATCTTGGTGAAGCTTCTTTTGTCTTAGGGATTTAGATATACCGGGATCGTTTTTGGGGTATTTTTGGATTATCACAAAATGACTATATAGAAAAAGTGTTTAAAAGGTTTGGCATACAAGATTGTAAACCAGGAGATACCCCTATATCTAAAGGAGACAAATTCAGTCTTAAACAGTGTCCTAGGAATAAACTTGAAGTTGTAGAGATGCAAAAGATCCCCTATGCATCCGCTGTTGGGAGTCTTATGTATGCTCAAGTATGTACACGTCCAGACATAGCATTCATTGTTGGAATGTTTGGCAGATATTTGGATAACCCTAGGATGATTCACTGGAAAGCAGCTAAACGGGTTATGAGATATTTACAGAGAACTAAGGATTACATGCTCACATACAAGCGATCAGATCAGTTAGAGATCATAGGGTATGCTGATTCTGATTTTGCTGGATGCCAAGATAGTATAAAATCTACATCAGGCTACATTTATCTATTAGCTGGAAGAGCTATTTCTTGGAGAAGTGCTAAACAAACACTTATAGCTTCTTCCACCATGGAAGCAGAATATGTGGCGTGTTTTGAGGCCTCCAACCACGGATTATGGCTGAGTTATTTTTTCACTGGGCTGCGCATTTTGAATGACATAGAAAGACCACTAAAGTTATATTGTGACAATAAGTCAGCAGTTTTATATGCCAACAACAACAGGAGCTCGTCTAGGTCAAATCATATTGACATAAAGTTCCTGGTTGTGAAGGAGAGAGTAGAGAATAAACAGATTTTTCATAGAGCATATTGGGACACACTCCATGATTGCGGATCCGCTTACTAAGGGATTACCACCCAAGGTCTTTCATGAGCACACCGCTCATATGGGTGTTATGTCACATGAGGATATCATGGTTTAGTGGGAGTTTTGTTGTTCTATGATGGATTTTTTGGGCACATTGGTGTAATTTAGTATTTTCTGCAGAAATAAAGTCTTCAGTCAATTGTCTGTTTATTATATGTTTGATCTCATTAAAGATTAAAGTTGGACCGGTTGGAAATAGACATGTTTGGATCACATCACATGTAATTTCCATGCTCCACATCCATGTTTGATCTATGTCATTTGATTATATTGGTATATGTGACTATTGATGGATTTCGTTACGCTACTTGTGACGCAAATCGCTTTAATCCTATATCAGTATAGTCAATGGACGAGATTGTTTCGGAATACCTTTACTTGTGATAGCAAGTTTTGAGCTCCTAAGGTTATACACATTAAAGGTAACATATGTGGCCCAAGTGGGAGATTGTTGGACTAATCCAATAATGTGGGCACACATATGTAATATAACGTGTATTGCTATCTTAAAGTGTAGTCCATCTAATATGTGATCTAATAGGGATGTTGGACTATAAGGTATTAATAAATAACATGGTGTAAATAAGGATGTAATTTCTAATTCAATGAGGGGCAGAATTGGAAATTCACAGCCCGTAAGTTGAAGGGTTGTGACTTATGGGCATTATAAATAGGATGGGTCCCCGATTGAGCGTATGCGTTGAAACAAAAAAAAAAACTTTTGGCATTGTCTTTTGTATCCTCTCAACAGAAATCTAAGGAAACGCTTGAATCAATCGGAATATCCAATCTCATCACAATCAACGGGGAAATCGCTATGGATCGATCGGGTATGTTTCTATTCTTTTTGTTTCCATTGAATCAACTAGAGTCTTAAGTTTTTAGTTTAAATACAACAAGAGATGGTGAGAGAGACGCGAGAGAACGAAACGACGAGAATGAGAGGAGCGGTGGTTGTGAAACAGGGAGGCGCTCCCTGTTTCTACTGCTGCTTGCGAATTCTGCTCCTCCTGCGAGCTCAAGTCCTTGCAAGAGAGAGAGAGAGAGGGACGGGAAATGGATGAACAGAGAGAGACCGAAGAATAATAGGGAGAGAATGGAAGAGGGAGATAGGGCGGGTGAGAACAGAGGAGAAACAAGGACTCCTCTGTTCTGTGCGCGCGGTGGTGGTGGTGATGGCGAAGCTGGGTGGCGAGGTGAAGTTTTTAACGTGAAACAAGGTTGTCACGCCCCTGTTTCATGGTGGTTAGTGGCGGTGGTTGTGGCTCCGGTAGCGAGGTTGCTGGACAGGGAAGGTGGCTGTGTGGCGTGATGGAACAGGGAGAGGATGTGGTGTCTGATGGTGGTGGCGGCTGTGGTTGTTGGACGGTGGCGAGGTGAGGTGGTGATGGCGGGATTATCGCACTGCTGGCTCTCTTATCGAGCGAGGATTGCCGGCAGGGTGGATCGGTGTGGTGGCTGGAAAAGAGATGAGTAAAACACCCCTAGGAAAAAGAGAGAGGAAACAGAGGCTTTCTCCAAAATGGGGATAGCTAAATAGGGTTTTCCTATTTTATTAGGCTTGGGTTCTTGATGCAAATTTAACTAACCTAAATAAATAGGTTAATTTAACCTAGTCTTAATAACTGCAAGTGCACAGTGTCTAACCGGTAGACAATGGCAAGTACAGGTCGATCCTACAAGGACTGTGTTTGCAATTAAATTTCAGAGTTGACTTAAACTAATTTAAATGGGGGTTACAGCAATCAAAATATCTAAACTAAAAATCAAATTAAAAAGCAAAATAAAAAGTTTTTAAGAATATGAAAAGGGAAACCAAGGCATTGAATCCACCAATTCAGTTTTTCAAGTTATTTTAATCTAACTTATTATTTTCTAAAGCGAGAAGCTTTAGGGATGAGAATCCCTTGCTTGCATTGATGATGTGATCGTTAAGAACAATTCAGTCTTATAATCCAATGTTACAATTAACTTCAGCATAAATTATAGACTCCTAGCATTGAATGTCTTATTACGGCACACTCAATCACAAGTCTAATTTATTAAGTTTCAACTCCTAGCATTGAGTGTCTTATTACGACACACTCAATCACAAGTCTAACTTAACCAATTAAAAATAATGCTTTAAATATTAGTAAAGAAAACTCTAATTACCGACTAGTCTAGATCAAATCCGATATAATCGGTGAAAGTAATTTACTAATATTCAGAAATTAAATGTATTTTGTAGTTAAGCACATAATAAAATAAAAAGTCAAACTAGAACAAACTCTTGAAACCCAATTGGTTTCATCTTAGCCTCGACGAAGGGTTTAGCTCTCCATGGTAGCGGTGGTCACGACGTCAATGGAGGTGGAAGTCATCTCTACACGTACGCGAATCTCGAGAAAAGGGTTGCTGATGGACCGTGGTGGCTCAGAGCAAACACCGGGGTGCAAATAACCAACTGTTTGAAAAACAGTTGGTTCCCGCCAAAGTCGCGCTCCTCTGCGCTTCGTCTCCAGCGCGACGCGTCCTGTGCCGCGTCTGTTCTTCACTCCTCGCGAGCGTCCTCTTCTCCCTAACTGGCTCCGGTACCTGCAAGAAGACAGAGAGAGGGTAAGGAAACAACAAGATAACAAAAAACGCGAAGGAGGAAGAGGAACAGGGAGGCGTTCTCTGTTTCTGCTACTGCTTGTGAGCTCATTTCCTCCGACGAGCTCAAGTCCTTGCAAGAGAGAGAGAGGGCCGGGAGATGGATGAACAGAGAGAGACCAAAGAGGAATAGGGAGAGAGTGGAGGAGGGAGACAGGGCGGTGCTCTGTCGCGAGGTGGAACAGGGCGGCGGCGACGGTTGTATTGCGTAAAACAGTGAGATAATGGTCGTGAGAGAGATATGGGAGAGAGGACGAGAACGGGTGAGAGATGGTGGTGATGGCGAAGCTCGGTGGCGAGGTGAAGATTTGACGTGAAAAAAGGTTGTCACGCCCCTGTTTCACGGTGGTTAGTGGCGGTGGTTGTGGCTCTGGTGGCGAGGTTGCTGGACAGGGAAGGTGGCTGTGTGGCGTGATGGAATAGGGAGAGTATGATGGTGGTGGCGGCTGTGGTTGTTGGACGGTGACAAGGTGAGGTGGTGATGGCGGGATTATCGCACTGCGGCTCTCCTATCGAGCGAGGATTGCCGGCAGGGTGGATTGGTGTGATGGTTGGAAAAGAGAGGAGGAGAACACCAGTAGGAAAAGAGAGAGGAAGAGAGAAGACTTTCTCCAAACAAGGGAGAGCTAAATAGGGTTCTCCTATTTTCTTGGGCTTGGGTTCTCCAAAATGCGTTGGGCTTGGGTTTTTAGGTTAGCATTTTGGGTTTGGGCTTAGGTTAAATTAGGTGGACCTAGGTTTATTTGGGTTAGGTTTAGATATGTGACCCTCTACTTTGTACCACCGCTAGAATCGACCAATTGTCATTCCTTAAATTGTCGCCTTAATACGATTTCATTGTTCACGCTCAAATTCCTGCAAAGACATGAAAACAAAATAATATTATAAAATATAATAATCGAAACACTAACATATATAAATTAAGGGATATATTATGCAATAATTACATGAATATCAAATACCCCCAAACCTATATTTTGCTAGTCCTCGAGCAAAACAATCAAAATAAAATTTTAACTCACTTTCGCAGGAATCATCGGTTGCACTTACCTTAAACGTGCAACAAGGCTTTAAACCCCTGAATTACCTCTAGTGGACGAGTTATAGTCTCGTGAGGGTTTCAAGAAATGTTACCCACAAACATTATGACTCAATAAATTTCCAAAACACGGTAACTCGATCTATTATCCTCAGAGTAAGAATCTAATTGCCAAAAAAAATTTGAAAACAGGTAACAGTCTCACAATAATATATCAAAGAGTCTCACAACAATTTAATAATACCCAAAGGTTAAATAAATTTCATCAATTATTCCCAACTCGAAGTGTGTGTGTGCATGGCCTTATCAACATAATTTTATTTTTCTCAGCAAAGATACGACCAGATAACCTTTGAATTGTACGATTCGACTACAAATCTCTCTTGTCACTCAGAAATGAATCACTCAGAGATTGGTTAGTTATCACTCAGTTTATATGTGAGAAAGAGAATAAATTATGGAAAGACAAACATCTCACATATAATAATCATGAAAAAACGGACTTTTCAAATAATGAAATGAATATGATCTCATGGACAGGAATATCAATTACTTTGAGAATGTTGAATCACACGCTATAGTTCTTGTTTATTTAATCTCCACGTCTATGAACCAAATTTTTACTTAAGATCAATTAGGTTGTAATGAGGCTAAGATTTTGGCTAACAAGAATGGAAAAGGATACGAGAAAATTCTCTGATAATGGATACACCCTTTAATAAGCACGTGTGGCTCTTAAGAATAAACCAATGTTATACACCATTAATTTTTCTTCCTTCGAAATTCTTCTTCATATATCTTTTTTTTTTTTGTATACATGTTTTCCCCTTCTGCACAATAAGCATTTCAGTCCCGAGAATTCATGGAATATTTAATTTCAACTCTTTTTATTTGCCCATTTCAAAAATACATCAATCATACACATTCTCAGAGACATTGGGTAAGGATAAAAATAATATGGGATATTACTCTCTAACTGGAGTAGGTACTGGAAATGGGGTTAGCAAATAAAAAGTCTATTTAAAGGCTCAAAGGGCTGCAAACGGATATTTATCATTAGGTAGGCTAAAAGGCCAAAGAACGGTTCAAAGAAAAAAAAATGCCTATATCACTTCTTAAGCTCTAGTCGGTATTATGACATCTTAACTAAATAAAACAAGAAATTCTAGTGTAATAATTCAATTTTAACACCATTATCAAAGTAATCAATAAAAAAAACAAGAATAATGAGATCATCAACGAGATAATGCAGATTCAAGAAAAGTCAGAGTTTAGTTAATAACCCTCAAGAAAAATAGAATGTCTCAAAACTCACAAGGGTTAAGTCTCCGCTATTATTCTAAGGTTTTCTAGTTAAATCTTACTGATTAACTTCAAATCATGCTAACTCGGCTTATAGTGCAAGAATGATCGAGTCGAAAAAAATATCATGAAATATATTTAACTTAAAGATAATATCAAACCTTATGTTTTCCTATTAATATATAAAATTGACAAGTGAAAGCATGTATTCCTCAAATTTAAAGGCATGCTTGAAAGCGCATCCTCTTTATTGGAAAGGAACTTAGATTTTGAATGCATTTTCAAATCGAAAATTTTCACACAGTCATAATTAACTATGTATTCAATGGAGATTGAGTAGAATACAATAGTCAATTGTGAAATACATTTCATTTCAAAATTTTCGAAGAATGCAGAAAAAACTCTTAAACCTCACCCCCAAACCTATACCAAACATTGTCTTCAATGTATAAAATGATGATCATGACAAATGCAGGAAAAAGAAAAGATGAGAGTTAATGTGATATTACCATGGGACAGTTTTTACCAATTTTGATGAAATCTTCCACCAATGAACGCTCAGAGTCATAAGAACTGTGGACTCATCATGATAAATTGATAAAAACAATACAGGACACAAATGAAAAAAAAATTAAAAAAATTACATGTATCAGTTGTAAGTCAAAATTGTTACGGAGCTAACGAGTATGAGTAAAATGCAACTAGAAAGAACTCAAAAATCAATCCAGACTAACCATAATGACACAACTGAAGCTAGGCTGCCTCCTAGGAGCGCTTGGTTTAACGTCGTCAGCCCGACATATATTCTCCCTCATGAATGATATATCATGAAGTGACGAGGAAGAACATAAGGAACATTCACCTCCAAACCTAGTCTATGATATAAACGAGTCAAAAAGGTTAAGGAATCGTATACCAACAACCTGAAAAGTTGAGGATCAGTCCACTCAAAAATAGCAACCACATGCGACACAAGATATACTAGCACATCCCAAAAGTTGCAAGGACACCATCTAAAATCATATAGAAATTGTAAAGAAGCTTGCATTCCTTGGAAGTCAGTAGGGATCTTAAACATGAATGGGTCGCAAGTAGTGATATGCAACAAAGGATCCTCCCTTACTCCTAAAATGGAACATCCTAAGTCTGGTTCCAAATCAGAAGATTGGATAATTTTCACATCAGGATAGTGAAAATTGAAATCCTCACTCAGGAACATGGGATCCACATAATTAGCCCTGGTTAATGGAAATGTGATGCAGGTAGATGTAACTATAGATATATCAGGTGGTACATGCTCATCATAACAAAATGAACTACACCAAGATGATGAGTTAGACAACGCAACAACACCCCCAACCCTAGAGTTGACACTACTTATAGCTTGCACTCTCTTACTAGATATATCTCCCGACTTCTTTGGGACAACCTGTTTTGAGTTCAATATAGATGAAATAATAACAGGCAAAGTTTCATCAGTACCTGAAAACGCATACCTGAGGGTGTCAGGTAATTGTTTAAGGTCAAGTTTAGGTGGCTCAACTGATGGGACTAGTTTTGACTCACTTAGTGGAAGAGGCTCCACTTTAGACTTCCATTTATAACTAGGATCCACAATGGGGACTGAGTCAAACAAATCATTGACTTCCCTGATGGAATCATCAACATCAAAGTCTAAACTAAAATGAGTCAAACAAGCCTCTAAATGGTCATGTGTATCATGAAAACAGTCAAGGGGAGACTCTAAAGAATGTTCACAGTTTGATTCTATGCATGAGTCACTAGGAAGGCATATGTCGAGTGGGTCATTATGAAAATGTGGGGAAGGGAATGGGTCATGAAGCAAAGTAGTTTCGCTCACATTATCCTCAAAAACATCATCTGACTCGGGTTCCGATGTGCTACTAGTTATGAATTGACCCTCTGAATTTTGAACAGAGTGACTAGGAACTCTTCCTAACTCACCTTCAGATAATGCCTCAGTAATATGATCCACAACTATCTCAAGTCTATTGATGGCTTGAGATTGGTGTTGAATCATAGCTTTTGACTCTAACATAGCCTGAGAATCATGTTCAAGCAGTCGTTCTGTGCGATGCATAAAACGGTTAATTGTTTCCTCTGAGCTTGATGTGTTGGATGGAGGAGCTTGTTAAATTGAGGCATAACATGATGAGGGTATTGAGGAGCCTGAGTGAAACTATGTCCCCCTTGGTGTGAGTTATGAGTCCAGGAGAGATTTTGATTATTGACAAAACCAGGGTTGTAATAGTTGGACTTTGAATTATAACTAGGTCGCCAATTAGCGTTAAAAGAATGGATTTGCACAGCAAAATATTCAGGATAATCATATTGAAAATCACAATCAACTATAGAATGACTAGGACTCGAACATGCAACACAACCCTCAAAATGAAACATTAGTGAGAGGTAGGGGTTGAGTCAAATTCATAAGTGCATCTAATTTCCGAGTCATCATCATCAGAACTGTTTCGAGCTTCGAGGTAGAAGGGGAAAAGTAATCCTTAAAGTCTTTATCCTCGGCCATTTCCTTGGTCTCAAGAATTTTTTATTTTTTTATTTTTTATTTAATTTTTTATGCAAGCCTAACCTCTATATGAAGATGACCTAACTCTAAAAAAAAATAAAAATGGGAAAACCTAATCAGGACCTATATGATGCGCAAGCAAGATGAATGGCAAACGACCCTAGATAAGTACCTAGCAATACAATCATTTAGATTGCCTTCGGGTACTGCGCAACTGATAGTTATAGCCCCACGAAAAGTCGAGGTTTCTACGAAGCAAATTAATCTCGTGAGAAACTAATTTACTTGGTAGAGGCTATAACGTCTGGTAATCCCTACAAGCACTCCTTTTTATTACCTATGTTTGTTACTAATCAATGGCTGAAATCCATTTTAATTAGCCTATCCGCTGGAGAGAGCACGGAGTTTCCCAGCATAAAAAATATCCTGAAATCTAATTGCTCCTACCTCCTTTTCTACCTTCAGCTTAAAGTGTAATGTCAGTTTCAGAACTATTCCAAGATTGGATATGTTCCTTCACTTGACTACTTTAAACTTTCAAGTTTCAAAAGAGGGGTCCTATGAGCGTCTTGTCCTAATTTATCTTGCTACAAATTTAATAGTGAGGGCTTAGGTCCCTAACCCTAAAATAGATGGTGGTTAACCTATCCGCGGAAGAGAGCACGGAATTTTACAGCATCAGAAATATCCTCAATCTATTCAAATTTGAATGCAATTCTAGCTAAAAACAAAACAAGCAAAACACACAGTAATCCACTCAGAAACCGTGTGCAGATGTGGTGGGAAGAAGTTACCTCCGGTGTGAACCTCTCTTGGCACTACAACAATTAAGGCATTTTTCAAGAAAAAATGGCCTTGACAAAACTCAAAATTTTGTTGAAAACTATTTTTAACAAGGAAAAAAATTCGTTGGTGGGTTCCTGGAGGCATCCCCGTAGCTAAAGGTATTTGCCAAGGAATTACAGTTTTTGTTGGTAAAAGGGATGCTAAGTCAAGAAAATATTTTGTTGGTAATATTGACAACTACCAAGGAAATTCGTTGGTAAAAATTAAATATCGTTACTAACAAATTGTTTGTTGCAAGAACTATTTTATTTACCTACAAAATTTTTCTCGAAAAATCTTAAAATCATCAAGGAAAATTGTCGTTGGCAAAGGTAACAACCTTTATCATAGAACTTTTTCGTTACCAATTGAGCTATTTGAATAATTGTGTTGTGTGAAACAACTTTATAGCTTATTAAATTAAATTACTGATTTTTTGCAATAAAAAAACCATTGCTACGTATATAATAGAGACCAATATATAATATTTCGTCACTATAAATTAGAACTAAATATTTTTACAATTATAAGATTTATGTTAAACATCTACCACTTTTAGCAATGAAAAAAAAAATTTCACAGTAACACCATTATAATTAGCAACAAAATAGTAATAACATTTCAAATTTTCAATGCTATATGTTATTGAAATTGGTTATATCCTCAATGAAATAAAATTAAATTGTTGTAAATAAGAAAATGAGCCTTAATAAGAAAAAAATTCATGGAAATTTTATCAATATTTAGCAACGAAATAAGTTGTTACCATTAATATTATAATTAACAGTAAAATAATGTTGTATTGTTAAATAAATTTTATTTGATTTTTCAGATGAAATAATATCAATGCTACTAATAAAAAATTTCAACGAATTGATATTTTTCCACTATAAAGAAGCTAGGAGCTTTAAATATAAAAAAATTTCATGAAAAAAATTCATTATAAGTAACCAAATAAATCGTTGCAATAACGTGGTAATTAACTAGAGAAACTTTAGTTTCATTGTTGAAGAGACATGAACAAGTATTATAGTGCATTTACTAAGAAAATGTTTGTCAATAATATTAATATTTATTAGCAATGAAATAATTTATTGTAAATGACGTCATTATAACTAATAAACTAAAATTTTGTTGAAAAAGAAATATTTTGTTGCTAAATAATGTTGGTGGGAAATTGGTTTTGGAATAAATATTTTTCGCCACCTCTTTACAAAGAAAAGTTGCCAACAAAATAGATTTTGTTACAAAAAGTGACAACTCTATTGTTTTTTCAATGAAATTTATTTTTGTTAGAAATAGTAACATATTAACAAGGAAAATAAAATTTGTTAGTAAATAAAACATTTTTTGTAGTGAGTATACCAATTTCCAACAAAATAATGACTTATCGCTATAAAATAGTTAGTGAACTTTAATGAGAAACAAATTTTCATGAAAATAATTATCAGTTTTTACCTAGAAAACAATTTGTTACAAACAATGTTATAATTACCAACAAAATCTTATTTCATAGCTACAAAGATTTCATTAAAAAAGATATTGTTTCCAACAAAATAAAAAACGTTGCCAATAGTGTGACAATTCTTAACGAAATATTACTTTGTTGCTATAAATTAATAAACGAGCTTTAACAAGAAAAAACCTAATGAAAAAAATTATCAATCATTATCAACGAACCGAATCATTACTAATAATGTGATTATTGTCTAGGAAAACATATTTCCTTACTAAAGAGGGATGAATAAGATTTAATATTCGTTAACAAGGAAAGTGAGTTGTTGTTAAAATTAGTCTTCTTTAACAACAAAATATTTCATTCCAGATGATGCCATAATTACCAAGGAACAAGTATTTTGTGGCCATAAAAATAATTTCATTGTTAAATCAATTTATCGAAAAATTGGGTTTGGAGGGAATGTTTCCCGCCACCTATTTAACAAGGAATGTTTCCTACAAAATATATTTTAAAAATAATTTCATTGTTAAATCAATTTATCGAAAAATTGGGTTTGGAGGGAATGTTTCCCGCCACCTATTTAACAAGGAATGTTTCCTACAAAATATATTTTGTTGGAAAACAGTAACAAGTTTATGGCTTTTTCAAGGAAATTTTTTATTCGTTGACAATGCTACAATATTAACAAGGAAATCAATTTTCGTAGCAATAATTTTACTGGTTCAACCGGAATCCTTGTTGGATGTCCGTCATAGAACTAAGGGGGTCAGGTGCTTTGGAGGTTTTGATCAAATGGGAAGGTTTACCTGCTTATGAAGCTACTTGGGAGGATTTCGATTTATTACAACAACAATTTCCTTCTTTTCACCTTGAGGACAAGGTGCGTCTTTGGGGAGGGGTAGTGATAGGCCTCCTATCAAGTTCACGTACGCAAGGAGAAAGCGTGGGTGAATGCAGGTTGTGCGAGTTGACAGTGGGTTAGTTACAAGGGTTGTTAAGTGCTATATGCAAGTGAGTGTAATTACTGTTTTGGGGTGTAGTTGTTCTGTTTGATACATTGTATGGTAGTTTGCTCTGTTATACATGTCTATAAATAAGAAGGGTAACATAAGAAACAAAATTCATGGATTGATTTGTAATAGTTTGTACAATTGAGCATTTGCTCTCTGGGAGATTGGACATCTCGAATTGTCTACCTATTCTTTCAATACTATCTTTCCTCTGTTTCTATCAAATCTGCTTGTTTACATTGGCAAACTCCGCACTTTTTCTTTGCATTTCTCTGACCAGTATTGCTAATTCTGCAAGAACATTACAAGAAACAGGCCAGATCCTATCAGAAATTCCATTTCCTCTTCCCTACCACATCCTGTGGCGAGGCTATACCATACAAACAACCACTCATGGGCTCTTCCATTGGAGGAATCTGATTGATATTTAACACCGTGTAACATCTTCTTTTAAGTCAAACACAATTCTTTGTGTTTTACTGATAAGAACAAAAGAAGAAATTAAAATGAAAAACAAATAAATGTCTAATCATTACAGATTGGCTAGTTCTTCGTCTTTGTCTTCGTGGATGTAGTGGAGATCGTGTGATATGTAATATAAAGTAGAGGAACTTTTAAGAAAAAATATTGCTTGTTTTTGTAAGTTTTTGGCTAGCAAAAAGAGTAAGACAGGTAAATTTGGTCCTAGTGAAATGGTAGATGCATTCCTATATGGCTACATATACCTCAGTCCCTTGACATATCTCAGTATAAGATGTCAAATGAGTTTGTTTTCTGTTTATTTTCAGATCCTAACGAGTTATGATTTGTGCTCAAAGTCGTTTCATGTTTTTATGATCACAATTCACTTTTATGGTGGATACAGGGGCTACAAGTGGAGCAATGGATGCTGGCAATTTGTTGAAACCAATGCTTGGTCGAGGTGAGCTCCGCTGTATTGGAGCTACTACACTTAATGAATACTGGAAATACATTGAAAAAGACCCTTCCCTTGAGCGTAGATTTCAGCAAGTGTTCTGTGGTCAACCATCTGTTGAGGACACAATTTCAATTCTGCGTGGTTTGCGTGAGCGTTATGAGCTACATCATGGTGTCAAAATATCAGACAGTGCCCTTGTCTCTGCCGCAGTTCTCTCAGACCGTTACATCACCGAGCGCTTTTTACCTGACAAAGGCATGCAAGTAGTGTTATGTGGAAACTCATGCTTACAACTATTATTATCTTTGTTTAGCTTGCTCCTCCTGAATAAATTGTGCTATAAGGTTGTGGATGAAACAATTATGCCTATTTTCTTTCTGAAGAATAGTTTTCGAGATTTTTTATGAAGCACTTGTGCTTCTAAGCTTTTTGAACTTCATCGTCAAAACAAGGCCCTAAGAGATTAGTAGTGCTTTTAGTTGTTGTCATTTTCAGAAATTTCTGCTATCTGTTCTGATCATTTCCTTTGATATTTATTATCTGCAGCCATTGATCTTGTTGATGAAGCAGCTGCAAAACTGAAAATGGAGATCACTTCAAAGCCGATTGAGTTGGATGAGATTGATAGAGCTATTCCAGTATTTTTCTTTCCTAGTAGTGATTACCGTAACAGCGATATCCTTGTACATTAGCGTTGCTTTTCTGAATTGGATATTGTATTACTAGAGTGGATGTGATGTGTGTGTATTTAAACTATAGTTACTGATTTGATGTTTTCTTGATGCAGTTGAACCGGCTCAAGGACAGACTAAAACAAAAGAAGATCAATCTCTATTACACAGAGGATGCCGTCAGTCTACTTGGAGTTTTGGGATTTGATCCAAATTTCGGAGCAAGACCAGTTAAGAGATTTATCCAGCAGATGGTTGAGAACGATATAGCATTGGGAGTTCTCAAAGGAGATTTCAAAGAAGATGACTCGATTGTTGTAGATGCTGAGATTTCTTCATTAAGAAAAGACCAAAACAAGCTTGTCATCAAGAAATTAGAAGGTTCTTCCACAGATGCAATGGTGGCCAATCACTGATGTTACATCTATGGTTGGCAGCTTCTTCTCATTTAGACATTTGCGAATGTGGTCTTTTGTTTACCCATCTAGCACAGTTGCTGCATCTAAAACAACAAAGTCAGCAAGTGGTCTCACCGAGTTTTTTTGCTTGATAGGATCTTCGTTCGTTGGTGAAAGCTGTAAATTTGTATGGAATACGCACAATCAAATTTTGGGGTTTTAGCATTTGGTTGTAATGAAGGCAAAAACTTGTTGTAGTGAGGAATCTTTGTCAATACATAATGAATTTCTTTGCCCTGAAACCTGTCGCACTATTTTAGATTTCTTGTGCTATGATTATGATCAGACTTGTTGTAATATCGAATTAAAAAATGTCAATGTATGTATGTGGTGGACCAAATAATTCAATTGTAGTGTTCGTCGCATAATCATGACATGTCCCATATTGAACATTTTTTTATACCTTAACCTCTTTCGCGTCAAATGCTACTTGCAGAGTTCGAACCTTGGACTTGTGATATTAGGGTTGAAAACACCTAAATCGTAAACCGAGCCAACTTTGGTCGGTTTCAAAATTTTCAAACAGAAACTTAACCGATTCTAATTTATGCGAACCGTAATTGAACCAAACCGTCTAAAACTAAACTAAAACCAAAATAAAATCGAACTGACCGATTATTTTAAACACATTATATTATTTTTATATAAAATATATTATTTATTATATATTCGGTTTTGTCGGTTAAAATCACATAGAAACCGAACCGACCACTTTGATTTTGAATTTTTTAAAACCGAAACCAAATCAAACTGATCGGTTCGGTTGGTTAGTTTTTTGTTCAATCCTATGTGATATCATCTGCCACAAGTCTACCAGCTGAGCTAGTACTCCATTGGCTTGTATTGAACGCTTGATCGTGTGTTAATCCTGATTAATCTAGCCAATTTTTAGCATTTATTTGATGGCGAACCTAGAGACCTAGACCATGTAGTTAAGGCTTGGGTTGATGAGTGACCATCATGAATAGGCACCACCCCACCTAGGGTTGAAAATCGAATCGATGGTTCAATTTTTTGCCCAAACCGAGAACGAAACTGACTTTTATCGGTTTCAAATTTTTTTAAATCGAAACCGAACCGAATGAATAAATTAAATATATTATTATTTTTACATATACATATATCCTGATTAAATATATATATTCGTTCAGAAAAGACGAACCGACCATATCGGTTTCGAACTTTCTAAAACCTAAACCAATCGTAAATCGAATCTGATCAGTTCAGTCGGTTTATGTCAATCCCATCCCATCCCGTTCATTCGGAACCAAAATGAGATCGGGACTGGATAGATCTCATCTCGACCTCGTCTCGTCCCAAATGGATTCGGGACGAGACGAGATGAGCATGTAAAATACTATTACCCTAATTTAGAGTACCACTTTCATCCAATCGACTAATTCTGTATTGAGATTCATGTTTTATCAAAATTTTAAAGCAATGTTGAACGTTCTAGCTACTTGAGCAAGTGTACATCCAAACAGAGAATACAATGAACATGTGAAAAGTGATAGACTTGTTCATATGATCTATATCTTAGGGTATGTTTGGTTGCATAGAAAATAAACATGGAATTTGATACTTTTTGTGAATCTGATTCTAAGACCTCCCATCGGACTTGAATTTCCATGAGTAGTGGGAAAATAGTTTTATGAAGCATCGATTTCCAGTCAGTAAATAGACAATCAAACAGCGAAAATTTGCACAACAAGGGAAATAGATTCCACTTTCCAATGAAAATGGCTAACCAAATAGACCTTTAGGAAAATTGGTTTCCCCGTCTTCATGCATCCATAGTGAAAATAACACAATTCTCCATTTTCACGCATCCATAATGAAAATAACAGATAGAAAAGGTGAAAATTGATGATGTAAAAAAAATTGAAAATGTGTTTATACGTCATGCCATTAAATTAGTAGAATATGTTAATTGATGTTGTTATCACCAAAACAATTAGTAGAATACATGAATATTTTTTATTGAACAATACAAATGATTTGAGCAGTGGGGATGACCACTCCACCCAAATTGCAAGCCCTAGGGAGTTCACACTAATATATAAACAATTCAGGGACCATTTGCCAAATAAAAAATAGGGCAAGATAGAATTTTCCGAAATAAATACCCCGGTAGGGTTTTAGAGTTGAAACACTCTCATCTCTCTCGCCTCCGCTGCTCCCCAAACGCAAACCCTAAAAGGTATCTCTCCTCTTCTCTTTCTTTGTGTTTGTTTCTTGATTTCCCCATTGTTTTGATTTCAAGTATCGCAAATGAATTTATAGATCCACTAGTCATCACATTTGAGTTTCAGTGTTTTTACTTTTGGTTTCATCGATACCTTCATCTGAAGGAGATCTTCGATTTTCACTTGATAACTAAGACCCAAGGTTTAGATCGTCAATGGGTTTCTTTGATTTGTTGTTTTAGACAAACCCACTAGTAGGTTTCATGTTGTCTAATTGATCCAGTTGTTTAGCTATGTTAATAGTTATATGGTATGTTCTGTCTTTTGTTTGTTTGATGTTGTGTCTGAGAAAGTAAAACTAGTTTGATTTAGAGCATTTTCTGTTTATTAATAAATCATTAGCTCATCAACAATGTCATAGTTACCGATTTGAGGAAAGATATGTTTGCAACTTAAATACTTACAGTAAGCATTTGCCACTATTTCCTGAGCACTGAGGATAATCCCATTTGATCGACAGCATCACTATCCTTTAATATTTGAGTAATATTATTTATTAGTAGTTGCATAGAATGATGGTTGTAGTGTTGATTTGTTTCACGTTTGTTGCAGAAAGAGCATCGGAGTTTTTGTTTCACTTCCTTGAACTGCAAACATGTCAGGGTACGTTGATATTTTGCTTAATTGTTGTTATTATTTATAGTTTTGTGTTTTTAAAATGTTTAATAATCCACTTTACCAGTGTTTCATTGAGGTTCTTAATTATGAGACTGCACAATCTATATATGTCTTTGTTTATCAATGAGGCTGCTCAGTTTATATATATGCCTTCGGTTAATTGTAAACTTTGAAAGCATATAATTCTTACTTATTTCAGCTCCATTGAATAATGTTTTCCTTGCATGCAATAGCTTTATTGTTAAAATCAAATGATCATTGATGGAATGAGTTTGAGATTGTAGAAGAAATTCTCTACTCAATCTATTAATGACAAACACTTTAAGAGCCTTGTTTCTCACTAGTGCCTACGCCGGAAGGCCAAATAGGTTGTAGTGATTACATTCTGTTTGAAAAAAACTATTGTATGGGACAAGCATTTCTTTTTTGGAAACTTTCACTACAATTGAACATAAATGTTTTTTTTGTTGTGGGTACGCGTATGCATGAGCATTAATTTGAACATAAATGTTTTGGGTTAATCTGGTTTACTTCCTAGTTTAGCATTACAATGTAACCAAGATAGTTTAGCATTATAATGTAACCAAGATATTGCTAGGTCACTGGGTGCTTTTGGGTTTACCTTGTCTCCTGATTTGGCTTTAGTCAATTCGAGTAGAAATTCAGGCAGCCCCCTTGCAAACAAAGAAAATAGCATGGGAGGTGTTATTCTGCACGTAAATTGAATCCTTTTGCTCGTCAGATTTGCTGAGACGGATAATTGAAGCTGGTCTAGTAAGAATAAGCACATCTCCCCTCCTCTTGTTACCATTTGTAAAGTGAACGAAACTGAAAACAATTTTCTTGAATAAATACCATAGTTCTCACTCCTGGTTGGGCTTGGTAAAATTTTGAGTAAACAATCAGGCAGCCCCCTTGCAAGCAATTAGCATAGCATGGGTGGTCTTATTTTGCTCATAAAGTTGATCCTTTTGCTCGTCATATTTACTGAATTGGCGTAAAACTTACTTCGACGCTGGTCTAATACGCATAAGCACATCTCCTTAAACAGGTTTTGAAGAGAAGTAAAATAGATATAACTGGGTGAAATTATTATTGTTTAATATGTATTTGATAGATGAACAGGTTAGACCGAGAATTAAGTGGTGGACCTTACAGGGAGATGTGTGCCAAAGATTTCGAAAGAGGATTTTGGGTGGCCAGTCAGTTTCAGAGGGTGGGGAGAATCTAGAACCAAAGGATAAGACTAGTAGCGCGGATCTTTTCGAACATTTGGCAAACCGAATAAGAAGATGTGCGAAGGAAGAGTTAGGACAGGCCAAAAGAGGAGGTTTCTATGGTAAGGAGACATGGTGGTGGAACGCGGATGTGCAACAAACCATTGCGGAAAAGAAAAAATGCTTTAAGGCGTGGCAAAAAGATAGGTGCCTAGAGTCCTATGAGCTTTATAAGCAGGCTAAGAAGTTGAGTAGTAGAGCAGTAGGGGAAGCTAAGAAGAGAGCGTATGATGCTCTTTATAATAGGCTAGGTACGAAGGAAGGGGAGAAGGATATTTTCAAGATAGCGAAGGCTAGAGAACGAAAAACTAGGGACTTGAGTCATGTTAAGTGTGTTAAGCATGAGGATGGAAGAGTCTTAATGCAGGATAAAGCTATTTTAGATAGATGGAAGGATTACTTTTGGAACCTACTCAATGGAACACATGTAGGGGAGTTAAACTTGGAGGGGTATGCTTCACAGGAAGGGAGAGATCACGTGTTCCATCGCAGAGTTAGTGCCACAGAAGTGAGAGAAGCTTTAAAAAGAATGAAGACAGGGAAGGCCGTTGGACCGGATGATATACCAATTGAAGCATGGAAATGTCTGGGAGAAGTTGGGATTCAATGGCTAACTAAGCTATTTAATAGGATTTTGGAAACTAGAAAAATGCCAGATTCATGGAGGCATAGCATTGTGGTACCAATTTATAAGAACAAAGGGGATATCCAGAATTGCTCGAACTATAGAGGGATAAAGCTTATGAGTCATACGATGAAACTTTGGGAGAGGGTTATAGAACAAAGACTTAGGAGTTTAACCACGATTTCGGAGAATCAATTTGGATTTATGCCAGGTAGGTCTACTACGGAGGCCATCTTCCTGCTTAGGCAAACTGTAGAAAAATATCGAGAGGCACGTAAGAGTTTGCATATGGTTTTTATTGATCTGGAGAAAGCATATGATAGGGTCCCCAGGGAGTTAATTTGGTGGGTGCTTGAAAGGAAGAAAGTGTCTCAATGTTATGTCGATATCATTAAGGATATGTATGAAGGGGTTGTAACAAGTGTTCGCTCAGTAGGTGGGATGTCTAGTGAATTTCCAGTGACAGTAGGACTACATCAAGGGTCGGCGTTAAGTCCATATCTCTTTGCTTTGGTCATGGATGAGTTGACGAGACATCTGCAAGAAGATGTACCTTGGTGCATGTTATTTGCAGATGATATTGTCTTAATGGATGAGACTAGTGCAGGTTTAGGTCAGAAATTAGTTAAGTGGCAGGAGGCTTTAGAGAGTAAAGGTTTTAGAATTAGCCGTTCGAAGACGGAGTATCTAGTGTGCAACTTTGGGTGTGAACCAAGAGGGAGAAGTCATGCAATTGAGATCGAAGGTGTCGAGGTCCCAGAGTGTGAGGCTTTTCGATATCTAGGGTCTATAATTCAAAAGAATGGGGCTATTGGAGCAGATGTAGACCACAGGATTAAAGCTGGTTGGTTTGGTCATGTGCGGAGGAGACCGAGCACGGCGCCAATTAGAAAATGTTTAGATTGGCAAGTTAATGGCGGGTGTAGACGGAGGGGACGACCGTTGAAAACTTGGATGAAGACGGTGAATGAAGATATCATTGAGCTTGGATTAGGTGAGGAAATGTGGGAAGATCGCATTGCTTGGAGAACCAAAATTCATGTAGCCGACCCCGAAAATCTCGGGAATGGGCTTTGATGATGATGATGATGATGTATTTGATAGATATTCTTGTGTTTTGGAGCATGGTCATCATTTGCAAGTTGGTTTGGTGAAACAGATATTTACACTTTTTTGGTCTGTCCTCTTTATTATTGTGGAACTTGTGAATTTTGCTCATTATGTTCTGTTTTATTATCCAGTGAAGAGGTTGTTGCTCCTGAGCCAGTTGCAGTAGCGGCTCCAGTTCTTGGTGAGCCAATGGATGTAATGACAGCTTTGCAACTAGTGCTGAAGAAATCATTGGCACATGATGGTCTTGTGAAAGGGCTCCATGAAGCTGCTAAGGTTATTGAGAAGCATGCTGCCCAGTTGTGTGTGCTAGCAGAAGACTGTGACCAACCAGACTATGTTAAGTTGGTTAGAGGACTTTGTGCGGACCACAATGTTAGTTTGATTTCTGTCCCAAGTGCTAAGACCATTGGTGAATGGGCTGGAGTAAGTGGACTTCATTTTACTGCATCTTCAAACATAACCTGAAATTACTGTGTCCTTTTTCCTGAACTGATATTCCTTTCTTTCTTTGTAGTTGTGCAAGATTGATTCAGAAGGTAAGGCAAGGAAGGTTGCGGGTTGTTCTTGCCTTGTTGTAAAGGTAATAATGAAGCATCGGAAGTCATTTAGTATTCTCTAATGTTATAAATTTATCAGACATTTCTTGTTTTGCAGGATTATGGTGAGGATTCTGAGGGTCTTCATATCATCCAAGAGTATGTGAAGAATCACTAAGTTGGTAATCTAAGTGTTTTAGAGATTGGCATGTAAGAGAAATAGTTCAATTTTAAAGGCGTTGAATTCAGTTGGGTGACCTTTTTAATTATCTTGGTTTGAGAGATTTCTTGTTTCTGTGTTTTGTTTGTCAACTCTACTCAGATCCAAGGGGAACAAGTTCATTTTTCAAAACAGTTTTGGATAATTCTTGAGCCTTTAATGTTTAGTCTCTTAAATACAGTTTTTACCTAAATTTCCTTTGATCCTTTTTGTCGCTTAGTTTCAGTGTTGCATTTTTTCAAATCAGATGTTGACTTGTGGTGCTTGCAATAATGTTTTCTTGTTAGGGCTATTGGTTGATTATTTGATCTAGTGGATTTATTCTAGTTCTTTTTTTTGAAGAAACTAGCGAGCAAGCAGACCTCAAATTTTAGCTGTCTGATTTCCCATGGCTACCATTTCTTCATTTAACTCCTATCTGTTCAATTGAACAAATGGAAGACACAATGTTGTAAATCCCGAGTTGTCTCATGGACTGTCAAAAGCACATACTTGTTACTCATGATTTTCTTTATGGGTTCAGTAAAGAGTGCTATCAGAAGACTTTTTTTTTACTAGATTATTGAATAGCAGGACCTGTGTGTCCATCGGATGAACACCTCTCTTCATCTATAGCATCCACAAACGAAGATCCATAGAAGTCTGAGTCATGATTTCGTTGTATGCTACTTTTGGAGTTGAAATTTGAGTTCATGGTTCTGTAGTGATTTACAGTGACCTAGTTATGTTACTTGCGTGCATTATCCGCTTAAATGTCCACATTTACGATGCCAATGCTTTAGTGTTAGAAATATTGCTGGTCCATTGTCAATGTTAGTATTCAAAAGGCCAGGACTAAAGTAGGTCGATTAAAAGAGTTCTAGCTAGCACCATCAGATATTTTTCAACTATTCCAGTAAATGCTGTGGGTTTGTAGGTTGATTTGTGACAATTGAATACCATGTATAAGGGCGGATTGGATTTATGAAAGTGTGACATTTCCATGCTAGTTGATTCGAGTAGTTGTTGTCGAGCTTATGGCCTCCAGTAGATACATGGTATTCAATAAGGGCGGGTTGGATTTATGAAGTGTGACATTTCCGTGTGACATTTCCATACTAGTTGATTCGAGTAGTTGTTGTCGAGCCTATGGCCTCCAGTAGATAGCAAAGCCAAAGCCGGGGTTGTTTTCTTAGTATAGTCAGTACAGTTTCACGCTTCTTCATACTGTGACTAAGATGCAACATACATTTTTATGAGATCCTTCAAGTCTATCTGACAATCTTTCTAACCAGATGGGGGACCTCCATTCAGGTTAATTGATTCACTTACCTTGAGGTCCTTGGCCATCAAAGAACCCTTCATGTTTCTAGCCAAGATTGAGACTATTACGTGGACCTTGTCTGTACACATTAAGCGAAATTTTACACATAATCGATCCAGATTTAGCTTTTCCTTATCCAAATACAATGTGGTCTGCCCTCTGATGGAGCTGCATATCTGCCATAACCATGTTCATGTTCTGCAATTTCTTTAAAGGCCCAAGGATAGCCATGTCTATTCAATGTAGCAAGTTGTCACGTGCTGACCTTTTTCCCTCGGCTAACACGCTGCCCACTAGCGTCACACTCCCGTCGTACTAACTAGTCAAGGCACTTCGATGCTTGGCTAATGCTAAGTGATGCTACGAAAGCTTAAGTGAGGAAAATACTAAGGCACAAGTGTTTAGGCTTTTTGAAAGAATGCTTTGTATTGCTTGAGAGAGTTGTACAAGTGTTTTTCTGATCTGTACAAATGAATGCCAAGGCCTATTTATAGGCCCTTAAAGTCCTAGAGGCTTCTAGCCTAGAACCTTCCACAATCCTCATTCAAAGGAGTATTCTCTATGCATCTAGAAAGTTCCCACCTCCAAAGGAACCAGAAAATACAAGGAGGCTTCTAGAAAATACTATACAAATCTATACAAGGGTGTTCTAGACTCATCCATGCTAGAACACTCTAGAGAAAGTTGAGCTAGAATGTCCAAGAGCACTCTAGAACCTTTCGGAGGCATCTTGAAAAGTTTGCTGCACCATTGGGCCTTTGCGGGCCTACTGCCAGAGCCCATATGATGCCTTGGATGCCTTGTTGCCTTGGTAAGGGATATTTTTAGAGATGGCTCGTGACATTCTCCCCCACCCAAGTCCTTGACGACCCGTCAAGACCGTGCCTCGAACTCCGCGATCTTGCCCCGGAATTGCCATAGGTCGTCCTCTTTCTCCCATGAGGCCTCACTGTTCGGTAGTTCCTTCCATCGAATGAGATACTCATTATAGCTTGGCACACCCCTCCGTCGGATGAGCTTCTTTGCCTCGATGCTCTCGATCTCTCGATCAAAGGAAGCCACGACCGCGGTTGGTGCCCGATGTGACTCGCCCCTCGTTGGATCTTCTTTATCACTATGGTAGGGCTTGAGCATGCTCACATGGAACACCGGATGAATCTTGAGTTTGGGCGACAACTCAAGCTTGTAAGAAACTCTCCCGACCTTCCGTAGGATGGGAAATGGCCCCTCGTACTTCCGCACTAGTCCCTTGTGCACCGAGCGGAAGACCTTGAACTGTTGTGGCAGCAACTTGACCATGACCATCTCGCCCACTTGGAACTCGAGAGGGCGTCTATGCTTGTCTGCCCACTTCTTCATCTTCTTAGACGCCTTGTCCAAGTACGCCTTCGTTATATCAAGCTGCTCATGCCACCCTCGTGCAAGCTTGTACGCAGCGGGGCTGCTACCCGTGTCGCCCGACGCAACGACTTGTGGAGTCAAGGGCTGCTGGCCCATGACGATCTCGAACGGACTTTGTTGCGTTGATTCGGACCGCTGCAAGTTGAATGAGAATTGAGCCACATCCATCAACTTGGCCCAATCCTTCTGGTTGGCATCCACAAAGTGCCTCAAGTATAACTCCAACAAGGCATTCACCCTTTCTGTTTGTCCATCGCTTTGCAGGTGAAAGCTTGTTGAGAAGTGTAGACCCGAACCCAAGAGCTTGAATAACTCCGTCCAGAATTTTGCTGTGAACCTTGGGTCCCGATCACTTATGATGCTCCGAGGCAAGCCCCAATACTTCACCACATGCTGAAAGAACAACTTGGCGGCTTGCTCGGCCGTGCAATCGCGTGGGGCAGGTATGAAAGTCCCATACTTGGAAAAGCGATCGACCACCTCCATAATAGAACCATACCCATCAGACTTGGGCAAGGTCGATATGAAATCCATCGATACACTCTCCCATGGCCTTTTCGAAATCGGCAAAGGCTGCAATAGTCCTGCCGGTACACGTTGCTCTATCTTGTCTTGTTGGCACACAAGACAAGTCTTCACATAGGCCTCGATATCGTCCCGCATATGAGGCCAATAGTAGTCCACTTCCAAGAGTGCCAATGTCCGCTGCATCCCCGGATGTCCAGCCCACATTGAGTCGTGGCACTCCTTCATGATGTCTCGCCTAAGATTATCCCACTTAGGCACATAAATGCGACGACCGACGGTGTAGAGCACCCCATCCTCTACCCAAAACCGTTGAGTCTTCCCCTCCTTGGCCATCTCCATGAGTCCCTTGGCCAAGGGGTCTTGAGAAGTCCCCTCCTTGATCCGATCAAGAAGGTTGCTAGCGGCGCTGCTTGCACTAGCGAGCATAGCCTTTCGGCTGAGAGCATCAGCAACAACATTAACTTTGCCCGGCTTGTACTCCATGACATAATCGAACTCCGCTAAGAAATCTTGCCACCGAGCTTGCTTGGGGCTGATCTTCTTCTGATTTTTAAAATAACTCGTAGCCACATTGTCGGTCATGATGGTAAACCGACTCCCAAGCAAATAGTGCCTCCAAGTTCGCAAGCAATGAATGATGGCTGTCATCTCCTTGTCATGCACCGGATACCGTCTCTCGGTATCATTGAGCTTGCGAGACTCATAGGCTATGGGATGCCCCTCTTGCATAAGCACCCCTCCGATGGCAAAGTCTGATGCATCGGTGTGAAGTTCGAACGACTTAGCATAATCGGGCAAGGCCAAGACAGGTTCCTTGGTGACTGCCTTCTTCAAATCATCGAACGCTTCTTGGCATTTCTCACTCCAATGCCACTGCACCTTCTTCTTCAGCAAGTCGGTCAGTGGGGCTACTCTCGCCGAGTAGCTCAAAATGAATCTCCGATAATAATTGGCCAGCCCGAGGAAAGAACGTAGCTCCGAAACGTTCTTGGGTGGCTCCCATTCATTGATGGCTTGCACTTTATCCCGTTCCATCATGATCTTTCTAGCCTTGATGCGGGGCCCCAAGAAAGACACCTCGTCTTGGGCGAACGAGCACTTCTCCAATTTCACGTACAGCTCGCTCTCCCGCAATGCTTGGAAAACCTGTCGCAAATGATGCACATGTTCTTCCAAGTTGTCGCTATACACGACGATATCGTCGAGATAGACGACTACAAATTTATCCAAGAAAGGCTGAAAGATTCTGTTCATTAAAGTGCAGAAAGTAGCCGGGGCATTGGTGAGACCAAAAGGCATCACCAAGAACTCATAAGACCCATAGCGAGTGACGCATGCTGTCTTTGGCTCATCTCCTTTGGCTATGCGCACTTGCCAATACCCCGATCGGAGATCCAGTTTAGAAAAGTACCTGGCTTTACCGAGCCTATCGAAAAGATCGGCAACCAAAGGAATTGGATACTTGTTCTTGATGGTTACTTTGTTAAGTACTCTGTAATCGATGCATATACGCAAGGACCCGTCGTGCTTGCGTTGGAACAATACTGGTGCACCGAATGGGGCCTTGGATGGCCGAATGAACCCCGCGTCTAGCAGCTCCTTGAGTTGCTTGCGTAGCTCTTCCAACTCTGGCGGTGCCATCCGATAAGGCGCCATGGCTAGAGGCCTAGCCCCTGGCTCCAGCTCGATCATATGATCGACTTCCCTTCTTGGAGGAAGTCTCTTGGGTAGCTCTGGAGGCATGACATCTTCGTACTCTTTCAAAACCGCAGCTACCTCCTTTGGAACCTCGCTGGGTTGAGGCCCATCTTCGATCAACGTGGCCACAAATGTTGCTTGCCCCTTTTGCACGCCTTTCTTCACTTGAATGGCTGACAACATCTTGGCCTCCACGATCTCCCGAGTGACAGGGACAGAGCATGTTTCTCGATTCTTTGCAATAGTCATCGACCCGTCCCTTTCTAATGTCCATGGCTTCACCGTATCCATGAACTCCATGCCCAGCACCAATGAGAAGTCGTCCATCGTGACAACAGTCAGGTCCACCGTCCCCTTCCATTCGCCCAAATGAAGGGAGACGCCTCGTGCTACACCATGGATAGGCACCGGTGCTGTGTTGACGGTCTTCAAGGTGCCTGGCTCCTTGGTGTACTGCACACCCAGCCTTGTTGCCTCCTTCAAAGCAACAAAGTTTTGCGTTGCACCCGTGTCGACGAGTGCCTTTGAAGCCTTGCCATTTACCTTGGCTTCCACAAACATAAGAGCGGATTTCTTCGAACGGGGCAGCGTACTTACCTTAGCCACGTTGCTTTGCTTCACCGTAGCCTTGACGCTGCTTAGCAAGCGCAAAGTCCCCATTTGCGCCTCGTCCCCCGATGATTCCCCGGACGATCCACTCTTGCCAGCGATCATCGCATTAAGCTTCTGTCGCTGTGGGCACTCCCTAGCCCAGTGCGGCCCTCCGCACAAGAAGCAGTCGCGGGTTTTCACCTTTCTATCCGAAAAGGACAGCTTAGCTTTGTCCTTCCTCTCGAACTGCTTGCCGCCGCTGCTTCTTTCAGTGGGTTTTGCTCCCCCACCTTTTCCCTTGTTACCGCCGCCACTATTGCTGCCGCCCTTGTGGCTTTTCGAATCAGCCTTGTATTCGAACAAGGATTCGGCAACTGCGATGGCCTCCGCAAGTGATTGAACGTTGCGTCTCCTTAACTCTTGCTCAGCCCATCGTTGTAGTCCATCTATGAAGTAGACGAGCTGAGTCTTCTTCGGCATGTCCGAGACTTCAAGCATAAGAGAAGTGAACTGCTTGACGTACTCTTTGATCGACCCCGTATGCTTTAGTCCACGCAGCCTCTTCATAGCAACTTCCTCCGCATTCTCCGGATAGAATTGCCGCTTGAAATCCGCCTTGAATTCGTCCCAAGTCTTAAGCGAGCAAAGACCCTTCTTGATATCCGACTCACGCCTCCTCCACCAAAGGATGGCATCATCACCCAAGTACATGGTGACGGTGGTGATCTTGGACTCATCGTCGTCCAAGCGCATCGCGTCGAAATATTTTTCAACACTCCATAGGAAGTTGTCGAGCTCCCTAGCATCGCGCTTCCCATGGTACCTTGGCGGCTCGGGCACCTTCATCCTTGGTCCCTCTCGTACAGTAGCACTACCTGCCACAACCGCCTTGCATAGGTTGACGTTCGATTGCAAAGACTCAACCTGCTCCCGGATGACTTGGAGCTGCCCCATCAGCGTGTCCTTGAGCTGGCCCATCTCGTTGCGCATGGCATCCGCAACTTGGTTGACGAGAAGTTGAGTCTCGTCCTTAGCTTCCACAGTGCCAAGCTCAAGGTCATGGACGCGGCTATCGAGTTGCTCGATATCCATAGTGACGCTAGCCAACGTCCCATTGAAGGACTCAACCTTCTGTTCCATCTCCTCGACGCTGTCTTGGAGATCGCCCACGGTCAGCTCCACCTTGGCCATACGATCCTCAAGCATGCTGGTCCGACTAGTCTTTCTTCCAGTCTCCTCGATCACGGACCCTCCAACAGCACTCTCTTTGTTTCCCGACATGATCAGATTGCTCCGCACCTAACCTTCGTACACACCACAGTTGGCACAACGCAACTTCAGCAAGACCGCCCCTACGATCGTCGCTGCTCTAATACCACGTGTCACGTGCTGACCTTTTTCCCTCGGCTAACACGCTGCCCACTAGCGTCACACTCCCGTCGTACTAACTAGTCAAGGCACTTCGATGCTTGGCTAATGCTAAGTGATGCTACGAAAGCTTAAGTGAGGAAAATACTAAGGCACAAGTGTTTAGGCTTTTTGAAAGAATGCTTTGTATTGCTTGAGAGAGTTGTACAAGTATTTTTCTGATCTGTACAAATGAATGCCAAGGCCTATTTATAGGCCCTTAAAGTCCTAGAGGCTTCTAGCCTAGAACCTTCCACAATCCTCCTTCAAAGGAGTATTCTCTATGCATCTAGAAAGTTCCCACCTCCAAAGGAACCAGAAAATACAAGGAGGCTTCTAGAAAATACTATACAAATCTATACAAGGGTGTTCTAGACTCATCCATGCTAGAACACTCTAGAGAAAGTTGAGCTAGAATGTCCAAGAGCACTCTAGAACCTTTCGGAGGCATCTTGAAAAGTTTGCTGCACCATTGGGCCTTTGCGGGCCTACTGCCAGAGCCCATATGATGCCTTGGATGCCTTGTTGCCTTGGTAAGGGATATTTTTAGAGATGGCTCGTGACAAAGTGCTTGATTATTCTGATCATTCCATTGTTTTTTATCAGGGAATTAAAGCTGTGCAACTCTGTATATCGACCCATACTTGCATTTATGTGGAGATTTCTGCGACGATATTGTTATGTATCCGATAACCACTTTGGTAAAGATCCTTAAGTATTATCAAAGTTAGGTCTGCTGAACTTTTGGTACTTGAAACCCAGTCTTCTTGTGCAGTACTCTCAAGTTTCTGAAACTAAGGTAATGTGAAATGCGAGTATTTTGAAGTACAGAAATGCTAGAAAACCAAGTTTTTGCAACTAGGTTTTGTAACAATGGTAACGTGATCTTGAAAGAATGTTAATATCCCCAAAGTATTTATGTGTATCTCGAGCTTGTAGAAAACCTCTTCTAACGATGCCATTGCCAGATCATCCTGGTTTCAGAATCTGGTTGCAAAACCTGGTTTCCCTTAATCTTTTAAGTAAACGAAAACTAAGTGGATCCTAAACGGGTGCCAAATTTGTGTATACATCACCAACCAACATTATTTCAAAAGGTCGCGACACAAAGGTGAATAGCTTTTTGGGTCCATAATGTATTTGAGATTATTTATTATGAAAACACCGTAAATGCTTTCTTCCACAAATGAATCGATAACTTTCTTTTTATTTGATGCCAAATCAGGTTCCACATTGCAGTTTAAAAAGCTTCCTTCGGCAATATAAATATACACCATCTCGCCGTATATATGTTATTTAAAATAGGCTAAATGGCGTATTATTAAGTCTCCCATCCATTTGGAAGAAAATAAACAAATGAGTTCAGTTTCAACCATACCGTATTTTATATTACACTTCATATATTTTGATTTTGTCTGGTTTTTGTTTTTGCCTATTAGTCCAAATTATGTTCAATGCTAAATGATTATTTAAGGAATTTATGATTCTAATTAGAGTCAGGGGCGGAGCTAGGATTGCAGATAAAGGGGGGCAAACAGTACATAACTATTTACGAAAATAATAATAACTTGGGGTTTTACAACCATATTTTGCAATCAGGGTGACATGGCATGATCGTGAAAAAAATGATGATTAATTCAACCATACAAACAATATACATGACATGATTAATTCATTGTAGCTAGCTAATTAAGAGCTTCTATTTTTTACTTGAAGAAAACATAAGCAGGCAAGGTGTTATAAGATGAGAGTTGACGAGGAGCAGACCTCTGGCTTTCTTTCTGGCTTTGAGGTAGCAGGACGGTATGGTCCAAGTCCAAGGAGTAGTAGCAGCAGTAGCTTGACTGAACTGGATGGATTCAAGTGAATTTGTCGGACAACAATTTTATTTTTGGAATCTTCCTTCCTCTTCTCCTCTTGCTTTATCTGTCCGTCTGTCTCTTCTTCTTTGAAACTCACTTCTGAGTCAGAGCCTCCGAGGATAACACTTACACAACCAACCCAATCTCTTTTGTCTTCTCGGAAGGGAAATATATGTGTGTATAGAGAGAAAGAGATTTCTCCTTTTGGGCTAGCTTAGGTGAAGCAGACAAACAACATCTTAGCTGAATCGACCTACAACCATCGTGTTTTTCCAGCCACCCCAAACCCAAATGATTACTTTTAATTTTGAAAGATCAAAGAGAAAGCAAAGTAGATCAGATCCCAACCTCCCAAATTAATCTAATGTGTTAACTAATCTTTTATGACTCTTACCACCATATGCTAGTTGAGTCTGAGGTAAGATAATCCTAATTATTTATTTTCTTTATTTTTCTTAACAAAACAAAAGAAAACCAATGATGATGACGATGTAAAATTTCCTCGACCGGTCCCCAACCTAATTAAAATTTTTAATATGAATATGATCACATGGGAAGCAAACCCACCATGTATGGCACCTCTCTTCTGGTTTCTTTGTTGTTCTCTGCGTGTGTAGGGGGTGAATGAATTAAAATGAGTTGGTAGGAATGAAGAGAGAGAGGGAGAGATTAAAAAAAAAGGATGGAAATTTTAAAAAAAAAGATATTAAAAAAATAGAGAGATTGAGTGGGATTGGGATTGGGATTGGGATTGGGATTGGTGATGGTGGAGTTTAAAAAAAAAATTGTTGTTTTAATTTTTAGTGGAATTAGAAGTCAAGATTTCATAAAGAGGGACAACATGAAATTGTAAAGGGGAGCAATGTAAAAATACAAGTAACTTAGTGAAATTTTTTAAAAAGATAAGGGGGCAAATAACCCCCTTACCTAACACGTAGATTCGCCCATGATTAGAGTACGCAAAAAAAAAGCAAACACCCACTTACAATAGTTCAAGAAAAAAAAAATGGAGAGAGGTTGGGTGGGTATTGTTGGCTTGAATTCTATATGTTTTTGTAGATTTTTTTTATTATTTGTGATTTGTTTTTGTTTCTTTCCGTCGGTCATCAAACCATGCGATTCACATTTTTCAAATGTATATGCTAGATTTTTTTTTGAAGGAAAAAAAATGACTTATATACAAATATACTATAAAACAAAAGATAACTCTAATCGATTAACAAGATGATGATGTCATTAATTATTTGACAAACTAAAAGTTCACTGATAAATTGCGCTCATTTTTTTTCTAATATATTCCTAACATATTCTTTGTTTGTTTTTCCCCTCTTAATCTATTTTTTTAATCTAAATTATGTGAAAATTAATCCCTCTTCAAAAATTTTCTCATGTCATGTTGCCATAAGAATGAAGAATGCAATATTTTTAACATCATAAACTTTTTAAGTTACAAAACTAAAATGGATTCAATATCTAGGGAAAAAGTTTTTGCAATCGAAACATGATATGGACGATGATAAAATCCTCGAAATAAACATCTTGATGATTCTATCGTCCTCCCTAGATCACACCGCGTCATCTTGATTGCTAAAGACTTGGTTTTCTAGCATTTTTTTATATGCAAGATTTGAATTTCACCTTTTTTTTCTTCTTCTTAAGCTTATAGTATTGATATTAATAATAAGGTTTACAGTACTGGTATCTTGTAATTGGGTTTGCCACTCGTGCCAACACGTCTCCAATGAGGTTGACCAAAGGTTTGGCTGTTTGTACTTGAACCTGCATCAGTTCCATTCTAGCGGTAGCTATTTTCGTGTGAGGGCCAAAGGTTACCAAGGGAGGGAACATCTCTACCAGAGGATGGAAAAGGTTGGGAAGCAGTAGTGGCTGTAGCAAGAATGTGATAAATGGAAACCGATTTTTCTCTGTCAATAGTGATATGTGTGCCAACATGGCCTGAGCAGGTAGGGTTTGTATTAAATCATTGATTCTACCAGGTAGCCCAAGTAAGGTGAAAGGAAGAAAAAAAATTGTGAGTGTTGAATTTGATTTTGTGAAAAACACAATTGTTGCGTGTGTGCCATATGGTTTGGAGCATGACAATGAACTGACCAAAAAATTGTCTCTTTAGCAATAACCCACATGAAATTGAGAAAGATAGGTGTAGTGGGTGAGCCAAAATTTTCATTCAGCCAGTTAATAGGAGTAGGAGAGGTTTGCCACAGATGATTGATGACAGAGCAAAGGAAGAAAAGATGGGTAACATCCTCAGGATGGCTATTGCAAAAAATACAATAGTTCTCGATAGGCGAGTGAAGCCTAACCAGATTTGACATAGTTGGGAGGATGTTTTGACCAATCTTCCAAAGTAAAAGCAATGCACTGGGTGGGGCTTTATTTTCCACAACTCCCTGAAAGCCTTGGCCTCCATGACGGGTGGGGAAGAGTTTGAAGTGGAACACTCAATTTGGATTTTTGAGAAATTATTTTTCTTGTCGGAAAGCCAAATTAGCTTGTTAGGGGAATTTGAGGGCCTTATCAGAATTTCCTGGATATTCCTAGCCACAAGAGCCGTGAATAGGGAAGTGATTAACTTCTCATTCCACCTGAGATTTTTACTAGAGTGGGCGAGCAAAAAGTCTTGGAAAGTGGTGAGAAGATTTGAAGCGACGGGATTGGGAATGCAATCAGTCAGCAATAGTCCTAGCTTAACCCAACAGTCCTTCCAGAGATCGACAATATCTCCAAACATAATCTGCCAAATAATGTGACATTTCATTTTAGCTAGAGCAGTCAGGTTGCATTTTTAAGCAAATGAAGCAGTTGAGGGGATTTGGCGAGCTGAAAAACGTTTTTATTGTGGAAATAAAGAGCTTTGAGTTGGCGTGTACAAGGATTGTGGGCAAAAAAATCGATTGCCATAGGTTTTTTTGCCTTTAAGGCAAGACTTTTGTTCATATTAGAAGGAATATTGAGACCTCCCAGATGGTAAGGCAGGGTGACATGATCCCAGATATACATATGTCTGGCCTTGCTCTCCAGAATTTCGTTCCACCAAAATTTCTATGCCAGTTTGTCCAGGTGAGTGGTGATAGAGGTGGGAATGAGGAAAATTTGCATAGTGTAGACAGGGATCGAGTTGGGGACAACCTTTATCATAACAATTTGACCTGCCTGATAAAGAACTTTAGACTTCCAGTTAGATAATTTTGTATTGATTTTATCCACTCGATTAACATGATAATTGATGCGGCCAAATTTCGTCCTCCTGTAAGCTTGACCTGCAAAACAGATGTTAGACTGCCAAATACCAACTTTTTGGTGGCCGAAGGCACTCAAGTGTTTAAGTCAATAACTCTGTTTGAAGAATGAAGTAAATCTGGACAAAACTTAGTTAAAAATTGCCTACTTTTGTTAAATATTCTATTTACCTTATATAATGGTCGTATTTAATTATCTGCGTGACTTAAGCATGTGAGATGTAACGGATGGAGATGTTCTTTGTAACAGTCCCCTCTTTTATGAAGATGTGTCCGTGGAGGCGTAACTCTCTCCACGACTCTTTTCTTATGCAACATTCCTCTTATTTATAAGAGAACTCGTGTGGGTCCGGATTTGGGTCATAATCATGACTTCTTCTAAGTGCCCTATTTGGGCTTTTATGATTGGTTTCACCTTCTTGGGCTTTATGAGTCGGCCTGGTGGGTGGGATACTTGATCCTCGTGATGGATGTTTCCTACCACGTGTATGACTATGATGACGACCTATTTTGATGTATCATTAGCTACTCCCCACTTAGTTAGTGGGTATGCTGTCGTGGCCACTAACTTCGTGACAGTTGGAGTTTCAATTCCATCGTTGTATTATTTTTAATGTTTGTTAACGACCTTTGTTTAGTTGGTGTTTCAATCTCTTGTTTATCTGTTTGTTTTCACGCACATTTTTGGGGTTTTGTGTGCCATCATATCTCACATATCATCCCATGATCAATCTCTTTGATGTTCGGCTCTATAAAGAGGGACGCGTGATATTCACATAATTATTACATAATATATCCCTTAATTTATACATGTTAGTGTTTCGATTATTATATTTTATAGTAATTATTTCGTTTTCATGTATTTGTAGGAATTTGAGCGTAAACGATGAAATCATATTAAGGCGACAAGTTAAGGAACGACAATTAGTCGATTCTAACGGTGGTATAAAGCAGATGGTCACAAACCTAAACCCAAAACCTATTTCATAACCTAAACCCAAAACCTAATTCATAACCTAAACCCAAAACCTAATCCATAACCTAAACCCAAACCCAATGCCAAGCCCAATCCTACCTTCATTGATGAATCATCCCCTCATCTCATCCCTATTCATCTTGATCATTTTCTATAAATACAAGAGAATAGGGTGAGAAAAATGGGAGGAAGAGAAGGGAAGAAAAATAATTAGAAAAATATCAAAACCTTTTCCTCTCTCAAGGTGATTCACAATCACCCTCACCACTCATCCATCTCTCGCTCACTCAGCAATCACCTCCATCCTTCACCTCGCCACCACCATCACCCGAGCACCACCACCACCTCCAGACAGCACAACCGCCACCATCACCACCGTGAAACAGGGGCGTGACAACCCTGTTTCACATCAAATTTCCACCTCGCGACCCAGACAGACCGTCCACACCACCGAGTTCCGCCATCACCGCCCTCTCTTCTTCTCTGCCTCCCTCTCTTCGCCACTGTCCAGCCACCACAACCACCGCGAAACAGAGCCTCACTGCGGCTCTGTTCCGCCTCGCCACAGCGTCCCTGTTCCTCCTCTTCTCTCGACCTCTCTTCGGCTCGAGCTCCTTCCTGCCTCCCTCTCTCGCGACCACCATTAAAATGGGACCGAGCACCACCGCCACCACCTCGCGAGACAGAGCTCGCAAGTAGAAACAGGGAGTCCCTGTTCCTCGTCCTCCTTTGTTTTTGTTGTGGTTTTCTCACTGTTTCCTCACCTTCTCTATTCTTTTGCAGGTTCTTGAACTATTTGGAGGTCGAGGAGACTCGCGACGAGCACGGATGAAGGCGGAGCAGCGCCGCTGCTCACTGGAGAAGACGAGCGGTACTGTAGCAGAGGCGGGAGACTGAGTCAAATTCAGTTTTTTGCTATTCACACCCCCCGTTCTGCTCTGTACCACCACAGAGCGTTTTGGGAACATTTTCTCAGGATTCGTGTTCAGACCACCTGCTGATTTGCTGAGTACCACCACATCGAGTTTGTAACAAACTAAATGGGTTGTATAAGTTATTTTGATTTATTTTACTGAACTGTGTGCTTAATTGTTAATTACAATTTATTTCTGAATTTTTGATAAATTGCTTTCACCCTTCATTTTCGAGAAATTAATCTTGATATGTTTGGTAGTTAGAATTACCCTTTTTCAATATTCAAAGCATGTGCTAAAAATATTAAGCTCAAACTTTGATTAAGTGTGCCCTAAAAAGACACTTAATACTTGGTAAGAGCGTGTTTGCTTGAAATAATTTGTTAATGTTTGATAGAAACATGATATAATTTGAATTGGATTTTAACGATCACATATTCGGTGTAAGCAAGGGATTCTCATCCCTAAAGCTTCTCGTTTTTAAATTCAGTAATTTAGATTTAAAATATTTTTGCTAACTCATTGGTGAGTCCAAGCCCACAAAATCAATCTCATCTATCTTTTATTTTATTTTATTTTTCTTATTTATAATTTATTTTTAGTTTAGTTTTAAAAACACAGTAACCCCATTTTCTCTAAATTAGTTTAATTAAATTCTAAAATTCAATTTAATCCACCTTCCTCGTGGGATCGACCCGTACTTGCCGTTGTCTACCAGTTAGACACCGTGCACTTGCGATTATTACAAGTGGGCTGAATTAACCTATTTATTTAGGTTAGTTAAATCCGCATCAAGTTTTTGGCGCCGTTGCCGGGGAATGTAGCGGTGTAATTGAATTTAGGATTTATTTTCACTAATTGATAAAAAAAAAAAAAAATTATTTTATTAAGTTCTTTTTACACTCATTTTGTGTTTGATTTTGCAGAATACACGCTTTTCGAGGATAATGGACGATCCTGCAAAACATCAAGCAAATTTTTATTTTTTTAATTTTTTTATTTTGTGAGGAGAATTTTAATTTTATTTTCACCTCGTTTTACGAGTGTGTGGTGTAATAATTTTTAAACTTTACTGTTTTTCATTTTGTTTAATCACAAAAAAAAAACTCAAAATTTTTTAAGTCAAAAGAAATTATAGGGAAACAATTTTAATTGTACCCAATAATCTCTTGTGATTTAGAAATCCGACTTCTACGACCAAGACTAGTAAATTTATTTGCATGTGCTTGTGTGTTGAGTGAAACGGATAAAAAGAAGTCGGAATTATTTTTGAATTGTGCTAACTTTTTGTGCATATTGGAATACGCACACTGTAAGTATTTCTATCACACACAATGTATTAGCGACCCGGGTGCTTTGTGTAATTGTTTGAAATTGTGTGATTGGTTGTTTATTTTCTGTAATTGTGGATGCTAAACTTTAGTAATTCATAATAAGCAGACCCAGCTTCTAAATCTAAACTGGTGGGACTTGATATCCCCACCTCATCACTCCAGCTGTGTGCAAGCAATAAACAAACATAATTAAAATCAATTAGCAAGTTAGATAGAGCCATCTTTTAGGTACGGTGTTCATAGGACAACCAAGACCAAGGTGAATCCAATAATTTTTGTGTTGACCCAAGCTAAAAGTAAGATGGGTTTAATCATTCAATGAACTCCGAGAGGCCACTGCTACAAGGGTAATTTACCCGGTACGCCGAGTCATAAGTAAGCTACGATCCACAAGAAGAATTGGTGTAACCAACAGTTTTTTGTTAGGAGTTTTTTGTTAGGAACACAAACCTCAAGTGTTCATTTAACATCACATCGTTCTCACATCTATTGGCTTACAGAACGGTAGCACAAGGAAGTACTTAATTGGACCATTGTGACCTCCTTCTCTTGTGCGATAATCCGGTTTCTTTGAAACAAAACTCTAGCCTATTGATTTTGAACTTTGCAGTGTAAAGTGTACACTCTTAGGATCAACTTGTAGCACCCATTGCTATGTCATAAAGATTACATAAAAAATAATTGTCCCCAAAGATAAAAAGATAATTGATCTAAAAAAAACGTTGATTGCTTAGGGAGGCATGTTTCTTGTGCATTTATTGGTTGCTGATTGCGTGTGAGCCTGTGTATATTTTTAGAGTTAGTGCTTTCAAAAAAAAAAATGAACACAAGGGATTATCCAGCCTATTTTTTCGAGCAAGTCAATTCATTTTATGACATGCGACAACCTGATTATGATCCATATTTAGATTATTCCAACTCAGGTTTAGCCTATCATCCTGACTTCTCATGGGCTCATGGTCAGTACCATGAAGGCCCTCTAGACGCTCACCAGACTCCTCAAGCTTTCATTCCTGATAATAAGTTAGAGGATATCATGAAAATTTTTATAGAGCGAACAGGAGAAATACTTGTGCAAAATTCTCATGATATCACAGAATTGACAACTATTTATCAACAAAACTATCAAGCTATCCGAAAACTTGAGATGACTGTGAGTCAGATAGCTGAGTCACTTTCGGAGATAGAATCAGAAAAATTCCCTAGCCAACCTATTTTCAACTCAAATGGTCAATTTGAACTTAGTGGCACATCTGAGTCGGATAGTGAAGATGTCCAATCTACTACTACCCTTAGGAGTGGAAAACTGGTTGACAATCAGGTAGGAATGTCTGACATGAGTGTTATTATATCCTCACCCAATTTTACACAGGTTGCATCCTCCTCTCATACGAATGCTGATAAAGCCTCATTTATTGATGAACCTGTAGATTCTGAGACACTACAGACATCTCCTTCCCATGTTGACTCATGCCTCCCTAGTGACTCATGCATCGAATAAAACTGTGAACATTCTTTAGAGTCTCCCCTTGACTGTTTAGAGGCTTGTTTGACTCAATTTAGTTTAGACTTTGATGTTGATGATTCCATTAGGGAAGTCAATGATTTGCTTGACTCAGTCCCCATTGTGGATTCTAGTTATAAATGGAAGTCTAAAGTGAAGCCTCTTCCACTCAGTGAGTCAAAACTCGTCCCATCAGTTGAGCCACCTGAGCTTGACCTTAAACAATTACCTGACACCCTCAGGTACGCATTCTCAGGTGATGAGTTGTCTAGACCAATATCTCTATATGATTCATGTGATGAGCCTGTACCACCTGATATATCCATCGTCTCATCTACTTGCATCACATTCCCATTTACTAAGGCTACTTTCACCGATCCCTTGTGCTGTATTGAGGATTTCAGTTTTCACCATCATGTTGTGAAAATTATTCAATCTTCTGATTTGGAACCAGACATAGGATGTTTTCTTTTTGGAGCATGCAAGGATCATCTGTTGTGTATGACTACTGGTCACTTTTGGAATGTCCTAGTGTATTTGGTGCCCCATGTGATTGCTATATTTTGGTGGACTGATCCTCAACTGTTCAGGTTGTTGATATACGACCATGGACTAAGTGTTTGTCATGTTCTTCCTCTCCACTATTCGATACACCATTTTTTAGGAAGAATATTTGTCGGGCTGATGACGGTAAACCAAGCGCTCCTAGGAGGCAGCCTATCCTTAGTTGTGTGTCTTTGCTGTTAGTCTGGATTGATTTTCGAGTACCCTATTTAGTTGTGTTTCACTCATACTCGTTAGCTCCATAACAGTTTTGACTTACAACTTGTTTTTTTTTTTTTTTAGTTTTCCTTGTTAGTGTTGAGTATGCATTTTATCGATTTCTAATGAAAACTCCATGATTCTTATGTTTGTGAGCCTCATTGATGGATGACTTCTTGGAAATTGGTAAAATCTTCACCGCGGTAATACTGTTCTAACCTCTTCTCACGTACTTACTTCATTCATTTTTCAGAATTATTTTGTTAAACATTGAGGACAATGTTTGGATTAGGTTTGGGGGTAGGTTCATGAGTTGGTGAATTTTTCATTTTTTCGTAGTGTTTTATTTTCCTATTCTTTAAAAAAAAATTGCTTTTCTGTCAAGAAAACTTGGTCTTTTACGAGTATGAAAATGGATTTTAAATGTTTTATGCTCAAGAAAATGCAAGCTAACTTGACATATTGGTATATTGATAAAGACTGAAAGTATAGTATGATCCTTAAGTTAGATCTAGTTCATGAGATTTTTCAACTCAATTATCTTGCACCATGAGCCATGTTAGCATAACTTGAAGTTGATGAGTGAAATATATGCTAGAAAACCTTAGAATAATAGTGGAGACTTAACCCTGAAAGTTTTGAACCTTTCTATTTTTCTGAGGGTTATACATAAGCTCTGATTTTTCTTGAGTCCGTATTATCTCGTTGATGATCTCATTATTCTCATTTTTCTGATCAATTGCTTTGGGAATGGCATCAAAATTGAATTATTACACTAGAACTTCTTGGCTTATTCAATTGAGATGTCATAATACTGACCTGAACTTAGGAAATGATCTAGGCATTTTTTTCTTTAGACAATTGACTAGCCTTTTAACTTACCTATAACATTAACCTTTTTGTAGCCTTTTGAACCTTAGAATAACTTTTATTTGTTAACCCATTACCTTTACCCAACTTTTCTGGAAATGTGTATGGATGGATATACTTGGTGTCAAAAGGGCATTAAAGAGAAAAATATGAGATATTTCATAAATCCTCTATGAGAAAAAAAAAAGTTGAAAAAAAAGAAAAAGAAAAATAGAAAGAAAAAAAATGATGATTCTTCAATGAAGATAAAGATGTGAGAATGAAGAAAAAATTGATGGTGCGCAACATTGGTTTATTCTTGACAGCCCTAATTGTTCGTTTAATGGGTGTATACATTCCTAGAAATTTTTGTTAGAATCCTTTGACATTCCTTATTAACTATTACCCAAGCCCCATTACAACCCAACAAAGTCCTAGTTGATCTTAGGTAAAGGTTAGTTCTGTAGATGTGGAGATTTAATAACCAAGACCTATGGTGTTTGATTCAACATTCCCAAAATTAATTGATATTCCTGTCCATGAGATCATGTTCATTCCATTCTTGAAAAGTCCGTTCTTCATATTACTATATGTGAGATGATTGTTTTCCATTATTTATTCTTTTCCTCACATATAAACTGAGTGAAATACCAAAGCTCTGAGTGCTTTATTGTGAGTGACATGAGAGGTTTAAAGTCAAAACAAACTTTCTACAGGAGATTTAGTCATTGTTTTACTCTGAAATGAAAAGTTATGTTGATAGTGCTATCCACACACACACATTGAGTTGAGGATGATTGTGAATTTTTTCTAATCTTTGGAGAATATTAAATTATTTTGAGATTTATTGATACACTAAAATGACACTGTTGGTTTCTTGCATTTCTTGAAGTTTTAAAATGAACACTGTTTGACCAAGTTTTGATTGAGTCAGTAATGTTTGCGGGTAACATTTCTGGAAACCCTTACGAGACTATAACTCGTCCACTAGAGGTAATCTAGGGGTTTAAAGCCTTGTTGCACGTTTAAGGTAAGTGCAACCGATGATATCTGCGAAAGTGAGTTAGGATTTTCTTTTTATTGTTTTGCTCGAGGACTAGCAAAATATAGGTTTGGGGGTATTTGATATTCACATAATTATTACATAATATATCCCTTAATTTATACATGTTAGTGTTTCCATTATTATATTTTATAGTAATTATTTCGTTTTCATGTATTTGTAGGAATTTGAGCGTAAACGATGAAATCATATTAAGGCGACAAGTTAAGGAACGACAATTAGTCGATTCTAACGGTGGTATAAAGCAGATGGTCACAAACCTAAACCCAAAACCTAATTCATAACCTAAACCCAAAACCTAATCCATAACCTAAACCCAAACCCAATGCCAAGCCCAATCCTACCTTCATTGATGAATCATCCCCTCATCTCATCCCTATTCATCTTGATCATTTTCTATAAATACAAGAGAATAGGGTGAGAAAAAGGGGAGGAAGAGAATGGAAGAAAAATAATTAGAAAAATATCAAAACCTCTTCCTCTCTCAAGGTGATTCACAATCACCCTCACCACTCATCCATCTCTCACTCACTCAGCAATCACCTCCATCCTTCACCTCGCCACCACCATCACCCGAGCACCACCACCACCTCCAGACAGCACAACCGCCACCATCACCACCGTGAAACAGGGGCGTGACAACCCTGTTTCACATCAAATTTCCACCTCGCGACCCAGACAGACCGTCCACACCACCGAGTTCCGCCATCACCGCCCTCTCTTCTTCTCTGCCTCCCTCTCTTTGCCACTGTCCAGCCACCACAACCACCGCAAAACAAAGCCTCACTGCGGCTCTCTTCCGCCTCGCCACAGCGTCCCTGTTCCTCCTCTTCTCTCGACCTCTCTTCGGCTCGAGCTCCTTCCTGCCTCCCTCTCTCGCGACCACCGTTAAAATGGGACCGAGCACCACCGCCACCACCTCGCGAGACAGAGCTCGCAAGTAGAAACAGGGAGTCCCTGTTCCTCGTCCTCCTTCATTTTTGTTGTGGTTTTCTCACTGTTTCCTCACCTTCTCTATTCTTTTGCAGGTTCTTGAACTATTTGGAGGTCGAGGAGACTCGCGACGAGCACGGAGGAAGGCGGAGCAGCGCCGCTGCTCGCTGGAGAAGACGAGCGGTACTGTAGCAGAGGCGGGAGACTGAGTCAAATTCAGTTTTTTGCTATTCACACCCCCCGTTCTGCTCTGTACCACCACAGAGCGTTTTGGGAACATTTTCTCAGGATTCGTGTTCAGACCACCTGCTGATTTGCTGAGTACCACCACATCGAGTTTGTGACAAACTAAATGGGTTGTATAAGTTATTTTGATTTATTTTACTGAACTGTGTGCTTAATTGTTAATTACAATTTATTTCTGAATTTTTGATAAATTGCTTTCACCCTTCATTTTCGAGAAATTAATCTTGATATGTTTGGTAGTTAGAATTACCCTTTTTCAATATTCAAAGCATGTGCTAAAAATATTAAGCTCAAACTTTGATTAAGTGTGCCCTAAAAAGACACTTAATACTTGGTAAGAGCGTGTTTGCTTGAAATAATTTGTTAATGTTTGATAGAAACATGATATAATTTGAATTGGATTTTAACGATCACATATTCGGTGTAAGCAAGGGATTCTCATCCCTAAAGCTTCTCGTTTTTAAATTCAGTAATTTAGATTTAAAATATTTTTGCTAACTCATTGGTGAGTCCAAGCCCACAAAATCCATCTCATCTATCTTTTATTTTATTTTATTTTATTTTATTTGTAATTTATTTTTAGTTTAGTTTTAAAAACACAGTAACCCCATTTTCTCTAAATTAGTTTAATTAAATTCTAAAATTCAATTTAATCCACCTTCCTCGTGGGATCGACCCGTACTTGCTGTTGTCTACCAGTTAGACACCGTCCACTTGCGATTATTACAAGTGGGCTGAATTAACCTATTTATTTAGGTTAGTTAAATCCGCATCAACGCGACGAATTTGTTTCCCTCTTTAAGCCATCTTTGAAATTAAGGTTCTTTTCTTCTCTTCATTTTTCTTCTTCTCTTGTTCGTTCTCGATGTCTGCCGGCGATTTACTAAACAGTGAGCAACTTGCAATCTGCGAAACCCACTTCTCTCCCAATAAGGTTTATCAGGCAACGCTGGATAGTTCTGACTACTATTTACCTTTTGACCATGAGATCAATTTGCCCCGACAGAGTGATAGTCCTTGTCGTCCGAGGAAGGGGTATATTGCGTTCTACCCGTGCATGTTTCAATACGACCTTTGATTTCCAGTGCCAGAGTTATTATGGGCGTATGAAGATTTTTTGGGTATCCCTCCTGCTCAGATGGGTCCTATTGGTTGGAAGGTTATGGTTTCCACGTATGCGAGAGCCATCTTTTCTGGTATTCCTTTGACTGTTAGGACTTTGCACTAGGTGGTTGGTTTGTTGCTGACCAAGAGTATATGTTTTTTTCGTTTTCCTGCGTGTTTTTGTAATCTGAATTATGATATCAGGGATTGGTCGCGAGACTGGTTCTACGCCTCCGTCCGTTCTAGCTACTTTGACTTGTGAGGCCAACAAATAGTAAGGGCCTTCAGGGCTCCTAACAAGCGAAGGGATCTACAATTGACTGCGGAAGAACAAATGATCGACAAGCATTGTTTGAAACTTCCCAAAGTTCCGCTGGAGACCTTTCTTTCCGATGTCATGGTAGAACGCAACGGCTTGTACATCATGAAAACTGGCTCATCGAGAGGCAAACTGAGGATATTGTTGCTCGTGCTGTTTCTGTTGGCGATGGTATTGATGGGAAAGTGAGCTCGAATGTTACATATCTCGATGCTCTTGTTAGCGTTGGCCCAACTTCTAGCAAGAGAAAAATCGCGAGGCCCGTTAGTCCTTCGAAGCGATTGTTTATAAGTTCTGACTGTGTTTCAATGAGGAAGCGGCTCCTCGACTCTATTCGTCGCGCTACTCCTTATTCGAATTTTGTTGATAGGGAGCCTGCAAGAGAGGATCATTTTTCTCTTGGGGAGGCTGAAGAGATAAGGTTGGTGTTGGAGATGAGTGAAAAAAAAACTATTCGCCCATTGGATATAATGAAAAGATGTTCTTTTCTGCATATGGTAGTCTTGGCGCTACCGAATGTTCTAATGAAGATCCAAGAGCCATTGATGACAAGATGTTCCAACTGGCCGTTGTCCAATCTAAGGAGACTGATGATCGCAGTCGAGCTCCTGAGGTGCAGTCTCCCCATTCTCCTCCTGCTTCTGTTGACAATGTGGCCGAGGTCTTACCTTCTCCTGTCTGCTTATGTTCTTCTGCCACCGTTTGCACTACTACTTGTTTTTCTTCTGCTGTGACTATTACACAGCGAAAGCAAAAAGATGGTTTCTCTACCATTTCGTCTTTTCTTCAGGCTATTGGCGGTGGCTCCTCTGTGCTTTCGGATCCCCGCATCCTTCATTCGTGGATTAGTTGGAAGTAACTTATCCCTTAATAGATAGCGTTAAGTCGGATGGGAAGTGTTGCTGGTTTACCCATATCGACGTGCAGGATGGTACACATAGGTTGATCAATGAATGACACTGGTGGTCGGTAGAGAGGCATTCGCTGCCTGTGTTGGATTCGGGCCTTCGTCTTGATGATGGTCTTAGACAGATGATGGATAGGATGAATCATCTCACTTGCGCGGGGTGATGGGCTCGAATTACCAAGCTAGTTGTGATAAGGTGGTTTCTCTGAAGAGGAAGTTCGCGATGTTGCTGTTGGTGTTTTACGTGTTAAGAGCGCGATGCGCAGAACAGAAAAAAATGGTCAGGATTGCTCGAGCCTTATTGATCGAAGCGGAGAGCGCTCGAGATCAGTCTACAACTAAGCTCGAATATTTGAGAACTGATTTGGGTGGTGTTTGTGCGCGCTTACACGATGTGGAGAAGGAGTTATCTGCCAAGAAGGCAATTTATGATGAGGTTGCACGTGTCATGGTTGAGCAGTCTACTACTCAAGTCATTGCTGAGAAAATGGAGTAATTAAAGGTTGCGCTTGATGAGGTCAAGGCAGATAACTCCACAATGCTTACCACTGCTGAGGGACGACTTATTGCTGTTAGGAACGAACTTGCTACTGTCAAAGACAGGCTCCGCATTATGGAGGTGGCAGATTGGCAGCGACTCGTTGATGGACAGACTGAGCTTCTTGACTATATTGAGGGGCTTGTGTTGATTTATCCCAGTATCGTCACTTGGTCAATCAGACCTTTGAAGATAAAGATGGTGACGAAGACATTTCGGGAGTGGTTGAAGAACCATCGCTTCCATCTCATTTGGAAAAGAGGGCTCCTGCCAGTGATCCGGCTGCCTCTCATCCGTCAAGTGATGTCACAAATGATGTTATGATTGCCTCCGCTTTATCTCCTACTCCTTTACCTTCTTCTTCGAATGTAATAGAGTAATTTTATTAAGGAAAAAAAGTTTTCTTCTTGGTAGTCGTAATTTGTCTTGTTGACTCGTTGCATGTTGCTTATACCTTTTTAGGTAAGTCGTAGTTGTCGAAATAAGTTTTACTGGCAACGTAGCTTTTACAGCTACATGTCTGAATTTCTTGATCTAAATTATTTTATGGCTACTTTAATGTTTTGATGCGTTAGTTGCCTTGAAGTGGTTTGACTTTATCTTTTCTTCCCGATGTGTTGGAGCTTACTCGAGCAAGTTGATCTTTTCGTCTTGACTTTGTATTGGTTGTCTCGATGTTTTTATGAGAAAGTTGGTTTGTTCATCCAACTTCACTGGTTCACCGTTCTAGTCGACCATAGGTTCTCTGAGTTAAGTTGACTCGTTCGTTCAACTTTCACTTCGTTGGTTTGATGCACTAGTCAACCTAAAGTTGTTTTTTAGTTAAATTGACTTGTTCGTCCAAGTTTTACTTCGTTGGTTTGACATACTAGTAGACCCGAAGCTCTTTGAGTTGACTTGACTTAACTTGACTCATTTGTCCAACTCTTACTTCGTTGGTTCGACGTACTAGTCGACTCGATGTTGCTTTTTAATTAAATTGACTTGTTCGTCCAATTTTCACTTCATTGGTTCGACGTACTAGTCAACCCGAAGCTCTTTGAGTTAAGTTGACTCGTTCGTCCAACTTTTACTTCGTTGGTTCGACGTATTAGTCGACCCGAAGTTGTTTTTTAATTAAATTGACTTGTTTGTCCAATTTTCACTTTGTTGGTTTGACGTACTAGTCGAATCAAAGATCTTTGAGCTAAGTTGACTCGTTCGTCCAACTTTTACTTTGTTGGTTCGATGCACTAGTCGACCCGAAGTTGCTTTTTAATTAAATTAACTTGTTCGTCCAATTTTCACTTCGTTGGTTTGACGTACTAGTTGACCCGAAGCTCTTTGAGTTAAGTTGATTCGTTAGTCCAACTTTTACTTCATTGGTTCGACGTACTAGTCGACCCAAAGTTGTTTTTTAATTAAATTAACTTATTTGTCCAATTTTTACTTCGTTGGTTCGACGTACTTGTCGACCCGAGGCTCTTTGAGTTAAGTTGACTCGTTCGTCCAATTTCACTTCGTTGGTTCAACGTATTAGTCGACCTGAAGCCTTTTGAGTTAAGTTGACTTTTTGTCCAACTTTCACTTCATGGTTGATCAGACCAAAAGTTTATTACATGTATCCAACATGTGTCATGAGTTATTTTGGCTTGATATGACGGTTATTCTGTATTGTCGAGCTCTGTTGTCCATGTATAAGATTGGGATCACGAACTTGTAATTTTATTGATATTCCTTTATCGATATTCCGACAAACCCTAGCGGTTGTTCTTTTCGAAAAGTTGCGCTATATTGTGGAGTGGTTCGCTTCATCCTTTTGACCTTTGTTTGGTTGAAGTTAGTCCTCGTGTTGTTAGAGATTTATGTCTTTGTTGTTTTGCCTCACATCGCCTATGTCTTCAAGTCACTGGATTTGCTTTTGGCTATGTTTCGTCATTCGTTAGATATGTTATTGTAGTTAATGACTCGGTAGCTGAGCAGTGTTGAATTGTTCGATCATACTCACATCAGCGCCAAACTGTCCAATCATGCTCACCTCAGTGACAAATTGTCCAATCATGCTTGCATTAACGCTAAATTGTGTAATCATATTTGCATCAACACCAAATTGTCCAATCATGCTTGCATCAACACCAACTTGTCCAATCATGCTTGCATCAGCACCAACTACCGAGTTTTAATCAAGTTCGTTGTCGTCAATTTCGTCGTTGGTAATTCGGGTTGGGCTTGCATCCGTTAGTAGGGTCCTTGAATAGCGTTAGTTGATTGGTGCAAGATTCCGTGTTTTTTTATTGTGCATCGGTAAAATGGTTTGTCTGGTTTCATTTGGTGTCAGTACTCCTACTTCGATATATATCAGCTCAAGTGGGAGGTGTTTCCGGATGCTTCTTCAATTTGATTGATTGTTTTGTTCCCTTTAGCCATGCAATGTAGGGTGTATATCAGTTCCATGGGATGTTCTTTTGATCTCGTAGTGGAATCTACCTTTCTTTTTCCTTGAGCTGTTTGTCTGGCATTCCGATGAACTCATTGAGTCGTCATCTCTGAACCCAATGCTCAATTTCATCTTTTAGTTTATAGCAATCTTCAGTATCGTGCCCGTGGTCCTGTGGAAGGAACAATACTTGTTTTTGTCTCTTCCTTTTGGATCACTTATCATTCTGAGTGGCCAGTTGACGTCTTCCCATTTCACCATGTATTTCAGTATATTGGCCCGGCTTGTTTTCAGGGTTGTGTACGGTTTGTATGTCTTGTTCGTTACACTTGTTATCGGCTCGTGTCTGGATCTTATTGACTGTAGTTTTTTGGACTCTTGCTAGTTGGATTAGGATATCCCATTATTCTGATGCCTCTTTGACCGAATGTTATCTTCCCGAAGTCTGTCATCTATTTTTCTTTCCTCCCTTCTTTCCCATTTCTTTGAGTGATTTTCTCTTTTTTGGTCATTTTTCTTCCTAGCAGTTTTCATTTCCTCAAGAAAAATGTGTGTTTTGGGCGGTTTTCAACAGGATTGCCATGCTTTTTGGGGGTTTCAGGTTGAGAGCATCAAAGAATGATCCTTTTTTTTTATCCTGACAGTGAAAGTAGCAGTGGCCATGTCGTCGCTGCATCCATCGATCATTGTCAACTCGTTAGTGAAACGAGTGACATATTCTCTTATTGTTTCTTCAAGCTTATGTTTGATGTGAATGAGGTAGTGCAGTCCTTTCCTCATTCGCTGACTCCTGATGAATTTCTTGATAAATGCAGTAGCTAGTGCCTGAAAGGAGTTTACTAACCTCGGTGGTAAGCTGTTGAACCAGTTCATCGTTAGAGGGTAAGACTAGTCGGAAATGTTCTGCATAAGATGGACTCTGTAGTCTCCTTTAATGACATCATGTGGTGGAAATGTCGCAAATGATCTGTCGGCTCGGTGGTGCCATCATATGCCTCGAACTTTGGTGGAGTGAACTTATTTGGCATGGGAGTTATCATGAGGGTGTCGGAGAACGACGGCTTGGCTAGTTCGTATAGTACATTAGGATTTATGACTTTGATCCTAAACGGGATTTCAGTAGGCGTTTCGTCACTTTGTGGAGTCTTACCTTGAGGAAGTTCATCGCCTTCGAGTTTCCCTATTAAGGTTCTGTAGGAACCTCGTTGGTTTCTCGAGTTTAGTTGGTAGATATTTATTGGGGCGCTGCTTGGATGGAGTCGGTCGATTGAATGCACTCTTTAGTGAGTTTTTCCAGCATTTTTGTCATGTGGTTCATCTGGATCATAAGCAGATCTACACGAGGGTCAGCAACGGTGTTGTCATATGTCTGGGTTGTCTGAGATATTGCATGTTGTGGATCTTGATTGTCGGGTGCAATTGGTCCGGTGGTCATTGCTACGTCTTGATCGCGAGTTGTTGGCAATATAGTGTTGCCAGTAGGAGGGTTACTATGATTGTTGCTGGGTTGAGGGTCTGTCAAGTGTTCCACCTATTCTAACAGCCTATTGATTGTCGATCAGTTTTTGGTGAGCTTTGTCACTGTGTATTTTCTTTTTACGGTGCCAAACTAATGCGTCCAAATCTCGTCTTCTTGCAAGCTTGACCTGCAAAACAAATGTTAGACTGCCAAATACCACATTTTTGGTGGTCGAAGACACTTTGATGCTTAAGTCAGTAACCCTGTTTGAAAAAGGAAGTAAATCTAGACAAAATCAATTAAAAATTGTCCACCTTTGTCGAATGTTCCATTTACCTTATATAATGGTCGTAATTAATTCTCTGCGTGAATTAAGCTTGTGAGGCGTAACGGAAGGAAAAATTCTTTGTAATAGTCTTTTCTTTTATGAAGATGTGGCCGTGGAGGCGTAACTCTCTCCACGACTCTTTTCTTACGTAACGTTTCTCTTCTTTATGAGAAAACTCGTGCGGGCTCGGATTTGGGCCATAATCATGACTTCTTTTGATGGGCCATGATTGGTTTCGCCTTCTTTGGTTTTATGAGCTGGCTCGGTAGGTAGGATACTCGATCCTCGTGATGGATGTTTCCTGTCATGTATATGGCTGTGATGACAGTCTATTTTGATGTATCATCAATAATAATAATAATAATAATAATAATAATAATAATAATAATAATAATAATAATAATAATAATAATAATAATAATAATATGGAATTATTGGGAACAAGCCAAACAAATTGGCCCACATAGATTGGGCATTGTTTTAAAACGACGATAACCTTGATTAATTGACAAACAAAAATTCACTAATAAATTGTACTCGTTATTTCCTAATATATTCCTCACATATTCTTTTATTTGTTTTTCCCTCTTAATCTAATTTTTATCTTAATTATGTGAAAATTGAACACTCTTTGAAATAATGCTTTCTCCATACCATGGACACCCGATTGAGTCTTGGGCCGATTTATTTACACTAATGTACATGTTATTTAATGGAAAGTAGCTATTTTGTGTTGTAGGAAAAGAGAAAATTTTCTCATGTCATGTTGCCATAAGAATGAATCATGCAATATGTATAACACTAGAGTATGCCCCGTGCGACCGATTTATTTACACTAATGTACATGCTATTTAATGGAAAGTAGCTATTTTGTGTTGTAGAAAAAGAGAAAATTTTCTCATGTCATGTTGCCATAAGAATGAATAATGCAATATGTATAACGCTAGAGTATGCCCTGTGCCGTTGGCACTCCACATAATATTATTTTTGTTAAATATTTTGTATTGAACACCTCCGTCATTATCCCCATTTTCGCTTTCAATCAATATTGAAGTGTAAGCCTATTCTGAGATCAAAATATATATTATAAATTTTAGGGTTAGACTCAGTCAAATTTGAATCAGTTGGGGGAAAATTTTAAATGTCGAGAATGAGTTCTTCCCTATTATTTGAATTCGCCAAAACGCCGAGATAACCCCTCATTTTTTCGAGTATGATCGGCCCGTTTCATTGCTTTGAAAATATTAAAGACGTAAAATACATTATACGTCTTTTTAATTATAAAATATATATTTTTAAAATTTAACGCGTATTGATTATTGATTTTGCTGGAAAGATCTTCAAAAATGCATTTCAACGATTCTAAGTTTTCCAAAATCCGACATCGACGTAGATAGTTATGACAATTTTCATTTTGCTAAAAAGAAAACACAATATTTTTTTCTCTTCGCTACATGTAAATTCCACCAATTTTTTTCAAAAGTATTTCATTATTTTTGCCCTTCTACATGTTTTATATTTACAAATATGCCAACATTAGAAATGAATCTCAACCCTCAAATTCAATACACTTTCCAACTTTCAATCCTAACCATCTTTTATCTCTAATCTTTTCGATTTGACTTTGTCCCAGTCAACAACGAATAAAACACCATTATGAATTGTAATATAGATTATAAACTTAAAATTAAAATGAATTCAATATCTAGGGAACCAAGTTTTTGCAATCAAAACATGACACGAAGGACAATTTTTCTAGAGAGCGAGGCCAGGCCCAATACCATCCATCATCCTCGAGATGTGAATCTCTAGGATGATATTGGGCCTGGTTCTCTAGAAACATTACATGGAGGATCAAAACATTACAGCTCAACAGTTAGAGCTTGGTGGATGGCACCACTAGGTCATGGGTTCAAACCTAGCTTGCGGCATCTTTAGTGGGTTCTGGGATCCTATAAAAACCTTGCTTGCCTTTCAAAAAAAAAAAAAAAACCTCAAAATAAACATCTTGACGATCCTATCATCCTCTCTAGATCACACCACATTATATTGATTGCTAAGGACTTGGTTTTCTAGCATTTTTTATATCTAAGATTTGTATTTCAACTTACTTTGATTGATTACTACATAAACGAGGTAGGACGTATATTATCTTGACATTATTTATTATTGAGGTTGTCATCTTTCAACACCGCCATTAATGAGACATCGAACTGTCATCAGATCGCAGCTAGACACGTGGCATGAACCAACCCTAACAGATGATAGCCTAAACCAGGCTCAAGTCATGCTCAATTCAGCCTATAAATAAGGAGATCCAAGCCCAAATTGAACAAGCCCAATGTGATAGAAATCTATAAGCTTGACCCAGGACGGAAGGCGAAAACACATACCCTTGGGCTGGAATAAGCGCAAGGCCCACTTAGACCACTTCTAGTCCAACTAGGAAAAATACATTGAGTTTTAAAGGGAAACAAATACCAAAGAAGATCAAGTTATAGAAGGGTATGAACCCTACAAGGACATAACTTGATATAAGGAGAATCTAAATAAGATTTTATCTCTTTATTGCGCAAACAAAGGTAGAGTCAAGGAAGGGGATGAATTCTCTTATTGTTTAAGGTGAACAAGAGGAAGAACGAAAGGATACAATCTAGGGATGGCAGTGGGGCGGATTTTTACGAATATCCGCCCTGCCCGCTTCATTTAGGGCGGTTTTGGTTATGACTACATGGAGGTTGGGGCGGATACGGATTTTGCCATATCCGCCCCACGGATATCCATTTAACCAAAGAAATTACATAAATACCCCTTAACTATATAAAGAAAACCTATACCCTAACCCTAGATTTCTCATCCCACTCTCAACACAGGCACAAAAATTCCATCAGCCAGCGCTTCCATCAGCCAGCACTTCCACCAGCCAACGCTTCCACTCCACCCGACTGCCTCTTCACTCGGGACAGCCAGCACTTCCACCAACCAGCGACAACCAACGACAACACTTCCACTCCACCCGGCCGCCTCCCCACCCAGGACAATCAACGCTTCCACAAGCCAGCGCCACCCCACCCGGTCGCCTCCCTTTCCCAACCGCCTCCCTCTTCCCTCCCCTCCCCTCCTCGCCCCCCACTCCCCTCTCCCAAAAACCCCTCGCTCACATTTCTCCGCTCCACCGTCTCTGAACCAAAACCCTAAAACACACATACCGCCGATCTCGATCAATGGGTAAAGTGAAGGGAAAGTACAGGTTGGACAAGTTCTACAACCTCGCCATGGAACAAGGTTACAACTCTCATCCTTTTTCAAGCTCTTCCAACTCGGGGCCAAGTACAACTTCTTCTCCACCGTCCACTCCGTCCTTGACCTCCGCGCCGAACCCCTCCACGTGTTTGATGCTATTATCTTTAATAACGAGCTTGACTTGTTTGAAATCAACTCCTCTCACTCGTCACCAAGTTTGTGATTCTTGAATCTGCCACTACTTTTGCTGGCATTCCTAAAAAGAATCAAGGTGAATGAGTTGGAAGGTGTCTTGTGTGTATTGGATTTTTTTTGGGTTTAGTTAAGAGTTCAGTGAATGAAGGATATGTGTGTATTGGATTTTTTTTTTTTTAAGGATTTTTTTTTAGATGATTGATGTTGCAGGAAGGAAGAAAGACAGATTAGATTTTTTTCTTACGGATATTCGGACTGGGTGGATATCCGTCAATTCATCCGGATCGGGGTTGATATTTTTAAAATTGTACAAACAGATATTTCGGGGCGGATTTGGGGATCCGCAATCTCCAGCGGGGTGGAGATGAATTTGTCTAAATCCGCCCCGTTGCCATCCCTAATGCAACTCTAATTTCACCAAGCCGAATTTCACCTTCTTGTTCAAAACTTGAATTTATTATTTGAGTGTATTGGCCACCCACACGGTGATCCTTAATTCACTGGTGTTTGTTTTGCTAGTCAAACTTTCAATGTTGCTTATTTTTGCATGTCAAAATTAAGGGGGACGAATTTGAGCGCATCAACTGTCGCCCTCACTTCTCGGATATCCTTTAAATCCTAAGTGGCTAAATCATTCTAAGTTTGCAAAATTACCAAAAATGTCAAAAAAAAAACATTAAATGCACAAATCAAACAAAATCTCTTTGCCAAATATTTTAAAAAAATAATAAATAAAATCCAAAGTACTCTTTGGAAGCAAACAATAAATTCAGTCCTTCATTTTTGCCCACCACCACCTTCCATCATTAACTCCTTTCACAAAAGAGAAAAAAACCTTCCACCTCTCCAATGCCAAATGAAAAAATATATTTTCCTAAATGAGCTGGTCTCCACGCAGGACACGTTGGTAATTAAAAATCACCTTGTTAAGTAAAAGACCGATTTACCCTTGTTGATTCTGCTTCGAGTGTCGTACTATCCGTCAGATCTGACGGTTCAGAACTCCAAGAGACACTCTTCTCGAAAACAGAGCACAAAACACAGTACATAGCTTATGTTTTTCTATAGCTTCTCAAACACTCCTCCTTCAACGAGAACGAGAGCGAAGAGTGTGTGTGTGTGCGTGCGTATCTCGAGGAATCAAGAACTCTGTTATTCATCTCAGGCTTTCGCTGTGCAATGTAGTTTGTTTTTTCTTTTAAGACGAAAAACTGATCGGAAAGAATGGCGAAGTGTCACCGGAACAACGTCGGATCTTTAGTCCTAGACCACCGCCACAGAAGCGGAGGAGTAGGAAACTTCAAGCTATGGTCAGCATTCTCCGGCACGGCGTTCCGCCGAAAACTCATCGACACAATGCGGTGCGGAGTTTCCCGCCAGCGCCACGAACTTGACTCCGACACCGAGTTACCTACAGAGTCCGACTCGTTTCATTCCGAGTCGAAGCGCAAAGGCAGATCGGAGAAGTTGTCGGAGATTCTCAAAATGTCAGATGAAGTCGCGGAAATGACGGTGGTGGCGGAGACGGAGGCTGAGAAAGAGAAGACTAAGCGGAAGGTGGAAGCGTTCGAAGAGCTTCAAACGGCGGTGAAGAAATTACAACTTGAACAAGGAGTGAAACAGATGGAAGCTGCATTGGATGTTCGGAGACTTGCTAAAGACGACTCGGAAGCCAGAGAGACTCTTGCTATGCTAGGTTCTATTCCTCCTCTCGTAGGAATGCTTGATTCCGTAGATGTTAATGTTCATATCGCCTCGTTGTATGCTCTTCTCAACTTAGAAATCGGAAATGATGCGTAAGTAAGTAGGATTTATTCAAATAAGTTATCTTCAATGTCTTATTGCATTTTTTTTAGTATAAGTTTTCCGCAAATTTCGCAGAAACAAAGCAGCTATAGTTACAGCAGGAGCAGTACACAAGATGTTGAGTCTAATTGAATCATCGTCGTCGTCGAGTTCATCTGTATGTGAAGCAATTGTGGCGAATTTTCTTGCATTGAGTGCACTTGATTTGAACAAGCCAATAATAGGCACTTCTGGTGCGATTCCGTTCTTGTTGAAAATCTTGCAAGATGAACAAACTAGTTCGCAGGCGAAGCAGGATTCGCTTAGGGCAATTTATAATCTATCAATCTTGCCTTCGAACATTGTACAGATACTAGAGACTGATCTAGTATCGTTTTTGTTGAACAGTATAGGGGACATGGAAGTGAGTGAGAGAGTGCTTTCGATTCTTTGCAATGTAGTTTCGACTCCGGAAGGGAGGAAAGCGATCAGTAGTGTTAGGGATTCGTTTACCATTTTGGTTGATGTGTTGAATTGGAATGATTCACCCAAGTGTCAAGAGAAGGCTACTTACATTCTAATGGTGATGGCTCACAAAGCGTATGGAGATCGGCAGGCGATGATCGAAGCGGGAATCACATCTGCGCTTCTTGAATTGACACTTTTGGGTACTACATTGGCACAGAAGAGAGCTTCGAGGATACTGGAGTTCTTGAGAGTTGATAAAGGAAAGCAAGTGAGTGAGAACTATAAAGGAGGTTTAGGTGGAGCAGTTTCGGCTCCAATTTACGGGTCTACTTCGTCTTCCAATGGGTTGTTGAATGGTGAATATAAGCTGGAGGGAGAAGAGGATGATTTGATGATGAGTGAAGAGAAGAAGGCAGTGAAGCAATTGGTTCAACAGAGTTTGCAGAATAACATGAGAATGATTGTAAAGAGAGCAAATTTGCCCCAGGATTTCGTTCCTTCGGAACATTTCAAGGCGCTCACTACTACGTCAACTTCCAAGAGTTTACCCTTTTGAGGAATCGAAGAAGCAGAAGTAATAGCGATATAAGGTAAATCTTTCTTCTTCATCTTCTTCCTGAATGATATTTATTTTACTGGAAATTACAGAGTTATATGATGCACGTTATTACAGTATTTTAGTCACTTTTAAGTGTTTTTGAAGTATAAGAAATGGGGACATTTTAGTCATTGTTACATTGTATGTTCATGTTACCAATTACCATTGCTTCATTTGGATCATCTCCAATGGAAGATCACAAAACCCAGTTTTGGGTTAACTTGGTTTGTTTAGTAAAGCAAACACTCTAAACCGCAAACCATATAATTTTCCGGATTTTAAAGAGACTTGATCCAGCAGAAAACCTTGAAAATGTGGTGCGGTTGCTCAACAATTGTTTGATTGATTCAACATGCTCGATGGATCAAACATGCAAAGCGCTACAATATCTCGTGCACTGGAAACCATGGACCTGAATCCAATTAGTATGGAAAATTTTCTTTTCCAAGTGAAATTCCCAAGTCACTTTTTCTTCGCGGAGGTAATGTAAAGAATAGATGTGGATCAAAGATCTTGCAAAAGCTTGATTTGTGGGGTATAATGGGTAAATTTAGACAGCTAGAGAGGTGACTTTCACTATAGAATTTCCAAAATACCTGAACTGATACTTCATTTTCGACACATTTTTCTAACTTATATGCACAAAAAAATCAAAGTTAATGGTCTGTATGTTGGAAGCGGTGTCATTTTCTTCTACATAGAAATGGGGACTACTCCTTGCTTTTCTAACACTCAGGTTTCTTTTACTTTGTTGGTTCCCGTTTCTGTGTTTAAGCTGTTGGAACATTTGTATGGGTTTTTAAAAAAAAAAAAAAAACTAAAACCAAAGATGTGTTTTCCTGGATTTGAACCATAGACCTCTCTCTCATATTTTGATCCTTGAATAGTCCCATATCAACTATATACCTCTTTGATAAAGAGTATATAAGAAGATATGTAGGACTTGGGTTTGGACCCCTAAGGGGTACCACTCTTTTATGAGGAGGGGAGAGATAGGCCCTCGCGCCCGCCGCCGCCGCCGTCCGTCCGGTCGGGCGGGCCGGGTACGGGTCATTTAGAAAGCCAATTATTTTTTGCTAAAACTTTATTTCTTAAACGAATTTAAAACACATAGTGGACGGCTGCTCCTTGACGGGCTCCGCGATTCCAGCAGCCTGTTTTCGCTTTTGGCTCCTCGGATACTGCAGCCAACGAATCTCTTGTTTCCTTGTCGGTTTTTATTCTTTAAAACCATCTCGCATCAGAGCTTGATGAGTAGAACAGAAAAACAGAGCTTCGATCTATCTCAAATCAGAAGCAGAAAAACAAAATCAGAGAGTTTGCAAAACCGCTCTGTTCTTGAGTGTTCTTCAAGTTTGTTTTTTGGTTTTTCGAATTCTGTTTTGGTCAGAATTTCTTCCAGTTCTTGCAAACTACAGATTGGTGAAATTCAGAGATTCTTCCAGTTGTTGCAAATACGATCTTGCTGCTGAAATCTCTGGTTTTTTCACAAACAGAGTTTATCTTCAACGAAATTAAAAATCAGTTCTTGCAAGTGTTGAAAGTCTTGAATCAGAGTTCTTCAAAAACAGTCCGTGTTTTGTATGTGTTTCTTGCTGATTTCGATTCCGAGCAATTAAGAAGAGGGTGATTTGCATTCCGTTCAAATACTGTGCAATCTTTGAACGAGACAGAGATACTGGGCTGTTTTATCCTGGGGACGGCGGGGCTTCGAAACTGCTTGCACAAATTGGGGCAGAGCCGCGAAACGTCTTAAAGAGAGCGACCTAGTCCGCGACTCAACCCAAGGAATACTGGTACCATCGTTCCTACTATTTATTTCGAATTAACAGCATATTGTTTCAACAATTTTAAGACGGTTTTCTATGTCTGCTGCCATGAATGCTATTACTGAAATTGCTGCAAAAGACCTTAATCGGCCCTTTCGTTTTGAGGGCCAACACTTTAAAAGATGGAGACAAAAGATGCTGTTTTTCCTAACAACACAAAATATTGCTTATGTCTGTGATACTGAAAAACCGACATTGCCTGCTGAACCTACTGAAACCCAAACCAAAGAATTAGACCGTTGGATTGAAAATGATTTTTTATGTAAAAATTTTATCCTGAATGGTCTGTCTGGTGACCTTTATGATTACTATTGTTCTGAACAAACCGCAAAGGATATTTGGGATGCCCTTAGAAAGAAATATGACACTGAGGAGGCTGGCACAAAGAAATATGCTGTCAGTCGCTATCTGAAATTTCAGATGACTGATGATAAATCAGTGGAAACCCAATCACACGAGCTTCAAAAGATTGCTCATGAAATTATATCTGAGGGAATGACTTTAGATGAGCAGTTTCAAGTAGCTGTTGTGATAGACAAATTGCCCCCTAGCTGGAAAGATTTTAAGAATGTCCTTAGGCATAAAACTAAAGAGTTTTCCCTAGAAAGCCTGATAACCCGACTTCGAATTGAGGAGGAAGCCAGGAAACAAGATCAGAAAGATGAAGTTCTGATTATTTCAAACCATAAGAAGTCTACTCCTGTTTCTCTGAAGCCCAATGGAAAGACAATGAAAAATCAGAATAACAACAAAAATCGAAACTATCAGAAACGGAACCAGCAGAACCGGAACAATCAGAACCGCAACCATCATAATCAGAATCCTCCGCGAAATCAGAATGGACAGAAACATCCCTCCAAGAATGAATCAGCACAGTTCCTTTGCTACACCTGTGGTAGGCCAGGGCATATGGCCAGGAACTGCCGGAATGGATCTCGCCCTGCACCTCAGGCGAACCTAACCGAAGACCAACTGATTGCCATGATCTCTGAGATCAATTTTGTTGGTGGATCCGAGGGATGGTGGATTGACACTGGTGCTTCTCGACATGTCTGCTATGATCGAGAAATGTTTAAGTCCTATTCTGAAGCTGAGGACAAGAAAGTGCTGTTGGGTGATTCCCACTCCACTACAGTTGCTGGAACTGGAACAGTCGAGCTGAAGTTTACCTCTGGCAAGACAGTTACCCTGAAAGACGTCTTGCATACTCCAGAGATGAGAAAGAACCTAGTTTCTGGTTTTCTTCTGAACAAGGCTGGGTTTACTCAGATCATAGGGGCTGATTTGTACTCCATTACTAAGAATAATGTATTTGTGGGGAAAGGGTATGCTACCGATGGAATGTTTAAATTAAATGTTGAAGCGAATAAAATTTCTAGTTCTGCTTATATGTTGTGCACTTTTAATATCTGGCATGCTAGACTTTGTCATGTTAATAAACGAATTATTAAAAACATGAGTAATTTAGGACTAATTCCAAAATTGTCCTTAAATGACTTTGAAAAGTGCAACTATTGTAGTCAAGCAAAGATAACCAAAACTCCACATAAATCTGTAGTTAGAGAATCTGAACCTTTAGATCTGATACACTCAGATATATGTGAACTTGATGGTATCTTGACTAGAAATGGAAAACGTTATTTTATTACGTTTATTGATGACTGTTCTGATTATACTTTTGTATACTTGATGAAAAATAAAAGTGATGCCTTTGATATGTTTAAATTATTTTTGACTGAAGTTGAAAATCAATTTAATAGAAAGATAAAGAGACTTAGAAGTGATAGAGGCACTGAATATGATAGCAGAACTTTCATTGAATTCTATAATTCTCAAGGAATTATTCATGAAACAACTGCACCATATTCTCCTGAGATGAATGGCAAAGCTGAAAGAAAAAATAGAACTCTTACTGAGTTAGTAGTTGCCATAATGCTTAACTCCGGTGCTGCATCGCACTGGTGGGGAGAAATCATCTTGACAGTCTGTTATGTGCTAAATAGAGTTCCCAAATCGAAAAGTAAAACATCTCCCTATGAGATTCTGAAAAATAGACAACCAAACTTGTCTTATTTGAAAACTTGGGGTTGTTTAGCTTATGTTAGAATTCCTGATCCTAAAAGGAATAAGCTAGCTAGTAGAGCATATGAATGTGTATTCCTAGGATATGCCATGAACAGCAAAGCTTATAGATTTTATAATATTAAAGATCAAGTTATTATAGAATCAAATGACGTTGACTTTTATGAAGATAAATTTCCTTTTATTTCGAGGAATAGTGGGGGTACATCCTCAAACAATGTACCCTTGATCAGGATTAATGAAACTGAAAATTTCACAGAATCTGAGCCAAGAAGAAGTAACCGGAAACGAACTTCTAAGACATTTGGCCCCGATTACTATGTCTTTTCAGTCGAAGAGGATCCTCTTAGTTTTCAAGAGGCTCTATCCTCTATTGATGCCAATTTTTGGGAAGAGGCTATTGATGATGAAATGTACTCTCTTGAGTCTAACAGAACCTGGCACTTAGTCGATCTGCCACCAGGTTGTAAGACAATAGGATGTAAATGGATATTTAAGAAGAAATTGAAACCCGATGGTAATGTTGACAAGTTCAAGGCTCGTCTCGTAGTCAAAGGGTATAGACAGAGAGAAAATGTTGATTTCTTTGACACATATTCTCCTGTAACTAGAATTACATCTATTCGAGTGTTAATTTCTCTTGCTGCAATACATAACCTAGTTTTGCACCAAATGGACGTTAAGACTGCGTTTCTTAATGGCGATTTGGAAGAAGAAATTTACATGGACCAACCTGAAGGTTTTGTTATTCCAGGACAAGAACACAAAGTTTGTAAACTAGATAAATCTCTATACGGTTTAAAACAAGCTCCAAAACAATGGCATGAAAAATTTGATAACCTTGTCATCGCACATGATTTTAATGTGAACGAAAGTGACAAATGCATTTACTATAAAGCTGAAAATGGCATTTGCACTATAATATGTCTGTATGTGGATGACTTGCTGATATTTGGTTCTAATATCCATGCCGTGAATAAAGTAAAAGCTTTATTATGTGCAAACTTTGATATGAAAGACCTTGGAGAAGCGAGTGTAATCCTTGGTATAAAGATTACTAGATCTGTAAAGGGAATTTCTTTGGATCAATCACATTATATCGAGAAGATCCTAAAGAAATATAATTACTCTGACTGTAAACCTGCATGTACTCCTTATGACTCTAGTGTAAAGTTGTTCAAGAACACCGGTGACGGTGTTAGACAATCTGAGTATGCGAGCATAATTGGTAGTCTTAGATATGCTACCGATTGCACTAGACCCGACATAGCTTACGCTGTTGGATTACTATGCAGATTTACAAGTAGACCTAGTATAGAGCATTGGCATGCTATAGAACGGGTCATGAGGTACCTGAAGAGGACTAAGAACCTCGGATTACATTATCAGAAGTTTCCCGCTGTCCTTGAAGGATATAGCGATGCTGATTGGAACACCCTTTCAGATGACTCCAAAGCCACCAGTGGCTATATTTTCAATATAGCTGGTGGAGCTGTTTCTTGGAAGTCCAAGAAACAGACCATTTTGGCACAGTCCACAATGGAGTCAGAGATTATAGCATTAGCTACGGCTAGTGAAGAAGCAGGTTGGTTGAGAAACCTGCTAGCAGAGATCCCTTTATGGGAAAGACCGATTCCAGCTGTCTTGATCCATTGTGATAGTACCGCGGCTATTGCAAAAATACAGAACCGTTATTATAACGGCAAGAAACGACAAATACGTCGTAAGCACAGTACGATTAGAGAATTTCTATCTACTGGTGCTGTGAGAGTGGATCATGTACGAACTGATGTGAACTTGGCTGATCCTTTGACGAAAGGATTAGCTAGAGAAAAGGTTTTTAAAACCTCGAAAGGAATGGGACTAACGCCCTTAGATTGATGAGTTATTCATGACGGTAACCCAACCTATAGACTGGAGATCCCAAGAAATAGGTTCAATGGGTAATAACAAGTCGTGAATGATATGATGTGAATCATGCTAACCAAATAGAAATCTCATTCCTAGATTTAAGCATGAATTCCTGAAGCGATAGAAGGATGAGTTTAAAACTCTTAATGATGTCTATACTCTATGTGGAGTAGAGTACCTAGCTACAGGAGTACTCTTGATAGACTCACCTAAGTGATTGTGGAAGTTTGGCCGCTTCCTATGGAATTTGTGGGCAAAATTCCTAGAGCCTTCACTTACTGGGATATACGTGCATGGCCGTAAAGCACGGGCTTTTTAGACTTCACCCAGGAAAAGGTTGTGCGTGTAATGTCTGTTAGAGATAGAGTTCAAAACTACGAGTTACTCTAGTATATTCTAAAGCATGAACACTACGCAAGAGTTCAAGTCGAAAGACACTTTTGTTTATGCACAATCTTATGTTTGAACGATTGCTCGATGAAAATTGTTTTTTCAATCCCAGTGGAGGATTGTACAATTGTTTTTAAAAATCCAAGTGGGGGATTGTTGGAACATTTGTATGGGTTTTTAAAAAAAAAAAAAAAACTAAAACCAAAGATGTGTTTTCCTGGATTTGAACCATAGACCTCTCTCTCATATTTTGATCCTTGAATAGTCCCATATCAACTATATACCTCTTTGATAAAGAGTATATAAGAAGATATGTAGGACTTGGGTTTGGACCCCTAAGGGGTACCACTCTTTTATGAGGAGGGGAGAGATAGGCCCTCGCGCCCGCCGCCGCCGCCGTCCGTCCGGTCGGGCGGGCCGGGTACGGGTCATTTAGAAAGCCAATTATTTTTTGCTAAAACTTTATTTCTTAAACGAATTTAAAACACATAGTGGACGGCTGCTCCTTGACGGGCTCCGCGATTCCAGCAGCCTGTTTTCGCTTTTGGCTCCTCGGATACTGCAGCCAACGAATCTCTTGTTTCCTTGTCGGTTTTTATTCTTTAAAACCATCTCGCATCAGAGCTTGATGAGTAGAACAGAAAAACAGAGCTTCGATCTATCTCAAATCAGAAGCAGAAAAACAAAATCAGAGAGTTTGCAAAACCGCTCTGTTCTTGAGTGTTCTTCAAGTTTGTTTTTTGGTTTTTCGAATTCTGTTTTGGTCAGAATTTCTTCCAGTTCTTGCAAACTACAGATTGGTGAAATTCAGAGATTCTTCCAGTTGTTGCAAATACGATCTTGCTGCTGAAATCTCTGGTTTTTTCACAAACAGAGTTTATCTTCAACGAAATTAAAAATCAGTTCTTGCAAGTGTTGAAAGTCTTGAATCAGAGTTCTTCAAAAACAGTCCGTGTTTTGTATGTGTTTCTTGCTGATTTCGATTCCGAGCAATTAAGAAGAGGGTGATTTGCATTCCGTTCAAATACTGTGCAATCTTTGAACGAGACAGAGATACTGGGCTGTTTTATCCTGGGGACGGCGGGGCTTCGAAACTGCTTGCACAAATTGGGGCAGAGCCGCGAAACGTCTTAAAGAGAGCGACCTAGTCCGCGACTCAACCCAAGGAATACTGGTACCATCGTTCCTACTATTTATTTCGAATTAACAGCATATTGTTTCAACATAAGCTTTCAATGTTAGAATCTTTGTACTTTCGAAGCTCATTATATAATCTAATGTGCAAAAATATCTCTTCGATTAATTCTCAACTCTTGACTATTATTTCGAATCCTGTCAGTGAAAACCATACTGTATTCTTCTGCCTTCGCTCGTCTCCATGTTTCTGGCATATGGTTTTCTTGAGTCGTGTTCGATATTATAACCACATGCGCCCACGCGCAAGCACTAGTTAAAAAATAGCACTGATATTATAATTTCCTTGGATCTTGACTTTTTGATTGTCCTATTTTTAATACCATTAAACTCTTGCAGTTGGGGGTGGAAGAAGCATTGATCCTAGTGAACCCTGCAAGTGAGTTGGAGAGAAGAAGCAGAGCTGTTTTTTGTTAATAAAGACCATGTGCAATTCCTCCCTCAAGGTATATATTATGTATGGTTCATTGTTGATCTAGCATTAGAAAGTTTAGATAGATAATGTTTTTTTTTTTTTTTTTTTGCTCTTTATGTAAAGCATAAATATTTTGCCTGGAGTGAATAGTAGTGGTCTGTTTTGGGTCTCAGACATATTAAATGTGTTTTTGTGCTGTATATGGTGGCAAACTTTAGTGGGTTCAATTCCAAATTTAGAAATTCTTGGTGTTTTGCAACAAATGATAAGGATGGGGTAAGGTAGGGTTCCAGTTTTAATAAGCAAAGGTTTGGATAAAAATTCGTCTCACTCATTACGCATTATGGAGTAATGAGGACAATTAACTTTAGTTGGCATCGGCATCATTAGGATATTTGCCAAAAAATGATAGTAGAAGCAGTAGTGAGTATGTAGAAATAGATTGAGATCATTGGATGTCAATGAACTAAAGATATAGCCAATTCCGATATTGGACCATCGAATTTCCTAAAGTATTCCTCATATGGAAAATGGTTCCCCCCAAGTATAAGCAAAACCCAATGATTTGCACAATTGGCAATACGTGCAAATAACCAATACCACCACAATAATTCTCGCACTTTTTTTTTTTTTTACTGAATTTATAATCTATTGCAAGTTGTGAACAAAAACTTTTTTGCTCCTCACTTTCCAAAAAAAAACTTTTTTTGCTACTTGTAATCAAACCCCAAACCAAAGGCATTCTAAATCTTTTTACTGTATGACTATTAACCAGGAGCCCTTCTATGGAGCGAGGGTAAGGGGCGACCCATCCCTCCCCCTCGAGATAAGCAAAGCCGTGCATCTCAATGGGGATGGGTGGTTACACCCGTCCCTCGCTCCCTAGAATTTCTGATTAACCAAACAAACATTTACGAAAAGCTAATATCATGGCCCATATGCTCAAAAGAAGCAAAATGTGGGCAAATTTTTTGTTTTGAAGTTTACATAAAGAAGCAAAAGGTGACAGGCTTGTGTTTTTGGAGTTTGTAGTTTTTGCTCCTCCTTGACCAACAAAGGACGAAAGTGAAGGGACTATTCATAACACTTCTTCAGTGCAATTACTAGACTTTTGCAGAGTATAATGTGTCATGTTGTGTAGCAAATAATAAATATACACAAATTATTGTACAGATTCCTCTATGGTCCCTCAATTATTTTGGTTAGCTTTTCAATCCATCAATCAATCTACAAAACGACTTAATCACCATATAAAACCATGGTTTGAAGCAAGGAATGTGATTGCTCGAAATATGTCAAGATTTCACCATTATATTTCTTATTTTAAAGTTATTGAAATCTCTTTTGAAATCTAAAATATGCAAAATTTTCTCAGAGACAAAAGATAAATATTTTAATATGTTATAATGTTATTTTAGTATAAAAATTTGTTATGTTAGTGATTATTTTGTAACATGTAATCTGTATTAGGGGTGGGCAATGTCGGTTCGGTTCGGTTTTGAGCTCCAAACCGATTTCGAACCGATTTCATTCGGTTTGTCTAAAACCCAAATCGAAATCGAATTTTGTATTTGTAAATCAATGAATTCGGTTGAACCGAATTTCGGATCGGTTCGGTTCGGTTGGGCCGAAATTTCAGGCTCAAGCATTTGAAAGACTTTCATTAAAACATGTCCAATTTTTTTACAGGTCCAATTTTTTTATAGACCCAATTTTTAGCCCAAAATTGAAAACTTTGAGAGAATGGGGTGATTTAGTGCAACAGGGTGTATTGCAGTGCACTTGTTGCACTAATCAAGTATTGACACCTACTTGTTATTTAGTTATTTATATATATCTAATTAATCGGTCGGTTCGGTTATAAATCGGTCGGTTCAAAATCGTAAACCAATTTCGAACCGTTTATAATCGGTTCGGTTCGGTTTAAATTATTTTCTTTCTACTCATATTTCGGTTCGGTCGGTTAACCGAATTTAAATCGGTTTTTGCCCACCCCTAATCTGTATGACACTACAAGTAGTGTGATACTAATTATGTAGTATTTAAAAGTTTAAAATGCATAACTTATATTGTTAAATTTGAAATCACAATCGAAATTTTTATTTTTTCTATACAAAACAAAATATCTCTTAAAATCAGGATATCGAAATTAACTCAAAAAACGAAATCACAATCTTTGGTTTGAAGTAACACATGGTAAACATGCTTTTGCAATATTTTTCTAGTTATGGGTTGTGTTTTAATGGCTACATCATTGATATTACAAAACATTTCAGCATTAAATGAAAGGAGTTTGAATGGCTAAAATCAGACCGTCTTAGTTGTTGAACTCTCCATGTGCAATGTCTCATGTAGCAATCAGTCTTCACTCTAAACCCTTTCAGCACTAAATGAAAGGAGTTTGGATGTTTTGTACAGAGATTTAAAATGTACATCACAAATACTGAATAATTAAAGTTTTTGTTCCTCAATGATGCAGAAACAAACATGGTAAAAGGGAATTTGGTGGTTCAATGCAGCTCTTATAAGGCTGGACAACACGATCTATGTCGCAAGATGTATGCTAGTAGCTAAAGCGTAGAATTATTACATCGATTACTCCACGGTCCTGGTCCTGTCATTCATTCGTGGTCCCTTGTGTACAACAAGTTTTCTTTTCTTCACCTTCATGATCCATCGATAATATACTGATCAGATTAAGCACCATCGGTAGGCGATCCTCATGTCCTAACCTAGGCAGAGAAACCAAGTGTTCATTCTAGGTGAGGTGATCGGTCTGGCTTGCCTGAATGCAAAACCCTATAATAGTGTAGTGGGGAAACCTTTCTGGTTTAACCTTTGCCATGAAACCCTACACTAGAATAGGAACCAACTTTTTGGCTCACCACCGTCACTGTGAAACCCTACAATAATGTCAAGGGATTTGCAAGCGTTTCGCAACTTGCAAGTGTTTCCTATAGTGCAAGTGGGTACGTAATTCTTAACCCAAGATTACTTTTAACATGAAAGTAATCACAAACCAGAAACAACTTTGAGTGAGATGGGTGATGAAAGGTGTCTTGAAAGTGTTTGAATATTATGATCATGTTGCAAGCTAATCATTGGAAGCGTAAATTAGCATTCAACATACACAAGTCACCAGAGACTAATTATCAGTAAATTTCGCTTAAATTGTACTACGCCAACTATAAGGCATCCAATCGAAATGGCTAAATCTAAACATGTAGGACCCTTATGGTAAAGCATGTGTTGAAAAATTCAAGCACGAGGTCTTATTTATTAATGGCGAATGATTAGTCTAAATCTGAGTTGCAAACAAGGGAAGACGTGTCAGTACAGATGAAGCAAGTTATAGAAGTTACGTAACAACCTTGTGTGGGTAGACTAAGAAGGTTGATAGATTACCTTAGAGTTATAGTCTCACATTGTTTAGGTGGGAGAAGTGGATGTGTTATATATTTGCGAGGTTGAATTCCCTTGACACAACGTGTTTTAAAACCATTAGAGCCGAATCCAACCGAAATTGTGTCAACATGTTGAGCCCCTAAGGGGTGAATTGTAACAACGTTGTGAAACGGTCCGAGTACTTCAAGACCAAGATTACTATAGCATTCTCACTCGAGTGGTGCAATGAACCTAAATGATTGACATAAGAATATATCGCAGTCCTAGCTTGAATTCGTTCGACCAGCCTAAAAAGAATTTCACTTGTGCATAATGTATAAAAGGGATTAAAGTTAATTAATACAAACCTAAACTACAAAACGAATCATTTGAATCATATGCATTAAGGATCTTATCATTAGCATTGGCACTCACCAATTATTAGTAAAACGTGAAGGACTCTGTACACATTGCCTAGACTACCTACCCTGGGCTTGTCTAATTGGCGAGGAAACGGGGGAGGGAGGGGGGTGGAACCCTCCATCCCCTCGAGATGTGTGTACCCCCTCCCTCGCCCATTTCCTCGCCAATTAGAATTCCCCTTACCTACCTACCCACCCCTAAAGGATGATGTCTGTTAATTGGATGGAAGTCTCAATCTTGGTTAGAAACAACAGGGTTCTTTGATGGCAAACCGTCAAGGTAGGTCAATCCAATCGACCTTTAATATGAATCGAAATCCCAAGGCCATAGGTTTCACCAACGTTAATTGAATACATTTACATTGTATTGGAATGTCAACAATCGACCTATGACCCCCTTTCCAAACTTGCACCACTAAATTCTAAATATAACCATTTAGAAATATAAATGTCTAACATCAAACACAGCCATTTGATAGCATTCTCACTCAGAGTGGTACACTCAACTTGAATATTTGAAAATGTCTTGTGGTCCTAGCTTGAATTCATTTTATGGAACCATCAACAATATCTACCAAACATTCTAACACTAATGTATTCTGTGGCAAATCGTATGTGGGTAAACAGAATTTTAGTACAGTGCACTAGGCTCTTGACTGAACTCAGAAAACCCACTACAAAAATCTTGTGGACAGAGCCCTTGGTACCTTAATCAACCATGCCCTCCTTACTAGGCGGCAAAAGGCCTACAACTTAAAAATGGGCTTGTCTTATTAGCTAGGAAACCGGCAGGGGAGGGAGGGTGCAACCCCCCATCTCACTCGAGATGCTCCCTCACCCATTTCCTCGCCAATTAGAATTCCCGCTTAAAAATTACAGGAGGGAGGTGTTCATTTCTCATGCTATCTTCTCCTCGAGACTTAATTAGCAGCCCAACTTGGGTTGTGTTTGGGCCCTTTGGGGTACTCAAAACAAAATCAGATGATTTATGGGGTGATTTTAAATTACGAATTTTAATGAATTGTGAAGGATTTTAAAATTCATTAAAATTTTCAAGAGTATTCAATTAAGGATTTAAAATAATACATGTAAATCTATGGGTATTCAAATACCGATTTTAAATGATTGTTTTAAAATCCATCAAAATCAGGGGTATTCAATTCATGTTTTTCAAAAGTCCACCAAAATCAAGGGGTGTTCAAGAAGTAGTGAATTTTAATGAATTTGTTAAAATTGTGAATTTTGAAGGATTTGTTAGTGGAAAGTATATGAAACAAGAGTTATTCCAAATCCAACCCCCCCCCCCCCCCCCCCCCATTCATATTTCAACGGATTAGTATTGACTATTGTTAAATAACATCACCATTTTCGCTGAAGGACGCAACCATCTCATTTTTTGTGATCTGCTAAAGGACACCACCACCTTCCCTTCTCTTTTCTTTTCATAGGAGCAGCACCACCTCGCCCCACAACTTTCGGCCACACCACAATGCCCTACTACCGCTGGCTACACCACCGCCCACACTTTTTTTTTTGGAAAGCGAGCTGGATTTTTATAGGATCTCATAACCTATCAATAAGGTGCGACCTACAGGTCAACACCATAAGAAAGTAACTATGCCGCAGGCGGGTCTCGAACCTAGGACGTGGGAGATAAACCCACACAGCCCTAACCACTAGACCATAACGCCATTGGCCCACCACCCACACTTCTTCTTCTCCTTTGTTATTGTTCTTTTTTGTTATTATTATTATTCTTCTTCTCATTTTCTTCCTCTTATTTTTGCTTCTTCTTATCGTTTCTTCATTTTTTTTCTCTTCTGATTTCTTCTTCTTCTACTACTTTTTTCTTTGTTTTTTTTCTTCTTCTATTTTGTTCTCATCTCTTCTTATTTTCCCATTTTTTTCTTCTTCACTCTTGCAGAGGTTTCTGCGAGTGGAGGTTCCCCACTTGCCAGAACCTTCGCGAGGGCAAAAGGAAAAAGAAAAAGAAAAAAGATAGAAAAAAAAAGTGAAGGGGTTGGAGGTTGAGAATAAGAAGATGAAAATGGATGGAAGTCGAATGAGGTGGCGATAGTGATTGATGGAAAAGAAGAAAAAGGGAAAGTGGCAGTAGCATGGTGGAAGCGGTGATTGAAGAAGAAGACGGGAGGAGAAATGGCAGTGACAGGGATAACAATTTGAAGTAAAATAGTTATTTGTATTACTTTTGGACCATCTTCAATGTATTTGATTTTTTTAATTTGAAGCAAAATTCTCATAACATACAAACAATTGTTTAATTGATATTTTGAGAGATGTTTTATTATATGTGTTGGCATAGATAACAATGTAGATGATGTTATTTCATTGTTTTCTATGACTAATAACATATTTATAAAAATCCCTTGAATTTATAAGAATCCATAACAAACCTTTATAAAATCTACAAAATACAATCATTTAAAATCCATTGTAAATTTAAAATCCATTGTAAAATCATTTGAAACATTTTAAAATACACGAGAATTATTCTCCAGAGCCCATTCAAATCTTGAATTGAATACCCCCACCTTAGAAAAGAATAAACTCATTCATACACACTATAGCTTTACTCTACAGATTTCAGAAGTTATACTAAACAGAAATGGTGCCTGTCTTTGTGGATTAAACATAGATACCGAACAGGGGATTAACACTATTGATAAAGATTAGAATATGGTCTTCTAACCTGATCATTTTAACAGATTCACGTCATTTTGCAGGTCCTTCTAGCAAGCACACGTTTGTCTTAGGATAGAAACTCAATAAAGGGGTTTTATCTGTAACATTGAGTGAATATTAGTTTTAGACAACCTATCATACAGGACAAGAGTAAACAATAATTTTGATGCTTCTACTCTATAAAAAAAACAAGAATGACTATAGAATAATAACTTAACGATATCAAGAACTTTATAAATATTATATGAATGTCAGTACAGCAATCAGTGGGTAATCAATTTCCTTGAGATGAAAAATTGGGGGTCCCATAAACGTCATGGATGATCGTGAGAAATCTGTTGGCAAATAGATGTTGCATTTATCGTTCCGAAAAAAGGTACAGACAACATCAATAAGACGAATTATAGAACGCAACTACACCTCTTTTACCTCTTTACCAGTCAGCCTAACCAAGATAATCTACTTTGTTGCAGTAACTGGAAGATAAACCCCTTCTGCTGCCAACCAGATGTTATCAGGGCGCTTGTCTCTTACTGCACAGACCTGCACGAAACAAGAAGTTACATAAAGTCGTGAAACATTCCAATTGGAGACCACTCAAAAACCTTAACAGGTTATCAAACTCAGTTATAAGGCTTTCAAATCATCAAATAAGAAATGGTTACCTCTTGTTGACCACCAGCTATTCTGCTGTATTTCTTGTCGTGGCTGTGCAAGTAACCGCCAGTGTCTACATGCTTAAGTCTAACCTTTTGGTCTTGTTTCCATGTCTTCCCAGTCCCCTCAATCTCAAGTCTAGAGATATGCACAGAATATCTACCATTAGCAGAAGAAAAATCATAAACATATAATTTAAAGGGCAGGTGTGGCACTCACGTCCAATAGTCCCCAGTATCAGAATCACCTTCCCCTCCAAAGCAACTCACCTGCACAAGGCTCAGTGTAAGTATCCAGTCCGAACAATCTCCCAATCCTTTAGTCAATTATCATTTACTCTAGTAGTCTAGCTAGTATCTACCTAGCTAGCTTACGAAAGTTAAGTTAGTATTTGACAACATTGTCTTCCAAACACCATCTTTAAAGAGAAAAAATTTCCAGTACTACAACACTAACACTAATACCTTATCACATATTTCCATCTAACAGCGGAGTCTGCAAAATGAATTAATCAAAGTTTATCAAGGATGGAGGCTTTGGTGTATGGAGTGAGTGAATGAGAAGGCTAAAAGTAGGGATATAGAGCTTTGAGATCCAATATGCATTGATTGGAAACCAACAACTTGGAGAAATCATCTTCTCCCTCGTGAAGGGACGATTAACACAGGTGGTATGCCTGAAATCAGCTAGTAGTATATATCAATCATCAATTTCCGGTGAAGCATCAAACAATATGGAGTCTAAAAGTAGCAATGTGAAGATTTGAGATCCAACAGCTTGAATAAGTAATCTTCTTTCTAAAGAGGGGATGCTTACCGTGTGGGCATTGTCTAAGATCGTCTATTATATACCAAATTTCACTTTCCCGTTGCAGTATCGTATATGTAGAAGTCGAGAGAAATTGTTGTAGAAATGGTGCTCAAGTAAACTCAAGACTTCCAGCAAAGAGATACCTGTATGCATGCCTAAAAGCTGGGCTTTAGACCTTTTACAAGGATTAGCCTTGGTTGGAGAAGTGGTTGTGGAGATGATCAAAGCTGATAAGTAGTGGAAAAAATTATCCCAACCAAATATCATGGGATGGAGGAGGATTTGATTCCTAATGACACAATTATGCCCTATGCCTCTAGAGTATCTACAATGCAAGACTCAATTTTTTGAAAGCGCCTAACGTGCTCTTGGTAGAGCAAGGAACATAATCAAGTTTTAGATGATATTTGGCTTATGTTGACTCTATAGCTTTCATCATCCACTATAGATGATATTTGACTCATGATATTTACCTTATGTTGACTTGTAATTTTAGATGATATTTGGCTTATGGGGTCTGCGTAAGGAATGAAGGTGTGATTCAAGACTTTTGGAAAGATTTCTATCAGAGTGTGTTTGGTTGAATGTAATCCAATTCTATGGAAATCCATGAAGGGACCCCTACATTTAAGGCTAAATTGAGGGAACATCATCTTCCAGAATAGATTTTGTGATTAATAGTGGGAATGAAAGTCTCATGAACATGATAATTTACACTCATTACTCCCTCTTACATGTTCATTCGACTTCTATTTCCACAAACGATCACAAAATCTAATGAGAGATTAGTGAATAAACCTAAAATTAGCTAAACACACCCTTAGAGCCATAGTTACTGACATAGGGCGAGTAGTACGTGAAGTATATCATTTTTAGATAAAATTTCAAATCTAACTCTAAAAGATGATCACTGAGACACAGACAAGGAACCTAAACATATACACAATATATCGTTGGCATAGTGCGAGTACTAAATGAAGTTCCAATGCAATAGTTGGCATATACACAATATATCGTTGGCATCTTTAGTGGGTTCTGGGATCCTATAAAAACCCTGCTTGCCTTTCAAAAAAAAAAAAAAAAATTCCAATGCAATCTAAACCAACTGTGAACCTAGGCATGACATGGGTATAGGGTTTAGTCATAAGTACAATTGACTGTGTGGGTACTTATGCCAATTAAACTCTGAAAAAGAGATCAACAACAGGGAACCTAAGCATATAACAGATCATGCATGAATATCTAATTTTTGCATTGCATACACATAATACAAAATTCAGCACCAATTCAATCACGTAAACCAATCAAATTTACAGAAAAAGAAATGCAACATTTTTACTAACCTCAAGGTTTCCAGATATAGGAGATGCGTGCAAGTGGCTGTGAAGCCATTTCCTAGTTCTCATATGCTGCAACCTTACAATTGTTCCACTCTTAATTGGATCCCCTTGCTTGGCACTAGTGTCTGGTTGAGGCCTAACAATCTACATTCAAAACCCACCGATACAAAATCAAAACCCTAAACCTATACAAAAAAACCCTAACAACAATCAAAACACATGAAAAAAAAAACTTACCCAATAACTGTTCGCATCATCGACATTAGGAAACCCAGTAACCGATTGCTGGCCACTCCCCGACCCGTATGGAACATCGTGCGAATGAAGCCTGAACTTGGTCCTTTCGTGCATCAATTTAATCGCACTTCCATACGTAATCTGTTCAAATTCAAAACCATCAAATTAATTACATCAAAACCATTTTAAATAAATTAAGGCTTGTTTTTACCACATCAGTGATCTGTTCAAATTCAAACCCATCAAAACCAATTTCAATAAATCAGGGCTTGCTTTTACAAAATCAGCCTTTCATACACTCACCTTGACAAATTCATCTATGGGTGGGCTGCAGGCATCCCATCCCGATTTTTTGGTTCTTTTGGGATTAATCAAACTCATCCCGACCCCGACACGATCTAGAGTGGAATGCATTCGGGATGGAGTTTTCAATCTCACACATCCCGTTCCATTCCGTCCCGAACTTATTTATTTAATATTTATTATTATTAATTTTAATCAAACTATTCTTCCAAAGAAAAATTTATGATGTGTTTAAATTAAATAAAAACATTTATTATTTAAAAACTTGTTTGATTTGGTACTCTTTGATAAAAAATTAAGTTGGGTCAAATAGAACTCATAAAAATTTATACTTTTTCACATGTTAGATTGGTTATAGGACAATTACTTTTGAAGACATTAAGAGCATCTCCAATGGTAAAAGTTAAAATGAGGGATCAACCATCCCCCATTTGAACCAAAAGCTAAATTTAGGGGTCCCCATATTTCCTCATCACTCCAACCACATCCCCTATTGTACAACTAATGGTTAGTGTATTTCAAAGATGCTTCACATAAAAAAAAAAATTTGTAAGTTCATTGAACCATGAATTTTAAATTACATTTATATATACATAACTTTAGCATTATTGTTATAATAATAGTTATATATACGTAAATTTAGCATTGTTGGTGTTTGAGCAATATGTAATGAAATTCTTTTGTATTATTTGTTAGAATGACTATTTAGTACACGACCGAACCCGGTTGGAATGGGACAAGGTCGGAATGAGGTCTATCCCGTCCCAATCCCGATCCTGAACGGGATAGAGATGAGGTATGTCCCGTCCCATCCCGTGCCCACCCCTAAATCCATTCAATAAAATTAGGGTTTGCTTTTACCAAATCACGCTTTATTACACTCACCTAGACAAGTTCATCCTATCAAAACAATTTATTTTAATAAATTAGGGTTTGCTTTTACCAAATCAGTCTTTCTTACATCGAAAAATTCATCTCATCAAAACATTTACTTTAATAAATTAGGGTTTGCTTTTAACAAATCAGGGATTTCTTAACTCACCTCGACGCCTTCGGCGGTGGCAGCAGAGGCAGAAGAAGGAGAGCTGTCTTCCAGATCCAGCGCTAGAAAGAGGAATAGAGCTAGAGAGAAGAAGCCAATTGCCATTAAGAGTAGGAGAACGATGAACCAGGTCTGCTGCCAGAAAGGAATATCAGACTCCGAAGCCTTTACAGAGCTTCTGTAGATGATTCGAGACGGAGATCCTAGGGTTTGCGGAGACGGAGAAGACGATTGAGGAGGTTTTCGACGCGAGAGGTTTGATGATGAAGAGGTAGCCACGGCTTTGTTAGGGATGATCTCCGGAGCGAATTCGCCCTAGAGAAGATGAACAAGATTTTATGAGATTGATTGAGCGAAAGAGAGATTTGGAAGATTTTGATTCCAAACTTTGTTTTGAGTTTGTAGTGTCGAGTCAGCAAGGGCTTGAGTTGCCACGTCGGTCTGGTGGTTTGAGGCGAATAGAAGAGTTACATGTGGAGGAGGGGTGACGTGGGTGATTGTTATTGGGTGGTGCCATGTGTTTTTGAAAACATGATGTTTGTTATTTTTAGTAAGAGCATCCACAAAACAATTCAATGTTTGAGTCTCTAGTCTACCAATGTTGGATCGTGAAGTCGTTAACATTGATAGGTAAGTATGTTTCTTTAAGGGCTTAATGATGGTTGGGTTTGTAAGGGCTTAATGACGGTTGGGTTTGTATGACTCAGATGGATGCGATTGGACCGTGGGATCCATAGGTAGTGTCATTGGCAAAGGTAGCTAGAGCTTGTTGAAGAAAAAGTTGTGCACAAGAAGGATGGGCAAAAATCTAGAACCAGTATGGTCCAGACCCGTTTCAAACTGGGACCAACCGATTTCATTCCAGTCCCGATCCTAGACCGAGACGGAGCATGTTTCCACAAATTTAGTCATGGACCGTCTCGATTACTGTAGCATGTCAAATGCATTACTATCCTACATTAGCCTTCTCAAAGCTTAAAGCCCTAAACAACCCAACCAACTTATAATTGGGCCTACTTCAAGCCCAAGCCCAACACCTATCCATTTTCCTATCCGTCCACACAATCAGTCCCTCTCTGTCACTCTCAGATTCTCTCTCTCTCTTCTTATCCTATAGACACTCTTTAGTCTTTTCTTCTCCTTCACCTACACAGCTATACTCTACAAACGAAGAGGTTGGATCCATCGCATCTTCAATCAAGCTCCTTTGTTTATGCCCACGCTAACGCCAACACCCCTTCCCTTTCCCCATTTCCTTGACCAACATTAATGTCAACCCCCATTTTATTCCCAAACCCTAAACTCTTCAAAACCTGTTTTTAGACTCAATCAACCGATTCGTCTCTTCTATTTGCAAAAAACAACAATTTCCCTTTCCATCATCCTCCAATTCTAAGTCCTTGTATCTCTGTTAGTCTTATCTGATTGCAGTGGCGCAAGGGGCGATGTCGGTCTTGGTCAGATTGTTGGATTCTAGCTCTATGGAGGTTAGGATCAACCATGGCGCAAGGGGTGGTGCCAGTGCGGGTCAGATCACTTCTATGCCCGTCCTCTCTCTTCAACTCTATCACTTTGGTAAAAGAGGATTGTTCTTCCAAAACCCTTGTTTTCGTTATTATCTTTTTCCCCTTTTACCAGTCTTTGTATGTGTTGTTCAAGAAGGTATCACATTTTTCTTCTTGAGATCCGTACAATTATTCAGGTTTTATTTGGGATAACATGGTTATGTCCCGGACCATTCCGGTTCAAACCGGTCCGGGACCAATCGGGTCTCCCCCAAAAACTATATCCTGGACCATTTTGAATTGTGCCCACCCCTACAATAAAATGTTACAATTAGGTGGTGCATGTTATATGGGAGGGCACATGTTAAATGCTAAGGAGTTGATTGATTGGGTAAAAAAAAAAATTGGTAAGGCTAATTTATATCAAGCTAAAAACTACCTAATACATATTATCTATTACTTAATTGATGTCTTGCATTTGTAGCCAAAGCATGAGCTTCACTATTCAGTTCTCTAAGAATATACTTACATGACCATTCAGACAGGTTAGAGAAAAGTGAAATAATACTAGTGAGTAAAGGGCGCCACATTCGAAACTCCATCTGTTGGTCTCCTTGGCCTGTATGCAAAATCGAGTTAAGAGCACTCGAGTCACCCAGGATCAGTCCAGTAGGCCAGCGTTTGGCCTGTATTAACAAAATAGCAGCTTCCGCGGCAAAACATTCGGCCATAGTACTGTCAAATACTCGGCTAGGGATCGTATCTGCTAGTCTGGCACGCACCCTACCATAGGCATCCATTGAAAAACTCCAAAAGCTCCCTGCTGAGAGGTGGGAAAAAGACATCATAAGTAACCAAAATCATCTCAGAGGAAAGAGAAGTGGGGGCTAAGTTTGGGATCCTAGACAATGTGTTGAGTCTATGAGTTCTAGCAGCCAAGAGTTGTTGATGAATTATGAGGAGTCTAAAAGTTTGCGTATTAGACTCGAGATCTAAATGAGGTTTCGGGTCCTGGGTAAAGTGAGGCAAGTGATGATGGTTATCTAAAGTGGCCATTTCTAGATGGTGATGTAATAATGAGGAAGGATTTGTATCACTAATAGGGGGAGTCAGGAACCATTGCTTTTTCCAAGAGGACCAGATGTGGTTTACAGATTGGATGAATTGGTGAAAGGAGAACTTGTTCTTATGGAAGATCAAGTTATTACGAGTCTGCCAGATGACATGAATCACTGTTGTGATTTGAGAGAGCATTTCCTCTCGGTGCGATGAGTGAGTTGTCGCCATTTCCCAGAGGAAATTAAGGAAGCCATGGATAGTTTGTTGTGGGATATTGGCGTTTTTCCAGTCAATAGGAAAAGGGGAGAGCAACCACAGTATATGGATAATTGGGCAAAGGAAGAAGATGTGAAACGCGCCCTCTTTATGTTTAAGACAAAAAAATGCAACAATCATCAATTGGCATATGAATATGTGCCAGATTCGACATGGTGGGCAAGGTATACTGCGAAACCTTCCAAAACAAGAAGACAACAGTTGCAGGCGCTTTGATCCATCAGAGTTTCTCTTAAGATTTTTGGTTTAAGTTGCATGGAATTGTGTGAGGAGGATGAAGATTTTAAATTATCAGCAACAAAGGATTTTATAACACTTTTTACCGAGAATATTCCTCTTTTGTCGAATTTCCAAACCAAAGCGTCCTGAGAAGCGGAGGAGCAAATGCAAATATCAACGATGTCTTTGGCGACTGGTTGCGAAAATATTGATGAGACAAGTTCCTCGTTCCAGGAAGGACGTTGGTTGTGGAGATGCCAATGATCTCAGACCATCTGAAAGGAGTGAGCAATGAGCATGAGGAGGCAAAATGTCGCAATCCACCAGGAAAAAAATTGGTTTCATCCAGCAATCATTCCATAGATGTATCTCATTACCTGAGTGAATTTGCCAAATCATATGTTGGCACATTTTTTAAAGGGCTGACAGATTACTGCGCCAGGCAAAATAGGCAATCAGGGGAAGTTTGGAGATTTGGAAGACACTTTTGTGTCGAAAGTAGATGGCTTTGAGTTGCGCGTTGGTGGGATTGAGGGGATTTGTGATGACATGCCACATGTGTTTGGCTTTTAAGGCTAGATTTTTTTATTCTGGTTGAGGGGATATTGAAACTGCCCAACTGATGAGGACGAGTAATTTTATCCCGGGAACAAATGTGTTTTTCTTTTCCCTCTTTAGTACCATTCCACCAGAAGTTCTGGCAATAGCATCAATTTGGTCGGTAGTAGCACAGAGGAGGAGAAATGTTTGCATGGTGTATACCGGGATAGAGTGGATGACTGCCTTAATCATCACAGTTCGCCCTGCTTGGGAAAGTACCTTGGCTTTCCAAGAGGATAATTTTGTGTTAATTTTATCCACCAGAAATTGGAAGTCAGAGGCTTTCTTTTTGGACAAAAGCAAAGGTGAACCGAGATATTTGTCCTTAGGATTGTAAAACTTAGATCCAAGAATTCGTTAATCATTTTAGCATATTTTTGGTGAACATTGGAGCTATAATAAACAAAGGTTTCATCAAAGTTAACAGCTGATAATCACATAATTATAACATTATTACCTCTTATTATATTTTTGTTAATCCTTATTTTTATCTTATTTTAGATTAATTATTAAATTTTTGTGTTTTTGTAGAATTCGGAGCAATAACGAAGAAATCAAAGAAAAATGCAATCTCAGACGGTGACTTTCAGAGGAAGTGGAGGTGTGAATAGCCTAAGCTCATAACTTAAACCCATAAACCCAAACCCAATGCCAAGCCCAATCAAACCCTAGCCTTAAATCACTCATTGAACCCTCCCCTTAACTTGTCCATATTCATTTTTCTTAATTCTCTATAAATACAAGAGAAATGAATGAGAAATAGAAGGAGGAGAAGGGAATCAAGCCTCAATAGCCAAAATCAAACCCTCTTTCCTTCACAGAGTGATTCTCATCACCATCCCAACCAAGAAAATATAGGTTTTCTCTCCTTCATCCCACTGAAACAGGGGCGTGACAACCCTGTTTCACGTCACCTCGCCACCGTCCAACAACCACAGCCGCCACCACCATCAGACACCACCTCCTCTCCCTGTTCCATCACGCCACACAGCAGCAGATCTCTTCATCCATCTCTCATTCCCTCCGTCACCTTCCCTGTTGATGCAGATTAAACTAACCTAAATAAATAAGTTAATTTAACCTAATTTTAATAACTGCAAGTGCACAGTGTCTAACTGGTAGACAAGGGCAAGTACAGGTCGATCCCACAAGGACTGTGGTTGCAATTAAATTTCAGAGTTAATTTAAGCTAATTTAAATTGGGGTTACAGCAATTAAAATATCTAAACTAATAATCAAATTAAAAAAAAACAAAATAAAAGGTTGTTAAGAAGATGAGAAAGGAAACCAAGGCGTTGAATCCACCACAGGTTCTTTGAGATTTGTGTAATCAAAAATATTGTTTTCAAGATTTAACATGACTAACCTAAAGATTAATCTAAGTTCACAATTGATTTTAGCATAGGTATAAACCTCTAGAATTGCGTGTCTTCTTACGGCACACACAATCACAAGTTTATTATAACTAATCCTAATCCCTAGCATTGCGTGTCTTCTTACGGCACACACAATCACAGATTCAGATTAATTGATTAAATCAGGCTTTTGAATTTCAACAAAGGGTACTTCTAACTACCGACTAGTCTAGATAATTAATCAGGATATAATCGGTGAAAGCAATTTATTAAAAATCATAAATCAAATGTGTTTAACGTTCAAGCATAAAGAAAATAATAAATTTAAATACACAAACTCTAGGAAATCCTGTGGTTTCATCGTAGCCTTGGTGAAGGGTTTAGCTATCCATGGTAGTGGTAGTCATCTCCTCGTGATGTGGTACGCCGCAATTCATCTCTGCACGAACGCGAATCCCGAGAAAAGGGCTGCTAAAGGCACTGTGGTGGCTCTTAGAGAACTCGGGGGTGTCAATAGCTGAACTGTTTGAAAAACAGTTTTCTCCCGCCAAAGTCGCGCGCTGCTGCGCCTTCGTCTCCAGCGAGACAGCGGCTCTCGCGGTGATTTTCTTCGCTTCTCGCGGCCTTCCTCGTCCTCAAATCGTCTCCAGAACCTGCAAAAGAGAGAGAGAGGATGAGGAAACAGTTATAAAACAGTAAAAACAAGAAGGAGGGCGAGGAACAGGGCTCCCTGTTTCTGGGTTGCGAACGCTGTCTCGCGAGGAGGTGGCGGTGATGCTTGGTCGGGACGTGACGGTGGTCGTGAGAGAGGGAGTCGGGAAGAAGCTCGAGACGAAGAGAGGCCGAGAAAAAAGGGGAACAGGCTCTGTTGCGAGGCGAAACAGAGTCGCGGTGCGGCTCTGTTTCGCGGCTGTGGTTGCGGTGGTTCTGTCGCGGCGATACGTGGTCTGGTGGCGAGGTTGCTGGACGGTGGATGTCGGCGGTGAGGATGATGGAACAGAGAGAGGGATGGTAGAAGGTGGCGACTGTTGGTGTGCGAAGCAGGGTGAGGAGGTGGCGGCTGATGGTAGAGGACGAGGAGGAGGTGGTGATGGCGGGATTATCGCGCTGCCGGCTCTCCTATCGAGCGAGGATTGCCGGCAGGGTGGTGTGGTGGCTGGAAAAGAGATGAGGGGAGAAGGAACGTGGAAGAAGAGAGAATAAGAGATGAGGTTCCTTTCTCTAAGATGGGGAAGCTAAATAGGGTTCTCATAGTGGGCTTGGGTTTTTAGGTCAGCATGTTTTAGGTTTCGGCTAGGTGGACCTAGGTTTATTAGGGTTAGGTTTAGATATGTGTCTCTTTGCTTTGTACCACCACTAGAATCGACCAATTGTCAGTCCTTAAGTTGTCGCCTTAATATCATTTCATCGTTAACGCTTAAATTCCTGCCAAAACATGAAAACGAAATAATTATTATAAATTATAATAATCGAAACACTAACATATATAAATTAAGGGATATATTATGTAATAATTATGTGAATATCAAATACCCCCAAACCTATATTTTGCTAGTCCTCGAGCAAAACAATAAAATAAAATCTAACTCACTTTCGCAGGAATCATCGGTTGCACTTACCTTAAACGTGCAACAAGGCTTTAAACCCCTAGATTACCTCTAGTGGACGAGTTATAGTCTCGTGAGGGTTTCCAGAAATGTTACCCACAAACATTATGACTCATAAATTTCCAAAATATGGTAACTCAGTCTATTATCCTCAGAGTAAGAATTTAATTGCTAAAAAATTTTGAAAATAGCTAACAGTCTCACAATAATATATCAAAGAGTCTCACAACAATTCAATAATACCCAAAGGTTAAACAAATTTCATCAATTATTCCCAACTCGAAGTGTGTGTGTGCATGGCCATATCAACATAACTTTTTATTTCAGAGTAAAACAATTACCAAATCTCCTTTAGAAAGTTTGTTTTGACTTCAAACCTCTCATGTCACTCACAATAAAACACTCAGAGATTTGTTATTTCACTCAGTTTATATGTGAGGAAAAGAGTAAATAATGGAAAACAATCATCTCACATATAGTAATATGAAGAACGAACTTTTCAAGAATGGAATGAATATGATCTCATGGACAGGAATATCAATTACTTTTGAGAATGTTAAATCATACACCATAGCTCTTATTTATCTAATCTCCACATCTACGAAACTAACCATCTCTTAAGATCAACTAGGACTTCAATAGGTTGTAATGGGGCTTAGGTAATGGCTAACAAAGAATGGAAAAATGTATACGAAAAATCTCTAAGAATGTATATACCCATTAAACTAACACAAGGGCTATCAATGTTCTAACCATCAATTACTTTCTTCATTTTTTTCATTGACCTCGCTTTTCTTTCTTTCTTTCCTTTTTTTTTTTTTTTTTTTTTTTTTTTCAACTACATGCTTTTCCTCTTCTCCTCAATAGAATGTTTCAACACTGATGACTCATGGTATATTTGACTCTGTTCTTTCTAATTGCCCATTTCCAACTAACATTCATCCATATACATTCTTAGATAAATTGGGTATTGATAAAGGGTTAACAAATAAAAGGCTATCAACGACTCAAAGGGCTTCAAAAGGGAACTAACGAGTGGGTAAGTAAAAAGGCTAGAAAATGTTTAAGAAAAACTTGCCTATATCATTTCTTAAGTTCAGGTTGGTATTATGACATCTCAACTAAATAAACTAAAAAGTTCTAGTGCAATAATTTAATTCTCAAAGCAATTGATAAAAAAAATGAGATAATGAGATCATCAACGACTTAATGCGACTCAAGAAAAATTAGAGTATATTTATCTAACACTCAGAAAGAAAAGAATGGCTCAAAACTTTCACAGGTTAAGTCTCCACTATTATTCTAAGGTTTTCTAGCTCATATCTCACTCATCAACTTCAAATCATGCTAATATGGCTCATAGTGCAAGAATGGTCGAGGCGAAAAAATATCATGAAATATATTTAACTTAAAAGATAATATCAAACCATATGTTTTCCTATTGATATATAAAAGTGACACGTGAAAGCATGTATTCCTCCAATTTATAGGCATACTTGAAAGCACATCCTCTTCATTGGAAAGAAACTTAGATTTTGAATGCATTTTCAAAGTGAAAGTTTGTCACACAATCATAATTAACTATGTATTCAATGGAGATTGAGTAGAATACAATAGTAGATTGTGAAATAAATTTTAGTTCAAAATTCCTTGAAAAATGCAGAAAAACTCATAAACCTCACCCCCAAACCTAAACCAAACATTGTCCTCAATGTATAAAATGATGATCATGACAAATGCAGGAAAAAGAAAAGATGAGAGTTAGAGTGATATTATCATGGGAAAATTTTTACCAATTTCGACGAAATCTTCCACCAATGAACGCGCAGAGACATAAGAATTGTGGACTCATCATGATAAATTGATAAAAACAATACAGGACACAAATGAAAAAAAAGTTAAAAATTAAAAAAATAAAATAAAAATATTACATGTATCAGTTGCAAGTCAAAATTGTTACGGAGCTAACGAGTATGAGTGGAATGCAACTAGAAAGAACTCGAAAATCAATCCAGACTAACCATCATGACACAACTGAAGCTAGGCTGCCTCCTAGGAGCGCTTGGTTTAACGTCGTCAGCCTGACATATATTCTCCCTCATGAAAGATATATCATGAAGTGACGAGGAAGAACATAGGGAGCATTCGCCTCCAAACCTAGTCTATGATAGAAACGAGTCAAAAGGGTTAAGGAATCGTATACCAACAACCGAAAAAGTTGAGGATCAGTCCACGCAAAAATAGCAACCACATGCGACACAAGATATACTAGCACATCCCAAAAGCTGCAAGGACACCATCTAAAATCATATAGAAATGGCAAAGAATCTCGCATTCCTTGGAAGTCAATAGGGATCTTAAACATGAATAGGTCGCAAGTAGTGATATGCAACAAATGATCCTCCCTTACTCCTAAAATGGAAAATCCTAAGTCTGGTTCCAAATCAGAAGATTGGATAATTTCCACATCAGGATGGTGAAAATTGAAATCATCTCTTACAAACAATGGATCCACATAGGTAGCATCAGTCAATATGAAAGGGATGGAAAGTGGTATGCCTATAAATATGTCGGGTGGTACAGGTTCATCGTAACAAAATGGATTACACCAAGATGATGAGTTAGACGACACAACAACACCCCCAAACCTAGAATTAGCACTACCTATGGCATGTAGTCTCTCATTAAATATATCTCCCGACTTCTTTGGGACAACCTGTTTTGAATTCAATATAGATGAAATAATAACAGGCAAAGTATCATCAGTACCTGAAAACGCATACCTGAGGGTGTCAGGTAATTGTTTAAGGTCAAGCTCAGGTGGCTCAACTGATGGGACTAGTTTTGACTCACTGAGTGGGAGAGGCTCCACTTTAGACTTACATTTATAACTAGGATCCACAATGGGGACTGAGTCAAGCAAATCCTTGACTTCCCTAATGGAATCATCAACATCAAAGTCCAAACTAGAATGAGTCAAACAAGCCTCTAAATGGTCATGTGTAGCATGAAAACAGTCAAAAGGAGACTCTAAAGACTGTTCACAGTTTGATTCTATGCATGAGTCACTAGGAAGACATATGTCGAGTGGGTCTTCATGAAAATGTGGGGAAGGGAATGGGTCAGTAAGCAAAGTAGTTTCAATCACATTATCCACAAAAACATCATCTGACTCGGATTCCAATGTGTTACCAGTTATGAATTGACCCTCTGAGTTTTGAACAGAGTGACTAGGAACTCTTCCTAACTCACTTTCAGATACTGCCTCAGTAATATGATCCACAACTATCTCAAGTCTTTGAGTCGTGGCTATCAACTCAGATATGTCCTTAGAATTCTGATCAAGTATACTTGCTGAGCGCTGCAAAAATTGATTAATCGTTTCCTCTAAACTTGATGTGTTGGATGGAGGGACTTGGTTATGGTGGGGCATAACATGATTAGGGTATTGAGGAGCCTGAGAGAAAATATGTCCTCCTTGGTGTGAGTGATGAGCCCAAGAGAGATTTTGATTATTGGCGAAATCAGGGCTGTAATAGTTGAACTTTGAATTATAACCAGGTCGCCATTTAGCATTAAAAGAATGGATTTGCTCAGCGAAATATTCAGGATAATCATATTGCAAATCACAATCAGCTGTAGAATGATTAGGACTCGAACATGCAACACAACCCTCAAATGAAACATTACTGGGAGGTAGGGGTTGAGTCAAATTCATAAGTGCATCTAATTTCTGAGTCATCGTCATAAGGGCTGTTTCAAGCTTCGAGGTAGAAGGGGAGAAGTAATCCTTAAAGTTTTTATCCTCATTAGAAGGGGAGAGGAAGTCAGGATAATATGCGGAACCTGAGTTGTAATAATCTGAATATGGAGCATAATCAGGTGGTCGCATGGGATTAAATGCATTCCTGCGAGATGGATAATTATTAGATTTCATTTTTTTTTTTTTTAAATTATGCAAGCCTAATCTATATATGAAGATAACCTAACTCTAAAATAAAAATGGTAAAACCTAATCAGGACATATATGATGCGCAAGCAAGATGAATGAAAAATGACCCTAGATAAGTACCTAGCAAATAAAACACAGTAATCCACTCAGAAACCGCGTGCAGATGCGGTGGAAAGAAGTTACCTCCGGCGTGAACCTCTCTTGGGTTACTTGCGACGCCGGGTAGAAGTCGAGTTGACGTCGATCAGAAGCACCGTCCACCTGACGGCTCGCCAACTTCTGAGAGTGTCCACGCGATAGCAACCTGTAAACAATTCAAACCATGTGCTTTTTGTTTTTTTTTTTGTTTTTTTTTTTTTGTTTTTTTTGTGATGGAACAAAATGAGAAATAGTAGAGTTTAAAAATTATTACACCACACACTCGTAAAACGAGGTGAAAATAAAATTAAAACTCTCCTCACAAAATAAAAAAAAATAATAACTTTGCTTGATGTTTGCAGGATCATTCAATTTTCTCGAGAAGCGTGTAATCTGTAATATATGCTTCCTACCTATTAATACCTGCAAAAATAAAAAAAAGACAAAAACAAGTATCAAAACTTCTAAGACTTAAAAGAAATAACTAAAAAAAAAAAATCAATCCTATCCTAAAAGCAAAAGCAATCTTATATCTGACCTAATTTTTTTTATTTATTAATTAATTTTTTTTTATTAACCTAAACTACAAATAGTGAAAATAAACTCTTGAATTCAATTACACCGTTACAGTCCCCGGCAACGGCGCCAAAAACTTGATGCAGATTAAACTAACCTAAATAAATAAGTTAATTTAACCTAATTTTAATAACTGCAAGTGCACAGTGTCTAACTGGTAGACAAGGGCAAGTACAGGTCGATCCCACAAGGACTGTGGTTGCAATTAAATTTCAGAGTTAATTTAAGCTAATTTAAATTGGGGTTACAGCAATTAAAATATCTAAACTAATAATCAAATTAAAAAAAAACAAAATAAAAGGTTGTTAAGAAGATGAGAAAGGAAACCAAGGCGTTGAATCCACCACAGGTTCTTTGAGATTTGTGTAATCAAAAATATTGTTTTCAAGATTTAACATGACTAACCTAAAGATTAATCTAAGTTCACAATTGATTTTAGCATAGGTATAAACCTCTAGAATTGCGTGTCTTCTTACGGCACACACAATCACAAGTTTATTATAACTAATCCTAATCCCTAGCATTGCGTGTCTTCTTACGGCACACACAATCACAGATTCAGATTAATTGATTAAATCAGGCTTTTGAATTTCAACAAAGGGTACTTCTAACTACCGACTAGTCTAGATAATTAATCAGGATATAATCGGTGAAAGCAATTTATTAAAAATCATAAATCAAATGTGTTTAACGTTCAAGCATAAAGAAAATAATAAATTTAAATACACAAACTCTAGGAAATCCTGTGGTTTCATCGTAGCCTTGGTGAAGGGTTTAGCTATCCATGGTAGTGGTAGTCATCTCCTCGTGATGTGGTACGCCGCAATTCATCTCTGCACGAACGCGAATCCCGAGAAAAGGGCTGCTAAAGGCACTGTGGTGGCTCTTAGAGAACTCGGGGGTGTCAATAGCTGAACTGTTTGAAAAACAGTTTTCTCCCGCCAAAGTCGCGCGCTGCTGCGCCTTCGTCTCCAGCGAGACAGCGGCTCTCGCGGTGATTTTCTTCGCTTCTCGCGGCCTTCCTCGTCCTCAAATCGTCTCCAGAACCTGCAAAAGAGAGAGAGAGGATGAGGAAACAGTTATAAAACAGTAAAAACAAGAAGGAGGGCGAGGAACAGGGCTCCCTGTTTCTGGGTTGCGAACGCTGTCTCGCGAGGAGGTGGCGGTGATGCTTGGTCGGGACGTGACGGTGGTCGTGAGAGAGGGAGTCGGGAAGAAGCTCGAGACGAAGAGAGGCCGAGAAAAAAGGGGAACAGGCTCTGTTGCGAGGCGAAACAGAGTCGCGGTGCGGCTCTGTTTCGCGGCTGTGGTTGCGGTGGTTCTGTCGCGGCGATACGTGGTCTGGTGGCGAGGTTGCTGGACGGTGGATGTCGGCGGTGAGGATGATGGAACAGAGAGAGGGATGGTAGAAGGTGGCGACTGTTGGTGTGCGAAGCAGGGTGAGGAGGTGGCGGCTGATGGTAGAGGACGAGGAGGAGGTGGTGATGGCGGGATTATCGCGCTGCCGGCTCTCCTATCGAGCGAGGATTGCCGGCAGGGTGGTGTGGTGGCTGGAAAAGAGATGAGGGGAGAAGGAACGTGGAAGAAGAGAGAATAAGAGATGAGGTTCCTTTCTCTAAGATGGGGAAGCTAAATAGGGTTCTCATAGTGGGCTTGGGTTTTTAGGTCAGCATGTTTTAGGTTTCGGCTAGGTGGACCTAGGTTTATTAGGGTTAGGTTTAGATATGTGTCTCTTTGCTTTGTACCACCACTAGAATCGACCAATTGTCAGTCCTTAAGTTGTCGCCTTAATATCATTTCATCGTTAACGCTTAAATTCCTGCCAAAACATGAAAACGAAATAATTATTATAAATTATAATAATCGAAACACTAACATATATAAATTAAGGGATATATTATGTAATAATTATGTGAATATCACCTGTCCAGCAACCAAGCACCAAGCACCACCAACAGCCGCCCCCACCATCACTCGAACACTACCACCACCACGAAACAAGGGCATGACAACCCTGTTTCACATCAAATCTTCACCTCGCCACCGAGCACTACCATCACTGGAGGTCCCTATCTCCCATCTCTCTCTCTGCCTGTTCTTATTCTTCAGCAACGCAACCACCTCAGAGCAACGCGAGCCGCCATCACCCATCTCTCGATAGAGCCAGATAGAGCCATCACCGCCATATCTCGGCCCTCATTCCTATCTCCCTCTCTCACGACCACCGTCGCAAGCGGCGCAGCACACCACCACTGCTACAGGAGCAGAAACAGGGGCAGTGCTTCCATCTCTCTCCCTTTTTTTCCGTTCTCTTTCGCGTATCTCTCTGTTCTTCCATCCCTCTCTCTCTTTTGCAGGTACCAGAGCCGTTTGGAGGACGAAGAAGCTCGCGAGGAGCATAAACGAGGCAGTGCGAGCAGCGCTGCTCGCTGAAGACGAAGGTGCAGAGTGCAGCGCGATTTCTGGCAGGAAACAACTGATTTTCGAATCAGTTGGTTATTGGCACCACGAGATTCTGTAAGAGCCACCGCAGTACACTTGTAACCTATTCTCGGGATTTGTGTTCGGACCACCTGCTGATCTACTGAGTACCACTACATCGAGTTTGCGACAAACCAAAAGGGTAGTATAATTTATTTTACTGACTTGAATGCTTTTTATTTCATAAATTTGATAAATTGCTTTCACCTTTCATGTTCGATTAAAACTTGATATGTTTGGTAGTTAGATTCACATTTTATCAATATTCAAAGCATGTGCTAAAAATTATTAAGCTTGGACTTTGATTAAGTGTGCTTTAAAAATACACTTAATGCTTGGTAAGAATTTATTTGCTTGAGATAAATTGTTAATGTTTGACATAAACTTAATATGATTGGAATTGGATTTTTATGATCACATCTTCGGTGTAAGCAAGGGATCCTCATCCCTAAAACTTCTCGTTTATAATTTCAGTAATTTAGATTTAAATATGTTTGCTAACTCTTCTGTGAGTCCAAACCCCACAAAATCCATCTCATCTATATTTTTCTTTTTATTTTCTTTTTCTTATTTTTAATTTATTTTTAGTTTAGTTGTAAAAACATTGTAACCCCTTTTTCTGTAAATTAGTTTAGACAATTTCTAAAATTCAATTGCATCCACTTTCCTCGTGGGTTCGACCCGTACTTGCCGTTGTCTACCAGTTAGACACAGTGCACTTGCGGTTATTACAAGTGGGTCAAATTAGCCTGTTTATTTAGGCCAGTTAAGCCCGCAACAACCCAAGAAGCACAAAATACCCGGTAATGGACTGGCGAGTGACTAGGCAACTAGCCCAATCAGAGTCACATTAGCCATGTAGTTGAACGTCGGTGCTAGCGCGTAAGAGAATTCCCTGCCCAGAACATCCTTTGATATAGCGGACCACTCGTAAAGCTGCTTCCCAATGACGGGTCCGCGGTGATTGCATGAATTGAGCCAATGTATGAACCGAATAGCACAACTCAGGACGTGTAATTGTCAGGTAAATCAATCGTCCAACAAGACGACGATACTGCTCCGGGTTGTCCATGAAAGGGTTGTTATCTAAAGCAAGTCCATGATTTTGTTCCAGTGGAACAGTGGCTGGTTTGGCGCCCAACTTTCCTGTTTCTATGACTATGTTCAACGCATATTTGCATTGAGATAAAAATATCCCTTCGGCACCACGTGCTACTTCAATTCCCAAGAAGTACTTCAATTTACCAAGATCTTTCATGTGAAAACAAGCATTGAGATATTTCTTAAATCGAGCCAACATTCCCGAATCATCTCCTGCTATAATCAAATCATCAACATACACAAGAACAACCAGAATAACACCATTTCGTTTAAACGTAAACAGAGAATAATCAGAGTATGACTGCAGGAATCCATAAGTTTGTAATGCAGATAAGAGTTTAGCAAACCAATTTCGGGGTGCCTGCCGCAAACCATAAAGAGATTTTCGTAGACGACACACTTTCCTAGGAGATGAGCCAGAAAAACCAGGGGGTGGCCGCATATAAACTTCTTCGTCAAGGTCCCCATGTAAAAATGCATTACGAACATCCATTTGATGCAAATCCCAATTCTTTTTGGCGGCCACTGCTAACAGAACTCTCACTGTAGCCATTTTAGCAACAGGAGCAAACGTTTCATTGTAATCGATCCCTACTTTCTGATTGTTCCCAAGCACCACCAGGCGTGCCTTATGACGCTCAATTGAGCCATCGGAATTGTACTTCATTTTGTAAACCCATTTGCAACCGATGGGTTTCTTCCCATAAGGCAAATTCTCCACAGTCCACGTCCCATTATCTTCGAGAGCCTTTATTTCTTCTTGCATGGCAGTGCGCCATGTGTTATGTTTGATAGCCTCAGAAAAACGGGTAAGCTCAATCTCGGCTATAATAGCTGCCAAAAAACGACGATGTGGTGTAGAAAAATTATCACAACTTACATAATTAGATATGGGATAGGGAGTACCTGAGGACAATGGAGGAGTAGGATTTGGTGTGACGGGATCGGGGCAGCGAGCGGTGTGACACACATAGTCCTGTAAACGGCTCGGAGGACGCCGTGTACGACCTTCTGTAACACTAGGAGCAATGGACACGGATTCAACAATACCCACACTCCCTCTGTCGCTAGGCTCCTGCGACTCATCATCTATACCCAACTGTAACGACGTTGGACTCGTGGAATTTTCATCACCAACGACATCGTCAACTAGGAACTCGTTGCTTGTGGCAATAATAGGATCAGTAGGGGGTTTTTGAAATGGAAACTCCCCCTCACTAAAAACAACATCACGAGAAACAAAGAACTCATTTGTCTCCAAATCATACAATTTCCATCCCTTCTTTCCATACGGATAACCCACAAAAACACATTTACGACTTCTAGATGCAAATTTATCACTTTCCGAACTCGAGCAAAGCACAAACACCCAAATGTACGAATGTTGTCATAAGATGGAGCAGTATTAAACATAACTTAATAAGGGGTTTTCCCACCCAAAACAGAGGAGGGTGTCCTATTAATCAAATACCCAGCGGCCAACACACATTCTCCCCAAAATTGAATGGGAAGACTAGCCTGAAAAAGCAAGGCACGAGCCACATTCAAGATATGATGATGCTTTCTTTCTACTCTACCATTTTGTTGAGGAGTCCCAACACAAGATGTCTGAAATTCAATTCATTTTTCAACAAATAAAGAATTTAGTGAAGTAAATTCAGTCCCATTATCACTCCTCAGTATTTTCACTTATTTACCAAATTGTCTACTAAGCATAAAACAAAAATTCTTCAAAATATTATGCACTTCAGATTTCTTAATGAGCAAATAAATCCACACTGCTCTAGTAAAATCATCCACAATGGTTGAGAAATAAACTGCTCCACAAGAGGACGAGACACGATAAGGCCCCCATAAATCACAATGAATAAGGGAAAAAGATTCATTTGCATTATGACTACTTTGTTCAAAGACATCTCTAGTTTGTTTTGCACGCAGACAAATTTCACAAGCTTTATTTTCCGAATCAACAATACCTGAATTAAAATGTGGTAGAGTTCCTACAATACGATAAGACGGATGTCCCATACGACGATGCCACAGCTCAACATCATTCTTGCATTTCACCTTGTGCACGCGCGCCGGTGTCACACCCCGCAAGACATAGATCCCGTCACGTTGTTCACCCACACCAATCAGGGTCCTCGAGGTACGGTCCTGTATCACACACAACTTATTAGTAAGAGTGATTATAAAGTTTGCTTCACAAAGTAATTTACCAACAGACAACAAATTGCAATTCAACCGTGGAACAAATAGAACATGTGACAATTTCAATTTATCTCCAATAACCATTGTTCCTTCTTTCATTGCCATTGTTTCATCTCCATTTGGTAGTCCCACGGGACATGGAGCCACTTCGCAAACATCAACAAGAAGATCAATACATCCAGTCATATGATGCGAAGTTCTGGAGTCACGAATCCACTGTTGTTCAGAGATCTTACCAGTCAGTTTTTCTGTGAAAGTAATCTTTTGGGCGTTCAGCATCGTCACAAGCGTTGTCCATTGATCTTCGGTAAGGCCGGGAAGGCCTGCACGATCTGCCTCAGTCACAGATGATGCTGTCTCGCGCCCACTCACACTGTGCACAGCATTCGCACGGGCTGTACCACGTCCACGACTCGTTCTGTGTCCAGTACCGCGGCCACTCCCACGTTCTCCTCCACGAGGTCTGTCTCCCCACCATTCTGGGTACCCAATAACCTGAAAACACCCATTCGCATCATGTCTCGTTCTTCGACAGTGTTTGCAATTCTCATTCATTTATTTGTTATCTCGACCCTTCGCGTGAATAGCAAAGGCCACAGCTTCACTTCTGTCATCTTTTCCCCGTGCTATCTCGCGATGCCTTTCTTCCGTAACAATCATTGCGTAGACTCAATTCAAGCCTGGCAATGGTTCCATATTTAGTATGGTTGAGCACACCGTACCAAACATGGAGTCTTCCAATCCCATAAAAAACTGATGGATTTGCTCGTCTTCCCGTCTCTTGATCAAACGCTCCGTGATTTTGCACTTACACCCATCACATCCGCAAGTCAAAATCGGCTCATAGTCATTTAATTCATCCCACAACATCTTCAATCTACCAAAATAGGTTACAACAGGTTGTCCACGTTGATTGCACTCCGCCAATTCTGATTTTAATTGTTGAATACGCGGTCCATTGGCAATCGCAAAACGCAATTGCAAATCATCCAAAAGTTCATTTACGTTCTCCCTGTAAGTAATGGTCGAACGTAAGGACGGCTCAATAGTTATGAATATCCATGCCAACAACATGGAATTCACCATCCACCATTCTTCAATTTCTGTCGGGTTATCCACTGGCTGTGGAATCGTTCCATTGATAAAACCAAGTTTCTTCTTGGCCCGCAACGCCACTTTCATGGCCTTTGCCCATTCTTCATAATTCGTTCCTTTCAATTGCACATGAGTCACAAGTGCTCCAGGATTATCTGTCGAGGTTATCGTATACGGCGTGATTGCATCATTCTTGCTCTTGCCATTGTTACCACCTCCGGCCATAGCGATTCACAAAAGTTTTGATTTTTTTTTTTGTTTTTAGAGGAATTTCGATTGCTCTGATACCATGATGATTTTTGGCATCGAAAATTCTTCCCTTTCATTGATATCTCACGGTTACATATAAAGAAAACCAAAACTATACAAAGCTACAATTAAGGAAGTTAACAAAAAATAAAGACTAAGTATAAGAAGAGAAAATCTCCAACAAAAGAAAAGATCCTAACTACAATTTTCCTAGCCCGAAAAATACCACACCACATCTCGCCATAAGGAGAGAAAATCTCCAACAAAAGGAAAGATCCTAACTACAATTTTCCTAGCCCGAAAATACCGCACCGCATCTCGCCAACACAAATCTTCAAGCTAGTTCAGCAATAAGGGAAGTCTTCTCTCATCTCGTTCAAATAGAACAACAACATTGGTGATGGTAGCTGCTGGAGAATAATTTTAATTTCCTGAGACTCTGTCGTTGGCGCCAAGTAAGTTTAGCTTGCACATCACATTGGAATAAGGATCTCTGGGGTCACAGAATAAAAGTTCCCAATGAAAACATGAGTTCTACTCCATCTCTTTGTGTTGTACCAATCGTGCAAACAAGATAAACATAACCTCTATCCTAGTGAGACTTAAAAAACACAAGAACTCTCTCCAAAACTTCATCAAAACCACAAGTTTAGCTTTAAAAAAAACAAATTAAAAATCAAACTTTTCTCAAAATCACTCAAATTAAGAAATGGGTATTCGATATTAAGCACTAAAAAGACTTCTAAACCAAAGATTCACCATTGAAACACTTGGAGAGTGAGACCAAAAGAGCAAGAGAGAAGAAAACGGTGTTTGTGTGTTTGAATGAATGAGGGTTTATAGATCTCAAAATGGGATTTTTTTAACTAGATAAATACAACAACAACTGATGAAGAGCCAAAACTATGGGTACGACCAACCCAATAGCTAGAGAGAGGAGAAGAGAGAAGAAAAAAAATTTCCAGCTCAAATTATCTGATGAAGAGCCAAAACTTGGTTTTCTCTCTCTTTCATCAACACGTGCTAGAGAGCTTCCCTAACACTCTTCTGAAGCTAAAGGTCTGGTTCTCTAGACTTGTTGTTGATTAATTATACCTAAGTTTTTAATATAATTTATTTAAAACCCTCTATTCATTTATAAACTATATATAAGCCCTTAAAACTATAAATTATTATAATAAAATTAAAAAAAAATTGACTAGAACCAACCAAACTTTGCACAAGTCAGTATAAATACCCTATGGTTCTCTCAGACCAGACCGTCCTCCTCTTAGGACACAACTTGGTCACAGAATATTAGTGAAAATGACACTTGGTTTCTCTCTCTCTGTTTGCTTGCTCACTCCATCGCTGCTTCACATTTCTCTGTTTCTCTCTCGCGCAATTCATCAAATACATAAGCATTAAACCTACTCTCATTTCCCCAATTACACTCAAGTGAACTTTCGGTCGATAGCTTTAGAACCCTAAATTTCGTGTTCAATCGGTGTTGATTGAATGTAGTTTGTAGTTAGTTCAATTTCGTTCTAGGGTTTATCGATGGTTATAGTGAGTTTACGGGAGAAGGTGTTGAGGAGCCCTGTTTTGGAGGAGATGATGGCGTTGTCGGAGGAGAGAGTGCTTGCGGAGCAGATGAAGGAAGGTGCGAAGGGGCTCCTTCAAATTCCAGCCTCTGTGGAGGATCTTCGGCTTTTCCTCGATGTAAGTATTGTGATTGGTTTAGGGTTTTGGTTCACTAATTGTTGTGTGGGAAAGCAATGTTATTGAATTGAGTTTACATGGTTTGTTGAATAATTGAATAAGGAGTTAGAAACGAGTTTGGAAGAATAGGCTTGTCTTGATTTTGGTATTTGATGATTGTTTTGTTTAGTTGTTTTAATGAGTTGTGGACTCGGAAAGGTTAAAGTGAAGTGATTACCTATTGCATAATTATGGAATAATGACATGTAATTGAGCAAAAATTATCTGCCATTTGTCTAGGGTTTTGATTAACTAGGTAGTTGATTTGTGTTTAAGCAGCGTTATTGATTTGAATTTGCATGTTTTGTTGAATGATTGAATGGGGGGTTAGAGTTGAGTTAGATGAACAAATTTATCTTGATTTTGTTATTTGATGATGCTTTATTTCGTTGTTTGATGAGTTGTGGAGTTGGAGTATTTAAAGTGGAGCAAAACCTAAAACCTATTGCAGGATTATGGGGTCGTGAAATGTAATTGAGCAAAGGTTTATGATTAGGGCTTGTTTCTCTCAATTATGGGTCGGGAGGAGTTTTAGTTCACCAAGGAATTTTTAGTATTTGATTTGGTGGAGGTGCGAAGGGAAATTGAGGTGAAAGGGAGAAAACCATGATTAGGGCATCTCGAATGCGCACTATAAACCCAACTTCACAACGAGGGTGGGTTTTGGAAATTTAGATGGAATCTGCTGCGACAAGGCAATGAATTTTTTTTAACTTTAGCAAGTTTGTAATCTTAAAATGTAAAGTGGAAATTTAAATGCCACGAGGAGCTGCCTCTATCTTTTGTTTGGAGTAATTTTAGAGTCTCAAGTTGGACTGTTTGGTTTGAGATGGCTTGGGAAAATCTCCCAGAACAAATTCACAGTTCTTCATGCTTTGGAGGTGTCAGCTCAAATTTTGAGGTTCAGACGATGCCAGTTAGAGAATCACTTATGGTTGTTTACTAAATTTTTTGCATTGCCACATGAACACATGAACAACCATTTATGCAAACAATCTGTTAAAAGGTGTTTTAATTTCTCCTCAAGGCTAGGTAGGGCTCTTGAGTCTCGACTTGTCCAAGGCGCTATGTTTTCACAAAGCTAGCGTGCCTTAACGCCTTACCGTTGTGTTGATTATGACGATGAAGATGAGAATATGCATTGAATCAGTGGATGATAAGGATATTTGAATTAGCAGTTTTGAGTTGTGGTTGTTAGTTTAGTTTAGTTATTTTGTCTGTTGTGATATGAGATGTGGATGAAGACTAGGTATTTTTCTAATTTTGTTGGATTGATTAATTATCATTTTACAGTAATTATTAAGTTATACATGCCTGTGTTTTATCATTCATATTATTTATGATTCATATTTCACGTGACATTTATGTTGCCTTAAAAAGTCATATTTTGTGTGTAGATGTTTTTTATGAAACGAAGCATTTGAAGCACAAACCACAAAATAGTTTTTAATTATTATTCCACCTTAACTTTGTTGCTACCCATCGTGAATCTCGGGGTTCACAGGGCAATTGTCAGCGCCACCTTGTCACGCCCCGCACCCCATACAATTTAGCTTGAGGTCATAGCTCTGACGAGGAACCTCGGTTGTGTACGACTCCCAACCTGAGAGGTTTTCTTCCTTGTTTGTTATGATAGATTTTCTTCCTTGTTTGTTATGATAGATTTCACTATTGTAACCTCCTATGTGTCTTTAATGCCATCAAGGATCTTAAAGGATTTAAGAACAGAAACTATTATATAAGAGAAAAGTTCCTACTTTCAACTCTCCAACATTCATTTCTCTAAATGTGAAATGTACGATATTTGCTGATTTATCGAGGGATTCCGTCACTTGCATTCATTTTCTTGGGATTGTTGATTAACATTCCAAATCAACAATATGTCTTTAATCTTGGATGTATGTGATAGAAGGAAAAGGTGATAGAGACGGACGTGCAAGATGATAAGACGAGAAAAGTATCACATATTGACTATCGATCCATAAATGACCCTTGCAATGATGAAGACAGGGAAATTTAGCGAAGGGAAGATCATAATTGAATAATGATTTAGTGACTTTGTTTGTTGAGGAATATGACATATTCATTGGAATAGTGAGTGATTTTTAGTTATGAAGTTTAAGCGTTAATGTGTATTAGCCACGAAGAATTAGTGGATCACCTTTGCCTTCGTTGTGAGATATCCAAATGTTTATGGACATACTTAGAAGTTAGAAGAATTCAGGGTTCCCTAAATCAATGGTGAAGTAAAGGAAAGTAGGAATTGTTACTACACTTGGCTTTGTATTCGGGGAAGAGTTCCCCATGCGTTGGCTTGGATCTTACGGAAAGGGAGTAATGCCCACATTTTTGGGGATAAAGCTAGATCAATGTATGCTGGGGAAGTTCCATTTTTGTTGCAATGCTTCTTAATTTGATATCCTTTGCTATTAGTGAATCAATCAATCACTGATGGCCTTAATATCTGGTTTCATCATCGTTAACCATTCTTGTTTTGCCCGATGATTTTTTATTTTATTTTTTAAATTAGTTATATTTTGTACTTATTTTCTTATGAACCAGATTTTTTTGTTACTTTTGTACCAATTATAATCAATCTTAATTGGTTTGTTAGGTACTTAAAAGGCTTATTTGATGGTTATATTGAGTAATCGATGACTAGCTAATTATTCAGTTCATGACTTATCATATTTGTAACTAATAATGATAGCTTTTACCTAATAACCTTGTTCATTTTACATTACCTGAGAAGGTAGCTCCTTAAAAAAATCTACCTACTATGCTTATTTATTTAAGTTTTTGTAATATCTATTAACATCATATTTGTGGCGATCTAATAGAATTTTTTTTTAGATTAAAACACCCGCACACCCACCCACCAAGGTTTATGCCCTTTTGCTCCTCATTTAATTTTTAGCAAAATGCCCCAGGCGCTCCTTAGAAACTTTTGAAAATTGTATAAGGAAAAAACACTGTCATTGTATACATGTTTGGCGCATAAATTTGGAGGAATATATTTGCCCAAAGAACCCCCAATATGCTTAAAAATGTAACTGAGACTTTCTTTTTACCGTTTGGGTGCAAAATGATGCACTAGGTTCATTTACACCTTGCATTGGTGATCCATACTTACTTTTGTATATATTTAAGTTATTTTGTTTCATTGTGCTGGCACCATATGGTTAGTTCTTCAAATTTTGTTTTAGTTGAAATAGTTGAAGCCTTTACCTGAAAAAATCCGTCACATCCCTTTGCATGAATTTTGGTTCAAAAAGATTAATGCCAGATGACCGCATTGCTTGGAGAACTAAAATATGTGTAGCCGACCCCGAGAGCCTCGGGTATGGGCTTTGATGATGATGAGTTGAAGCCTTTACCTGTGTACGTGTTTTCATGAAGTTTTTCATTGATGGAATTAACTTCTGAGCATTCTTTGCAGAGCGGTAGTTTATGTTGTTTCCTAATTTTATGTTGTTTTAGTTTGATCGTATCCCAATTTGTCTCATGCGCATTCCTTATGGATTTTTTTTGGCATGCATTTACGAGTCATTATTACTATTAATATAATTATAAATTGATACTATTATAGTATCTTGTTTTTTTTTTCTTCCCGTCCTTTGTCTTGCTTGTTTAATTAGTTTCAATGACTTTCTTACATATATTGTTTCTTCCTATTTAGCAAGTCGAGGGTTGCTTATTAAGAGTGGAGCAATCACCATCTTTTCTGGTGCAAAGTGCAATTTGTCCCACAATGAAGGCATTGCTTACTGATAATCTTTTGAGGCACCCAGATTTGGACATACAGACTTCTGTGGCATTATGTGTTAGCGAGATCACTAGGATAACCGCACCCAATGTGCCTTACAATGATAAACAAATGAAGGTATCAGTCAAATACATCAATGGCATATTGAATTATCCTATTTACCTATGTTTTCTGCATGGTTGTAACTGCAGTTTTGTGTGTTTGAGATATTTGAATAGTACAAATTACCTAGTTTATTTCTCTAACATGCAGGATATTTTTTTGCTGATTGTTTCAACATTTGAGAGACTGTCTGATACATATAGTCCTTTATATACCAAGAGGGTTTCTGTTCTAGAAATTATGGCACAGGTTAGGTCGTGTCTTGTGATGCTGGACCTTGAATGCGAGGCATTGATTCTTGAGATGTTCCAGCATTTTCTGGAAACCATCAGGTTAGAAGTCTCGTCATATCATCATGTATTTGCCCATCTCTATGCTTTACTTATGTTAAGCTAGAAATGAAGCACAATTATGACTTTTATGCAGTTTTCATGTCTTCATGTTTTACATAATGGTTCTTCATATCGTAATGCTATCTTGCTGTAGTTTAAATTTAGCAGAACGCTTTTGCTCTTTGTCAGTGCTCTATTCTTATTTATGTTTGTTCAATTGAATAAGTAGCAGGCCAAGTTGCTCATGTTGTCTAATGTGCAGTCTAATATTCGTTAATGAAATGCATTCGCTTAAGAGTTTCTTCAATAAAAATTTTACCTTAAAAAAAATCCATAGTGAAATAGGGATTTTACCTTTTACTTAATCATGTAACTAGAAATCTACTTTAATGGCCTTATCAATAAAAAGATCATTGATGGCAGTCTAATTTTCAAGGACCATAATATTTGTTTTAACTTCTTCACTTTGGAGCAAAATGGTTGTATTCATGTTTGCCTGTTTTGTGTTCGAGGAACTTCATTTATTTCATGGATACCGTGTTTCTTTTATGAACTTCATATTGTATGCTATTGGGTTTTAGACATTTTTCATAGTTTTGATTTTGATCAACTATCATCAGTGAAATAAAAGTTGAAATAAAGTGAAAATTTATGGAGTTTTCCTCCTATTTCTTTGAACTTTTTTCTTCCCTATCATATTCAATTTATTTATTTCAGAGGGAATTAAACCTAACCAAGTTGAGGAAGTACATGTCCATCATTGAAATAAAACATTGAGATAGATTAGGAATACTCCTTGATCTCCATTAAACATATTGCACACATCTCACATGTTCATTTGAGAGTTACAAAATGGAAAGATAAATAAAAAATAAAAAAACTCCAGATATAGTAAATAGGAGCATTAGAAAATAAAAAAAGATTTTAAGGAAGCCAATACTATTTTCGTATGTTCTTATTGATAAAGTGGTGACCCGAACAACGGAATTCACCCTCTTATGGTTTAATCAGTAACCTCTATAAAAAGGAGGCCAATAGAAAACCATTTTTTTGCCATTATTGTGAAAAACTCCGCCTCCATCTTCTTTCTTTGTGTTTGTTGTTTTGTGGCCGCTTTTCTTTCATGGTAGAGTATTCCAAATCTCCATCATATCAATGGATCATCCAATACTGTTCTTGCAACATATTTCTCAACACCACAAATGAGGTCATAGCTGCAATCCCAGGAAAAAGGTAAGTTATCTGGATTCAACTTCTTCACACTTTTCTCTTGGTGTCTGGATCCTCCATATCCTGTACATCAACCAAACAATATCATATGTTATCAATGAATTTGCTGGAAGCGAAATGCCATATGTTGCAAGGTGGTCAATTGACCGGATCGATCTGTAAAATCGGATTTGGATTTGAATTTTTTGGATTCCGATCAGATTTGGATATAAAAATTGGATCCACATACCAGATCGATTTGGATTATGTTAAATTTGATTTGATAAAAATCCAAATTATATGATTTTTCACAGTAACTTGAAAGCTATAAGGTATGAGTATCAATATTATTGAGGAGATTTTTTATTTTTTAAAAATATCATTTTAGAACTTAACTATAAACAAATCCTAAGATATATTTTATCTATTTGATTTTGTTTAGTTTTTTGACAAAAAAAATGCAAACCTAAGTGATTTTGGATTGGATTCAGATTCGAGCACAACTTACAGGATTCAGATTTGGTTTTGTACAATTAAATAAAAGATCAGGTTGGATCGGATTCGGATTCAGATTTCGTCCAAATCCGATTCGTTTACACCTTTAATATGTTCTGACCCTTATTTATGCTCAGGTCTATATCATCTTTGAAATATTCTTCTTTTTAAGTAAATAACATGTGTATCAATAGTTGGACTTAAAATCATAAGTTTTTGGCTTTAGGAAAATATGCAGGAATACAAGTGTTGTCTCCAATAGGAAAGAAACTATAAAGCCTTGGTGGATTTGCGTTTTTGGTGGTTGTTTACCATTTCTCTCGAGTCTCAATCATAAAAATGTTTTATGTTTGAGAGAAATGGTGGGTTTTTTTACGGGATTGAAGATGGAGTGGATAGATGTTTCCTGTAAGTTAAAGAGTTAATTGCTCAATTGTCATTGGGTTTTTATAACATTCGGAGGCGTCCGCTTATAAGATTATGACTTTGAGGTAAATTCGGATGTGTCATCTTTGGTCTAGTGGTAGTTGTTTAGTTGATTGGTTTTTAAATTTTATTGTTTGTTTTTGCCTTTTGAGACTTGCTCAGCCTCCTTCATTCTTTTTGCCTGGTTCTTGTTTCATGAAGCCCACACCATTCCCCTTTGTTAAAAAAGTTTAACCTCAAGCTCAAAGAGAATGACAATCGGCTGTAGCCACGAGAGTAGTTTTGATAGCTGGTGTAGGGGCCTCTTCAATGTCAACAACTAAAATACTAGTTCCTTGTCAATAGACTCGCTATCAACAATCTCCAGTTGAATCCATGAGAGTCACTATCAACAAAATATACCATGAGATCCTTTGCGACCAGGAAAGAGGCCATGAGATTTGGCATAGGTCCTTGTGGTTTGGCACACGCAAGGGTTATGAAGTGACGACCTTAGTAGAGCCTGAACAGGATCCTCTGACATGGTCAGAGGGTGGTACTTAGCTAGCTTTGATACAGGTGTCGAGGCTTTTCAATGTTATCTTGCATACTATTGACCTATTGACGTCTGAATTTGCACCAGGCTTTGGAATAGCAACTTTTCCTCTTTTGTAATTTTATTTATCCTTATAACATTAACAATAGAAGGCACTTATATGATCCTATTCTCTTCTTACTTTCTTTGTCATTTTGCACTTTTTGCTTTCCCAAAAGTTGTCTTTGTATTTCTTAGATAAAAAGAACCTGCTTGTTTTCACCAAGAGGGGCTGCTTCATCTGAAGTTCACACCCTCTCCATCAAAATGTTTTATGTTGTTTTGAATTTATGGCTTCAGGCTTTCATGTATGCTTCTGATGGACATTAATGTTTGCTCAATCTTCAGAAACGACCACCCAAACCACGTGTTCTGCTCCATGGAGACAATCATGACTTTGGTGCTTGACCAAAGTGATGATATATCACTGGAGCTTTTATATCCTCTCTTACGATCTCTGGAAAAGGAAAACCAGGTACTTCCCCAGTGTCTTAAACTTCCAAGAAAATGGCTTTAGTCAAACTTGTTATTCTGTCAAATCTCATCGCCCCCCCCCCCCCAAATGTATTCTGTTAGAATTAACTACTTGGTTATTTATTAGCTATGACATATTCATTGGTTAGAATTAACTAATTTGGTTCTCTTTTCTGTCTCAGTCAGTGTTACCTATTGCCAGAAAGTTAGTGGAGCAAGTATTTGAGAACTGTGCTTCTAAGGTCAAGGCATACCTGATACAGGGAGTTCATTCAATGGGCATGTCTTTAGATGATTACAGTAAAATTGTTGCCTTCATATGTCAAGGGATATTTGATGCTGATCACAATGTCACAAACAGTTCCAGGATACATATGGTATGCTTCAAAACCCCTTTAAGTATTTCACTGATATGGTCGACCTTTCTTTAATCATTTATTTGAGAAAGGGTAAAATTTTGTTATAAAGAAGCAAACACATGGAAAGAAACGAAGACCCCAAACTGAAACTACGGTAAATACGCGAAGATAATAAAACCAAACCCGAGTCTACATGATTAACCTCTTTGGATCTTAGGAAGACAGACCCTCTGGAAAGGCCAAGGGATAGGGTCCAAATCTTATAGGAGAAAGGGCACCAAGGAAATGGGGTGGTACGATCTTCGACCCCCTGTTATGAAGTACGCAGTCCTCCTGCACATTTCATACCTCTTCTAATTGACACATCCCTTATGGCAAGCCTACACAGCTTTCAGTTTGTATATTGTTCCCCAAATTTATCTACTTCATTGCTCATCTGGAGAGTGACTGTCTGCACTGTTACTCAGGTCTGATGCACTATATTGTTTGGTTTCAAATCCATAGGGGTTTTAAAGAAAATTAAGTAACTTTGATGGGGCCATAACTGCTAATTTTTTTACAGTGAAGGTATTTGGGTTATTTAATAGCCTCTCTTACACCAACTCCCATTTCTGTAACATGTCTGTCATGTCAAGAAGACTTTAATTACTGATTTGAGGTGGCTTACTTTGCATAGAAAGAAAACTTGTAACTGTAATAGGTATTGTTCTTAAAATACTTTATAACATACCATTCTTAAACTGAAATGTCCTGTAATTTACTAATGGAAGTGCGTGGACAAGCATTTGGGGCTTAACAAAGCTTCTCAGTGAATAGTTTTTCCTTGGAGCTATAAGACTACAGTAAACTAGTCTTTGTCTTGGACGTCAAACATGTTCCGGCCAAATGCCAAACCTCCAAGTTGCAAGGAGAGATGCGCCAGTTCTTAGTTGACTTGGTTCTCAAATTGGAGACATGTATATATAAGCCATTTGGAAAATCAAGCAAGTCGACCTAGTTCAGTAGATTCTTTTCCTCTTGTCATTTGTCCTGCTTAGGCTTACTCTGGTTTAATCAGCTGTTTTTTCTAAGAATGCCAGGCTATCTTGTCTAAGAAATTTGCTATGCAGACTAGTCAGTTTTACCTTTTATTGCTTGTCGACCTGTATGATGGATGTGAACATGGTCATATTCTCTAAACTAAATCTTCTGACTTACTAAAATTAGCATTCTTCAGGCAGATGAAAATATTTTGGGTGATTTTTTATGAACAGTGACATGCATGCCATGTTATTAGATTCCGTGGTCTGTTTCCTTCATTTTTAGCCAGATTTCTTGTTTGTTGGAAGTTTGAATATTTGTTTCATTCTTAATCAGATTTTTGTTTGTTGGAAGTTCGAATAGTTGATACACATCTTTTATTTGACCAGGTACCTAAACATATGGGACCGGAAGCAGCATGTCCAGGAAAAGTTAATCCTCTTGCTGATGGATCACAAAAGAGAAACGGCGTCCGGATGACTAGGGATATTGATTCAGTGAAACATTGGAGTTTCTCAATGAATAAATCGGACCAATTTTCTGTCACTACTAAGTCTACCCAATCTGAACTTGATTACGTGGGTGTCAGTTTGATGGAGTTGGGAACCATGCAAGGGCAAGATTCCAAGAGAAAGAGAGACCAGAAAATGACTCCTTCAGTAAACTCACAGGAATTTTCTGATCACTATCTCAAAGACAGAGACAAAGAAGCTTTAGAACGGCTAAGTAAGCAAAAGAGGTCCTCTATGGAAGTGCCATTGAATCATGAAGAGCCAAAACAAAGCTGCTCACAAACAAAGTTGCAAGATGAAATTTTAAACAGTGCTTCTCCACCTTCCTGTCAGGTTCATGTGAAATCTCCTCCCAAAGTGGATCAGTGGTCAATGATGAAAGGGCACACAAATCAAGATGCAGATACCAGTTCTGCTGATGTCTCGAAACGGATATCAGCTGAAAAAAGCTTTTCAGTTGGAGATTCGTGTAATCATTTAACTGAAACAGCACGCGCTATGACGCCAAGCAAGCAGCAAACTCCATCTTTTAAATTTATGTCCGAGAAGGAATCTGTTGCTGCAAGTGGTTCAGAAGCAAAACCACGGAGGCAGTCCAGTAAGAAGATGGATGCAAGTTTTATATATGAAGTTCAACCATCTGTAGTCACACTGAAAAGTAAATCTAAGAGGGGAAGGAAGAAAGCTATCCCTGGGGGAGCATTGTTGAGCAATCACAGCAGGGGCGATTTGCCATCGTCCAATGATGTCTCAAAATCAACAACAGCCAGAAAAAGCATTTCAGACGGAAAGCCATGTAATCATTTAGGTGCAATGGCACTTGGTATGAATGCAAGTGAGCATGAAACTCCATCTTTTAAGGTTACATCCGAGGAGAAATCTGTTGCTGCAAGTGGTTCAGAAGCAAAACCACGGAAGCAGTCCAGCAAGAAGCTCGATGCAAGCTTTATATCTGAAGATCGACCATCTGAAATCATACTGTCAGGTATATCTAAGAGGGGAAGGAAGAAAGCTATCATTGGTAAAGATGTGGCTGGAGAAGAGTTCACTGACAAGATATTTGTGAAATCACCAAAAACAAGTATGAAGAGAAAACATACTCCAGAGAAAGGGCGGGTAAGTATTCCTAGGTTTTATTTGTATCATCTCATTGTATGGACTTTATAACCTTCAAATTTTTTATTGTGCTCAGCTGCTCATGATTGTTTGAGTCAGATTGCTTGTATGATTGAATTTCCTTGTTCCTTACTGCCACCACCGTCAGCAATTTAATTGTTGTTTTCGTAAAGGTTCCTTTTGATTTGGATCTACATCTTGTAAAGATTTTCTGAATTTCTTATTCATAATCAATGCCCTAGTTTTGAATGTTATCTGAAATTCATAAGTATTGTACATTTGTTTAGCTGATGATATATCTTCTTTGAATAAACACTTGTACGGTTGTACCTATTAGAATCTTGTTAAAAATGGAACTTTAGACATGATTTCTGTAGATAAACATCTTTAAATGTCTGTTCATTATATCTTTATGGACTCGTTACTGGTGGAGTGGTAATTAATGGAACCTTAGAAGGTGCTGTTACCTGGAAGCCCCCATTTCTGAGGGGAGGGGGCAAATTTTCATTATTCTGGATCACCTTTACGTGTTGGTGAATTTGCCCTACATTTTTCATGATACAGCCTAAGAAATGGGGTTTGCATATAGGTTATTAGCATATCTAATGGCCACACTGATACTGTTATGATCATCATTGTCATTTGTAAATGTCATTCTTTCTGGATTATTGAGCTTCAGTGATTTTTTAAATTCCTGCAACCTTTTTCACCTATGTCATTAGTTTCCCCCTTCCATTTTACTGTATCTCCTTCCTCTTTAAGTTTTTCTATTTTACCGGTGGCCATATGCCAATTTCGAGTTGTTTATCTTGACATTTTAGGTTTCTATCGGAGCGCATCCCATTGAGGATTTCGAAGAAAACCTTGTCGGTATAAAAGTTAAAGTCTGGTGGCCAATGGATAAGATGTAAGCATCAGAATTTTTCTGCGTATTTGTGCATTTACATGTGTAAATAGTAAGAGTTGTGATACACATTTTATTTTGTCCACATAGAACTTGTCGATTTACCCACATAACCTTGTTAGTTGTTACAACATTTTCTGTTGTTTAGATCGATCTGATAAGGAAAGAAAGGAATGAAGAAATTTGAGCCTGCAGCTAGTTAAGATGTGTCACAAATTTTGGATATCGGCAATTTTTTTCATGTATTCAGTTAATGAGTCATTCTGCTTCTGTTGCTCTTTTCTGGTTGCAGGTTTTATGAAGGCATTATTGATTCTTTTGATCCAGTAAAAAAGAAGCATAAGGTGTGAATCAATGTCCTGCATGCAAACCTGTGATTCCTTCGTCGTATACATCCACCAATGCTTGCTGTATCATTTATTTTGGTTTTAAAATCCGTTATTTGATTTGCAGGTTTCCTACATTGATGGAGAGGTAGAGATACTGAACCTAAAAAAGCAGCAGTGGGAGGTGGTTGGAGGGGACATTGTTCCCAACAAGGTACATAAAAGTAGTTGTTTTGTCTTATTGTTTTGGCGGTTAAATTTTTGTTATACATTTTTCATGTAGTTTATATTTTGTTCAGGCAAAAGTCACCAATCCTCCAATCCCTTGTGCCTCTTTTGACATGTAAGTGTTGCTGCATACTAACATGAAAACCTTGAACTTAGTTCATTTTTTCTTTTATTTGTCCATTACTTCAAAGTTTAGATCAAGGTTTCTTCTTTTAAGAGTTTGTATTATTGATATTGTCTTTTGGAAGAGTTTGGAAGTGTTAGCAAGTATTAAAAGCATTATGATTAAGTGCTGCCCATGCAGTAATGACATGCCTGGATGTGGGCGTTGAGCCCAGTGATAATCGGATTAACAGGTTCATTGAAAAAAAATGAAAAAAACTAAAGAGAAATTAAATAGGAAAAGAAAATCGCAAGTACATGGTTTTCAAACAAAATAGGTTCGAAACCTGCCAACAAAACAATGATATCTTTATTCCTTATTTGGAAGGTCGAGAGAAATGCGCAGAATTCTGTCTCTCTACAATTAGCTCGCAGAACAACCAAGAATCCCCTATTCAATGCCCTCTTTTGCATCTAAAACCTAGATTTTATTCCCTTTTTTTAAAGAAATTTTACTTGGAGAGCAAGAAATGAGTCCTCATCAACCTAGAAATTCTTCTACATCTTCACCTAAACAACAATCTAATAGATAAATCAAATCCCTTAAAAATAGAATTCATGCAACTTCTAGAAAATTGCATTTCATTCAGTTTCATGCTGGTGCAGCACTGCATGTCCCACACTCCCTCGGCGCAGAATCTAAGTTATCTCCAAGAACAAAAAATCTCCCTTGGCTTGAACCACCAAAACCGTGGTTTCAAGCCACTCAATACCTGATTAATATCATGGCCGATATTTCTTCAGTATCAGTATCGAGCCAAACTTCACACAGGACACCATAGGGCAGAGAGGAAAAACACAAACTTCTAACCTTGTAACATGATACTTTGTTTCGAGCTTTGACTCGTTATGATTAATGTCCTTTGATCCAATGCCTTAATCTGCATACTTACTCTTCTATTGAAACTGACGTAGCACTTGCGCCTTTTTTTTTGGGGAAAGCAAGATAAATAATATGTACCACGATCACTTTTTAGCAGTAAGACATAATCATAAAACTAAATACAATGTCTTGATGGATATTTATCTTTGCTCCTTTACTCTTTAGATTTTCGTGATTAATTAGTGAGCTGTATGCTATTGAATTTTGACATGCCTTGTGCTGATCATTACCATATTTTTAGGATAAAGGTTTGCCTTTGTCTATGAATGTTTTGCTAAAGTCTTAGAAAGTATAATATTTGCCTGTCCAACTTATTTGTAATTTCTTGCCTACACTCACCTATTGTTAAATGATATCTTCTTGGCTGTTTGGTTTCATTTTTCTAGGAAGAAAGTGAAAGGGGAGCCAGCTTCTCCTGTGAGGCAAGATACAGCAGATGCACAAGACTCTAACATAGCATTTGGCTTTGGTAGGGAGGAAGGAACTTCGGGTGGGAAATCTACAGCCAAGACTGGTCGCAAGCGTGGCAGACCACCCAAGAATGCCAACCCTGACATATCCAGTAAATCCAAGTACAGCAGAGGTGATGTCACTAAAAAAGGCATCCCTAAAATTAATACTAACACTACAACTCGACACCGGTACCATGGCCAATTATGAAACTCCACAAATTGGCAGCGTGGCTAGTGGCTAGTGGCGGTGACACTTCTTCAAGAGGGAAATCAGGTAAAATCTACACTGAGCAAGCTCTGAAGGGTTGGAGCCAACAATGTCTAGAGAAAATGATGCAAAGGGTTCGAAGGATGGAGAGGAGAAAGTCAGTGGTCAATGATGTGATTCTGACCAGAACTATGCTCTAGCATGGAAGTGTACCTTGGTGCGTCAAATATTTATCTTTCTTTATTTCAGTCTCTACAGGACACATGCGTCTTGTGCCCTTAGTTCTGCAGTTGATTACATGGTACTTAGATGTCTTACAGAACCCCAAAGCAGTCTCCCAATGTGTAGAAGGGACGGTTGATAGTGTCATAGGAAAGGTCATTATGGTGGTTGTGTTGATCGTTGTCACAGTTTACAGTTGCAGTCTCTTAAACTGTTTACAATGACTTGCTCCATCAGAGAACATTTTTGCTTGATGTTACTTATTTTCCTTTTTAGACAAAGTTACCTTATGTCTCTGTTGATCAAATCTTGTGCTGTGATGACTGACATTTATGATTAACCCTGCGAACGAGAATATATACTTGCCAATTGCCCTCGCAGATGATTTGATTTGACATTAAGAGTCCCTAAAAACTTAGCTATCCCCATGTGTTTGCAGAATGGAGCGCACTTGTCAGTGCTACCTCGTCACTGTGGTGAAAAATGGTTTAATTTCGCATTTGTGCTTATGTCATAAAAGGGTAACATGAATTAGAAGCCATATGTGGAGTGTTAAATCAACTTTTTAGAAAGCTGATCAAGTAGCTCTATAGTAAAACCTCAAATCATGGATTAGCAGGTTCTTATTCCTTACACCCTCATATAGAGGATTAGGTAGAGCTCTTTCTACTTTCTCCAAAAACTTGACAAGTAAGCGTGATTTACTAACTTAATCGAAGCTTTTTATGTTCACTGTTCATATATAAAATATTTTGAGCACCCCGCTTATACTTAGCATAATTGGTTGGTTGACCTTCTAATATTTAATCCAAAAGCATGCCTGTTGCCTTTCCTAAAACTTTTCTAACCCAAAACTTTCTTTCATATTTATTAGTTTCTTCATCCAATATGACTCATTTGTCATTTTGGTGTCAAGCTTCTTCACTAACCAACTTGTCATTTACAATGTTTGCCAAACTTCATTATCATTCTTTTGTTCCCAAACAACTCATCCCACTACCTTTCATGAAAAATAATATTAAAAGTTGACCATTTTGAAGATAGCTTCAAAATTTTCTTCTTATATAGGAAATCGAGTCTTATTAAAATATACAACACTCTAATAATTCTCAAATAATATACACAACTACTAGTTTATTTTGATCCTTTTGACCTTTGAGAGCATTAGATTTGATTAGATTAGATTAAATATGTTATTAAGATGATGACTCATGGAAGACCTAATAAGGTACTCAATCATGCTTTGATATTAGAATAGCTAGTAATAAGGCATCCTATGAGTATAGTAGAGTGTAGTGGTATGGTTGAAAGAGGTGTAAAGGGTGTTTCTCACACCTGAAGAAAAAAGTGGGGATGTGATTGGTACAAGATAAGGACAGATACCTACAATCTACTCTGGGTCACAAAACATGAAAATTTGCTCATTCTAAAGTCCTATATCCCTTTCATACTAACCCCTCAATAGGTCAGCACCCAAACCCTAGAATCCCATCCCATTCTTCCTCAAATGGGAAGAAGATCAGGTCAGAGCATATTCTTTCCCATCCATGTAACCCATCTTTGTAACAAACCCTAACTTTGTATTCAAATCATGCTATGTTAAAGGAAACCTAAGGTATTCATGTCATCCCACAATATACCTATTTTCTTTAGAATCTAAAATAGGGAAGGATAAAGTGTTAAAAAGCATATTAAGAGGATCAGAGCTTCTACGGATCCTAGTCCTAAACCACCGATTTGTGTCTGTGAGGGTGGGTCGCATGTGATCGGACCATTCTACCATTTTCTTCATGAGTTGGTCCGATCATGTACCTTTCCAGACACAAATCAATGCTATGAGATCAGGCCCCGTAGACTTGTTCTAAGAGCATTCACAATGGTAAAACTAATTGGTTGTCCATTCTACCTTTGAAGGGGATTGATTTTGTCGAGGGGTGCAAACATTATTGCATAAACTACATTTCAAGTAAATTGCGCACTAGATGTTGCCTATAGAGGGTCATCCGCCATGTGATCACAAAAATGCATTTGGAGAATAATTTACACAGACAAATAGCAAACCCTAGCTCTCACTTGGTGAAGTCTTTTTTTGGTTCACACTACATTGCAATTTCTGAACTCCATTGTCAAACCTCACTCACTTGTGAGGTGTTTGACTATCACAACATCGGCTTTGTATTATTTTGTGGACCCTGAACAAGGATCCCACAAAATGGCCTCAAGTTTCTTACCTTTGCTATTGTTGTCCTTAACCAAACAATAGTGCAAAAATGTGTGGTGACAGGTAGCTGTTGTTGGTGATGGTATCTCTTTTCAAACTTATCATTGAGAGATTTTAGAAATGTGATTTTAATGGCTTACGTATTTGTGTCATAGCCAGTTTTGTTTTATGAAGTACATTCGAGATTAAAAGCTCAAGTTAATTAATTTGTTAAGGTTATGTACTTAATAAAAATATGGATATATTTATAATGGTTCAAATCAAAGACAAAATGTCTGGGTGGTGTAGTCGGTTATCACGCTAGTCTCACACACTAGAGGTCCCCGGTTCGAACCCGGGCTCAGACATTGTTTTTTTTAATTTTAATTTAATTAGCGCCGTGATTGATTTAGCCCTTCCCCATTTTAATTTAATTAGCACGGTCATCATCTTCGTCTACACCCTTCATTAACTTATCAATCTAAATATTTTCTAATTGACATCTACCGTGCTTGATCTAGCCTTCCTCACAATACCTCAAGAATGTCTCCATTCACATCGCCTTCATTTAAGTTTTCAACAATTATTCTTTTTGTCTACATCCTTTACTAACTTACCAATCTAAATATTTTCTAATTAAAGCCGTGTTTGGTCTTTTCCGCACATGATCAAATCATGTTAAACTCAAAAAAAAAATGTACAAGTGAAAGTTTTGTACCGGCATCATAAAGCTTTTTTCTTTTCTAGGTGCATTTTTTTTTTCAACTCTAAGGGCAATTCTTGGGATGAAGCCACATTCTCAATTTCAGGGAGATTCACTGTTTCATGTTTCATTTTGGGAACTGAAAACAAAATTCATAATCTCCAAACCCAATTAATTGGAAATGTAAAAGACAACTAAACAACACCTCAATGACACTGAATACCAAGGTGATATGAATCACACAAGTACCATACCTACTGATTTTACCCATACACCCATCATTCGACAACTTCCGCTTAACATATCACCAAGGCTATTATCGACATTTCATTATCGATAGCGAACCCTAGCAACATTGGCCGACCGCAGAGTCTCCCCTCTCACTCTCAAATTTTTTTTTTTTAACCATAGTTGAGTCAAAGCTCACCTACACTAATAAAGACTGATCAAATGTGAAAAGAGAGTGCCTTTGTTCTTTCTTGTTTGTGTATTTAACCAAACAAAGACGCTTCGCTTTTGCTATTTATTGTACCTCTAGTTTTCTCTTCTCTCATTTCTAGTTGAGAACCAATCAATACTCTTCGAAAGCCCGAGCTGTTTTTTTAACTAGGATATTAACATTCTACGAAATTTCTTTCTTTCATTTTCATTGTTTCAATGAGATTTTTGCCTTCCTACATCAATTAAGAAGGAAATAAATCGATATATCATTGTATTTATGCAGCCTACTAGTAGAGAAATGCAAGGAATGGCATCAAGAACACTGAATCCGTCGTCGCAAATTTCTCTTCAAGAACTCCAGCAGCAGCAGCAACAGCAACAGCAACAGCAACAACAACAGATGACTAATCCTGCTCAAATTCCAGTTCAGAATTCTTCGCATTTCGATCATCATCAATCAACTCAAGATGATTTTTTTGATCAAATGCTTTCAACTTTGCCTGCTTCTTGGGCTGACCTATCCGGAAACCCTAAGTCACCTTGGGATCTCAACCCTCAAAACCCTAACAACAACCCTTCCCCCACAGCAACTAATAGCAACAACAATGAGCAGAAGCTCTTCAAAGCTGGAGAAGATCAGCAGCAGTACCCCTACGACGAATCTACACTACTAGCTTCGCGACTGAGGCAACATCAGATTAGTGGTAATTCTCCGAAATCAATGATGCTTCAGCAGCAATTGCTCCTCTCTAGAGGTGGAGGAGCACCTACTTCTGCTTTTAGCGCAGCGGATCCTGTTTTTTTTCCGCTGCGCCTAGGCAATAGTGATGCCTCTGATTCTCATCTTCATGTAAGTCTCCAGCTCCATCTGGCTGGCTCACTTTATTTTTATTGATTGAAAATTAAAACTTTACATTTTGAAATTTCAGGAGGGTACAGTTCAAGGCCTCTTTAACAGTCTAACTGGATCTTTGCCTTCGCCGCGAAATGCTCAGACAGTGAATCAACAACATTTCCATCATCCTCAGGTGTTCTTCAATCTTTTCAAATTAACATTTTGTTTATAATTTTATGTATATTTTTGACGATTTTTTAATTTTATCCTTTGAAGACGCCAAACTTCAGTGCAACTGTTAACGGAATGACCCAAGTTGCGGTGGCTGGAACCAGTGGAGGAGGTGGTACTGTCACCGCTCCTGTTAGGCAAAAGGTTCGGGCTAGGAGAGGTCAGGCCACTGATCCTCACAGCATTGCTGAAAGAGTAAGCTATCTTTATATCATCATCAAAGTCCATTTTCGATATTTTCAGTATCAACTACACGTATTTTTCTTTATTTTTTTCCTTCATATCAACAAATAAATGAATACAGAAATTTATTTTTATTTTTATTTTTATTTATTTATTTTAAATGAATGAATAGTTGAGGAGGGAAAGAATTGCTGAAAGAATGAAGGCTTTACAGGAACTAGTCCCCAATGCAAACAAGGTAAAATGTTTTAATTACCAGAGATTCTATGTGTCGAGGGAAAGGGCGAGGAAACCAGCGAGGAAAAGGAGGTGGCGGGGGGTGAACCGTTCACCCCCCTCGAGATGTGCGTGCCAAAAAATGGGCACACATCTCGAGGGGGTGAACGGTTCACCCCCCGCCACCTCCTTTTCCTCGCTGGTTTCCTCGCTCTTTCCCTCGACATTTAGAATTTCCCTTTAATTACATTCATGTTTTTTCAATAATACCAATACCGGCAATCCAACACGAAGGAAGGGTGTTTTTTGTTCACTTTGTGGTAATTATTCGATGATGGAATGACAGACGGACAAGGCATCGATGCTGGATGAGATCATAGACTATGTGAAATTCCTGCAACTTCAAGTCAAGGTGAGTGAGTGATTATTGAATAATTATTATGTTTGTTTGTTTTTTTTAATTACATGAAAAAGTCTATGGTTGAATACTCTACTCCTTAAAAAATGATTATAAATGGAATCAATCTCTGCAATTTGTTTTCTGATGATCTTTCCATTCTTTCCCATCTCTGGGTGTCTCATTCTTTTTGTGGGTTTTTGGGTTCAGGTTCTGAGCATGAGCAGGTTGGGTGGAGCAGGAGCTGTTGTTCCCCTCGTGGCTGATATCTCCGCTGAGGTTTTTTTTTTTTTTTTTTTAATCGAAATTGTTTAATTTTTCTTCAATTTCTTTAATTTTATTTGTATATTTCATCTTCAGTAAGTTTATAAATATTTTTTTTAACCAAACACAAAGATTTTTATTGAAAATAAAAAGAGAAACGAGAAATATAATAAAAAAAAAAGAAGAAAAGTCAAACTTTAGATCTTAGGTTGAAATGAGTTTTACGGAGAAATATTTTGACAAACTAATAAAAACAAAAGAAAATTAAGATGGCCAAAGAAAGGGAGAACTTGAGGTTGAAAATGATCTCATCACTTATCAAAATCAAAATCAAAATCAAAATCCGCACAAAGAATTTTTGTTATAAAGACCGTGAATACTTGACTTGCAAATCTCTTTCGCACACTCTATCCTATCTTTTATCGATGTTTTCAGGATGATAACACGATACATAACCTTCTCATCATACTTCGTTAATGAATTTCCCTAATTCAAGTAAAATGCATGTAATACAAACTTTATAATATTTTGGTAAGGTCATTATACTCTAAAAGCACTTCCTTCACTACTACAAGAAATTCAAGCCATTTGGGAACTACTAACTTAGTAAGAGTTGCGCGATTGAAATTCTTAGTAAGAGTTGCGTGATTGTTCATATTTACATCATCAAAGTTCTTGAACTTCGAGTGATTTCACTTAATTGTTGCTCTAATTAGCTTTTCAAAAATCAATTTTGGTTATCATCTGAAAAGTGAAAGCCACATTTCTTTTCGCCTCTGTCACAATTAACAATACGACAAAAACCAAAGCACGCGTGAATGAACTTTTTTAATTACCAAAATACCCCTCACTTTTTTCCTCCAATCAGATACTTGCTGACGTCTGAATGACTGATTCAGTGATGTGTTTTTTTTTTTAGGGTGGTGGTGGTGGTGATGGTATTGAGGGAAGTGGGGGTGCAAATAACGGTACTAACGGAGCACCCGGAAACGACAATAGTCTAACGGTGACGGAGCACCAAGTGGCTAAGTTGATGGAGGAGGACATGGGATCGGCAATGCAATACTTGCAAGGGAAAGGGCTTTGTTTGATGCCCATTTCCCTTGCTTCGGCTATCTCGACTGCTACTGCGTGTCATTCAAGGAACTCGGGGCACCCCTTCGATGGTCCGACTTCTCCAAACTTGTCTGCACTCACGGTGCAATCAGCCACATTGGCTAATGGGAATGTCGAGGCACCCGTTAAAGACCCAAAGTCGTAATAACAAGGCTAACCGAAAAAAAAGAAAAAGAAAGAAGCCAGAATTCAATTCTAAGGAAATATGGAGGTCTATTTGACACCATATTTGCTTAGACTTGTAAAAGCTAAGATGTTGAAATCAAATTCCCTTTTGTTTTCCCACTTTTTCTTTCTAGGCTTTTAAACTTTTTTCTCTCTTGTAATCTTTATTATTTCTTATGAAGTTGATTATCTTTTGGTCTTATTAATTTTTCTATTGTTATCTAAAATATATTATTTATGTCAATAAAATAGCGCGCCCACGACATGCCTAAATAGATGGGATGTGTTTCATTCTGTTGTCGGATTCTTCATCATATCAAAATCGAAAAATTATTAAATTCCAATCAACAAGATTAAATTATTGAGCTTCATTTAATACAGATCTTTTGGTTTTGGTAGGCTAAAAAAATAAGTTTATAGTGCTAAGTTTATGGTGGAGTGAGTCATTGACCTTATCAATGTTTTTTTCTTTTTCTTTATATCAGATTGAATAGATGTGCTTTCAATTTAGGTTTTAGTTTTCCATATTTTTCTTTTGGATTTATCCTTACATTTTTGTTAGGTTGGGTAAAGTTCTTCATTTTCTTTTTGTTTAAAATTTTGCTTTATTTGGTCAATGATAGTGGGGTCCTAGTAGGAATCTTGTAGTTTGTAAAAAGATGAGAGTGATTGGAAACCCTAAAAATCAATCATTTTATTTGATGTTTATTAGATTGTCATGTTCTTGGGTTTGCTTGTGTGAGTTTGGATTCTCTCCCAATGCCTAAATTATTGGATGATCCTTGAAGTTTGCAGAGCATTACATCTTGGCATGAAATCAAGACGTATTCTTTGATTAACAACAAGGTCAACGGTTAGAGTTTAGCAGATGGTACTAATAGTTCATGGGTTCAAACTAAATTTACGGTATTTTTATCAGTTTATGGTGTGTTGACCAGTTTGACCAGTTCTGAACTTTAATGGCAAAAACAAAAACAAGGTGAAGGGGTGTTAAAATTTTGATGAATTTTTTTCCAGAAATTCTAAGTGTCGAGGAAATGAGCGAGGGAAGTGAGGTGGCGTGGGTGGAAGCCGTTCATCTCACTCGAGATGCGTGCGTTGACTTTTTGCGCGCGCATCCCGAGCAGGATGAACGGCTCCCACCCCGCCACCTCACTCCCCTTGCCCATTTCCTCGCTGTGTAGAATCACTCATTTTTTTCATATCTTGTGTTTTAAATATGATGAACATGAATAAATTCCAAGAATGAGCTAAGTTATTTCTCCATTAATATTTGCAATAGCTCTTAGAGTGAGCTTCAGATCTAATCCGCGCTTGATAACATGTCCATGGCTATGTTAAGCCACAACTCCCCGTCTAGAATCAGGTTTAGTTCATCATTTTCGAACCCCAATCAATGATACTTAGGAGTTATGGGCAACTCGAATAACCAAACGTTATTCCTCTCTTATTTTTTTTTTTATCTGTTAGCTTCTCCCATCCCAAATGCCGTCGGCAAGGTTCAAACTCTGGAGGTCACAAACCTATCAACTGAGCTAATACCCCAGTGGCTATTCTTCTCTCATTTACCACTGCCAACCTAAATGTTCGGAGTAGAAATTTGCCTTGTAGGTCTCAAATTGCAGAATAAATTCAAATTGGGCTTGCAGAAGCCCAAACCTGATTGAAGTTTACGATGGACCTGAAACGTGGTGGTACTTGGGCTAAACTTCTTTCCATCATTTGGGCCTAAATTAGTTGATAGTTTCAGAGCTTAATCAACACATTTTGATTTTGTTCCACTAAATTCCCAGCTCTTAATTAAACCACAAAATCATCGATGTGGACAGGAAACTTGCGAAAGTCTTTTTGGGCCAATTGAAATTAGCTTCTTAGGCCTGCAGTACTGATTAGGACAAACACAAATATGGTCTAAGTAAGCCCCAGCTCACAAATCATGGTGAAAGGAAAAAATCTACTCAGCTTGGTCTTTGAATTTGGTTAGTGCCTGCGGAGAGTGTCCAATACGTGAGTGTCAACTGTCCCTTTCTCCATGGGCTCTTCATGGGTTTGGAGAAGATGGAGAGAGGGATAGAGTTGACACTCACGTATTGGACATCCTCCCCAAATACTAATCAATGCTCTCTCCCCAGGTTGCATAAAAAGGTTCTAGTGAAAGTGACGAACAAGCATAATGTGTTGGATTTCGGATCTACCTTAGGCTTTGAATTGATCGAATTTCAGGTTAGATCCGTGGTAATGTAACAAACCGGAAACCATATTTACCCGCAATTTATGACCTAGACAAAAAGTACCATCCGAAAAGGTCATTTAATTCCCATACTGTATCATACGTAGTGAAAACTAACAACACCCCATAAGGTCATTTGTCGGAAAATTTGTCATATTTTATACGCCAACTACATTTTTATTTTTCCTCCGCAATCAATGGTACCTTTCTCATCCCTTGCATTTACAAAATCAGTGAAATCTCACTCGTTTATGTCAAAAAATCAGAAAGCAATGCTCAGAAAATGAAATCTTGACTACTAAATCACTTTCAAAACATAAAGAGAAGACTATAGAGGTGTTTTTCTTAAACCCGTGTCTTTGTCATTAACAAAGTTGGTAATCCACCAACGATCGCGACTACCACCCAACAATCTTGATGACTAAAATTTATATGTATAATTATCTCATAAATAATAATAAATATTAAATAAATAAATATTAAATTTTTTTTGAAATGCAAATTAATGATGCAATTCATTTAGATTTTATCTTACATTGACTTAATTTCAATACATCAAAAACTTTAATTTAGAAGAGTATTTTGATTAAAAATAATAATAATTATTATTAAATAAATAAATTCGAGACGGGACGAGATATGTGGAATTGAAATTCTTCATCCCGATCTCATCCCACTCTAGAGCGGGACGAAATAGGATCGAAATGAGTTTGATCAATCCCAAAAGAACCGAAAAAATCGAGACAGAACGGAATCAGAACGGATTCGAAATCGCGGGATGGGATGCCCGTTGGTGATAGTTGGTTGGTGATTGTTGGTTATATTTGGTTATCTCATAATATTCATATAAATTAACATTTTTTGTTATATTTGGTTGGTGATAGTTGCTTTCCATTTTATTTTTTCATTTCCCTACAAGAAAAGTCGATTTTGGTTGATTTTGGTTTTGGACTTGTGGAGTTCAAGTACAAAAAGTCAAGTACAAAAAGTCGATAACAATAAAGTAAAAAATATGACTTGTGTGTATCAACAAGAAGTAGATGAAATGTCGCAATACGAATAAGATTTGTTGATGTTTGTAGTATGAGCTGAGGGTCCAGAGTGTTTATGTTTTTCCTAATTGTACTAATTTAATTTCATTTGAAATAGTTAAGGTTCAAATTACTTTAATTAGGCTGACCTAACTCAAGAAATCACCCTACTTAAAGTGTCCAATTATCGTGTAAACCATGAAAATTATAAGTGATGGGGTATGTTTAGTTAGACATTTTCCATATGGAAATGAAATCTGTTTACCTTGTTATGTAAATTTTTGCTGTTTGTATGTCTATTTTATTGATAAAATCAATTTTTCGTAAGACTTTTTCCCAGTACTCATGCAAGTTCAAAGGGGAGGAACTAGAATGAATGTGGTGGTAAGAGAGACAAACCAGTCAATGGATAAACTTGTTAGTTTATTTCCAAAGGCTAAATTCTTGGAGATTACTCCGAGTTCCTTTGCAGAGGATTTGAAAAAAATAATTTTTGATGATGCCATGAGCAGAAAATATAACAGAATGTAACGTGTAACACGAGTCTTTTTTAGTAGTCTGGGGAGCTCATATATACCTCAAGCTTGCCTTTCAAAAAAATATATATATTTCAAGTGGAGGTCTCATAATCGAATCACGAAAACGATTTCAATTTCCATATGTATTTCTCTCCTTTCAAACACATCACATGAAGAACCCAAAGCCACAACCATTCCGCTGAGACATGGGAGATTTGTACGAGTTGAAACTGAAATATCAATTGGCTTTTATGTCTTGAAAGAATTCACATGGAAGAATGCTCAAACACCATTGATTAAGATGCTACTTGTCAAACAAATTTTAGTCGTCCACGTTTGAAACGTTCCGAAAGTTGATGACCTAATTAGTTTGTATCTACTGAATTTAATCTTCTTCGCAAATGAATGGTGATGAAAGAAAGCAAGTCTCTCAAACACGTCCAACCAGCCCCACCATATTATCCTTACCAGATTGTTGGCCACCGAAGTTGACATGCAATTCAGGGAACTTGCCATTAATAATCGGCATATTGGTGTATTACATTTATTTATTTTTTTTTAACTCATAAAGATGTCGCAAGCTGGGTTTGAACTCATGACTTAGTGGTACTATCCGCCAAGCTCAAACCCATGACCTAGTGGTACTATCCGCCAAGCTCCAACAGTTGAGCTGTCATGCCATTGGCTATTGGTGTACTACATTTTTTTTTTTTGAAAGGCAAGCAGGGTTGTTATAGGATCCCAGAACCCATAAAGATGCCGCAAGCTGAGTTTGAACCTATAATCTAGTGGTACCATCCGCCAAGCTCTAACCGTTGAACTGTCATGCCATTGGCTATTGGTGTACTACATTATGCATGGCACCCTCCTTTTTTCCCTTTCATGTTAGAGGTCAAGACGTTTTCCTACTTTATCAATGCAGAAATTTCTGGTTCACTAATATGTGAAGGATAAGGAATTTTGAACTGGTTTTTATAGTAAAGAGCAGATGGAGACATTCAATCTTTAGCATCCAGAAGGACCACAACATAAAACGTGAGGACACTTTACGTCCTAGTGATCACGAAACAATGCTGCATTCATACATGGATAAACCCCAATAATTAGGTGTATTCATGCGTAGAGGATCTCAATTTTATCCATTTCTGAAGAACACAACTCCAAAGTTAGCCGAATCAAATCGCCTTTCGAACTAACAAAATCCACTAACAACAGCCAAATTATTTACTTTTGTTTTGCACTAAATTAATCCAATAAAATGATCAGACAATTTATGTGGATCTTAAACAATTGTAGAAACCTTGTTATCCAGCTAATTCCTTGCCAATCAATTGACAGATTCTGCCTAAACAGGGAATAAACATCAATTCGATTGTTCTTCAATAATCCTTGTTCTCTATGACATAAATCTCAAAGTGAATTCCATGTTTAGGAATGTCTGTTATACATGGTTGGTCAAGCTTGGCGCTACCTATCGAGTTGTGTCTTGAATTAAAAATCAAGAGGATTCAATGATTTTATTAGAGAAAAAGATGAATTATTTCATTATACTTGCCAATTAGAAAGATGAATTATTCTATTAAATCTTTTTTTAATTGTTTAATATTTAATACACAAAAAATTTCTTACCAACTCCAAGGCCAAATATAGATATCTTTGTTATTCATATACTTGGAATAGGTGAATGTCCACCTAAATCCCTTTTGTAGAATTATATAACCTGATCACCCTATTATAAATGGAATAGATTTCATCAAAGGTAAAGTTGGAAAAATAATAAAAACATAAACACAAATTTTTTTTTACCAGTGTTCGGTGAATGGGATTTTACCTTTCAATTTTGCATATAAATTTCCCCGCAACTCCTCCAGTCTTTCCCTATAATTTCTTCCTCAACACTTTTCTCCTTCCTTTTGACTTTCCCTTCTGTCACTTTCTCTCGCCAACATCCCCGGAGTTTTCTTCAGGATGCCGTCAGTTTCTGGCCAAACCATCTGCGTTACAGGCGCTGGCGGCTACATTGCCTCTTGGATGGTGAAACTGCTTCTTGCACGCGGTTATACTATTAGAGGAACTGTTCGTAATCCAGGTCCGGTTAGTTCCGACAGTTTTTTTATTTCAGCAAATTTAACATGTGTATTATAAAATAAAACGGGTGCAGTGGACTTTAGTCTCAATACTTTACTTTTTAACAGCCGATGCGAAGAATGATCATTTGAGGCAGCTAGAAGGAGCGAAGGAGAGGCTGATTCTGTGTAAGGCGGATCTTCTTGATGCGGAGAGCCTCCGGGAAGCGATTAAAGGATGTGAGGGAGTTTTCCACACTGCTTCACCTATGACTGATGATCCAGAAAAAATGGTGGAGCCTGCTGTGAAAGGGACTAGGTATGTTATTGATGCCGCCGCAGAGGCTGGTGTTCGTCGCGTGGTTTTTACTTCATCCATTGGAGCTGTCACCATGGATCCGAATAGAGGACCTGAAGTGGTTGTTGATGAAAGTTGCTGGAGCGATCTTGAGTTCTGCAAGGCCACCAAGGTATATAATTTCACTAACTCGTTTTAGTAAACAAGAAACTCGGCCGAGTTGATTGATTACAGCATCGACTCATCATGACACACATTTCTCCATCTCTCCATTTTACATTTGGTTTAATATTTGTTTCTTTTATTATAAGTAAGAAAACTGTTAATACAATTGTCACAATACCTTTCGTCGACGGATTCGTCCTGTGCACAATGGGTTGGAGAGGGTCCTGTGCAGGTATCTCAATCGTTGGATCAAAATCCGACGACTCATATCAATTGAATTTTGAAATGCAGATGTAATTTAAAATTTTGTTTCCCGCCCAAAACTACCTCCTCTGATATGATATGAGTCGTTGGATTTTAATCCAACGGTTGAGACACCTGCGCAAGACGTTCTCCAATCCACTGTGCGTAGGAGCCCCCCTAATCCTTTGTCGACATCTCAATTTTGTTTTTTTAAAAGCTTATAAGTTACTGTATTAATAAGATCAAGTACACAATTTTATACCAATGTCAGAAGTAAGTTGGTGACCCTCAGTATTGAGTTATTGTTAATGTTGTATTGAGATGTGTAATTGTCCATCTCAATTCATATCCATGGCTGTATTTATGATCGGCTTCAAGTCATTTGTTTAGCGATGCTGTTTACAGTGGTATTTAATTTGTTTATTTATTAGGTGTTAAAAGGTTAGACTATCATTTTTCTATGATGCGGGTCAACAACAACATCCATGACATCTTAATTTTTAAAACGTCATATATATACCAATAAATATATTGAGAATGGGTTTAGATGATGATGATGATACACCAATGCTCATTAATAAAGTGTTAATTGGCTTGTCTGAATGCACATTTGCTAATCTTGATTCAATCTCCTATGGACAGAATTGGTATTGTTACGGAAAGGCGGTGGCAGAGAAGGCAGCATCGGAAATGGCGAAGGAGAAAGGAGTAGACCTAGTCGTGGTGACCCCAGTGTTGGTCATGGGTCCGTTGCTGCAACCTACCGTGAATGCCAGCACTGTTCATATCCTAAAGTATTTAACCGGGTCTGCGAAAACCTATGTTAACTTGGTTCAAGCTTATGTTGATGTCAGAGATGTGGCATTAGCCCACATTTTAGTCTACGAAAACCCCTCAGCGCACGGCAAATATTTGTGCGCTGAGAGTGTGCTGCATCGTGCCGATGTCGTGGAAATTCTCTCCAAGTTTTTCCCAGAATACCCTATACCTACCAAGTAAGTATTTAATCACAAATTTTCTTTGCTTATGGTTCAAGTCTCATATAAAAACAATTCAATTGCAAGTCCTAATCTCGCCTAACCCTTGTTCATAGGGGCTCTTGAAAGAATGTAGGTGTTCTTGTTGAAAATAAAATGACCCATAATTAGAAGAAAAAAAAGTCTACATTTTAAACTTGGTTTGTAGGCACATGTCATGATCTGACTCATGTGAAGGAAAAGTTAGCCTGTTTTATTGGTGGTATAGTTGGAGTTGTTGGACCCACAAATAAAAATGACCTTCTACTTCGCAATTTTTTGAAGTGGAAATTTGTTGGGGCCTTAGAATGTCAATAATAAAAAATAGTACTGAACCAAGGTTTTGCAATGAGGATAATGCGCTATTTAAGTGTTTATGCATATCTCAAAGTTTGATTTAGGTTGCGGGTTTGGAGTCATGAACATATTGTAGGCCTCTCTAGAGAGGGTGGGGATAAGGAGTTTATTAAAGGTGGTGTGGGGTTTGCGATACGAATTCATTACTACAAGGAGAAGAATTTTTTTTATGTCAAATCGAATATCCTGATTTAAATCCGCCAAAATCCACCCCATTGTCTTTATTATAAAATCCGATATGTATGCACTTTCTCAGTAGGACAACTAACTCGCTACTTTAAGAACTAAAAACAAGTGTCACAATCCCTTTTCATGGACCCCTTCATCCAGTTATCATGTAACTCTGTAAGGATCAAATGCATGTCATCCTGAGGTAGTAGAGGAGTCCCTGCCCCCCTTTATGTGTACAGGAGGACCTTCAAGAAACCCATGAAGTGGACCTGCCCCCAACTTCTTCTCTTCAAAGTTGAATTATTCTAGAAAGAAGAGAAAGCAACCTAAAGGGGCTTGCCTTCCAACAAGAACCTTGGACCAAAACACAGGAAACAAGTGATAAGTCCCCCCTAGTGTGTAGTTGGCCTACATTATTTCAAGTAAACACTCATACAAGCATCTCATTTTCCTCGCACATATACTTGGACCAAGATGACTTTCACCTATCACAACTGGCCCTATTCGAGCCTCTTGAGAACAAGAGTAAGTCTAGCCAGTCTTTTTTTTTTTTTGTTTTTTTTTATTTGTATTTTTATATTTTTTTATCTATTCTCTTTAAAACACAATCATTATTTATAGAATGGGTAGAAGTGTAAAAAAACTCAAAAAAAAAAAATAGTAAACAAAGCTGACTAGAATTGTTATGAAAAGAAAGAATATCCACCTTAATAATCATTGACCATCAAGTCATTCTCCAAGTATCAAAAGGTAGGTATTTGGTCTAATTTTAGCTTATAGGCTTCCGGGCATTTTAAACTTGGGTTGGACTTGGATTGTGTTTGACTATTCTAAAAACCAAATCCAAACCTAAAAGTTACACGCATAGGGATGGCAATGGAACGGATTTGAGTTTATTTTGAATATCCTGACTGACTTGATGAAATGTAATTGAAAAGCCTAGACTTGACTGAGGTTGAATGTGATGTAGGTGCTCGGATGAAGTGAACCCAAGGGTGAAAAAATACAAGTTTTCGAACAAGAGGCTTCAGGACATTGGATTGAAGTTCACACCAGTGAAGCAAAGTATCTACGAAATGGTCAAAAGCCTGCAAGAGAAGGGCCATCTACCCGTTCTTCCTGCAACGAACGATTCTGTCAACATTCAGTCTTGATTGTTTCACTGCTCATTCCTTATTAGGTTTGTACTCGGATTATAAGTGTTGGTAATGAACAATTAATTGCAATTAGTAAGTTCCGCGCTGAAATTTTTTACTATGCTTTTGTACTTACATGTACAAAAACAATACAACAGAACTCTATTTGATCGTACTCTAAAGTAGTCTCTTTGGCATCTCTTCTTCACTCTCAATTCTGCTCCAGTAGGCACACAAGCTTCGAACCTGTGGAAATGGAAACTTTGAATGTAACTTTTTTGAAAATTTTAGTATTTCATATTGTCGGCTATGTAAATTTTGAAGCCCATGAAGAGAATATGTTCAATTGGCATTTCGATAATATCATTGGACCTGGATGTTAAGAAAAGCCCAATAGACAACGCGTAACTTAACAAGATGAAATTAGGCTAAATAAATGTTTGGAGCAAGGATTGTGATTTCATTTTTCGATTTAATCAGTACCCGGATTTTAAGAAATATTTCGTTTTGTATAGAAAAAACGTAAAATTTTTTATTGTGATTCCGATTTTAATAATATAAGTTATGCATTTTAAAATTTTAAATACTATATAATAAGTCTCAGCGACTCATAGTGTCGTACAGACTACATATTATATAACAATCATTTTTTTTTTTTTTTTTTTTTTTTTTAATAATCACTTACATAACAAACATATTTCGAATTTTGAAAGAGATTTCAGTAATTGTAAATTAGGAAATATTTCGTGAAATTTTGATATATTTCAAAAATTCACATTCCTTGGTTTGGAGTTCAATCATCGAAGGTTATTTTTTATTTATTTTTTTTTTTTTCTTTCGCCATTTACGATGCTGCCTGCTTTGCTACTGCCTTTCCATTACAATCCCAATTCTGTCCTGATTTTTTTTTTTACAATAATTAACGGAGACAAGCCAGTTAACACTTTACTAATACTTATTGTATATGATTGCTTAAAAATTAGGATGTTGTTGTTGACCGTCTCCTAGTAAAAATAATAGTGTAACTTTTCAACACCTAATGAGTAAACAAATAAACAAATTCAATACCAATGCAATCACCATCGATAAACAAATGACTAGAGGCCGGTTCTAAATACAGCTGATGACACAACAAATAAGCATTCGATCACGATCGTACATGTGGCAAAAGACATCTATCACGATGAACAAATACTTTAGTATAAGCCCAAACCAAGAGACCCGAAAAGAAAAGCCCAGTCATAAAAAGGGCCCGAAAAGGAGTCCTTGTAATAGAACGTAATAAAAACCCTAGATTTCGGCCCAATGGGTCTCACCCTTAAGAGAAGAGAGACGTTACAGAGAAAACAAGTCCTAGCGGGAATCATTCCCTCGAGGACGTACCTCAATAAAGAAGGAAACTGTTACAGAGAATGTATTCCTCGTCACGCCCTACATGCTTAAGTCACGCAGAATTAATAACGGACATTATATAATGTAAATGAAACATTCGATAAAAGTATGCAATTTTAACTGAATTATACGTTGTCTAAATAAAATTCTCTTCTATAGATTTACTTACTTGAGCATCTGACTATCTTCGACCTTTAACAATCTAACTTTGTTTGACAGATCATATCTTTGGAAGACCAGATTTAAACGCATCAACAACCACGGACATCTGAATTCAGATGGAGAATTACACCTCAATACATATTCCCACGTAATGAATTTATGCAGTTACACGTCTCAATACAACATTAACAACTGGAGGAAGTGGTGAAGGAGATGAAGTTCAATGTGAAGAAAAGTGATTCTAGGGTGAGATTAATGTAGCTTAAGAAAGGGAGACATGGGGATTGCAGCGGAGTTTTATTGTGGCGCCTTAGTTAATTAGTTTAGATGCTGTTTAGGTAGATGGGTCAAGATAGGGAGGTCTAAATGATGTACTTGTTACTGATGGCGAATTATTGATGGAGAAGTGTTGGAGAAGATTTGACATCAAATGATTAATGAATGTACCATCTTGCTTTGTAGTTAGCATCTTTGATTAGTGATAACTAGCATTCCAATCTGTATGACACATAATGGTGGTCTAGAAGACTACCTGAATCAAGGACAAGATTGTTGCATTGATGTTTATGTTCTTGAAGTTCAACAATGTGATATACCTGGAAATTTGAATCGTTAACTACAACAGATTTATTTTAACCGGCGCTTCTCAAAGCTCTGGTATAGGAGAAAATATGCTGGTTTAGATCATTGACGGCATTTTATAAAGCGCTGGTAAAGATATGTGCCGCCAAAAGATTAACGACGTTTTAAGTGAAGCGCCGGTTAAAAAGAACATTTACGGCGCTTCTGAAGTGCCGGGAAAGCTTATATAAGCGCCGCCAGAGACATGGATACGTCAATTCCCACTGGACACAAGCGCCGTATTATAACCTTTTAATGGCGCTATAAAGCGCCGGTAAATATATTTTGTGACGCTTGTAAAGCGCCGGTTATGTTAACAAACATGCCGAATCAATATTTTACAGCCTTTTGATGGTGCTTTAAAGCGCCGGTGGTGCTAACAAATTGTAATGGCGCTTTGAAAGCGCCGGTTATGTTAACATACCTAGAAAAAAAAATCAATTTCCAGTGCTCCACTTAGATGATGTTAATCCTCTCTTAAGAAATGAACTCGATTATTAGTCTTAGGTGATGCTGGTTTATTCATCCACCCTTTAGCACTAAGCACACGCAATGTTTCTTGTTAGATCATTACACCACCTTATGCTCAGGGAAATGTCTTGTGTTCAGAACCCGTGCTTCTTATTAGAAGAGAAAACAAACGCCTCTGGTCACCTGGTCCACTTGTGAATCTATTGCATTCAGAACCAGGTTAGAGCTCTACATAAAGATCTAGGAGAATAATCAATTGAACTATGCGATTTTACATCCTTAGATATGGGTTTTTTTCTAGTGTCAGATACTCTGCAGTAGCTCAATAATTTGTGGAAATGTTCTTCTAACTATTAAGGCACCATGCCCATATTTTGTAGCACTATATAGAAATTTATATAGCAAAACAGTTGTCTATCTCAATCAAGAATTTTGTTCACTTGATGGAACTAGTCTCAGGTGAAGGATAGTACTGGTCTCAAGAGATTTTCTTGAAAAGTAATAATAGAAACAGAAAAAAGAGGAAGAAAGTATAAATTAGTATTTTATAGGAAAAAATAAATGAATAAATTGTGTGGATGAACAAAGAATAATCATCTATTCTAATCTTACATGTAACTTTGAGGTATCTGATTATGCATTTCAGAGGCCAAAACTACCTGAAGAGTGAGTGAAAGACATTTATAACCAACCTTCGTCAGTTCTGCATGACTCGTGATCAAAGGATGACTCACTTGACACACGGTGGTATCACATTTATAACCTTAGTCACACGTTATTGCTCATAACCCATTATATGTTTCTTGATCAAGGGATGACTCACTTGACACATGTTGGTATGGCGGGCTCTGAAGTAGAGTCCATGCGGGATATGCTATGTGCCTTAGAAAAGATGTACACTGAATAGCAGAAGCAACTCTCAGATGCCCGTAGCAGGACAAATTCGTTGGAAAAGCAGTTAGCTGCTCGGCCAGACATGGGGATTCAGCTAGGTGAGGCCTAGAAGGACCTGAACAATGTTTTGGCTGCTCGATCGACCTAAGAATCTCGGTTGAAAATAGCCCAATAGAGTCTGGACGAGGCCCCTACTGCCCATGATGATTTGTCAGTTGATCTGAAAGATGCCCAAGAGAGTACAAACAAGGAGGTGGCTAAGCAAACGGTTTTTGCTGACCGAATGGCGCATCCCTGAGATCTGCTACTGAAACTCAGAGTGTTCTAGCCACTGAACACGCTGAGGCAGTTCGTCAGCGAGGTATTCATAAGGCTCTTCAAACGCGGCTCTCAAAACTTAGTCAAGAGTTGGAATCTAAGCATACAAGCTAAACAGAGGTTGGCTGCAAGATGGCTAATTCAGAAGGTAGTCTGGCAAGAACAATCGAGGAGTTATCCGTCTTGAAAGCTCGGTGGGATGCTAGGGAGAAGGAGCTAATCAAGGCCATCAACTATGTTCAACTCAGTAAGATTGATGCTGATAGGCAGGAGCTACTAAACTTTATTGAACAAGGTCACGGAGACTGGGATCTTTCTGCTTAAGGATGATTGGCCCATGCACATTTTGAGGAGGCGAACGAGTCTTCCACTTTTTCGCAGGATGGCCTTGTCACTAACCCAAACGCCATGGAAACAACCGCCACCCTCAATGTTCCAGAGCCTGCCTCTGACCCTACCGTCCAGGAAGCTGTCATTGACTATATTCTGCATGTTCCCGCCACTTGAGCAGTGTTTTGTATAAGAAATGTTTATTAATACAAAATTTTTGCCTTTCTTGCTTTGTGCTTGTGCTATAACTATTGCACTCACCATTTTTAATTTATGCTTAGATTAGGATGAATAGACTAACGTGTCGCCAATACTTTAAGACTAGATTTAGGTAGTCAAGTCCCCTTCCGTTTGTAGTAGTGTTTAATCTGGATTGGAACCCTCTATTAGCTTGAATGGTTCGTCACTTGATAATAATGATAACTTAATCTTTAAGAAGGCTTAAGTTATGGAGTAGTCATCTTTACCCGAGCGGATAAGGTTCTTGTAGTGTCATAAGTAATACCTCGAAGAGGAGTCAAACTTGGGCAGACGTTGTCTGGGTCTGGACGACTAGACTTCCATAACAAATCTCAACCTTGTGCAGAACTGTAGAAGTCAAAGCGTTTGAGGAATCATATCTTGTTCGAATGGACTGGATTTCAGCAGTATACGAGATCAATCCCATGGAGGAGTTGAGTTATAAATAGGTCGTTTTTGCTCGAATGGGTGAGATTTCTATGATGAACCCTAACCCTGAACACGAGTTAGGTTATGAAGAAGTCATATTCATCTCAATGGACTAGACTTTTACAATATACGAGCTCGATCCTTAAAAGGAGTTGAGTTGTCGAGAAGTCGTCTCTGCCTAAATGGACTATACTTCTATGACGAACCCTAATCATGAACATGAGTTAGATTATGGAGAAGTCATATTCGTCCGAACGGACTAGACTTCTGTAGTTTATGGGCTCAATTCTGAAGAAGAGTATAGCTGTTGGAAAGTCGTTTATGCCCGAATGGACTAGACTTTTATTACGAATGTTAATCCTGAACAAAAATTAGGTTATGGAGAAGTCATCCTCGTCCGAATTACTATTGGCCTAATTGTTTCATCGCCACGCAGTGGCACTCTATTGCGATTGACAAATCACTCTTGATAGTCCCTACCTTATTATCGGTTAGGTACTTGAGGCATTGCCGAGTAGAGACCACCATTCCCATTTGGTGGAACAAGGCATGTCAAGAATCACGTTGTATGCGGAAGAGGCGTCAATGACAATGAATTCTATCATTAGAATCCTTATTAGGTCTGGTTCCCTGCTACCACAGGCAGCATGATGCTTCCAACTAGGTAACTTCGCGCGCTGCTAAAGCCGATCATGGCTTGTTTGTGCGACTTCAACTCTTTTTCCTTAGTTGCGTCTTGGGAAACACCTCCAATAAGAGGATGTTAGTTGAGCTCCTCGTATCTACCAGTGACCTCTTCACACCCAATTTCGTTAATGTGATTGTGATGATCGGGGTGTCATTGTGCGAGGAATGGACCCTTTGCATGTCTTACACTGTGAATGCTAAATCTGGGATTAGATGCTCTATTCTGGCATGCTGGATAGGGCGGTCTCCATAGTGGAAACTTGTCTGCAATCTCAGACTATTTTTTTTCCACCGGTTTGATCGTTTTCGGCTCATTGTATGCATTGTGTATAATGTAGATAACGTTCACAATTCGTGATCTGGTGTAGGCTCTCCTTTTCCTTCCCTCGAGGTTAGTTTTCATCAGGACTTACGAGTTGCTAGAGCCTTCCCTTTTGTACTCAGTACTCGATCTCATAATTGAGACTTTAGCAGTCTTGAGTAACGTGACAGTGGTCCTTGTTATAAGAGCAATACTAGTTCTTGTCGCACCTTGTTGGGTCACTTTTGAGCTTCGATGGTCACTTTAGGTCATCCCAGCTCTTCATGGCCGAAAGGATCTTGAACAGACTGGCATTGAGCGGGGTGTAGTTGGGGTACATTGTATTGACGTAATTGGTGACAATGTTAGGTTACACCTTGTTAGATCAGAGTCAGCTCGTCATTGAAGTGAGTGACATACTCCCTGAGGGGTTTCACCGTGCTTCTGCTTGAAGCTGAGCATATAGTGAACATGTAATGAACGCCTTTGTCAAGACCTGAAATGAATTGATGGATCTTGGTTGAAGGATGTGTAACCAAGTCAGTACAACCTTCTTCAGGCTAGTAGGGAAAGTCCTACTCAGAATGACTTCTATGTTCCTTGAGCAAGTTGAATTACATGCGTCAAGATGTGGTAAGATGAGATGAGATGAGATGGTGGGGAAAGAAGAGGACGGCATGTTATGTTCCTTGAGTTTTGTGTTCACGATTTTAATGATGAGTATTGATGCGTCCAAATTTGCCTCTTTGATTCCTGACCTGCAAAATGAACAGCATTGAGCAAAGGACCACCGTTGTGGTAGCCGAAGGCACTCCGATGCTAAAGTCAGGTGCTAATGATGGATGTAAACTGTAAATTGGATTGTAAGTGCGTACATTTCTCATCTTGTTTTTTCATCTTATATAACGAGTATTCACTCCATCAACTCGGCTGTCGAGGCGTGATCGACAGTGCGTACCTTTTTTCTCTCGTGAGGCTTTTTTGGAATTTTTTTTTCCAAAGATTTACAATTTTCCGCGAAACAAACATTGAAAAACTTATATTCACAAAAATAAGCATTATTCTGAAAATGATTTTTCTTGAAACAAACACAGCCTAATGAAAAATGTTTTTGAGGGAGTGATTTGCTTATAGAGCTAAAATAAAATGGATACAATTTGAATAGCTTGAACTTGTCTCTTGTCCAACTAGGGTTTCGAGGCAGAATGGGGCCAATGGGCTAGTGCCAAGTTTGGATTGGCCATGGGCAATACCATAATTAGAGTGAAGTTCAGGCCTTAAAAAAAAAAACCCCCGATTCAATAAGCCTAGCCAAACATTTTAATAAGTTGAAGACTATGCCCTTAGAGACGGGTTATCATTTTTTTAAAGCCTCTGGACACTTCATTGACATGTCGAGAAATGCAACATATGTAGTGGTGCAGTAATTTTTATCAAACATTTTGCATGGGGTGGAGGTTCTAAAAGACACCAAATTTCCAATGATCTCAGCCATTTTGTTTAAAAGATTGTATCATTAACAACTTAATTTATACTCTTCAAAAGACCCATTTGTTAATGAACAAAAATTCAATTATTAAACTAGGATTGTAAAATTCCACCACGCCTTAAAAGTCGATGTCTTTAATAAACACTACATCAAATTAAATTGACACTTTTGTAACAACTCTAAAAACAATATAACTTTTGAGATGCCCATATTTTATAGCACTATAGCAATTTATATAGCAAAACAATTGTCTATCTCAATCAAGAATTTTGTTCACTCGATGGAACTAGTCCTAGGTGAAGGATAGTACTGGTCTCAAGAGATTTTCTTGAAAAGTATTAATAGAGAGAAAAAGAGGAAGAAAGTATCAATTAGTATTTTATAGGAAAAAATAAATGAATAAATTGTGTGGATGGACAAAGAATAATCATCTGTCTTTTGGATTCTAATCTTACATGTAACTTTGAGGTATCTGATTCTGCATTTCAGAGGCCAAAACTACTTGAAGAGTGAGTGAAAGGCATTTATACCCAACCTTCGTCGGTTCTGCATGACTCGTGTGGACTGAATTTTGGAAGCTTTCATAGTTCGAAAGCAATTCTTTTATGCTGATTAAGATTGCCTAGGTACCTTGTTGAGCTATATTCTTCGTTGTCGACCATCCCCATTGAGTAAGCTCTTTGCAAAAGTGGCCTATCGAATTGTTTCACCAGCTCCAAGCCAGTATCATCACCTCTAAGAAGCTTTACAACCTGAAACAAGAGAGTAAATTGACTTAAGGTCTCTGCCCCAATGACAAATTTATTTCCAATCATGAACAAATTAGAGTATTTCGTTAAGAAAATGATCACTGATTGAAAAAAAAAAAACACGTACCTGATTCATAAGGGGTCTTAGAATTGAGGAGTGTTGTATGCACAAAGAAGCCGTCAGTGCCATCCGGTTCATCTGTTGCAAGTCATACACATCAGCTAGAGAAGGACATAGTTTACATAAGACATAGCTCGATTAATAAGCATAATCCTCTTCAGAACACAGATAGAATCGACTGTGGAAAAGATGAGAAGCAACACAAATCTCAGAGATCCACTTTGCCCATTGTCCCAACATCAATGATATGAGCCCAAGCAACATCAATTCTGAAATGAAACCAATTCAATTTTCGTAAGTGAAACACACAAACTGCTCATAGTGTATGGATTGCAGGAAGCAACACTCAGTCCCACCTTCCTTGATCTTCTCCACCGAAGCAAGAAGAGTTTTCCTCCTTGTCTTCTTCAACCACTGCAAATATGACAGTTCATAAGCACACACTGACATAGATAGAATAGTATCACACAATACTAATAACTTGATAAGTGTTTTGCACCAATAACTACCTTGCAGAATCAAAAAAATACAATTACTGTGTGTATTTATTATGTGGAACTACTAGAAACCCTGCTTTTTGCACCTGAAAGCTGATGTTTGTCTCTCAGCTCTGTCAATCTGGCTTCATTTACAACCTGATAACCCATACATGCAGTCAATACAAGTTGGCTGCTGTCAAATGTTGCGCTAGCAAGGGACTGCAGCAAGGTAACTGCATCTCCAGCGTTCTTTGTTGTCAGTAATGCAGGAGCTACAAGAAAACTAAATCGGATTAAGCTCTAATAATTACCAGTAGAGCATAGACAAGTAGGATACTGCATATGCACAAACAACAAAGAAAATGCATTTCGCTCTGTACCGTATAACTCCATCAAAGCAAGTGCAGTTCGAAATAGCATAGCATGATTTCCTTCAAATAGAAGCACATCCCATATTCTAAGAACTGGAGTCAAAGAAAAAATTAATTGTAAAAGTTAATACAAAAGTTGCATTGGGGAATATACTATCAGCATTAAGGGATTTGCTCTAGGAAGAGTATAAAAGCTCACCAGTTTCCCATGGAAGCATATTTACAAAAATGGAAAGGAACCAGGGACCAGTGCAATTACCCTTCTTGTCTGGATTTGCTTCTTTGAATGACTTTCTAAAATCATCCCTACAACAAAATTCATTCCATTTAGAGTTGAAAACAATGTTCTTAGCCAATACAATCTATCAAGGAAATACTTACAGAAACAGAAAGTTTGCAGTCTGAGGACGCTTTGGCATGTTGGGGTCTTTTGATTTCCTACTCTTACTTGCTTTTGATGTTGATTTCACTACCTTCGCATTCCCTACCTTGGCTTTAGTCCTAAAAAAATTTCGCACATGTTAAAATTTTCATCAAATATCTCACTCACAAAACAGACTATAGCAGAAGAAAAGCCTACTTGGTTTCTGCAGCTTTTTCAACAACAGTAGACCACAAAGGTCCAGGGTCTGATTTAATACAATAAAACATCATTTACAGATCATGTATTCATTAACCCTCAAATAAATAAAGAAACTTAAAACTATTCTATAAAACCATTTTTGTAAAGTAAATCATCGATGACAATGTAGGTTCAATTTAGCAATCGAGCTAAAACGTGCATTTTCCAGAAAAGATAGAAAGGATACCCCTAGTCACTACTCATCAATCCTTAAATATGTGACCCACCATATTCCCAATATTTACTTAAAATTTGTGTTTTAGAACTTCTGTTTTAATGTGTTCATTAGCTACCTATATCGTACTATATGCCACTAACAGTTGAAACAATAACAGTGCATCAAATCAGATATTTCCTCGACATAGAGGAAACAAAGAAAAGAGTTGCTAAGCATACCTTCATGTAAGTATCTACATCGGCATTTGGGACAATTCCAGCCTCCTTCTCCCGTCTAGTGACCTCCATCATTATCTCTTGACAAGCAGACATAGAAACCACTTTTATAAGTTATAAAATTTCAGCTTATAACGCCCCACAGGCTACAAGAGAAACAGTGACTGATTTGTGCTCAATAAAAGATTACCTTTAAATGAAATACACAGCCATATGAGATAGAATAACCAAGCAATAGCCATGAGCACAGCCATATGAAATATGTTGCCAGGTTCAGTTGGACATGAATTGGTTCTGCTGCAGAGCGGCAGCCATAGAATCCTGTTGTGTGGTCATGGAGATGATCATTAAACTGACCTCTAAGACCAGTCCAAGGATTCTGAGTCTTCCATATTAGAACGCCCATATATTTTGTCCACATACAAGAAGTCCATCCCTCCAGCAGAGCTCTATACTAGATGTAGTTAACAAGTTGTGCCTGATACAATAATCAAGCTAAAGTGAGAACAAGAACAAGGGAGAAATCATGCACAAATGCAAGCAAGATTAAGATATCTGTTGTTTTACCTTCTCACAAAAATCATCAAAGTCAACACTGCTTCGTTAACATCATTGGGCAAGTCCCTCAACAATTCACAATATCAAACTGATCCAATCAATGCCACAATCACAAATAAAAAACCCATACAACAAAATACCAAGGATTGTTGAGTTGGTGAATAGAGAGTAGAGCTTGGAATCTAAAGTACTAAGGTAACCAGGGAAGATCTCAAGAGTGGATGGTATAAAGCAAAACCTTGTTCTTTTCTGGGAATTCATTGCCAACACTGCCATTGCTGCTACTTTATCATATCGTGTTTCCAACTGTAGCAATCTAAAATCTTTTCTTAAAGCCTTTGCTTTTGTTTACTACTGCTACTGTTCTTTACTATAATAAAGAATATGTAACACTTACAAAAGTAATATTTACATTATGAAAACATGGAATCATAATCACTAACTAATTATCTCATAAAGTTTCAAGCTTTATCAAACTTGTACATCTTATTATAAATTCCTAATGCGCTCCTCAGTTAGAAAGGAACGGTACTTCAATCAGTTGTTTCTTTGCGTTTCATTAGTCTTGAGCAAACACTTCTTTTACTATACAAGTCCTTTCATCAAAACATCCCAATGGCAGGAGTTTGTTTGCTCTAAACCTATAGTAAAAAATTGAAACAGTTTTGTACATAAAATGAAAGAAACTAAGAATAAACTGGTTGGTGTAGATTGTTTATTACTGACTTGAATGGGAGCTCCATATTGTCCATGGCCAACAAAAGTTTAAGTTGCCCAATAAGGTGCCACACTTCCTCGCCTTCTGTAACTATAGTGACTTAATACACTCCGATGCCATGTATAAGTACACAGTTACGTGGCGATTTGATTTAGTAGTCCAAAAGACTTTATTTGGCTTTGCTCATCAGCAGACAAAAGCAAGGAAATTGATAGGAATGTAGGGAACCTATAAAACTATTATTCCTGGCTTCTATAGGGTTGGGTTCCAACCTCTTTATCCAAGCTTGTCAGAGTCTTCTAAAACAGCCTTACTATTCCTAAATAGCAAGCTTATGATTGAGGTGAATCTAAAACCTCTCTTTATGTACTTTTTTCTGCTTTTTTGAATACATCAAATCCGTTCAAAGATAGAACCACTACAGAGGCTTATGACGACTGATTTATAAAGAATAGTCTCAGACTGCTTATTCTTTTATACCACTTGTTTCAGTTTGAACCATGGTTTCCTCCTCTACTCATAGGGTGATTATCCTTATTGTCTGTATTGGGTCTCTGATTGTGCAATCAGAACATGTTTGCGGCTTGAGAAGTTTAGAATTTGTTCTTAGATGGGAGAAGGCAGAACAGCATGGATCAGTACGGAAGGGTTCACACGATCCAAAAGATGTCAGCATTGTTGAGACTTCTAACAGCAAGAAACAATCTGCAGCTGCACCCATGACATTCAATCTCAGTTCAAGCAAAAGAAGAGTTAGGAAAGGACCTGACCCCATTCATAACAAGTGTTGATTGTTGGAGATGTTTGTTCTACTATAGAATATTTGAGTGGAAGTGAATTGGAAAAGAAATATATGGCTTTGTTTTTCATTGATCTCTGCTTCCTCATATGACTTCTTTTTCTTCTTCTTTTCTGAATTATTTAGGTTGTTTATGTTTCGTTGTTGAATTGATTTAGCAATTTTGTTATAGAGAGTTGTATAGACAGTAGAATCATCTATTATAGGATCATATGAGATTGCTCACCTTTCCGGTTCCAGCCATCTCTGCATATTAATTATATGAAAAAAGAACAACAGCCTATTATTCAAAAAAAAAAAAAAAAAAAAAAAAAAAAGAGAAGAGTTCAATTTTTATTTTGTTCTCTTTTCTATTCTTAGTTGGCCAATCAAAACCGAATGTTCTCACTCTAGATCTCTTTCAGTTGCAGAGAACATGTTCAACAGACAGTGAAACAATGAACGAGTGCTAACACTATGAAATAAGATCCAAATTTAAAATAAAGGAAAAGAGGAATATAGGCTGAATAAAAACATGTCTTCCAGTAAATAGTTTTGCAGTTATGGTTACCAACCCCCTACTTTTTGTTAACCTTGTGGCAGAGACCACTCGAGGGGAGGGCATGGACAGGGTAGGAAGATCACTGAAAAAAAAAAAAAAGGAAAGCCACGTTTGAGAGAAAATGGAAGGTGTGGCTTTTTCTTCTTTTGGTTAGAAAAACATAGTAACTCAATATCTTTATATTACAAGATTGAGCATCTTCATGTGCTCTAGTATTGACTTCTCTTGCTCTGCAATTTACATACTAGGATAGAATGGATGTTAAGTAACAATTTGTCTAATTTTTTTTATTTATGTGGTTTCCTTATAAATAAGTTACTATTATAATGAATAACTGTTATGATATTCTTATAAATAAGTTACTATTATTTAGTTATTTATTTATTTATGTATTTATTTTTATTGAGCAAGTGATATTATAATGAATAACTGTTATGATAGTAAGTGATTACAAATCATTTTTCCCCAATAAATTACACATTTTAGATTGCTAAATACAATTACAATAATTGTTATCTCGTGTAATAGATGTTCCAAAGTTCGTAGATGGCAATTTTGAACTAATTCTTCACAGAGCAACCATCTGCGACTCCTCCCACAGAGCCTCCTACAGAGGACTCAACCCCAATGCCTTTATCCCCCAGTCAAACTGTACCCCACGAACCAGGCCGTAAACGTCGTGCAGTCGCAAAGGGGGTTAAGAAAACACACTGTAAAATGTCTATGCTTGTAAATCAACTGCCCATCTTGTTCACTTTCAATTTCAATTATGTCAAAATGGCGTGTGCTTTCTATATATATCAAAGCGATGTGAAAATCTAAATACAATTTGGTGAGTTACGGCACAATACAATTTTAATTTTAATTTTTGCTTTTATTTTCAAAATTTCAACAACATTTTAATCCAAATAAAAAACCTACCCTAACTTATTTTTATCTAAAATAAAATTAAAGATTCATTGAAAATCAGAAAAGGAGAACATGATATAAAACCCTAGCTGATAAGGCTGACAAAAAACCTATATGAAACCCTTCCTAATAGAATCAGTTGCTAACCTATTTGAATGACAACGTTAACTAACCTTGTAGGAGCAATAGACTGAAGAACTTTTTGCAGGTGAGTTTGGATTAGGGTCGCAGAGCAATGACTGCAACAAAGAAAGGCAGTGAGTAATAATCGCCAAATTGAGAATAAACACATACAATCTAAGATAAAACTACATTAATGACTAGACAATATGTGTGTTCATGACCATTCAAGAATAAAAACAGTTTCCACGTTACCTTGCAGCAGCAATAGACTGAAGAGGAACTTCAATTGTTAGGGTTTTAGCTTTGAGTTTCTTCCACAACGTTTCCAATTGGTCCAATTGAGTTTCCAATTGGTCCAATTAGGTTTTAGCTTTGAGTTTTCTTCGACCACGTTTCCTGTAAGGGAGGGAGATGTGAGATGGGAACGAAGGAGGAAAGGAAGGTCATAATCAGAGATGAAGAGACGTCAGAAACAGAGATAAATTGAGGTCAGAAACAGAGATGAGAGCCAAGAGGCAAGGAGGGCGGGAGGGAAATCGCAAGGAGGGAAGTCGCAAAGCAGACAGGGAACTCGCGACGCATCGAAGGAGGGAAGGAACGAGCGAAGTCAAGACTGGAAGCGCGAAGGAGCGAAAGAGAGGGAAGGAGGAAGGAGGAAGGAGGGTAGTCGCGGATGAGCATAGGAGGGGGGAGGAGATTATAAATGGGTACCCTCTAATCCAGCGTTTCATACATCTAATACGGCGTTTTAAGTACACATTTATTTCCATAAGTGGGATGTTGTCGCGGTTTTTTTTTCGATCTATACCGGCGCTTCATAAAACAACGCCGATTTTGTGTGATCTTTACCGGCGCTTCATAAATAAAACACCGGTTTTGTGCGATCTTTACAGGCGCTTTTTACATCTAATACGTCGTTTTGAAAAACATAATTTTACCGGCGCTTCTAAAGAAAAACGCCAGTATTGTGAGATCTTTACCGGCGCTTCCATACACAAATGCCAGTATTGTTAGGCCTTTACCGGCGCTTCATTGTCGAAATGCCGGTAGTTCTTAAGACTCAATTTTTCCCATCAGCGGGAAAGGATGGCGGGTTTTTTTTAGTTCTTTATCGGCGCTTTATATCCCAAACGCCGTTATTGATTATGTTTTACAGGCGCTTTTCCTGAAACGCCGCCTTGAAAGTGTCGTTTTAGACCTCGTTTTTTGTAGTGGTTCCACATCAAAGCACTCAAAGCATGGATTGAGGCAGTTCTGGTTAGGGAACCAAACACCCCATCGATCTACTCTACTAAAAATGTAAAGACCGCTCATATGAATCCCATTCTAATCAGGGGAAACACTTCCAATTTAACTACAGGCATCCAAACAAAGTAAACACCAATAAAGACACGCAACGACTTTCACAATTCCAGAATGAATGAAAACCGGTTAGGATGTTACTGAACGGTCTCAGTGATTTCATTAAGTTAATGCAATTATATGCTTATCCTGCTATGGCAAATCCATTGATATGTGGCTATCTTATCATTCACCATTCCTCGTACAGAAGCATATCTCCATCTTTGGAGACAACTCTTATAACTACAGAAACCAACCAGTTTGCCCTGAGATATACCATTCACTATCAGAAAGGGAACTTCACATTCTGAAGCTTTACTTTACTTGTGTACCGTTTGACCACAAGGAGTTTATTCAAAGTGTACCTTCAGATCGGTGCGAGTTGCCAGCTTTCCCTAAATCAGTCCATTCCCTGCATGCAAGGTCTTGACAGCCAACATTGTAGCCCCCGATCTGTCCCCAGATTCGATTCATGCATTTAGTAAGACTTCTGCTACCTGTAGATTTGTGGCAACAGACAATGGCAAACAAATGAACTCTCTGACAATAATGCAAGGCAACTCATGGCAGAGGCAGAGTTAACTACTATCCACAAAATTCTTCAAATGCAATTTTACATTCACATTCAAAGTTAAAGGAAAAGACAAGTCTTCAGCTGCAGAGTAAATCAAAACATGAGACTTTCATAAGCATTCATAATTTTTGTTTCGAAAAGATGTTCTCAAGTGATTAACTGTTGAGATGCTTTTAACTCTATTTAGGGTTTTCTCTAGCAAACCCTACTTTGTTTATCAGCAACTTACTTTTGTATCCAAGCTTAATTAACTGAAATAAAGACGAACCAATTTAGATCCTAACAGGATACTATAGATCTTTACATTTGACCATCTATCAAACTATCTATCAAGTTGTCATTTGGTAGAGTTATTTGCAATCATTATCTTTCATCAATCCATTACCACTGTAAAACTCTCCTCTTTGAAAGAACATCCCCACCCCCATCGCCTTCAACATCGTTGGCCTCTTTGTCAAATACAATATATTTCTTCAAATAACTAGCCACACTCTCTCTAGTCAATCCATCCACACTCACCAACTGCATTATAGTCTTATACAAATATGCGCAACAAACCTCTTGTGGAGCTGTGGGGTCTAGACTAAACAGGGCCACTTCAGTGTCTGGTAGGCTCGTGGCCCGAGGCAATGGAGACTATGTCGATGGAATCAAAATATGATGAGTGGGGTTGTGAAGGGGCAGAGATGGGGCTGCTGAGGATGAACAAGGTGGTGGTGGCCGAGGGAGTGTTGGGACTGCTGTTGCTTTTGTTTGAGGAGTGTTTATGGTGGTGGTGGCGAAATTAAGGTTAGATGTCAAAAGCGAGGACAAGGTCTGGGGTGATTAGGGTTTGGGAAAGGGTATGAGTTCTTCTGGGGCAGGTAGCTATTTTTCCCATTTGGAGAATCAATTGGACTCCTCTTCTACTAGTGGTGGTCACACAAGGTAATTGGTGGTTGCACAAGGTAATTTTGATTTCTTCTACTCATTTCACTTCTTTTGCTCTTGATGAGGATGATAATGATTATTTAGTGGGTGGTGGTGAATATAAGATGAAGGGGGTGGGGATGGAAGAGGAGGAAATGAAGGGAGGTGGTGGGTTCGACCATTCGAGGTTGACTTTAGAGAGATAATGAGAAATTAAGGAGTTGTGGTGGGGGGTTAAGACTCCAAGAAGATAGGATCGACACGTGGCAGAGAGAAAATATTTTATTTTAGATTTTTATTTTTTTAACCCTTGACCCCTCCCACCCCATGCCGCTAGGAGCATTGTCGGCGGGAGAGAAAAGTAAGAAAAAGATGAAAAAAGTCAAGATGGCGCTCCCACCGGATATGCGTCGTATGGAGAGGCCGAGTGACCTTAATGCCCAAACCAAAGATGTTTGACAACATTATGTTCTGGAATGCCCGTGGAGTTGGCAATAGAGCTAGGAAATGCAGACTTAAAAGAATGGTTAAAGAGTTCAAAGTGTGCCTCATTATGATAGCAGAACCTATGATTGAAGCTAGTCGTTTCTTGGAAATCGGCAACAAAATTAAACTGTCAGGCTTTACATCTAATGAAGCAGAGGGCAGTAAGATATGGATTTTTTGGGATTCTGAGTTAGCGGTCTTGGTATTGGATGTGTCAGATTAGTGCATTCATTGCCAGGTAACTGTTTCCAATAATCCGTCTTTCTTTTTACTTTCATATATGCTAAGTGCACAGCGGACGAGAGAAGGGCCCTATGGTCTCAGATGGAGTTTTTGGCGTCTCAATATAATGGTCCTTGGATGGTGGGAGGGGATTTCAATGCTATTGTTAATGAGCAAGATAAACTTGGCGGGATCCCGCCTTTTTTGGTTAGCATGTCGAATTTTCCAGATTGTATTGAGCATTGTGGATTGATTGATTGTGGCTATATTGATCCGTAGTATACTTGGTGTAACAACAGGTGTGGTGGGGACCGTATTTGGGCTAGGCTGGATAGAGTTTTCGTTAACTCTCTATGGTTAACCAATCTTCCCAATACGAGGACGGATCATGCACCAATTTTGGTCTCATTACCCATGCAAGCTAGGGCGGGCTTCTCCCCTTTCAGATTTATGGATATGTAGATGACCCATCCGACCTTTCACACCTTGGTGGAATCAGTTTGGGGTTAGGAGTGCTCCAAGAGGAGGGCGCTGGGCGTTGCGGACTTTAAAATCAAATCCATTCGTAAAGCGCTTATCCACTAGAATACGGGTATTTTTGGTAATGTTTTCAGCAGACTTAGGGCTCTAGAGGATGAAATGAGTCAATGGAAAAATTATCTGATTTCAAGTTGGGAAACGAATGGCTTCAATGGTTTTAACGTGGATGCTAATTGGGATGTCAACGCCTGCTGTAACTTGAATAGATGTCGAGCGGAATACAAATTGGCCCTTAAGCAGGGGAGAGATTTTAAGGATGGGAATGCTTGTACTAAATATTTTTTTGCCTCGGTCAAATCTAAACAGAAAAAAAGGTTTATCTCCTCAATCACTTTGCAGTGTGGCAGAGCGATATTTGATTCGGGGAAAATTCTTAGAAAAGCCAATGGTTTTTTCCATCAACTTCTTTCTTATCAGGAAATGTATACCTTCGGTTGTCTCGGGTTTGGAGTGTGACTGTATAGTTGCAAGTCCGTCATTGGACTTAGTAAAGAATGCAACCTTTGACATTCCGAGGAATAGCGTGCCAAGTCCGGATGGGTTTACAACGGGTTTTTTTTCAGTCATGCTGGGAGATTGTTGGTATCGATATTTAGAAAGCGACCATTTAATTCTTTGGAGGTGAAGCTTTGCCTTCGACTTTTTGGGTAAATTTTATTGCTCTGATACCTAAGGTGGACTCGCCAGGTTCTTTATCTGATTTTCGTCTTATTAGTCTTTGCAATATGATTTACAAAATTTTCAGTAAAATTTTTTGCAATAGGCTAGCCTTACTGCTTTCAAGTATGATATGCCAAGAACAGAGAGCCTTTGTCAAAGGTAGGTCTATTGTGAAAAATATTGGTTTAGCCTAGGAATTGGTGGGTGACATTCATAAAAAGGTCACAGGTGGTAAGGTTGTTTTCAAAATTGATATGGAGAAAGCATATGATAGGTTGGAATGACCTTTCCTTTTATCTATGGTTAAAAGATTTGGGTTTTCGACTAGAGTCTGTATCTTGTTTCCAACTGTATTGCTCATTGTAGATTCTCGGTGTTGTTGCAAGGAGTCTATAATGGTTATTTTAAGTCCTCCAAAAAGTTGAGACAGGGAGGCCCTCTTTCTCCGCAGTTATTTGTTATAGCCTCAGAGGTTCTTAATCGAGGATTAGTGGATGCTTTTGCAAGAGGTGACATATTATTATACGCCTAGACATAACGCATCTTTAGTACGCATGACACCCTAATTTTTCTAAATGGGAGTCTTCCATTACAGGGTGTATCAAGTTTTTGGAAAAACATGCGCTTATTTCAAAATAAAAATTAATGTAGCGAAAGTTCTTTCATGGTAGAGGAAAATGCAGCAGTGGAACGCGTGGTGGATATTAAGACCTATACATGCTTCCAATATACAGGATCTTCTTTGAAGTATTTGGGAGTGCCTATTTACAGGAAAGATGCAAAATTATTTATTTTGATGAGCTGGTTAATAAAATTAAAAAAGCAGATCAGTGGGTAGAAGGCAAAACTATTGTCCCCAGGTGGGAGATTGATTTTGATTAAGCATGTCTTGAGCTCTATTCCAATCTATACGTTAAGCGCCATGTGTGTTCCTCATCAAGTAATCTTTAGAATTCATAAATTATTGGCGGATTTCTTTTGGGGCGACTATGAAGGCAAATCAAAAAAGAAATGGATCTGTTGGAAAAAATTTATTTCCCTAAGGGTGAAGGAGGCTTGGGAGTTAGGAACTTTGCCACTGTCACTAAGGCCTTTCGCTTGAAAGCCCTTTGGAGTGTAATAAATTCTGATTCTCTCTGTGGGCAAATTACATGAGATGTAAATACTGGAAGGACAGGGTCCCAGTTTTCTATCAGTTAGAGAAGAATAATGCTTTGCCATTTATGAAGGAGATCATGAAATATAAAGGAGTTTTTGTTGGCAACAGTCTTTGGCGCATTGGTTGTGGGATTTCGAGTTTTTTTGCTTCTAACTGGAACTCTTTGACAGTGTTCTTGAGAACGGGTGGTTTGGAGGCTCAACGGATCTATCCTACGATAGCGGAGGTTCGAAGTGGGGATTTTGAGCTTGTTAGTCCTGAGGTGAGATTGTTGGCGAAATCTCTATTTGATGGTAAAATTCAGGGGAGCGAGCAGGATAAGGATTCTTGTATTTGGACCCCGGATCCAGGTGGCGTTTTTAGTTCGCATTTGGCTTATGAGCTTCTCCGTGAAAAAAAAGGTAAAAATATTTTGTTGGACAAAATATGGTTGTCTTTTTTGCTTTCTAGAATCTCAGTTTTTGTTTGCAAGCTACTATTAAGACGTGCCAGTTGATGGGGAACTCCACAGATGTGGGGTCAACCTTGCATCGAGATGTTGTTGTTGTGATTCTTCAAGTGTGGAAACTCTAAATCATCTATTTCTTGAAGGTGGCCTGGCTAGAGGGGTTTGGAGTCATTTTGAAGCCATCTTTGATATACATATTAAGAGGCCGACGAAAATCACCATGATCTTGAGAATTTGGTTTGGGAGATCGAACAAGAAATCTCAAGTCGATTTGCTCTATTTCTTAACACCCATGTTCATCATTTGGAAAATATGGAAACATCGGTGTCGGGGTGTTTTCGATAATGGAAAGCCAAATGTGGTAACAGTAATTTTGTTTGTCAAGAAGAATATTCGTTTGGCAAATTCCTTTTTTACGCCTAAGAGGGTGAGTGAGAACAAGAACCCCCTTTTAGCCCTTGTTCTGTCTATTTCTACTATTATTATGAAAGGCAATAGAGTGGTATATTGGAACGCTCCCACGGAGGGTTCGGTTTCACTTAATGTTGATCGGTCGTCGAGGAATAACAAGGCGATAGCTGGCATTATTATCAAAAATAGTTTGGGCGAGTGTCTGGTGGCAAAACAAGTCTTTCTTTGTGAAGGTTCTAATAATATTGCCGAGGTTCGAGCAGTTATGGTGGGGCTCCGATTGTGCAACAGTTTGAAATTTTCAAAGGTTTGCATTCAAACGGATTCTAAAATTGTTAGCAGTTGGTTCTATAAGGACTTTAAAATTCTGTGGCACATGGAAAATGATTGGCGGGGAGATTAACAGATAGGCTTCTCATATGGAAGTTAGTTGTGTTCACATTTTCAGGGAGGCTAATGCGGTAACAGATGCGTTGGCGAATAGAGCTAAGGAGGAGGGTGTTAGTCGTGTATTCTGTGCCACGAATCTCCCATGCAGGATTGCTGGTTTGGTCTGTTTGGAGAAGGTTCATACCGCCTATATTCGTGTTCCTAAATGAGGTGTTTTTCCGTGCGATTGACCGTCTTAAGAAGCTGCGGGTTTTTCAATTCTTTAAGAGTTATTGTTGGCATTGCATGGCAGTTGTTGTGGAGGTGCTAAGCTCTGTCAGTGGTTGGTTTTGGTCCATTTTACGGGCTGCTTTTTGGTGTTGGATGATGATGATGCCTATGCTGATATTGGGCGTTGGTTGGTGTGCGGACGGTGGCTAGCTTGCGATCGTTCTTTGAAGTGCTGGGCTTTGCGACTGGCAACAGGTGGTGGTTCTAGTTTTTGCTTAGACTGGTTTAGAGAGGATTGGATGGATTATGCAGCCGAGTAGCTGGTTGCGAGGACATTTGTTGGTGCTGTGCACAAAACAGAGTTATCCACTTTGTTTTTAATTGGGTTGCGCCGCAGTTAGCTGTAATTTGTGGAGGAGGCGAGCTGTTGGATGTGAGTTGCTGGAGCGTGTAATTTCAGTTGTGGAACTAGTTGGGACCTTAGTTGCGAGGGCAGGAATTTGCAATGCATGGTGCGCATTGGAGTACATGGATGTAACAACTTAGCTGCGAGGGCAGGAATTTGCAATGCATGGTGCGCATTGGAGTACATGGATGTAACTGGGCATGAAGGTGATGGGTGTTGGTTTTTGGAGGCTTGACTCTGGTTCAACAAGTAGTTCGGTGGCGGGGTTATCTTCCATGTTTATTTGCACATTTTTCATGTATATTAGTGTATCAAGTTTGGTTCTATGCATATTAATTGCTTATCTTGTAGTTCCCACATGTATTTTGATTGTATTTTTCAGGCATATTTGGTGGCAGTGATGGTTCTATGTGACAAGATGACATGTCTAGTTCATCATAGTGGCCGCCAGTCATAGTCCTACTTTTATGAATGGGAAAAATAATAACTTTGAAAGATATTAATGGGGATGAATGGTGTTTGAAGGATCAAAAAGATGACATTGAGAAGAAGTGTGGAATCAAGGATGCTACAATGACATGGATATGTGCTGATCAAAGTATCCAAGTGGTGAAAACTGATACCGACTTCTTGTATTTATGGGATTACATTAAAACAACAACATTCAGTTAACAAGACCTTTCATGTCTATTTAAAAAATCCAGATTCAGTAATAACCATGCCAAAGCCGGAACCTACTAAGCCGAGATCTTTAATGTAAGTTCATCCAGACCATTGTGTGATTCTTTATCAAAGAAGTATGGTCTTATGGATCAACTTCAACCTGTGTTTGAAAGAGTTCTAAACTAATTGTAGGGGAAGGAGCAGAACTGATGATGATGATGATGATGAACAACTTGAGGAGGTGCATCCTGAAGAAGATATTGAAGTTGCAGGTGACTTTGGTGATGCAACTTAAGAAGCGGTTGAGCTTGACACAAAACCAAAGATTGAGATTGTTGAAAAACCAACAATGGTTGAACCATTGGTGAATGGACAAAAAGCTATTCTACCAAGGGACTTTGCTCCATTAGTTTAATTACATCATATTTTTTCACATATTTCATATACCCTTGAAATTCATTATATATATATTTCATGTATCTTCGAAATTTTTACGTTTTTTCTTTACACTGATATCTTTCTCGAAATATTTCTTAAAATCAAGAGATTGAAATTAACTCGAAAAACAAAATCACAATCCTTGCTTCTAGGTTACCACCATTGACTGCCCTCGCCTTTGTGAATGCATGGCTACTAAGGACTGTTAAAAAAGGTTGGGATCACTATTTAACCCAAAACCATCATTGTTTAATGCGAATGTAATGATTCCCCGAACTTGTAAGATTGGTTGTAGATTGAACAAGTAGATCAATCCTACTACAGCGAGACAAAACTATTCAGACGACTTAGGTGTGTCTGTGTGTAGATGAGTGTTTAGGACAAATGGATGAAATAGGCTTTAAACATATACAAGAATCCTTGCCATACTTACAAATTCAACAAAGACGAGTGCCTTCATTCTCAACTACCTCGAAATGTACCCCTTATAGAACTTGCTAAGATGTTAGACTCATAAAATCCCTTACAAAGAGGTGGGTATGTGGTAAACGTTGATGGGTCATCATCGAACGGGAAAGTTGAGGGGGGAGCGATCATTAGGAATGATAAGGAAGATTATGTACTGACCAATACCTTGAAGATGGTTCGAGTAACAACCTTGGCGCTCCTAAAGGGAGTGAGATTGTGTACAAGTTGGGGATTGCTAGGTACGTCATTCATATTTCACACTGGTCAGATGGTTTCGTGCCAAATTTAGCATACCTTGGTTCCTGCAAAAAGCAGAGATTCGGGTATGATTAGAGACATAGAGGTGGTCATTTTTTCATTGTGGCATCTAAGCAATGTTTTAAAAGCATTTTTTAGTATTGAAGCAATCATGCTTGTTTTTTTTTTAGTGCAAAGCGGCGCACCAATGTGTACAAGGCTTAACGAGGCGTGAACTTCAATTTTTTTTCGAAAAAAGTAAATTATGATAAAATATTGAAAATCATAAACATATATATATATATATATGAAACAATCACAATGCAAGAGATAACATGAACCCATATAAAAGTAGTTGAGGCGTTAAAGAACAAGAACAATCATCGTATGCATTATAACCAACTCGAATGCACAGACGCGATTTTTTGTCGCTTCGTATCAATGCATGTATTGATGCGCACGCATCAATCACCTTTTAAACCAGTGATCCCAAGTTTGGAATAAATATGCATTCACAACTTATATTCATCATAACATACTAAAACTGCCCGTGAATTCACATAAACTTTTTTCTTGATAAAGACGTAAAATTCCTCTATTTTATTCTTGACAATTTGTGAAGTTTATGGATTATTTTTAGGCTCAATAACCATTCTTGCGCACACATACTCTGCTCTCGATCAATCAATAAAATAATGAGATGAAATCTGAAACTTTTTAGCGAAAGTGTTGAATATTGTTGGATTTGTTGCGTGATGTTATATTATGAAAGTTCTTATTAAAAAGGTCAAAATGTTTGCCTTGAAACTTGTCTAATGGATGTTGTACTATAACTTAAAATTCTAATATGTCAAATTATTAAAATATTGTTTCAATTGATGAACAAATTTCGACATAGGAAAGACAACATCTAAGAAAAAGGAAAAAAAATGTTATTTCGCAACTAAACAAATAATCAACAAAATAAAATCTAAAACTAGCCTTAAAAAGGTTACATTCATCTGTTTTTTGGTTTAATTGCTTCAATATTTGATGATTTACCATTTAGAAAAGAACATTGTTGGAAAAAAAAATTGTTGAAAAAAAATTTGTTGAAAGTAAAAGATCAACAGTTGAGGAAAGATTCAAAGTGCTCAAATTATTAGATTTACAAGGTTCATAAGAGAAGACACTTTAATGATGGTAGGATATGAGAGTGATTGGTTTCGGAAAAGTGGTTGTCTGACTCTACTACGAAGGGGCAAAGACCAAAAACTTTTAAGAATTAGGGGGACAAAATAATATAAAATGAGAGATAGTAGCCAATTAGGCTTTAAAATCTAGAGGCAAAGCATAAAACTAAGGCCGCAAACAACAAAAACCTATATAATAGCATGAAAATGTTAACTTCAGGGCGGGCAGCTGCCCCACTTGCCCCTAATGGCAACCATCTCCTATCTTCATATAAGTATATATTAAGTGACACAGTACCACCCATACATGATAACGAACCAATTCACCACTTATTATTAATAAGAACCTTGAAGAGAAGCACGACGCCGAAATTTATCAAATCACTTCGTTGAAGGTGTTTTCACTAAGGATAATTGGAGAATGTTTCATTCAAAGAGGGGGACAAATTCAATGTTGTTTTGTGTTTAATAGATGATACAAGATACATAGGTCATTGCAACTCTCAACTCCAGCTAAAATAAATGAAGACTAGTGAAATTCATACATGAATCCTTTCTTTCCTCAAGGAAGCTCAACTAAGAGTTTCATGAGTTTCTTCTAAGATTATTAGAAAATTGTATATTCAAGGTACAGGAGTTGGGATGAAGGTGTTACTAAGAAATGCATGCTCACTTGATGTGTTGCTCTCTGCATCTCAGGAGATGAAATTCACTATACAATCTATACCAGGGTTACGAAATTTGTGGGTCATTTTGGTACGTAGTACAGATAGGGTACCAGTACGAAATACACTATTTTCGCTAGTGCAAGGCACAGTGTGGGTATACTGAGTTGCTATCTTACGTGTGATGTTTTATTTTTAAATTGGAGTTTGGTGTTTATTAATATTTTCTTTTATAATATAGTTTCTCTAGATAAATCAATAGAAAAAAGGAAAAAAAAATTGCTTCCAAGGAAAATTGTACAATAGGAAGTTATATCTATTTTTCAGATATTTTTTTGTTTCCCAAAAAGCCTCATAAAAACTTGCAACATAATAAGGGTTTTCTATTATAACAAAGAGTTATATAGGAATTGAAATACTTCTATTGTTCTTGAAGTCTAATTGTTTTTTGTTGTGTATTCTAGTCCCCTTCTATGATGGATAGTTGATACATGCCCTTTGATTTTCACTAGAAAACAAATCACTCTTTGTTTATGGGGAGCAGGAGCAGCAGACACTAACCATGTCTAGATAAAATCAATTTTGCATGATTTATATGAGAATTTATGCCTAGTCGGAGAGGATTCCGAGTCTAAAGTGGCAGTCCATATGGAAAGGTATCTGGCTTGTTTACTATCACGTATCTGGCTTGTTTACTATCACGTATCTGGCTTGTTTACTATCAGTGTGCTACCCTTTCTTATGGCACAGGCTCACAGCCACACACTCTCTTCGTCTTCAATTGAATGAGAGAGTCAAGAGGGAGAGACAGGGTTTCTACCTTCTATAACATCTAAAGGGCAGTTTCAGTATGCCAAAACAGCTCAGCACAAAGCCTGCTAATCTCCCTAACCATCATCATCATCAAAGCCCATTCCCGAGATTTTCGGGGTCGGCTACATGAATTTTGGTTCTCCAAGCAATGCGATCTTCCCACATTTCCTCATCTAATCCAAGCTCAATGATATCTTCATTCACCGTCTTCATCCACGTTTTCAACGGTCGTCCCCTCCGTCTATACCCTCCATTAACTTGCCAATCTAAACATTTTTTAATTGGCGCCGTGCTTGGTCTCCTCCGCACATGACCAAACCAAGTTAAACGTCTTTCTCTAATTTTTTCCTCTATGGGCGCTACACCTAACTATCTCCTAATTCTTTCATTTCTAATTTTATCCTTACGAGTTTTACCACACATCCACCTTAACATACGCATTTCTGCTACTGCCATCCTATGCGTAAGTTGTCCCGTGGTAGCCCAACATTCTGAACCGTATAGCATGGCTGGTCGAACAATTGTCTTATAACATTTTCCTTTTAGCCTTGCAGGCATCCTTCTATCGCACAATACTCCTGACGCCATTCGCCATTTCAACCAACCTGCTTTAATCCTGTGGTCTACATCTGCTCCAATAGCCCCATTCTTTTGAATTATTGACCCTAGATATCGAAAAGCCTCACACTCCGGGACCTCGACACCTTCGATCTCAATTGCATTACTTCTCCCTCTTGGTTCACACCCAAAGTTGCACACTAGATACTCCGTCTTCGAACGACTAATTCTAAAACCTTTACTCTCTAAAGCCTCCTGCCACTTAACTAATTTCTGACCTAAACCTGCACTAGTCTCATCCATCAAGACAATATCATCTGCAAATAACATGCACCAAGGTACATCTTCTTGCAGATGTCTCGTCAACTCATCCATGACCAAAGCAAATTGAAAAATGGTATATTGTAAAATGGAAATGGTTAGTTAGTTCACTATTATGTATATTGTAAAGGTATCATATACTAGCTGAATTCTAGACATGCTAAGCATATAAATGAAGTGTAACTCTGAGATTCACAGTCGGTAAGAGTTCATTGTACTTTGTTACTCCCAAAATAGCCATATCATGCACACCTTCATGAAGGGACATATTCTATTCGTGTAAACATACTTTCATACATGATATGGATTAGAAATTGTGAGAGTAACCAGATCTGTCAGTAAGAAGCTATATTAGCTTTTTGTAGTCTAATTTTATTTTCCAAAATTGAAAATCAAATAGACACTGCAAGAGTAACCATATCTGTTGAAAGTGAGAAGAGATATTAGCTTTTTACTAGTCAAATTTTGTTTTCCAAAATTGAAAATCAAATAGAAACTGCAAGAGTAACCAGATCTGTTGAAAGTAAGAAGATATATTAGCTTTTATTAGTTAAATTTTGTTTTCCAAAATTGAAAATCAAATAGAAACTGCAGGAGTAACCAGATCTGTTGAAAGTAAGACGACACATTAGCTTTTATTAGTGACAATTTTGGTTTCCATACAATTTGGGGAAAAAAAAACCCTAAACTCACATATATAAGCAGAAAATGATTTTTTTTTTTTTTAAATATACCCAAAAGAATAGGTGTTTTCCACCTGCAGATTCTATAACACTCTGATGAACAAACGAACAAGAGATCTAAATCTAGTGTTCGTTCATGGTGAGTACAATTTAAAAAAAAAAAAAAAAAGGGGGAATTGAAGAGATAAATCCTGACAGAAGTCACAGAACCCTTTCATTCACCCAATAGGCAAAACATAGTTCCCAAGGTAAATACTCAGCATGCAGCATCATGAAAAGTCATGCTCTTCCTGTCACCCTCCTTTGATCTTCTCCTCTTCTCATCTCATCTCTACTGCTATACACACCACAAGATTACTATTACACTCTCAAAATGTTGCAGCCAGTAAAATATAGAGACAGCCAGGTCAAATGAGAGTCAAGATAAAGTTTTGCAGGTTACTGCAGAACATAGAGGCAAGCAGAAATTCTAGGGGGCGAGGGAAGTCATACAAGATAGGGTTTTCTAGGGTGAGCTTAAAATGACTAGACTGCTCCTACTGGCTACTGCCTATGTCATTTCCAAAGATTGTAGGGGAAATAAATTGAATAAAATAAAATAATCAGTCAAACCATGTCATAAAGGAGATAGGGAGAGAGGGTGGGGGTGGGGGTGAAGAAGGTGGGTGGAGAAGTGAGTGAGATTAAATTTCCACTCCTTCCAGTGGTGGTGGTGGAGGAAAGAAGATATCTGACAGAAAGAAAGTGAGCACGCACTTCCAATGGTATGGTATGCGCATCATACAATTGCCTGCGTGTGCTCACTATCTTCTGTCAGTTTTTATTCCCATCTCCTCTTCTTCTTCTTCGCATCTCCCCAACTCCACCAACATCATTACCTCAACCACTTACTACTCAAAATATAAAACTCATATTTCCAAAATGGAAATGGACGACATAAAACCATTTTTGGAAAAAGGTTCAGTACACCTCCCTCTTAACTCCAACCTAGCTCCAGGACCAGTTAGTACCACCAACTCTCAGACAGATTGTTCTTCTTCTATACATCTATTATGTCTCTCTTTAAGTAATTTTAAAGGACGAGAGGACACAAGAACATTACGAATTAGGTTTTTGTTATCTTGTTATTCTTAACCATATATGTTGGACAAGAAAGAAAGAAAGAAGAACTAACCAAACACAAAACCATCTTCTTCTAATTAAAAAAAAGGATACAACACAAAACCATTAGAAAATTTGACACAATACAGAACCATCATCTAATCATAAAAAGGATACACGTGTCAATCGAACGTACCAGTTTTTTGAGTTGATGTGTACTTGAAGGAAGCCTAAGAACAAGCACTGCCGGTGATGAGGGCTTTCTGGTTTTTTCCATCGTGCGTGCGTATATTCTCCGTCACTTGTTTCTTTGAAGAGAAGATAAAAAAAAAATGAAGGAGAAGAGAGAGCCTTGGAAAGTGGAATGGTTTGTCGCGGCTACATTGGCCGGTTATGAAGAGAATTAGGGGTTTTTCTTTTTTTATTATTATTATTTTCCTTCCTTCAAGCGGATAGGGGTTTTGCAGGACCTAAGATTCTCGTTCCCCCGTAATAAATTGCTATTTCATTCTTCCTATGATTAGTGGTTAATGTGCATTGATCATCTATTTTGAAAAAAATTATATTGATGATTAAAATACCGAATAGGGTTGTTAATCGGTTCAAATTGTTCGATTTTTTGTTCGATTCGGTTATCCAATTTTAACTTAAAAAAATCGAAAGCGAACCAAACCGTGCGATTCGATTCAATTAGGTTTTTTTTTTGGTTTTTCGTCACAAAATGTTTCACACTATAATTTCAACATAATTTCAGTCCTATAATTTCAACAGAGCTTACAAAATTCAGAGGGCTTACGAAATTCAGTCCTATAATTTCAACATACAGTCTTATAGATTCAGTCCTATAATTTCAAAATTTAGTCCTATAAATACAATCCTAAAATTCAGTCCTATAATTTCAAAATTCAGTACTATAAATTCAGAGCCTGTGACTTCAACATGGATTATTGCAGCCCTAAAAGAATAGTCCTATAATTTCAACATACGTAAAAGCAAAACTGCATCTGCTTGAGTTGCAAGGGTAATTTTCAAGGGTTGCAAGGGTAATTGGGGAAATATTTCTTTATATGGTTTGGTTTGATTATTTCGGTTTTCAAAATTCTAAAATCCAAAACCGAACCGAACTTCATACGATTCGGTTTTTACTATTCGGTTACGGCTATTTTTCGGTTTGATTATTTATCGATTCAATTCGATTCGATCGGTTCGGTCGATTTTCAAAAACCAATTAACATCCCTACTCCCGAATCATCATGGTTGCCATCACTGCATGTTGACTACTCAGAACATCAGCAACCACATTGGCTCTACCAGGTTGATATTGTATCTCGAAATCATAGCTGCTAAGAAAATCAACCCATTGTTGTTGCCTCATATTCAACTCCCTTCGAGTGAAGAGGTACTTCAAACTCTTGTGATCTGTGAACAACTCGAGCATCTCACCATACAGATAATGTCTCCAGATCTTCAAAGAAAGACTATGGCTGCCAACTCTAAATCATGTGTCAGATATCTCCTCTCATGGGGTTTCAAATGTCGAGACGCATAGGCTACAACCCTCTTGTCCTGCATCAACACTCCACCAAATCTTGTACCGCAAGTATCGGTAAATACCACCAGTCGGCTGCCAGGTATCGAAATAGTCAACATTGGTGTTGAAGTCAACCGAAGCTTCAAAGTTTCAAAAGCTTCTTCACACTTTTCTGACCACACAAAATTAACATTATTCCCTGTTAATTGAGTGAGTGGTGCCGCAATTAGTGAAAATTTCTTGATGAATCGTCAGTAATAACCGGCCAAACCCAGAAAACTACGAATCTCCGTCACACTACTCGATTGTCTCCAAGACTTCACTGCTTCGAATTTCTCAGAATCCACTGCAATACCTCCACTAGAAATGACATGTCCGGGAAATCGAACTTAAGGATCTCAGAAATGGCACTTACTGAAATTTGCATACAACTAATTTTCTCTGAGTGCCTGCAAAACAATGCGAAAGGTGTTCTCTAAGGAGTTAGAGTTTGCTGTTGGTGACGGAGTTTTGGTATCAGAGCCATTGTTTACCAGTTCACATAGAACATAATCATATGACACTTTATTGAATGAATTGGGTACAGGAGTTAGGAGTTTTGTTGTGTTGTTTGATGTATTGTATGTGTGTCTTCTTTTGCCTATAGGGAGTGTGGTGATGGCGCATGGTAAGAGAACCCGGGGTGAGGGATCAGGCACTGCTGGAGGGGATGTCTCTCAAGCTTTTATGGAAATGATGACACAATGGACACAGAATATGAGACAGGGAAATCAGTCAAATGGTCCATTTACTCACTGCAGCAAGAATTTCGTCAGCTTGGGTGGTGAAAGATTTGATGGTAATGGAGATTCTCTAGTTGCGGATTGATCGATCCATAAGGTAGAGCTCATATTTGAGAGGATGGTGCTGACACCTATACAGCGTACTGAGTTAGCAGCACACCAGTTTGACAGAAAGGCTATGTATTGGTGGGGTTCAGTGAGGCAGAGTCGAGATGTGTCACGACCCGATCCACAAAGTATTATATTGTCCGCTTTGGGCCTAAGGGCACACGACTTTAAAACGCATAGTACTTTGTAGATTCAACCTCGTACATATATAGTACATCACCCTCCCACACCCAGGCGATGTGGGATTATGATTTCCCATTTGTAGCTTGCCAACCCTCTTGAGATCAATGGGCTCTTTGACTTCTCCCTCACCCTCCCCCTCAGGTCCGTCCACACAAGGGTATCACAACCCTGCCTTTTCTTCTTTTTGTTTCTACAACATAAAAAATAAGTCAATTTAATAATTCAATTGCCTTAGGTCATGGATCTCACCTACAACATTTGACAAATGAAAAGCCTGCATGACCATCAAACACAACAACAAATGATAATCCACCAAGGCACTCATCGTTTGATCGAATAACGACAACATCTTACATTTATCCTCGAGGACCCTATAGCCAGCTCGACCCCCATCTCATCCCAACAGCGTTCGTTAAGGAAGTTGAATCATTGATTGCTATTGTTGAATCATTGATTGCTATTGTTGAACAACTGATATTCTTCTTTTTTAATGTGTTCGAGTCATTGAAGAGGATAGGGTGGGCGGTGGCAGGGCAGCTCAACGACGCAAAGATTGAGGGAGGATGATGGGGTGCAGGGCAGTGGCAGGTCGGGGACGCAGAAATCTCCAGCTGAGATACAACGACACACGACGAAATCCCCCCAACCGGAAAAAGTTGAAGAATAAGAAGAAGAAGATGATGAGGTTGCTTAATTGGTGGTCTGAAATGGCGGCTGGATCGGGCGATGGCCTGACTCCCGAGATCAAATGTTTCGAGCCCTAGACCATCGGTTGGGCTTGGAACCCCCCTTAAAGCTGTTTTTTTCCTGTGCATTGGAGAAGAAAGAGGAGTCGGGTTAGGAATGAGGACATGATTGTTGTTGCTGAGGAGAGGATTTGTTGGTTTTGAAAAAGATTTTGGGAATTTGGAGTTTGGGTCGGAAATTGGATAATGGCTCAGTGAAACCATCATGTTGTTTTGGATTTGAGAATCCATCGCCTCCACCTTGCATGAAGACCCGTTTTCGCTTCATTCCGGTCTAATCCATCTAAACAACTACATTCAATACCCAAAGGCTTATAAACTGCGGAGCACATGCTCCTAATTATCGGGTGAAACTGACAATCCTAACTAGTGAGTTTCTAACTCGCAACCTTTCACAATGAGAGTGGATATCTCGAACCATGGATTAATAGTGTTGTTGTCGAAAGTTGAAACAGAGGGAGAATAGGCGAGGAGCAGGGAGGGGCGAAGCAAAGAGGAAGAGGAGGTAGGGAAGGGGGTAGCGTGCCATTATAGAGTAACATAGAAGGAAATAAAGGGGGCGACGATAATGTGAACCGATAAATGAAGAAAAAAGGGGGAGAAGGAAGATGGGTGTGAGACCCTAGAGTGGGCGGACCTGAGGGTGAGGGTTGGAGCCTAGTAGGCCCAATAGGGGTTGGACGAGCTACAAAGGGGGACATAGTCCCACATCGCCTGGGTGCGAGAGGGGGATGTGCGAGGTTAGATCTCCATAGTAAGAGGCCTTTTAAAGTCGTGCGGGCCGGTTGAGCCCAGAGCGGACAATATCTTACTGTGCGGATCGCGACGTTACAGAATGGTATCAGAGCCTGGCCCAACCGAAAGTGTGCCAACGTGGACGTTGGGCCCTAAGGGGGTGGACTGTGAAACCCTGGAGTGGGCGAACCTGAGGGTGAGGGTGAGGGTTGGGGCCCAACAGGCCCCAAGATGGGTTGGACGAGCTACAAAGGAGGACATAGTCCCACATCGCCTGGGTGCAGGAGAGGGATGTGCTACTTATGTACGAGGTTGGATCCCCATGGTAAGAGGCATTTTAAAACCGTGCGGGCTGGTTGAGCCTAGAGAGGACAATATCTTACTATACGGATCGAGTCGTTACAATGGGGTTTGCGAATATGAGGTTTTTTTTTTATAACGATTACATTTTTCTCGAGATAAGGTAACCATTTTAATTAGACCCCCTGATATTTCTCCGGGAATAACTCTTTAAAATATAAAAATTCAATTTCAACCTTAGATTTCTTGAGGGTATTTTGGTCATCAATATAACAATTTGAAAACAGACGGTCAATGCACGTTGATCGCTAGTCCTGAGGGAGGCTGAAATAGTTATTTATTCTGGGGTAACCTTGTATTAGCTATTTATTATGGGGGACACATCGCAATTAACCCACTAATATATTGCATTATTAATAAAATAAACTTATATATATATATATTAAATAAAAGTATTTTATTTTTAATGCAATGAACAACTCGAGGTTGAAGAAAATTTGAACAACTCTGTCAAAAAAATATTTGAGAAAAATAATGCCATGAATTGAGTTGTTGTTTAGGGGAAATCCAACTTATTACGACCTTGAAAAATAAATTAAAATAAAAATAATGTTAAATGACAGATTATGAAATGGTTCAAATTTTTAAAAAGTTGATGCTAATCGTGAATCAAATTACAATAAATTGTTAGCTTAAACTGAGGGTTTTAGTGATAAAACTCAGTTCCATGTTGATTTCATCTAGATGCAAAAGCTAAATTATATATCTCAGGGTTAATAGTTTAAATAATTAAATGGACCCTATATAAACTAGTGATTTTTACAGCTAACTTTAGAGTTGAGGGGAAAACAATGATGTTCACCTAAGTCAGTTAAGTGGCCATTGTGTGCGTGTGTCTCTTTTCCATCCCTTGTTTCTTCAGAGATAGAGGAAAAAAAAAAAGGCATAGAGAGAGAGTCCGTATTTGAAAATGGAATAGTTAGGCACGTGTCGATCCACCTGATTTGACTTGACTGCCGGCTCTGTGGATGATTACTACCTTTAGGATGGACCATGTGAGGGAAGTGGTGGGATCATATGTCCATCAATTGTAGCTCAGTTAGTTGAACAACTACTTTCCTTATGAGAGGATACGATTCGAAACTCTTTGGAAGTATGCAATAAAGACATTTGAGTTGGAGTTCAAATCGTCCACCATTTTTATTTTTAGTGTGAAACTTAAAAACCCTACCCCTGGGAGTAGTTGATCGCTTCACTTGAATTTCATTGATAAATTATGTGAGTTACTGTACGAAAAGTAATAAACATAATTACATAACGAGTTGAGTTTAGTTGATGAAATCTCATTTCCAATGTAATGAATGAAAAGTGAATAGGGCATAAAATGGTATAGTTAAAATTTGATAGCCAACCGAATTCGAATAATGTAGATATTGATTCAAAAATTAGAAAATGGTTTGGATACAGGTCGGTTGGTTCAGATACAGATTGAATATGATTTTATTTACTTGTGTGTCTGAGACAAGTAAATATTATCCAAATATATCGAAGTCATTAAAGCTATCCGGATTTATACGGATTGAATAACCAAATCTGAATTGAATAGAGCAATACGGGTCAGATGTTGTTACCCATTTTGTAGTTGGATCAGGATATGGTATGAAATTTAAAGATCCCACCAAATTCGGATTGGGATACAATTTTCTATGTATTTTGAATTGATACAATGTATTTGAAACATATTTGACCTATTTTATGCCAGGTGACAAAAAAAGAGGAAAACACACTATTTGTCCTCCTTGAAAACTCTTATAAAAGATGTTATTCTCACTTTTTATAAAAATATTTTTAAGAGATATCACACAAAAAATGCATGCCTCTAAACATGAATTGGATTCCATGTAACCAAACAAACTCTATAAGATTTATAGTTTCCTAGATCCCTTTAATTGACTTACTACACCATAAACACTAATGCATTTCTTGCATTTCCAGGTCTCATTATTCACTTAAACAAGATTGTAATAATTTATTAAAGTTTGACCAGTGCCTTTGTACATGTTGTTAATCGAGATCTAGGTTTGGCAACGGGGATTTGGAAAAATCTACCCACACCTCGCCTGGAATGGCGGATCCCCGCATCTCCCTCGTTTACCCGTTTATGGTTTTCAAAATCCGCCACCGCCCCACTCCGTTTATCCTCCGCGGGTTCTAAAGGATCCTCGTACCAGTTTAACCATTTATCCCCCGCGGGCTTCTAATAGATCTCGAATCCCCACCCCGTCCCAATCTGTCCTAGGCTTTTGGGGGTTTAAATTTTAAGGTTAATTTTTTAAATAAGGGGGTTATTTCAGTAATTATATATATATTGGACTTTTCTCTTTTAGAGTTATTTTGTATTATTAAATAAGGAGGTTGTTTAAATAAAAAATATATATTATACATATATATAAACGGATATCACCGAGGCGAATATGGTCAAATCTGTATACAAATTTAGTTTTCTACCCTAAATTAGTTTCGAAATCCATTAGACTAAAACCATATCCGTCCCATTCGAGAGGGGGCGGATATTCATGAAAACTGATATTTTTACCATCCCTATCAATACTTACAACAACCGAATGGGACGGATATTCATGAAAACTGATATTTTTGCCATCCCTATCAATACTTACAACAAATAGACCACCATATTGTATGTGACTGGCCAAAGCTTTGATCCTTTATTGGCATGAAGTTTGCAAGTGGCAATAACTTTGCTACAAAATATCCAAAGAACTTGTGAATAGGACCACTTTGTATCTATTTAGATTCACTTGGATAATGTGATATGCAACATGCTTTGTTATTTGAGCATCAAATTAGCATCTATTTTGATTATCAACAGGGTCTATTTATCATTTTGATTTCTCCTCCTTTCAATTCCATGTTTGAAGCCCTTATATATCTTCATAAAAATAAAAATAAAAATAAAAATAAAAATAAAAATAAAAATAAAAATAAAAATAAAAATAAAAATAAAAATAAATGAAATGAAGTGATTAAAAAATATCCCGAAGTCAACCAGGGTTATGTTTTACACTTTCATGAATTGCAAAAACCATGACAGTTATAGATATACCAAATATTTTTTGTCATATATTTTATATTATATGATAAAAATTGATTCGGTGTTGCAAACAATTAAACTACTACTCATATTGCAGGCAAGATCCGCTTTCAATGCCTATTTACGATAGATTGTTAGAATGGTTTCAACTCTCCTTGCATCATGAGTACAAACGATCCAAACTCTTTTTATGAAGGAGACTTGTTAGAGTTAAGTGTACAAGATGACCAATATAATCTTTTTCTAATCAATGTCAATGTATCTAGCAACTAGTTCACGATTCTTGGTAGGGGACCCTAATACTCTCAGTGTTGCTAGAGGCAAAGTTTCGAAAATTAGCTCACTAGGGCTCAAGATTCTAAGTTAATTTGGTTGGTTGAAATGATAGATAACTATAATTAAATATGAGATTAGGAGGAGGGGACCATTCCATAAGTCCATGGCAAGGCAAAAAGGAAGAACCAATTTGAATTAAAAACTGATCCAGGTTTCAAGTCAAAACTCAAGGACATAAATTTGTGCTTCAGAAATTCTAAATGTCGAGGATTTGAGCGAGGAAACCAGCGAGGGAAATGAGGTGGAGGGGGTGGAAACCGTCCACCCCCCTCGAGATGTGAGCGTTGACTTTTCACGCGCACATCTCGAGGGGGTGGACGGTTTCCACCCCCTCCACCTCATTTCCCTCGCTGGTTTCCTCGCTCCTCCCCTCGACAGCTAGCAAAGCTCTTTGTGCTTTGTCTTAATCACATAATAATAACTTAGGAGATTCTTTCGATTTTATTTAGTTTTTTAGTTGGAATCTTTTTTCCTTTTGCGCACATGGATGACATTGGTTTGCATTTTGGGTAGTGCCTTAGATAACGCAAGAAAGGAAGGGCTAAAGTACTCTGCTTTGTGTCAATCACCATCTACACCACATGTGTGGGTGTGTTTTGATGGGGTAGTGTATAATCTGCTATATGCCTGCCATCTATCTTGAATGCTGCATGGTGTCCTTGGGCCTGGATGTAAAACCCCCTAAGAATCTAGGATACAACTTGTTATGAATTTGGTTAACTAATTGGTTATTCCTTTTCGAGGACATCCACTTTAAAAGTGTGGTGGAATTTTATAATTTTAGTTTAATAATTTGATTTTGCTTCTTGACAACTCGAGCTTATGATACTTAGTACCAATTTTATCTTTGTGGGTTATGGGATTCTATAAAAACCCAGCTTACATTTCAAAAAAAAAAAAAAAAAAAAAAACCTCAGATTTTCAAGACTTTGTGACCCTGAGTTACCACAAAGTCGACAAATTTGGACTCGTGAGAATCAATATCCATGAGAAATTTCCTCAACTTGAATCCAACCATGTTTGAGGCGACAACATGATAGCACATTATTTTCTTATGAATTACAAATTGATTTGCCACACCATATGAAAATGTACTAATTATTGATTCTCACTCATCTCGATCTCCTCCTTCCTCTGTTCTTCTTATCCCTTTTTCCATTGTTTCTTTAGATATTTTAATAACAAACTTTTGAAACTCAAGGCAATAATGATGCTTATATGTGCCATTGGATAATATTCTTTATCTAAGTAGATCTTAAAGGTTTTATCAAACCATCAGATCCACAATTAAGAAGCATGCATCTATTATTGACACGTGTGTGGAATCTTATCTTCAATCGGAATCTATCAAATACATGCATTCTGTCAAACGAACACCATCCCATTATTCCCATCTTCATGGAAGTTTATAAAATTAAAGATAATAATAATTGAATTAAGTTTTTTGTAATAGCTCTTCAAGTAATGGGAAATCCCGAACATTAAATATGAGAAAATGACATTTTAGGTGTAGGTAAAATAAATAACTAACTTGAGAGTTTCAAACTCTAAAAAAACCATTTAAATTATTTAAAAATTTCAATAATTAAAATTATTTGATGGTGATGATACATCAAACTGTCTTCTGATCTGCAACGTACGCGTGTCATGATAGTCTCGTCAACAAGACCAAGCAGGCCCGATTGCATGCCAAATCCTGCGAGGCTTAAATAACACTAAGCCCATCATTGGCAGAATACAGTAGGTCAGATTCAAGTTACAATACGCCACTAAGCCCACACGTCACGCGGTCAGGCTCAATGCTCATAAGTTCTTTAAGGAAAGTATCTGAGAGATCTACCCAAGACAGGCATGCCAACAATACATTGGATCCGACTAGGAAACACATACTGGAGTACAAGTCGAGTATGGAAACTTCCTTGCATGGACAACACTCAGAAAGAGAAATCTCTCCCGCAAATCTAGGAGCATTAGTCGTGTAGGGAAACTACCCCACATGGACAATTCCCAGACAGAAAAGGATCTGTAGCAAGATCTCTTTCCCTAAACAATGCCACCGAAGGCCTAGCCGAACAAAGATTCTCATACTATAAAAAGAGAGATAAGGTCAATGAACAAATGTAGGCTAAGGAAACCAAATTTACAACTTTAAGCCTTTCTAAGCCTTATCTAACTTGAGCATCGGAGTGTTATCGACCTCCACTTGGTGGTTTTTTGCTCACAGGTGCTACTTGTGCAGGTTCAAGTCAAGGCGAGGAAGGAAAGCAAAAATCGACTACATCAGTTTGGTGCCGTCCGGTGGGGAACGACAAAGTTTTTCAAAAGAAACAGTAGTACTACCTTTCCCTAAGGGCCAGAGAAGATGGTGACAACAAGGTCTCGCAATAATGGATATATTGTTGAACCTTCGAACGCCTGAACTAGCAGAATACTGCCAGCTCCGAAGCCACCCCCATCGCGGGTGGAACCTTCTCTGACCCTCGCGTCGGTGGCAGCCACGGCGGACCCATGGGTGGATCTACTTTCAACCCAAATGCAACAGGTCGTACAAGCACTCAAGCAACGAAATCCTCTACCCCTAGAAGAGGACCACGAGCAGCAAAGAGCCAGTCCCTGGGAAGTTCTAGAGAGCATGTCTAGGAGAGTCGCGTTGTCCCTGTGGCCTCTTAGTGGACCAAAAGTAGAGGAGCGGCCAACATAGACCCAACGTCCAAAAAAGACAGACACATTCCACAAAACCCATTCGACTAAGGGCCACTAATCCTGACGTACTGTTCAACCTCACCATCCCTTTGTTCATGGACCATATCATGGACAAACCGCTACCAAAGAAGTTCACTCCGCTAAAGCTGGAATTCTATGACGGGACTGGAAACCCATCAGATCACTTGCGCCACTTTCAGCATGTAATGGGGCTCAAATAAGGGTCTAAAGCGATAATGTGCTAATCATTACCTACCAGCCTAAAGAAGTCAGCGCTGACCTGGTTCCACAACTTCCCTCCGAGGTTCATCGACTCATTATGTAGTCTGGTGACAACTTTTCTTATGTGCTTTGTGGGCAGCTAACGAATCAGAAAGGGATCGCACTATCTGCTGAATCTCAAACAAAACAAAACGAGACGTTGGAGGGAGTACGTCACGCGCTTTAACGATGAGTGTATTTTCATCGATAGCTGTAGCAACGACATTGTCGTCACAGCCTTCACCTCGAGTCTAAGGAGGGGTAAGTTTTATGATTTCCTTACTCTGGACCCTTCGATCGATATGTCAGACCTGCTAAAGAATGCATTGAAGTAGATCACTCTGGACGAGATGCTGATCGAAAATTAGGAGGCGGAGTACGAGAAGAAGCCCTCTGCCCTAGAGACAAAAAGGAGGGAAAGAAAGTGGGATGACGTCGGGAGAAATAGGAAGCGCAGTGACAACAAGACTGACCCATGTCACACAAGGCAAGACAAGGCCTCCAATTATGTCCGTTCCAAGTTTGTCACCCCTCTCAGTTCTAGTCTGACCAACATCTTTAAGACCATGAAAAATTGGGAAGAGCTGAAGTGGCCCCCAAGCAGCGAGGAGAACCCACTCGGCGTGACAACAACAAATATTGCGCCTTCCATAAGGAAATAGGACACAATACTGAAGACTGTAAGGGTTTCGACGAACGATATTGAATACTGGATTCGAAGGGGCAAACTCAGACAGTTCCTAGGCCCAAACAACTGCACTAGTCTCAATCTATTGAATAAATGGAACTGCATGCAGCCCCATTAATTGGGGGAAGTAACTAAAGGGAACGAACCGTCCTACAATTTACACTGTATACGTGGCATGGTGATCACGTCAGCAGAGTGGACAAGCCCAAGCCCCATATGCCCCGTGCCACTGACACGAAGACCCAGTGCAGGGACCCAATCAACGTCAACGTCCAGAACGGAAGAGTGGGTCAGGACGACCAAAGTCAGGCTCCTACTCACCATACATAAGTCAGAACCTCCAAGTCAAACTTATAGAGTAAGCCAAGATGACCAGAGTCGGGCTTGCAGTCTCCAAACACAAGTCAGCACGACCATAGTAAGGATTGCACTCTGCAAACATAAGTCAGGACCTCCAAATCAAACTTATCGAGTGAGCCAGGACGGCCAAATTCAGACTTGTAGAGTAGACCAGGATGACCAAAGTCAGGTTTGTACTCTATAAACACAAGTCAAGACGGCCACAGTCAGACTTGCACTTTGCAAACATAAGTCAGGACCTCCAAGTCAGACTTATCAAGTGAGCCAAGACGGCTAAAGTCAGACTTGTAGAGTAGACCAAGATGACCACAGTCAGACTTGTACTCTTTAAACACAAGTCAGGATGACCACATTCAGGCTTGCATTTTGCAACAAGTCAAGATGACCACAGTCAGGCGTGCACTCTGTAAATCAGAACCTCCAAGTCAGACTTATTGAGTGAGCCAAGACGGCCAAAGACTTGTAGAGTGGACCAGGATGACCACAATCATGTTTGTACTCTATAAACACAAGTCAGGACGACCACAGTCAGACTTGCACTTTGCAAACATAAGTCAGGGCCTCTAAATAAAACTTATCGAGTGAGCTAAGATGGCCAAAGTCAAACTTGTAAAGTAGACCAGGACGACCACGGTCAGGCTTGCACTCTGCAAACATAAGTCAGGACCTCCAAGTCAGACTTATCGAGTGAGCTAGGACGACCAAAGTCAGACTTGTAGAGTAGACCAGGAGGACCACATTCAAGTTTGTACACTCCAAACACAAGTTAAGACCTCCAAGTCAGACTTGTAGAGTAGACCAGGAAGACCACATTCAAGTTTGTACACTCCAAACACAAGTTAAGACCTCCAAGTCAGACTTGTAGAGTAAGTCAGGACGAACACAATAAAACTTGCATTCTGTATACATAAGTCTGGACCTCCAAGTTTGACTTATTGAATGAGCCAGGACGGTCATAGTCAGACTTGTACTCTCCTCAACAAGCCAGGACACCCAGTCAGGCTCACGATCTTCGCAGATAAGTCAGAACACCCAAGTCAAACTTACACGCCCAAAACCTTATTCTGACCAAAGCTTAGTCAATTGGAGTTCTAGTCTGCTCTAACACTTAGCCCGCAAAAAAGGGACGATGATGGGTTAGAAAGTGAAAGCTTAGTTAGCGTTTTTAACACCTAACCGTGATGCTTGCCAAAGACCATTGTCCAATTATAGATAATAGTCACCGAACCCAACCAAAGCTTAGTCAGTGGCTGCTGATGACGATGGCCTCTGGTCAGCTCAAAGCCTAGTTCGTTGCGTGCGCGCTCCGACAATCTAGAAAGTTGTGAGCTTTGTAGTTAGCATCTTTGATTAGTAATAACTAGCATTCGGATTTGTATGACACATAATGGTGATCTAGATGACGACCTGAATCAAGGACAAGATTGTTGCATCGATGTTTATGTTCTTGAAGTTCAACAATGTGATATACCTGGAAGTTTGTATCGTTCCACATCCAAGCACTCAAAGCATGGATTACGGCAGTTTCGATTAGGGAACCAAACACCCCATAGATCTACTCCACTAAAAAATATCAAGACCTCTCATATGAATCCCATTTGAATCTCAAAGCGCCGGTATAGGATAACAATGTGATATACCTGGAAATTTGTATCGTTAACTACAACAGATTTAGAAGCGCCGGTATAGGAGAAAATTTGCCGATTAAGATCATTGACGACATTTTATAAAGCGTCGGTAAAGGTATGTGCCGCCAAAAGATTAACGACGCTTTAAGTGAAGCGCCGGGAAAGCTTATATAAGGGCCACCAGAGACATGGATACGTCAATTCCCACTGGACACAAGCGCCATATTATAACCTTTTAATGGCGCTATAAAGCGCCGGTAAAGATATTTTGCGACGCTTGTAAAGCGTCGGTTATGTTAACAAACTTGCCGAATCAATATTGTACAACCTTTTGATGATGCTTCAAAGCGCCGGAAAAGATTGTTTTGGCGACGCTATTAAAGCGCCGGTGGTGCTAACAAATTGTAATGGCGTTTTGAAAGTGCCGGTTATGTTAACATACCTAGAAAAAAAATCAATTTCCAGTGCTCTACTTAGATGATGCTATTCCTCTCTTAAGAAATGAACTCGATGCCAATGGCATGACAGCTCAACGGTTAGAGCTTGGCGGATGGTACCACTAGGTCATGGGTTCAAACCCAGCTTGCGGCATCTTTATGGGTTCTGGGATCCTATTAAAACCCTGCTTGCCTTTCAAAAAAAAAAAAGAAATGAACTCGATTATTAGTCTTAGGTGATGCTGGTTTATTCATCCACCCTTTAGCACTAAGTACACGCAGTGTTTCTTGTTAGATCATTACACCACCTCATGCTCAGGGAAATGTCTTGTGTTCAGAACCCATGCTTCTTATTAGAAGCAAAAACAAACGCCTCTGGCCACCTGGTCCACTTATGAATCTGTTGCATTCAGAACCAGGTTAGAGCTCTACATAAAGATCTAGGAGAATAATCAATTGAATTATGCGATTTTACATCCTTAGATATGGGTTTGTTTCTAGTGTTAAATACTCTGCAGTAGCTCAATAATTTGTGGAAATGCTCTTCTAACTATTAAGGCACCATGCCCATATTTTGTCGCACTATAGCAATTTATATAACAAAACAGTTGTCTATCTCAATCGAGAATTTTGTTCACTCGATGGAACTAGTCCCAGGTGAAGGATAGAATTGGACTCAAGAAATTTTCTTGAAAAGTAATAATAGAGACAGAAAAAAGAGGAAGAAAGTATAATTAGTATTTTATAGGAAAAAATAAATGAATAAATTGTGTGGATGAACAAAGAATAATCATTTGTCTTTTGGATTCTAGTCTTACATGTAACTTTGAGGTATATGCTTCTGCATTTCAGAGGCCAAAACTACCTGAAGAGTGAGTGAGAGACATTTATAACCAACCTTCGTCGGTTCTGCATGACTCGTGTGGACTGAATTTTGGAAGCTTTCATAGTTCGAAAGCAATTCTTTTATGCTGATTAAGATCGTCTAGGTACCTTGTTGAGCTATATTCTTCGTTGTCGACCATCCTCACTGAGTAAGCTCTTTGCAAGAGTTGCCTATCGAATTGTTTCACCAGCTCCAAGCCAGTATCATCACCTCTAAGAAGCTGTACAACTTGAAACAAGAGAGTAAATTGACTTGAGGTCTATGCCCCAATGACAAATTTATTTCCAGTCATGAACAAATTAGAGTATTTCGTTAAGAAAATGATCACTGATTGAAAAAAAAAAACACACGTACCTGATTCATATGGGGTCTTAGAATTGAGGAGTGTTGTATGCACAAAAAAGCTGTCAGTGCCATCCGATTCATCTGTTGTAAGTCATACACATCAGCTAGAGAAGGACATAGTTTACATAAGACATAGCTGGATTAATAAGCATAATCCTCTTCAGAACATAAATAAAATCGACTGTTGAAAAGATGAGAAGCAACACAAATCTCAGAGATCCACTTTGCCCATTGTCCCAACATCAATGATATGAGCCCAAGCAACATCAATTCTGAAATGAAACCAATTCAATTTTCTCTAAGTGAAACACACAAACTGCTCATAGTGTATGGATTGCAAGAAGCAACACTCAGTCTCACCTTCCTTGATCTTCTCCACCGAAGCAAGAAGAGCTTTCCTCCTTGTCTTCTCCAACCACTGCAAATATGACAGTTCATAAGCACACACTGACATAGATATAATAGTATCACACAATACTAATAACTTGATAAGTGTTTTGCATCAATAACACTACACCAAAAATACCCATTAGCAACGATTTTTAACCGTGGGGGTAACCCATTGTCACGGCTTAGAGCAGTGGGCTGTAGAGGTGCCGCTAAATCCCCAGTAACGGCTATAAACCGTGGCAAAAATATTAGCAACGATTTTATACTTGAAAACGATTGATGATTTAGCCACGGTTATAAACCGTTGCAAAAATTTTAGCCACGATTTTAAGCCGTGGCCAAGAATAGCCACGGCTTAAAACCGTTGCAAGTTATGGCCACTTCTAAGCTGTTGCAATAGTTTTAGCAACGGTTTTAAGCCGTGGCAATTTTTTTTTTTTTTATTGTCACGGTGTTAAGCCAATGCAGTTCTACTGACAGTGATGCAATACAGGCAATGAAGAGAAATTACAAACTGAAGAACTTGTAATTGTAATTCTGGATTGATGACAGTAAATGGAATGGATTGTATTCAATAAGAAAGCTAATTCGAGATAGCTAATCTCCTATAGAGCAAATGCTCAAGTGTACAATTTTCTTACAAATCAAATGAATCCTTTTTTCTCTCTTATTTATAGTACTACATTTATTGATAACTAATCTAACAGAAATCCTTCCTAAACAACATTACATGTAACAACATAGCACTCTGCAACATATAGCAACCTGCTCCCTTTAGTAACAACACTTGTGTTAGCAGCCTGCATTCCATTCATGCACAAAAGAGATGAGGGTGATAATATGAAACTATGTTTAGTTAAATTACTTATATTATTTTATGATGTTTTACAGTTGTTATATATAAAACTGTACAGCTACTGATAAATTACTTATATTACTTCAGTCTCCTCCAATTTTGCCGCTACTGATAAACATGCTACAGCTAACAACTGTACTGACCAAGCTTTACCTTTCTATCAACACATCAATAAAAGATAAATAATCGAGAATGAGATTTCGGGTAATAATCCATTCGGTAGAAAATCTAGTGCGACATTGCCAAAGTGCTGAAAAAAAGCTAAATTGAGTCTATCACTATGTTATTTAGTACTTACAGGGAGTTCATAGGTAGAAAGAAACCTATCCAAGTAATTGATTGATAGGTAAGCACTCAGCGGTCCAAAACCATAATGTGCATGAACCTATTCAACCCCGTAAACAAAAAAATAATTCATTACAAAGATTAAAAGAACTGAGTATCAAACGTGATTTAACGTTGTTGAGACATGAAAATGAACCCAATTTCCACAAATGTATGATAAGGAAATAACTATCGAATGAGAGAAGGGAGTAAAAGAAAGAAAATTTTCTCTCCTTGGTAAACTTTGCTGTTCTGTCACTACTGATTTTTAAGTTAATGCAGCACAATAACTTTGTAGATCAACGACATCGTGGTAGATCCATAGACTAACAAACAGTATTGATCCCACCATGATCTGAGGTCAGATTTTGAAGGGACATAAATAGTATCTTTCTCAGGTGCGTGACTAGTATCATCAAGCTCCAAATTCAAATCTATGTTCTAGTTCACAGACGGAATAGTTAAAAGAAACACCCAAATATATGGGACTGGTTAAGCCATTAAAAAGTTAGATGCTCCAGTTCAGTTTGTACTCTTTCTTTACAATAGGGTGAGTAGTTCAAGACAAAAGATAGATGCCTTCTGAACTTACAGCTAAAGCTTCCCACATCTAATTTGTTTCCCACATCTAATTGGGCATATTTGAGAAGATAGGCTAAAGCTTCAATAAATAGAAGTGCATAACATCTAAAAGTTATGCAATGGAATAGTGAATATACATACAGTGTCTTAAGGTAAGGAATTTGTGACAATGTCGAAGGAATGGGACCTGTCAACTGATTGCTCTTGAATACAAATGGATCAATAAACCTTATTATCACACTCACCCTTTGAATATCAAATATAAAGCTAAAACAAAAAATGGAATGTGAGGGACTTACAGCTCTTGCAGCCGCTTAAGCTTAGATATTGAAAATGGAATTTCCCCGTAAAGGGAATTTTCAGACAAATCCCTGAATGAAGGGCAAAAACATAAGAAACGTACCCACACTTGCAAAACAATAAATAGCTTTACAAATAGTTGCAGATGAGTTACAAAAAACAAAGGAAATAGAAATTACAGAGTTTCTAGAGTAACACAGTCGCCTATTTCATCGCCTATTTCATCTGGGATCTGCCCTGTTAAGTGATTCCCTTTCAAGTCACTGCACATCCATAAAATCAAAGCTCACCATGAACACTCACATTGAAGAAAGAGTTACCAACTGATAACAATGAAGACTGTTTATAGACAACTTAGTGACAAGATAGATACATTCTCTACACCTTCTAGAATGTGAGGGAAGTGACAAGATAGATACCTTCTCTACACCTTGGCTGCAAGCATATACCAGAGCATCAGCAAGCGTCAGTCTGCCTTCGGCATCAGTATTGTTGACCTGCAGAAAAAATGATTCCAACAAATCAAACTTACATGGAGTTGATGAGATATTTATCAAGTGAGTTTGAAAGCCACCTTAACGAAGATTTCATGAAGCTTCTACACATATTTTCAATACCAAACAATGCTACATACAAGCTATCATTTAGGACAGTCACATGGAGATCGCCTAATAGAACCATGTTACTAATCTATTGTTAGTAGTTGAACATAAAGTGTAACTGTTGTATTCTTCACACATTTTAACTTGGAAATTATGAAAAGAACTAAAAGAGAACAAAGATTGGCAATTTTGGCCCATGTTATTTGTCATATAATAACTTAATCATCATTATCACACATGTAGCTTTGAGGCCCAAGCCTTTGGCATGTGAAGCACAAATCGTGAACTCAACCTTGAGGTACATATAACTAGAGATTTAGGAAAGGAGAATACATGTATATGAGTAATCTCATTAAAAGTACTACCACCTCAACAACAACAATAGAAATGTACCTCAATTGTTTTTCCATTGGAAGCTGTGAGAATATCTCCAGGTCTCACGCCTGTACCACTAATCATGTTTTCACATGCTGCAACAATGAAATGGACCTGGAGAACCAAAAATCAAATAGGTGTCAAAAACATGCATTCAATTTCTAGAAATGAAGCATTCTATCTACAACCAAGACCAATGAAGATAGACACAAGCATAAACAATGACAAAGAATGCCTCCACTCCTGCAGGTTTTATTTGCCCAATGGCTTTTGCTGCACCTACAACAGCTGCAGAGCCTCCCATATATCAAATATCATGAGCTCGATCAAGCAGCCTGGTCCTGTCTTGATGTTGTAACCGCCACTGGTAACAATGAATAATCAATAAATTTTAAAAACCAATAATAATTCAAACAACCACATCAACAAAAAACTAAACACCAGAACCAATAACTTAGCCATCTGCTTACATACATATGTATGTATAAGAAAAAAATATGTACCTGTCAAATGTCAATCCCTTCCCTACTAACCCCAACTTGGCCTTTACAGGCCCAGTAGGAGGTTTGTAACATAAATGGATGAAATGAGGAGGATTGCTAGAAGCAGCTGCAACACCCAAATAAGAGCCCATTTTCAATTCTTTACATTGTTCCTCTTCCAATATCTTTGCAGTAATAACATTACTGTACATTGAAGCAATTTTAGTGGCCTCTTCTGCCAGTACAGCTGCAAGGTAAGAGAAACAGCACAGGTGTAAGTAGGTAAGTCCCCAACAGCTAACTAAACTCAATAATTGATAAGTCTTACGAACCAGGTGTGAGCACATTGGCTGGTGCATTTACAAGCTCTTTTCCAAGGACCACACCAGAGCAAACATCAGCTGCATACTTGAGTTTGTTCTCCAGTTCAGGTCCGACCCCAAGACCAAGAATACTAACTGACTGAAGGGATGGCCTTTTTGACTCAGACTTAAATCTATTATCTTCGTAAGCCCCCAACACAGTTCCTGCACAAAATAATAAATTAACAAGGTTCAAGACATATATATCACACACTCAAAACCACAACAAACATCCCAATCTCAGCCATGCATCAATTACATACCAGAAGCAATTTCAGAAGCAGTACTAAGCTTCGAATCTGCAGACAGTCCCTCAGGAGAAGCAAGGGCAATAGCAACGTCACTTGCTTTGGTAGAATTGGCTATTGAGGCAACAGCCTCACCAAGACTACGATAAGCAGAAGTAGAAGACGAAGGGTTTCCAAGCCCAATCAAACAGATCCTCTTCGAACCCAAACCCGGAAGTCTAAGTACTGTCGACTGTCCAATCTTCCTCAGACGAGACTTCAGCCAATAGACCCCCCAATTTAGTATCTAGTTTATTCAAGATTGAATCCTGAAACTTCGAGTTCTCATCCTTAGCCATGTCTTTCTCTGTGACACCAACTGCTAGTATGTCTCCTTTCCATTCCACCAAATCAATCTCTTTTGCCTTAATCGAGATCTTGAGGAAACAAAATTAGGCAGTTCAAAACCCATAACAAAACCAATCTCAACAACCAAACCAACTAATGAAAACATATATATTGTAACCAAACAGCAAGGAAATGTATATATCCATATAAGCCTACTATATGCCTCTTTTCCTAAATAAAGACATGATCTTTAAGGATTTTATCAATTAAAAAAATGTCCATCTCAATCCAACACAAAACATAAGCACGATATAAGAACAGTGGGGTGTTTTTAGTTGATCTTATATGTGATTTGAGTGACCAAGGGTGACATTCAGAGATGCTAACCACGATATAAGAACAGTGCATTCACTTTATTTTACTTTTATTAGTTTATTACTTATAGCAAATGGATAATATCTAAGGAACAATCAAGTACTCTAAAAGTTACTATATAGCTTGCCATTGCTGAACAATATCATTATTCCACTGAAGACATCTACCTGTACTAAGGCACACGAATAATGTCAACCTAAATGCTTTGTTATGTATTTATTTCTTTGTCTTCATTACAAAAAATAAATAAATAATAAATACAATAATTTGTTTGTCTATGTGACCTAACTTTGACATCAAAATTCATACAAAAGATAGATATCAACCCCACCTATATGTTACAACTTCTAGTCAGACACACAACGTAACATAGTGCTACCATGCACATGCACCATTAGAAAAAAAAAATTCAGGGGTAAGAGCTACGAGAGTACCATAGAATTGTGATAGCAATCTACCAGAACTGAACTGGATTGCTTCAGGTGTCGGTTTCCGACGACGTGCATTGTGATCTGAGAGACGCATACGGCAACTTCTCTTTTTCTCATCAAATTCCTTGATATCATGAAACCTTCAACAAAATCAATCAAATAGTTACAAACCCAAAGGCCTCAGATATAGAAACTCAAACTTAATTTGTCTGGTTGTCTGAGCAAAATCAGTGAAACAGAACAAACTCAGATAAATAAACTAAAACAGTGACAAACTGAAATAATCAAACAAATAAACTAGACAATTGAACAATTTGCTGCTCTAATAAACAAGAACCTTACCTGCTGCACTGCTACTCGCGAGTAGCTTCCTCCTCCCGCTCCACTCACCTACATTGTTGTTAACCACTGGCATTAGAATGACAAGGGAGACAATGGAAGTCTATCAAGGAAAACTCAAGAAAACACTGAACTCAGCGGGTAGACAATTTTTTTTTTCCAGGGTCTTCTTTACCATGTTCAGAATTGGGGACAGACTCTTTGGAGAGAATGCTTATTGCCAAATCTTGATCGTTTGCATTTAAACCTTAAGAGACCTTTCTACAACCAATTTTTGGTAAGGATCTAGACCACTGGAGGATCTCATCTTACGGATCCTACGATAATCCGCTAGTCAAGACCCTTGTCTGCATAACAGGTTTGATTTATTATGATTCTAAAAATAGAGCTAGAGCGCTAGATTGACATCACTTACAGCTTCCAAACAGCCTGATAGCGTAGTCATGCCCGGCAAAGCGTCGAGCCCATGCTGCAGATATACAAAACAATAAATTACCAATTATTCCAAAGCAATTCCTTGTTCTTAACGAGAAGGGAAGCCATATTACACTTTACTTATGCATGACAAAGCAAAGTCAACAACCTGGTGTTAAAAAAAAGAAAAGTAAAAATGAACCAACCTGGTGTTCTGCTCGCGTTTTGTAAATAAAACCTCCACAACAAAACAACATAGTACTATGAATCTGCATTTTGTAAATAAAACCTCAATATCAATGAAATAACTAATTAAGCATTTTCAAAGGAAAAAAAAATAAAACATAAATAATAAGGAAATACCATTACTCCAAATTTCTCGAGTAACATAACCTCAAATTCGGGTTCTGCATCTTGACCTCCAATTTCAAGTCTTTTAACAGCAGCAAGGAAGTAGTTGTCAAAACAAGCCTGGTAAACACTCCCAAGCCCACCCTCTCCGATGATATTAGTATCTCGGAAATTGTTTGTTGCAGCTTCCAACAAAGGGTACTCAATCATAGCAACAGGTCCCTTTTTTTTTTTTTTTTTTTTATTGGGTCGTTGACCCTTTTTATTTATTTATTTATTCATGTCCGAAGGCTACATGACTGACCCTATAGGGTTAACCAAACCAGGCCCGAAGGCTACAATATTGTTGCCACTTAATATCCTCATCGCCACCATCTCGCATAGAGACTTGCTTTCGCTCCAGTCCATTGCCTCCACCTTGCATGAAGACTCGCTTTCGCTTTGCTCCGGTCTAGTCCATTTAAGCAGCTGCATTCAATACCCGAAGGCTTATCAACGACGGAGCAAATGTGCTCCTAATAATCAGGCGAAAACTCACAAAATCCTAACTGGTGAGTCTCGAACCCGCGACCTCTCACAAGGAGAGTGAATGTGATACCTCTACTAATATCTTTGGATCAAATTCAAAAAACCAAAAAACTACATAAGAACCATAATTGCTACAGTCTCACTAAACCATAGAAATCAATGAAATTTGGATTTGGATTTTACAGCAACCAAGGTACCTGAGTTTTGTACATTCTTATGATTAGATTCAGTGTCATTCGAGTTCCTCAATCGAACCCCCATTAAATCAAACCTTTTGCAGGGAAAACAAAGAGTAAAGTTAAGATTTTTAGTGAATCAAACATATTGCAAAGTACCCAAAAAAATCAGTGGAGTTGAAGAAGCAAACTTTAATAAAGTAAAAAACATAAATCATAAATATAGGGATAAATCAAAAAAAATTCCCAAACAATAAATGAAGGAGTGGGTTGATGGATTGACTTTAAAATATGGCATAATTGTCTAATGCATGCATTTGCTTAAAGCCTTAAACTGATGAGTGATTCTAATTGTTAAGTGGAAACAAACCATGTGCGCGCAGTTGCTGCCTAGAATACTTACATGCAAAAACTTCTCCATTGTCCTATCCACTGGTAAAAGGGCAAGGTATTCAATTGCACATACAAAAACTTCTCCATACTCCCTTCTTCCTAAGGTTTCACATTGGTTCAACATGAGGCATATAAAAAAGGAGATGTCAAACACAGTTTAAAGCATAGAAACGAAAGCTCAACATAAGGCATAAGAAAAGTGAGATGTCAAACACATTTTAAAGCATATAAACAATTGCAATTATGGTACAGTAGAAACTCAAATAAATAAATCTAGTACCCAAACATGGCGCGCAGAAGTGCTAGAGTACAAGTGCACTAGCAGATTGATGCTTGGTAGTCATTGTTATCTAAATATATCAAGGATATAAGCACTAAACAAGAAGGTTATGATACTAAAAAGTGAATACCTGACATAAGTGGTAGAGAAATACTGAAAGCATGTCAGGTGTTGAAACACACTTTGGATGATGATTCATATGGAAAGTTTTGTATGTGCAGAGAAAACCTAACCTGAAATACAAAACACAGATCATTCCTTATCAATTTTAACATCTAAATAACTTATAGACAATAGTGAAGTTTCTTCACTGATGACAAAACCAAACAATAACAATCCGATTTTTATCAAGCAAAAAACCCAATTTAAACTTTCTCCCTAATCGATTAAGATTCAAAGTAAAACCTTCAATGGGGGTGTAGATCTGATGAAATCCTCCATAGTCTTGGGATGCCGACAGTCTTCAACAGGAAAAACAAAGAAGTTCATCTAACATTTAACATAAAAATCAAATATTTATTCAATGGGTTGTTGGGAAATCATAACAGACTTGCAAAACCAGGCTTCATCATCAACAATCTTCTTCGGGAGCGGAGAAATTGATCCATTCGGGGGAAATTGATCCATTCGGAGAAATCTTCTTCTTCTCCTCTTCAGAAATCGTGCTGGAGAAAAGAAGAAAGTGAGTTCTAGGGTTTGCTTTGCTGAAAGAAGAAAAAAATAAAATAAGAAGAAGAGATCAACAAAGAGATCTAAAGAATAAGGAGATCTAAAGAAGAAGAAGGAGATCTTACCTTCTCAAACTTTCTTCTTTTTCTTTTTCTTCCTCTTCATCTTCTTCTTCTATCGTCATCTCCTTCTTTCGTCCTTCTTCTTCTCTGCTTCGATTGCAATCGATTGTGAATAGGAGGTGTGGAGAGACTGTTTTTCCCCAATTTTTTCGCCAAAGCGCGAAACTGCTCCCTCCAAAGTGCGAAACTATTTTGGCAAAAGTGCGAAAGTGAAAAATTTTTTAGCTACGGTTTTAAACCGTTGGCAGTTTTAGCCACGGTTATAAACCGTTGGCAGTTATAGCCACGGTTTAAAACCGTGGCAACCCTTTTGGTGTAGTGTTTTTTGGCCGCAATTTTATTTTTTTGCCACGGTTTTAAACCGTTGGCCGTTATAGCCACAATTTTTAGCCGTTGCCACCTCCCGTAGCTAAACAAGCCTTTTGGCGTAGTGTAACTACCTTGCAAAATAAAAAAAATACAATTAATGTGTGTATTTATTATGTGGAACTGCTTCCAGTAAACAACTAGACATTTCTTTTTAAGGAAAAATTACAGTAAACCCTGCTTTTTGCACCTGAAAGCTGATGTTTGTCTCTCAGCTCTGTCGATTTGGCTTCATTTACTGCAGCAAGGTAACTGCATCTCCAGCGTCCTTTGTTGTCAGTAATGCAGGAGCTACAAGAAAACTAAATCGGATTAAGCTCTACTAATTACCAGCAGAGCATACACAAGTAAGATACTGCATATGCACAAACAACAAAGAAAATGCGGTTCACTCTGTACCATATAACTCCATCAAAGCAAGTGCAGTTCGAAATAGCATAGCACGATTTCCTTCAAATAGAAGCACATCCCATATTCTAAGAACTGGAGTCAGAGAAAAAATTAATTGTAAAAGTTAATACAAAAGTTGCATTAGGGAATATATTATCAGCATTAAGGGATTTGCTCTAGGAAGAGTATAGAAGCTCACCAGTTTCCCATGGAAGCATATTTACAAAAATGGAAAGGAACCAGGGACCAGTGCAATACCCTTCTTGTCTGGATTTGCTTTTTTGAATGACTTTCTAAAATCATCCCTACAACAAAATTCATTCCAGTTAGAGTTGAAAACAATGTTCTTAACCAATACAATCTATCAAGGAAATACTTACAAAAACTGAAATTAAGCAGTCTGAGGACGCTTTAGCATGTTGGGGTCTTTTGATTTCCTACTCTTCTTTGCTTTTGATGCTGATTTCACTACCTTCGCATTCCCTACCTTGGCTTTAGTCCTAAAAATTTTTTGCACATGTTAAAATTTTCATCAAATATCTCACACTCACAAAACAGACTATAGCAGAAGAAAAGCCTACTTGGTTTCTGCAGCTTTTTCAACAACAGTAGACCAAAAAGGTCTAGAGTCTGATTAATACAATAAAACATCATTTACAGATCATGTATTCATTAACCCTCAAATAAATAAATAAACTTAAAAGAAAACTATTATATAAAACCATTTTTGTAAAGTAAATCATCGATGACAATGTAGGTTCAGTTTGAAACGAGAACTATTTGGTCATCAGTTTGCCCACGCAAATTTGTCAGCAATCGTGCTAAAACGTGCATTTTTCAGAAAAGATAGAAAGGATATCCCTAGTCACTACTCATCAATCCTTAAATATGTGACCCACCATATTCCCAATATTTACTTAAAAATTGTGTTTTAGAACTTTTGTTTTAATGTGATCATTAGCTACCTATATCGTACTATATGCCACTAACAGTTGAAACAATAACAGTGCATCAAATCAGATATTTCCTCGACATGGAGGAAACAAAGAAAAGAGTTGCTAAGCATACCTTCATGTAAGTATCTACATCGGCATTTGGGACAATTCCAGCCTCCTCCCGTCTAGTGACCTCCATCATTATCTCTTGACAAGCATATATAGAAACCACTTTTATAAGTTATAAAGTTTCAGCTTATAACGCCCCACAGGCCACAAGAGAAACAGTGACTCATTTGTGCTCAATAAAAGATTACCTTTAAATGAAATACACAACCATATGAGATAGAATAACCAAGCAATAGCCATGAGCACAACCATATGAAATATGTTGTCAGATTCAGTTGGACATGAATTGGTTCTGCTGCAGAGCGGCAGCCATAGAATCCTGTTGTGTGGTCATGGAGATGATCATTAAACTGACCTCTAAGACCAGTCCAAGGATTCCGAGTCTTCCATATTAGAACGCCCATATATTTTGTCCACATACAAGAAGTCCATCCCTCCAGCAGATCTCTATACTAGATGTAGTTAACAAGTTGTGCCTGAGATAATAATCAAGCTAAAGTGAGAACAAGAACAAGGGAGAAATCATGCACAAATGTAGGCAAGATGAAGATATCTATTGTTTTACCTTCTCACAAAAATCATCAAAGTCAACACTGCTTCATTAACATCATTGGGCAAGTTCCTCAACAATTCACAATATGGATCAGATTATGAAAACCCTTTAAACAGTCAAAGACTCAAACTGACCCAGTCAATGCCACAATCACAAATAAAAAACCCATACAACAAAATACCAAGGATTGTTGAGTTGGTGAATAGAGTAGAGCTTGGAATTCTAAAGTACTAAGGTAGCCAGGGAAGATCTCAAGAGTGGATGGTATAAAGCAAAACCTTGTTCTTTTCTGGGAATCCATTATCATATCGTGTTTCCAACAGTAGCAATCTAAAATCTTTTCTTAAAGCCTTTGCTTTTGTTTACTACTGCTACTGTTCTTTACTATAATAAAGAATATGTAACACTTGCAAAAGCAATATTTACATTATGAAAACATGGAAGTAAATTTACATCATAATCACTAACTAATTATCTCAAAGTTTCCAGCTTTATCAAACTTGTACATCTTATTATAAATTCCTAAAGCGCTCCTCAGTTAGAAAGGAACGGTACTTCGATCAGTTGTTTCTTTGCGTTTCATTAGTCCTGAGCAAACACTTCTTTTACTATACAAGTCCTTTCATCAAAACATCCCAATGGCAGGAGTTTGTTTGCTCTAAACCTATAGTAAAAAATTGAAACAGTTTTGTACATAAAATGGAAGAAATTAAGAATAAACTGGTTGGTGTAGATTGTTTATTACCGACTTGAATGGGAGCTCCATATTGTCCATGGCCAACAAAAGTTTAAGTTGCCCAATAAGGTGCCACACTTCCTCGCCTTCTGTAACTATAGTGACTTAATACACGTGTATAAGTACACAGTTACGTGGCGATTTGATTTAGTAGTCCAAAAGGCTTTATTTGGCTTTGCTCATCAGCAGACAAAAGCAAGGAAATTGATAGGAATGTAGGGAACCTATAAAACTATTATTCCTGGCTTCCCTAGGGTTGGGTTCCAACCTCTTTATCCAAGCTTGTCAGTCTTCTAAAACAGCCTTGCTATTCCTAAATAGCAAGTTTATGATTGAGGTGAATCTAAAACCTCTCTTTATGTACTTTTTTTCTGCTTTTTTGAATACATCAAATCCGTTCAAAGATAGAACCACTACAGAGTCTTACGACGACTGATTTATAAAGAATAGTCTCAGACTGCTTATTCTTTTATACCACTTGTTTCAGTTTGAACCATGGTTTCCTCCTCTACTCATAGGGTGATTATCCTTATTGTCTGTATTGGGTCTCTGATTGTGCAATCAGAACATGTTTGCGGCTTGAGAAGTTTAGAATTTGTTCTTAGATGGGAGAAGGCAGAACAGCATGGATCAGTACGGAAGGGTTCACATGATCCAAAAGATGTCAGCATTGTTGAGATATCTAACAGCAAGAAACAATCTGCAGCTGCACCCATGACATTCAATCTCAGTTCAAGTAAAAGAAGAGTTAGGAAAGGACCTGACCCCATTCATAACAAGTGTTGATTGTTGGAGATGTTTGTTCTACTATAGAATATTTGAGTGGAAGTGAATTGGAAAAGAAATATATGGCTTTGTTTCTCATTGATCTCTGCTTCCTCGTATGACTTCTTTTTCTTCTTCTTTTCTGAATTATTTAGGTTGTTTATGTTTCGTTGTTGAATTGATTTAGCAATTTTGTTATAGAGAGTTGTATAGACAGTAGAATCATCTATTATAGGATCATATGAGATTGCTCACCTTTCCGGTTCCAGCCATCTCTGGATATTAATTATATGAAAAAAGTACAACAGCCTATTATTAAAAAAAAAAAAAGAGAGTTCAATTTTGATTTTGTTCTCTTTTCTATTCCTAGTTGGCCAATCAAAACCGAATGTTCTCACTCTAGATCTCTTTCAGTTGCAGAGAACATGTTCAACAGACAGTGAAACAATGAAGGAGTGCTAACTCTATGAAATAAGATCCAAATTTAAACTAAAGGAAAAGAGGAATATAGGCTGAATAAAAACATGTCTTCCAGTAAATAGTTTTGCAGTTATGGTTACCGACCCCCTACTTTTTGTTAACCTTGTGGCAGAGACCACTCGAGGGGAGGGCATGGACAGGGTAGGAAGATCACTGAGAAATTTCCAAAAAAAAAAAAAGATCACTGAGAAAAAAGAAAAGAAAAAGGAAAGCCACGTTTGAGAGAAAATGGAAGGTGTGGCTTTTTCTTCTTTTGGTTAGAACAACATAGTAACTCAATATCTTTATATTACAAGATTGAGCATCTTCATGTGCTCTAGTATTGACTTCTCTTGCTCTGCAATTTACAGACTAGGATAGAATGGATTTTAAGTAACAATCTGTCTAATTTTTTTTATTTATTTATGTGGTTTCCTTATAAATAAGTTACTATTATAATGAATAACTGTTATGATATCCTTCTAAATAAGTTACTATTATTTATTTATTTATTTATTTATATATTTATTTTTATTGAGCAAGTGACATTATAATGAATAACTGTTATGATAGTAAGTGATTACAAATCATTTTTCCCCAATAAATTACACATTTTAGATTGCTAAATACAATTACAATAATTGTTATCTCGTGTAATAGATGTTCCAAAGTTTGTAGATGGCAATTTTGAACTAATTCTTCACAGAGCAACAACCATCTGCGGCTCCTCCCACAAAGGCTCCTACAGAAGACTCAACCCCAATGCCTTTATCCCTCAGTCGAACTGTACCCCACGAACCAGGCTGTAAACATCGTGTAGTCGCAAAGGGGGTTCAGAAAACACTCTGCAAAATGTCTATGCTTGTAAATCAACTGCCCATCTTGTTCACTTTCGATTTCAATTATGTCAAAATGGCGTGTGCTTTCTATATATATCAAAGCGATGTGAAAATCTAAATACAATTTGGTGATTACAGCACAATACAATTTTTATTTTTATTTTTGCTTTTATATTCAAAATTTCAACAACATTTTAATCCAAATAAAAAACCTACCCTAACTTATTTTTATCTGAAATAAAATTAAAGATTCATTGAAAATCAGAAAAGGAGAATAGGATATGAAACCCTTGCCGATAAGGCTGACAAAAAACCTATATGAAACCATTCCTAACAGAATCAGTTGCTAACCTATTTGAATGACAACGTTAACTAACCTTGTAGCAGCAATAGACTGAAGAAGAACTTTTTGCAGGTGAGTTTGGATTAGGGTCACAGAGCAATGACTGCAACAAAGAAAGGCAGTGAGTAATAATCACCAAATTGAGAATAAACACATACAATCTACGAGAATAAACACATACAATCTAAGATAAAACTATATTGACTAGACAGTATGTGTGTTCGTGACCATTCAAGAATAAAAACAGTTTCCACGTTACCTTGTAGCAGCAATAGACTGAAGAGGAACTTCAGTTGTTAGGGTTTGAGCTTTGAGTTTCTTCCACAACGTTTCCAATTGAGTTTCCAATTGGTCCAATTAGGTTTTAGCTTTGAGTTTTCTTCGACCACGTTTCCTGTAAGGGAGGGAGATGTGAGATGGGAACGAAGGAGGAAAGGAAGGTCAGAATCAGATAGATGAAGAGAGCTCCGAAACAGAGATGAATAGAGATCAGAAATAGAGATGAGAGCCAAGAGGGAAGGAGGGAAATCGCAAAGGAGGGAAGGAGGGATGTCGAATTTTTCAGATTGTATTGAGCATTGTAGATTGATTGATTGTGGCTACATTGATCCGTAGTATACTTGGTGTAACAATAGGCGTGGTGGGGATCGTATTTGGGCTAAGATGGATAGAGTTTTCGTTAACTCTCTATGGTTAACCAATCTTCCCAATACGAGGGCGGATCATGTACCAATTTTGGTTTCATTACCCATGCAGGCTAGGGCAGGCTTCTCCCCTTTCAGGTTTCTGGATATGTGGATGACCCATCCGACCTTTCACACCTTGGTGGAATAGGTTTGGGGTTTGGGGTTAGGAGTGCTCCAATAGGAGGGCACTGGGCGTTGTGGACTTTAAAATCAAATCCATTCGTAAAGCGCTTATCCACTAGAATAGGGGTATTTTTGGTAATATTTTCAGCAGACTTAGGGCTCTAGAGGATGAAATGAGTCAATGGAAAAATTATCTGATTTCAAGTTGGGAAACGAATGGCCGCAATGGTTTTAACGTGGAAGCTAATTGGGATGTCAACGCTTGCTGTAACTTAGAACAGATGTCGAGCGGAATACAGATTGGCCCTTGAGCAGAAGGAATTGTTTTGGATGCAAAAAGCAGGGGGGAGATTTTAAGGATGGGGATGCCTGTACTAAATATTTTTTTGCCTCGGTCAAATCTAAACAGAAAAAAGGTTTATCTCCTCAATCATTTTGCAGTGTGGCAGGGCGATATTAGAGAAGCCAATGGTTTTTTCCATCAACTTCCTTCTTCTCAGGATGCTCAAGGAGTTGATAGTGGCTTGTTGGAATGTATTCTTTCGGTTGTCTCGGATTTGGAGTGTGATTGTATAGTTGCAAGTACGTCATTGGAGGAAGTAAAGAATGCAACCTTTGACATTCCGAGGAATAGTGCGCCAAGTCCGGATGGGTTTACAGCGGATTTTTTTCAGTCATGCTGGGAGATTGTTGGTATCGATATTTGGAAAGCGGCTATTCAATTCTTTGGAGGTGAAGCTTTGCTTTCGGATTTTTCGATAAATTTTATTGCTCTAATACCTAAGGTGAACTCGCCAGGTTCTTTCTCTGATTTCCGTCCTATTAGTCTTTGCAATGTTATTTACAAAATTTTCAGTAAAATTCTTTGCAATAGGCTAGCCTTACTGCTTCCAGGTATGATATGCCAAGAACAGGGGGCCTTTCTCAGGGGTAGGTCTATAGTGAAAAATATTGGTTTAGCCAAGGAATTGGTGGATGACATTCATAAAAAGGTCATTGGTGGTAAGGTTGTTTTAAAAATTGATATGGAGAAAGCATATAATAGGTTGGAATGGCATTTCCTTTTATCTGTGCTTAAAAGATTTGTATTTTTGACTAGATTCTGTCATCTTGTTTCCAACTGTATTGCTCATTGTGGATTCTCAGTGTTGTTGCAAGGAGTCTATAATGGTTATTTTAAGTTCTCCGGAAAGTTGAGACAGGGGCCCTCTTTCTCCGCTGCTATTTGTTATAGCCTCGGAGGTTCTCAATCGAGGATTAGTTAATGCTTTTGCAAGAGGTGACATTATTATACGCCTAGACACTGCCGACCTTTAACGCATCTTTAGTATGCAGATGACACCCTAATTTTTCTAAATGGGAGTCTTCCATCACAGGGTGTATCAAGTTTTTGGAAAAATATGCGCTTATTTCAAAACAAAAAATTAATGCAGTAAAAAGTTCTTTCATGGTAGAGGAAAATGCAGCAGTGAAACGCGTGGTGGATATTAAGACCTATACAGGCTTCCAATATACAGGATCTCCTTTGAAGTATTTGGGAGTGCCTATTTTCAGGAAAGATGCAAGATTATTTATTTTGATGAGCGGGTTAATAAAATCCAAAAGCAGATCAGTGGGTGGAAGGCAAAACTATTGTCCCCAGGTGGGAGATTGACTTTTATTAAGCATGTCTTGAGCTCTATTCCAATCTATACATTAAGCGCCATGTGTGTTCCTCATCAAGTAATCTTTAGAATTCATAAATTTTTGGCGGATTCTTTTTGGGGCGACTATGAAGGCAAATCAAAAAAAAAATGGATCTCTTGGGAAAAATCTGTTTCCCTAAGGGTGAAGGAGGCTTGGGAGTTAGGAACCTTGTCACTGTCACTAAGGGCTTTCATGGAGTGTGATAAAATCTTATTCTCTGTGGGCAAATTACATGAGATGTAAATATTGGAAAGACAAGGTCCCAGTTTTCTATCAGTTAGAGAAGAATAATGCTTCGCCATTTATGAAGGAGATCATGCAATATACAGGAGTTTTTGTTGGCAACAGTCTTTGGCACATTGGTTGTGGGAATTCGAGTTTTTTTGCTTTTAACTGGAACTTTTCGACAGTGTTCTTGAGAACGGGTGGTTTGGAGGCTCAACGGATCTAGCCTACGATAGCGGAGGTTCAAAGTGGGGATTTTGAGCTTGTTAGTCCGGAGATGAGATTGTTGGCGAAATCTCTATTTGATGGTAGAATTCAGGGGAGTGAGCAGGATAAGGATTCTTGTATTTGGACCCCGGATCCGGATGGCCTTTTTAGTTCGCATTCGTCTTATGAGCTTCTCCGTGTAAAAAAGGTAAAAATATATTGTTGGACAAAATATGGTTGTCTTTTTTGCCTTCTAGAATCTCAGTTTTTGTTTGGAAGCTACTATTAAGACGCGTGCTAGTTGATGGGAAACTCCACAGATGTGGGGTCAGCCTTGCATCGAGATGTTGTGATTTTCCAAGTGTGGAAACTCTAAATCATCTATTCCTTGAAGGTGGGCTGGCTAGAGGGGTTTGGAGTCATTTTGAAGCCATCTTTGATATACATATTAAGAGGCAGACGGAAATCACCATGATCTTGAGAATTTGGTTTGGGAGATCGAACAAGAAATCTCAAGTCGGTTTGCTCTATTTCTTAACACCCATGTTCATCATTTGAAAAATATGGAAACAGCGGTGTCGGGGTATTTTCGATAATGAAAAGCCAAATGTGGTAACAATAATTCTGTTTATCAAGAAGAGTATTCGTTTGGCAAATTCCTTTTTTAGGCCTAAGCGGGTAAGTGAGAACAAGAACCCCCTTTTAGCCCTTGGTCTGTCTATTTCTACTATTATTATGAAGGGCAATAGAGTGGTATATTGGAACGCTCCCACGGAGGGCTCGGTTTCACTTAATGTTGATCGGTCGTCGAGGAATAACAAGGCGACAGCTGGCATTATTATCAGAAATACTTTGGGCGAGTGTCTGGTGGCAAAACAAGTTTTTCTTGGTGAAGGTTCTAATAATATTGAGGAGGTTCGAGCAGTTATGGTGGGGCTCCGGTTGTGCAACAGTTTGAAATTTTCAAAGGTTAGCATTCAAACGGATTCTAAAATTGTTAGCAGTTGGTTCTATAAGGACTTTTAAAATTCCGTGGCACATGGAAAATGATTGTCGGGAGATTAAGAGATTGGCTTCTCATATGGAAGTTAGTTGTGTTCATATTTTCAGGGAGGCTAATGCGGTAGCAAATGCGTTGGCGAATAGAGCTAAGGAGGAGGGTGTTAGTCGTGTATTATGTGCCACGAATCTCCCATGCAGGATTGCTGGTCTGGTCTGTTTGGACAAGATTCATACCGCATATATTCGTGTTCCTAAATGAGATGTTTTTCCGTGTGATTGACCGTCTTAAGAAGCTGCCGGTTTTTCAATTCTATAGAGTTATTGTTGGCATTGCATGGCAGTTGTTGTGGAGGTGCTAAGCTCTATCAGTGGTTGGTTTTGGTCCATTTTACGGGCTGTTTTTTGTTGTTGGATGATGATGATGCCTATGTTGATATTGGGCGTTGGTTGGTTGTCTTGTGCGGACGGTGGCTAGCTTGCGGTGGTGCTTTGAAGTGTTGGGCTTTGCGACTGGCAACAGGTGGTGGTTCTAGTTTTTGCTTAGGCTGGTTTAGAGAGGATTGGATGGATTATAGCAGTCGAGTAGCTGGTTGCGAGGACATTTGTTGGTGTTGTGCACAAAACAGAGTTGTCCACTTTGTTTTTAATTGGGTTGCGCTGCGGTTAGGCTGTAATTTGTGGAGGCGAGCTGCTGGATGTGAGTTGCTGGAGCGTGCAATTTCAGTTGTGGAACCAGTTGGGGACCTTAGCTGCGAGGGGCAGGAATTTGCAATGCATGGTGCGCATTGGAGTACATGGATGTAACTGGGAATGAAGGTGATGGGTGTTGGTTTTTGGAGGCTCCGACTCTGGTTCAGCAAGTAGTTCGGTGGCAGGGTTATCAGCTGGGGCAGTCTTGATCGATGCTTGCAAGTGGAGTTTCAGTCTTGTCCGGTGCTTTTTCGGTGCTTGCAATTGGATTGAGCGGTGTTTGCAAATTGCATTTGTGTTTGCAAGTTGTTGTTTTTGCAAGCTGCAAGGTGCGCTTACAAGTTTTATAAGTTGCAAGGTGCTAGGCAAGTTGTTGTTAGGCTTGCAAATTTCAATTGGCGCAAATGCAAGTTGTGCAAGTTGCAAGGTGTGCAAATGGTTCTTGGGTAGAGATGTTTTTGGGTTGATGCTAGGTATGGTTTTCCTTTTCCTACTTTCAAGGACTTTTTGGCTAAGGTCTGTGTTTGCCTACTTATATGTTTGTTTATGAGGCCTAAACTCTTGGTGAATTTGGCCTAGACCTTGTTTAAGGTCTTTAAGGCCTAAAACTGCTGTGGTTTAGGTCTTTTTTAGGCCTTATTCCTGGTGAATTAGGCCTAATTTTCAATTTTCCTTTTTTGTTATTTAATGGTATACATGGTGGCAGGCCTTAATTTGTAAGGCCTACTCCTTGGTGCACTAGGCCTTTTGATCAAGGACCTTATTCATAAGGTTTTTCTTTATCAAAGTCACATAGTAAATTAGGATAGTTTCTTTCATGGACCTAGAATTTAAATTTGTTTAGCTATGATGTATGTCCAATAGTTTTCTTTTTTCTTGGGTAAAATCGTCATGTACCCCTGAAAGCTGTATAAGATTTTTATCAAGTAATAAATGTCTAGCATCCCATAGTTGCCCCTCCCCACTGAAGGTTTAATTTTAAAAAAAAAAAACCACTACTTCAATTGTATTTACACTATTTTTATGTTTATCTTCCATGTTTATTTGCACATTTTCATGTATATTAGTGTATATCAAGTTTGGTTGTATGCATATTAATTGCTTATCTTGTAGTTCCCACATGTATTTTGATTGTATTTTTCAGGCATATTTGGTGGCAGTGATGGCTCTATGTGACAAGATGACATGTCTAGTTCATCATAGTGGCCACTGGGCAGTCAATAGTCCTACTTTTATGAATGGGAAAAATAATAACTTTGAATGATATTGATGGGGATGAATGGTGTTTGAAGGATCTAAAAGATGACATTGAGAAGAAGTGTGGAATCAAGGATGCTACAATGACATGGATATGTGCTGATCAAAGTATCTAAGTGGTGAAAACTGATACCGACTTCTTGTATTTATGGGATGACATTAAAACAACAAGATTCAGTTAACAAGACCTTTCATGTCTATTTAAAAAATCCAGATTCGGTAATAACCATGCCAAAACCGGAACCTTCGAAGCCTAGAGATCTTTAATGTAAGTTCATCCAGACCATTGTGTGATTCTTTATCAAAGAAGTATGGTCTTATAGATCAACCTGTATTTGAAAGAGTTCTAAACTAATTGTAGGGGAAAGAGCTGATGATGATGATGAACAACTTGAGGAGGTGCATCCTAAAGAAGATATTGAAGTTGCAGGTGACTTTGGTGATGCAACTTAAGAAGCAATTGAGCTTGACACAAAACCAAAGATTGAGATTGTTGAAAAACCAACAATGGTTGAACCATTGGTGAATGGTCAAAAAGCTATTCTACCAAGGGACTTTGCTCCATTAGTTGGTAGAGATGATGAAGACAAGTACCACCACCATTGTTTGACGGTATACTTGTAAATATTGACCAAATAGATGTTGAGAATCACTATGACATTGATCATGTTTTTTAGTTTTTTTTATCACAAAAATTTGTTGAAAGATCCTTTAAATTTTTTATCAATCTTCAATTAGACTAATATCACTAGACTATTCTTATAAGAAACTACATTTCAGCAATATGCTGGCAAAGAATCCCTGACATTCGTATTTGAGGTATTTGCTAAGCCTTATCCTCAGTGGTAAAATCAATTTTTGAGGCATTGTTGTGGAAGCAATGCCTACAACACAAACACGGTAAGTGTAGGATCCAAGGCCATAGCTCTTTGGGTGAAGAGATCATGTTGGTCGAAGGAAAATAGTGAAGAGATCACATGAGAATGATGTAGGAGAGGATGTTGCAGGAGAAGTTGAAACAGATGAAAATGACAAACTATGACTTCAGTGTCGAAATTAAAGAAAGTTTTGAAGATGAGGATGACCTAGTCGAAGAAGAAGAGGATGAGTTCATTGCAATTATGTGAGAGTTACTACATGCATGTATGAAGATGAATGGACTATAATGGGTATGCCTCCGCCTAATTCTGAGCTACATGAGAAGATGCAATGGAAAGTATGCAATCATCATCAAGTTTTAGTACAAGTAGATCAAGAATGACAACTTGAAGATTGATTTGAGGTGCACAAATCCTAACTGTACTTGGAGGGTCTATGTGAAAAGAATGCTAAAGAAGAAACAACTACAATGAGGTAATTTCAGCCAACACACATGCAAGGGTGATGAAAGGGAAAGGAATTCAATGGCTATAGCACCTTGAGTTGCCGATGTGGTAGAACCCTTCGTTAGATCTAACAAAAACTTCATGCCTAGTGACATGAAACAATATCTTTCGGATGAGCATGGGGTAGATATCACTTATAAGACTGCTTAAAATGCAAAAAATATATGTAATGAGAAAATCTATGGAGGTTATAGTGATAGTTCCACCAAGATCCCTAAACATTGTAGAGAAATAATAAAGGACAACCCATGGAGTATAGCTTAATGGTTGAATGATCCTATTAATGACAACTTTACGGGGTTGTGTATCTTCTAAAGAAAGCTTGGAAGGTTTTGTGAAGGGATGTAGACATGTAGTAGGTCTAGATGGTTGTTTTCTGAAAGGAAAATATGGTGGAGTTATGTTGTCTTGATTTGATTGGATGCAAATAAGAGGTTTTTCTCTATTGTCATCTACAATTCCTAGGGTTGAACAAAAAACTGACTAAACCGATTAAACTGACCGAACGGATCGGTTCGATTGCGGTTTTAAAAAAATTCAAAACCGATATTGTTGGTCTGATTTTTGATTTTTATGTGATTTTACCTACATAACCGAACCGACCGAATATATATAATAAATAGAACATATTTTATATAAAAATAATATAATATGTTTAAAATAGTCGATCGATTTTGATTTTATGTTGGTTTCAGTCGATCATTTCGGTTTACAGTTTACCTAAATTAAAATCGTTTCGGTTCGATTTTCTTAATGGCCGGATCGGTTTCAGTTTGAAAATTATTAAACCGACCAAAGTCAGTTCGATTTTCGGTTAGGATGAAAAACTAAACCGTTTGTTTGAGACAAAAATTGAACCGTCGGTTCCGTTTTCAACCCCACATTTGTAAGAGTGAAAACTATGATACATGGAACACATTTCTAACCATTATAGGCCCATAACTCAGAAAACACCCAAACAAGCGTACATTCACTTTCGATAGATAGAAAGTTTGATTAAGGTTGTGTATGAAAATTTCTAGGGTAGTCATTATAGTTACTATTTAAGGCACGTACCAAAATTTCATAAAAGATACATACGGGTCCTCACATGGAGTCTAAGTTGGGTTGTTGGAAGTGTTTACAGGGTAGAAGAGTTTGAAACAAACTGAGACTAACAACCCCAAGACTAAATAATGGTTGGAAACTAGAACTTTTTATCATTGGGCAAGGTCATACTTTGATACTACATCAAAGTGTAAACACCTTCCAGATAACGTTTCGGTGTCATTTAACAAAATGATACTTGAGCTGAGGGAGATGCTCATAATCAAGATGGTTGAGAGGTTTCAAATGATGGTGATGAGTATGTACTATAAAAGAAAAATGGATGCAAAATACATGTAGCAAAATGGGGTTGTGCCTAGGGTTGAAAGAGCTTTGTTAAGACTTGAAAATAAGTATCATAGATATAAGACCACTGGTTGCAAAACATGAATCGATGGGGGTGTTGTTTGAAATGTGGATCTTGTGAACCACACATGCTCTTGTTGTCAATGGCAAATCACAGGTATGCTGTGAGAACATGCATGTGTTCTTGTTAGTCCAACAAGGGATGATTTTGTGAAGTAAGTTATATTGGTTGTAACTTTCATTTATTTCATGTTGTTGCCTTGTTATTTATTTCATGTAGGTATTGTATTCAATTATTTTTAGTTCAAGCCTACAAAGCTGCATATGATTTGTATGTACATCAATTGACACTCCAAATTACTGCCCTCAAGTAATATAAATTTTTATTGTTGTTTTCACATCATTTTTAATACTTCATAACATGCATAGTGTAAGCCTCTTCCATTTCATAGGCTTGCCGGGAGACCCGAAAAGAATAGAAAAAGGATAAAGATGAGAGACTTAAGGGACCAAAGCAAAACTCAAAGAGATGTAAGAAATGCATACAATACGAACACAACAAGAGTAGCTAAAAAGGCTTACTTGCACTAATGCTAAGAAGAGGCTAGCTGCCGAAGGACATGGCAATTCAGTTAGTGGTCAAAAATCAATACTACAAGTTCAAATAAGAGGAAGAGGACTGAAGAGGGTAGTGATGTAGTGCCATATACCCAATCTCTTAGTGGTGAATGTTTACGATGAGTCAAACTTTGACTCAGTCCTAGGAAAATGGGTAAATGTCAGTTCTTTCCCCTTTTTGGTTTAGATACTGGTATATGTTGGGTAGATGTCTGTATTTTGGGTACGGTTGGTACAATTTATGTATTTTTGATATATGTTTCAATATTTTGGTCAGTTGGTAATATATACCATGGCATGTCAGTAGTTTGGGTAGATGTCGTGGTATATGTTACAAACCATGGTTTCAAACAGTTGGTCAAGTTGATGTATTTTGGGTGTAGGTTTCGGTGTTTTGATGTATAGTTGGTGATATATACCATGAAATATCAATATCTTGGGTAGATAGCATGGTATTTGTATTTAGGGACCTTTGGTATTGCTTGTAAATACAAATTTGGACATGTTGATGATGTAAAGCTTCTTATTTGTTTGAGTTCTTTGGTTATTTCTTGAAGTTGATAGGACCACTGTTGGAAGCAGCCATTGATGTGTTTGGTTGCAGCCATTTGTGTTGTTTTGTTGCAGCCAATTCTGTGTTTTGTTGCAGCCAAGGATTGTGGTTTCATTTTTTCGAATTAATTTGTCTCCTATTTTTTAAAAAAATTTGAGAAATATTTTGATGTAAAGAAAAAAAACGTAAAAACTTCGAGGATACATGAAATATATATAATGAATTTCAATGACATGAAATATGTGAAAAAATAATATGCACATTATTAAACACATTAAATGAAGCCTAAATACCTATAATTAAAAAATCAATACGTAGTTTCAGAAGTTAATCAATAAGTAGATGTGATAATTATAAAATTATGGGTAGTTTCAAAAATCAATATATGAATATATAATTAGAAGAAATGATAATTAGAAAACCCAGAATTCTACAAAAAAAAACCCTCAAATTTTTAGTAGTTCGTTTTGTATTTTTACAAAAAAAAAATAATAATAAAACAAAATTTACGTAAAACCCCCTAAAAATTTTCAAAAAACTTTTTCAAAATTGTAAATTTTCTCTTTTTTCGTAATTTCAAAAAAAACGAAATTTTGTGAAACGCGATCCTTCATTGCAGTCGTTCGTGTGGTTTTGCCATCTATGTTGTTTTGCTACAGTCATTTATTATGATTGATGCTATGTATGTTGGACTTATAGTTGGTGATATTAAATGAAACTATAAAACTTCAGTACATAGAAAACCTGACAACCAAGCTCCATCATTACATCCATTCCATTGTACCTCCAATTCCCACTACCCACGCTTATTATTGAACTCATCACAAAAGTCATTCAATTCCATTTCCATTTTAAAATTGACATTTGTTTTAGGTGGTTTCACATTCATATTTTGTGTGAGTGGAGTCACATGTACAGTTGCAATTGGTATCGGAGTTTCCTTCACTACTTTAAAATAATCTTATAACCACTGGAAGCTACCACAATTATTGCACACCATGAACCTCTTACCCAGACTCCATGATCATTGTGATTTCAAGAGTTGCCTTCGTGTTGAGCATCCCTTTTGGGCATGGGGTGTTTTTTCAAGGAAATTCCTTTTACCAATGACCATCTAAATTACAATGAAAACATACTTTTGAGCTGCCACTGAAGTGGCTCCTCCAACCTTCACAGACTTTCTTTTAAGATCAATGTTATCTTCTTCAACTTTTGCCTCAACTTTTTTCATAGCATCTTCCAACTACTTAAACTTGCCACAAGTTGAAAATTAACGTTGAAGGTACTTCTTCCCTAATATTAGGTGGTTAACATCATCAATTCAGGGCAATGATTTGGGTCACACACACTGTTTACCCATAGCGGCAAGTAGAAGTGTGCCTTTCTAGGTCACTCCTGACAACCATCTTAGCCATTCACAAATAATGTAAGTCCGCTAAAAAAATTTTACCATTTGATACCCATAGTATTCTAGCTATTAATGTTTGGTACCCATCTTCTCCAACAAGATTAGCGTGCAATACTAAGATGAGTACGAGTTTTATGACAAGAAAGAAAAAAATGACTTTACTTACCTCTCTAGCTACACCATTTTGTCCACCAACCATAATTTACGATTTATGATAGCAAAAAAACACAAGTAACAGTAGCAACAAGATCTTCGTCACCTTCGAAGAACCCTATTCGCAATTGATTATGGTTGAAGCAGCGGTTCTCCCTCTCTCCCACCATCAATCTCCATCAGTGGCTCTCCATTTCCCCCTCAAATCGCTCTCACAGTCGAAGAAGGAATCACATTGATTTGTTTCTTCAAGGGGAGATATACTGCTCACGCGAGGGTTTTTTTGACATTTTGAATGTCGGGATGTTTTTGGCTAGTCAAATCCTAGACATCAAACAAGACTCGAAAGAGGGTCTGACTAAATTTCTAGAGTAAATGGCACCCAAGGAAAATTACACAAAAACTAATGAGGGCCAAAAGGTAAATAACCTAAAAAAAGAAAGCCCTATCCAATAAATAAATAAATAACCCCTCTTCGAGTGTAGGGTTGTTTTCTTATTAGAAGAAGATTACTTGAAGGGGTGGCTGTACCCAAGTTAGGGGATACAAAAATGATGATTTTGGAGAAAACCCACACAAAGGTAGGCTTCCAAGTACAGAGAATTTGTCTTGGAAGAGTACATTGAGGGGAAAGATGGAATGAAAATCCAGGGAGAGCCAATGGAATGACAGCTCAACGGTTAAAGCTTGGCAGATGGTACCACTAAGTCATGGGTTCAAACCCAGCTTGCGGCATCTTTAAGGGTTCTGGGATCCAATAAAGACCCTGCTTGCCTTTCAAAAAAAATCCAGGGAGAAAGTAGGGTTTAACTATTTGCCTAATTGTTCCAAAGTAGTTGATGAGTTACTAACCATTGCTTAAGGGTCAACAATCAAGTGTTTTTTTTTTTTTTAAATTAAGTGTTTGACAATCCATTGCACTTTTTATAAAAATATATGTAAATAAATAAATAGTAAACAACACATAGCATAAATCAACACCAATAGCTTAAAAACGGATCATGATACAAACTGACATTTCCAAATCTTTCCAAATAGAGCATAGAAAAATTCAGAAATTCTGCAATTGAGAATCATAGACAATTAATTAATAAATTACTCTAAACAATTTTGACACCAAAATCCTAGATTTAGGTAATCCCTCAACCTTAACTATGAATGTGTGTTTTTTTGTCTGGTCTGCAAGGCACTCATTAACACCTAAACAGTCTATCCGAAGAATCAAAGCAATTTGGATGATCTTTGTTGTTATAGAAGCAAAACTTGGTTATGTAAGGCAATAAAATTAAAAATTTTGTAATTTCAAATTTTCAATTTATATTTCTCTTAAAAAAAAACCCAACAACAATAACAACATAGGCAATTCTAGGCAAGGAATAAGAATTCGCAAAATCTTGCAAATTTTGGTGAAAATTTCGGTTTTTGAAATTACGAAATGAAAAAGGGTGAAAGAAATAATTACCTTTTTTCGAGGGTTTTACGATAACTTTCAAGGTATTTTCGTAAAATTTGGGATTTTTTTCGTAAATATACAAAAACCAACTACCAAAAATTACATTTTTTTTAGGGTTTTTTTGAAGTATTTTGGGATTTCTCGTAAATTGAGATTTTTTTCTAATTATCATTTCTTCTAATTATTTATTGATTTTTGAAACCACCTTCATTTTTTAATTATCTTTTCTTCTACTTATATATTGATTTTCTAATTATATATTGATTTCATGTTTGTTTTATTTCTTGATATTTAGACTTCATTTAATGTGTTTAATAGATTTATTTATTTACATCATATTTTTCACATATTTCATATACCCTTTAAATTCATTATATATATTTCATGTATTTTCAAAATTTTTAAGTCTTTTATTTACACTGAAATCTTTCTCGAAATATTTCTTAAAATCAGGAGATTGAAATTAACTCGAAAAACAAAATCACAATCCTTGCTTCTAGGTTACCACCATTGACTGCCCTCGCCTTTGTGAATGCATGGCTACTAAGGACTGTTAAAAAAGGTTGGGCTCACTATTTAACCCAAAACCATCATTGTTTAATGCGAATGTAATGATTCCCCGAACTTGTAAGATTTGTTGTAGATTGAACAAGTAGATCAATCCTACTACAATGAGACAAAACTATTCAGACGACTTAGGTGTGTCTGTGTGTAGACGAGTGTTTAGGACAAATGGATGAAATAGGCTTTAAACATATACAAGAATCCTTGCCATACTTACAAATTCAACAAAGACGAGTGCCTTCATTCTCAACTATCTCGAAATGTACCCCTTATAGAACTCATAAAATCCCTTACAAAGAGGTGGGTATGTGGTAAACGTTGATGGATCATCATCAAACGGGAAAGTTGAGGGGGGAACGATCATTAGGAATGATAAGGAAGAATATGTACTGACCAATACCTTGAAGATGGTTCGAGCAACAACCTTGGCTCTCCTAAAGGGAGTGAGATTGTGTAGAAGTTGGGGATTGCTAGGTACGTCATTCATAATTCACACTGGTCAGATGGTTTCGTGGCAAATTTAGCATACCTTGGTTCCTGCAAAAAGTAGAGATTCGGGTATGATTAGAGACATAGAGGTGGTCATTTTCTCATTGTGGCATCCAAGCAATGTTTAAAAGCATTTTTTAGTACTGAGGCAATCATGCTTGTTTTTTTTTAGTGCAAAGCGGCGCACTGATGTGTACAAGGCTTAACGAGGTGTGAACTTCAATTTTTTTCCGAAAAAAGTAAATTATGATAAAATATTGAAAATCATAAACACATATATATATATATTTGAAACAATCACAATGCAAGAGATAACATGAACCCGTATAAAAGTAGTTGAGGCGTTAAAGAACAAGAACAATCATCATATGCATTATAACCGACTCGAATGCAATCGTATGCATTATAACCGACTCGAATGCACTGACGTGATTTTTTGACGCTACGTATCAATGCATGTATTGATGCGTACGCATCAATCACCTTTTAAACCTGTTATCCCAAGTTTGGAATAAATATGCATTCACAATTTCTATTCATCATAACATACTAAAACTGCCCGTGAATTCACATAAACTTTTTTCTTGATAAAGATGTAAAATTCCTCTATTTTATTCTTGACAATTTGTGAAGTTTATGGATTATTTTTAGGCTCAATAACCATTCTTGCGCACACATACACTCTACTCTCGATCAATCAATAAAATAATGAGATGAAACCTGAAACTCTTTAGAAAAAGTGTTGAATATTGTTGAATTTGTTGTGTGATGTTACGTTATGAAAGTTCTTATTAAAAAGGTAAAAATGTTTGCCTTGAAACTTGTCTAATGGATATTGTACTATGACTTAAAATTCTAATATGTCAAATTATTAATATTATTTTAATTGATGAACAAATTTCGACATAGGAAAGACAACATCTAAGAAAAAGGAAAAAAAAATGTTATTTCGCAACTAAACAAATAATCAACAAAATAAAATCTAAAACTAGCCTTAAAAAGGTTACATTCATCTATTTTTTGGTTTAATTGCTTCAATATTTGATGATTTACCATTTAGAAAAGAACATTGTTGGAAAAAAAATTGTTGAAAGTAAAAGATCAACAATTGAGGAAAGACCGAAAGATTCAAAGTGCTCAAATTATTAGATTTACAAGGTTCATAAGATAAGACACTTTAATGATGGTAGGAGATGAGAGTGATTGGTTTCGGAAAAGTGGTTGTCTGACTTCTACTACGAAGGGGCAAAGACAAAAAACTCTTAAGAATTAGGGGGACAAAATAATATAAAATGATAAATAGTAGCCAATTAGGCTTTAAAATCTAGAGGCAATGCATAAAACTAAGGCCGCAAACAACAAAAACCTATATAATAGCATGAAAATGTTAACTTCAGTGCGGGCAGCTGCCCCACTTGCCCCTAATGGCAACCATCTCCTCTCTTCATATAAGTATATATTAAGTAACACGGTACCACCCATACATGATAACGAACCAATTTACCACTTATTATTAATAAGAACTTTGAAGAGAAGCACGATGCCGAAATTTATCAAATCACTTCGTCGAAGGTGTTTTCACCAAGGATAATTGGAGATTGTTTCATTCAAAGAGGGGGACAAGTTCAATGTTGTTTTGTGTTTAATAGATGATACAAGATACATAGGTCATTGCAACTCTCAACTCCAGCTAAAATCACTGAAGACTAGTGAAATTCATACATGAATCCTTTCTTTCCTCAAGGAAGCTCAACTAAGAGTTTCATGAATTTCTTCTAAGATTATTAGAAAATTGTATATTCAAGGTACAGGAGTTGGGATGAAGGTGTTACTAAGAAATGCATGCTCACTTGATGTGTTGCTCTCCGCATCTCAGGAGATGAAATTCACTATACAATCAATACCACGGTTACAAAATTTGTGGGTCATTTTGGTATGTAGTACGGATAGGGTATAAGTACGGAATACACTATTTTCGCTAGTGCAAGGCACAGTGTGGGTATACTGAATTGCTATCTTACGTGTGATGTTTTATTTTTAAATTGGAGTTTTGTGTTTATTAATATTTTGTTTTATAGTATAGTTTCTCTAGATAAATCAATAGAAAAAAGGAAAAAAAAATTTGCTTCCCAGGAAACTTGTACAATAGGAAGTTATATCTATTTTTCAGATATTTTTTTGTTTCCCAAAAAGCCTCATAAAAACTTGCAACATAATAAAGGTTTTCTATTATAACAAAGAGTTATATAGGAATTGAAATACTTCTATTGTTCTTGAAGTCCAATTGTTTTTTGTTGTGTATTCTAGTCCCCTTCTATGATGGATAGTTGATACATGCCCTTTGATTTTCACTAGAAAACAAATCACTCTTTGTTTATGGGGAGACCATGTCTAGATAAAATCAATTTTGCATGATTTATATGAGAATTTATGCTTAGTCGGAGAGGATTCCGAGTCTAAAGTGGCAGTCCATATGGAAAGGTATCTGGCTTGTTTACTATCAGTGTGCTACCCTTTCTTATGGCACGGCCACACACTCTCTTCGTCTTCAATTGAATGAGAGAGTCAAGAGGGAGAGACAGGGTTTCTACCTTCTATAACATCTAAGGGCAGTTGCAGTATGCCAAAACAGCTCAGCACAAAGCCTGCTAATCTCCCTAACCAAATTGAAAAATGGAAATGGTTAGTTAGTTCACTATTATGTATATTGTAAAGGTATCATATACTAGCTGAATTCTAGACATGCTAAGCATATAAATGAAGTGTAACTCTGAGATTCACAGTCGGCAAGAGTTCATTGTACTTTGTTACTCCCAAAATAGCCATATCATGCACACCTTCATGAAGGGACATATTCTATTCGTGTAAACATACTTTCATAGATGATATGAATTAGCTACATCAGCTATGTTTAATATAATCAAAGATAGTGCTAAACTCCTACACACTACCTCTAATTGATTTTCATCTAGAGTAACTGGTCCATCACCTACATCATTTAGGTCATGGATAAAAGAGAATAATACTTTGAAACCAATAATACTTGAAACCTAGTTGCAATAACAACCGTAATAGGAAAAGAAAGCATAGTTGGCATAAACTCTACAAAAAATTGAAACTGTCAAGCTATATGGAACATAATATATACGGATACACCTTATCTCAATAGAAAATCCAGATAATTGTTATATTGGATAAATGGAGAACAACTTTTACTTTCTTTGGCAAATAACCTAATTGAATAGTTTTTAAATCTCGGTTTTTATGATGTACGTCCAATAGTTTTTCTTTCTCGGGTAAAGTCGTCATGTACCCTCGACAGGTGTAAAAGATTTTTTTCAAGTAATAAAGGTCTGGCATCCCATAGTTGCCCCTTTCCACTGGATGTTTATTTACAAAAAAAAAAAAAAAAGTAATCATCAAATCATGCTCTTCAAGCTATATGGAGGGTGGTTTTGGAAGGCATCCGGCTTTGTAAACAAGTGTATCTAATGTTAGATTATTAGTGTTGGCTCAAGTAGTCACACATGACATAAATCACATAAGGGGTATCTAATGTTGGGTTATTTATGTTGGCTTGAATAGCTCCATATAACATAAATCACATAAGGTGTTGTCACGAAGGAATAGAAGGGAGTGGTCCACTCTCTAATAACAACAAAGCGTTTCGGAGAAAACCCCACACCACAGAGTCCTAGGATGGAGGCCAAAATCGTGGTGTTAAAGTCGGAGACAACATCATTGCTATGTATAGTAGAACAAGAGGTACATGCGCAAGCGCAACGCTCTAACAAGTGGTATCAAAGTTGATGATTCGGCTCGGACTTGGCGAGGTGCAGATGCAGGCAGCATATAGTTCAATGAGAGTGGGCACATGGCAGTGAGCTAGGTAGAACATAGGTCCTCCAGGTGAACGATCTAGGGTTAGGCTCTAAATCCACGCTAAGAGGGTGTCCTACTAGGGACGAGGTGGAGTTAGTGCAGTGGTTGGGATTTGGAGCCAACAATGCTAGCAATACTCGAGCCCGTATATCGAGTACTATTCTAAGGATCGAGGTTGTGCAAGAAACTCGATGAGGAGGTATACTTTGAAATGTTGTAGACTGGGTAAATGAATTGTAGGATGTGTGATGATTCGCGCTAAAGGTAGAAATTATTGGGTTATTGGTGTTTGCTTGAATAGTTTTACATCACATAAGGTAGAGTTATCACGAATGAACATAAGCGAGTGGTCCAGTTTCTAATAGCAACGAGACCTTTGGAGAAAACCCCATACCACAGAGACCTAGGATGAGGGACAAGAATCAAGGTGTTTAAGTTGGAGACAATATTGTTGCAATATATAGTAAACCAGAGGATCAAAGACACAACGGTAGTTTGTATTCGCTTTTTTTGCAAGATCAATGCGATTGCAGCTTTAGCTAGCCTCGCACAGGCTGAGGTTTTATCTCTGTTGTTCAATATGGATTCTCATCCTCAACGGCCAAAAGCACTCATGAGAATAGACAAGTATCACACAGCTTACATTCGAAAATTTGGTTGTAATTAGATTATGAGCTCAAGTAAATTCGTAATGTAACCCAGATGTATCTACACTCTTTTTGACCAGTGTCGCATCCTAAGTTGCCCTTCCCTATTGGAAGTTTAATTTAATAAAAAAAAATATAATAAAAATTATAAAATAAATAAAAATAAATGGCAAATAGATTATACCTTATCACAATAGAAAATAGAGATAATTGTTCTATTGGATATAGAGAACAATTTTTGCTTTCTTCAGCAAATAACCTAACTCGCATATCTTCTCCAGTCTGCCTTTGTTTCCTGCACCATCCAATAGCAAGGGTTGAAGTGAATATGTAGAGATGATGAAATCAACAACTGAAGACGGAAGTAAATAGACAGAATATCCCTAAAAAAGGATGGGTGTGTTCACCATGAAAAATTACATAAAATAATCAAATTAAAGATGCATAAACTAAGTATCAAATCCTGCTCAACATAGCATAAGTGTAAAAAAAATCAAATATAAATTGTGAGAGTAACCAAATTTGTCAGTAAGAAGCTATATTAGCTTTTAGTAGTCAAATTTTATTTTCCAAAATTGAAAATCAAATAGAAACTGCAAGAGTAACCAGATCTGTTGAAAGTGAGAAGATATATTAGCTTTTTACTAGTCAAATTTTGTTTTCCAAAATTGAAAATCAAATAGAAACTGCAAGAGTAACCAGATCTGTTGAAAGTAAGAAGATATATTAGCTTTTATTAGTTAAATTTTGGTTTCCATACATATAAGCAGAAAATGATTAGTGACAATTTTGGTTTCCATACAATTTGGGGAAAAAAAACCCTAAACCCACACATATAAGCAGAAAATGATTTAAAAAAAAATATATATATATACCCAAAAGAAGGGGTGTTTTCCACCTGCAGATTCTATAACACTCTGATGCACAAACGAAACAAGAGATCTAAATATAGTGTTCATTCATGGTGATGACAATTTTTCAAAAAAAAAAGGGGAATTGAAGAGATAAGATAGGCTAGAGAGAAAAAAGGAATCTCGTTAAATCCTGACAGAACCCTTTCATTCACCCAATAGGCAAAACATAGTTCCCAAGGTAAATACTCAGCATGCAGCATCATGAAAAGTCGTGCTCTTCCTGTCACCCTCCTTTGATCTTCTCTTCTCTTCTCTTCTCTTCTCATCTCATGGGTTACACTCTACTACTATACACACCACAAGATTACTATTACACTCTCAAAATGTTGCAGCCAGCAAAATATAGAGAAAGTCAGGTCAAATGAGAGTCAGGATAAAGTTTTGCAGGTTACTGCAGAACATAGAGGTAAGCAGAAATTCTAGGGGGCGAGGGAAGTCATACAAGATAGGGTTTTCTAAGGTGGGCTTCAAATGACTAGACTGTTCCTACTGGCTGCTGCCTATGTCATTTCCAAAGATTGTAGGGGAAATAAATTGAATAAAATAAAATAAAATAATCAGTCAAACCATATCATAAAACCATATCATAAAGGAGATAGGGAGAGAGGGTGGGGGTGGGGGTGAAGAAGGTGGGTGGAGAAGTGAGTGAGATTTCATTTCCACTCCTTCCAGTGGTGGTGGTGGAAAGAAGAAATCTGACAGAAAGAAAGTGAGCACGCACGTCCAATGGACGACATCTCCTCTTCTTCTTCTTCACATCTCCCCAACTCCACCAACATCATTACCTCAACTACTTACTACTCAAAATAGAAAACTCATATTTCCAAAAATGGAAATGGACGACATAAAACCATTTTTCGAAAAAGGTTCAGTACACCTCCCTCTTAACTCCAACCTAGCTCCAGGACCAGTTAGTACCACCAACTCTCAGACAGATTGTTCTTCTTCTATACATCTATTATGTCTCTCTTTAAGTAATTTTAAAGGACGAGAGGACACAAGAACATTACGAATTAGGTTTTTGTTATCTTGTTATTCTTAACCATATATGTTAGACAAGGAAGAAAGAAAGAAGAACTAACCAAACACAAAACCATCTTCTTCTAATTAAAAAGAAGGATACAACACAAAACCATTAGAAAATTTTACACAATACAGAACCATCGAACGTACCAGTTTTTTAGTTGATGTGTACTTGAAGGAAGCCTAAGAACAAGCACTGCCGATGATGAGGGCTTTCTGGTTTTTTCCATCGTGCGTGCGTATATTCTCCGTCACTTGTTTCTTTGAAGAGAAGATAAAAAAAATAAAGGAGAAGAGAGAGCCTTGGAAAATGGAATGGTTTGTCGCGGCTACATTGGCCGGTTATGAAGAGAATTAGGGTTTTTTTTTTTTTTTTTTTTTTTATCATTATTATTATTTTCCTTGCGGATAGGGGTTTTGGAGGAGCTAAGCATTGTAATAGCCATTCCCATTACCAATTTGGTTGTAATGGCCATTACATCCTCCCACCCTATGAATGGCCATTACATTGGTCATTGTAATGGTCAACAAAGCAAAATGACTTCATTTGCCCTCATCATCTTTGTTGTTGTGTTGAAGTTTTTATGCTTTGTAGTGAGGGCATATTGGTAAAGTCACATTCCCACTCCCATTACATGCATAGTTAAACCAAACACTCCTTTTACATTCCCATTACTACTCCCATTACTGTTTCCATTACAACGTGGAACCAAACAGGCCCTAAGAGTCTCGTTCCCCCATAATAAATTACCATTTCATTCTTCCTATTATTAGTGGTTTTTTTTTTTTTTTTTTTTTTTTTTTTTGAAAGGCAAGCAGGGTTTTTATAGGATCCCAGAACTTATAAATATGCCGCAAGCTGGGTTTGAACCCATGACCTAGTGGTACCATCCGCCAAGCTCTAACCGTTGAGCTGTCATGCCATTGGCCCTATTATTAGTGGTTAATGTGCATTGATCATTTATTTTTAAAATTTTTATATTGATGATTAAAATACCCTCAAAAAAATTAAAACTAATAAGATTAAATGTTTTGTATTTCAAAGAATTCATTTCGAAAAGAATCAAAAAATCCAATTGAATCGTATCTCGAGAAAAATCTAACAGTAATATAAATAAATAAATAAACTCGTATCCCCAAGCTCCATCTTCCCCCCTATTCTTCATCTCTTTATTCACAACATCACCGCCCCCTTCATTTCTTTCTATGTTATTATATGACAACACACCACCCCTGTCACGACCCGATTCACATAATACTATATTATCCGCTTTGAGCCCAAGGCCCGCACAGCTTTAAAACGTGTAGTATCTTTGAGCCCAAAGCCCCCGTAGTACTATGATCTCCCCTTTGTAGTTTGTCAACCCTCTTAGGATCCATGAGCTCTTAAGGTTCTCCATCACCCTCCCCCTTGGGTCTGCCCACACAAGGGTGTCACAGTCCACCCCCCTTTGGGAGCCCAACGTCCTCGTTGACACACTTTCGGCTGGGTCAGACTCTGATACCATTCTGTCAACAAACGCGCTCTAATCAGCTCAATCTTTTCAGTAGTTTGTCTTATCACATCCTGCCCCATCACAGCTGACTCTCCAATCTCTGCCCAACAAACAGAAGACCTACACGGTCGTCCGTAGAGTGCCTCAAACGGTGTCATGCCAATACTTACGTGGTAGCTATTGTTGTATGCAAACTCACACAATGGTAGGTGATATTCCCAACTGCCTCCAAAGTCTACAATGCACTCTAAGCATGTCTTTCACTACTTGATTCACTCTATCAAATTGACCATCGGCCTGTGGATGATATGTTGTACTCATGTCCAATCTAGTACCTATAGCTTGCTGAAAGCTCTGCCAGAAGTGGACTGTGAAAATCGGATCTCAGTCGAACACAATCGAAACAGGCGACCCATAAAGGCGGACAATCTCCCGAATGAATAACATCGCAAAACTTACTGTCGTCCGATTTGTACTAACAGGAATGAAATGTGCACACTTTGTCAACCGATAAAAAATGACCCATATCGACTCATGACCTTTCATCGATCGTGGAAGTCCATCGACGAAATCCATAGTGATATACTCCCACTTCTAGGTCGGGTTCTCCAATGGATGCAATAACCTAGATTATTTTTTATGCTCGACTTTCACCTACTGACAAGTCGCACACTATGCCACAAACTCTCCAATGTCTTTCTTCATGCCACGCCACTAGAAAGAACGTCTCAAATCTCGATACATCTTTGTTCCATCAGGGTGAATGGTGAAACGAGATCTATGAGCTTCCTGTAAAATATCTCTCCACAACTCCTCATCAGACGGAACACAAAAGCGGCCCAAGAAACCTCAACCCTCCATCTGAACCAACTGACTAATCGGTAGGCACTCATCTAGTGTGTCCATTACCAAATTTGTTATCTGCCTCGAAATCACTAGATCAAATGTTTGTCTCTCCACCGCTCTACCGATCAACGGTGGATAAACTGTTAAACCTGCTATCATGTTGCCTCCTGTACTGGAGGTAAACTGAACTGCAAATGAAGCTAATGTCTTAAGTGTTCGGTACTCCCGAATAGGGCTGTTAACCGGTTCAAATGGTTCGATTTTGTACCAAAACCGAAATCGAACCAAGTTCAAGTTCGATTTTCGGTTCGATTCGGTTATCCAATTTTAACTTAAAAAAACCAAAATCGAACCAAACCGCGCGGTTCGATTCAATTAGGTTTTTTTTTCGGTTTTTCGTCACAAAATGTTTCACACTGTAATTTCAACATAATTTCAGTCCTATAATTTCAACAGGGCTTACAAAATTCACAGGGCTTACGAAATTCAGTCCTATAATTTCAACATACAGTCCTATAGATTCAGTCCTATAACTTCAAAATTTAGTCCTATAAATACAATCCTAAAATTCAGTCCTATAATTTCAAAATTTAGTACTATAAATTCAGAGCCTGTGACTTCAACATGGATTATTGCAGCCCTAAAAGAATAGTCCTATAATTTCAACATACGTAAAAGCAAAACTGCATTTGCTTGGGTTGCAAGGGTAATTTTCAAGGGTTGCAAGGGTAATTGGGGGAATTTTTCTTTATTTGGTTTAGTTTGATTATTTCGGTTTTAAAAATTCTGAAAACCAAAACCGAACCGAACTTCATTCGATTCGGTTACGGCTATTTTTCGGTTTGATTATATATCGGCTCCATTCAATTTGATTCGATCAGTTTGGTCGATTTCCAAAAACCAATTAACAGCCCTACTCCCAAATCATCATGGTTGCCATCACTGCATGTCGTCTACTCAGAGCATCAGCAACCACATTGGCTCTACCAGGTTGATACTGTATCTCAAAATCATAGCTGCTAAGAAAATCAACCCATCGTTGTTGCCTCAAATTCAACTCCCTCCGAGTGAAGAGGTACTTCAAACTCTTGTGATCTGTGAACAAATCGAACATCTCACCATACAGATAATGTCTCCAGATCTTCAAAGCAAAAACTATGGCTGCCAACTCTAAATCATGTGTCAAGTATCTCCTCTCATGGGGTTTCAAATGTCGAGACGCATAGGCCACAACCCTCTTGTCCTACATCAACACTCCACCCAATCTTGTACTGCAAGCATCGGTAAATACCACCAGTCGGCTACCTGGTATCGAAATAGTCAACATTGGTGTTGAAGTCAACCGAAGTTTCAAAAGTTTCTTCACACTTTTCTGACCACACAAAATTAACATTATTCCTTGTTAATTGAGTGAATGGTGCCGCAATTAGTGAAAATTTCTCGATGAATCATCAGTAATAACCGACCAAACCCAGAAGACTACGAATCTCCGTCACACTACTCGGTTGTCTCCAAGACTTCACTGCTTCGACTTTCTCAGAATCCACTGCAATACCTCTACTAGAAATGACATGTCCGGGAAATCGAACTTAAGGCTCTCAGAAACGACACTTACTAAAATTCGCATACGACTAATTTTCTCTGAGTGTTTGCAAAAACAATGCGAAAGGTGTTCTCTAAGGAGTTAAAAGTTTGCTGTTGGTGATGGAGTTTTGGTATTAGAGTCATTGTTTACCAGTTCACATAGAACATAATCATATGACACTTTATTGAATGAATTGGGTACAGGAGTTAGGAGTTTTGTTGTGTTGTTTGATGTATTGTCTGTGTGTCTTCTTTTGCTTAGAGGGAGTGTGGTGATGGCGCATGGTAAGAGAACCCGGGGTGAGGGATCGGGCACTGCTGGAGGGGATGTCTCTCAAGCTTTTATGGAAATGATGACACAATGGACACATAATATGAAACATGGAAATCAGTCAGAGGATCCATTTACTAACCGCAACAAGAATTTTGTCAGCTTGGGTGGTGGAAGATTTGATGGTAATGGAGATTCTCTAGCTGCGGATTGATCGATCCATAAGGTAGAGCTCATATTTGAGAGGATGGTGCTGACACCAATACAGCGTACCGAGTTAGCAGCACACCAGTTTGACGGAAAGGCTATGTATTGGTGGGGTTCAGTGAGGCATAGTCGAGATGTGTCACGACCCGACCCACAAAGTACTATATTGTCCGCTTTGGGCTTAAGGCCGCACGACTTTAAAACGCGTAGTACTTTGTAAATTCAACCTCGTACATATATAGTACATCACCCTCCCACACCCAGGCGATGTGGGATTATGATCTCCCCTTTGTAGCTTGCCCACCCTCTTGAGATCAATGGGCTATTTGACTTCTCTCTCACCCTCACCCTCCCCCTCAGGTCTGTCCACACAAGGGTATCACAACCCCGCTTTTTCTCCTTTTTGTTTCGACAACATAAAAAATAAGTCAATTCAATAATTCAATTGCCTTAGGTCATGGATCTCACCTACAACATTTGACAAATGAAAAGCCTGCATGACACCAAGGCACTCATCGTTTGATCGAATAACGACAACATCTTACATTTATCCTCGAGGACCCTATAGCCAGCTCGACCCCCATCTCATCCCAACAACGTTCATTAAGGAAGTTGAATCATTGATTGCTATTGTTGAACAACTGATATTCTTTTTCTTTAATGTGTTCGAGTCATTGAAGAGGATGGGGTGGGCGGTGGCGGGGCAGCTCAACGACGCAAAGATTGAGGGAGGATGATGGGGTGTAGGGCAGTGGTAGGTCAGGGACGAAGAAATATCCAGCTGAGATACAACGACACACGACGAAATCCCCCCAACCGAAAAAAGATGATGAGGTTGCTTAATTGGCGGTCTGAAATGGTGGCTGGATCGGGCGATGGCCTAAGTCCCGAGATCAAATGTTTCGAGCCCTAGACCATCGGTTGGGCTTGGAACTCCCCTTAAAGCTATTTTTTTTCTTGTGCATTGGAGAAGAAAGAGGAGTGTCTCGGGTTTGGAGTGTGACTGTATAGTTGCAAGTCCGTCATTGGAGGAAGTAAAGAATGCAACCTTTGACATTCCGAAGAATAGCGCGCCAAGTCCGGATGGGTTTACAGCGGGTTTTTTTCAGTCATGCTGGGAGATTGTTGGTATCGATATTTGGAAAGCGGCTATTCAATTCTTTGGAGGTGTAGCTTTGCCTTCTTCTTTTTCGGTAAATTTTATTGCTCTGATACCTAAGGTGGACTCGCCAGGTTCTTTTTTCTGATTTCCATCTTATTAGTCTTTGCAATGTTATTTACAAAATTTTCAGTAAAATTCTTTGCAATAGGCTAGCCTTACTGCTTCCAGGTATGATATGCCAAGAACAGGGGGCCTTTGTCAAGGGTAGGTCTATTGTGAAAAATATTGGTTTAGCCCAGGAATTGGTGGGTGACATTCATAAAAAGGTCACAGGTGGTAAGGTTGTTTTCAAAATTAATATGGAGAAAACACATGATAGCTTGGAATGGCCTTTCCTTTTATCTGTGCTAAAAAGATTTGGGTTTTCGACTAGAGTCTGTATCTTGTTTCCAACTGTATTGCTCATTGTGGATTCTCGGTGTTGTTGCAAGGAGTCTATAATGGTTATTTTAAGTCATCCAGAAAGTTGAGACAAGGGGCCCTCTTTCTCCGCTGCTATTTGTTATAGCCTCGGAGGTTCTCAGTCGAGGATTAGTGGATGCTTTTGCAAGAGGTGACATATTATTATACGCCTAGACATAACACATCTTTAGTACGCAGATGACACCCTAATTTTTCTAAATGGGAGTCTTCCATTACAGGGCGTATCAAGTTTTTGGAAAAATATGCGCTTATTTCAAAACAAAAAATTAATGCAGCGAAAAGTTCTTTCATGGTAGAGGAAAATGCAGCAGTGGAACGCGTGGTGGATATTAAGACCTATACAGGCTTCCAATATACATGATCTCCTTTGAAGTATTTGGGAGTGCCTATTTTCAGGGAAGATGCAAGATTATTTATTTTGATGAGCTGGTTAATAAAATCCAAAAGCAGATCAGTGCGTGGAAGGCAAAACTATTGTCCCCAGGTGGGAGATTGATTTTGATTAAGCATGTCTTGAGCTCTATTCCAATCTATACGTTAAGCGCCATGTGTGTTCCTCATCAAGTAATCTTTAGAATTTATAAATTATTGGCGGATTTCTTTTGAGGCGAATATGAAGGCAAATCAAAAAAGAAATGGATCTCTTGGAAAAAAATTGTTTCCCTAAGGGTGAAGGAGGCTTGGGAGTTAGGAACTTTGTCACTGTCACTAAGGTATTTCGTTTGAAAGCCCCTTGGAGTGTGATAAAATCTGATTCTTTGTGGGCAAATTACATGAGATGTAAATACTGGAAGGACAGGGTCCCAGTTTTCTATCAGTTAGAGAAGAATAATGCTTCGCCATTTATGAAGGAGATCATGAAATATAAAGGACTTTTTGTTGGCAACAGTCTTTGGCGCATTGGTTGTGGGAATTCGAGTTTTTTTTGCTTCTAACTGGAACTCTTTGACAGTGTTCTTGAGAACGGGTGGTTTGGAGGCTCAACGGATCTATCCTACGATAGCGGAGGTTTGAAGTGGGGATTTTGAGTTTGTTAGTCCTGATGTGAGATTGTTGGCGAAATCTCTATTTGATGGTTGAATTCAGGGGAGCGAGCAGGATAAGGATTCTTGTATTTGGACCCCGTATCCAGATGGATTTTTTAGTTCGCTTTCGGCTTATGAGCTTCTCCGTGAAAAATGGTAAAAATATTTTGTTGGAAAAAATATGGTTGTCTTTTTTGCCTTCTAGAATCTCAGCTTTTGTTTGGAAGCTACTATTAAGACGCGTGCCAGTTGATGGGGAACTCCACAGATGTGGGGTCAACCTTGCATCGAGATTTTGTTGTTGTGATTCTTCAAGTGTGGAAACTCTAAATCATCTATTCCTTGAAGGTGGGCTGGCTAGAGGGGTTTGGAGTCATTTTGAAGCCATCTTTGATATACATATTAAGAGGCCGACGAAAATCACCACGATCTTGAGAATTTGGTTTGGGAGATCGAACAAGAAATCTCAAGTCGGTTTGCTCTATTTCTTAACACCCATGTTCATCATTTGGAAAATATGGAAACATCGGTGTCGGGGTGTTTTCGATAATGGAAAGCCAAATGTGGTAACAGTAATTCTGTTTGTCAAGAAGAGTATTCGTTTGGCAAATTCCTTTTTTACGCCTAAGAGGGTGAGTGAGAACAAGAACCCCCTTTTAGCCCTTGGTCTGTCTATTTCTACTATTATTATGAAGGGCAATAGAGTGGTATATTGGAACGCTCCCATGGAGGGCTCGGTTTCACTTAATGTTGATCGATCGTCGAGGAATAACATGGCGACAGCTGGCATTATTATCAAAAATAGTTTGGGCGAGTGTCTGGTGGCAAAACAAGTCTTTCTTGGTGAAGGTTCTAATAATATTGAGGAGGTTCGAGCAGTTATGGTGGGGCTCCGGTTGTGCAACAGTTTGGAATTTTCAAAGGTTTGCATTCAAACGGATTCTAAAATTGTTAGCAGTTGGTTCTATAAGGACTTTTAAAATTCTGTGGCACATGGAAATGATTGCCGGGAGATTAAGAGATTGGCTTCTCATATGGAAGTTAGTTGTGTTCATATTTTCAGGGAGGCTAATGCGATAGCAGATGCGTTGGCGAATAGAGATAAGGAGGAGGGTGTTAGTTGTGTATTCCGTGCCACGAATCTCCCATGCAGGATTGCTAGTCTGGTCTGTTTGGACAAGGTTCATACCGCGTATATTCGTGTTCCTAAATGAGGTGTTTTTCCGTGCAATTGACCGTCTTAAGAAGCTGCGGGTTTTTCAATTCTGTAGAGTTATTGTTGGCATTGCATGGCAGTTGTTGTGGAGGTGCTAAGCTCTGTCAGTGGTTGGTTTTGGTCCATTTTACGGGCTGCTTTTTGGTGTTGGATGATGATGATGCCTATGCTGATATTGGGCGTTGGTTGGTTGTCTTTGCTGGACTGGCAACAGGTGGTGGTTCTAGTTTTTGCTTAGACTGGTTTAGAGAGGATTGGATGGATTATGGCAGTCGAGTAGCTGGTTGCGAGGACATTTGTTAGTGTTGTGCACAAAACAGAGTTGTCCACTTTGTTTTTAATTGCATTGCGTTGCAGTTAGGCTGTAATTTGTGGAGGAGGCGAGCTGTTGGATGTGAGTTGTTGGAGCGTGTAATTTCAGTTGTGGAACCAGTTGGGACCTTAGCTGCGAGGGCAGGAATTTGCAATGCATGGTGCGCATTGGAGTACATGGATGTAACAACTTAGCTGCGAGGGCAGGAATTTGCAATGCATGGTGCGCATCGGAGTACATGGATGTAACTGGGCATGAAGGTGATGTGTGTTGGTTTTTGGAGGCTTGACTCTGGTTCAACAAGTAGTTCGGTGGCGGGGTTATCTTCCATGTTTATTTGCACATTTTTCATGTATATTAGTGTATATCAAGTTTGGTTGTATGCATATTAATTGCTTATCTTGTAGTTCCCACATGTATTTTGATTGTATTTTTCAGGCATATTTGGTGGCAGTGATGGTTCTATGTGGCAAGATGACATGTCTAGTTCATCATAGTGGCCACTGGCCAGTCATAGTCCTATTTTTATGAATGGAAAAATAATAACTTTGAAAGATATTGATGGGGATGAATGGTGTTTGAAGGATCTAAAAGATGACATTGAGAATAAGTGTGGAATCAAGGATGCTACAATGACATGGATATGTGCTAATCAAAGTATCCAAGTGGTGAAAACTGATATCGACTTCTTGTATTTATGGGATTACATTAAAACAACAACATTCAGTTAACAAGACCTTTCATGTCTATTTAAAAAATCCAGATTCAGTAATAACCATGCCAAAGCCGGAACCTTCTAAGCCTAGAGATCTTTAATGTAAGTTCATCCAGACCATTGTGTGATTCTTTATCAAAGAAGTATGGTCTTATAGATCAACTTCAACCTGTGTTTGAAAAAGTTCTAAACTAATTGTAGGGGAAGGAGCAGAACTGATGATGATGATGAACAACTTGAGGAGGTGCATCCTGAAGAAGATATTGAAGTTGCAGTGACTTTGGTGATGCAACTTAAGAAGCGGTTGAGCTTGACACAAAACCAAAGATTGAGATTGTTGAAAAACCAACAATGGTTGAACCATTGGTGAATGGACAAAAAGCTATTCTACCAAGGGACTTTGCTCCATTAGTTGGTAGAGACGATGAAGACAAGTACCACCACCATTGTTTGAAGGTATACTTGTAAATATTGACCAAATAGATGTTGAGAATCACTATGACATTGATCATGTTTTTTAGTTTTTTTCTATCACAAAAATTTGTTCAAAGATCCTTTAAATTTTTTATCAATCATCAATTAGACTAATATCACTAGACTATTCTTATAAAAAACTACATTTCAGCAATATTGAGGTAATTTCAGCAATATCAAGAATGACAACTTGAAGATTGATTTGAGGTGCACAAATCCTAACTGTACTTGGAGGGTCTATGTGAAAAGAATGCTAAAGAAGAAACAACTATATTGAGGTAATTTCAGCCAACACACATGCAAGGGTGATGAAAGGGAAAGGAATTCAATGGCTATAGGTGGTAGAACCCTTTGTTAGATCTAACAAAAACTTCATGCCTAGTGACATGAAACAATATCTTTTGGATGAGCATGGGGTAGATATCACTTATAAGACTGCTTAAAATGCAAAAAATATATGTAATGAGAAAGTCTATGGAAGGTTATAGTGATAGTTCCACCAAGATCCCTAAACTTTGTAGAGAAATAATAAAGGACAACCCATGGAGTATAGCTTAATGGTTAATGATCCCATTGATGACAACTTTACGGGGTTGTGTGTAGCTTCTAAAGAAAGCTTGGAAGGTCTTGTGAAGGGATGTAGACATGTAGTACGTCTAGATGGTTGTTTTCTGGAAGGACAATATGGTGGAGTTATGTTGTCTTGATTTGATTGGATGCAAATAAGGGGTTTTTCTCTATTGTCATCTACATTTCATAGGGTTGAACAAAAAACTGACTAAACCGATTAAACTGACCGAACCAATCGGTTTGATTGCGGTTTTAAAAAAAATTCAAAACCGATATTGTTGGTCTGATTTTTGATTTTTATGTGATTTTAACTACAAAACCGAACCGACCAAATATATATAATAAATAGAATATATTTTATATAAAAATAATATAATATGTTTAAAATAGTCGATCGATTTTATTTCGATTTTATGTCGGTTTCAGTCAATCATTTCGATTTACAGTTTACCTAAATTAAAATCGTTTCGGTTCGATTTTCTTAATGGCCGGATCGGTTTCAGTTTCAAAATTTTTAAACCGACCAAAGTCAGTTCGATTTTCGATTAGGGTGAAAAATCGAACCGTTTGTTTGGGAGAAAAACTGAACCATCGGTTCCGTTTTCAACACTACATTTGCAAGAGTGAAAACTATGATACATGGAACGCATTCCTAACCATTATAGGCCCATAACTCAGAAAACACCCAAACAAGCGTACATTCACTTTCGATAGACAGAAAGTTTGATTAAGGTTGTGTATGAAAATTTCTAGGGTAGTCATTATAGTTACTATTTCAAGCACGTACCAAAATTTCAAAAAAGATACATATGGGTCCTCACATGGAGTCTAAGTTGGGTTGTTGGAAGTGTTTACAGGGTAGAAGAGTTTGAATTGGAAAATGAAACAAACTGAGACTAACAACCCCAAGGCTAAATAATGGTTGGAAATTGGAACTTTTTATCATTGGGCAAGGTCATACTTTGATACTACATCAAAGTGTAAACACCTTACAGATAACTTTTCGGTGTCATTTAACAAAATGATACTTGAGTTGAGGGAGATGCTCTTAATCAAGATGGTTGAGAGGTTTCAAATGATGGCGATGAGTATGTACCATACAAGAAAAAAGGATGCAAAATACATGTAGCAAAAAGGGGTTGTGTCAGGTTTGTTAAGACTTGAAAATAAGTATCATAGATATAAGACCACTGGTTGCAAAACATGAATCGATGGGGGTGTTGTTTGAAATTTGGATCTTGTGAACCACACATGCTCTTGTTGTCAATGGCAAATCACAGGTATGTTGTGTGAACATGCATGTGTTGTTGTTAGTCCAACAAGGGATGATTTTGTAAAGTAAGTTATATTGTTTGTAACTTTCATATATTTCATGTTGTTGCCTTGTTATTTATTTCATGTAGGTGTTGTATTCAATTATTTTCAGTTAAAGCCTACAAAGCTGCATATGACATGTATGTACATCAATTGACACTCCAAATTATTGCCCTCAAGTAAAATAATTTTTTATTGTTGTTTTCACATCATTTTTAATACTTCATAACATGCATAGTGGACTTGTATTTTTTTGTTGTCGTAGCCACAAGATGTTAAGCCTCTTCCACTTCATAGGCTTGCCGGGAGACCCGAAAAGAATAGGAGAAGGGTAAAGATGAGAGACTTAAAGGACCAAAGCAAAACTCAAAGATATGTAAGAAATGCATACAATACGGACACAACAAAAGTAGCTTAAAAGGCTTACTTGCACTAATGCTAAGAAGAGGCTAGCTGCCGAAGGGCATGGCAATTCAATTGGTGGTCAAAAATCAATACTACAAGTTCAAATAAGAGGAAGAGGACTGAAGAGGGTAGTGATGTAGTGCCATATACCCAATCTCTTAGTGGTGAATGTTTACGATGAGTCAAACTTTGACTCAGTCCTAGGAAAATGGGTAAATGTCAGTTCTTTCCCCTTTTTGGTTTAGATACTAGTATATGTTGGGTAGATGTCTGTATTTTGGGTACGGTTGGTACAATTGATGTATTTTGGATATATGTTTCAATATTTTGGTCAGTTGGTAATATATACCATGGCATGTCAGCATTTTGGGTAGATGTCATGGTATATGTTACAAACCATGGTTTCGAACAGTTGGTCAAGTTGATGTATTTTGGGTGTAGGTGTCGGTGTTTTGATATATAGTTGGTGATATATACCATGAAATGTCAATATCTTGGGTAGATAGCATGGTATTTGTATTTAGGGACCTTTGGTATTGCTTGTTAATACAAATTTGGACATGTTGATGATGTTTCTTGAAGTTGATAGGACCACTGTTGGAAGCAGCCATTGATGTGTTTGGTTGCAGCCATTTGTGTTGTTTTGGTGCAGCCAAGGATTGCGGTTTCATTTTTCGAATTAATTTTTGTCTCCTAATTTTTTTAAAAATTTGAGAAATATTTTGATGTAAAGAAAAAAACGTAAAAACTTCGAGGATACATGAAATATATATAATGAATTTCAACGACATGAAATATGTGAAAAAATAATATGCCCATCAATAAATCTATTAAACACATTAAATGAAGCCTAAATACCTATAATTAAAAAATCAATAGGTAGTTTCAGAAGTTAATATATAAGTACATGTGATAATTATAAAATTATGGGTAGTTTTAAAAATCAATATATAAATATATAATTATAAGAAATGATAATTAGAAAACCCCGAATTCTACAAAAATAAAACCCTCAAATTTTTAGTAGTTCGTTTTGTATTTTTACAAAAAAAAAAAAACAAAATTTACGTAAAAACCCTAAAAAAAATTTCAAAATTGTAAATTTTCTCTTTTTTTTTTTCGTAATTTCAAAAAAAATGAAATTTTGTGAAACGCAATCCTTCATTGCAGTTGTTCATGTGGTTTTGCCATCTATGTTGTTTTGCTGCAGTCATTTATTATGATTGATGCTATTTATGTTGGACTTATAGTTGGTGATATTAAATGAAACTATAGAACTTCAATACATAGAAAACCCGACAACCTAGCTCCATCAAAATAGCATGGTTTACTATTACATCCATTCCATTGTACCTCCAATTCCCACTACCCACGCTTATTATTGAACTCATCACAAAAGTCATTCAATTCCATTTCCATTTTAAAATTGGCATTTTTTTAGGTGGTTTCACATTCATATTTTGTGTGAGTGGAGTCACATGTACAGTTGCAGTTGGTATTGGAGTTTCCTTCACTACTTTAAAATAGTCTTATAACCACTGGAAGCTACCACAATTATTGCACACCATGAACCTCTTACCCAGACTCCATGATCATTGTGATTTCAAGAGTTGCCTTCGTGTTGAGCATCCCAATGACCATCTAAATTACAATGAAAACATACTTTTGAGCTGCCACTTGAAGAAGAGGCTCCTCCAACCTTCACAGACTTTCCTTTAGGATCAATGTTATCTTCTTCAACTTTTGCCTCAACCTCTTTCATAACATCTTCCAACTACTTAAACTTGCCACAAGTTTAAAATTAACGTTGAAGGTACTTATTTCCTAATATTAGGTGGTTAACATCATCAATTCAGGGCAACGATTTGGGTCACACACACTGTTTACCCATAGCGGCAAGTAGAAGTGTGCCTTTCTAGGTCACTCCTGACAACCATCCTAGCCATTCAGAAATAATGTAAGTCCACTCAACAAATTTTACCATTTGATACCCATAGTATTCTAGCAATTAATGTTTGGTACCCATCTTCTCCAACAAGATTAGCGTGCAATACTAAGATGAATACGAGTTTTATGACAAGACAGAAAAAAATGACTTTACTCACCTCTCTAGCCACACCATTTTGTCCACCAACCATAATTTACAATTTATGATAGCAACAAACACAAGTAACAGTTGCAACAAGATCTTTGTCACCTTCGAAGAACCCTATTCGCAATCGATTATGGTTGAAGCAGCGGTTCTCCCTCTCTCCCATCGTCAATCTCCATCAGTGGCTCTCCATTTCCCCCTCAAATCGCTCTCAAAGTCGAAGAAGGAATCACATTGATTTGTTTCTTCAAGATGTGATATACTGCTCACGCGAGGGTATTTTTGACATTTTGAATGTCGAGATGTTTTTGGCTAGTCAAATCCTAGACATCAAACAAGACTCGAAAGAGGGTCTGACTAAATTTCAAGAGTAAATGGCACCCAAGGAAAAATACACAAAAATTAGTGGGGGCCAAAAGGTAAATAACCTAAAAAAGAAAGCCCTATCCAATAAATAAATAAACAACCCTCCTTCGAGTGTAGGGTTGGTTTCTTATTAGAAGAAGATTACTTGAAGGGGTGGCTGTACCCAAGTTAGGGGATACAAAAATGATGATTTTGGAGAAAACCCACACAAAGGTAGGCTTCCAAGTACAGAGGATTTGTCTTGGAAGAGTACATTGAGGGGAAAGATGGAATGAAAATCCAGGGAGAGCCAATGGCATGACAGCTCAACGGTTAGAGCTTGGCGGATGGTACCACTAGGTCATGGGTTCAAACCCAGCTTGCGGCATCTTTAAGGGTTCTGGGATCCTATAAAAACCTAGCTTGCCTTTCAAAAAAAAAAAAAAATTCCAGGGAGAAAGTAGGGTTTAACTATTTGCCTAATTGTTCCAACAGTAGCTGATGAGTTACTAACCATTGGTTAAGGGTCAACAATCAAAAGTTTTTTTTTTTAAATTAAGTGTTTGAAAATCCATTGCACTCTTTATAAAAAAAATATAAATAAATAAATAGTAAACAACACATTGCATAAATCAACACCAATAGCTTAAAAACAGATCATGATACAAACTGACATTTCCAAATCTTTCCAAATAGAGCATAGAAAAATCCAGAAATTTTGCAATTGAGAATCATAAACAATTAATTAATAAAATACTCTAAACAATTTTGACACCAAAATCCTAGATTTAGGTAATCCCTCAACCTTAACTATGAATGTGTGTTTTTTTGTCTGGGCTGCAAGGCACTCATTAACACCTAACCAGTCTATCCGAAGAATCAAAGCAATTTGGATGATATTTGTTGTTATAGAAGCAAAACTTGGTTAAGTAAGGCTATAAAAATAAAATAAAATAAATTTTTTTCTAATTTCCTTATTTCAAATTTTCAATTTATATTTCTCTTCAAAAAAAAAACCCAACAACAATAACGGCATAGACAATTCTAGGCAAGGAATAAGAATTCACAAAATCTTGCAAATTTTGGTGAAAACTTTGATTTTTGAAATTACGAAATGAAAAAGGATGAAAGAAATAATTACATTTTTTCGAGGGTTTTTATGATAACTTTCAAAGTGTTTTCGTAAAATTTGGGATTTTTTTTTTGTAAATATACAAAAACCAACTACCAAAAATTACATTTTTTCGAGGGTTTTTTCGAAGTATTTTGGGATTTCTTGTAAATTGAGATTTTTTTTCTTCTAATTATTTATTGATTTTTGAAACCCCCTTCATTTTTTAATTATCTTTTCTTATACTTATATATTGATTTTCTAATTATATATTGATTTCATGTTTGTTTTTATTTCTTGGTATTTAGACTTCATTTAATGTGTTTAATAGATTTATTTAATTACATCATATTTTTTCACATATTTCATATACCCTTTAAATTCATTATATATATATTTCATGTATCTTTGAAATTTTTATGTCTTTTCTTTACACTGAAATCTTTCTCGAAATATTTCTTAAAATCAGGAGATTGAAATTAACTCGAAAAACAAAATCACAATCCTTGCTTCTATGTTACCACCATTGACTGCCCTCGCCTTTGTGAATGCATGGCTACTAAGGACTGTTAAAAAAGGTTGGGATCACTATTTAACCCAAAACCATCATTGTTTAATGCCAATGTAATGATTCCCCGAACTTGTAAGATTGGTTGTAGATTGAACAAGTAGATCGATCCTACTACAACGAGACAAAACTATTCAAACGACTTAGGTGTGTCTGTGTGTAGATGAGTGTTTAGGACAAATGGATGAAATAGGCTTTAAACATATACAAGAATCCTTGCCATACTTACAAATTCAACAAATACGAGTGCCTTCATTCTCAACTATCTCGAAATGTACCCCTTATAGAACTTACTAAGATGTTAGACTCATAAAATCCTTTACAAAGAGGTGGGTATGTGGTAAACGTTGATGGGTCAGCATCGAACAGGAAAGTTGAGGGGGGAGCGATCATTAGGAATGATAAGGAAGACTATGTACTGACCAATACCTTGAAGATGGTTTGAGCAACAACCTTGGCGCTCCTAAAGGGAGTGAGATTGTGTAGAAGTTGGGGATTGCTAGGTACGTCATTCATATTTCACACTGGTCAGATGGTTTCGTGGCAAATTTAGCATACCTTGGTTCCTGCAAAAAGCAGAGATTCGGGTTAGAGACATAGAGGTGGTCATTTTTTCATTGTGGCATCCATGCAATGTTTTAAAAGCATCTTTTAGTATTGAGGCAATCATGCTTGTTTTTTTTAGTGCAAAGCGGTGCACTGATGTGTACAAGGCTTAACGAGGCATGAACTTCAATTTTTTTCCGAAAAAAGTAAATTATGATAAAATATTGAAAATCATAAACATATATATATATATATATATGTATATATATATATATATGAAACAATCACAATGCAAGAGATAACATGAACCCGTATAAAAGTAGTTGAGGCGTTAAAGAACAAGAACAATCATCGTATGCATTATAACCGACTCGAATGCACTGACGCGATTTTTTGCCGCTTCGTATCAATGCATGTATTGATACGTACACATCAATCACCTTTTAAACCAGTGATCCCAAGTTTGGAATAAATATGCATTCACAATTTATATTCATCAAACATCTTCATCATAACATACTAAAACTGCCCATGAATTCACATAAACTTTTTTCTTGATAAAGATGTAAAATTCCTCTATTTTATTCTTGACAATTTGTGAAGTTTATGGATTATTTTTAGGCTCAATAACCATTCTTGCGCACACATACACTCTGCTCTCGATCAATCAATAAAATAATGAGATGAAACCTGAAACTTTTTAGCAAAAGTGTTGAATATTGTTGGATTTGTTGCGTGATGTTATGTTATGAAAGTTCTTATTAAAAAGGTAAAAATGTTTGCCTTGAAACTTGTCTAATGGATGTTGTACTATAACTTAAAATTCTAATATGTCAAATTATTAAAATATTGTTTCAATTGATGAACAAATTTCGACATAGGAAAGACAACATCTAAGAAAAAGGAAAAAAATTGTTGAAAGTAAAAGATCAACAATTGAGAAAAGATTCAAAGTGCTCAAATTATTAGATTTACAAGGTTCATAAGAGAAGACACTTTAATGATGGTAGGAGATGAGAGTGATTGGCTTCGGAAAAGTGGTTGTCTAACTCCACTACGAAGGGGCAAAGACCAAAAACTCTTTTAAGAATTAGGGGGACAAAATAATATAAAATGAGAGATACTAGCCAATTAGGCTTTAAAATCTAGAGGCAAAGCATAAAACTAAGGCCGCATACAACAAAAACCTATATAATAGCATGAAAATGTTAACTTCAGGGCGGGCAGCTGCCCCACTTGCCCCTAATGGCAACCATCTCCTCTCTTCATATAAGTATATATTAAGTGACACAGTACCACCCATACATGATAACGACCCAATTTACCACTTATTATTAATAAGAACCTTGAAGAGAAGCATGACGCCGAAATTTATCAAATCACTTCGTTGAAGGTGTTTTCACCAAGGATAATTGGAGATTGTTTCATTCAAAGAGGGGGACAAGTTCAATGTTGTTTTGTGTTTAATAGATGATACAAGATACATAGGTCATGGCAACTCTCAACTCCAGCTAAAATCACTGAAGACTAGTGAAATTCATACATGAATCCTTTCTTTCCTCAAGGAAGCTCAACTAAGAGTTTCATGAGTTTCTTCTAAGATTATTAGAAAATTGTATATTCAAGGTACAGGAGTTGGGATGAAGGTGTTACTAAGAAATGCATGCTCACTTGATGTGTTGCTTTCTTCATCTTAGGAGATGAAATTCACTATACAATCTACACCAAGGTTACGAAATTTGTAGGTCATTTTGGTACGTAGTACAGATAGAGTACCAGTACGGAATACACTATTTTCGCTAGTGCAAGGCACAGTGTGGGTATACTGAGTTGCTATCTTACGTGTGATGTTTTATTTTTAACTTGGAGTTTGGTGTTTAATAATATTTTGTTTTATAGTATATATAGTTTCTCTAGATAAATCAATAGAAAAAAGGAAAAAAAAAAATTGCTTCCAAGGAAACTTGTACAATAGGAAGTTATATCTATTTTTCAGATATTTTTTTTGTTTCCCAAAAAGCCTCATAAAAACTTGCAACATAATAAGGGTTTCTATTATAACAAAGAGTTATTTGGAATTGAAATTGAAGCTATATTAGCTTTTAGTAGTCTAATTTTATTTTCCAAAATTGAAAATCAAATAGAAACTGCAGGAGTAACCAGATCTGTTGAAAGTAAGAAGACACATTAGCTTTTATTGGTGACAATTTTGGTTTCCATACAATTTGGGGAAAAAAAACCCTAAACCCACACATATAAGCAGAAAATGATTTTTTTTTTTAAATATACCCACAAGAATAGGTGTTTTCCACCTGCAGATTCTATAACACTCCGATGAACAAACGAAACAAGAGATCTAAATCTAGTGTTCATTCATGGTGATGACAATTTTTCAAAAAAAAGGGGGAATTGAAGAGATAAATCCTGACAGAACCCTTTCATTCACCCAATAGGCAAAACATAGTTCCCAAGGTAAATACTCACGCATGCAGCATCTTGAAAAGTCATGCTCTTCCTGTCACCCTCCTTTGATCTTCTCCTCTTCTCATCTCATCTCTACTACTATACACACCACAAGATTACTATTACACTCAATAATTAGTACATGTTGCCCTAGAAAGTGGAGGAAGTTTGTTGAATGAGTTAGTCTGACTACAGCTGCTTTAATTGACTCAATAACAGGATCCTGCAAATGACAGTTTACAAGATTTTGAACACATGGGTGACCAAAAACAATCATGACATGTTGGGTGAATGTTTTCATGGAAAACAAAAACAACATTAGAAAGGATTCAATGAAATGTACAACAAAGAAATACCTGCACCGGAAGAGCAGGATGGTCATAAATTGACAAATAACTCTCTATTGTCATCGAGTTCTGCAAGATTGCGAGATAATGCACCTACAACAGCCCCAACACCCTGCATGTACCAACATTATGACGTCTCCATTCATGAGAATAGAACTACTATCTGAAACACAACCATGCTTTGAAATGAATTTGCATGCACAATCAATTAAAAGGCATTGAAGCACACAAGTTGATAACATGAATACTGCTAAATAACCAATTACTTTAGTGGAACATAACTTTTGGAACAGAAGATATCAACTATTGTATGGATATATTACCATATGCTTGAACATTTGTTGTAGCTGGGAGTAAGGATGGTTTGAATGAGAACTGACGTAGTAATCAGTAAATCTGTAGCCAAAGCGCTTATCAAACTTCTTTAGGATCTTACGGAGACCAATAGCATTCATCTCTACAAAAAAAAGAAGCTTTAAAAGGTCTTGTCCAACTGCTCTATATGCTTCCCGTAGCTCAGACATCCGAGAAAGATCAGGCTGTTGTATCAGTTCGACATGTTGTTCCCCAAGCTAATTAGCTATCCTGCTTGCAAGAAGCCCTTGTTGTTCCAAAAGGAAGAGAACTATTTTTTCGATCTGAAATTTAAAGTGGTCAATAGAACAAATAAATTTGTATAGTTTCACTAAATAACATATAATAGACAATGCATTTACAATTCAATGCAAGGAATAAAATTATAGTCATCGAATTCTCAATGCAACGCGAATAAAAAATTTAAGAAGCGAAAGAGAATGTTCGTACTGAGGCCTAAATATTACATCTAGCTTTACACCATTATGTCCAAGTAATTATATACAGGGTGCTAATAAAACTAACAAGTTTTCAAGTAATAATAGCAGCCATGGCATTTCTAGGGAAAATGAATGACTGATCTCACCAGCAAAGAAATGTTTCCCAAGACTATGGCCCTAATGATGACTTTGTAGTGATACGAGTATGATTGTATGAATGATAGAACTCACCAGCAAAGGAATGTTTCCCAAAAGTCAGGCCCTAATGATGACTTGCATTGATAGGAGTTAAGATACCTGGAAAAAAAAATCAATTTCCAAGCACCGGTAATGTTAACATACCTGGAAAAAAAAATCAATTTCCAGGCACCTCAACCTGCATCAATAAAAATAAAAACCTGTCATTGGGACGGAAAAACAAACAGTGATTGTAAGAACAGTTCATTAAGCAAAATCAATCATTAAAATTTTTAGCTCAAAACATTTTGAAATATTGATTCTTAAGATACCAAAAAGCTATTAAGTGAAATCAGGAACCCACAACTTACTGTGTTCAAAACATGGTTTCTTTGGTAGGCATTTCATCAATGTTCCCTAGAAGATCAAGCAATCTGGACTGTCCCATTCATTTCATGTGCATGGATAGTTGAAAACAGCCTCAATGACCATTGATCTCAAAACTGCTACTGCACATGACTCGTCACAAGCGACACACAAACACTACAAAAACTCACTGCAACAGTGCAATTTGTAAAGTCTACTTCTCCAACCCAACCAACCTATGCCACAACAGGTGCGCATCTAGGTTTACTGCAGTGCTTGGAGATGCTAAATTGTCTAATGTATTCCCTATAAAACAACAGTCCATCTCAGTTCCCACTTATACACATACCAACAAACTAGTCTCTGCATACTGAAGAGACTAGAAGAAAATCCCTTGGAAGAACCCGAGCAAGCAAAAACAAAGCTACTATTAACATTACATGAAACACCAGCACCCACCATCTAGATATTATAAGGCTGTCAAATCTAAAATCCAAGTGATAAGAAAATAAGAGCTGCAACAGCCCAATAAACAACTAATATATACCCTGCTAACGAAAATTTGCAGATTCACTTCTATGACCACCTTTTCTCATCCCCTTCATTAAAATCCACCAAAACACTAATGCTAAGCAACAGAGACAGAATAACCAAAGAAAATTGTCATAAATTGCTTCATTGTCTAAAAGGACAAAAACATCTGTGTGTTCAAGCAGAGAATGAGTGAATAGCACACTGTTGTAAGGCTCAACAACTGCAGTAGACACCTGCAATGGAGAAGACAAAAAGAAAGGTTGAGGAGAGAATAAAAACACAAGGATTCACAATTTCACGTAAAAGATGAAAAGGGGAGGTGTCTCAGCTTTTTAAGAGATGGTTAACATACACAGATTAAGAAGATAAACCCTGCAATCACTATCTGACATGGTATAATGAGTGGAAACACATTCAGGAATTTGAAAAGAAACCATGTTGGTATGTTATCCAAAATGGAGCCAAGACCAAGATATCCAGCAGTGGCCAGTATCCTGATTACATAAGATAAATGCAAGGAGGGTTTACTTGGAGAGAACAAAAAAAATACCTGGGGAGAGGGAAAGATGGTGAAACCAAGCTTGGATTTCTTTCCATAATCCACAGACAAGCGTTCTAATAACAGTGAACCCAAACCAGACCCAGTGCCACTACCAACAACATTAAAAACCAAAAATCCTTGTAGACCAGTACAATTGTCCGCTAATTTCCTCACACGATCAAGACATAAATCTACAATTTCCTTCCCCACTGTAACATATGACACAAAACCAAGTTAATCAAATCAATTTTAACAAATGCAGGGATGATTTCAAAAGACTAGTGGAAACACATTTTACTAGTGTAATGTCCCCTCACTACAAGAAATCTATCAATTACCAACAAAAAATTTTCTATGAAATTTAATTTCCTTGTTAATATGGTATCATTGGCAACGAAAAAAAAAATTCCTTGAAACAACCATAAACTTGTTACTTTTTTTCAACAAAATATATTTCGTGGGAAACTTTCCTTGTTAAATAGGTGGCGGGAAGCATTCCCTCCAAATCTAATTTCCTGCCGAATTGATTTACCAACAAAAAGAATTTTATAGCCACAAAATACTAGTTCCTCGGTAATTATGACATCATCTAAAATGAAATATTTTGTTGCTAAAGAAGACTAATTTTAACAACAAATTACATTCCTTGCTAATGAATATTGACACTTATTTAGTAAGGAAATATGTTTTCCTAGATAATAATCACATTATTTGTAATGTTTAGTTTCGTTGATAATGATTGAGAATTATTTCCATTAATATTTTCCTTGTTAAAACTTGTTTACTAACTTATAGCAACAAAGTAATATTTCGTTGAAAATTGTTATACTATTGGCAAAGTTTTTTATTTTGTTGAAACAATATCTTTGTTTAATGAAATCTCTGTAGCAAGGAAATTAAATTTCATTGATAATTATAACCTTGTTAGTAACAAATTATTTTCGTTGGTAAAAAGTAATAATTACTATCATGAAAATTTATTTCTTGTTAAAATTCACTAACTATTTTACAGCGACAAATCATTATTTTGTTGAAAATTGGTATACTAATAGCAACGAATAATCAATCATTATTACATAACCCTTTCCGATAGTCATTTACTAATTTTTCCTTGTTAAATTAATTACATCTTTACAACAAAAAAAAATACAATTTTGTTGGTAATTGCAACTTTATTGGTAACAACTTTTTCTTGTTAAAAACTAATAATCATTTCCATGAAAATTTATTTCTCACTAAACTTCATTAACTCATTATTGTTTCTTTGGAAATTGTTGTACTATGGTCAACAAATTTATTTATTGGCAATTTTTTTTTTGTTTCATTGCAAAATATTGTACAAGGATAATTCAAGAAATCTAGAGACAAATGTTTTGTTGGTACAAGTTTTTCTCAACTAAAAATGTACTATTTTCAAATGAAGTAAATTTCGTTGATAAAAGCCTTGACTGTAGTATTGTTTATTGAGGGCATTAAGTTCAAATAAATTAAATTATTTTATAAAGATAAAAAATACACTATTAATTAGCTATGCTTCAGAGTCATTTGTATTAAATGCAAGGCAAAAAGTCTTTTGTGAAAACAAGCTTGAGTGATCAACACTACACCCATGCTTTCAAATAGAAAAAAAATTATGATACTTTTTACATAACCCTTTTTATTGAGGATTAGTACAATTAGTTTGATAGCAGGTTTATTACAATTAGAGAGGAATGAGAGAACACTTCTCTGAATAATAGTTTGATTGAAATAATTTCTTGAACAATACATGAAAGCGTCGATACTACCGCCTTCTTAACTCTCACAGATCCTGAAATATTTAGGGAGATGGTGGATACATGGTTTCAAGTTCGAATCATGTATCCAATGGAACGGGTGCTTCCCTCTTCAGAAGGTAATAATGTGGAATGTTGGCTGTTGAACACATACCCTTGGTCAATCTGTCATGGCCGACGGAACAACTCACCAGTAGGCATGCCTGATGAGTGTGGCCGACTAGGAGTCAAGCTCGAGGGAGTGGTCAAGGTATCGATCAAAATATTTAATAAACTCTTTCAATACTGATCAGTATCGATCAAAATATTTTCAAGATTTGATCAACTCTTTCAATACTGATCAGTATCGATTAAAATATTTCCAAAATTTACACCACCATTTATTTGAGACCTAACACCATAAGCAATGGAATGAATTAATTAGAAATTAATTAAAATACATAATAGTTGTATTTTTTTAACTACTATGCAGTTAAAAAACCCTAAAATAAGTTTTTAATTTAATTTAAATAATAATATGGTAAGAAAATAGGTTATTAAAAGTGCCAAAATCTAAAATGATATCATGCCATTAGTAAATAATAGACATAATTTTATTGATAAATAATAAATAAAACTATATAAATATATAAAAAAAATATTTTCTCAAAATTTATTGGGGAAAATAAACTTCCCTCGTTCCCAATTTTCTCAAACACTTTCTCAAAATCGAGAAGTCTCCCAATTTTCTCAAACACTTTCTCAAATTTTCTCAAACACGTTCTCTCGCTCATTCCCAATTTTCTCAAAGACTTTCTCAAAATTGAGAAGTCTCCCAAATCGTGAAGACTCCCAAATCATGAAGATTCCCAACATCAAAATATTTCTCAAACTTGTGAAGACTCCCAAATCCTGAAGACTCCCCAAATTGTGAAAATTGGCAAATCGTGAATGCCTCTTGCAGACCCTCTCATTCCCGCTCGATTTTCCCTCCTTTTTCTCACGAATCAACCCTTGATACACTTCCTAAAATATGGGGTATCTCAGTAAATATAACCCTAACCGTCTACATCTTTCCTTCCTTGCCTTTTGCTTAGTTGGAGGAAGAACTTGGAGAAGAAGACGTGTTGCTGCTGCACTTGTTGGAGAACGATACAACTAGGTATCTATTACTTCTTCTTAATCAATTTGATGACTCTTTGAGAACTCTTGATAATGTTGTTGTAGAACTATTACTGTTTGTTTGTTTTTTTTTTTTTTTTTTTTTTTTTTTTTTTTTGCTTAACGATACCAAGTTGAATTGTTGGTGTTCTTGATCATTTTATGGTGTTGTTCATGTTCTTCTTACTGGAATTTGATTAATTGGATTGGTGGTAAATGGTTTTGTGAGATTGTGTTCCATTTATTAATGTAGCTTAGCTATTTGAAGAAATGTCTAGCTGGGATTTGTTGTCTGTGCCTGTAGCTTTTTTTTTAGTGCCATAGGTTTGCTGGTATTTACTGGTTCGATCCAGATAATAACAATCCAGTACTGGAAGGTACCTGGATTAAGTGACTAATGATGGATTTTATTTTAGACAATTTACAATTGTTTTGTATGTTTGTAGTTCTTGGTTTAAAATAAATTATGAAGACATATTTGTCGATGTTTTGATGTATACCGTTTCCCGTTAACAATATTGTTTGTTTTCAAAAAAAAAAAAGTAGTATTAAAGAGGAAATCATGTCAGATGGAATATCATTGCTTTTATTTGGCAAGGAGTGATTCTTGGAGTGCTTCTATGGTTTTTTTAATCACATTAGCCTGGATTTGGCAAGATAATGGGAGTTTTCATGAAGAGAAGATAATATTAAAAAAAAAAAAGAGATTATAATTATTGTGGCTGATGCTATTAAACTAAATGAAGAAAGTGAGCAAACATGAAAATAGATATCCATATAAAGTTCGTAACCTTGCTGGTTTTTATCGTACACCATTTGGAGAAAGGATATGATCCTCTTATTCTTTTTATTTTTTATTTTTTATTTTTTATTTTTTATTTTTTATTTTTTATTTTTTATTTTTTATTTTTTATTTTTTATTTTTTATTTTTTTTCTTGCACTACTTATTTTCACTATGTTGACATACACATGATGAGTATTTTTTTCAACTGACAGAATTGACATTAAAAAAAATACCTTGGCCACATTCAGTTTGTTGGAGGACAAGCTCAAACAAATGAATGGATACTTCATTGTGCAATGATTTAATCAACTTATATGCTTTTACGGCCTGGGAAAACATTAATGATCCTTGTACGATAGTATGTGCCTTTTGGACGCTGTCAACTTTAGATGTGTTGCACTCCCAAGCTGAAGTAGAAATAAACCACAGTTGCTATGATATAGTTGCTATGATATACATATCATGTAGTGTAAGCTATTAGATTGAGTTTTGTTTATCAACTATAAAATGGTATGATGATGTGTTTTGGATTATTGAATAATAGTTATCTGATAAGGCGTATCTATCGTATATCAAATGTTGGACCTATAGACAATGGGGATCAACTTTAATCTCAATAGTTGATATACTTCTTGTGATGCAGAAGTTGTGGGGATTCTCTTGGTCCTCCTTTTCATCCTTGCAGCTTGTCTATCCTGTCTAACAACGTCTATCCTGACAACCTGTCTAACAACCTGATATCTATCTTACATATGACTTTGTTGAAAACTATGTAAACATTCTACTTTCAATCGTCAAGTTGTTTAAGACAAATTCAGGCAATTTTTTACTATCCACATGTGTGTTGATCACACATTGTCTTTCAATAGAATAAACTTTTCCCCATATTATCATATTTATGTGAAGAAAACTCTCCCCTTCTCCCCCCATTATCCTATTTATGCGTGTGACAGAAGTTGCACGTGAAAATAGACAAGAAGCGAAAATTAGAATCCAAACATTCATAAAAATGCAAAAGCAAAAGGAATATATTTCCTGTCTTATGGTAGTTGGGATGCCTTTGGATGAAGCTTTTGTTTTCAAATCACATGAGTTCAAAAGCAAAGGGTTGGAGATTGGGGGTGGATCTTGGGTGGTCAAGAAGAATACAAATCACATGAGTTCAAAAGCAAAGGGTTGGAGATTGGGGGTGGATCTTGGGTGGTCAAGAAGAATACAGTGATGATCTGACCCTGCCAAATCAAAGAGATTCTTGGAACAGTCCAAAATGATCAGTCCAATCTGTAGGAGACAAACCTATCCAGCGTGCAAATGGTGTGTGTGTGGTGTCGGGTGTTTCTATCGTTTACCAGGCAAATCTACCCTTTTTAGAACAAAATCCACCAAAGCAAAGTCATTGATAAAGGAGTTGAAGTTTCTGATGTGAGCAGACCTACTATTTTTTTTTTTTTTTTTTTTTTTTTAATTTTTTGAAACCAAAACATAACATAAATAAAGGTTCAAAATCAATTATGTGGTCTGAACTAGATCTCTAACATTACAAACTCTGTCCTACAACTCAAGTCATGCTACAAGCTACAATTTCGGTGCAAAAAACTGATGAATCCGCGCTGAACAATGCAGGCCAATTTGTCCTTCATCAATTTTAAAACATATTCTCTTCTGTAACTATCCCAATAAATCAGTGACCAGGTAGTTTTGCACTATTTTCTGCCAGAAACATGGATTCAATGATAAACAAGTCTAAATTCAGTTTTCCACCTAGGACGATAATCTTATAAGCATCAAAGAAGTTCATTATTTTACCTCTTCTTTTTCTCTGTCACCAAACCATCAGACTGCGATTTTGCATCTTTCTTTGATACCTTCTTGAATGAAAATTTGCATCTTTCTTTGATACATTTTCACTGGATGGTTCTTGGATAAGTGGAGTGGATGGTCCAATGCATAGAGAGATGACTTGTTCATAGCTGCAAATCGCGGGTCATCTTCATAATCAACAGCAGGTAGTTTGTCCTCAATTGGTTCCTCTGTCCCCTTTTTACTTTTACTCTTTTTAGGTTTCAAGTTATATCCTTTCAGATTGCTTTCAGCAGCTTGGTCATCAGCAAACAGTAACTCAAGTTCTGCTCTACTCGCTTCTTGTTCTTTGTCAGCTTCTTGTTCCTGTTTGTTTCTACGATCACTCTTCCCAGCTTTACTGTTTTTGACAGAAGGTTCTTCCATAAAGAAGTCATCAGGCTGTTCAGGTGCTTTGATATCACTATTGCCACTCTCATCCTCAGACAAGTCCTTACCCCTGTTCTTCTTCATCTTCCTCTTCTCTTGCCTCTTTCGAGCAGACCTACTAGAGCAGACCTACTACAGCAATTCTTGTCATCTAAGTCTTTTATGGGATTAAAAAAATCTCCTCCAAAGACTCGGGGAACATTCCAATAACCTGAAGTTCTTCCCAGAAATAAAGTCTACCAGTGGAATCAGCAGCAGGACCCTAAACTTCATCTTTAGAGCATCTCCCTACCTGCTCTATTCTATTGAAGCTTGTGGCTTTTTTAAAAAACTAAGAAAACACTTGGGGAAGATACTAAGGGTGTGTTTCATTTTAGAGGTATGGTGCAGAAAGTAGGAACAAATTCTCCACCTTGAAGACAACCATGTATTTTTGCAAGTATTTTCGAAGGGGATGAGCTAAGAAAACATTTGCCACAAGTTTGTATAAAATCAAAAATATGGAGATCATCACCAAATTCATGTTCATTATTTCTTCCTCTTTACCTCCTCTCCCCTCTCACTTTTGGCAAGTTTTCTTCGAGAAAAATTTCCCTTGAACCAAGTTGTTCGTTTTCTTATAACCCACTCATATGTGATATAAACACAATTGTGATTAATTTGAAATGACAACAAAGACTACAGCTTAAAGGTTCCCACCTGCAAATGATCAAATTCATCCCAAAAAACATGAGCCTTTAAGACCGGACAAGCTAAGAGTAAATCTTGCACCGGTAACATCTTGAGCATCAACTTTTACAGACTATATGATAAGCTAAGAGTAAATCTTGCACCTCATACCTCAGGTTCCAAGTCATTTGTTCGAAATCTATATGATAAGGTAAGATTCTTAATTGCGTTAATTTTTATCATATCTTATATCACATATCATTCATTACAATGTGTTATAACTACGCAGCGAAATCTAGAGACTGGCCAAGTGCCTAGTGAGATAGATCATTACAAGAATGTATATTGTCGAAAAATGGGAGAATGGGTTCACGTGTCAGCGGAGGCTAATTGGGTAAGAAATTGACTAGAAATTAAATTATATAGGCGCTTAAGTTGTATCTTATCAACTTTTAATTGTGTTATCACAGCAAAATATGGAGCTAATGCGCAATGAACCAACACCAGATGGTACTAAAAGGAGTGAATTGGAGATCATGACTGAGGTCCTTGGGACAAAATCAGGATATGTACGTGGGCTAGGGCATGGAGCCAAGCTCATGGTAACCGCTAGATCAAGCTCCAAACGTAGTTTAATCGAGGTGAGTGCTAGTCGTAGAGCTGAGAATGCTGAAAAAGAGAATCAACAATTACGTAAACGAGTAGATGAGTTGACAGATGAAATAAGGATGAAACAAATTAAGATGGAGACGGAGTTATCTAAACGGGTGGACCAAATGCAAAAGGACCAACAGAATCAGATACAAAATATGTTTCAGAATTTCATGTCAGGACATACGCAGCTGTCTGGAGCCTCGCGTCAGTCACGGTAATGTTTATTTTTTCCAAGTCAAGTAAATTTTTTTTTTCATTATGTTTTGATTCTTAATATTTGTTTGTCAAGTATGAGTAGTATCTGTTAGAATCTGAGTAGTTTAACTGTGAAGCCACCTTTGCTCTCTTGTGTGGTAGTATTTGACAAGGTGGGACTCAAAGATTGAAAGGGTTCTTGAACCCATCTTTTGTGTTAGCTTTATTTCCTAGAATTATGGAATGGGATTCTCAATGAGATATAGATTACAAGATATAGACAGATTGAAAGGAGGCTGACACTATTTTCCCCGAAAATAACACCAACAAAAGATACCATCTCAAACAAAAAGAACCTCCTCCCAACAGCTTACATAACCCTTGAATCAGACACCTTGGCACTCCATAAACACCCTACACCAGCTGAATAACAAACTTTTGATTTCTAAGATACAAACATGCATGTAACTCTCTTTTTTTTCAATGAGTTTTCTATCCCATTCCAACAATAGTTTCACTGCACTGCTATAACCATTAATTATTACATGCTATAACCATTAATTTAAAACTTTTGTGAAATGGTTGATGGAGTTTCGATCCTATATGCTATAACCATTAATATTACATGCTAGAAGTGATTTCATATGGCTAAGATGGTGTTAAGTATATTCTGTAAAAGTGTTGAAGATTTTTCCTGATTGGAAAAGTGATATCTTTCAATTGATGGTAAGAAAATGACTTTGTTACTTTCCCAAAATTTTGTAAAAAGACTTCCAGAGAGTCTGCAGCTTTCACCCACTAAAACTTGCTGTACTTGGAGCTTGGAAAGAGCAAGTGATAGCATTGAATGTGGGATGTTTGGGCTATATTTTCAAAACTACAGGCTGAGAAAGGAGAAGAAAAGCAAAGTGAGAAAGAAAGATCAAAGCAAACTCTGGCAATTGGGCTTTCTTTCTCAAACCTTACTGTTCATAATCTTACTGGGCATCATTCCTTTTCTTTAATGATAATGAAGCATAAGTGGTTTATATTTTAAACAGGTTGGGTGATACTATGAATGTCACTCTAGGTCGGCTTGACTACCTAGAATTGTTGTTGTTTAAACAATCTAAAGTGAAACATCACCCAGATGCTAGGCACTGTGTCTGTTGGACTTTATTTGGAATGCACATGTGAACACCATCTCATCTCACTCACTCACTCACTGCTCTGAAATTCCATGATATATTAGACATTTCCAAGCTCTCCAAGCATTCACAGTATAGTTGATCCGTAAAAGAAAGGTTTAGAGAAACTAGGTTCCTATAGCAAACACAAGAGGGCCACTATGATGCTCTTAAACAGAGTATGCGACTTATTTGGCAGAGGATCACATCCATGGTTAACATAATAATGATCTTGTGTCACATCCTTTTGACCATGCGAGTTTAGCAGTCTGATTTTTGGATCATGGTCAAATCTGCAATCTAAAATCTATTTACCAACTCCCAAAAACATGCTTACCATATGAGATTTGTTTGTCCAACATGCTTACAATATGATTACCATATCTTTTGGCTGATTGAAAGATTGTTTTATTTTCAGAGATGAGAGCAATATTAATGGAGTCGAGGAGAACGACAATGATGAGAACCACTAGAAAAGATATTATTGTTTGAAGAAAGTACACCTCGAAGTCACCTGGCTACTCAACCAAGTTGTGGGTGTTGTTTAGCATGCATATGCTGAAGAACTTCTGAATTCCACTATGACAGAATTAATATTTACTTGATTTTTAGAAATTATTTATTGAATTTTAATTGATACGAAGTTTGTAGGATTGTTAGTGGAGCTTAAAGATTGTTTTGATGATTATATTGTTAGACTTAATTTTCAAGATTTATTCTATGACAGATTCGGTTAATTTTTTCATAAGATTGTTGATAAAATATCCAATGTGGGTTGAAGAGTAGTCAACAATTTGGCGACAGAAAATTGAAGGAAAATTTATAACCAAATCATTCCTTGATTAAAGTAGTTTAACATGTTTTTTAAAGACAATTTTCCTGGGTATAAAACCAACAATTTGTCATGGTATTAAACTATTTCTGACGAAAACTATGTTGGTATTCATTAAATTTTCCTACAAAATTTTCTTGGAAAATGTTCAACTATTTGTTGTTTATCCTAAGCCTTTTTCAAGGAACATTTCATGGTTAAATATATTATATATTTATCAAGGAATAATGTTTTCTTGATGAAAGTATATTGTTTAGCTACAAAATTGTGTTTCCTTGGTATATATGCTCATGTGTTCATCAACAAATTGTTTTCTTGGTATAAGTAAATAGCTCTTCCCACAAAAATCACCCTTGGATTTACGAACCCTTTTCTGCAACAAAATGGATCGTTGGTAAAGATGTTTGATTTTTAACAACGAATTTCCTTGGTAATTACTAACAATACCTATGAAAACTTTCGTTGATACACATGCATTTTATCAACGAAAAAGTTCTATGATAAAGGTTGTTACCTTTGCCAACGCCAATTTTCCTTGATGATTTTAAGATTTTTCAAGGAAAAATTCATAGGTAAATAAAATAGTTTTTGCAACAAACAATTTGTTGGTAAATACATTTGATTTTTACCAACGAATTTCCTTGGTAGTTGTTAGTATTACCAACAAAATATTTCCTTGACTTAGCATCCCTTTTACCAACAAAAACTATAATTCCTTGACAAATACCTTTAGCTACGGGGATGCCTCCAGGAACCCACCAACGAATTTTTTCCTTGTTAAAAATATTTTTCAACAAAATTTTGAGCTTTATCAAGGATATTTTTTCTTGAAAAATGCCTTAATTGTTGTAGTGCCTGGTGAAGTTATTAGCAGCATCTTCCTTTCCAGAGATGAGCTGTTCAGGATGGAATAGTTGTTGGAAGCTTAAGATTCTGTAAATCCAATACGAATTAATAACTTATAGGATAGAATCTAAGTTATTAACTTATAGGATGGAATCTCTGTAAGCTAATAACTTACAGAATCTAAGCTAATAACTTACAGGATGGAATACTGTGAGTTGTTTAGGATGGTACTCACAGTATTACCTTGAGACATTAATTTTTTGCCTCCATCCAGAATCTAAGCTAGAAAGCACAACAACATGCTTCTTAACACTTGCAGTTGTAAAATTGGCTAAATGTTTTGCAAACTCAACCATCATTCCCTGTCAACCTTTTGAACTCAAAAAACATTTCTATCTTAAAATATATAAAATTCAAGTAACTGGCATATATATATATTGATCACCAAAACAAGAGTATTTCATTTCATAAGAAAAATTAGCAATTAATGGGGCACACCAAAGCTATGCCAAAAAATACAAGTATGAAGTATCAAGAAATCCTATTATGCACACTAAACCTCACCGAACAATCAAATGAGTTTCAATCTAATGTTACTTGTGAGTCATTCAGAGTTAGATTATTGAAAAGGGAAAACTTTTAAGAAAAATGGAGAAGAACTCAAATAACTAAATAATACCTTCAAGTGGGAAAGCAAGAACGCCTTGCAGAACAGGTTTGTAAGCATCGTTTCCGGTGCAAGGAAAAACAATAGGATCATCAAGAAACCCAATTCGTTCAGCTCTACTCGTAGACACCAATAGATCAATCGCTAGTTGTCCAACGTTCCCAATCGACAACGCAGGCTAGAAAAACAAACAATTACTATAATATAAACTCCTACTCGTCAAAGAGAGATGAAACCCTGGATTACTTTTCGAGAAAAAAAAATCAACAAATGTGAGTAAAAAGGGACTATTAGGGTTTATCGATCGGAGGCTCTTGCCTTGTTCGATTCAAGCGGATTTGATCTATCGATCAAAGAAAAGAATCGAGTGGAATATATGTAGTTACGAAGAGAAGCTCTGAAAAGTAGAGAGGGGCGTCGTCATCGTTGTTGGGATCGTTGAGATGTTGGATGAGACGGTCGAGGAGGTAGGCGTCAGAGAGGCAGAGAGTGGAGGGGATGTGGAAGGAGTCATCATCGTCGGTGGGGGTTAGGGTTTGGGGAGGGGAGAGGATATGGTGAAGGGGTTAAGAGGTGGGGGAGGGACGGGAAATTAGGATATAACTGGGCTTAGAACTCTGCTTGACTTGCGAGTTTTCACATTTGCTTTAAAGAAATTGTTGTTTTATTTATAACGACGGTTTAAAACGTCGCACTTAATTATAATTGTCGTTAAACAACAATATTCGGCGACGGTTGAATAACCGTCGTTAAATAAAGTATTTAGCGGCGGTTGTTACAAACCGTAACCAAATTGCAGTTGCTAAATTGCCATTTTTTTGTAGTGTTAATGTTTATACTTACTCGTCGAAATGATCTGTGATCTAACCCTGTGAATTTTGTAAGAGCACCGTTTTCCTAACCAATTGTGATAGTACAACTCTAAAATATGAAAATCAAACAACCATACAACAAATACCTCAAAATTCAACTGCCCGATTGACAAGCTTAACGGAGAGTGGTTCAGTATTCTTCAGTTAAAAACAGTTAGCACTCGTACACCTGTCAGCAGTCATTGACAAGGGGATTTCTGCTTTGGCTCACAGATGCAATGCTTAGATGACATTGACTTGTTGTTCATAATTTCCGAAGAAAAAAACTAACTCACTCACTCTTTAATTCAAAATGCAATTGTCTTATCAACTCTAAGTTAGCCATAAAGTCTCACAATTTCATGCTTTCTTCAGAATTTTCGAGGAACTGAATCAGTTCATTCAATTCAGTTCACGGTTGAAAATGTCACAAATTAAGTTCAGTAAAATCATTTCCACATGTGTGTAATATTAAATACCCTCTCAATGATCGACTTAATCGTTCTTATCCACAACAAAAACTTTAATGGTAAGAATGAATGAAAAAAGAAATTTGAAATATATGCTCTTTACAATCATAAAAGAATCCAAAGATGTGATCTCACCTTTAATAATGGCGTCCTAATAGATTTTCCCATCTTTACCAACAATCTTCAAAACTGAAGCCCACCTAAAACTCAATAATTGTATTCCATTCGTTCTTCCTGCAGAAATGAAACTGCTACAAACCCTAAATTCCTCAAAAGTAAATTGCCATGGAATCATTTCGTTCATACATAAATATATAAGCGGTCCTTGAACATTTTCATAGCAGAAAAAAATAAGCAACCGAGAATCATTTACTTTGCTTCTTAATAAAATTTGGAACACTATCCCAATACCCCATTTCTGTTAAGTTTCTGATTAAGAGCATTCCAGAGCTTCAAATCTATAAATAATGAACCTATGCAGCTTACTAGTATTATCTGAGACTTTGCAAGTGTAAATCAATTAGGTAGTAAAAACTTCAAGCCTTCAAGCCAAGAAAACAAAGTTTGCACATTTCACATTACACCGAATGTACTTATCAAGGAAAATGAACCACAAAATACAGAGAACAAGCCTGTTCCCCTACACAAAATGTACTAAATCGTGTTACCCTATTTTCTTTTCTTGTGTTCCCCTGTATGCTAGAATTATTGCTATTGTCAAATATAGAACCAAAACTCGGCCAAATCATACTCAGACCTTCTTATTATACTATCACAACTGATTAAGTCAAGAACACGTATGGTACAAACGTTCTCATTTACAAGCTGAGTCAACATGGCAACTATAAACCATAAGGAACACTTGACAACCTTAAAAAAGGATCGAACCTTAAATTGGTTTGTGTCTTGTCATACATTTATACTGCAAATGGATTTGTTCTTTTACAATAACATGTTCCATTTCCATGAAATCATTCATATATTGATAACCTTATTTTAATCCAATCTAGACTCCAAAATCTATGTTTCTCAAAAATGGTCCCCATATCACAAGCAGCTAGAGTCGCCAAAGCAGCCATTTCAGTGTTCCCATCACAAAATTTTATTACAGCCTATATTTCAACAATCACAGGAAACGAATATAAAGCCCAAATCAAGAAACCAAAAAACCCTACAGACTACGGAGTGTCTACAATAAATAGTAGAAAACCCTAAGCAGCAAATCAATTAGAAGATTAGTTGAACAAACAAACTATATATTTTTTATCTCGTGTTGAAGAGGATAAACATTATCAAAGGACAAACGTGAAACTAAAAAACACAACGAACACAAGGTAATTCACCACAGTATGATCAATATTTGTCATTTATACACATCATTTTTTGTAATGTGTTGGTGATACAATCAAATGATCAATATGTATCTAATATCATCACATAGGTATCTAATATCATCACAGAGTGACAACAGCAAAATCATGCAACTAACCTCTTCTTAGTTCACTTTCTTTCTCATTTCTTGCAATTCCCCTATAGCTCAATGTTACTTCAATTACCGCCCTATAGCTCAATGTACTTCAATTACCGCTATCCCTGAATCTAACATTGAAAAAATTAAAACTTTGGTTGCTCAGATCTTCCATAACAGACTACAGTAAAATTATTATAAACCATTAAAAGAACATAGGTAAAACAGATCATCAACTGGAAAAAAAACCCACCCCAAATAGGTGTATATACAATTATGTCAGGTGAAAATTCTGAGTTATTTCAGCCAGATAAAGCTTGGCATATAGGTGCGTGTGGTTCAAAAGAGCTTTTTATTGAAGATGAACATATATTTTGGGAAAATATTGTTTCTTCCTACCCTAAACAAATATTTTCCCTACCTTTCAGGAAAAAAAAAAGACTAGAAGATAGAGGTCATCATCAAATTAATATTCCCCACCTCTTTCTCTCCACTCCCTTCTCATTTTCAGCAAATTTTCTTTTCTTAGGAAAATATTCCTTTGAACCAAACACACCCACCCAAAGTGGAATTATTCTTTCCTGCATCACCAGAAAGTTATATAAAACCATTAATATACATTGATGAACTTCTTATCCAAACCAAATTTCCAAGTAAGTTTCTCAAATTGAGAACCATAAACAGAATGTTAAGATGTTTGCCATTGCGGAACCTATGATTCAAGCTACAAGGCACATGGAGATTGTAGGCAAAGTGAGTCTGTCTTGCTTTGCAACGAATGAGGATGTTGGAGGAAAAATATGACTCTTCTGGGATAATAACCTACAAGTGGATATATTAATTAGCACCGACCAATTGATTCATTGTAAGGTTACTATCCTTTTTTCCAATATCGTTTTCTACACTTCATTTGTATATGCAAAATGTTTAGTACAGGAGAGACGAAGCTTATGGGAGGACATGGAGCACATTGCAATGGGTATGAATGAATCCTGGATCATTGGCGGCGACTTCAATGTCATTGTCGAAGGTGAGGGAAAATTAGGCAGACGCCCTCCTAATCAACTGGCAATGTCAGAGTTTTCTAGTTGTATCTCGAGTTGCGGACTTACAGATTGTGGGTTTGAAGAACCTAAATATACTTGGTGTAACAACCAAAGAGGAGATGACAGAACCTGGGCTAGACTGGATCATTTTTTGGGAAATTCAGACTGGATTACTCTTATGCAGCATTCTTGGGTCGATCATCTACTTAGAGCATGCTCTGATCACGCACCATTGCTACTTTCTTTGCCTTTGTCACAGAGGGCAGGTATGTCCCCATTCAGATTTCAAAGTATGTGGTTAACTCATGATGACTTTTTGGGATTTGTGGACAGAAACTGGAACTCTCCGGTAGATGGTAATGAGGCTATGTATAACGTGGCTATTAAACTTAAGCGCCTCAGAGGAGCTATGAAAATATGGAATAGAGAAACTTTCGGTAATATTTTCAGCACCATCAGAGGATTGGAGGATGATATTGCAAGATTGGAATTCAGTTTAATGCAGGGTTGGGATACAAATGATATGGTTAATCTGAATAAATGTCAGGCTGAACTCAAAATGGCGCTGATAAGAGAAGAAATTTACTGAAAACAAAAATCAGGTGAAAAGGAATTCAAGGAAGGAGATGCTTGTACTAAAATTTTCTTTGCTTCTGTCAAAGCCAAGCAAAAAAAAAGAGCGATCACAAAAATCCATGACAGGGCAGGGAATTTAATCACGGATCCGAGAGGTATTATTTTGGAAGCGAATAATTTTTTGGATCCTTGCTTTCATCAGGAGGGTACAAAAATGATCTAGAACTCATGGAGTGCATTCCGAGCTTGATAAGGGAGGAGGACTGTGATTCATTCATGAAGTCTCCTGATTTAGAGGAAGTCAGAAAAGCAGTTCTTAGCATTCCACATGATAGTGCACCTGGCCTTGATGGTTTTACAGCTGGCTTCTTTCATAGCTGTTGGGACATTATTGGTCTTGATATTAGGAAAGCCGCGAAGGAATTTTTTGATTGCCAAGCGATGCCAGGTAGTTTCTCTTCCAATTTTTTGGCACTTATTCCTAAAATTGAAGAGCCCGCTTCTTATTTTGATTTTAGGCCTATTAGTCTGTGCAACGTGGTATATAAATTTTTTAGTAAAATCCTTTGTATGAGATTGGGTAAGATACTCCCAAATATTATCTCTTTAGCGCAGGGGGGCTTTCATACAAGGGAGACTTATCTCAGAAAACATTGGATTGGCACAAGAACTAATGCGAGAGATTGGCAAAAAACTAATTGGGAACAACGTAATGTTCAAGTTGGATATGGAAAAGGCATATGACAGAATTGAATGGGGATATCTCCTGGCGGTTCTACGTAAATTTGGTTTTAATAACAGAATGTCATCTGATCTCAAATTGTGTAACACATTGTGGATTCTCGGTGTTGATGCAAGGCGGGTATGACGGGTATTTCAGATCATCTAGGGGTCTTAGGCAAGGCGACCCTCTCTCCCCCTTACTCTTTGTTATTGCAGCAGAAGTACTAAGTAGAGGACTCTCTCGGACTTTTCGTAGAGGGGAAATTGAATTTTATCACACACCCATGGCGGCCTCCCCGATTACTCACCTCTTGTATGCCGATGATTCACTGGTTTTCTTGAATGGTAGGAAAAAATCCATTGTAGGATGTATGAAGTTTATAGATAGATATTGTCGGGCATCAGGAGAGAAAATTAAAAGTGAGAAAAGTTTGTTCATGATTGATGAGAAAGTTAGTGCAGAAAAAATAATTTTGATCAAATTATGGACAGGCTTCTCTTACAAGCAGTCACCGTTCACATACCTTGGAGTACCCATTTATCAAGGCAGATGCATAATTTCTTACTATGATAATTTGGTAAATAAGATCCACAATAAAATCCAAGGCTGGAAATCCCGACTGTTGTCGCCAGGGGGCAGATTGACTTTGATCCGACATGTTTTATTGTCTATGCCGATTTACACTATAGCAGCTACAGTAGTCCCTATGAAGGTCCTGCAATCTATTCAGAAAATGATTGCAGATTTCTTTTGGGGAGATCATGAAGGGAGACATAAACGAAAATGGATTGCATGGAATAAAATCATTGTTACTAAGGAGGAAGGTGGGTTAAATGTTAGAATTCTGGACGATACTATAAAAGCTTTTCGCGTTAAGTCCCTTTGAAATCTGATAAACACTAACTCTTTATGGGCAAAGTTTTTTAGGAAAAAATATTTGAAGGAAGGGGTTCCAATCAGAAAACAAGAGATTAAAGCTGGGGCTTCCCCGTTTATGAAAGAGTTGTTGGTGCATAAAAATTTTATAGTGGATAATTCCACTTGGAGGATCACTAGAGGTAGTGTCAGCTTCTTTGAAGAACACTAGGCTAAGGATGAAATCTTTATTAGAAATGGGAAAGACAATTTCAGAAGTGTAACCCCGGGAATGCAAAGAAAAGCTCAAGAGGCGTACAAGACAATAGTGAAAGGCGATGATGGCGATCGAGACACTAGAATATGGATACCAAATAATGATGGTATGTTCACTATTAGCTCAGTATGTGAAATTCTAGGTGGCAGAAGGACACCTGATGACTTCTGGAATTGGATCTGGCATCTTCTTATGCCTTCTAAAATTTCCGTTTTCACATGGAAGATTATTAAAAGGGCTATACCCATAGATGGAGAAATTAGAAGAATTGGATTCTAGTTGGCTTCTAAATGTGGATGTTGTGCTCAATCTGAGGAGGAAACAATAAAACATATTTTCTTGGAGGGTGAGTTAGCAAGAAGAGTGTGGAGACATTTCGACTTGGTGTTTGATATGCACGTACATAGACCAGTTGAAGTCTATACCATGCTCAAGGCGTGGTTTAGGAAGGCAAAGAAATCCTCATTATCAGGTACCCTCCTTCATCTCACTCCTCTTTTTATTTTATGGGAGATTTCGATTCAGAGAAACATAAAACTTTATGACGGAAAGGAGTGTTAGTCATGCTATGTGATCATTAAAGTTTATTACTGGATTAAATGTGTTGCAAAAAATTTTAATCCTAAATCAAAGGAAACCAATGGGGCGTTGCTCAATAGATTGGGTATATAGGAAAAAAAAGTAGAAATAATTCCTCTCCGGGCGGTGTATTGGAATTTCCCTCCTATGGGATGGTATGTGCTAAATGTAGATGAATCTTGTAGGGAGAAGAATATTTTTGAGGTTTTGTTATTAGAAATGAAGAGGGTAACTTTTTGCCGGCTAGACAATGTTTTTTTAGGGAAGGAACAAATAATTCAGCAGAAACGAGGGCCTTGCTTAAACAAATAATTCAAACGGATTTCATGGCGGTTAAACAACGATTTTCCCAAAAAACAAAGATACCTTGGTTCCTTAGCAATTGGTGGAGGGAGATAAGAGAGATGATTAAGGATACGGGGTGGCATTGCATCCATGTGTTCAGAGAGACTAATTCAGTGGCGAATGCATTGGCTAGATTGGCGCAAGTGGAGCAAATGTCTAGAACCTACTTTTGGGATTCGTTGCCTAAAAGAATAAAGTCGTTGATTATTCTTGATAAGAATAAGATGGCGTATTTACGGCTCTCAGATGCTAAATGAATAGGTTAATGATCATATGGGCTGGGAGTGGATTTGCTACGAAGAAATGATGTTGCCCAAAAAACAAGGAATACTACAAATGATACGCAGGGCTGGGGGTGTGGTGAAACTCGGGTGAGGTCCGGGTTCGGGCTAGACAGAGTCATTGGATTCTCTGTCCTGGATCGATAATGGAGGGTCGCTGCTGGTCTCGGAGCAGGGCTTGACAATGTGCTGGAGCAGGGTATTATCTGTCCTGGATAATATTAGCTTCTCTGTCCTGGATAGTTTGATGGTTTTCGTTGGTAAGAGTTTGCTAGATATGGTCGCAAGCTGACTTTGAAGTTGCAAGGTGCTGGTCGGTTTTTTTATGGATGCCAATTTGCAAAAACAAAATGGTGCTTGGCTCTATTTCGCAATTGGCAATTTGCTGCAGACAGAGGACTCAAAATTTTTCAAGTGGTCATGAGATTCAGTAAGGTCTTTTAGGTTTAAAAGTTGTTCTTTCATTGTATTCTTTTTTTGATTTATTTGAGCTAGACTTTTAGGTCTTTGATTCGGGTAAAGTCGTAATGTACCCCCGATAATGTGTAAAAAAAATTTTGGTATCATAAAGGTCTGGCATCCCATAACTGCCCCTCTCCACTGAAGAGAACCATAAACAAAAGCAGAAGTACTTCAAGCTACTCAGGCTGATTCTGGTGGGTTGCTCAAGGTGCACAATAAGTATCTGGTGTTGCTTGCTAAGTTCTCTTTAGATCTATTTGGATTTAGGTCACTTTGAGCTAGATATTATTCTAGTTTTAGGATATATGTCCATTTGTTTCCTTTTCTTTCGGGTAAAGTCGTCATGTACCCCCGACATGTGTACAAGGTTTTTTCAAGTAATAAAGGTCTAGCATCCCATAGCTGCCCCTCCCCACTGGAGGTTCCAATTAAAAAAAAAAAGGGAGAAAACATATTTTGTCAGTTAGAGTGTACTCATTTTAAACCTAACCCAACTGTAACTGATGAGTTGCTAACCATTGCTTAAGGGTCAACAATTAAGTGTTTGAAAACTTATTGCACTCTATATAAAAAATATAAATAAATAAATAGTAAACAACCCATTGCAAAAATCAAACTGACATTTCATTTCCAAATCTTTCCAAATAGAGCATGGAAAAATCCAAAAGTTTTGCAATTGAGAATCATAAGCAATTAATAAAATCCTCTAAACAATTTTGAAACCAAAATCTTAGATTTAGGTAATCCCTCAACCTTAACTATGAATGTGTGTTTGTTTAGTCTGAGCTGCAAGGCACTCATTAACGCCTAAAGAGTCCATCCAAAGAACCAAAGTATTATGGATGATCTTTGTTGTTTATAGAAGCAAGACTTGGTTATGTAAGGCTATAAAAATTGAATAAAATAAAATTAGTTTTTTTTTCTAATTTCCTTATTTCAAATTTTCAATTTATATTTATCTTCAAAAAAACCCAACAATAACAACATAGGCACTTCTAGGCAAGGAATAAGATTTCACGAAATCTTGCAAATTTCGACAAAAACTTTATCGATTTTTGAAATTACGAAAAGAAAATGGGCGAAAGAAATAATTACATTTTTTCGAGATATTTTACGATAACTTTGAAGGTATTTTCATAAATTTTGGGATTTTTTTTTGTAAAATTCGTTTTTTTGTACATATACAAAAACCAGCCACCAAAAATTACATTTTTTCTAGAGTTTCTTTCGAAACATTTTAGGATTTCTCGTAATTGAGATTTTTTTCTTCTAATTATTTATTGATTTTTGAAACCCCCATTTATTATACAATTATATTTTCTTCTACTTATATATTGATTTTTGAAACCACTACCTGATTTTCTAATTATATATTGATTTCATGTTTGTTTCATTTCTTGGTATTTATGTTTCATTTAATGTGTTTAATAGATTTATTTAATTGCATCTTATTTTTTCACATATTTCATATACCCTCAAAATTCATTATATATATTTCATGTATCCTCAAAATTTTTACGCTTTTTCTTTACAAATATTTCTTAAAATCTGTAACCGAAATTAACTCGAAAAACGAAATCACAATCCTTGCTTCTAGGTTACCCCCGTTGACCGCCCTCGCCTTTATGAATGCATGGTTATTAAGGGCTCACTATTTAACCCAAAACCATCATTGTTTAATGCCAATGTAATGATTCCCCGAACTTGTAAGATTGGTTGTAGATTGATCCTACTACGGCAAAGCAAAACTATTCAGACGACATAGGTGTGCTTGTGTGTAGATGAGCGTGTTTAGGACAAATAGATGAAATAGGCTTTAAACATATATAAGAATCCTTGCCATACTTGCAAATTCAACAAAGACGAGTGCCTTCATTCTCGACTATCTCGAAATGTACCCCTTATAGAACTTGCTAAGCTGTTAGACTTATAAAATCCCTTGCAAAGAGGTAGGTATGTCCTAAACGTTGATGGGTCATCCTCGAACGGGAAAGCTGCAGAGGGAGTTATATAGGAATTGAAATACTTCTATTGTAAAAACTTGCAACATAATAAAGGTTTTCTATTATAACAAAGAGTTATATAGGAATTGAAATACTTCTATTGTTCTTGAAGTCCAATTGTTTTTTGTGTATTCTAGTCCCCTTCTATGATGGAGAGTAGAGAGTACTTGATACATGCTCTTTCATTTTCCCTAAAAAAAATCACTCTACTCTTAGTTTATGAGGAGCATCAGACACTAACCATGTCTAGATAAAATCAATTTTGCATGATTTATTTGAGAATTTATGCCTAGTCGGAGAGGATTCAGAGTCTAAAGTGGCAGTCCTTATGGAAAGGTGTCTGGCTTGTTACTATCAGTGTGCTACCCTTTCTTATGGCACATCCACACACTCTCTTCGTCTTCAATTGAATGAGAGAATCAAGAGGGCGAGAAAGGGTTTCTACCTTCTAACACATCTAAGGGCTGTTGCAGTATACCAAAACAGCTCAGCGAAAGGTCGTTCAATTATATAATTATATATAACACCATAACTACATAACAAAAGCAGTAATATTGTATATAACACTATAAAACATAAAGCCTGCTAATCTCCCTAACCAAATTGAAAAATGGATATGGTTAGTTCACTATTATGTATAATGTAAAGGTATCATATACTAGCTGAATTCTAGACATGCTACGCATATAAATGAAATGAAAACTCTGAGACGGCAAGAGTTCATTGTACTTTGTTACTCCCAAAATAGCCATATCATTCACACCTTCATGAAGGGACATATTCTATTCGTGTAAACATAATTTCATACATGATATGGATTAGCTACATAAGCTATGTTTAATATAATCAAATATAGTGCTAAACTCCTACACCCTACCTCTAATTGATTTTCATCTAGAGTAACTGGTCCATCACCTAGGGCATTTAGGTCATGGATAAACGAGAATAATACCTTGAAACCAATAATACTTGAAACCTCATTGCAATAACAACCGTAATTGGAAAAGAAAGCATAATTGGCATAAACTCTACAAAAAATTGAAACAATCAAGCTATATGGAACATGATATATACCTTATCTCAATAGAAAATCCAGATAATTGTTATATTGGATGATGGAGAACAACTTTTGCTTTATTTAGCAAATAACCTAATTGGCTTATCTTCTCCAATTTGCCTTTGTTTCCTGCATCATCCAATAACAAGGGATGAAGTGATCACCAAAAAAAGGATATCCCTAAAAAAATAAAGATATCCCTAAAAAAGGATATCCCTTTAGGGATATCCAATAACAATAGACAGAATATCCCTAAAAAAAGGATGGGTTTGTTCACCATGAAAAATCACATAAAATAATCAAAATAAAGATGCATAAAGTAATCATCAAATCATGCTCATCAAGCAATATGGAGGGTGGTTTGGAAGGCATCCGATTTTGTAACCAAGTAAGTGTATCTAATGTTAGATTATTAGTGCTGGCTTAAATAGTCTCACGTCACATAAATCACATAAGGTGGAGTTGTCACGAATGTATAGAAGGGAATGGTCCACTCTCTAATAACAATAAGGCGTTTTGGAGAAAATCCCACACCACAGTCCTAGGATGGGGGCCAGAATCGTGGTGTTTAAGTCGGAGACAACATCATTACTATGTATAGTAGAACAAGAGGTACATGCGTGAACGCGACACTCTAACAAGTGGTATCAAAGCTGATGATTCAGCTTAGACTTGGCGAGGTGTAAATGCAGGTAGCACATAGTTCAATGAGAATGGGCACATGACAGTTAACTAGGTAGATTGCAGGTCCTCCGGGTGAACGATCTAGGGTTAGGCTCCAAATTCACGCTAAGAGGGTGTCCTACTAGCGACGAGGCAGAGTTAGTGCAGTGGTTGGGACTTGGAGCCAACAACGCTAGCAATACTCGCGCCCATACATAGAGTACTATTCTAAGGATCGAGGTTGTGCAAGAAACTCGATGAAGAGGTATACTTCGAGATATTGCAGACCGAGTAGAAGAATTGTAGGATATTCATGCTAAAGGTGGAGATTGTTGGATTATTGGTGTTGGCTTAAATAGTCTCACATCACATAAGGTAGAGTTATCACGAAGGAACATAAGGGGGTAGTCCACTTTCTAATAGCAACGAGACTTTTGGAAAAAACCCCATACCACAGAAGCCTAGGTTGAGGGCCAAGAACCATGTTGGAGACAATATTGTTGCAATGTATAGCAGACCAAAGATCAGAAACATGACAGTAGTTTGTATTCGCATTTTTTTGCAAGATCAATGCGGTTGTGAATGCTTTAGCTAGCCTCGCATAGGCTGAGGTTTGATCTTGGTTGTTCGATATGGATTCTCATCCTCGACTGCCAAAAGCACTCATGAGAATAGACAAATATCACACAGCTTATATTCAAAAATTTGGTTGTAATTAGATTATGAGCTCAGGTAAATTTGTAACGTAACCAAAATGTATCTACACTCTTTTTGAGCAGTTAATATAGGTGTCGCATCCAAAGTTGCCCTTCCCTATTGGAAGTTTAATTTAATAAAAATAAAAATTATAAAAAGTTTACAAAAAAATAAAAATAAATGGTACATAGATTATACCTTATCTCAACAGAAAATCGAGATAATTGTTCTATTGGATAATGAAGAACAATTTTTGTTTTCTTTAGCAAATAACCTAACTAGCATATCTTCTCCAATCCGCCTATGTTTCCTGCATCATCCAATAACAAGGGTTGAAGTGAATATGTAGAGCTCATGAAATCAACAATTGAATACTAAAGCATATAATCAGAATGTCCCTAAAAATGGATGGGTGTCTTCACCATGAAAAATTACATAATAATCCAAATAAATATCCATAAAATAAGTATCAAATCCTGCTCATCGTAGCAAAAATGTAAAAAAAAAATCAAATAGAAATTGCAAGATCTGTTGAAAGTAAGAAGATGATATATCAGCTTTAATTAGTCAAATTTTGTTTTCCAAAATTGAAAATCAAATAGAAACTGCAAGAGTAACCAGATCTGTTGAAAGTAAGAAGCTATATTAGTCAAATTTAGTTTTCCAAAATTGAAAATTAAATAGAAAATGCAAGAGTACCCAGATATATTGAAAGAAGATATATTAGCTTTTATTAGCCAAATTTAATTTTTCAAAATTGAAAATCAAATAGAAACTGCAAGAGTAACCAGATCTGTTGAAAGTAAGAAGCTATATTAGTCAAATTTAGTTTTCCAAAATTGAAAATCAAATAGAAAATGCAAGAGTACCCAGATATATTGAAAGAAGATATATTAGCTTTTATTAGCCAAATTTAATTTTTCAAAATTGAAAATCAAAGAGACCTGCAAGAGTAACCAGATCTGTTGAAAGTAAGAACATATATTAGCTTTTATTGGTCAAATTTTGTTTTCCAAAATTGTTAATGAAAAAAAAAAAAAAACCTAAACCCATATACATAAGCATAAAATGATGAAAAATCCAAATCATTATTAATGCCAATACATACTCAAAAGAATGGGTGTTTTCCACCTGCAGATTCTATAACACCCAATGAACAAATGAAACACAACGTCTAAATCTGGTGTTCATTCACGGTAATAAATTTTTTTTTTAAATGGGTAATTGAAGAGATAAGATAAGCTAGAGAGAGAAATGAGTCGTTAAATCCGGACAGTACCCTTTCATTCACTCAATAGGCAAAACATATTCCCCAGGTAATAATCAGCAAGCAACCCTAACTCCTTTACTCTCAAAATGTTGCAGCAAAATATAGAGAAAGTCAGATCAGATGAGAGGCAAGATAAAGTTTTGCAGGTTGCTGCAGAAGATAGAGGAAGTCATACAAGATAGGGTTTTCTAGGGAGGACTTGAAACGACTAGACTGCTCCTACTGCCTACTACTGCATATGTCATTTCCAAAAGGGAAATAAATTGAATAAATAAAATAATCAGTCAAACCATAACATAAAAGGAGAGAGGGAGGAGGGGAGTGAAGAAGGTGGGTGGAGAAGTGAGTGAGATTTCATTTCCATTCTTTCCAGTGGTGGTGGAAAGAAGAAAGCTGACAGAAAGAGAGTGAGCACGCGCACTTCCAATGGTATGGTATGCGCATCATACAATTGTCTGCGTGTGCTCACTATCTCCTGTCAGTTTTTACTCCCATCTCCTCTTCTTCTTCTTCTTCCTCTTCTTCACATCTCCCCAACTCCACCAACATCATTACCTCAACTCAGCTACTACTCAAAATAAAAAACTCATTTCCAAAAATGGAAATGGACGACATAAAACCATTTTTGGGGAAAAGGTCCCCGGATAGCACTCCTCCCTCTCAACTCCAACCTACCTACACAACTCTCAGACAGATTGTTCTTCTTCTATCTTCTTCTAATCTATTATGTCTCTCTTTAAGTAGAAATGAAAGGACGAGAGGACACAAGCCATTACGAATTAGGGTTTTTTTTTTTTTTTTTTCTTAACAAGGAATAAAGAAAGAACTAACAAAACACAAAACCATCTTCTAATAAAAAATAAAATAAAAATACAACACAAAACCATTAGAAAAAATGACACAACACAAAACCATCTTCTAATCATGAAAAAGGAAACACGTGTCAATCATACGTACCAGTTTGTGGAGTTGATATGTACTTGAAGGAAGCCAAAGAACAAACACTGCCGGTAATGAGGGGTTTCTGGTGGTTTCCATCGTCCGTGCGTATATTCTCCATCACCTGTTTCTTTGAAGAGAAGATAGAGGAGCGAGAGAGAGAGAGATAGAGAGAGAATCGAGAAGAGACAGAGCCTTGGAAAGTGGAATGGATTTGTTGTGGCTACATTGAGTTTTGAGCCCTTCTAGGGAGCGAGGCCTGTGGCGCACATCTCGAAAATAATGGATGGTGATTGGTTGGCCTTGCGCTCTGAGCCTCGTCCCCTAGAATCAGGGTTGAGTTTTTCTATAGAGCCTGGCCGGATCAGCCAGGCCAAACTCAACACCATTCATCTTCTTCGAGATGCGCATCTCTAGAATGATGAATGGTGTTGAGTTTGGCCTGGCTGGTCTGGCTTGGCCCTCTCGAATTTTCAGGCTACATTAGTTGGTTAGGAAGAGAATTAGGGTTTTTTTTATTAATTTCAATTTAAATATATACAATTATTAATTTGTATTATTATTTAGTTATTTTTTAATTATATTATTATAAATTTTTTTCACAAATTAAAAGAGTTGAGAGTTTTCTAATATTTTTTAGAATTTAGGGATGGTATGGATGCCTCTAAATATAAGAAGAAGATGGACCATGTTAAAATATGGGCTTGAATAAGGGTTCCATTGGAGCATGGTTTTTTCCATCAATAATTCTAGCCAGCCATGTTTGCTACCTTTTTTTTTTTTTTTCCATTTTTTGGTTTTGTTTACACTTTTACCCCTTTTATAGATATTGTTTATGGTTGTCTTTTAAAGAGAATGGGTAAAAAGTATAAAAACAGAAAAGGAAGAATGTCAAAAAAAACTAACAAGCATGGCTAGACTTACTCTTTTTCCATATAAGACCCCCAAATTAGCCAAAAAGCTAATTTAGGGGATTCCTTGTAGATGCTTTAATATATGGTTATATCTCATAATAAATCGTTATTTAATTCTCCTAGGACTAGCGGTCAATGTGCATTGATCATATGTTTTCAAAATTTTCATATTTTTATGACCAAAGTACCCTCAAGAAATCTAATGCTGAGATTAAAAATTTTGTATCTCAAAGAGTTCATCTCGAAAAAAAAGATCAAAATGTCCATATAAAATGATAACAGTGTCTTGAAAAAAATATAACAGTTATTATATATAAATAAATAAACTCGTATTCCTATACCCCTTCCTCCCCCTTCTTCATATCTTTGTTCAAACCACCACAGCCCCCTTCCTTTTCCTTCTATGTTACTATACGACGACATGCCACCCACGCCCCTTCCTCGCATCCTCTCCATCTGTTTTGACAACGCCAAAATGAATAAGTCAATTCAATAATTCAATTGCTTAGGTCATGGATCTCAACTAAGAAATTCGATATATGAAAAGCTTGTATGGCCATCAAACGCAACAACAAAGAAAAATCCACTTAGGAGCTCGTCATTTGATTGAATGACAACACTTTCTTCCATTTCTTCTCGAGGACACGGTAGTCGCTCGACCCCCATATGATCCCAACAACGTCCGTTAAGGAAGATGAAGCATTGATTGCTATTGTTGAACAACATGGGTTTCTTTAATGTGTTTGAGTCATTGAAGAGGATGGGGTGGTGGGTGGCAGAGCAGCTCGACGATGCAAAAACTGGGGGAGGGATGCAAACCAGTTGTCGAGGACACTGGCTGAGATATAGCAACACACGACAAAATCTCCCTAGCCTGAACAGTTGAAAAAGAAGAATAAGAAGTTGCTTCATTGGCGGTCTGAGATGGCGGCTTGTTGCTAATCGTAAATCAAATTAAAATAAATTTTTAGCTTAAATTGATGGTTGTAGTGAAAGAACTCAGTTCTATGTTGATTTCGTCTAGATGCAAAAGCTAATTTATATTTCTTAGGGGCAATAGTTAAAATAATTAAAAGGACCCTATATAAATTAGTGTTTTTACAACTATCTTTAAAGTTGAGGGGAGAACAACTTGGTCCACCCAAGTCAGTTACGTGGCCAACATGCGTGCGCGCGTTTCTTCTTCATCATTTGTTTATTTAAATAAAAGATAGAAGAGAGAGTGAGAGAAAAAATTAGGAGAAGAGAAGGAGGTGGCGGGACCAGATGTCCATCAATTGTAGTTCAGTTAGTGGAATAATAACTCTCCTTATGAGAGGATATGATTCGAAAATGTTTGGAAGACTGTAATGTAGACATTTGAGTGAGAGTTCATGTCGTCCACCATTTTTATTTTTAAATGTAAAACTTAAAAACCCTACAACTGAGATCAGTTGATCGCTTCACTGGAATGTTATTGATAAAATTATGTGAGTTACTTTTATTTGAGTTATAGTATGAAAAGTAATAAACATAATGAGTTGAGTTTGGATGATGAAATCTCATTTTCAGAAGTGAATAGTTGTATGGCATAAAATGGTATAGTTAAAATTCCATAACCAACTGAATTCGAATAATGTGGATATTGATTCAAAAATTAGAATACAGATTGGTTGCAAGTGATCCGAATCGGATACATATCATATATGATTTTATCATTACAAACTTACCATATTTTTTAAAATTATATACTCTTGTTCCCTGAGACAAGTATTGTCCAAATATATCAAAGTCATTATAGCTATTCAGATTTATACGACTCGAATAACCAAATCCGAACTAAATAGAGTACTTTGGGCCAGATACAATTATCCATTTTGTAGTCGAGTTTGGAAATGGTATGAAATATCCCATCGAATTTGGATTGGGATACAATTTTTTATGTATTCAAATTGATATGATTTTCTATGTATCTGAAACAAAAAAATGAAAAATCAAACTATCTGTTCTCTTTGAAAACTCTTATAAAATATATTATTCTTGCTTTTTATAAAAAAAAAAAAAAATTAAAATTAAGAGATATCACACATAAAATGCATGCATCTAAAACATGAATTAGACCAAACAAACTCTAAAAAAATTATTGTTTCCTACTGCACCATAAAGACTAATGTATTTCTAGTGATTTTTGAAGGTCTCATTCTTCACTTAAACAAGATTGCAATAAATCATTCAAATTTGACCCGTGCCTTGTGCATATTGTCAATCAAGACCTAGGATTCGTAATGGGGCGGATTTTGCCAATTTTCTCCCAGCCCCGCCCGGGGATGGTGGATCTCGCATCTGTCTCGTTTAACCGTTTATCTTTTTCATAATCCGACCTGTCATGGATGGCAGATCCCCGCTTCGTTTATCCTCTAAAGGAATGCGGATCCCCGCGCTAATTTAACCCTTTATCCCCCATGGGCTTTTTACAAATCGTGGATCCCCACCTTGTCCCACTTCGTCCTAGGTTTTTTGGGGCTTTGAATTTAAGGTTTTTTTAGTAATAATAAATAATGGGGTAATTTTAGAAATAATATATATATATATATATATATATATATATATATATATATATATATTATATTACAATTCATAGTGGTGTTTTACTATTCACTGCTGACTGGGACAAAGTCAAATTGAAATGATTAGAGATAAAAGATGGTTAAGATTGAAAGTTGGGAAATGTATTGAATTTGATGGTTGAGATTCATTTCCCATGATGGCATATTTGTAAATATAAAACGTGTAGAAAGGCAAAAATAATGAAAAACTTTTGAAAAAAGTTGGTGGAATGTACATGTGGCGGAGAGAGAAAATATTGTATTTTGCTTTTAGCGAAATGAAAACTATCATAACTATCTACATCGTTATCGGATTTTGGTAAAAAAAAATTTCTTTTTTTTAACCTCCAGAGGGGAGGGGCATCCGTGGGATGTCAGACCTTTATTACTTGATCAAAAATAATCTTATACACCATTCGGGGGTACATGACGACTTTACCCAAAAAAATACTAGCAAACTATCCTGAAAACTAATAAGAGATTCAAAGCCTAGGAAATATAAGACCTTGGTCATCAGGCCTTATAATGCCTTAAGAAATAATGCCTAAAACCAAGGAAACAAAGCTACATAACAAAAAGGAAAATTTAACCCGAGGCCTCTTTCACCAAGGGCAAGGCCTTACAGAAAGGCCTATACCAATGAAAGACTTAAGGACCAAAAATACTTCAAAGAAGCAAACAAAACTAGTTACCAGACCGTTGCAAGATGATGCATGCCCTCGCACACAGCCTGAAGCAAGAAATGTCAACAACAAATCCAGCAATATAATTCTCAAGAACTTGATATGGAACCACAACAAGCTCAAACATATCGAACCAAGCAGCAATACAACGCTGACACCTTAAAAGAACACGACCAACATGGAGCTGCCACTGCTACCAGAAGCAAAACCTGATTTTGTCGAAAAACTCCAGCTCATTCCTGAACGAAACACCAACTAGCATCATCGCAACCCAAACTTAAACAGAGTGTGCAACTCTGTTTTGTGCGCAGCACCAACCCATCCTAGCAGCCAGGTTCTCTACTGCCAGCCTAAAAAAATGACGACATAGCCCCACCACGCGATGGCTACCGTTCGCATAAAACAACCAACAACAACATCTAACACTAGCATCAGCCCCGCAACAGGGTCCAAACCCAAGCGCTGACAGAACTGAGCACCTCCACTACAACAACCATGCTACATAAGTGAAACTTGTGCAGCACAATCGCACGAGCAAAGTTCCTTTCCAAATACTCATTTAGGAACACGAATATACGCAGTATGAAGCTTGTCTAACCGGACCAAACCTGCAATTCTTGATGGAAGATTCGAGGCATTGAATTCGCGACTTATTCCCTCTTTCTGAGCTCTATCCGCCAAAGCGTCTGCCACCGCATTAGCCTCCTTGAAAATGTGAACACAACTAAATTCCATATGAGAAGTCAGTCTCTTAATCTCTCGCCAATAATTTTTCATGTGCCACGGGATTTTAAAGTCCACATAAAACCAACTGCTAACAATTTTAGAATCCGTTTGAATGCAAACCTTTAAAAACTCCAAACTGTGGCACAAAAGGAGCCCCACCATAACAACTCGAACCTCTGCACTATCATTAGATCTTTCGCCAATAACGACTTATTTTGCCACCAGACACTCGCCCAAACTATTACTGATAATGATGCCAGCTGTCGCACTGTTATGCCTCAACGACCCATCAATATTAAGTGACACCGAGTCCTCCGATGGGGCGTTCCAATAAACCACTATATTGCCCTTCATACTAATTGTAAATATTGGCAGGCCAAGGGCTATAAGCGGTTTCTTGTTCTCACCAACCCGCTTGGGAGAAAAAAAAAAGGAATTCGCCAAACGAATGTTTCTCCTGACAAGCAATATTACTGTAACCAAATTTGGCTTACCATTATCGAAAACACCTCGACACCGCTGTTTCCATATTTCCCAAATGATGAACATGGGTGTTAAGAAATAAAGTAAACCGACTTGGGATTTCTTGTTCGATCTCCCAAACCAAATTTTCAATATAGTGGCAACTTTCGCCGGCCTCCTAATATGGATATCAAAAATAGCTTCAAAATTACTCCAGGCCCCTCTAGCTAGCCCACCTTCAAGGAACAAATGATTTAGAGTTTCCACATTCGGTGATTCACATCAACAACATCTCGAAGCAAGGCTGGTCCCACATCTTTGGGCATACTTATGAAGCTTGTAGGTGACGCGGCGGGAATAAAAAAGATAATCGCCAAGAATTGCCGAAGTCGTACATCATTAAGCATAGTGAAGGGGGCCCGAAAAATCAGTCATTTGTGAACAAAGAACACGGTAAGCATCTGAAGGGCGTAGAGTCGAAGCAGGTCCATCGCTCAATTCGGAAAGAGGTTGAGAATAAAAACGTGAAAACTGGTGTGAGCGGAGCAAAGGACGATAGAGGAGCTGAGATTTCCAGCCATGACGTGCTAGTGAATACAAATAAAGTGGAAAATTCATTGCCTGATGACAGGGACAACGATCAATTGAATCATTTTGCTGTTCTAGCTGATTTGGAATTAAGTAATGGACCGATTAATGTAGAAAGTGTGGGGAATAAGAATTTATTTCAGGAAACTGAGATCGCTAAGATCAGTCCAGAATCAGACAATTCAAAGCCTATTAGCAAATCAAACACTGAATTAGAAGCAGTTTCTAAATTTGAGTCTAAATTGATTTTGACCAAAGTGGAAACAGGAGATGGGCAGGAAGTTACGGGTCTGGCTAATTTAGATATTATGAATCAGGAAGGTAATTTAAATAACAATACGTTTCAGAAAAGGAATCCAATCGATGACATAGTGGAAAGTTTGGATCAAGAAGTGCAATTTGAAAACGATTTGGACATTTCTAAATTGGAATCTCATAATTTAGAAAATAATGTAACTTCTGTAGGAAATAAAAATATGGAAACGATTGCTAAGTTTGATGGTATTAATTCTTTGAATATAGATGCTAATTTAGAAAAGGTTGCTATTTTGGAGAAGGTTTCTAAGTTAGAAAGAGATGCTATGTTGGATGGTAACAAAGATGTAGAATTAGCTGCCAATTTGGAAGGAGATAGGAATGCTATTTTGGATTCGAAGTTAATTACCAATTTCAAGTCGAATTGTAAAGACACATGGTATAATTCTAGCGGGATTGATAAAGCGATTCAAGCAGCTATGGAGGAAGGGACGCAGGATTTGTTACAGTCATTAGATGTTGGCGGGGAATTAGGAGCAGGGACAACACCTAATGAGGCTTCAGGTTCAGCCTGCTCGTTTGTGAAAGGCACTAGGTCTTCTAGCCAGATCAAGGTGCTAGCACAAGATGTCGAGAGGACAGGGGACGTTGTTGAGCCAAGTAAGGAAACAAGCATTACATTGGCAGCAACCGTGGAGCAGCGCACGGTGGATCTGAATGGTGGTAACAGGGCTGAATTCCCAAGACACACAGGTTCCAATCCAGGCCGTGTAATGATGCAGGGGCAGCATGATGATGATATTCAGGGACAGCAAGTGCAGGGACCTTTTGATGATTTGCAGGGACAGCAAGTGCAGGGACCTTTTAATGATTTGCAGGGACAACAAGTGCAAGGACCTTACGATGATGATATTCAGACTTTGGTCAGGGCCAAGAGCAATTTAGAAAAAAAAACGCTATAAAAAATTCTTCGGATTATAAAACACTAGGAGACACATTGGACATGGCTATATCCTTGTTCAAATAAACTACGCGGCTTCGACGGAAGAAATTGAATATCAATACACTCGAGAGTGCTAGTGATGAAGTCGACTTAGAATCTGAGGTTGGTCCACAAGCAGTGAGCAGTGATTTGGATTTAGGGGCTACGTCAGAATGAGATAATAAGAGGAGAAGTACAAAAGTAAGGTTGTCGTTTCCCCTAGGCATGCGTCGTTAGTGAATTAAGACAGTTTCTTTCACGGACCTAGAATTTAATTTTTGTTTAGCCATGTCGAATGTCCACTAGTTTTCTTTTCCTCGGGTATAGTCGTCATGTACCCCCGACTGGCGTATCAGATTTTCATCAAGCAATAAAAGTTTTATTTAAAAAAAATCCCCATCAACTGGAACGACTCTTAATAGTAGCTTCCAAAAAAAGACAGAAATTCTAGAAGGCAAAAAGGACAACCAGATCTTGTCAAGCAACATATTTTTACCTTTCTTGTCACGGAGCCGCTCATATGCCGAATATAAACTAAAAAGGTCATCCGGAATCAGGGTCCAAATACATGAGTCCTTATCATGTTCTCTCTCCTTGGTTCTATCGTCAAATAGTTATTTCGCCAACAATCTCATCTCTGGATTAACAAGCTCAAAATCCCCATTTCGAACCTCCGCTATCGTTGGCCAACTCCCTTGAGCCTCCAAATCACCCATTCTCAAAAAAACTGTCGAAGAGTTCCAATTAGAAGCAAAAAAACTAGAATTCCCATAACCAATTCGCCAAAGACCGTTACCAACACAAACTCCTTTATATTTCATGATCTCCTTCATAAAAGGCGAAGTGTTATTTTTCTCTAACTGATAGAAAACTGGGCCCTTGTCTTTCCAATATTTACATCTCATGTAATCTGCTCACATCGAATCAGAATTTATCATATGCCAAAGGGCTTTTAGACGAAAAACCTTAGTGACAGTGACAAGATTCTTATCTCCCATTCCTCATTCACCCTTAGGGTAACAAAATTTTCACCAATAAATCCATTTCTTTTTCAGTTTGCCTTCATAGTCGTCCCAAAAGAAATCCACCAATAGTTAAATTCTAGAAATTACTTGTTGAGGAACACACATGGCGCTTAACGTATAGACTGGAATAGAGCTCAAGACATGCTTAATCAAAGTCAATTTCCCACCTGGTGACAATAGTTTTGCCTTCCACCCACTGATTTTCTTTTTAATTTTACTAACCAGCGCATCAAAATAGATAATCTTGCATCTTCCCTGATAAATAGGCACTCCCAAATACTTCATATGAGAATCTGTATATTGGAAGCCTGTATAGGTCTTAATGTCCACCACATGTTCCACTATTGAATTTTCCTCAACCATGAAGGAATTTCTCTGCGTTAATTTTTTTTCTTGAAATACGTGCATATTTTTCCAAAAAACTTGATGCACCCTGTAACGGAAGACTTCCTCCCATTTAGAAAAATAAGAGTTGTCATTTGCATACAAAAGATGCGTTATAGGCTGGCTGTGTCTAGGCCTGTAATAGAAACCTATATCACCTCTGGCAAAGGCGCCCAATAAACCTCGACTGATAACCTCCGAGGCTATAACAAATAACAGCGGGGAAAGAGGGTCCCCCTGTCTCAACCCTCTGGACGACTTAAAATAGCCATTATAGACTACTTGCAATTATACCGAAAAACCACAATGAGCAATACAATTAGAGACAAGATGACAGACTCTGGTCGAAAACCCAAATCTTTTGAGCACCGATATAAGGAAATGCCACTCCAATATGTCATATTTTTCTCCATATCAATTTTAAGAATGACATTACCGCCCGTGACCTTTTTATGAATGTCACGCAACATTTCCTGGGCCAAACAAATATTTTTCACAATAGACCTACCCCTGACAAATGCCCCATGTTCTTGGCTTATCATTCCTGAAAGCAATAAAGCCAGCCTATTGCAAAGAATTTTACTGAAAATTTTATAAATAACATTGCAAAGACTAATAGGAACGAAAATCAGAGAAAGAACCTGGCGAGTCCACCTTAGGCAGCAGTGCGATAAAATTAGTCAAGAAAGTCGAAGGCAAAGCCTCACCTTCAAAGAATTGAATAGCCGCATTCAAAATATCAATACTAACAATATCCCAACAGGACTGAAAGAAACCCGTTGTGAACCCATCCGGACCTAGCGCGTTGTTCCTCGGAATGTCAAAAGTTGCATTTTTTACTTCCTCCAAGGACAGACTTTTAACTATTAGGTCACACTCCAAACTCGAGATAATCGAAGGAATACATTCCAGCAAGTCAATATCAACTCCATGAGCGGCCTGAGAAGAAAAAAGTCGATGGAAAAAACCATTGGCTTATTGGATAATTTTCCCCGAATCAGATATCTCCCTTCAACACTGCAAGGTAATTGAGGGGATATACCTTCTTTTCTGTTTAGATTTGACCGAGGCAAAAAAATATTTAGTACAAGCATCCCCATCCTTCAAATCTTTCTCCCCTGCTTTTTGCATCCAAAACATTTCCTCATGCTTGAGGGTCAGTCTGTATTCCGCTTAACATCTGCTCAAGCTACAGCATGCATTGACATCCCAATTAGCATCCACATTAAATCCACTACGACCATTCGTTTCCCAACCTGAAATCAGATAATTTTCCCATTGACTCATTTCATTTTCTAGAGCCCTAAGCCTACTGAAAACATTACCAAAGACATCCTTATTCCACCAAATAAGCCCTCGACGGATGGACTTGAGTTTAAAATCCACAATGCCCAATGCTCTCCTAATGAAACTCTCTTGACCCCAAACCGATTCCACCAAGGTATTAAAATTCGGATGAGTTGTCCACATATCCAGAAATCTAAAGGGGGGAAAACCCACCCTAACCTGCGTGGGTAAGGAAACCAAAATTGGCGCATGATCCGAGAAAGTGCGTTGAAAATGTTCCTAGCCCAAATACGGTCACCACCACGCCTATTGTTACACCAAGTATACTTCGGGCCAATAAAACCACTATCCATCAAACCACAATGTTCAATACAATCTGAAAATTTCGACATACTAACCAAAGAATGAGGGTTCCCGCCAAGTTTATCTTGCTCATTGACAATAGCGTTGAAGTCACTTCCCACCATCCAAGGTCCATTATATTGTGACGCCAAAAACTCTAACTGGGACCAGAACGCCCTTCTCTCATCGGCTGTGCATTTAGCATATATGAAAGTATCTCTCAATTTATGTGTCTCATACTTCAGACTAACCTTAGCAACTTCTTCATCTAGCTTGGCCTCAACCTCAAGCAATGGCTTGTTGACATGAGAAGCACCATCCTGCGTGGTCTCCTCTGCTACTGTTGCCTGCACTAAAGCTAGGACCCTGGATCCCTGCGTCTTCGAAAGCAACATCAGCCCTTGCCAATCCTTTCTCCTTGCAAGCAGCAGCACTCATAGGTTTCCTGACCAGGCCATTAGTTAAGGTAAGAACCTCAATTGCAGTCTCTACCTCCGTAACTTCTTCATGCAACGCTGCGCGACAAGCAATATCAATCTCGCTAGAAGTATACCCTGCCTCTTTGCAATCCGACTTAAAATTGGAATTTCCTTCACCTTCTAAAATAGGAACAATTTCCCTGTTTTTATTTCCTTGAAACGCTGATTTCGTTTCTAAATTCTCCATTGTTTTTTAATCAAAATTGGCATTGTCAAATACAAATTCTTCTTGCTTAATATTCTTGGCATTGTCTAAAACGGGACTGGCAATGTCTACAACAACTTCTTCTTGCTTATTCTGATCCAAAATTGCCAAAACTTCAAATGGATTTTTAGAAATTGCATCACCATTTTCAATTAGCTTAGGCAAGACCTTCACCTTTTGGCTAACCACCTCAACTCCCGCATCATCATTTGCCCCGCTGGGACCAACATGTCCCGCAATAGTACCAGCTACAATCGCTCTTTTCTCAACGTCCTTTATGACAGGTCTGTAAACTTCTTAACTTCCCCACCTTTCGACTGAAACCTCTGATCTTTATCCCTAAAATCGGTGTTTTTTTGCTTTCCTCTACAATCTTGTTAGTGCCGAAATTTTTTCCCTCTTTTTGACTGTCCTTTCGGATCCCCAAATGCTTCCTACAGGCTTCATTGGTGTGCCCAATCATAGCACAACTATCACAATATTTGAATCCCGGATAAACAATTTTTTGCCAAAAACCTGTGATACCGGAGAACTCCAACCAAATTATGCTAGGGAGTTCTATTGATAAATCCATTTCGACACACATCCTCGCCGCCCCGGGGCGTGTTAGACCGAGGGTACTATAATCAAACCTTAGGAAAGACCTAATCGAATCGCCAACTTCTTTCAAATAAAGGGGATGAAAAAATTGTGAAGGCAAAATAGGGAGATCCACCCACAAAGAGGCTAGCACTGGATCTTCCCTAAGACTAAAGCCTTGATGCCAACGAAACGCTTTGAATCTAACTCCTCGAATCATAAAGGAATCCCGCGACAAAGCCTTGTTTACTTCTTCCTTCGCCTGGAATCTGACAAGAACATGTCTTTGATCTAACAAACCCATGGTAAAATCTCTCATAACTCCCCAAGATCTGTGGATAGTTTCATGAATAGCCTCAAGGGAAGGGCGATAACTAGAAAACTTTAGCACAATAACATAGGTTTCTACATACCTTTCACATCTTTTAGCTTCTGAAATATTCATAGATAATGTTGGGCTCCCATCCTTGCGAAAGCGATTACCTTTCATGGGTTCCTCTTTAATAACTACCTTCTTTACAACTCCCAAGGCTCGGAGAAAGCTTCGAGGAGTCTTGTCCTCAATCGGCTCGCCTCCACCCCTCCTCGAAGACTCTCCTCCCTTGGCGGCTTGAGGAACCGCCATGAAGAAGCCCGAGTAATTAACGATCAAGATTGCAAGTAGAGGAAAATCTAAAGGTTGATAACAAAAACACGAAAAAAGACGTTAATACCCCCAATAACTTAAAATCGCCCCTAGCAGAACGTTTTTTTTTTTTGCTCAACATATTTTGGTAAAGTTAAAATCGTTGAAATGCATTTTTTTTAAGATCTTTCCAACAAAATCAATGATCAACACGAGTGCTAAAATTTTAAAAATATATATTCTATAATTAAAAAACATATAAAGTATTACACATAAATAATATTTTTCAATATTTTTAAAAGCAATGAGATGGGTTGATCATACCAGAAAAATTAGTTGGGCATCTTAATGCACATTTAAATAAAAACTCTAATTTTCAATTTTTGGCGAATTTAAAGATTGGGTGAGAACTCATTCTCAGCGTTTAAAATTTTCTCCCAACTGATTAAAATTTGACTGAATAGGCTTACACTTAAAATCGGCTTACACTTCAATACTGATTGAGAGCGGAAATGGGGATAGTGACGGAGGTGTTCAGTAAAAAATAATTAGCAAAAAAAAATTATGTGGAGTGCCAACGACACAGGGCATACTCTAGCATATATACAAAAAATCGCAAGGCGAACATGGCCAAATCCGTATAGAAATTTAGTTTTCTTCCCCAAAAATCTATTAGGCTAAAACCATATCTGTCCCATTCCAAAAGGAATGGATATTCATGAAAACTGATATTTTTGCCAACCTTATCAAGACTTACAACAAATGTACCACCATATTGTATGTGACCCATACTTTGATACTTTGTTGGCATGGAGTTGCAAGTGGCAATAAGTTTGCTACAAAATATCCAAAGAATTGTGAATAGGACCACCCTACATATATTTAGACTCACTTGGATAATGTGATCACCAACAGGCTTTGTCATTTGAGCATCAAATTAGCATCTATTTTATTTGATTATCAACACGATCCATGTATCATTTTGATTTATCCTCCTTTCATTTTATGAAGCCCTTATATATCTTCATAAAAATAAAAATAAATGACATGAAGTGATTAACAAGATATCCCGAAGTCAACCGGGGTTATGTTTTACACTTTCATGAATTGCAAAAACCATGAGATTTATAGATACACCGAATATTTTGTCATATAATTTATATTATATGATAAAAATTGATTCGGTGTTGCAAACAATATAAACTACTACTCACATTGCCGGCAAGATCCGCTTTCAATGCCTAACGTTATGATAAATTGTTAGAAAGCAAATGGTTTCAAGTCTCCATGTATCACGAGTACAAACAATCCAAACTCTTTTTATAAAGGAAACTTGTGAGAGTTAAGTGTATAAGATGACCAATATAATATTTTTCTAATCAATGTCGATGTATCTAGCAACTAGTCCACGACTCTTGGTAGGGGACCTTAATATTCTCAATGTTGCTAAAGGCAAAGTTTCGCTATATATGAATTAACTAGTACTCAAAACCATGGGCATGTTCATGAAACAAACAATTTCATACTTCCCTAGATTAATGGGCTCGTACAATTAGCTCCCTAGGGCTCAAGATTCTAAGTTAATTTGGTTGGTTGAAATGATAGATAAAACTCAAGGAGAGGACCATTCCATAGGTCCATGGCAAGGCAAAAAGGAAGAACCAATTTGAATTAAAAACTGATCCAGGTTTCAAGTCAAAACTCAATGACATAAATTTGTGCTTTGTCTTAATCACATAATAATAATTATATCAAAAGTCGTACTTAGGAGATTCTTTCGATTTTTATTTAGTTTTTCAGTTGGAATCTTTTTTCCTTTTGCGCACATAGATAACATTGGTTTACATTTTGGGTGCCTTAGATAACGCAGGAAAGGAAGGGCTGAACCGCTGAAGTACTCTGCTTTGTATCAATCACCATCTACATCACATGTGTGGGTGTGTTTTGATGGGGTAGTATATAACCTGTTATATGTCATCTATCATGGATGCTGCATAGTGTCATTGGGCCTGGATGTAAAACCCCTTAAGAATCTAGGATACAACTTGTTTTGAATTTGGTTAATTAATTGGTTTTTCCTTTTCGAGGACAACCGCTTTAAAAGTGTGGTGGAATTTTACAATCCTAGTTTAATGAATGGATTTTTGCTTCTTTATTGTTCCGGTTTTTGAAGAGTCAAGTGGTTATTGATACAACTTTTTAAACGAAATGGCTGAAATAATTAGAAACTTGTGTCTTCTAGCACCCCCACCAAAATAATCTAACATCCAAAATTATAAGACCTTGTGACCTTTGATATAATCGATTTTTGTTCTCTTTTTTCGCCTTTACCTGAATTTGTACAGGGAACATAGCCAAGATCATTGTGTGGCGACTGATGACACTCAATGCTAAATTTGTAAATTGAGTTTTTGTAGCATACCTTTGTTTATCGACCTTATCTCCATTTTATAGTGTGAGAGTCCATCGTCGGCTCGACATTTGGTCACGTAGTTTAGGGAAAGAGATCTTACTGTAGATCATTTCCTTATTAGGAGTTGTCAATGTAGAAAAGTTTTCCTACACGACTTGTGCTCCTAGATCTGCGGGAGAGATTTCTTTTTTTGAGTGTTGTACATGCAAGAAAGTTTCATTACCTGACTTATACTTTAGTATTTGTTTCCTAGTTGGAACCAATGTATTGCTGGCCTTCCCTCGTCTTGGGTTGATCCCCAAATACTTGCCTTATCAAAGCTTACGAGTATTGGGCTTGATCACGTGATGTATGGGCATAGTGGCGCATTGCAATTTGGATCCGACCTTCTGGATCCTATAAATCATGGGCTTAATGTTGTCTAGGCCTTGTTAGATTAAGCGTGCAATCAGGTCCGCTATGTTCTGTTTGATGAGATTATCGTGACACATAGTGACACATGTACTGTGTTGATCAGATGACGATTTAGTGTATCATTAACCTGATTTATCACAAAGTCGGCAAATTTGGACCCGTGAGAATCAACATCCACGAGAAATTTCCTCAGCTTGAATCCAGCCATGTTTGAGGGGACAGCATGATAGCACGTTAGTTTGTTACTTTCTTGTGAATTACAAATTGATTCGCCACACCATATGAAAATGTACTAATTGATTCTCCTCACTCATCTGGTCATCTGGATCTCCTTCTTCCTTTGTTCTTCTTAGCCCTCTCTCCATTGTTTCTTTAGATAATTTAAACAACAAACTTTCAAAACTCAAGGCACTGATGATGCTTATACGTACCATTGTGTGTGGAATCTTATCTTTAAACCAAATCTATCAAATACACTCATTCTGTCCAACAAACACCATCCCATCTTCATGGAAGTTTTGAAATGAAAATTATAATAATGATAATAATAATTAATTAATTAATTAATGAAGTTTTTGTAATAGCTATTCAAGTAATGGGAGATACCAAACATTAAATATGAGAAAATGACATTTTAGGTGAAGATCCAGTGGAGATGTGGTCTCACTCTTAGAAAGAATTTCCAGCTAATGAAATTATGAGAATAACACAAATCTCTGAAGCATATTAAAAGCATCTCCAATTACTGAATAAACAAGTGTAGAGTTCGACTTCAGACTCGACAAAAACTATTTAAAGTTTTCAATTATTAAAAAATTGTTTGATGACATAAACAATTGAGATGTGCTCTGCATGCCCAAATCAGATGCAACCTAAAACTAAATTCTTTGAGAGAGAATAATGTAATTTTTGTGTTAAGCGTATAAGTAGGGGCTCTTGAAAGAGTGTAGGTGCTCTTGTTGAAAATAAAATAACCCATAATTAGAAGAAAAAAAATAGACATTTTAAACTTATAGACGCCTTTATAACTTTATAAAAGATATAAAAATTGTGGGACTCCATTACTAGCCATTATGAAAAAGTCGATATAGAATTGTCGATATAATTGATCAGGAGGACACATGTCATGACATGACTCATGAGAGGAAAAATGAGCATGTTTTATTGGAGTTGTTGGACCCAAAATAAAAAGGACCTTATCTCACTTTGCACTTTTTTTGAAGTGGAAATTTGTTGGGGCCTTGATTGTTAAGATAAAAAAATACTAGAGAATTCGGTTTTTGCAATTAGGATGAATAAATTTTCCAAATGTTTATGTGTATCTCAAGATTGTAATAATATTCTTCTCTAATATGCCACACTACCTAGATTCCAAAATCTGATTGCAAAAATCCGATCCCTAACAAAGCATTATCCCAACTTCAACTGTTTTTTTTTTTTTTTTTTTTTTTAATTTATAATTTTATTTTTTTTTCCATTCACAGATACATGGACCAAGATAACTCTCAGCTACCCCAACTGGCCCTTTTTTTTAGCCTCTTGAAAAGAAAGAATATCAATCACCGACCATTAAGTCATTCTCGAGGTATCCAAAAGTAGGTGTTCATGCATTTTAAATTTGGGTTTGGCTTAGGTTGTGTCCGACTGTTCTAAAAACTAAATCCGAGCCCAAAATTTGGCTATGGGGCTTGTTTAAGTTTATTTTGAACATCGACACGAAGTATAACTTATTTTTTTAAGTGTAATTAAAAAGCCTAAACTTGACAGTTAGCTATGGGTTGGACTTGGTTTCATTTATTATTATTATTATTATTATTATTATTATTATTATTATTATTATTATTATTATTATTATTATTATTATTTTCAATCCTATGGTTCCATCCAAGGATTGTGATTTTTTTTTCGAGTTAATTTCGGATCCATGATTTTAAGAAATATTTCGTTTTGTGTAGAAAAAAACGTAAAAATTTCAGTCATGATTTCAAAATTAACAATATAAATTATGCATTTTAATCTCTTAAATACTACATAAAAAGTTTCACACGACTCGTAGTGTCATACAAATTAAATATTACACAAGAATCAATCACATAACAAACTTTTGATACTAAAATAACATTATAACATGTTAAAATATACAGATGTTATAATATTTATTTATTTTCTCAGGAAAATTTTGACGTATTTTGGATTTCGAAAAATATTTCGGTAACTTCAAAATCAGAAATATTTAGTGAAAATTTGACATATTTCTAAAAATCGCATTCCTTGGTTCCATCCATTCGAATTGAATAATGGATTTGTTTGCTTGAAGGTGATGTGGGTGCTCCGATGAAGTGAAGCCGAGGTCAAAACCATGTAAGTTCTCGAACAAGAGGCTTCAAGACATTTGATTGAATTGAAGTTCACACCAGTCAAAAGCCTGCAAGAGAAGGGCCATCTACCCATTCTTCCTCTGTAATCAACGAATTAAATGTTGTCCCAATGTAGGAGGGGTTGTTAACTAATATATGTTGTTCCCAATGTCAATTTCCAATACTTTAATCTCATCCTTAACCTTAAACCAAAGGCATGGTAGATCGACTTTATTACATTAACATGGTAGTTTAATTTGCATTAGAATATATAGTTTCAACTTTTAAGTCAAAAAGTAAGTAAGAAAACATTTTATGGTGTCGGGTGGAAGTCAGTATAGGCAGAGAAAGAGATCCATGCATCTAGGAAAGCTTAGGTTAGCAACACTAAAAAATAATAATAAATAAATAAATAAAATTCAGCAACCGCATCTTGCTGTTGCTAAGTATTAAAAAAGTGTAGCTGTAATGAGTCGGCAACTTCATTTTCTTGCCTGGATGACATGGAAGACCGACATCGATATTGTTTTTATGCTTCTGTGAAGTTTGGGTACTTCACCCATGATGGTTAGACGATCTTCTGTAGCTTCAGGGATCTTACTAAGTTTCATGTACTTCCCTCACTTTTCGCTTTTAATACATCATTTGTTGTTGTTTGACTTGTCTGTTGTTCCCAACTAGGGGGCATAACCCTTTTGTTCTTTTTCCCGAGAAAGAGAAAATGAAGGGCAAATTTCATGTTTTGCCATCAATGCCTATTTCAGAGGTTCTTCAACCGAGGAATATCAAATGAAGTGGTTTGTTTTCTCTTGAAACTGGAAATGTGGTGTAGACTCTGGCCACTCCCATTGGTTCTTATTTTGGCACTAATGTACAAGCATTTGGATAACTGAAGAATAAAGTTTTTGAGGATGCCTAGTCCGTCAAAAAGGAAAACTCTTGAGGGACTGCTCATGTTGTCCTTCTGAATGCTCCGGAGAGGAGCCTTGTGGACCTGACTATTGGCGAGGAAGAGTCACCGAAGGTCTCTGCCTCCTTAATCTAGGTATAGAGCATCTCGTCTTAGAAAGTACTACCCTTGACTCATCGGCGGATTAGGCTATTGTAGTACAACAAATAATTTCGAAAATCATTGCCTGTAATTCGTCTGTGGGCCCTGAGGGGTCGAGCCCGTTATCTCTGGCCCATAGTGCTGGTATGCAGACTGGACTATCATCCCAGCTCCCACCCCTGCTGTTGACAAGGGCAAGCGGATTGTTGAGTCTTGTCATTCAGAAATCACATGAGGGGGCATGATTGGTTCTTGATCCTGATGTTGTCCGTACAGATGTTAGAGCTAACTCTGTTGGAAAACACTTACGGTACCAGGAGGTAGATCACAGGACTGATACCGTTCAACTTTCGAATAAATGCTTTTCTTGGGATATCATCTCAAGCAGAAGCAAAATCAAAAGCATCTGATGCTGGCAAGTTAGCAATTATTCGATTGTCATTGGATCTTCCGTCACACTTTATTGCTCATAACCCATTATATGTTTCTTGATCAAGGGATGACTCACTTGACACGCGTTGGTATGGCGGGCTCTGAAGTAGAGTCCATGCGGGATATGCTATGTGCCTTAGAAAAGATGTACACTGAATAGCAAAAGCAACTCTCAGACGCCCGTAGCAGGACAAATTCGTTGGAAGAGCAGTTAGCTGCTCGGCGAGAATTAGGGATTTAGCTAGGTGAGGCCCAAAAGGACCTGAACAATGCTTTGGCTGCTCGATCGGCCTAAGAATCTCGGTTGAAAATAGCCCAATAGAGTCTGGACGAGGCCCCTGCTGCCCATGATGATTTGTCAGTTGATCTGAAAGATACCCAAGAGAGTACAAACAAGGCGGTAGCTAAGCAAACGGTTTTTGCTGACCGAATGGCGCATCCCTGAGATATGCTACTAAAACTCGGAGTGTTCTAGCCACTGAACACGCTGAGGCAGTTCGTCAGCGAGGCATTCATAAGGCTCTTCAAACGCGGCTCTCAAAACTTAGTCAAGAGTTGGAATGTAAGCATACAAGCTAAACTGAGGTTGGTTGCAAGATGGCTGATTCAGAAGGTAGTTTGGCAAGAACAATCGAGGAGTTATCCATATTGAAAGCTCGGTGGGATGCTAGGGAGAAGGAGCTAATCGAGGCCATCAACTATGTTCAACTCAGTAAGCTTGATGATGGTAGGCAGGAGCTACTAAACATTATTGAACAAGATCACAGAGACTGGGATCTTTCTGCTTAAGGATGATTGGCCCATGCACATTTTGAGGAGGCGGACGAGTCTTCCATTTTTTCGCAGGATGGCCTTGTCACTGACCCAAACGCCATGGAAACAACCGCCACCCTCAATGTTCCAGAGCCTGCCTTTGACCCTACCGTCCAGGAAGCTGTCATTGACTATATTCTGCATGTTCCCGCCACTTGAGCAGTATTTTGTATAAGAAATGTATATTAATACAAATTTTTTGCCTTTCTTGTTTTGTGCGTGTGCTATAACTATTGCACTCACCATTTTTAATTTGTGCTTAGATTAGGATGAATAGACTAACGTGTCGCCAATACTTTAAGACTAGATTTAGGTAGTCAAGTCCCCTTCCGTTTGTAGTAGTGTTTAATCTAGATTGGAACCCCTTCTTAGCTTGAATGGTTCGTCACTTGATAATAATGAGAACTTAATCTTTAAGAAGGCTTAAGTTGTGGAGTAGTCATCTTTACCCGAGCGGATAAGGTTCTTATAGTGTCATAAGTAATACCTCGAAGAGGAGCCAAACTTGGGAAGACGTTGTCTGGACTACTAGACTTCCATAACAAATCTCAACCCTGTGCAGAACTGTAGAAGTCAAAGCGTTTGAGGAATCATATCTTGTTCGAACGGACTGGATTTTAGCAGTATACGAGATCAATCCCGTGGAGGAGTTGAGTTGTAAATAGGTCGCCTCTGCTCGAATGGGTGAGATTTCTATGATGGACCCTAACCTTGAACACGAGTTAGGTTATGGAAAAGTCATATTCATCTCAATGGACTAGACTTTTACAATATACGAGCTCAATCCTTAAAAGGAGTTGAGTTGTCGGGAAGTCGTCTCTGCCTAAATGGACTATACTTCTATGACGAACCCTAATCATGAACAAGAGTTAGATTATGGAAAATTCATATTCGTCCGAACGGACTAGACTTATGTAGTTTATGGGCTCAATTCTGAAGAAGAGTATAGTTGTTGGAAAGTCGTTTATGCCCGAATGGACTAGACTTCTATTACGAATGTTAATCCTGAACAAAAATTAGGTTATGGAGAAGTCATCCTCGTCCGAACTACTATTGGCCTGATTGCTTCATCGCCACGTAGTGGCACTCTATTGCGATTGACAAATCACTATTTATAGTCCCTACCTTATTATCGGTTAGGTACTTGAGGCATTGTCGAGTAGAGACCACCATTCCCATCTGGTGGAACAAGGCTGTCAATAATCAAGTTGTATGCGGAAGAGGCGTCAATGACAATGAATTCTATCATTAGAATCCTTATTAGGTCTGGCTCCCTGCTACCACAGGCAACCTGATGCTTCCAACTAGGTAACTTCGCGCGCCACTAAAGTCGATCATGGCTTGTTTGTGCGACTTCAACTCTTCTTCCTTAGTTGCGTCTTGGGAAACACCTCCAATAAGAGGACGTTAGTTGAGCTCCTCGTATCTACCAGTGACCTCTTCACACCCCATTTCGTTAATGTGATTGTGATGATCGGGGTGTCATTGTGCGAGGAATGGACCTTTTGCATGTCTCACACTGTGAATGCTAAATCTCGGATCAGATGCTCTATTCTGGCATGCTGGATAGCGCAGTCTCCATAGTGGAAACCTGTCTGCAATTCTCAGACTATTTTTTCGATCAGTTTGACCGTTTCCGGCTCATTGTATGCATTGTGTATAATGTAGATAACGTTCACAATTCGGGATCTGGTGCATGCTCTTCTTTTCCTTCTCTCGAGGTTGGTTTTCATCAGGACTTACGAGTTGCTAGAGCCTTCCCTTTTGTACTCAGTACTCGATCTCATGATTGAGACTTTGGCGGTCTTGAGTAACGTGACAGTGGTCCTTGTTATAAGAGCAATACTTGTTCTTGTCGCACCTTGTCGGGTCACTTTTAAGCTTCGATGGTCACTTTAGGTCATCCCAGCTTTTCATGGCGGAAAGGATCTTGAACAGACTAGCATTGAGCGGGGTGTAGTTGGGGTACCTTGTATTGACGTAATTGGTGACAATGTTAGGTTACACCTTGTCAGATCCAACCCTGCTGACGTTTGACCTATTTTTGGATCTGTTATCCTCCTCGTGTTTTTTTCCCTCCTCTTTCCTGGGTCTCGAGGGATTGCTTGGTCTCATTCTCGCCTTATTTGTTGGCATCGCATCTTGTCAAGAGTGATGTACTTCTTCACACTCTTCAGTAAGTCCATCATGTCTTTTGGAGGTTCTAGAGGTCGGAAGTGAAGGTCGTAATAGACATGTTGTCACTGCAACCGTCGATCAGAGTCAGTTCGTCGTTGAAGTGAGTGACATACTCCCTGAGGGGTTTCACTGTGCTTCTGCTTGAAGTTGAGAAAATAGTGAATGGGTAATGAACGCCTTTGTCAAGACCTGAAATGAATCGATGGGTCTTGGTTGAAGGCTGTGTAACCAAGTCAGTACAACCTTCTTCAGGCTAGTAAAGAAAGTCCTACTCAGAATGACTTCTATGTTCCTTGAGCAAGTTGAATTACATGTGTCACGATGTGGTAAGATGAGATGAGATGGTGGGGAAAGAAGAGGACGACATGTTATGTTCCTTGAGTTTTGGTCTCACGATTTTAATGATGAGTATTGATGCGTCCAAATTTGCCTCTTTGATTCCTGACCTGCAAAATGAACAACATTGAGCAAAGGACCACCGTTGTGGTAGCCGAAGGCACTCCGATGCTAAAGTCAGGTGCTAACGATGGATGTAAACTGTAAACTGGATTGTAAGTGCGTACCTTTCTCATCTTATTTATTCATCTTATATAGCGAGTATTCACTCCTTCATCAACTCGGCTGTCGAGGCGTGATCGACAGTGCGTACCTTTTTTTCTCTCGTGAGGCTTTTTTGGAAAATTTTTTTTCCAAAGATTTAAAATTTTCCGTGAAACAAATATTGAAAAACTTATATTCGTGAAAATAAGCATTATTCCAAAAATGATTTTTCTTGAAACAAACACAGCCTAATGAAAAATGTTTTTGCGGGAGTGATTTGCTTATAGAGCAAAAATAAAATGGATACAATTTGAATAGCTTGAACTTGTCTCTTGTGCAACTAGGGTTTCGAGGCAGAATGGGGCCAATGGGCTAGTGCCAAATTTGGATTGGCCATGGGCAATACCATAATTAGAGTGAAGTTCAGGCCTGGAAAAAAAACCCAATTCAATAAGCATAGCCAAACATTTTAATAAGTTGAAGACTATGCCCTTAGAGACGGCTTATCATTTTTTTTAAAGCCTCTGGACACTTCATTGACATGTCGAGAAATGCAACATATGTAGTGGTGCAGTAGTTTTTATCAAACATTTTGCATGGGGTGGAGGTTCTAAAAGACACCAAATTTCCAATGATTTTAGCCATTTTGTTTAAAGGATTGTATCATTAACAACTTAATTTATACTCTTCAAAAGCCCCATTTGTCAATGAACAAAAATTCAATTATTAAACTAGGATTGTAAAATTTCACCACGCTTTTAAAGTTGTCGTCTTTAATAAACACTATATCAAATTGACACTTTTGTAACAACTCTAAAAACAATATCACTTTTGAGATGTTACATTCAACCAAACAATTTTAAATCAAAACTAAATTTAGTAAAAAAAAAAAACAATTATACAAAAAATGATACAATAAATTGGATCACCATAAATAGTATCATTTTTATAACCATACTCTTCATGGCGATACAATTATTGTATCACTTTGTTTGTGAAAATGTGTAAAATTGTTAGGTAGATTGTTATACCTCAACAGTGATATTGTTTTGGGGGTTGTTACAAAAATGTTAATTTCGAGTAGTGAAAGGAAAAACAATTACTTAACCAAAATTATAACAAGTTGTAACCTAGATTTTCATGGGATACCAAAATCATAACAAGTTGTCACTACACCAAATTTACATTTTTGTAAAACTACAAAAACAGTAGCATTGAGTTGTAACAATCCACCAAACGATTTCAAGTCAAAATTAAATTTCGTAAAAAAAATTGAAAATGTGTTCCCAAAAAAAATGTTAAAATAAATTGGATTATCATGAATAATATCACTTTTAGCACCATACCCTTCATGGTGATACATTTATTGTATTACTTTGTTTGTAAAAATGTGTAAAATTATTTGATGGACTATTATAACTAAAAAATGTTACTAATTTAGAGGCTGTTACAAAACTATCAATTTAATGCAGCATGTAACTTAGATTTTCAAGGAATTTTGCACTCAGGCCCAATGACACTATGCAACATCAATGATGTATGACAGATAACAAATTATGTACTACTTTAACAAAAATAAATTAATTAATTAATTATGCACTTAGTACTAACCCATCAAAACACACCTACACATATGGTGCAAATGGTGTTTGGTACAGAGCATAGTACTTGAGCCCTTCCCAAAGTGGAAACCAACCAATCCATACGCACACAAAGAAAAAAGTTTCCAACTAAAAAACTAAATAAAAATCGACCTGTGGATCTAGGGAAATGAAATTGTTTCATGAACATGCCCATGGTTTTGAATACTAGTTAATTCATATTAATGTCAAATTTTGCAATATTAGTTCATTCGTATTATCCCAAAACTTTGTCTTTAGCCACATTGAGAGTATTATCGTCCCCTACCCGGAGTAGTGCACTAGGTGCTAGATACATTGACATTAGAAAAAAGATTATATTGATCATGTTGTACACTTAATTCTGACAACTCTCATGAAAATTTTCTTTATAAAAAGAGTTTGGATCGTTTGTACTCATGATGCATGGAGACTTGAAACCCTTTGCTTTCTAACAATCTATCGTGAAAAGGCATTGTCGTCACTCTCCATCTTTTTCTTTTCCTCTCCCAGTTCTCCCACTTTATCTTGTTCTTGCACAGGTCATCGTCCCACTCCCTTTCCTTCTTTTCCTTCCCCTTACACACTTTGTTTTTTTTTGCCCTCACGAAAACCCCTCATTGCATGGTCCACCACGAAGGCAAAAAAATAAAATCTAAATACCAATAAATGAAAAATACACGAACTCAATATATAATTAGAAAAATATGGGGTGGTTTGAAAAACTAATGCATAAGTAAAAGAAAGCCAGCACCTATTTGGCACCACAGGTTACACTCACCCACACCACTTTAAATTTACCTTCTTTCCCATAACACCCATAAAAATCACAATTCATTTCCTATTCTCAAGAATAAGAACAACGAAAACAACATGAAAGTGAGTCGGGAGGAAGGGGCGATCGATTGTGAGGGACAGTGAGAGACGACTGGGTTCCCCATCCCTTTTCTTCTTTTCCTTCCCCTCGCACTTTTTTCTTGCCCTCGCGGTGGCCCATATAAGGATGGGTTCCCCATCCCCACTCGCACACCCACGACTGAGAGTTCTCCATTTGCAAGTACCTCTGCGAGGGTCATTTTTTTTTTGCCTTACAGCGGCCCGTGCGAGTGGGGAACTCATTCTTGCACGGGCCACTGCAAGGGCAAAAAGAAAAAACAGAGTGCGAGGGGAAGGAGAAGAATAAAAGGGATAGGGGCAATGGCGTAATCGATGTGGAGATCCTGTAAAGGCTCCAAATCTTGTGCTTATTCGACTTCATACAAGGACAAAGCTACAAGGGGGCAAGTGCCCCCACTTGATTTTTGAAATTTTTTTAATTATTTTTGCTATGTCGACCTGTACGACTCCATCTTGTCCCAACCCTTCATCTCTCTTTGTTATCTGCAACGCCGACGATTCTGCTCCGTATTTTCCTTTATTTTGCTCATTTAATTTGTTTACTGCAATATCGGCAACCGCCCTACCTCATACTATCTTCCTCCCCCTTTCTCTTTGATTGATTAAGTTCCTTTTCCCACAATTGACAATTCGCCATCAACCACCAACAACCTCAATATTTCTAGCTTGTTTTGAGAATTTAAAAAAAAAGTATTTTTCTCAAGATGAATTCGTATCTTGAGGTCTAGTTTTGTATTTTATTTATAGGACTTTTTTAGAGATACATGGAAATTTTGAAGCATTAATTTTTTCTCAATATACATGTTTGTATCTCGAGGTTCATCCGTGGGTTATTATTTGAAATGAGTTTTGGTAATCAACGTGAACTTTTTGACAGTCAATGGCGATTCTATGTTTTGGTAATCGCTCGTCTTCTCTATGTCTATCTCTCTTCTATCTTCTCTGCAGAAATTCTAAATGGCGAGGAAATGAGCGAGGAGAGGAAGGTGGTGGGGTGGGGATTGTTCACCTCTTTTGAGATGCGTGCTGCCGATTTTTGTGCACGCATTTCGAAGGAGGTGAACAGTCCCCACCCCGCCACCTCCCTCCCCTCGCTCGTTTCCTCGCCATGTAGAAAAGCTCATCTTCTCTAAGCTTTGCTAGGGAGCGAGGAATGGGGGATACGCGCGAACACTCATCACGAGGAGAATGAGTGGTTACACCCATTCCTCGCTCCCTTTCCCTCGACCCCTAGAATTTTCCATCTTCTCTCCCAGAAATTCTCTCCTCTCTAAAGAAGCAAGTGATGGAGAAGAGACGTACGCACGGACGCACGAGAAACCCCTCCTCACCGACAGTCTTTGTTGTTGGCTTCCTTCCTTCAAGTACGTACATACCAACTCAGCACTGTTACGTACGATTGACAGGCGTGTCCTTTTCTTTTTTTTTAAATTACATAATGTCCTCATCACCGTCATCTAGCTAGTTCTTCCTTCTCCAACTAGTAAGAAAAAAAAAAACCCTAATTCGTAATGGTCTTGTGTCCTCTCTCGTTCTTTCATTCCTTAAAGTGATAGAGATAGAAGAAGATGTTGAAAATGGGTTTGTTGAAAATTTTGTTGAGTTGGGCCAAAGGGGTACTACTAGCTAGTAGACGGAGAGTTCCAATACTATCTGTGGTATTTCGGATGAAAGGCATCATCATCAAATCGCATTGTCGATACTTTCAGGATCGGCTACACGAATTTTGATTCTCCAAGCATTAATGCGATCTTCCTCCATATAGTCGAGTTAGGGCAATGATGTGGGTGGAGTTGATGAGTTGAGAAGAGAGGAGAGCAAACTGACAGAAGAGAGTGAGCACAGGCAGGCAATTGTATGATATGCAGACCATTGTAAGTGCGTGCTCACTTCTCTTTTGTCACTTTCCTTCTTTCCACCACCACCACCGGAACTGGTGGAAATCTCATTTCATCATCACTTCTCCACCCACCTTCCCTCACTCCCTTGTTTGTTATTGATTATTGTATTTTATTTATTAGTTATGAGATTTAATTGATAATTTTATTTATTTCTCCTACAATCTTTTGGAAATGACATATGCAACAGCAGGCAGGAAGGAGGAGCATTCTATCTTTTTTCTCATTTGACCTAACTTTCTCCATCTTTTTTCAGAAATTCTTAATGGCCTGGGAAACACTCCAAAAAGGAAAAGGTTTTTAGGTGTATCTTCGCCCCCCCCCCCCCCCCCCCCCCCCCCCCAAGGGTTTCCCAGGCCCTGTAGAAGTGCTGATCTTTTTTTTGCTGCTACATTTCAAGAGTAGTGTGGCCCAGCAGATGAGATGAGAAGAAGAACAAGGGAGGTGAGAGTGGTAGCTACTTGTGGTGGTGAGTTTTGATGGCATGGCATATATGACTGGAAAAGCGTGACTTTTCATGAGGGCTGCTGCTTACTTGCTGATTATCATCTTGGGAACAAGGTACGCTTCAATGAATGAATGAGTATTGTCCGGATTTAACGGCACTCTTTTATTTTCTCTCTTTACCTATCTTATCCATTCAATTACCCATTTAAATTTTTTTTTATTTTAAATATTGTCATTACCATTGATGCGTTTCATTTGTTCATTCAGTGTTACAGATTTTGCAAGATCTATATATATAGTGTGTGTGTGTGTTTCAAGCAAGGATTGTGAATTCGTTTTTCGAGGTAATTTGATTTTAAGATTTTGGCATTATGATTTGGTTTTTTCATCTGGTTTCTGCTTGGGTTTAGGGTGTTTTTCCACTGACAATTTTGTAAAACAAAATTTCACTATAAAAGCTAATATATCTTCTTACTTTCGGCAGATCTGGTTACTCTTGCAGTTTCTATTCAATTTTCTTAGATTTCTGCTATGATGAGCAGGATTTGAGGCTTACCTTATATGCATCTTTATTTTGATTATTGTTATGTAATTTTCATGGTGAACACACACATTCTTTTCTAGGGATATTCTGTCTATATGCTTCGGTCTTCGAATTTTAGAGGTAGTCTGTTTGTTAAACATAGCTTTTGTAGCCAAGGATTGTGATTTCGTCTTTCGAAGTTATATCGGACACTTGATTTTAATAAATATTTCGGAAAATATTTTGTTTTATTTAGAAAAAACATATAAATTTTATGAATATATCAATCATAATAATGCAAAAGGTATGATGACTCAGTAGTTGAGCAGTGGCAGATGGTATCACTAGGTCACATGGTTGAATTCAGCCGGTGACATCTAAGGTGGTAGGGGTTAAAGGATAAAAAAAAAGGCAAATGTGTGATGCCTCAGTGGTTGAGCAGTGGCGGATAGTATCACTAGGTCACCAACGATATCGAGGTTGGCAGGGGTTAAGGGATAAAAAAAAATGTGTGATGGCTCAGCCATATCCTACCCACAAATAACATCCTAACTAGTAGACCCGTTACCATAAGTGACTTTTTTTTATTTTTTATTAAACCTCCAGTGGGGAGGGACAGCTATGGGATGCTAGACCTTTATTACTTGAAAAATCTTGTACACATGTCGGGGGTACATGACGACTTTACCCGAGTTAAAAAGAAAAAATTGGACATACATCCTAAATAAACCTTCATTTGGTTTACAATGTGTCAACCACTTTATAAGAAGACCTTCATAACCTGAAAAGTGAAGTTCGTTATGTCTCCATTTGGTTTACAATGTGTCAACCACTTTATAGACTACACCAGGGCTGAGCATCATTGCTACTGGCATTAGAAACTCGACTTGAGATTCTTATTGAACTTTGCTTCTATGTCATCCATCTCCATCTTGCAGGCAGGTAATAATGAGAAAAGCCCCAAACTTTATAACTTGTGCAACAAAATTTGTTGAAGCAAGCCTTAATCTCGAATCGAAATACAGACAACGCTCATATAAAAAACTAATGAAAACTCCTCTAGATTTATCTAAAACAAATGAAACAAACACCACAAATGAAAACTCCTCTAGATTTGCTGCCTGGTTTTTTATGTTGCAATGCTGGAACAAAGTGCAAACTGTTGTATAACAGAGTGCTCTCTGCTGCAAAACAGAGTGATCTCTGTTTCCTGCTGCTGCTGTTCTGACAGTGCGTGTTCGTAGATGATTTGCAATGTTGCAAATTGACAATGGCGTTATTCTGATGCTAGGGAGAATTAGAGAATGGTTGACGCAATATGTTCTTTTAGTGCAAGCATGTTTTTAGCTATACAATATGAAGTTGAATATGTATGAGTTACGAGAGTTTTTTCGATTGATTTTAATGATGTATTTTCATTGGTTTCTTTCTCGGGTAAAGTCGTCATGTACCCCCGACATGTGTAACAGAATTTTTTCCTAGTAATAAAGGTCTGACATCCCATAGCTGCCCCTCCCCACTGGAGGTTTATAATTAAAAAAAAAAAAAAAAAAAAAAAAAGCTTTATCAAAATCAACAAAAATGAATGCAACTTCGATAGAAACCCCATTAAACCTAAAATATGCAAGAGAGTAAAAGAAAGCGAAATTTCATACTTACATTGCGAATTAAGAGCAGTAATCAATGATCCCAATTCGCCAGTGCCTTAGACCTCTCAAACCTCTTCTTCCCTAAACGCACGCGAGCGTGTTGTTTTTCTTCTGACAAAAGAGAAAGAAGTTAAGGTTTGAAATCTGGGTGAAATCTTTTGTAGCGAAGTTGTAGAGACCCATAATACCTTCGATTGAAAGTTCCAAAAAAGGGTGCAAACGAGGCACTTCTGCGATACGATACTCGAAGTGCTCTCTCTGGCTTTGCAAGGATGACGAACTGAGATGAAAGCAGGGCTTTGTTGCGTGCGGACGAGTTTGACAAAATAGGGTTGGCTGGACGAAACAGAGAGAGTAATGAAAATTGAAGAGTGAAGTGAAAGCTAAGCGGAGAGATATGCTCCACCTCCGGACGTATGAGCTGTTATCAAATCGGGTTAATATGAGATGTAAAATACATTTAATTTATAACGACAGTTAACCATCGCAAGTAACCATAATCGTCGTTACATAATAGTATTCTACGACATTTAAATAATCGTCGTTGAATATAGTGTTTAGTAGCGGTTTTTTCAAACCAAGGAAGCACGGATTCGCGGAAAAACCCTGCCGAATCCATGAAAACGCGTGTCGGATACGGATACGCGTGCGATTCGCGTCGGATACGTATCCGACATGCGGTCAACGTATTGGTCAACTTGACCTGGTCAGGATACGTGTTGACACAGTCCGGATACGGTCCGGACACGGTCACGATTCGGTTGCTGCAATTTTTTTTTCTTCAGATCTTCATAAGGACGGCTGAGATGCGAAGCCCTAATATAAAAACCTAATCTCGAACCAGATCTTGTTCTTGCTCAAACCACAAAACCAGAGAAAATGAGGAACCGAGGAGGCGAGGAAGATCGATCGATCAACTGGGAGAGATCGAGCAGGGAGATCGATCGATCGATCGACTGGGAGAGATCGATCGATCGATCGAGCAGGGAGAGAGATCAGGCAGGGAGATCGATCAGGGTCAGGGAGAGAGATCGATCAGGGAGAGAGATCGACTGGGATGGGAGATCGAACAGGGAGAAAGGTCGACTGGGAGTCTGGGAGCTTTCGATGCTTTCTTCAACCTCCTGCGCCTCAATCACCAATCCCTCACTTTTTCATCCTCTCTGCCTTATCAATTATCATCATCTCTGCATTGCTTCCCCTCTCATTCAGGTTTGAATCTTTACCACTTTCCCGCCAAATATGGCAATAGAGTCAGAGGAGAAGAAACCTCAGAGAATGGTGAAGAAGGAGGAGGAGGAGAGCCTCAGTTCCATGGTCAAGAAGAAGACTCCCACTGCTAATGGCACTGCGCAGGCTCGTGGAAGGGTGACGGATTCACCATGGCTTGCAGAGGAATTAGCAGTACTTTGAGGTTTGCAGGCTCTCCCTCCCTTTCTTCAACCTTCCAGAAGATATTTCATTGCTAAAGTATGATATTTATGGTAAATATATTAGGTGATTTTCGGTAGGTGTGGCGGTGGTTGTAGAAGTTAGGTAGTGTTTGGTTTTGAGTCTTTTGACATATGTGAAATTCGGATTTCTCTTGCCACCAAACAATGTGATTAATTGTGATGCTTGTTGTAACTCTTTTCTGTGGGTTCCAGCTTTTACTTTAGAAAAAAAGAACTTATTTTGGGTTCAACCTCCCTTTCTTCAAATTTTTGAATTTTGAGTTATGACATTATGTTAATAAATTTTTAATAAAATATAAAAATAAAAATAAGATTTGTCGTGTCGCCGAGTCCCCGAGTCCTAATTTTTTGAAAATTGTCGAGTCGCCGTATCGTATCCGTGTCCGATACGATACGCGTATCCGAGTCCGTGCATCCTAGTTTCGAACCATCGCTAAATAATCGCCGCTAAATTGCTAATTTTTTGTAGTGGTAGTCGCTGCTGCTCTAGAGAGAGAAGATAGGAAGAGAAGAGAAACAGTGGTGAGATAAGAGTTTATATTGGTGGTGTCCTTCAACACATAAAAAAAAAGAGTGGTGATGTTCTCCAATAAAAGTGGCGGTGTCAAAAAGCAGGAGCCATTGTTGACCAGGGGTGTGTTTTTTTTTTTTTTTTTTTGGTCAAAAGACTATTGTTAGTAACTCATCACTTATAGTTGGGTTAGGTTTTAAATAAGGACACCTTGACAGACAAAATGGTACAATAGGCAAATAATTAAACCACTTTCTCCCTCAATTTTCATTCAATCTTTCCTCTGTACTTGGAAGCCTTCCTTTGTATGGGTTTTTCTCCAAAATCATGATTTTTGTGTACCCTAACTTGGGTACAGCCACGGGCCACCCCTTCAAGTAATCGTCTTCTATTCCTTTATATGATTTGATAATTAGGGTTCTACTGTGTTCATTAGTTACTGTAGAGTGTAGGGTTGTTTTTGGTTCATTGGATCGGGCTTCTTTTTCTGTTTGATTGTTGAATGATGGGTTGTAGATAGATTTTTTGATGGAAACACTAACCTGTTAGATTTCTTGGAACTCTGGATTTCTTTGAGAAACCCAGATTTTGGAGTGTTGTTGCCATGTTGATTTAGCTAGTAATGTGCTTTACTATTTCAGCAATTTTGTGTTAATGGGTTTTTATATGTTCTAGTCGGAAAGTTTGAGTGCTGATTTGACCAACTTTAATGCAAACACAAATAACGATGGGGACGAATGTCAGGCTCTTTTGAGTTAATTTGATTGCTGGAAGCCTATCATATGTACAAATGTATGTCCGTGTGTTTGTAAAGGAAATGGTTCTCTATGGAGGAGATTAATAAAATTATTGTGGTTCATCAGAGTTAATTGTTGTTTGCACTCCAGAGTTCCAGATTACGCTAAAAAAAGCATGTAATTATGCAGTATGTCGCTTTGCTTGGTAGAATGGATTTGGAGCGAAGTGTAGAAGAAGGATACAGGTTTCTTTGCCTGTATTTCATTTTTCTAGTGGTTCTTCTGTTAGGATTTTAAAGAGCATTTATTTCGAATTTCCTTTATTCATTCATTCTTACCGTTATAGTTTTTACTGTGGATAAGAACGATTAAGTCAAACATTGATAGTGTATTTAATATTACATAGATGTGGAAATGATTTTGAAATTAATATGTAACATTGTCATCAATAGTGAACTGAATTGAATGAACTGATTCAGTTTCTCAAAGTTCTGAAGAAAACTTGAAATTGTGAGACTTTATGGCTAACTCAGGGTTGATAAGACTCGTGAATTTTGAATTAAAGAGTGAGTGGGTAGATTATGCATATTTAGTTTGATTCTTGGATCAATTATGAACAGGAAGTCAATGTCATTTAAGCATTGCAACTGTGAGAAAAAGCTGAAATCCCCGTGTCAATGACCGCTGACAGGTGTACGAGTGCTGGCTGTTTTTAACTGAAGAATCCAGAACCACTCTCCGTTAACCTTGTCAATTGGCAGTTGAATTTTGAGGTATTTGTTGTATGGTTTTTTTATTTTCATATTTTAGAGTTGTACTGTACTCTTGCAAAATTCACAGGGTTAGATTATAGATCATTTCAGCGAAGGCACATAAAGTATAAACTTTAATAACTATTGTTTCCATGCTGGTTTCGCTTGTATCAACAATTCTGTTGTAGGGATCACTATGACACTATGATTGCTTATCATGTTAGTCAGGGAGCCTTCATGTTTGTACTATAAAAGTTTGCTTTCTTTACGCTCTCTGTTTCATTTGTTTGAGTTGAACCACTAATATCTTGAGGAATATAGGTTTTATGGTATCTGCCAACATTTTGAACATCTTAGGTTTTTTATGTACTTTTTCTTCTTTTATCTTTAAGATTAGCAGATTGGAAGGTCAATTCGCTAAAAATACTGTATGGACCTTGATATATTGTAGTCTCTTTTAGGTTTAGAACACAAGTGTCTCAGATAGTTCCTTGTGTGTGTTAGCAGGTAGGGTAAACAAATCTTGAAAGGAAGAATGACTTCCATGTGCTCCGAAAAAATTTCCGCTTGTATCATATTATAAAAGTTCTATTATGTCTAGGATAGTCAGCATTAGCCTGTTTATTGTGAATCGAAGCAATACAAAGCATACAAAACCCACACCCAAGGCAAAGCTTAACATCCCAATGCAAAGCTTAACTTAACAAGCCCTATTGTGGAAGAGAGTAGCCCTAATGCAGAGGTTGAGTTTCCTTTTGTAGAGTTTTTGGCTTTTTCAAGAAAGAGAGTCTAGGAAATGAGGCACAAGTGAATCTATGTAAGAATATGTAGGGATATCTTCATGTAGGAGCAGTGACAAAATGGGATAAGACTATGATAGAACACAAGGGTTAGTAGCTCTGAGGTATATATTTTCTTACTTTCAGGTCAAATTCTGGATTTGGTGGATATTGTGGAATCTTTGAGCAGGGTTATAGGTTCCTGCGCGTGCGCCCACCTCTCTTTTTTCTTTCTTCTCTGGTAACTGAAGAAACAACAATAGTCCATTACTGTTATACTGACCAATGCCTTTAATAGTCGGAAGGCTCATATATCAACAAATAAGTCTATAGTGTTGTGGGTGTGTGGCAGGGGAATGCCTGTGAGCTTTTGTAGCTGAACTTCAATTGTGAGAACTTCTATATCAATGTTACTAAAAGATTTCGCTGGGGGTACCTTGGATCAGTGTAATGAACTAAGGGCGTTGTTTTTCAGTGAAGAGCTTGAATTTATTAATGAAATGCGGGTTTCATTTTCCCAAAGAAGTCTGAAATTTGCAAGGTATTTAAACTTTTTCGTTGACGAGCAAAAGTATGAGGCATTCTAGAAGTCGTAAAACAATAGAAAACTCTGCCAAACGACAACTTGGTAGATGGCCAAATGTAAAGATTTATAGTATCCTATTAGAATCTAAATAAGTTTGATATTATTGGATTTCTTTTAGTAATAATATTATTAGTCATATTGTTTTAGTCTCCAATTTGGGTTAGGGTTTGTTATAAAAGGGACGTATGTTGTTCATTGCAAGGAGGATGATTGAATAAGGAATTTTATTTTGTTTATCAGTTTCATCATCAATTTATTTACTTTTAATTATCGCATTGTTTTCAATTCCCTTTTATTTCCAAGTTTAACTCTATCAAAATTACTAATAAAGAAAGTAGGGTTTGCGAGAGAAAACCCTAATTAAAGAGTTAAAAGCATCTAAGCTGTTAGTCACTTGAGAATATCTTTCAGTTCTAAACAAAAATTATGAATGCTTATGAAAGTACGTTTGAGTTACTTTGCAGCTGGCGACTTGTGTCTTTTCATGTAACTTTGAATGTGACTGTAAAATTGCATTTGAAGACTTTTGTGGATAGCAGTTAACTCTGCTGTAAGTTAACTTTCCCATAATTGCCCCTCCCCATCGGAGGTTTAATTTAAAAAATAAATAAATATTAAAAAAAAGTTGCTTTTTGAGAATGTTGATTCTGGTTTCCAATTTAACCTTGCATTATTGTCAGAGTCCATTATGTTTGCCATTTGTCTGTTGCAGCAAATCTACATTTGTGGTGATTATGATCGTCAACGATGTAATGAGGATGGTTTGTTGGTTGTAACCGACATAAGATTATAAAATCAGTCTTCTATACTATTGACAATTACTTGAAGGAGAGAACTAGCATTTTCGTAAGCATTTTTAAGAGATGACTTAAAGAAAGTTTGTTGAGTAGTGTTTCGTACTTGTACTTTCTTAAGCTTAGCTGAGTTGTCATGCTATTACGTTTATCTCCTAGATGTGTCACTTGCATAGTAGATTTTGAAGTCATTGCATTTCAAATTCTTTAGACCACCTTAATCTACTCATGGCGGTCTTGATCGTAGGTTGGGCCAGAAGCCATTGTCATTAGTCGGAATCGACTAAGCTTTGGTTAGGTTTGACGATCATTGTCTGTGAAAGGACATTGATCCCTGTCAAGTCATCGTCATCAGGCTGCATGAACACTAACTGGACAACCACTTTCTAACCCATTGTCATCCACGCTCGGCAAACTAGGTGTTAGTGTAATAGGTTCGGCGATGGTTGTTTGCAGAAGAACAATGATCCCTGGCACACCATCGTCATCAGGCCGCATGAGCACAGATTAGACTCCCATTTTCTAATCCATCGTTATTCGCGCTCAGCGGACTAGGTGTTAGAGTGATAGGGTTCAACGATCATTCCTTGCAATTAGGCAAAAATCCCAGGCATGCTATCATCATTAGGCTGCGTTAGCACTTATTAGACTCCCACTTTCTAACCCGTCTTCATCCGCGCTCGATGGACTAGGTGTTAGAGCGGACCAAAAGCCAACGTTATCAGTGGCCACTGACTAAGCTTTGGTCTAGTTTGACGATCATTGTCCGTAACTGGACGTTGATCCCTGGCAAGCCATCGTCATCAGACGTCAAGAGTGCTGACTAGACTCACTTTTTAAGTCTTCATCTGTCATTCGTGGACTAGGCTTCGAGTGGACCTAAAACTATCGTAATCGTCGTCACTGACTAAGGTTTGGTTGGGTTTGGTGGTCGTTATCTGGGATTTGACATTGATCCTTGGCAAGCCGTCACGATCAGACATTAGAACGCTGACTAAGCTCCCACTTTCTAAGCAATTGTCATCGTCATAAATCGAAACTGACTAAGCTTTGGTCAAGTTTGATAAGTCTGACTCTGATGTCTTGACTTATTCAATTTACTGAGTGGATGGACGTCAGGCAGTAAAAATTGATTGGTTGTTGGTCTAGATAGTAGTGGAAGTTTTTAGGAAAAGCAAGTACATTTTATTGATAATACTTTTTAAGGTGTTTTACCTTTCGTTGCTGCATGAGGCTTCCTTCATCAATGTCTTCCAACCAATATGTGCCTAGCATGTTGACCTTGGTCACTTTGTAGGGTCCTCAGTTCGGGTTCAGCTTGCCTGTGCATGTTTCTTTAGTGCTCTACTGAGTCTTTCTAAGTACTCAGTCCCTCACTATGAATTCACGGGGCTTGACTTTCTTATTGTAATATTGAGCCATCTTTTGTTGGTAGGCGGTTATTCTGGCAAAAGCCTGATTTCTCCTTTATTTGAGGCAGTTTAACCTGACGCGTAAAGCTTTGTAATTATCCTCCGGCCTGAACTCCCTTGTTCCAAAAGTCGATATTTCAAGTTCCACCAGGACCGTTGCTTCTGACCCGTAGGTTAGGGCAAAATGTGTTTCCCCAGTGGGTGTTCTTTTGGTTGTTCGATATGCTCAGAGTATTCTTGGTAGCTCTGAGACCTATTTTCCTTTGGCTGCGTCAAATTTACTTTTGAGCGCTTCCTAGATTGTTTTGTTGGTGACTTCTGAACCACCTCGGCCTTAGTTCCAATGGCGGGTTATTCCTTTTCATTTGCCCGATCAAGTTTGACACTTGGGCTAAAAAATTCCTCGAGTTTCTCCTTCTTGGTCCAATGCTCAATTTCATATATGAGATTCTTGCATTTTTTGGTATCGTTGCTGGAGCAGTGCTTGATGTTATTGCGCCAGGAGGGGTCTTCTCATTGTTTGGCGGGCTACTTCATCTCTTTCCGATCCACGATATGATCCATGAACAAAGGCCCAATGAGGCTGAATAGTTTGTCAGGGTTGGTGGCCCCTGGGCGGAGGGAGTTCTGGGAGGTCTGTCCGTCAGCCTTAGAAGCTGGATCTTTGTTGGCTGCTCTTTCGCCTCTAGTCCACTGAGAGCCTGGGGAGACAACGTGGCTCTCCTTAACGTGTTTTCTGGTGTCTTCCTAGGGTTTTTTCACTGCTCCCGTTTTCCTAGCCAAAGTGGAGGGTTTTGCTGGGTGAGCATCTCCAGCGCTCGTGCAATTTGCTGCATCTGGGTTGACAGTAGATTCACCCTTGGGTCCACCGCTACTGCCACCGGCGCGGGTGTCTAATTTTGTTTCTCCCATGGTGCCAGATTCGTCGGAACTAGCGGCACTTTCATAGTACGAGCGTTCGAGGGCCCGGGGATGTCTCCATTGTTGTGAGATCTCGTGGTCACCATATCTGTAGAGTGATATTATATGATAAAAATTGATTCGGTGTTGCAAACAATTAAACTACTACTCACATTGCAGGCAAGATCCGCTTTCAATGCCTATTTACGATAGATTGTTAGAATGGTTTCAACTCTCCTTGCATCATGAGTACAGATGGATCTTTTATAAAGGAAACTTGTGAGAGTTAAGTGTACAAGATGACCAATATAATATTTTTCTAATCAATGTCAATGTATCTAACAACTAGTCCACGACTCCTGGTAGGGGACCCTAATATTCTCAATGTTGCTAGAGGCAAAGTTTCGAAAATTAGCTCGCTAGGGCTCAAGATTCTAAGTTAATTTGGTTGGTTGAAATGATAGATAACTATAATTAAATATGAGATTAGGAGGGGACCATTCCATAAGTCCATGGCAAGGCAAAAAGGAACAACCAATTTGAATTAAAAACTGATCCAGGTTTCAAGTCAAAATTCAAGGACGTAAATTTGTGCTTTGTCTTGATCAATGATAATTACATCAAAGGTCGTACTTAGGAGATTCTTTAGATTTTATTTAGTTTTTTAGTTGGATTCTTTTTTCCTTTCGCGCACATGGATGACATTGGTTTGCATTTTGGGTGCCTTAGATAAAGCAGGAAAGGGAGGGCTAAAGTACTCTGCTCTGTGTCAATCACCATCTACACCACATGTGTGGGTGTGTTTTGATGGGGTAGTATATAATCTGTTATATGTGATCTATCTTGGATGCTGCATAGTGTCCTTGGGCCTGGATGTAAACCCCCCCAAGAATCTAGGATACAACTTGTTATGAATTTGGTTAACTAATTGGTTTTTCCTTTTCGAGGACATCCGCATTAAAAGTGTGGTTGAATTTTACAATCCTAGTTTAATGAATGGATTTTTGCTTCTTTATTGTTCCGGTTTTTGAAGAGTCAAGTGGTTATTGATACAAGAGTAAGTCTACACGTCGAGGGAACGGGCGAGGAAACGGGCGAGGGAAATGAGGTGGCGAGGTGGAAGCCGTTCATTTCCCTCGGAATGCGTGCGTTGACTTTTTGCGCGCGCACCTCGAGGGAAATGGACGGCTTCCACCTCGCCACCTCATTTCCCTCGCTCGTTTCCTCGCTCATTCCCTCGACATTTAGAATTTCTGTTGATACAACTTTTTAAACAAAATGGCTGAAATAATTAGAAACTTGTGTCTTCCAGTACCCCCACCAAAATAATCTAACATCCAAAATTATCTTTTTCGCCATAACTTGAACTTGCATAAGGAACATAGCCAAGACCACTGTGTGGCGATTGATGACACTCAATTTGTAAATTGGGTTTTTGTAACATACCTTTGTTTATCGACCTTATCTCCATTTTATAGTGTGAGAGTCCATCATCGGTTTGACCTTTGGTCACGTAGTTTAGGGAAAGAGATCTTACTGTAGATCATTTCCTTATTAGGAGTTGTCCATGTAGAAAAATTGTCCTACACGACTTGTGCTTTTAGATATGCGGGAGATGTTTCTTTTTCTGAGTGTTGTACATGCAAGAAAGTTTCATTACCTGACTTATACTTTAGTATTTGTTTCCTAGTCGGAATCAATGTATTGCTGGCCTGTCCTCGTCTTGGGTCGATCCCCAAATACTTGCCTTATCAGGGCTTAGTCTTGCCTTATCAGAGCTTACGAGTATTGGGCTTGATCACGTGACGTATGGGCTTAGTGGCGCATTGCAATTTGGGTTCGACCTTCTGGATCCTATAAATCATGGGCTTAATGTTGTCTGGGCCTTGTTGGATTAAGCGTGCAATCAGGTTCGCTATGTTCCGTTTGACGAGATTATCATGACACGTATACTGTGTTGATCAGATGACGGTTTAGTGTATCATTAACCTGATTTATCACAAAATCGGCAAATTTGGACCCGTGAGAATCAACATCTTGAATCCAGCCATGTTTGAGGCGACAGCATGATAGCACGTTAGTTTCTTATGAATTACAAATTGATTCGCCACACCATATGAAAATGTACTAATTGATTCTCCTCACTCATCTGGTCATCTGGATCTCCTCCTTCCTATGTTCTTCTTAGCCCTCTCTCCATTGTTTCTTTAGATAATTTAAACAACAAACTTTCAAAACTCAAGGCACTGATGATGCTTATACGTACCATTAGATAATGTTGTTTATCTAGGTAGATCTTAAATGCTTTATCAAACCATCAGATCCACAAGTAAAAAAATGCATCCATTATTGATACTTGTGTGTGGAATCTTATCTTTAATCCAAATCTATCAAATACATGCATTCTGTCCAACAAACACCATCCCATCTTCATGGAAGTTTTGAAATGAAAATTATAATAATGATAATAATAATTAATTAATTAATGAAGTTTTTGTAATAGCTATTCAAGTGGAGATGTGGTCTCACTCTTAAAAAGAATTTCCAGCTAATGAGATTATGAGACTAACACAAATCTCTGAAGCATATTAAAAGCATCTCCAATGGGCATAAACAAGTGTAGAGTTCGACTTCAGACTCTACAAAAACTATTTAAAGTTTTCAATTATTAAAAAATTGTTTGATGACATAAACAATTGAGATGTGCTCTGCATGCCCAAATCAGATGCAACCTAAAACTAAATTCTTTGAGAGAGAATAATGTAATTTTTGTGTTAAGCATATAAGTAGGGGCTCTTGAAAGAGTGTAGGTGCTCTTGTTGAAAATAAAATAACCCATAATTAGAAGAAAAAAAAAAAGACATTTTAAACTTATAGATGCCTTTATAACTTTAGAACAATTCTAGAGAGCGAGGAAACGAGCGAGGAGAGGGACGTGGCGGGGTGGGAGTCGTCCACCCCACTCGGGATGCGTGCCGCAATTTTTTGTGCGCGCATCCCGAGCGGGGTGGACGGCTCCCACCCCGCCACGTCCCTCTCCTCGCTCGTTTCCTCGCTGGTTTCCTCGACATTTAGAATTCCCCATAACTTTATAAAAGATATAAAAATTGTGGGACTCCATTACTAGCCATTATGAAAAAGTCCATATAGAATTGTGGAATATAATTGATAGGAGGACACATGTCATGACATGATTCATGAGAGGAAAAATGAGCATGCTTTATTGAAGTTGTTGGACCCAAAATAAAAAAGGACCTCATCTCACTTTGCACTTTTGTTTGAAGTGGAAATTTGTTGGACCCAAAAAATACTAGAGAATTCGGTTTTTGCAATCAGGATGACGTGGCGTGATCTATGAAATATGAATAAATTTGTCAAATGTTTATGTGTATCTCAAGATTGTAATAATATTCTTCTCTAATATGCCACACTACCTAGATTCCAAAATTTGATTGCAAAAATCCGATCCCTAGCAAAGCATTATCCCAACTTCAACTGTTTTTTTTTTTTTTGTTTTTTCAAAAAAAATTTCCATTCACAGATGAGTGCTAATAGGGAGTCTGGGTGGCATTTTTACACTTTTGCCCCTGCTTTTTTAACCACTCTTTAAATATAACAACAACAAAGAAGGGGCAAAAGGATAATTTTGCCCTCCCAGGCTGCAGACCCAGGCAGCAAGCCCAGGCTCCCTAGAATTATACTTCACAGATACATGGACCAAGATGAGCCCTTTTTTTAGCCTCTTGAGAAGAAAGAATATCCACCTTAATAATCACTGACCATTAATTCATTCTCGAGGTGTCCAAAAGTAGGTATAAGGCATTTTAAAGTTGGGTTTGGCTTAGGTTGTGTCCGACTGTTTTAAAAACTAAATCCGAGCCCAAAATTTGGCAATGGGGCGTGTTTAAGTTTATTTTGAACATCGACTTGACGAAGTGTAACTTATTTTTTGAAGTGTAATTGAAAAACCTAAACTTGACAGTTAGCTATGGGTTGGACTTGGTTTCATTTATTATTATTATTATTATTATTATTATTATTATTATTATTATTATTATTATTATTATTATTATTTTCAATCATATGGTTCCATCCAAGGATTGTGATTTTTTTTCGAGTTAATTTCGAATCCCTGATTTTAAGAAATATTTCGTTTTGTGTAGAAAAAAACGTAAAAATTTTTGTCATGATTTCAAAATTAACAATATAAATTATGCATTTTAATCTCTTAAATACTACATAAAAAGTTTCACACGACTCGTAGTGTCATACAAATTGAATATTACACAAGAATCAATCACATAACAAACTTTTGATACTAAAATAACATTATAACATGTTAAAATATAAAGATATTAGAATATTTATTTATTTTCTCAGGAAAATTTTGACGTATTTTGGATTTCAAAAAAGATTTCGATAACTTCAAAATCAGAAATATTCAGTAAAATTTTGACATATTTCTAAAAATCGCATTCCTTGGTTCGATCCATTCGAATTGAATAATGGATTTGTTTGGTTGAAGGTGATGTGGGTGCTCCGATGAAGTGAAGCCGAGGGCAAAACCATGTAAGTTCTCGAACAAGAGGCTTCAGGACATTTGATTGAATTGAAGTTCACACCAGTCAAAAGCCTGCAAGAGAAGGGCCATCTACCCATTCTTCCTCTGTAATCAACGAATTAAATGTTGTCCCAATGTAGGAGAGGTTGTCAACTAATATATGTTGTTCCCAATGTCAATTTCCAATACTTTAATCTCATCCTTAACCTTAAACCAAAGGCATGGTAGATCGACTTTATTACATTAACATTGTAGTTTAATTTGCGAGAACTGCTACAGCGCACTGGGGGTGAGCCTGGTGCTCCCCCCCCCCCCCCCCCCCACCATCCATTTAGCCTCGTGATAGGTGCTACACCCATCTCGAGGCAAAATGGACGGTGGGGGTTAGCACCAGGCTAACCCCCGGTGCACTAAAGAATTTTCGTTAATTTGCATTAGAATATATAGTTTCAACTTTTAAGTCAAAAGGTAAGTAAGAAAACATTTTATGGTGGTGGGTGGAAGTCAGTATAGGCAGAGAAAGAGATCCATGCATGGATCTAGGAAAGCTTAGGTTAGCAACACTAAAAAATAATAATAATAAATAAATAACTAAAATTTAGCAACCGCATCTTGTCGTTGCTAAGTATTAAAAAAGTGTAGTTGTAATGAGTCGGCAACAACTTCATTTTCTTGCCTGGATGACATGGAAAACCGACATCGATATTGTTTTTATGCTTCTGTGAAGTATGGGTACTTCACCCATGATGGCCATACGATCTTCCGTAGCTTCAGGGATCTTACTAAGTTTCGTGTACTTCCCTCACTTTTCGCTTTTAATACATCATTTGTTGTTGTTTGACTTGTCTGTTGTTTCCAACTAGGGGGAATAACCCTTTTGTTCTCTTTCCCGATAAAGAGAAAATAAAGGCCAAATTTCATGTTTTGCCATCAATGCCTATTTCAGAGGTTCTTCAACCGGGGAATATCATATGAAGTGGTATGTTTTCTCTTGAAACTGGAAATGTGGTGTAGACTTTGGCCACTCCCATTGGTTCTTATTTTGGCGCTAACGTACAAGCATTTGGATATCTGAGGAATAAAGTTTTTGAGGATGCCTAATCCGTCAAAAAGGAAAACTCTTGAGGGACTGCTCATGCTGTCCTTCTGAATGCTCCGGAGAGGAGCCTTGTGGACCTGACTATTGGCGAGGAAGAGTCACCGAAGGCCTCTGCCTCCCTAATCCAGGTATAGAGCATTTCGACTTAGAAAGTACTACCCTTGACTCATCGGCGGATTAGGCTATTGTAGTACAACAAATAATTTTGAAAGTCATTGCCTGTAATTCGTCTGTGGACCCTGAGGGGCTGAGCCCGTTATCTCTGGTGCATATGCTGGTATGCAGACTGGACTATCATCCGAGCTCCCACCCCCTGCTGTTGACAAGGGCAAACGAGTTGTTGAGTCTTGTCATTCAGAAATCACATGAGGGGGCATGATTGGTTCTTGATCCCGATGTTGTCCGTACAGATGTTAGAGCTAACTCTGTTGGGAAACACTTACGGTACCAGGAGGTAGATCATCACAGGACTGATACCGTTCAACTTTCGAAGAAATGCTTTTCTTGTGATATCATCTCAAGCAGAAGCAAAAGCCTCTGATGCTGGCAAGTTAGCAATTATTCGATTGTCATTGGATCTTCCGTCACACTTTATTGCTCATAACCCATTATATGTTTCTTGATCAAGGGATGACTCACTTGACACACGTTGGTATGGCGGGCTCTGAAGTAGAGTCCATGCGGGATATGCTATGTGCCTTAGAAAAGATGTACACTGAATAGCAGAAGCAACTCTCAGATGTCCGTAGCAGGACAAATTCGTTGGAAGAGCAATTAGCTACTCGACCAGAACTGGGGATTCAGCTAGGTGAGGCCCAGAAGGACCTGAACAATGCTTTGGCTGCTCAGTCGGCTAAGAATCTAGGTTGAAAATAGTCCAATAGAGTCTGGACGAGGCCCCTGCTGCCCATGATGATTTGTCAGTTGATCTGAAAGATGCCCAAGAGAGTACAAACAAGGCGGTAGCTAAGCAAACGGTTTTTGCTAACCGAATGGCGCATCCCTGAGATCTGCTACTGAAACTCGGAGTGTTCTAGCCACTGAACACGCTGAAGCAGTTCGTCAGCGAGGCATTCATAAGGCTCTTCAAACGCGGCTCTCAAAACTTAGTCAAGAGTTGGAATGTAAGCATACAAGCTAAACTGAGGTTGGTTGCAAGATGGCTGATTCAGAAGGTAGTTTGGCAAGAACAATCGAGGAGTTATCCATATTGAAAGCTCGGTGGGATGCTAGGGAGAAGGAGCTAATCGAGGCCATCAACTATGTTCAACTCAGTAAGATTGATGATGGTAGGCAGGAGCTACTAAACTTTGTTGAACAAGATCACGAAGACTGGGATCTTTCTGCTTAAGGATGATTGGCCCATGCACATTCTGAGGAGGCGGACGAGTCTTCCACTTTTTCGCAGGATGGCCTTGTCACTGACCCAAACGCCATGGAAACAACCGCCACCCTCAATGTTCCAGAGCCTGCCTCTGACCCTACCGTCCAGGAAACTGTCATTGACTATATTCTGCATGTTCCCGCCACTTGAGCAGTGTTTTGTATAAGAAATGTTTATTAATACAATTTTTTTGCCTTTCTTGTTTTGTGCTTGTGCTATAACTATTGCACTCACCATTTTTAATTTGTGCTTAGATTAGGATGAATAGACTAAAGTGTCGCCAATACTTTAAGACTACATTTAGGTAGTCAAGTCCCCTTCCGTTTGTAGTAGTGTTTAATCTGGATTGGAACCCCTTCTTAGCTTGAATGGTTCGTCACTTGATAATTATGATAACTTAATCTTTAAGAAGGCTTAAGTTGTGGAGTAGTCATCTTTACCCGAGCGGTAAGGTTCTTGTAGTGTCATAAGTAATACCTCGAAGAGGAGTCAAACTTGGGCAAACGTTGTCTGGGTCTGGACGACTAGACTTCCATAACAAATCTCAACCCTGTGCAGAACTGTAGAAGTCAAAGCGTTTGAGGAATCATATCTTGTTCGAACGGACTGGATTTCAGCAGTATATGAGATCAATCCCGTGGAGGAGTTGAGTTGTAAATAGGTCATCTCTGCTCTAATGGGTGAGATTTCTATGATGGACCCTAACCTTGAACACGAGTTAGGTTATGGAGAAGTCATATTCATCTCAATGGACTAGACTTTTAGAATATACAAGCTCAATCCTTAAAAGGAGTTGAGTTGTCGGGAAGTCGTCTCTGCCTAAATGGACTATACTTCTATGACGAACCCTAATCATGAACAGGAGTTAGATTATGGAGAAGTCATATTCGTCCGAACGGACTAGACTTCTGTAGTTTATGGGCTCAATTATGAAGAAGAGTATAGCTGTTGGAAATTCGTTTATGCCCAAATGGACTAGACTTCTATTACGAATGTTAATCCTGAACAAAAATTAGGTTATGGAGAAGTCATCCTCGTCCGAACTACTATTGGCCCGATTGCTTCATTATCACGTAGTGGCACTCTATTGCGATTGACAAATCACTCTTGATAGTCCCTACCTTATTATCGGTTAGGTACTTGAGGCATTGCCGAGTAGATACCACCATTCCCATCTGGTGGAACAAGGCCTGTCAAGAATCACGTTGTATACGGAAGAGGCGTCAATGACAATGAATTCTATCATTATAATCCTTATTAGGCCTGGCTCCCTGCTACCACAGGCAGCCTGATGCTTCCAACTAGGTAACTTCGCGCGCCGCTAAAGCTGATCATGGCTTGTTTGTGCGTCTTCAACTCTTCTTCCTTAGTTGCGTCTTGGGAAACACCTCCAATAAGAGGACGTTAGTTGAGCTCCTCGTATCTACCAGTGACCTCTTCACACCCCATTTCGTTAATGTGATTGTGATGATCGGGGTGTCATTGTGCGAGGAATGGACCTTTTGCATGTCTTACACTGTGAATGCTAAATTTTGGATTAGATGCTCTATTCTGGCATGCTGGATAGGGTAGTCTCCATAGTGGAAACCTGTCTGCAATTCTCGGACTATTTTTTTTCGATCGGTTTGAGCGTTTCCGGCTCATTGTATGCATCGTGTATAATGTAGATAACGTTCACAATTCGTGATCTGGTGCAGGCTCTCATTTTCCTTCCCTCGAGGTTGGTTTTCATCAGGACTTACGAGTTGCTAGAGCCTTCCCTTTTGTACTCAGTACTCGATCTCATGATTGAGACTTTTGCAGTCTTGAGTAACGTGACAGTGGTCCTTGTTATAAGAGCAATACTTGTTCTTGTCGCACCTTGTCGAGTCACTTTTGACCTTCGATGGTCACTTTAGGTCATCCCAGCTCTTCATGGCGGAAAGGATCTTGAACAGACTGGCATTGAGCGGGGTGTAATTGGGGTACCTTGTATTGACGTAATTGGTGACAATGTTAGGTTATACCTTGTCAGATCCAACCCTGCTGACGTTTGACCTATTTTTGGATCTGTTATCCTTCTCGTGTTTTTTTTCCTCCTCTTTCCTGGGTCTCGAGGGATTGCTTGGTCTCATTCTCGCCTTATTTGTTGGCAGCGCATCTCGTCAAGAGTGATGTACTTTTTCACACTCTTCAGTAAGTCCGTCATGTCTTTTGGAGGTTCTAGAGGTCGGAAGTGAAGGTCGTAATAGACATGTTGTCACTGCAACCGTCGATCAGAGTCAGCTCATCGTTAAAATGAGTGACATACTCCCTGAGGGGTTTCACTGTGCTTCTGCTTGAAGTTGAGCAAATAGTGAACGGGTAATGAACGCCTTTGTCAAGACCTGAAATGAATAGATGGGTCTTGGTTGAAGGCTGTGTAACCAAGTCAGTACAACCTTCTTCAGGCTAGTAGGGAAAGTCCTACTCATAATGACTTCTATGTTCCTTGAGCAAGTTGAATTACATGCGTCACGATGTGGTAAGATGAGATGAGATGAGATGGTGGGGAAATAAGAGGACGGCATGTTATGTTCCTTGAGTTTTGTGTTCACGATTTTAATGATGAGTCCAAATTTGCCTCTTTGATTCCTGACCTGCAAAATGAACAACATTGAGGAAAGGACCACCGTTGTGGTAGCCGAAGGCACTCCGTACTAAAGTTAGGTGCTAACGATGGATGTAAACTGTAAATTGGATTGTAAGTGCGTACCTTTCTCATCTTGTTTATTCATCTTATATAGCGAGTATTCACTCCTTCATCAACTCGGTTGTCGAGGCGTGATTGACAGTGCGTACCTTTTTTATCTCGTGAGGCTTTTTTGGAAATTTTTTTTTTCCAAATATTTACAAATTTCCGTGAAACAAACATTGAAAAACTTATATTCATGAAAATAAGCATTATTCCGAAAATGATTTTTCTTGAAACAAACACAGCCTAATGAAAAATGTTTTTGCGGGAGTGATTTGCTTATAGAGCTAAAATAAAATGGATACAATTTGAATAGCTTGAACTTGTCTCTTGTCCAACTAGGGTTTCGAGGCAGAATGGGGCCAATGGGCTAGTGCCATGTTTGGATTGGCCATGGGCAATACCATAATTAGAGTGAAGTTCAGGCCTTAAAAAAAGCCCAATTCAATAAGCCTAGCCAAACATTTTAATAAGTTGAAGACTATGCCCTTAGAGACGGGTTATCATATTTTTAAAGCCCCTGGACACTTCATTGACATGTCGAGAAATGCAACATATGTAGTGGTGCAGTAGTTTTTATCAAACATTTTGCATGGGGTGGAGGTTCTAAAAGACACCAAATTTCCAATGATTTCAGCCATTTTGTTTAAAAAATTGTATCATTAACAGCTTAATTTATACTCTTCAAAAGCCCCATTTGTTAATGAACAAAAATTTAATTATTAAACTAGGATTGTAAAATTCCAGCACGCTTTTAAAGTCGATGTCTTTAATAAACACTACATTAAATTGACACTTTTGTAACAACTCTAAAAACAATATCACTTTTGAGATGTTACAATCAACCAAACAATTTTAAATCAAAACTAAATTTTGTAAAAAAATAAAACAATTATACAAAAAATGATACAATAAATTGGATCACCATAAATAGTATCATTTTTATAACCATACTCTTCATGGTGATACAATTATTGTATCAACAGTGATATTGTTTTGGGGGTTGTTACAAAAATGTCAATTTCGAGTAGTGAAAAGAAAAACAATTACTTAACCAAAATTATAACAAGTTGTAACCTAGATTTTCATGGGATACCAAAATCATAACAAGTTGCCACTACACCAAATTTACATTTTTGTAAAACTACAAAAACAGTAGCATTGAGTTGTAACAATCCACCAAACGATTTCAAGTCAAAATTAAATTTCGTAAAAAAAATTGAAAATGTGTTCCCCAAAAAAATGTTAAAATAAATTGGATTACCATGAATAATATCACTTTTAGCACCATACCCTTCATGGTGATACAGTTATTGTATCACTTTGTTTGTAAAAATGTGTACAATTATTTGATGGACTATTATAACTAAAAAATGTTACTAATTTAGAGGCTGTTACAAAACTATCAATTTAATGCAGCATGTAACTTAGATTTTCAAGGGATTTTGCACTCAGGCCCAATGACACTATGCAGCATCAATGATGTATGACAGATAACAAATTATGTACTACTTTAACAAAAATAAATTAATTAATTAATTATGCACTTAGTACTAACCCATCAAAACACACCTACACATATGGTGCAAATGGTGTTTGGTACAGAGCATAGTACTTGAGCCCTTCCCAAAGTGGAAACCAACCAAAGAAAAAAGTTTCCAACTAAAAAACTAAATAAAAATCGTCCTGTGGATCTAGGGAAATGAAATTGTTTCATGAACATGCCCATGGTTTTGAATACACTTAATTCATATTAATGTCGAATTTTGCAATAGTAGTTCATTCGTATTATCCCAAAACTTTGTCTTTAGCCACATTGAGAGTATTATCGTCCCCTACCAGGAGTAGTGCACTAGGTGCTAGATACATTGACATTAGAAAAAAGATTATATTGATCATGTTTTACACTTAATTCTGAGAACTGTTATGAAATTTTTCTTTATAAAAAGAGTTTGGATCGTTTGTACTCATGATGCATGGAGACTTGAAACCCTTTGCTTTCTCACAATCTATCGTGAAAAGGCATTGTCGTCACTCTCCATCTTTTTCTTTTCCTCCTTCTTTTCCAATTCTCCCACTTTATCTTGTTCTTGCACAGGTCATTGTCCCACTCCCTTTTCCTTCTTTTCCTTCCCCTTACACACTTTTTTTTTTTTTGCCCTCGCGAAAAGCCCTCCTTGCATGGTCCACCACGAGGGCAAAAAAATAAAATCTAAATACCAAGAAATGAAAAAGACATGAACTCAATATATAATTAGAAAAACATGGGGTGGTTTGAAAAATTAACGCATAAGTAAAAGAAAGGCAGCACCTATTTGGCACCACATGTTACACTCACCCACACCACTTTAAATTTACCTTCTTTCCCATAACACCTATAAAAATCACAATTCATTTCCTATTCTCAAGAATAAGAACAACGAAAACAACATGAAAGTGAGTCGGGAGGAAGGGGCGATCGATTGTGAGGGACAGTGAGAGATGACTGGGTTCCCCATCCCTTTTCTTCATTTCCTTCCCCTCGCGGCGGCCCATATAAGGATGGGTTCCCCATCCCCACTCGCAGACCCACGACTGAGAGTTCTCCATTCGCAGGTACCTCTGCGAGGGTCAAATTTTTTTTTTGCCTTACAGCGGCCCGTGCGAGTGGGGAACTCATTCTTGCACGGGCCACTGCAAGGGCAAAAAGAAAAAACAGAGTACGAGGGGAAGGAGAAGAAGAAAATGGATAGGGGCGATGGCATAATCGATGTGGGGATCCTGTAAAGGCTCCAAACCTTGTGCTTATTTGACTTCATACAGGGACGAAGCTACAAGGGGGCAAGTGGGCCCCACTTGATTTTTGAAATTTTTTTAATTATTTTTTATATGTCGACCTCTACGACTCCATCTTGTCCCAACCCTTCATCTCTCTCTATTATCTGCAACGCCGACGATTCTGCTCCGTATTTTCCTTTCTTTTGCTCATTTAATTTGTTTACTGCAATATCGGCAACCGCTCTACCTCATACTATCTTCCTCCCCCTTTCTCTTTGATTGAATAAGGTCTTTTTCCCACAATTGACAATTCGCCATCAGCCACCAGCAACCTCAATATTTCTTGCTTGTTTTGAGAATTTAAAAAAAAATGTATTTTTCTCAAGATGAATTCATATCTTGAGGTCTAGTTTTGTATTTTATTCATAGGACTTTTTTAGAGATACATGGAAATTTTGAAGCATTAATTTTTTTCTCAAGATACATGTTTGTATCTCGAGGTTCATCCGTGGGTTATTATTTGAAATGAGTTTTGGTAATCAACATGAACTTTTTGACAGTCAATGCACGTTGATTGCTAGTCCTGGGGGGAGACTGCAATGGTGATTAATGACGGGGTAACCTCTAATTAACTATCTATGATAGGTAACAAATTGCAAATAACTCAATTTTTTGATCTACATCTAAATTTACATATGAAATTAATTTATGCCCCTTAACTTTATATACTAATTTGATTTGTCCCCCCTATATTTATCTTTTGTGCTTTTACAAAGTAGCTTGTTAGACTTATTTTATTCCCCATAGATTAGATGAAATTTGTTTAGCAATTAGTATTTTGTGCAGTTGTTTATGTATTGTTGGAATAAATTTTTTTGTTAAAGTAATTAATTATTATATTATCTATGAGTCATCACTCCGCCCTTCCTTCAACAAAATTTTTGGCTCCGTCAATGACTTCATATTCAATTTATTTGAGATAATGAAGAGGATATACAAAGGGTGCTCTGGGGGTGCCCATTAGATGGGGAGGGAAGAGAAGAAAAAAATAAGTTCACAAATTGTAGCTCAGTTGGTCGGATATCCACTATCCTTGTGAGAGGTCGTGAGTTTGAGACTCACTAGTTAGAATTAAGTGAGTTTTCGCTTGATTATTAGGAACACATTTGCTCCGTCGTTGATAAACCTTCGGGTATTGAATGCAGCTTCTTAGATGGATTAGACCGGAGTGAAGCGAAAACGAGTATTCATGCAACGTGGAGGCGATGGACTGGAACGAAAACAAGTCTCTATGCAAGATGGAGGCGACGAGGATATTAAATGGCAACAATATTGTAGCCTTCGAACCTGATTTGTTTAATTCTATAGGGTCAGTTATGTAGCCTTCGAGCATGAATTAATAAATAAATAAGAAAAAAAAAAAAAAAAAGGAAATAAGAGAAGAAGAAGATTAGAGAAAAATTAGACTTTAAAAAAAAATGATGATAATGAGAAGATAGAAAATTGGGAGGGGCGACAGAATTTTCCATCATTTTAAATTCGAGGGGAGGGAAAGATATATGTTTTTCTTTCTCTAACTGATGTGAAAGAGAAAATTAGATAAGTGGAAAGTGGTAAAAGATAGAAAATGCATGACGTGGAAAAAAAATTAGATAAGTAATATCGATAATAGCAAGTTGTAAACTTGTACTGCCAAATAGTTATTATTATTATATATATTTTTTTTGTTAAAGTAATGCCAAATAGTCCCTGCTATTGGAAAGTCAAAATCAAAATTAAAACAAGGTTCTTCATCATCTCAGTGATGCATCCACATCCACACATGACACAACTACTAAAAAAGTCTCGTCCACTAATGACTGGTCCCACATCCTCACATAGTCCATCCTACGGCTAGGAATCCTCCGCAGAGCTGCAAGTCAAATCAAGTGCATCGGCACGTATCTAATCTTGCCACGACAAATCTATTCCACTTTCAAGCCACTCTTTCTTCTCTGGGGAATTCTAATGGGCGAGGAAACGGACGAGGGAGGGGGTGGAACCCTTCATCCCCCTCGAGATGCGCGAATGCACACATCTCGAGGGGGATGGAGGGTTCCACCCCCTCCCTCGCCCGTTTCCTCGCTCGTCTTCTCTATGTCTATCTCTCTTCTATCTTCTCTCCCAGAAATTCTCTCCTCTAAAGAAGCAAGTGATGGAGAAGAGACGTACGCACGAGAAACTCCTCACCGACAGTCTTTGTTGTTGGCTTCCTTCCTTCAAGTATGTACATACCAACTCAGCACTGTTACGTACGATTGACAGGCGTGTCCTTTTTTTTTTTTTTAAATTACATAATGTCCTCGTCACCGTCATCTAGCTAGTTCTTCCTTCTCCGACTAGTAAGAAAAAAAAAAAAAACCCTAATTCGTAATGGTCTTGTGTCCTCTCTCGTTCTTTCATTCCTTAAAGTGATAGAGATAGAAGAAGATATTGAAAAATGGTTTGTTGAAAATTTTGTTGAGTTGGGCCAAAGGGGTACTACTAGCTAGTAGACGGAGAGTTCCAATACTATCTGTGGTATTTTGGATGAAAGGCATCATCATCAAATCCCATTGTCGATACTTTCAGGATCGGCTACACGAATTTTGATTCTCCAAGCATTAATGCGATCTTCCTCCATATAGTCGAGTTAGGGCAATGATGTGGCTGAAGTTGATGAGTTGAGAAGAGAGGAGAGCAAACTGACAGAAGAGAGTGAGCACAGGCAGGCAATTGTATGATATGCAGACCATTGTAAGTGCGTGCTCACTTCTCTTTTGTCACTTTCCTTCTTTCCACCACCACCACCGGAACTGGTGGAAATCTCATTTCATCATCACTTCTCCACCCACCTTCCCTCACTCCCTTGTTTGTTACTGATTATTGTATTTTATTTATTAGTTATGAGATTTAATTGATAATTTTATTTTGTTTTATTTATTTCTCCTACAATCTTTTGGAAATGACATATGCAACCGCAGGCAGGCAGGAAGGAAGGAGGAGCAGTCTATCTTTTTTCTCATTTGACCTAACTTTCTCCATATTTTTTTCAGAAATTCTTAATGGCCTGGGAAACACTCCAAAAGGAAAAGGTGTTTAGGGGGGGGGTAAAATTGTATTTTCGCCCCACCCCCAGGGTTTACCAGGCCCTGTAGAAGTGCTGATTTTTTTTTTGCTGCTACATTTCAAGAGTAGTGTGGCCCAGCAGATGAGATGAGAACAAGAATAAGGGAGGTGAGAGTGGTAGCTACATGTGATGGTGGGATTTGATGGCATGGTATATATGACGGGAAAAGCGTGACTTTTCATGAGGGCTGCTGCTTGCTGATTATCATCTTGGGAACAAGGTACCCTTCAATGAATGAATGAGTACTGTCCGGATTTAACGGCACTCTTTTATTTTCTCTCTTTACCTATCTAATCCATTCAATTACCTATTTTTTTTTAAATATTGTCATTACCATTGATGCGTTTCATTTGTTCATTCAGTGTTACAGATTTTGCAAGATCTACTATATATATATAGTGTGTGTGTGTTTCAAGCAAGGATTGTGAATTCGTTTTTTGAGGTAATTTGATTTTAAGATTTTGGTATTATGATTTGGTTTTTTCATCAGGTTTCTACATGGGTTTAGGGTGTTTTTCCACTGACAATTTTGTAAAACAAAATTTCACTATAAAAGCTAATATATCTTCTCACTTTCGGCAGATCTGGTTACTCTTGCAGTTTCTATTCAATTTTCTTACATTTCTGCTATGATGAGCAGGATTTGATGCTTACCTTATGCATCTTTATTTTTATTATTGTTATGTAATTTTCATGGTGAACACACATTTTTTTTAGGGATATTCTGTCTATATGCTTCAGTCTTTGAATTTTAGAGGTAGTCTGTTTGTTAAACATAGCTTTTGTAGCCAAGGATTGTCATTTCGTCTTTCGAAGTTATATCGGACATTTGATTTTAATAAATATTTCGGAAAATATTTTGTTTTTTTTAGAAAAAACGTATAAATTTTATGAATATGTCAATCATAATAATGCAAAAGGTATGATGACTAAGTAGTTGAGCAGTAGCAGATGGTATGACTAGGTCACATGGTCAATCCAGCCGGTGACATCTAAGGTGGGAAGGGTTAAAGGATAAAAAAAAAAGCCAAAGGTGTGATGGCTCAGTGGTTGAGCAGTGACGGATAGTATCACTAGGTCACCGACGATATCGAGGTTGGGAGGGGTTAAGGGATAAAAAAAAATGTGTGATGACTCAGCCATATCCTACCCACAAATAGCATCCTAACTAGTTTTATTTTTTTATTTTTTATTAAACCTCCAGTGGGGAGGGACAGCTATGGGATGTCAGACCTTTATTACTTGCCCAAAAAAACATTTATAAAATAATCGAGAGTGCATTACGACTTAACCCGAATAAATTCAAAACTAAAACAAAATTCACCATAAACCACATTCTTGTAATTGTCCGTCTCTTACAACACCTGCACGATCTTCCTATTCTCTTCAACCAACTGTCCCCAAGTCACTGACCCTAGCGAACTAGCTACTCGTATCCTACCATCTTCCTTGTTGTTTTGCGAAAAAAATAACCCTATTTTAGTTCAGAACAAAGCAGCCCGCACGACCCGTCATCCTGTTCCACTTCGAAACATAGAACTTTTCCACGCTCTGTTCCTCTTTTCTCTTCTTGATGTTTGCAACATTCATGATCAATCAAGCCTTACTAACGCCTTGGCTCGGTTAGGCAATGACTGGTATCCATAAGCACAGATAGTGCGTTCTCTTTACACCAAATTCGCAAGCTCATCCGCCACAACATTAACTTCATGATACACATGTATGCACACCCAATCCATTTTTCTACTAATAGCACAAGTATTCTTCCAAATAGATTGGAATGGCCATGGTACCTTAAAGAGCTCATAGAACCATTCTTTAACTAACATCGAATCGGTCTAAAGGTTGCCTTGTTCACTCCTGCCTCCTCACACAATTTTAACCCTTCTAATAGATCCATAGATCTAGCTTCATTGTTAGAGCCCTTGCCAATAAAAAAATCCGTTTTCGCTGCAATGCAGTCATTGCTGAATTATGGAGTATCGCTCCACTTGTAATCATCTCCTCTCACAAATACATCCGTGCTCAGAGCACACCAACCCTCCGATGGAGGTTTCCAACGTAAAACTATAGGTTGAACCATTCTAACTATGGTTTTCAGACTCAATGCTGAAATAATACCATTCAAATCTACTGATCGAGCTTTAGGAGTGAACATTGTGACACCAACTTTAGTCAATTATGAACTCGAATAATCGCATAGTAAATATTCCAATTTTATCACCATATACTGCATTGTTCCTCTGCAGCCAAATCTCCCACAGGACAAACATAGAAGTAAGATTATCCAAAACCCCTAATTGAGTTTTTGAATTTGACCGCTTAAACCATATTTGCAACATATTCTACACCTCTCCAGACCGGTGAAATGTATCCAAAAAATTTTCTCAAATTGTTGCCACACTTTGTCCGCAAGCTCATTTTCTAAAAACAAATGTTTAGACGATTCAAAACTCGGATTTGCACAATTTTTGCACTTCAACGCAAGGCTGGATCCAATCCTTAGCGCATTACCATCAATTGGTATGCCCCCTCGCAATAATTTTCAAACAAAAACTGAGATTTTCGATGGCAATAGAGGGTGTCAGATGAACTGAAAATTTTATATTTTTCTCTTTTTGGCCTAAATACCTCATATCCGGTTTTCACACTATAAATTACATCCTGGGAACCCATCCAAATGCGCCTGTCTTCCCAGCAATCAAGATATCTCTAGCAATTTTAAAAGTCTTCTATGTTCGTGTTGCCAATTTATGCCTCTAGAAGACTAAATCTGATTGAACCACTTCCCCCAAGGATGGCCAAACCCCCTCCAATCCTCCATTAGGAATGTAAATTCCAGACCCATTCCAATTTTTCAGAAGAAACTGGTTTTCGAACCTTTATCCACCAACCATGAAGAGTTATTAACTAACCAAGTTCTCAGCAAGGAACATTTCTTTAAAAATTTTCAATGACTTATTTTTACCTTAAACTCCATCAACGAAATCGAATCAAAGGAATATTTACGTCTCATATACACTGCCCAAGACCTTGATTGCAATAATTAAACCTATACCCTCCAAAGTAAAAACATGCATTAATTAAAAACATGACGTATCAAAATCAATTTACTTCTAGGGGATAAAAGATTGGCTTCCCATCCTGCAATCCTACGTTGTATCTTTTCCACTAGCTTATCAATAAAACCATATTCCCTTTTCCGTCATAAGTTGAGACTCTTTAAGGTACTAGAACTGAGATGTTTTATGCATGAAACCTTTGGTCGACCTGATCGACTCAGTTCTCTCCGATTGCATATTATTGGCCACCACAAAGGAACTCTTTGAAACATTCACTTTTTTAGTAGAAGCCTCACAATAATTGTTAAGGATACAACCTTTGAGTGGAGATTTTCTCCCATTGAGAAAAATTAGTGTGGTAATTTTTGTCCCATTGAGATTTTCTCCCATCGGATTATAGGTCCTCGGAGTATGATAATATCCAATTTGCTCTCTGTAAAATGCATTAGTCAGTCCTCTATTTAGAACTTCTACGTAGTAACAAAAAGTAATGGGAACAGATGGTCTCTTTGACGAAGCCCTCTTGTAGATTTAAAATATCCATCATACATTCCCTACAGAAGAGCTAACAAAATGTTTCGTAATGCAATTCTCTTTGACGAAGCCCTCTTGTAGATTTAAAATATCCATCATACATTCCCTACAGAAGAGCTAAAAAAAATGTTTCGTAATGCACTTGGAGACCAAAAAACAAAAATGATCTGAAACCCAAACCTTCACAACATCGCAAATAGAAAGCTTCATTCCACCCTGTCATAGGCTTTCTCCATGTCAAGTTTGAGCCAAGTCAATATTTTTGTGATAAGTCTCCCTTTTATAAAGGTTCCCGTTCCTGAGACCAATTCTAGGAGAAACTACGCCAAACGATTGCATACAATTATGTTAAAAATTTGTACACAAAGCTACACAAACCGATGCGGCGAAATTCATCAAAATGAGTTGAAGACTTCACTTTTGGAATAAGAGGTGCCAATTTTGACGTGAACACTCCTGGTAAATCTTCCCGAAGCAAAACTTTCGACAACTTCTAGTAGATATATTTTCACAATTTCCTAGCAGACTTGAAAAAAAGCTAGAGGTGAACCCGTATGCCCCAAAGCACTATCCTAGGAAAAAAACCAAATAGATGAAAAGAGATTATATATATATATATATATATATATATATATATATATATATATATATATATATATATATATATATATATATAATATAGGCAGGGGCGGGGTGGTGCCGCCGGCGGTGGTAAAGAAGAGAATAGAAGAGGAAAAGAGGAGAAAAAGAAGAACAAAGGATAAGGGAAAGAGAGGAAAGGTGGTGATGGGGCAGTGCGGCCGGCGGGGTAGTGCGATGGTACACTACAAGAAAACATGCATTTAGCGACATTGGTCAAAGGCATTTCGTGACGGTTACAATCGTCGCTACATAATATCGCAATGGTTATACAACTGCCGCTAATAAAGACATCACTGGGGTATCCAACGACGGTTTTAAGCAACCGCTGGTATAACCGTCGTTAAATAAATTTGGCGACAGTTGTAAGCAGCCGTCGATATAACCGTCACTAAATATAATATAGTGATGGTTTGCAAACGTCGCTAAATATGGGCAAAACTGCTGTTAGTAGCAATCTGCGACGGTTTCAACCGTTAGAAAAATCTGATGAACAATCCATTTTTTTGTTTTTAGAAGGCACTCGCGGGGGTTCTAAACTCCCTTTGATTGTCTTTCATTAAAACTGCCGCTAATAACAGTTTATCCTATTCTGATATGCATATATGACCACATTTTTCAACAAGTAATCATATTTTTACATCCAACAACTCAGTTTTATACAAAAACCATTCAAAAAACAACATACAACACTACAATGACATGAATTGAATTTTGAATGACACAATATACAACCACTAATCTGCCAATTGATTCCATTTTCTAGAGTGCATATATATTTTCAAAAAATTACTTGTCATATATACATGACGACTAACCTGAAACTATACAAAATCGTGACCTGTACAACAAAATTTTATCTACTGTTTTCCTCTTTGACCCTAGCTAAAAAAAACTAAAACATCCAGCTCTGGTGGAAAAAGATCAACCTTGGGGTTTCACATCCATCTTTCGAGCCTGAAGCTGAAACATGTCGGCTAAATCCGCAACTGTGCTATATCTTCTGGATAAAAAATGAATAAATCTTGGAAATCTCATTAAGACACCACGAGAGGGATGAACTAATCCAATAGTAGCATGTTGGACAAAACTTATAGGGAAAACCAAAAATCTGGTTCCTCAGCCGTTTGGTAATAAGGGGGTTTCCTGGGCAAGATCCTTTAACTAGAAAAAAACTCTTTCATCTGCAATTTAGATGAGAACACTTTTACAATTTTCTCAAATGCATAAAAAAAATCATGGCCAATCCTTGTAGAAATCGGATTTCTTTTTGCTCTCATTCACTCTCCTTTTTTTAATTAAACCCATAAGAAACTTTCATCAATAAATTTATTGTATTTACCTCGACATAAAAATAATCAGACATAAAAATAATCAGTGAATCTAGACATTTCTCGACAAACACTTTGAAATTCTTCAGTATTTGGGTTGTAGCATGCCATAAGAAATGGAGTATACCTGAATAGAAAAGGAAACAAAACCTAATTTGTGCTTTGACTCTAATGACTCAATTCAAAGTATATTCTTTATAGAACTATAAATTAGAAACACTACAAGAAATCTATCATTTATCAACAAATTTTTTTATACGAATTTCAATTTCCTTGTTAATAGGGTATCATTGCCAACGAAAAAAAAAATTCATTGAAAAAGCCATAAACTTGTTACTTTTTTTCAACAAAATATATTTTGTGAAAAATTTTCCTTGTTAAATAGGTGGCGGGAAGCATTCACTCCAAACCTAATTTCCCGCCGAATTGATTTAACAACGAAATATTTTTTATAACCACAAAATACTAGTTCTTTAGTAATTATAGTATCATCTGGAATGAAATATTTTGTTACTAAAGAAGACTAATTTTAACAACAAATTACTTTTCTTGTTAACGGAATATTAACATTTATTCCTCTCTTTAATTAAGAAATATATTTTTCTAGACAATAATTACATTATTGGTAATGATTCGGTTCGTAGATAATGATTAATAATTTTTTCCACTAGTTTTTTTTTTCTTGTTATAGCTCGTTTATTAATTTATAGCAACAAAGTAATATTTCGTTGAAAATTGTTATACTATTGGCAACATTTTTTATTTTGTTAGAAATAATATTTTTTTAATGAAATATTTCTAGCAAGGAAATAAGATTTTGTTGGTAATTATAACATTGTTGGTAACAAATTGTTTTCTAGGTAAAAACTAGTAATTACTTTCATGAAAATTTGTTCTCGTTTTAGCTCACTAACTATTTTATAGCGACAAATCATTATTTTGTTGGAAATTGGTATACTCACTACAAGAAATATGTTATTTACTAACAAATTTTATTTTCCTTGTTAATATAGTATTTCTAACAAAACAAAATTTTCATTGAAAAACCATAAAGTTGTCACTTTTTGTATTAAAATCTATTTTGTTGGCAATTTTTCGTTGTTAAAGAGTTGGCGGAAAATATTTATTCCAGAACCAATTTTGCATGAACATTATTTAACAACAAAATTATTCTATGTCAACAAAATTTTAGTTTGTTAGTAGTTATGATGTCATTTACAATAAATTGTTTCATTGCTAATAAAAATTAATATTATTAACAAACATTTTCTTGGTACATGCACTATTACACTTGTTCGTGTTTCTTCAACAATGAAACTAAATTTTCTCTAATTAGTTATCATGTTATTACAATGATTTATTTCGTTACTTACAATGAAAAAATTTTCATGAAATTTAATTATGTTTATAGCTCCTAACTTCTTTAGAGCGGAAAAATATTAGTTCGTTGAAAAGTTTTATTAGTAGAATTGATATTATGTCTAAAAATCGATTAAAATTTCTTTAACAATAAAATATTATTTTATTATTAACTATAATATTATAGATAAATTTATTTCGTTGCTAAAGATTGATAAAATTTCCATGAACTTTTTTTTTCTTATTAAGGCTTGTTTTCTTATTTACAATAATTTAATTTTGTTTCATTGGTGATATAACCAATTTCAATAACATATCTAGTAATAAAATGTTATTTCTATTTTGTTGCTAATTATAATGGTGTTATTGTGAATTATTTTCATTGCTAAAAGTGGTAAATATTTCACATAAAACTTATAGTCGTGAAAATATTTAGTCATGATTTATAGTGACGAAATATTATTTATTGTCCCTATTGTATACATAGCAATGATTTTTTTTTTATTGCAAAATAAGAGTATTTTGATTTAAGAAGTTATAAAGTTGTTTTACACAACACAATTATTCAAATAGCTCAACTGGTAAAGATTGCAATAGATTCTTCTATAGGTCATGACTTCGATTCCCATTGAGCCTAAAAATAAATAAAATCATATACGAATTTCTATAATGGGGTCTTACCACGCCAAGAGTGGTGTCCTAGAGTTTGGGAGGTTGTGGTTGGTGTCCTAAGAGAGTTTGAGAGGTAGATTGAGTCGTATAAGAGCAGAGAATGATCGTTTTGGTATAAATAAATATCACTGGAAATATTTTCCCTGGTAATTGTTAACGGTATTGAAGATTCTAAGCTTTTTCAAGAAAAAAATTCATAGGTAAATAAAGTTTTCTTAAAAAAAACAATTTAGGTAAAGATATTTGATTTTTACCAACGGATTTCCTTGGTAGTTGTCAGTATTACCAGCACCATATTTTCTTGACTTATCATTAGTTTTACCTACAAAAAATTAATTCCTTGGTAAAACATTTAGCTACGGGGATCCCTCTAGGAACTCAATAACGATTTTTTTTCTTTGTTAAAAGTTTTTTCCAGCAAAATTTTGATTTTTTTCAAGGAAAGTTTTTCTTGAAAAATGCCTTAATTGTTGTAGTGAAAGAGAAACAGAAGATTACTAACCGTAATTTCCTTTGCATATTCAAAATAGCCCAACTTCTCATTTTGGAACAAGTATTTTAAATCTGTAATATTTTGACTAGATTGAGATCTCTGCAGGATAATCCCTTAGAATAGAAGACCAAACATACAAACATTACTTGACATTGTTGGAAATAGAATGTACATGTAGAGTGAACCATGCATACATTGATCAGATATCAATTACTTAGCAAGTGAACCATTTACTTACATATAGGAGTCACTACAACAATTAAGGAATTTTTCAAGAAAAAATTTCCTTGACAAAAATCAAAATTTTGTTGAAAAAACTTTTAACAAGAAAAAAATTCGTTATTGGGTTCGTGGAGGCATCCCCGTAGCTAAATGTTTTTATCAAGGAATTACATTTTTATTGGTAAAACAATTGATAAGTCAAGGAAACACGGTGTTGGTAATACTGACAACTACCAAGGAAATTCGTTGGTAAAAATCAAATAGTTTTACCAACAAATTGTTTTGTAGCAAGAAAACTTTTGTTTACCTATGAATTTTTTTCTCGAAAGAACTTAGAATCTTCAAGGAAAATTGTCGTGGGAAAATGTAACTAACTTTATCAAATAACTTTTTCGTTTGTAAAATTAATGTATATCAATGAAAGTTGTCATAGGTACTGTTAACAATTTTCAAGGAAATTCTTTTCAATAAAAAAATTATATATTAAAATGGTCATTCTTGACTCTTAGATGAGCTAATCTAGTCCCAAACTTTAGGGACACCACTCTTGATGATAAGACCCCACTATGGAATTTCATATATAATATATTTATTCTTAGGCTCAACGAGAATCGAACTCCTGACCTCTAGTAAAATAGGTTGCAATATTTACCAATTGAGCTATTTGAATAATTGTGTTGTGTGAAGCAACTTTATAGCTTATTAAATCAAAATACTCATTTTTTGAAATAAAAAATCATTGCTACGTATATAATAGAGACCATTATATAATATTTTGTCACTATAAATTAGAACTAAATATTTTCACGATTATAAGATTTATGTTAAATATTTACCACTTTTAGCAATGAAAAAAATTCATAATAACACCATTATAATTAGCAATAAAATAGTAATAGCATTTCAATGCTATATGTTATTGAAATTGGTTATATCCTCAATGAAATAAAATTAAATTGTTGTAAATAAGAAAACTAGCCTTAATAAGAAAAAAGTTCATGAAAATTTTATCAATATTTAGCAACGAAATAAATTGTTAACATTAATATTATAATTAATAGTAAAATAATGTTGTATTGTTAAATAAATTTTACTTGATTTTTTAGATGAAATAATATCAATGCTACTAATAAAAAATTTCAACGAATTGATATTTTTCCACTATAAAAAGACTAGGAGCTTTAAATATAAATAAATTTCATTATAAGTAACCAAATAAATCGTTGCAATAACGTGATAATTAACTAGAGAAAATTTAGTTTCATTGTTGAAGAGACACAAACAAGTGTTATAGTGCATTTACTAAGAGAATGTTTGCCAATAATTTTAATATTTATTAGCAATGAAATAATTTATTGTAAATGATGTCATTATAACTAACAAACTAAAATTTCGTTGAAATTGAAATATTTTGTTGCTAAATAATGTTGGAGGGAAATTGATTTTGGAATGAACATTTTTACTTCTTTACAAATAAAAGTTGCCAACAAAATAGATTTTGTTACAAAAAGTGACAACTCTATGGTTTTTTGAATGAAATTTATTTTTGTTAGAAATAGTAATATATTAACATGGAAAATAAAATTTGTTAGTAAATAAAACATTTTTTGTAGTGAGTATACCAACTTCCAACAAAATAATGACTTGTCGCTATAAAATAGTTAATGAGATTTAATGAGAAACAAATTTTCATGAAAATAATTATCAGCTTTTACCTAGAAACACAATTTGTTACAAACAAGGTTATAATTACCAACAAAATCTTATTTTCATAGCTACAAAAATTTCATTAAAAAAGATATTGTTTCCAACAAAATAAAAACGTTGCCAATAGTGTAACAATTCTCAACGAAATATTACTTTGTTGCTATAAATTAATAAACGATCTTTAACAGGAAAAAACCTAATGAAAAAAATTATCAATCATTATCAACAAACCAAATCATTACTAATAATGTGATTATTGTCTAGGAAAACATATTTCCTTACTAAAAAGAAATGAATAAGATTTAATATTCGTTAACAAGGAAAGTGATTTGTTGTTAAATTTAGTATTCTTTAGCAACAAAATATTTCATTTCAGATGATGTCATAATTACCAAGGAACAAGTATTTTGTAGCCATAAAAATAACTTCGTTGTTAAATCAATTTGGCGAGAAATTGGTTTGGAGGGAATGTTTCCAGCCACCTATTTAACAAGGAATGTTTCCTACAAAATATATTTTGTTGGAAAACAGTAATAGGTTTATGGCTTTTTCAAGGTAATTTTTTATTCGTTGAGAATGCTACAATATTAACAAGGAAATCAATTTTCGTAGCAATAATTTTGTGGTAAAAGATAGATTTCTTGTAGTGAGTGGTCAGCTTGAGAGTGCAACAACATATATCATAAAGAGCTTCATTATCCAGAACCATACATTCATCAACATTTTCAACAAGTAGATGAACTGAAAGGGTGGCATCATATGGTTCGACATCAGTGTCTGAGACCTTGGGAAAGGGGAAGAAAGAGAACGCTCCCCCTTGCCAAAGCCAACACCTACCCCCAAAGAATGACATACTTGAAAATCTGTTCAAAATTGAAATGAAATCAATCAAGGTTAAAATCGCACGTGAACTTTACAGTTTCAAGCATTCATGGAGAAACAGAGTCTAACATGGCTGTGCTGATCTTACACTTCAAACAAATCTATCAACAAACAATTCAAATGCCGATGTTGTCACATAACACATGCATGTTATCCAACTACCTATACAACACCACTTTTGAAAGAACCCTTGTAACATACCTAATTCACAGTGGTTTCAACAACCAGCTTCTTCATCTCTTTGTCCAAAGCCAACCACTGACCAATCATAATAACCAAGGAAAAAATCGGAAAAATGACATATAAGGATTAACATATTCACTCAATCAAAGATATACCATTCAAATAGTATGTAGACTACTTGCAGACTTGCAATAAAGTAATTATGGCATTCAATAATTTTACAAGATAAATTTTTTTCTCTTCCTACAGAGTAATACTCTAGAAAAAGCGATGTAGCTGTAGAAACATTTTTTCAATACTTATAAACTAGTTAAACATAGTAAAATACATAACTGTGACAATCTCCCGCAGCATGACTAATTTATATTTCACCGTTTTCATGGTTTTGATCCAATAAATTATTTTAAACTCCTTAATGAGTCCATTCCAGCTTGTATAGTCAACAAGGACACGATTAAAAAAAAAATAATGGAAAAAAAAGAAGAGAGAATTGTTGGCAAGATAAGTGGCTGCTTGATTAGTCTCCCTATAGAGATGTAGAACCAAGTGTTTCTGCCAAATCCATTAACCCTCTTGCTAATGCTCTCTTAGAAGTTAGAACCCAACATTTTCACAAGAATGGAGTTATCTGGATTAATGGCCATCTTAGAATCCGTGTGGATCCAGATTCTAGAACCTAAACTTCAAGTGAACATAAGGTCTCTAGCTCATGAAAATGACACTACTACATACTATTTGAAAAATCTGGCACAGGAAAGACATAAAAAATTGCCTCCCTCATACTTTTTTCCCCTGAACTGAGATGGAATCTTACCATCCAATAGAGATTTGCAGGCATGGTATGACTTACTAGGCGGATTCTTCTAATTATTTTATCTCAAAACCACCAATATTATCGATGTTTAGAACAACAATCTACAGAAGATGGAAAACAATAAGGGTCTTTGCAACATCTCCTCCAACAGAAGAATACTGACATCTTTGCAACATCTCCTCCATAAGAAGACCTTCATAACCTGAAAAGTGAAGTTTGTTATGTCTCCATTTGGTTTACAATGTGTCAACCACTTTATAGACTACACCAGGGCTGAGCATCCTTGCTACTGGCATTAGAAACTCGGTTTGAGATTCTTATTGAACTTTGCTTCTATGTCATCCATCTCCATCTTGCAGGCAGGTAATAATGAGAAAAACCCCAAAATTTATCACTTGTGCAACAAAATTTGTTGAAGCAAGCCTTAATCTCGAATCGAAATACAGAAACGCTCATATCAAATACTAATGAAAACTCCTCTAGATTTATCTAAAACAAATGAAACAAACACCACAAACAAGCAGATCTACAGTACCGAACCAACAAAGCTTTATCAAAATCAACAAAAATGAATGCAACTTCGATAGAAACCCCATTAAACCTAAAATATGCAAGAGAGTAAAAGAAAGAGAGATTTCATACTTACATTGCGAATTAAGAGCAGTAATCAATGATCCCAATTCGCCAGTGCCTTAGACCTCTCAAACCTCTTCTTCCCTAAACGCACGCGAGCGTGTTGTTTTTCTTCTGACAAAAGAGAAATAAGTTAAGGTTTGAAATCTGGGTGAAATCTTTTGTAGCGAAGTTGTAGAGACCCATAATACCTTCGATTGAAAGTTCCAAAAAAGGTGCAAACGAAGCACTTCTGCGATACGATACTCAAAGTGCTCTCTTTGGCTTTGCAAGGATGACAAACTGAGATGAAAGCAGGGCTTTGTTGCGTGCGAACGAATTTGAAAAAATAGGGTTGGCTGGACGAAACAGAGAGTAATGAAAATTGAAGAGTGAAGTGAAAGCCAAGCGGAGAGATATGCTCCACCTCCGGACGTATGAGCTGTTATCAAATCGGGTTAATATGAGATGTCAAATACATTTAATTTATAACGACAGTTAAAACCGTCGGAAGTAACCATAATCGTCGTTACATAATAGTATTCTACGACTTTTGAATAATCGTCGTTGAATATAGTGTTTAGCGGCGGTTTTTTAAACCATCGCTAAATAATCGCAGCTAAATTGCTAATTTTTTGTAGTGGTAGTCGTTGCTGCTCTTGAGAGAGAAGATATGAAGAGAAGAGGAACAGTGGTGAGATAAGAGTTTATATTGGTGGTGTCCTTCAACACATAAAAAAAAAAGAGTGGTGATGTTCTCCAATAAAAGTGGCGGTGTCAAAAAGCAGGAGCCATTGTTGACCAGGGGTGTGTTTTTTTTATTTTTTGGTCAAAAGACTATTGTTAGTAACTCATCACTTATAGTTGGGTTAGGTTTTAAATAAGTACACCTTGACAGACAAAATGGTACAATAAGCAAATAATTAAACCACTTTCTCCCTCGATTTTCATTCAATCTTTCCTCTGTACTTGGAAGCCTTCCTTTGTATGGGTTTTTCTCCAAAATCATCATTTCTGTGTCCCCTAACTTGGGTACAGCCACGGGCCACCCCTTCAAGTAATCGTCTTCTATTCATTTATATGATTTGATAATTAGGGTTTCTACTGTGTTCATTAGTTACTGTAGAGTGTAGGGTTGTTTTTGGTTCATTGGATAGGGCTTCTTTTTCTGTTTGATTGTTGAATGATGGGTTGTAGATAGATTTTTTGATGGAAACACTAACCTGTCAGATTTCTTGGAACTCTGGATTTCTTTGAGAAACCCAGATTTTGGAGTGTAGTTGCCATGTTGATTTAGCTAGTAATGTGCTTTACTATTTCAGCAATTTTGTGTTAATGGGTTTTTATATGTTCTAGTCGGAAAGTTTGAGTGCTGATTTGACCAACTTTAATGCAAACACAAATAACGATGGGGACGAATGTCAGGCTCTTTTGAGTTAATTTGATTGCTGGAAGCCTATCATATATACAAATGTATGTCCGTGTGTTTGTAAAGGAAATGGTTCTCTATGGAGGAGATTAATAAAATTATTGTGGTTCATCAGAGTTAATTGTTGTTTGCACTCCAGAGTTCCAGATTACGCTAAAAAAAGCATGTAATTATGCAGTATGTCGCTTTGCTTGGTAGAATGGATTTGGAGCGAAGTGTAGAAGGATACAGGTTTCTTTGCCCGTATTTCATTTTTCTAGTGGTTCTTCTGTTAGGATTTTAAAGAGCATTTATTTCGAATTTCCTTTGTTCATTCATTCTTACCGTTAAAGTTTTTGCTGTGGATAAGAACGATTAAGTCAAACATTGATAGTGTATTTAATATTACATAGATGTGGAAATGATTTTGAAATTAATATGTAACATTGTCATCAATAGTGAACTGAATTGAATGAACTGATTCAGTTTCTCAAAGTTCTGAAGAAAACATGAAATTGTGAGACTTTATGGCTAACTCAGGGTTGATAAGACTCGTGAATTTTGAATTAAAGAGTGAGTGGGTAGATTATGCATATTTAGTTTGATTCTTGGATCAATTATGAACAGGAAGTCAATGTCATTTAAGCATTGCAACTGTGAGAAAAAGCTGAAATCCTCGTGTCAATGACCGCTGACAGGTGTACGAGTGCTGGCTGTTTTTAACTGAAGAATCCAGAACCACTCTCCGTTAAGCTTGTCAATCGGCAGTTGAATTTTGAGGTATTTGTTGTATGGTTTTTTGATTTTCATATTTTAGAGTTGTACTGTACTCTTGCAAAATTCACAGGGTTAGATTATAGATCATTTCAGCGAAGGCACATAAAGTATAAACTTTAATAACTATTGTTTCCATGCTGGTTTCGCTTGTATCAACAATTCTGTTGTAGGGATCACTATGACACTATGATTGCTTATCATGTTAGTCAGGGAGCCTTCATGTTTGTACTTTAAAAGTTTGCTTTCTTTACGCTCTCTGTTTCATTTGTTTGAGTTGAACCACTAATATCTTGAGGAATATAGGTTTTATGGTATCTTCCAACATTATGAACATCTTAGGTTTTTTATGTACTTTTTCTTCTTTTATCTTTAAGATTAGCAGATTGGAAGGTCAATTCACTAAAAATACTGTATGGACCTTGATATATTGTAGTCTCGTTTAGGTTTAGAACACAAGTGCCTCAGATAGTTCCATGTGTGTGTTAGCAGGTAGGGTAAACAAATCTTGAAAGGAAGAATGACTTCTATGTGCTCCGAAAAAATTTCCGCTTGCATCATATTATAAAAGTTCTATTATGTCTAGGATAGTCAGCATTAGCCTGATTATTGTGAATTGAAGCAATACAAAGCATACAAAACCCACACCCAAGGCAAAGCTTAACATCCCAATGCAAGGCTTAACTTAACAAGCCCTATTGTGGAAGAGAGTAGCCCTAATGCAGAGGTTGAGTTTCCTTTTGTAGAGTTTTTGGCCTTTTCAAGAAAGAGAGTCTAGGAAATGAGGCACAAGTGAATCTATGTAAGAATATGTAGGGATATCTTCATGTAGGAGCAGTGACAAAATGGGATAAGACTATGATAGAACACAAGGGTTAGCTCCTTGGTATATATTTTCTTACTTTCAGGTCAAATTCTGGATTTGGTGGATATTGTGGAATCTTTGAGCAGGGGTTATAGGTTCCTGCGCGTGCGCCCACCTCTCTTTTTTCTTTCTTCTCTGGTAACTGAAGAAACAACAATGGTCCATTACTGTTATACTGACCAATGCCTTTAATACTCGGAAGGCTCATATATCAACAAATAAGTCTATAGTGTTGTGGGTGTGTGGCAGGGGAATGCCTGTGAGCTTTTGTAGCTGAACTTCAATTGTGAGAACTTCTATATCAATGTTACTAAAAGATTTCGCTGGGGGTATCTTGGATCAGTGTAATGAACTAAGGGCGTTGTTTTTCAGTGAAGAGCTTGAATTTATTAATGAAATGTGGGTTTTATTTTCCCAAAGAAGTCTGAAATTTGCAAGGTATTTAAACTTTTTCGTTGACGAGCAAAAGTATGTGGCATTCTAGAAGTAGTCGTAAAACAATAGAAAACTCTGCCAAACGACAACTTGATAGATGGCCAAAAGTAAAGATTTATAGTATCCTATTAGAATCTAAATAAGTTTGATAGAATTGGATTTCTTTTAGTAATAATATTATTAGTCATATTGTTTTAGTCACCAATTTGGATTAGGGTTTAATATAAAAGGGACGTATGTTGTTCATTTTTTTTTTTTGGAATGCCTGACCTTTATTACTTATCAAAAATTGACTTACATACGCTACGGGGGTACATTACAACGTTACCTGTATGAAAACCAAAACAAAACAAAATAAAAACCAAAAAAAAAAACTGTCTTTCAAACAGTTGCAAAGAAAAAACGGTGCATCCTGAAAAGAAGCAAATTGCAAATAGTCCCAACCAGATTTAGCGCAGCACGCTGAAACGTAGCAGCACGAATTCTGTGTCGCAGCAGCGTGTTCGCAGCCACCATCCCGACACTGGACACCACCTCGGCATCATCTCAGCAGGCCGCAGCAGACCGCAGCATCGCAGCAGGCCACATCAACTCAGCAGTCCGCCTAGCTCAACACCCAACATAGCACAACAACCTAGCTCAGCACCCTGCACAACACAAAACAGGGTACACTCTGTTTTGCAACAGAGTGCCCAACATAACCCTCGCATCCTGTTCCAGCTACGAACTCTGCCCAGCAATAAAAACAGAAAATTGCTTCTACTCTTCCCCATGACGTATGCACGCCGTAGGCTAGTGGACAAGCACCAGTCCACTTTAATCTTCCACTTGAGCTCATATGTATCAAACTCCAAACACCAAAAACCATAGCACAAAATAAGTTCCTCGCAACAAATCCACTCCCAATCCATGTGATATTTTTTGACACTATCTTTAAGCATCCGAGAGCCGAATATACGCCGTCTTATTCTTGTCAAGAATAATTAAGGACCTTATTCTTTTAGGCAACATTGCCCAAGAATAAGTTCTAGACTGTAGCTCCACTTGCATCAATCTAAGTCTCCCTGAACACGTGTATACAGAACCACGTCAATGCCTTACTCATAGTCCTAATCTCCCTCCACCAATTGCTAAGAAACCAATGAATATTAGCTTCTTGGTAAATCCATCGTTTAACCAACATAGAATCCGTTTGAATCACACAATTTCGAATTCCCAGGTTAATGCAAAATTGTAGACCCTCCAACAAGGCCCTCGTCTCGGCAGAGTTATTTGATCCTGCACCAAAACAACATTGACTAGCTGCTACAAATTTGCCCTCGTCATTTCTGATAACAAATCCGCCAGTAGTAGAATTATCCACACAAGACCCATCCACGTTTAGCACATACCATCCTGTAGGAGGGAAGGCCCAATATAGAACCCGAGGAGGAGACGTTTTTACACTCTTTGCCTGTATGCCCAACCTACTGAGCAATGCTCCATTGGTTTCCTTTCGTTTAGGAATAAAAAATTTGGCCACGCACTTAATCCAAAAAATGAACTTTAATAATCACGTAACATGGCAAAACCTCCTTTCCTTCAAAAAATTTCTTATTTCTTTGGATCCAGATTTCCCATAGGATGAAAAGTGGAGTAAGGTGGATGAGGGTGCTTGACAACGAAGATTTTGTCACTTTCCTAAACCATGCCTTCAACATTGTGTAAACTTCAACTGGTCTGTGAATGTGCATGTCAAAAACCAAATCAAAGTGTCCCCACACCCTTCTTGCTAACTCGCTATCCAGGAAAAGATGTTTCATAGTTTCTTCCTCAGAATGAAAACAGCTTACACATTTAGACGCGAGTAAGAACCCAATTCTTCTAATTTCACCATCAATAGGTAATGCCCTTCTAATAATTTTTCAGATGAAAATAGAGATTTTAGAAGGCAATAAAGGATGCCATATCCAATTCCAAAAGTCATCAGGTGTCCCTCTAGCTCCTAGACTTTTGCAAACTGAACTAATCGAAAAGCCACCATCATTGTTTGGAACCCAAATTCTTGTATCTCGATCACCCACTTCACCTTTCACTATTGTCTTGTATAGCCCTTGAGCTTTTCTTTGCATATTCAGGTTTAGCATTCTGAAATTTTCCCTGTGCATTTTTCGTAGGGAAAGCCAGTTGTCATACGTCACCACCGCCTCATTTTTACTGAAAATTCCATCCTTAGCCCATTTTTCTTCAAAGAAACTCACCATGCCTTTAGAGATCCGCCACGTGGAGTTTTCAACAATAAAATCTTTGTGCACCATCAACTCTTCAATGATCGGAGACGCCCCGACTTTGAGTTTTTGCTTTCTGATTGGAACCCCATCTTGCAAATATTTACGCCTTAGATAGATTGCCTATAAAGAGTTGAAAGTTATAAGATTCCAAAGTGACTTAATTCGAAATGCTTTGATGATATCTTCCAAACTCCTCACGTTTAGACCACCTTCCTCCTTTGGAACACTGATTTTCCTCCAAGCTATCCATTTCCGCTTATGTCTACCTTCATGATCTCCCCAAAAGAAGTCTGTAATCAATTTCTGAATAGATTGCAGGACCTTAATAGGGACGACTGTAGCTGCGATGGAATAAATTGGCATTGACAATAAGACATGTCTTATCAACGTCAATCTACCCCCTGGCGACAAAAGCCTAGCTTTCCAGCCCTGAATTCTCTGCTGGATTTTAGTGACTAAAGGTTCAAAGAAAGAAGCTCTGCATCTACCTTAATAAATAGGAACGCCAAGGTATGTGAACAGAGAGTGCTTGTAGCAAAGCCTGTCTTAAGTTTGATAGCAATGATTTTTTCTGCCTGGACTTTCTCATCAATACAGAAAGGGCTTTTTGCAATATTAACTCTCTCCTGAAACTTGACAATATCTATTTAGAAACCGCATACATCCTTCCATGGACTTTTTCCTGCCATTCAAAAAGATCAATGTATCGTCAGCATATAATAGGTGGGTGATCTGGATGGCCATCCTGGGTGTGTGATAAAAGTCAATTTCTCCTCTACGAAAAGCCCGAGTGAGCCCTCTGCTCAGCACTTCTGCTGCAATAACAAATAGAAGAGGGGATAGCGGGTCCCCTTGGCGAAGGCCTCTCGAAGATTTAAAATATCCGTCATATCTGCCTTGCATCAACACCGAGAACCCGCTATGCGTAATACAGTTCGAAATCAGATGACATGTTCTGTTATTGAATCCGAATCTGCGCAAGACTGATAAAAGGTATCCCCATTCCATTCTGTCATAAGCCTATTCCATATCCAATTTAAATATAATATTGTTCCCATGGACCTTTCTCCCAATCTCTCTCATCATTTCTTGTGTCAACCCAATATTTTCAGAAATGAGTCTCCCCTGAACAAAGGCTCCCTGCTCTAGTGAAATAATATTTGGGAGAAGCTTGGCCAATCTCAGAATAAGAATTTTGCTCAAAATTTTGTATACCACATTGCACAAACTAATTGGCCTAAAATCAGAATAAGAGATAGGTTCTGCAATTTTAGGAATAAGCGCCAAAAAATTGGAAGAAAACAAGCAAAAAATTCCTTCGCAGCTTCCCAGATGTCGAGGCCAATAATGTCCCAGCAATCCTGATAGAATCCAGCCGTGAATCCTTCCGGGCCCGGGGCACTATCATGAGGAATACTAAAAATTGCTTGCCTGACTTCTTCTAACTCTGGCCTTTGCATGAGAGTATCTAAGAAACCATCATGAGTTAACCACATATTCTGAAATCGGAAAGGAGACATACCTGCTCTCTGAGACAATGGTAGAGAAAGTAAAAGAGGTGCATGATCCGAACAAGCTCTAAGTAGATGATCAACTCGAGCGTGCTGCATTACAGTTAACCATTCTGAGTTTCCCAAAAAATGATCCAATCTAGACCAGGTTATGTCCTTCCCTCTTTGATTGTTGCACCATGTGTATTTAGGTCCTTCAAAACCACAGTCAGAAAGCCCGCAACTCGAAATACAACTGGAGAATTCTGTCATCGCCAAACTATTAGGAGGGCGTCCTCCTAACTTTTCGTCGCCTTCAACAATCACATTAAAGTCTCCACCAATGATCCATGATTCATTCATACCCATTGCAATGTGTTCCAGATCATCCCATAAACTTCGCCTCTCCTATACTGAACACTTGGCATATACAAAAGAAATAAAGAAAACGATATTGGAAAAGAGAATATGAACCTTACAGTGCATTAGTTGATTCGTGTTGATCAGTACGTCCACTTGTAAGTTATTATCCCAGAAGAGCCAAATTTTACCACCATACTCATCATTCGTTGCAAAGCAAGGCAAGCTCACCTTACTTGCGATCTCCATGTGTCTTGAAGAGTGAATCACAGGTTCTGCAATAGCAAGTAGCCGAATATTGTTATCTTTAACCAGCTTTTTGAGTCTACATCGGGTCGCCCGGTTACCAACTTCCCGTGCGTTCCAAAACATGATGTTATCTATCATTACTAACACTTGGGATAGCCATGTTTCTCGTCACTCTCCGAGACCCCACCACCGATCCGTTCTTAGAACTTTTCTTTTTTTCTTTCATCTTGACCTCTCACCCGAATGGTACCCTGGATCAATCAAATTTTTCGAAGACATTTTAATATCGGATTCATTATCCGACACCGCGTCACGGTCTATTCTTTTACCATCTCCCTGTTCCTGAATTATGTGATCAGTTGTGTCTTTAGCCTGTTCCTGCAAATTATCGGAGTACCTTGTAGCCTCATGTTCACCACGTTTCAGTTGAAGATGCTCAATCTGACTCTGTTTCGGCATCTGTTCAAGCGGATTCTGTTTCAGCATCCGAACTTCAGAAATTTTCAGGTTTTGCTCCGTTGAGTCTAGCGTATCCTGCATTACATAAGTCCCTAATTCTGATTTGATCAGTTCAGGCCTTGGACGCTGGATGTGCCTTGGTATTTTCAGGACCCTAAGACCATCAAGAGCTGGCCCCTGTATCTCCTGTTGCGCCTCTGTTTCAGCAGGAATCATCGTCTGCTGTTCCTCTGTTTCAGCAGGAATTCTCGGCTGTTGCTCCCCTTGTTCAGCAGGATTATAAGAAGGTATATCACAGCCTGACCTACTGTCTTCTTGCGCGTTATTAGAGCTACTATCCCCCACAAACGGAACCATCCACAATGGAGCTGCAGTCTCAGATCCTCCTTCAGATTTGGCTGCATCAGAATTCTTCGTCAACATTGTCATTTTAATTTCACTCGTTGTGTAGCCGGCTTCTCTTAAAACCTCTTGTGTATTTTCCAACTTATTCTTACTCATCTTCGTTTTTTGAGCCTCCATCTTGCGATCCTCTTGGGTTTTTGTATCTTCGTCATTACCCTCCCCAATTCCTTCCGGATTTTCTGCCGCTAATAATCCGTATTTGTTCGTCGAAAACAGGACAACCATTAAATCCGCAGAGTCCAGGCACGTTGTCCTCACCAAGAAACCTCGCACATAATTTTCACTTGCACTACTTGGACTCAAAATTTTGCTTACCACTTGATCATGTAAACATCTTTCAACCACAAACCAACATTTTAAATTGCAATCCAATTCCTGCGAAAGCACGACATCACCATTGCAACACCTGCAATATTCTGCGAATACAGGACAGCACCATTGCAACACCTGCATATTCTGCAAAACAGGACATCACCTGCATATTCTGCTGACTCGCAAGACAACAGTAAATAACGCAGCCCGAGCAGCGGCAAACTCCCTGTTCTTCCAGGCCGCACCCCTGATTAGTGTAAAGCAGGTCCCAAAAGAACACTTTGTCCAGTGAGACAGAGCATTCTGTCAATTTCCAGATCAATCAAACTAACAAGGGACTGCACCCAAATAAGCGACCACAGGCGTTCCTTCCCCAGCGACCACTCCGTATGATCCGTATCTCGGCGATGAGCTGAAGACAAAGATCTGCACTCTGTCCAGTCTGAAACAGAGTTTGTCCCCTGTTGTTCCAGAAAATAGCTCCACCAATTCCTCACCAAAGCTGCAACTTTCTCGCCGAATTGTATCCGGCGACCTTCAGACTGCCATAAACGACTTGTACCAGTCATATAACATCCGGAAGTCTAAGATATGCCGTCTTATTCTTGTCAAGAATAATTAAGGACTTTATTCTTTTAGGGAGCGATCCCCACGAATAAGTTCGAGACATATTCTCCGCTTGAGCCAATCTTGCCAAAGCGTCCGCCACTGAATTAGTCTCCCTGAACACGTGGATGCAATGCCACCCCAAAGCCTTATTCATCTCTCTTATCTCCCTCCACCAATTACTCAGAGACCAAGGAATCTTTGTTTCTTGGAAGATCCATTGTTTGACCAACATTGAGTCCGTCTGAATGACACATTTACGAATACCCTGATCAACACAAAATCTCAAGCCTTCAAGCAAGGCCCTCGTTTCTGCAGAATTGTTTGTTCCATTCCCAAAAAAACATTGTCTGGCCGCCACAAAGTTACCCTCCTCATTTCTAATAACAAATCCTCCAGAAGTACTCTTCTCCCGACAAGATCCATCTACATTAAGCACATACCATCCCGTAGGAGGAAACTTCCAATACACCGCCCGGGGAGGAATCATTGCTACTTTTTTTTCCTGTATACCCAATCTCGTGAGCAACGCCCCATTGGTTTCCTTTGATTTAGGATTAAAAAATTTTGCTACACATTTTATCCAGAAATACACTTTAATGATCACATAGCTTGACGAACACTCATTTCCGTCATAAAATTTTCTGTTTCTCTGATACCATATCTCCCAGAGAATAAAAAGGAGTGAGATGGAGTATACCTGATAATAAGGATTTCTTCGCCTTCCTAAACCACGCCTTTAGCATGCTATAGACTTCAATCGGTCTATGTAAATGTATATCAAAAACCAATTCGAAATGTCTCCACACCTTGGTTGCTAACTCACCCTCTAAGAATAGGTGTTTTGTGGTTTCCTCTGCAGATTGAACACAACATCCCTCCATCTACGGGTATAGCCCTTTTAATAATCTTCCATGTGAAAACAAAAATTTTAGAAGGCAGAAGAGGGTTCCAGAAGTCATCAGGTGTCCCCCTACCACCTAAAATTTCACATACACAGCTGATAGAGAACATACCATCATTATTAGGTATCTATATTTTAGTGTCTTGATCACCATCATTACCTTTTACAATTGTTTTGTACGCCTCTTGAGTTTTTCTTTGCATTCCCGGGGTTAAACTTCTGAAGTTCTTCCTGCACATTTGCCTTAGGGAAGGCCAAGTATCATTTGTCTCCTCTTCCCCATGTCTAAGAAATATTTCATCCTTAGCCCATTGTTCCTCAAAGAAACTGACGCTATCCCTAGTGATCCTCCAAGTGGAATGTTCCACTATAAAAATTTTATGCACCATCAACTCTTTCATAAACGGGGAGGCCCCAGCTTTAAGCTCTTGTTTTCGGATTGGTATCCCTGCCTTCAAATATTTTTTCCTTAAGAAATTTGCCCATAAAGAGTTGGTGTTTATCAGATTCCATAGTGATTTAACTCGAAAGGCTGTTATAGTATCATTTAGACTTCTAACATTTAAGCCACCTTCCTCCTTAGTCACACTGATTTTATGCCATGCAATCCATTTCCGTTTATGTCGCCCTTCATGATCTCCCCAGAAGAAATCTGCAATTATTTTCTGAATAGATTGTAGGACCTTCATAGGTACCACAGTAGCTGCTATAGTGTAAATCGGCATAGACAAGAGTTAAAAGCATCGAAGCTATTAGTCACTTGAGAATATCTTTCAGTTCTAAACAAAAATTATGAATGCTTATGAAGTACGTTTGAGTTTGCAGCCGGCGACTTGTGTCTTTTCATGTAACTTTGAATGTAACTGTAAAATTGCATTTGAAAACTTTTGTGGATAGCAGTTAACTCTGTTGTAAGTTAACTTTCCCATAGTTGCCCCTCCCCACCGGAGGTTTAATTTTAAAAATAAATAAATATTTAAAAAAAAAGTTGCTTTTTGAGAATGTTGATTCTGATTTTCAATTTAACCTTGCATTATTGTCAGAGTCCATTATGTTTGCCATTTGTCTGTTGCAGCAAATCTACAGTTGTGGTGATTATGATCGTCAACGATGTAATGAGGATGGTTTGTTGGTTGTAACTGACATAAGATTATACAATCAGTCTTCTGTACTATTGACAATTACTTGAAGGAGAGAACTAGCATTTTCCTAAGCATTTTTAAGAGATGACTTAAAGAAAGTTTGTTGAGTAGTGTTTCGTACTTGTACTTTCTTAAGCTTAGCTGAGTTGTCATGCTATTGCGTCTATCTCCTAGATGTGTCACTTGCATAGTAGATTTTGAAGTCATTGCATTTCAAATTCTTTAGACCACCTTAATCTACTCATGGCGGTCTTGACCGTAGGTTGGGCCAGAAGCCATTGTCATCAGTCGGAATTGACTAAGCTTTGGTTAGGTTTGATGATCATTGTCTGTGGAAGGACATTGATCCCTGACAAGTCATCGTCATCAGGCTGCATGAACACTAACTGGACAACCACTTTCTAACCCATTGTCATTCGCGCTCGGCAAACTAGGTGTTAGTGTAATAGGTTCGGCGATGGTTGTTTGCAGAAGAACAATGATCCCTGGCACACCATCGTCATCAGGCCGCATGAGCACAGATGAGACTCCCATTTTCTAACCCATCGTTATTCGCGCTCAGTGGACTAGGTGTTAGAGTGATAGGGTTCGACGATCATTCCCTGCAATTAGGCAAAGATCCCAGGCACGCTATCATCATTAGGCTGCGTTAGCACTTATTAGACTCTCACTTTCTAACCCGTCTTCATCCGCGCTCGGTAGACTAGGTGTTAGAGCGGACCAAAAGCCAACGTTTTCAGTGGCCACTGACTAAGCTTTGGTCGGGTTTGGCGATCATTATCCGTAACTGGACGTTGATCCCTGGCAAGCCATCGTCATCAGACGTCAAGAGCACTGACTAGACTCACTTTTTAAGTCGTCATCTGTTATTCGTGGACTAGGCTTCGAGTGGACCTAAAACTATCGTAATCGTCGTCACTGACTAAGGTTTGGTGGTCGTTATATGTGGTTTGACATTGATCCTTGGCGAGCCGTTACGATCAGACATTAGAACGCTGACTAAGCTCCCACTTTCTAAGCAATTGCCATCGTCATAAGTCGAAACTGACTAAGCTTTGGTCAAGTTTGATAAGTCTGACTCTGATGTCTTGACTTATTCAATTTACTGAGTGGATGGACATCAAGCAGTAGGTTGTTGGTCTAGACAGTAGTGGAAGTTTTTAGGAAAAACAAGTACATTTTATTGATAATACTTTTTAAGGTGTTTTACCTTTCGTTGCTGCATGAGGCATCCTTCGTCAATGTCTTCCAACCAATATGTGCCTAGCATGTTGACTTTGGTCACTTTGTAGGGTCCTCAGTTTGGGTTCAGCTTGCCTGTGCCTGTTTCTTTAGTGCTCTACTGAGTCTTTCTAAGTACTCAGCCCTCACTATGAATTCACGGGGCTTGACTTTCTTATTGTAATACTGAGCCATCTTTTGTTGGTAGGCGGTTATCCTAGCAAAAACCTGATTTCTCCTTTATTTGAGGCAGTTTAACCTGACGCGTAAAGCTTTGTCATTATCCTCCGGCCTGAACTCCTTTGTTCCAAAAGTCGATATTTCAAGTCCCACCAGGACTATTGCTTCTGACCCGTAGGTTAGGGCAAAATGTGTTTCCCTAGTGGGTGTTCTTTTGGTTGTTCGATATGCTCAGAGTATTCCTGGTAGCTCTGAGACCTATTTTCCTTTGGCTGCGTCAAATTTACTTTTGAGCACTTCCAAAATTGTTTTGTTGGTGACTTCTGAACCACCTCGGCCTTAGTTCCAATGGCGGGTTATTCTTTTTCATTTGCCCAATCAAGTTTGACACTTGGGCTCAAGAATTCCTTGAGTTTCTCCTTCTTGGTCCAATGCTCAATTTCATATATGAGATTCCTGCATTTTTTGGTATCGTTGCTGGAGCATTGCTTGATGTTATTGCGCCAGGAGGGGTCTTCTCATTGTTTGGCGAGCTACTTCATCTCTTCCCAATCCACGATATGATCCATGAACGAAGGCCCAATGAGGCTGAACAGTTCGTCAGGGTTGGTGGCCCCTGGGCGGAGGGAGTTCTGGGAGGTCTGTCCGTCAGCCCTAGAAGCTGGATCTTCGTTGGCAGCTCCTCCTCCTCTAGTCCACTGAGAGCCTGGGGAGACAGCGTGGCTCTCCTGAACATGTTTTCTGGTGTCTTCCGAGGGTTTTTTCACTGCTCCCGTTTTCCTAGCAAAAGTGGAGGGTTTTGCTAGGTGAGCATCTCCAGCGCTCGTGCAATCTGCTACATTTGGGTTGACAGTAGATCCACCCTTGGGTCCACCACTACTGCCACCAGCGTGGGAGTCTGATTTTGTTTCTCCCATGGTGCCAGATTCGTCGGAACTAGCGGCACTTTCATAGTACGAGCGTTCGAGGGCCCGGGGATGTCTCCATTGTTGTCAGATCTCGTGGTCACCATATCTGTAGGGTGTTATCACTGTCTTTTTAAGGAACTTTGTTGTTCCCCACGGATGACGCCAAACTGATGTAGTTGAATCCTACTCTTGACCTGAACCTGCACAGGGAATGCATGCGATCTAAAAGATCATTGTTGAGGTGGCCAATGACACTCCGATGCTAAAGTCAGACAAGGCTCAAGAAATGCTTAAAACTGTAAATTGGATTATGTAGCGTACTTTCGTGAAACCTGTGTCTTATTTATAATGCGAGAGTCCTCGTTCAGCTAGGCTTTCAGTGGCATCATTTAGGAAAATAGATCTTGCAGGGGATCCTTTTTTAGTTGGGAGTCATCCATGTAGGAGAGTTTCCCTACATGATTTAGGAAAATAGATCTTGTGTTCCTAGATCTTGTGTTCCTAGATCTGCGGGTAAGGTTTCCCTATGGAAGTGTTGTCCATGCAAGAAAGTTTCCAGGCACGACTTATACTCCGGTGTTTGTTTCCTAGACAGAACCAATGTATTGCTGGCCTGCCCGTCTTAGGTGATCCCCATGATACTTGCCTGATTAGGCCTTACGAGTATTTTGCTTTACCATGTGACGTGTGGGCATAGTGTTGTTTTGACTTTGCAGCATGGATGGGCAATCACACCTGATTAGATCTGCTGATGAGATCATCATGACACACGTAAGGCGTGGATTAAATGACGGTTGGGTGTATCATCAGTGAGAATTTAGTTTTTTGGGTGATTTATTAGTAATTGACAAATATGTCTATGTTGTCAAAAGCCTGCGGTGCTTAAATTAATTCTAAATTAGCTGAGGTTTATCATTCGGTCCAACTACCTTAGTCTTCACTCTTTTCAAAGCTTCTCTTATTTCTTTGGCACTAACTTTGCGATGGAACACGCAATGCCTTTCTTCCTATGAAGCATACCCCTCCTAGTTTAATGCCCCTACATGTGTCCCATTGAGTAGATTCCAAAAGTCCCTCCTAAAATAGTTTTATCCTGCATTAAAACTTTTTCATCCTCATGCTTAACACACTTAACTTGACTCAAATTCCTAGTTTTTATTTTTTTATTTATTTTTATTTTTTTTATCTCCATTTAGCTACCTTGAAGATATCATTCTCCCATTTCTTTGTACCTAGCTAGCCTATTATACAGATCAAAGAACACAACCAATATAAACAATCCCCCCTCACCTCTCTTCTCTCTCAGGGAACAACCACAACTGCACCGCCTTGCCGCACCACCACCACACAATTCCTTGCCATGCCCGACGCCTTCTCCTATCCTCTTTTCTTCTTTCTTCTTCTCCTCTCTTTGTTTCGTCGCCTTCTTCTCTCTATTTTCTTCTTTTCATCTTTTCTCTATTTTTCCTGTTCTCGCAGTGGCTCGCTTAATGAACCACTAGAAAAATGAAATACAGGCAAAGAGATGCTCTTTAAAATAAATGTTCTTAACTATTCTTGATAAGAAGAAGACGGCGTATTTAAGGCACTAGCTCGCTTAATACATGATTGTAAAGGTCGGGAATGGAGTTGCTGCGAAGGAATGTGTTTGCGCAAAAGATAGGGAGTAAGAAAGATTACAATGCGGTGAATCTCGACCCTGTAAAGTGCTGGACAGAGTACTCTGTTTTGACAGAGTGCTCTGTCCTGCTCTATGTTTTTTCCTGGTTTTTTACTAGAACCAGTGGAAACAATGGAGTTTTGGTTTGGCCAGAGTCCTGGAGGGCAGGTGATGCGGCGATGCAGATTTCCAGCAGTGACGGGGGTGTCAAGCAGTTGAACAGGTTTTGGTGAATATGGACAGTGGCGTTGTGGATTCCGGTCAGCTGAGCAGAGTGCGCTTCCTGGACAGATTGTGGTCTGCGAATTGATGATTTGTTTCAGTGCACAATGAGGTTGCATCCTGTTTTGATGGCAGCTTATTGCAAGTTGCTTTCTTACAATTTGCAATGTGCTAGTTGCATTAGTGTGCAAGGTTGCTGGCCAAGCAAGTTAGTGATATTGCAGTTTTGGTTTTTATCAATTTTGCAAGACTCATTTGGTGTTTTGGTTTTTTACACTAAAAAAAGCATGTAATTATGCAGTATGTCATTTTGCTTGGTAGAATGGATTTGGAGCGAAGTGTAGAAGATGGATACAGGTTTCTTTGCCTGTATTTCATTTTTCTAGTGGTTCTTCTGTTAGGATTTTAAAGAGCATTTATTTCGAATTTCCTTTGTTCATTCATTCTTACCGTTAAAGTTTTTGCTGTGGATAAGAACGATCAAGTCAATCATTGATAGTGTATATAATAACATAGATGTGGAAATGATTTTGAAATTAATATGTAACATTGTCATCAATAGTGAAATGAATTGAATGAACTGATTCGATTTCTCAAAGTTCTGAAGAAAACCTGAAGTTGTGAGACTTTATGGCTAACTTAGGGTTGATAAGACTAATGCATTTTAAATTAAAGAGTAAGTGGGTAGATTATGCATATTTAGTTTGATTCTCTGATCAACTATGAACAGGAAGTCAATGTCATCTAAGCATTGCAACTGTGAGCCAAAGCTGAAATCCCCGTGTCAATGACTGCTGACAGGTGTACGAGTCCTGGCTGTTTTTAACTGAAGAATCCGGAACCACTCTCCGTTAAGCTTGTCAATCGGCAGTTGAATTTTGAGGTATTTGTTGTATGGTTTTTTGATTTTCATATTTTTAGATTTGTACTGTACTCTTGCAAAATTGACAGGGTTAGATTACCAATCATTTCAGCAAAGGCACATAAAGTTTAAACTTTAATAACTATTGTTTCCATGCTGGTTTCGCTTGTATCAACAATTCTGTTGTAGGGATCACTATGACACTCTGATTGCTTATCATGTTATTCAGGGAGCCTTCATGTTTGTACTTTAAAAGTTTGCTTTCTTTACGCTCTCTGTTTCATTTGTTTGAGTTGAACCACTAATATCTTGAGGAATATAGGTTTTATGGTATCTTCAAACATTTTGAACATCTTAGGTTTTTTATGTACTTTTTCTTCTTTTATTTTTAAGATTAGCAGATTGGAAGGTCAGTTTCGCCAAAAATACTGTATGGACCTTGATATATTGTAGTCTCTTTTAGGTTTAGAACACAAGAATAGTGACTTTCATTTTACCAGCTTTGTCTCAGATAGTTCCATGTGTGTGTTAGCAGGTAGGGTAAACTAATCTTGAAAGGAAGAATGATTTCCATGTGCTCCAAAAAAATTTCCGCTTGTATCATATTATAAAAGTTCTATCATGTCTAGGATAATCAGCATTAGCCTGATTATTGTGAATCGAAGCAATACAAAGCATACAAAACCAACACCCAAGGCAAAGCTTAACTTAACAAGCCCTAGATCTTGGCAAGGCCTTAAGAGTTCTACTAAGCACGTTACATTACATCTCATTGATAGTGTCTGCATTTTCTTCTGTTTGTGAAAACCTTGCTAACAGAGGTTGAGTTTCCTTTTGTAGAGTTTTTGGCCTTTTCAAGAAAGAGAGTCTAAGAAATGAGGCAGAAGTGAATCTATGTAAGAATATGTGGGGATATCTTCATGTAGGAGCAGTGACAAAATGGGATAAGACTACAATAGAACACTAGGGTTAGCTCTGAGGTATATATTTTCTTACTTGCAGGTCAAATTCTTGATTTGGTGGATATTGTGGAATCTTTGAGCAGGGGTTATTGGTTCCCAATGCCTTTAATACTCAGAAGGCTCATATATCAACAAATAAGCCTAGTGTTGTGGGTGTGTGGCAGGGGAATTCCTGTGAGCTTTTGTAGCTGAACTTCAGTTGTGAGAACGTATAAGACGATATTCGGTCTATCATATGTTCTGAGGGAAGAAGTGAGATTTATATATGTTCTGAGGGAAGACATATAAGACCACATTTTTATCATTAAATAGGGATCGGTATTGTAGATTTATATATATATATACTTCTTTTGCTTGAGATACATATCAGGCGTTATGGTTATGGAGTATAAATTATTTTTGTTATAATTTTTTTAGCGTTTTTTTATCTGCATGTGTCGAATTATTTGTTTATCTGTGCATGTTTGTTTCTGCATCATAATTTTTATTAATTTTTTGGTCGGAGTGTTGAGACATAAACACCATGGACATAATCTTCAAGGAATATTTTATTTTTGATTGCTAGCAATTTTTGACTGACCATGAAGAACATGTTGGCAAATTCTTCCTTCAATTGTTGTTGTATGGATTTATTTGACAATGTTTATGAAAAGCACTAGAAAGGTAAAACACACACTTCCTTTCTTTGTGTCTTCATCAATTTGCTCTTCTTCTTTGTTTCCATGCCTTCTCTCTTCTACCAGTTCTATATCGAAGTTCAGCTCTTTAATTAACATGAAGTTCATTTAACAAGGTATTCAATAAAATATTTTTTTTAATTACTTTCAAAACCTTTTTTCTTTTGTTAGTTACAAAGAAGCTTAAGATATTTGTAGGTGAAAGAAATGATTGGATGATTTTTTTTTTTGTTTGTTTGTATACACACATACGTCGGATTTCATTATTTCTCCATTTTCTTTAATAGAAAGAAAATGGAAACACAAATGTCAAATTTATTTTTTTTGAAAGGCAAGTGTGCCGCCGGTAGGTATAGAATCCAAGACGTGGAGATGAAACCACTACCAGCCTTAACCATCAAATCAGGCTACTATTGGCACAAATGTCAATTCATCGAAATATGGATTATAATGCACTATAAATGGTCGTCTAAAGATACGATACCATGCCATTCTACTATTGGTTGATGGGAAAGCATATACCTAAATGTCTCGTATTTTGTGAATGGTCACTATCCTAATAATGCATCAATATTCATTGGCTTTGAGAGAGACTTAAACCCTAATTCATGGTTTATTGTACCATATATTCTCTACTTTTCATGGGTCTAATCCTATTTTTCCTCTATGAATATGAATATTATCAATTAGATAACAAAATACAACAGTGAATGAACATATTTTCAGGTTGATACTCCATCACATCTCTCTCTCTCTCCAAATTTCATTATTTTTTCATTATTATTGCTTGGTTAGTAAGTTTAATTACAAGTTGGTTGAATTGAATAAAGAGCTTAAAAGCAATTTTATTATTCTCTTTATCTCTTTTCAAACCTTGATTTCATCTCTAAATTTAAGCTATATATTTTGTATTTTCACAACAAAAAAAAAAGAAAAAAAGAGAGAGATAGAAGTGTAGCTCTCAATCTGAAATGGGGTTCCCTTAGTTGACTAGGGGACCATCTCTCCATAAAAAAAAATCCATAAGATCAAAATCTAATCTCTAATAACTTTCCATTTCGCACTACATCAAATTGGCACTTTTGTAACATCTCTCAAAACAGTATCATTTTTTAGATGTTACAATTCACCAAGCAATTTCAAATCAAAACTAAATTTAGTCAAAAAATGAAAAACAGTAACAAAAAAAAAATGATACAATAAGTTGGATCACAATGAATAGTATTACTTTTATAATCATACTATTCATGGTGATACTATTATTGTATCATTTTGTTTGTAAAAATGTGTAAAGTTGTTAGGTGAATTGTTACATTTCAAAAATGATACTGTTTTGGAGGGTGTTACAAAAATGCCAATATGATGTAGTGTCGGGTAATAAAATCAAAATGACTTTATAAGCTTTTTGTATTATTAGTACTTAGAGTGATTCTAGCTAGCGAGGAAATGGGCGAGGAAAGGAGAGAGGAAAGGTGTGGGCCGCCCATTTTCATTGGGATGCGTGTCGGTATTTTTCATGCGCATATCTCGAGAGGGATGGACGATCCCCACCTTCCCTCTCTCCAAACCTCGCTGATTTCCTCGCTGGCTTCCTCGACATTTAGAATTTTTTTTTTTTTTTTTTTTTTTTTTTTTTTTTTTTTTTTTTTTTTTTTTTTTTTTTTTTTTAAATAACCTCCAGAGGGGAGGGGCAGCTATGGGATGCCAGACCTTAATTAAATATCAAAAAATGACTTACATTCTGTACGGGGGTGCATTACGACTTTACCCGTATTAAGAACCAAGCAGAAACCAAAAAAAAAAAAAAAAAAAAAAAAAAAAAAAAAAAAAAAAAAACAAAACATATTTCTAAACAAGATACGACAAAAGAAAAGCAATATTATCCTCTCATTTCACATGGAGGTTGCTTTCACTCCACCTACAATTTTTTCATACGTTTTACATATACATATTATATTATGCTTTAATTATCATTATATAAAATGTACCCATAACCTCATTTTCAATCCGTGTGACCTGGGACTTCCTATTGGATGGTACCTTTTAAGCTCTATCATGGCTTCACACAGCCACAGCTGTTTTGATTAGTGTTGAATGTTACAAATTTAGAATAAGATTCTCGGATCCCTTATATGTACAATATACAGCTATAGTTTGCAGATATATATATTGCGTAATATGCTTTAGTTTATGTGGTGTTATGCACTCTGATGCACTAAGCACTATCGTCGATGTGCATATCTGAGCAATATAATTAAGGTAGATAAGGATAGATTTCTTCAGAGGTGTTCCTTTTGCATATTAATCTAATTAAGATTTATAAACTAACTTTAGATTTATAAACTATTTAATGATTATATGCAGAAACTGTCATTTTGTTTTGGATGATTGGTTTGTGCAGTGAGAACTTTGGAACATGGGATTTAAATAGGGGTTATATGTATCTCTATACCAATGTTACTAAAAGATTTCACTGAGGGTATCTTGGATTAGTGTAATGAACTAAGGGCATTGTTTTTCAGTGAAGAGCTTGAATTTATAAATGAAATGCGGGTTTTTTTTTCCCAAAGAAGTCTGAAATTTGTGAGGCATTTAAACTTTTTCGTTGACGAGCAAAAGTATCAAGCAATCTAGAAGAGTCGTAAAACAATAGAAAACTCTGCCAAACGACAACTTGATAGATGGCCAAATGTAAAAATTTTTAGTATCCTGTTAGAATCTAAATAAGTTTGATATAATTGAGAATGTTGATTCTGGTTTTCAATTTCACCTTACATTATGTGTTTCCCTGAGATTAGAATGGGATTCATATGATATAGATTACTGAGTTTTAAGGCCTTGCCATTATTAATGGAGTAGATCTTTGGGGTGTTTGGTTCCCTAACCAGAAAACTGCCTCATCAATCCATGCTTTAAGTGCTTGGATGTGTGACAATACGAATATCGAGGTATATCACATTGTTGAAGTGTTGAGGTGAGGTTTTCCCTCGCACTTATAAACCGACCACCTGCCCCTTTCACAACTAATGTGGAATAAACTCAATATTGAAGTTCTAGACCACCACGATGTGTCATGCAGATCGGAGTGCTACCTGAACCAAGATGACTCTCACCTACCACAACTGTCCCTATTTGAGCCTCTTGAGAAGAAAGAATATCCATTGACAATTAATTCATTCTTGAAGTATCCAAAGGTAGGTATTTGGTCTAAGTTTGGCTTATCCATCTTTGGGGCATTTAAAACTTGGGTTGGGCTCGAGTTGTGTCCGACTGTTCCAAAAACCAAATCGGAACCTAAAAATTATAGGCATATGGATGGCAATTGGGCGGGTTTGAGTTTATTTTGAGTATCCCGACTTCATGAAGTGTAATTGAAAAGCTTAGACTTGATTGATTTCTATTGGGTTGGGCTTGGCTTGAATGATTCTTCGTATTGACTGATGGATTTGTTTGGTTGAATGTGATGTAGGTGCTTGGATAAAGTGAAGCCAAGGGAAAAACCATACAAGTTCTCGAACAAGAGGCTTCAGGATATTGGATTGAAGTTCACACCAATGAAGCAGTCTCTAAGAAACAGTCTTGATTGTTTCTCTGCCCATTCCTAGTTAGGTTTGTACTCAGATTAGAAGTGTTGGTAATGAACGATAAATTGCAATTAATAAGTTGTGCACTGAAATTTTTACTATGGTTTTATATATTAAAAAAAAAGCAAAATGTATCATAGGATCTGTTTTCAAAGTTACTTTGATCACCTAAGCCATCTACCTCAACCAATCTCGAATGATTTTGATCATGTTTATAGATTGGACAATGATGAAAACAAGCTATATAGAATTGATTATCATTGTCGTGTAAAATAGTGCTCCTTTTTTTTTTTTTTGTAGTTAATCCATTATTGATCTCGTTAAGTCTATATTGATGGGTTAAATTGTGATAGGTGCATGCTATAACAAAATGAGGTACTTGGTTAATGAAGCCCGTGAATAGAATATGTTCAGCAGACAATTGCGTTTGGTTGATATTAGGGTTGGGCAAGTCCGGGTAACCGGCCCGAAAACCTAAAATCGAAGTCCGGACTGAATTTTTTAAAATTGAAATTTGAAAACCGAGACCGGACCAAATAAGGCCGGTTAACCGGATCTCGATTAACCGAATTCTCGGTTCTGGTCGGGCCGGTCTCGGTCCAATCAACCAGATTTTTTTTTCTCTTTTTTTCTCTCCCCTCTCCCTTCTCCTCCCTCTCCATCAGAAGAGAAAACAAATTTGATTTTTTTTTCTCTCCCCTCTAAAACATATAGAGTGCTCCCAGATCCAGTTACATCATGCAGAGCAGCTTGACCCAGTGCAAAGCCAAAAGACGGAAGGGACATCATTTTCGAGCGGTACAGGAACAATCAATTTTCCCACCCAGCGAGTCGTAATGCCAATGGAAAGTGGGAACACATCCCCTGACATTCCGTCGCCACGGAGATCCGCCCCTCTGCAAGGTTTGCTCTTCAGTGACCTGTGTAACGCCTTGACAATTTGCTAAATGATCCACGAAAGCTATCCGAATTCGCTTCGAGGCCAAGATTAGCTTATCTCCATCAACAGTTAGTTTCATTTAAGTTGTTTGTCTTCTTTTCCGTAGTCAATATTGAGTTTAGAGTTCTTAAGAGATTTGTGTGATTCGCAGTCATTTTAGAAATAAAACTAGAATTTCATAAACAAACTCTATTGATTATTGGAAAGATGCAACAACAAGCACCTTGAGGCGGATACAAAAGACTACATATTACGAACGCTCTGAGGCGGGTACAAAAGACTACATATTACGAACACCCTAAGGTAGGTAAAAAAACTACACACTGCAGGCATCTAATCAGCATGGAGTGAGGACTTGCTTAGACTGTCTATTCTCATAAGCGACACAAACAGTCCAGTGCGAGCTACCTGCAAGTGAAGGGACGCTGCACAAAATCGACAATCGGGAGTACCTGCAAAGACTCAGACCCAATTCCCACATTTGCGAACTTGGGACAAGTATCAGGTAAACTCTGAATGCATACACCTTCCCACGCAATGGGGAATGGAATATTTGAGAATAAAAGGCCCACTCCAATAGGCCATACCTGACTCCACCTTCAACCCAGATGCCGACTTCCAGCGCAAGGGAGGCGACGGTGTTAAACGAAAAGTGGTGGAGGCAGCCATCACGAAATGGGACGTAGATGCTATCTCTGAGATCAAACATCCAAAAACAACAATAAGGCACCTGCACATAAAAGACAAACCCTTCCCTTGGGAAAGTACTCGCACACGAAAGAGACTATGATACCTCAGCAGATTAACCACGTGCCCACCCACAACAGGTGACCACGCATAACATAAACTATCATCATGCCTGGTCAAGGTAAACATCAGAACTTTTGGAAACTCCAGTTATGGAGATCCAACTTCAGCCTTTGGAAAACTAAAAACATTTCCCTCAGCCATTGGAAAACCCAAAGCATCTTCTCCAGACAAGAACATTACAGGAAATTAACTCAACAAAAGATGGTGCCTAATGCGATTGGGAAACAACATTATATAGACATATTGGTTCACCAAACGGGCACTCCAACATTAATTGCCAAACATTGAATGCCGTATGGGAAAATGGAAGATGATAGTTCCCAAGGAAACTGCGCAAATCGCGTCAATCAATTAATGGCGTTGCACGCAACCTCATCAATTGAGGGGGAATAATTGATATACTCAAATGTCGCACAACCTACACCATACACGTGTCACCGCGAAATCTACGCCATACACGTAACGCACCACGCCGAAAACCCTAGCCCTTCCTCTGCAGGCGCATGGGCTAAACAACACTATGTTGCATGCTTGGCACAAGCACTCGAGGATCCTAGTCAACTTTGACGTTCAAACTTTACCACTCACCGAGTTAAGATAACTTCGTCCACACCCTAAACCACTAAGTTCTCACGCCCCTCAGCAGGTGGAACCTCTGGTCAAACCGGGCAAACTTAGTCAGCCAACATGGATGACGATAGCTTCTTGTTCACCCCTACGCCTAGTCAGCTTAGCGCAGGAATTAACGGTTTAAGAAGTGGGAGTTTAATCAGCACTGCCACACCTGGTGACGATGACTTGCCAGGGATTGCTACCCCATTCACGGTTAGTGTTCGCCAAACCTAATCAGGTAAGCCTAGCTGGTGACGACCAGCAACGAAAGCTTCTAATCAAAACCTGAACTTGTAGCCTCCACTACGAGGGTGTAGATAGTCCAGAAGGTGGGAGCCTAGTCAGTACCGAACTGATTCCGATGGATTGCCACGGGACCATTGCTTTTCAGCGTGGCCATCGAACCCTTCCAAATTTGTAGCTTGGTGCACTCAGGTATATATAATTTGTATGGTGGGAGCCTAGTCAATCCCTAACTGATTCCGATGGCTCGCCATGAGACTATTGCTCTTTAGCGAGCCGCGAAACCTTCTCAAACACGTAGTCCCCACCGCGCGGGGAAGGTATTGATGGTTCGACAGGTGGAAGTCTAGTTAGTTCCGAGCTGATTTTGTCGGCTTGCCACGAGATCACTGCACTTCAGCCTGGTTGCCAAACCTTTACTCCTCGAATTTATTTATTTATTATTATTATTTTTTTAAAATTAAACCTCCAGAGGGGAGGGGCAGCTATGGGATGCCAGACCTTTATTAATTATCAAAAAATTGACTTACATTCTATACGGGGGTGCATTACGACTTTACCTGTATTAAAAACCAAGCAAAAAAGAAAGAAACAAAAAACATATTTCTAACAAGATGCGACAAAACCATACCAATACTAAACCAAATGATAGCATCAAAAGATAGCACAAAACACACACCACCTATAGAATAACACACACTAGTCTCCATACTCCATTGTGAGAGTCTGTCCAATGACCATACATATCCAGCCATCCAAACCGCAGATTGCAAGAGCCATTTCCACATCTAACCAAACCGCAGAGTCTGTCCAAAGAGCACAGAGTCTGTCCAAAACGCAGATTGCAATAGTCGAACCGCAGATGCTGTCCAAAAATCACTTCCACACAGACTGCAAAAGCTTGTAAATTGCAAATGCAAATTCGACAACCAAAACCAACACAGTGATCACTCTGTCCAGCAAGCAGAGCACTCTGTCCAGAGAGCTAAAACATAAACCTGCAAAGCCACATTGTCTTGCCCTCGCCAGAAATACGAGATAGCACCATCATGATCTGCTGAAATCACGCCGTCCAACCAGAAATAACTCTGTCCAGCAAGACATAACTGTCCCGAAACAGGGCACCAGAAACAGTCCAGCAATACAGGCCACGCTGTCCGCATGCAGGCAGCGCTATATCGGTGCTTTGAAACAAAACCCGCAAATTGTCCAGACTGTCGCCCTGTCAAAACAGAGTATATCCCCTGTTTTTCCAGATATATGCTGCTCCAATTCATCCCCACTGATCCAGCACACGCGCCGAATTGATTTCTGATACCCTCAGACTTCCATAACCAAATAGTATCAAAGAAATTCACGCTCATTTAAAAGCCGGAAGTCTAAGATATGCCGTCTTATTCTTGTCAAGAATAATTAGGGACTTTATTCTTTTAGGAAGCGATCCCCACGAATAAGTACGAGAACTATGCTCCTTTTGTGCTAAAATAGCCAAGGCGTCAGCCACTGAGTTGGTCTCTCTGAACACATGGATGCAATGCCATCCCGTATCCTTTATCATCGCCCGTATCTCCCTCCACCAATTGTTTAGGAACCAAGGTATTTTTGTTTGTTGGGAAAGCCATTGTTTAACCACCATGGAATCCGTTTGAATGACACATGGTCGGACACCCTGGGCAACACAAAATCTCAAGCCTTCAAGCAAGGCCCTCGTTTCTGCCGAATTATTTGTTCCTTCTCCGAAAAAACATTGTCTAGCCGCCACAAAGTTACCCTCTTCATTTCTAATAACAAAACCTCCAGCAGTAGTCTTCTCCCTGCAAGATCCATCTACATTGAGCACATACCATCCCATAGGAGGAAAAGTCCAATACACCACCCGGGGCGGAGTCAGGGTTACTTTTGTTTCCTGGATACCCAATATCTATTGAGCAAAGCCCCATTATTGTCCTTTGATTTAGGGTTAAAAAATTTTGCAACACATTTGATCCAGTGATACACGTTAATGATTACATAGCTGAACGAGCACTCCTTCCCATCATAAAGTTTTCTGTTTCGCTGAATCCAAAGCTCCCATAAAATAAAAAGAGGAGTGAGATGAATGAGGGTACCTGATAATGTAGATTTGCTCGCCTTCCTGAACCACGCCTTTAACATGGTATAGACTTCAACCGGTCTATGAACGTGAATGTCAAAAATCAAGTCGAAATGTCTCCACACTCTACATGCTAATTCACCCTCCAAGAAAAGATGTTTTATGGTTTCCTCCTCAGAATGAACACAACAGCCGCATTTAGAAGCCAACTGAAACCCAATTCTTCTAATTTCACCATCTATGGGAATAACCCTTTTAATAATTTTCCATGTGAATACAGAAATTTTAGAAGGCAAAAGAGGGATGCCAGATCCAATTCCAGAAATCATCAGGTGTCCCTCTACCACCTAGGATTTTACAAACAGAGCTGATAGAGAATATACCATCATTAGTGGGCATCCAAATTCTGGTGTCTCGATCGCCATCATCACCTTTCACTATTGTCTTATAAGCCTCTTGAGCGCGTCTTTGCATTCCCGGGGTTAGCATTCTGAAGTTATCCCTGCTCATTAGCCGTAAGGAAGGCCAACTATCATTAGTCTCCGCTTCCTCATTCCTTATAAATAGTTCATCCTTAGCCCAGTGTTCTTCAAATAAACTGACGCTACCTCTAGTAATCATCCAGGTGGAATTTTCCACTATGAAATTTTTATGCATCAACAACTCTTTCATGAACGGTGAGGCCCCAGCTTTAAGCTCCTGCTTTCGGATTGGTACCCCTGGCTTAAAATATTTTTTCCTTAAGAAATTTGCCCATAAAGAGTTGGAATGTATCAGATTCCAAAGGGATTTAACTCGAAAAGCTTTTATAGTGTCGTCCAGACTTCGAACATTTAATCCACCTTCTTCCTTAGTAACACTGATTTGTTGCCATGCAATCCATTTCCGTTTATGTCTCCCTTCATGATCTCCCCAAAAGAAATCTGCAATCAATTTCTGAATAGAATGCAAAACCTTCATAGGTACCACTGTAGCTGCTATAGTGTAAATCGGCATAGACAAAAGGACATGTCGGATCAAAGTCAATCTTCCCCCAGGCGACAACAATCGTGATTTCCAGCCTTGAATTCTATTGTGGATCTTATTAACCAAATCATCATAATAATAAATTCTGCATCTGCCTTGATAAATGGGAACTCCAAGGTACGTGAACGGGGACTGTTTGTAAGAAAAGCCTGTCCATAATCTGATCATGATAAGTTTTTCGGCACTCACTTTCTCATCAATCATGAACGAACTTTTCGCCGTATTAATTTTCTCTCCTGATGCCCGACAGTATCTATCAATAAACTTCATAATCCCGCAATGGATTTTTTCTACCATTCAAGAAAACCAGTGAGTCATCAGCATATAAGAGGTGAGTAATCGGGGAGGCCGTCCTTGGAGCATGATAAAAACCAATTTCCCCTCTACGAAAAGCTCGAGAGAGTCCTCTACTTAGTACTTCCGCAGCAATAACAAAAAGCAAGGGGGAGAGAGGGTCGCCTTGTCTAAGACCCCTGGAAGATCTGAAATACCCGTCATACTTGCCTTGCATCAACACCGAAAATCCACATTGAGTTACGCAATTTGAAATCAGATGACATATTCTGTGGTTAAAACCAAATTTACGAAGGACCTCCAAGAGATATCCCCATTCAATTCTGTCATACGCCTTTTCCATATCCAGCTTGAAAATTATATTGTTTCCAATCACTTTTTTGCCAATCTCCCTCATTAATTCTTGTGCCAAGCCAATGTTCTCTGAGATAAGTCTCCCTTGGACGAAAGCCCCCTGCTCTAAAGAAATAATATTTGGGAGTATCTTCCCCAACCTCTGACAAAGGATCTTACTAAAAATTTTATAAACCACATTGCACAGACTGATAGGTCTAAAATCAGAATAAGATACGGGCTCTTCAATTTTAGGAATAAGAGCTAAAAAATTAGAGGAGAAGCTACCTGGCATCACTTGGCAATCAAAAAATTCCTTGGCGGCTTTCCAAATATCCAGACCAATAATATCCCAGCATCTATGAAAGAAACCAGTTGTAAAGCCGTCCGGGCCCGGTGCACTATCATGTGGAATGCTAAGAGCTGCTTGACGGACTTCCTCTAAATTCGGAGACTTCATGATTGATTCACAGTCCTCCTCCCTTATCAAACGCGGAATGCACTCCATGAGTTCTAGATCCTCTTGATATCCTCCTGCTGAAAGCAAAGCTTCAAAAAAATTATTCGCTTCTAAAATAATATCTCTCGGATCCGTGATTAACGTCCCTGCCCTGTTATGGATTTTTGATATCGTTCGCCTTTTTTGCTTGGTTTTGACGGAAGCAAAGAAAAATTTAGTGCAAGCATCTCCTTCTTTGAACTCCTTTTCTCCTGATTTTTGTTGCCAATAAATTTCTTCTCTTACCAGCGCCAGTTTGAGTTCAGCCTGACATCTATTCAGATTAACCATATCATTTGTATCCCAACCCTGCATTAGACTGAATTCCAATCGAGCAATCTCATCCTCCAATCCTCGAATGGTGCTGAAAATGTTGCCAAAAGTTTCTTTATTCCATATTTTCAGAGCTCCTCTAAGGCGCTTAAGTTTAATAGCCACGATAAACATATTCCCAGAACCACCTACCGGAGAGTTCCAGTTTCTGTCCACAAATCCCAAAAAATCATCATGAGTTAACCACATATTTTGGAATCTGAAAGGGGACATATCTGCCCTCTGTGTCAGAGGCAAAGAAAGAAGCAGTGGAGCGTGATCCGAGCACGCCCGAAGGAGATGATCAACTCGAGAATGCTGCATAAGAATAAACCAGTCTACATTACCCAAAAAACGATCCAGTCGAGCCCAAGTTCTGTCATCTCCTCTTTGGTTGTTACACCAAGTAAATTTTGGTCCTTCAAACCCACAATCTGTAAGTCCGCAGCTCGAGATACATCTAGAAAAGTCTGATGTAGCCAGTTGATTATAAGGACGATCGCCTAATTTTTCACCGCCGTCAACAATGACATTAAAGTCGCCGCCAATGATCCATGCTTCATCCATACCCATTGCAATGTGCTCCATGGCCTCCCATAATGTTCTTCTCTCCTGAACTGAACATTTTGCGTATACAAAGGAAGTGAAGAAAGCAGTATTGGAAAAAAGGATAGTAATCTTACAATGAATCAATTGATCGATGCGGATTAATATGTCCACTTGTAAGTTATTATCCCAGAAGAGCCATATTTTTCCGCCAACATCCTCATTCGTTGCAAAGCAAGGCAGGCTCACTTTGCCTGCAATCTCCATGTGCCTTGACGCTTGGATCATCGGCTCCGCAATGGCAAGCATCTTAACATTATTATCTTTAATCAGCTTTTTTAATCTGCTACGGGTCGCCCGGTTACCAACTCCCCGTGCATTCCAGAACATTATATTATCTATCATTAGGGACACCTGGACTAGTCATGTTTCGTGTCACTCGCCGGCTCCCCCCCGCGGGTCCATTCTTTGAACTCTTCTTTTTACCTTTCGTCCTCGCTTCGTCAGATTGATGACCGGCCTCAACCATGTTATTAGAAGACGTATTTGCATAGGACTCATCATCCGACAAAACATGATTTCCGGACTCGGTGCATCCTACCTGCAGCTGCAATTTCTGTGCATTAACTGTTTCTTCCGGAGCTTGAATGTTGTCGGCATGCAATTTCAGTGGAAGAAAGGTTCCATCTCCCTGCGGCGGTTGCAGAGATTGTGTACTCTGTTTCAGTGTTGATCAATTCCCTTGCTGTCCGAAATCATCCATTGCATTGGCCCCCGAATCCAGCAAAACAAAGTTGTATTTCCTTGAAGTAGAATGCGCCAATCTATTCCCTGTTCGTTGCGTCACATTCGCCATGTTTGTATCCCCTGTTGCATGACTCTCTTCAATCAATCTGTCCGCTGTTCTGAGCAGCACAGCGGCTCTGTTTGAACCCCCTGTATTCGGCGAAAACGCTGCCTGTGAGGACAGTCGATCTGTGAACTTATCTGTGAGGACAGCTGCCTGTGAGGTCAGCTGATCCTCTGTTTCAGCAAGTTTAGACTGACCTTGGTCATTCTCGGAGCTACTGTCGGCCACAAAAGGGACCATCCATAGCGGTGCCGCTTTAGTAAATCCGTTTTCAGACTTTGCTTCATCACATTGCTCTGTCGGCCTTGCCATTTGGATTTCCTTGGATGTGTAGCCAGCCCCCTTTAAAATGTCTTGTGTATTTTCAGTTTCATCTTTAGTCCCCCTTGTATGTTGATCCGCCATCTTATGTGCTTCTTGTGTCTTTGTTTCTGCTTCATTACCCTCTCCAACTCCTTACGAGTGTTCTTCCGCAAGGACCCCGAATTTGTTAAGAGATATCACATTGTCGGATGCCTCTCCCCTTGTCTTCTCCTTTGTGTCTTTATCAGGTGCACTACTTATCTCAACTCCTTGCGAATTTTTGGCTCCACTAGTGCCTATGAGTCCATTAGCTTTCATCACTTTTTTGACCACCGAGACATACATTTGTTTCGGCTCTTGAGACTCTTGCATCCCTTCAACCATAGTTTGTTTTTGCTTGGACTTATCACGAGATGGCAACTCTTTATCGGGAGCTCCCATAGGAGTTGGTTTTTCATTCTTCCTTCCAATCAATTTTCGACAATAATCTTTCTCATGGCCAATTAAAGAGCAATGGTCACAGTATTTGAATCCAGGATACTCAATTTTTTGCCAATATCCTCCATATTTTGGGCTCTCAAGCCATATCTTATGTGGAAGAGGTTTAGATACTTCCATCTCAACACACATGCGAGCGACCGTTGGACGGGCAAAGTATCTAGTTCCATCATCAATCCGAAGAAAGGTGCCGAAGGAGTTTCCAATCGCCTTCATTATTGCCGGGAGAAAAAATGCGAAAGGAAGATTAGGGAGTTCAACCCATAAGGGAGCCAATTCCGGGTCCACCCGTAAACTAAAACCTGGATGCCAACGAAACATTTTATATCGAACTCCTCGAATCGTAAAGGATTCTTTGGATAGCACTTTCTTGACCTCATCTTCTGATTGTAAATAAACCATCACATGCCTAGGATCGATAAGACCCATTATGAAGTCTCCGAATATCCCCCAAGATCGATGAATGGAGTCTCGTATCGAATCCAACGACGGCCTGAAACTGGAGAACTTCATAACTACAATATGATTAGAAACATGAGACTCACCTCTTGCAACATCCGAATCGGATAGCCGCAAAGCCGGACTGCCATCTTTCTGAAATGTCGTGGAATCCGTCGGCTTGTCGTCAAGGTTATCTGTCATCGCCTTCCCAAGCACCTGCGCAAAGGAAGGCCTAGAATATTCATCCTCCTCCTTGCCAGCCGCAGGGGCAGCCCCCGTGGCTGGCTGAGACACCGCCATGAGGACAATCCGTCTCCACTATCAGACTATATCCACTCCCTGGATGTTGAAAGAAAAAAATCCAGCCAGCCCTTGATGGCTACCAGGAATCCACCCGATTAGCAAACATGCATCCAAGAGCGTGAAGCAGTCCAGGAAACAGACCAAGGGCGAGAAAGCCAATCCAAACTCGCCGTCCAGGAAACAGGAAAGTCCAGGAAATACCAGGAAAGCAATCCAGGATCGTTCAGGAAAACAACAATCCAGGAACGACTAGGAAACAAATCGATCAACACTCTGTCCAGGAAATCAAACAGAGCGTCCAGTAAGCAAGCAGACCAGGAAATCAAATAGAGCGTCCAGAAAGCAAATCGATCAACACTCTGTCCAGGAAATCAACACTCTGTCTAGGAAATCAAACAGAGCGTCCAGTAAGCAAGCAGACCAGGCAACAAAACTACCGTGAAACCAAACATCCAAGAAAGCAAATCGGCAAAGAAAACAGCCGCCCAGCAACACGACGGCCTGAAAGAGAGGCGGCGGCTGTAGGGTTTGTGCTAATCGATGATGGAGATGTATTCCCAGGATCTTGGGACGGTTAAGATTGCAAGGAGAAAAATTGGAATTGAATGCCAAGTTTACCCCTGAAATCACCTCAGAGCAGAGCTCTTTAATCGACTTGGTTTGTCGATCACTCCTCTTTTTTCTCTCATCCTCGAATTTATCGATCACTTTGCTCGTCATAAATAATTAGGAAGGTGGAAGCCTAGTAAGTCCCAAACTGATTCCGACGGCTTGCCACGGGATCACTCCTTTTCAGCCTAGTTGCCAAACCTTTACTCCTCGAATTTGTCGACCGCTTTGCTCGGTCATAAATAATTCTGAAGGTGGAAGCCTAGTCAATCCTGAAGTGATTCCGACGGCTTGCCACGGGACCACTGCTCTTTAGCGTGGCCGCCAAACATTTACTCCCTGAAGCTCAAACAACTCATCTATGGGACAAGACACAACTCGAGTGACTCAACCCCCAGTTAAACTGTTCGCAACATGCCCGCTATCGGACATAAATACGTAGCAATGACCCCGTATCATTCACAATACAAAGCGATCAAGCTCTCTGCCGCAGACAGACCAGACAACGTCCTATTGATTCAACTAGCCTATGCCAAAGTAAGACGACAAGGCAGAACGAAAACATACAATAGAGACGCCAAGTATGAAACGAAAAATATTGTTATCATTAATGACCAAGACAAAAAGTGTACAAACACACAAAGTTTACTCCTAATTAGGAAAAGGTACAAAAATATAAGAGTTAAGCCTAGGAGGAACAAGGGCAGAAGTTGCATCTGTACGTGCTTCAACCTGGACGTTAGGATCGAACCTTCCTCCTCGCCCGACGACTCAGAGGTAACATAAAGTCCACATATGACATCTTCTTTTAATAGCTAAGATCCCACTCCGGATGCACCTTCTTCATCAGTGCCAACAGCTCCAGCTGGCCATGAACAACCCAGCGAAACTCACATTTGTCTTGTTCCTAGAGAAGTTCTTCCTCTCACACATTTGCATCAATAAGGTCACGCTCCAGTAGCTTTAACGTGCCAGTTAGCGCACCGACCTGAGAGTGCTTTTCACAACATTGAGTTCATGCCATCCCAGCTCGAGTTGGTCCTCGGCCTTCCTTGCTTCTCGAGTATAGAACTCCACATCAGATTCCAACTATTGTTTCTCAGCAACCCAGTCAGCTCCCTTAAAAACGCTCTCATCAGCAAAAGACTGCAGCTCAGAATGCGCCTTAGCCGCAGCTTCATGTGCAACCTCGACCTCTAGGCGGAGCTGGCTCAACTCCTGCTTAAGTCCGTCCCTCTCGAACATCGCCTCGGTCAGATTATGCTCAAGGTCCATGATACGAGCCCTCTAAGCCTCAGCGACCACAGTTGATTGATCCGACTGCATCTCTTTGGCCTGCTTCTTAAGCCCTTCAATTTCATGGAGCGCATCAGAATACAACGTCTGCACGTGTGAGAAGACACATTCCAAGGTATATACTCACTCGCGAGCCGCCTCTGCATGAGGCTGCCATTATGTTGCACTAAAGCAAATAGAATGTTCCCAAATCCAATCGGATTCCACAGTGTAATCTAAACTAGAGCCAAGCTTAGTGACTGCGGACGCATCACTTTACTCACACGAGACCCCAATAGTTGTGGCTCACTTTAAAGAAATGGGATAGTCAAGCGGTATAGGAGCAATCTGCTCTTCGACCCAGCAAAACGAGGAGATCAAGGCAAACGGAAGTACAATCCCCCAACATTCCCTTTGTGTGGAGATTAACTCCCTCACAAGGCTTATTCTTCAATAGCCTCTGTGACATCAGAGAAGTCCAACAATCCACTTAAAGCACCAACGATCCACATGAGCCATACAGATTCACTTCAGGGCCATGATCAATTTCTCTTTGCCAACAGTTAGTATATTTTAGTAGTTTATTTCCCTTTCCATAGTCAATGTAGAGTTTCAGTTCTTAAAAACTTATGTGATTTGTGAACATTCAAGAAATAAAGAAGGAATTACACAAACACACTCTATTGATTTTTGAAAAAAATGTAACAACGGGCGCCCAGAGGTGGATACAAAAGACTACATACTGCAAACATCCGAATTCGATGCAACATGGAGTAAGGAATCACTTAAATAGTTCGACTACATAAAGAGAGCAGAGGTACCCAAAGTAGGCAATGCAAACTCCCTAAAGCACACTATCTGCAAACAACAACACAGCTCCGGACGCAACCCTCAAATATGGCCTGCGGTGGTACAAAATCAACAATCATAGGCCTGCGACAAACCACAATCAGATACAACCAACTCACACACTCGATCTGGTAGACCGGGTGAACGTGGGACAATTATCAGGTTGGCACTGGTAGAGTGCACCTTCCGGCTGCAGGGATGTGAGGAGCGTCTAGAAGTCAATGGCCCAATCCATTGGACCATGTCCAACTCCTCTCCGTCTCGAGATCCCGAATTCCAGCACAAAGCGAGACAACAAGGTTAATCGAGAAGTGGGGGAGGCAACCACTCCGGAGTTGGGCGCTGGTATTATCTACGAGATTAAACGCTATAGAGCAGCAGCAAGGCACTGACGCATAAACGACAAACTCTTCATTTGGAAGAAAATCCATATTTGTTCTCCGCAACATGAGAAGAAATTACGTGATCTCAACAAATTAATTACGTGCACACCCACAATAGGTGACCGCGCATAATAACAATTATCATCGGGCCCGATCGGTGCAAATGTCAGAGCATTTGAAGACTCCAATAATGGAGATCTCCCTTCAGCCTTTGGAAAACTCAAAGCATTCTCTTCAAGAAAGAACGTTACAAGAGATACGCTCTGCAGAACATAATGCCTACAATGATTGAGGAACACCATTATATAGACATGATGGTTCACCAAACTGGTTATTCGGCATTAACTGTCAGCATTGAATACCGTATGGAAAAAGAGGATACGATGTTCCCAAGGAAACTGCACAGATCGCGGTCATCCAATTAGTGGTGTTGCACGCAGCCTTGTCAATTAAGGGGAAGTGACCGATACTCAACCGTTTCGCAATCTACGCCGTACACGTGCTACCATGTGATCTATGCCGTACACGTGGCGTAATTCATGCAAGAAACCCTAGCTCTTCTTCTGCAGGCTCGTGGGCTCGGACCCCTATTCAAACAATATACTACCACATGCCTGGCATGAGCACTACAAGTCCTAGTCAATTCTGACACTCGAATCATACCTGTGGATCACCAGCTGATTTAAGGTAATTTTGTCTGCACGCTCTAAAGCAGGTTCACACGCTATCAAGCAGCGGAACCTCTCTCCAACCAGGTAAGCTTAGTCAGCCGAGGCTGATGACAACGACTTCTGGTTCATCCCAACACATAGTTTGTCTAGTGCAGATCCCAATGGCTTAGGAATTGGGAGTCTAATCAGCGCTATCACGCCTGGTGACGATGACTCTCGCCAGGGATCATTGCCCCCTTCGCGGTCAATGGTCGTTGAACCCGATTAGGTAAGCTTAGCTGGAGATGATTGGCAACAAAAGCTTCTTATCAAAGCCCAGATCTATAGCTCTAATTGCGCGGGTGTAGATGGGTTGGGAGGCGGGAGCCCAGATCTGTCCTTCGTGGACACCGCCTCCGCTAGATCACACTCAAGGGCTTCTAGAAGAACCCTCTGAGTCTCAGCAACCACGGCTGACTGCTCCAACATCTTCTCATCAACATGCTTCTTCAACAACTCAATTTCATAAAGCGCGTCAGAATATTGCGCATGTATATGTGAGAAAACACGCTCCATGGTGTACACCCTTTCACGAGCCGTCTCGACTATTGTCCTAGCATTAACCACCTGGCTCAAGTGAGACATACCCAGCCTAAGGTACTTTAAACCCTTATCCATATGCCTTTCTTGCGTATCTTCCTCGGATTTTGGAGCGTAATCCATCAGCTAGCTATGACACCTTCTTATATGCTTCCTCGAAGCATACTCCACGTCAACCTCTTGGTGCTAGACCTGAGTGCTCATCCTCACTAAGTGCAGGGAAAAAAACTTATCCGTGCATCTAGATGAAGCTCTCCCAGATTAGGAATTACATCGGCAACACCTTTCGCAGTTGCCACTGTTCCCAAGCTCTCTTCTGCAACCTTTCCTTTATCACGAACAACCGAACCTTTAGTGCGAGATGGCTTAACGGGATCCGAATGAAGGGGAGGAAGCGAGTTATCCAACGGACCCTCCAACACCTTGAGATGCAGCCTGGAACAATATGGTAAACAATTGCAGACTACGAGAAACTTGGCTTGTGCCACCACAACCACTTTCAGACAACACACCAATGGGACAATTAAATTCCAAAACATTAGGTGGATCTTCACATGAACCTTCTATCGGAACGATCCGATGTGAATCGACACTAGTAGAATCCGCCATTGCAACCGCATCAACTGCTCACTCAAAGCTTCTACTTGCGCAGCACTGAGATTCGGTCTTCAACCCCTGCAAATAACAGGTGATCCTTTTCCCAGCCAGATACGTTGTCCTCCTCCCTGACGGGTCGATCAGACTCACGCTCTTCACTTACTGGAGCGGATCGTTTCGAAGACAGCCCAGTTCTAATGCATGACCTCTTCGAACTCACAAAGGAGGCAAGTGTCTCAAACAGCTCCTCTCTGTCAGACAAAACAAGAGCTTTGGTAAAGAGTGGGGGCCACGTGCCAGTTGTCCCACAGCCTACAGCGAATGAAGAATCTAGGAGCACAGAGCTAACAAGAAAATTTCCTTCTACAACACGATTCCTAGTTAGTGAAGGATCTCCATGAAGATCTCCTTCCTAAACTACGCCATCGATGGTCTGGTCGAACCAGGACTCTAGCACTAAAAATAAGACATGATGTTGGTATGCTAAGGTACACTAAAAATTCCCTGTTTACAGCATTACACCTTCCTCAGATCTTCGTCTGACTTTAGCACCGGAGTGTCATTGGCCACCACAACGATGGTCTGTGGCTAACTGCGTTCCTTGTGCAGGTCAACAATTCAAGGTCAAAGCAGGGAGCGGAAAGCGACTGCATCAATAATAATAATAATAGTAGTAGTAGTAGTAGTAGTAGTAGTAGTAGTAGCAGCAGCAGCAACAACATACATGCATAGATCATCCTCTCCCCACCTTGATGTTTAGAAAAATAAATAAACGAACAACAACATTCATTATTTTTTGTTTGCCTTAATTTATTATCAAGTTTATTTAGCAAATTAAATTTTACCACGTTTGTTTTGGTGGTAGAGTTTGTAAAGTTTAAGTAGAGGAATATGAATTTGTTGGCCCTGTGGTAAATCAGGATCAGGGGGTCTAGCAATCTTAACCATTGGCATGGATTCCTTTGATCATCTAACTAGAGTTTAAAATAACTAATCTATGAAATCATAATTTTAAAGGAAACTAATCAGAAATTTTTTTTATAATATTCTCTCTAGATTTCTTTCCCAATTTTGTCTTCATTTGCTCAATGTAAACTCTAGAAAAAATGAAACCACAAAATAGTGAGAAAGAAATCAGTTGCATTCACGTCTCCATGCCTTCATGTTTGGCAAACTAAATGAGAAAAAAATTGCATTCCTCGTTTTTTTTCTCTTCGTCTGTATTTGTGCAATATTTTTCCATTTTCTGTAGAGTTTGTCATGTCTTATGGTTTATGTGTGTTTCTGTAGTTGATAGTAGGGGTGGGCACTGGACGGGATAGACCTCATCCCTATCCCATCCCGTTCATTCGGGACGGGATGGACCTCATCCCATCCCAAACGGGTTCGAGATGGGATGGGATCAACATGTTCCATATTGTAAACTCAAAATTTTAGTTAAAAATTTTGGTGTTTGTGTTTGCACGCAGTGACAAAATTTAGTAAAGACATCCTTATTGTCATAAAGTAGTTGGTGTTGTTATTGATACTAAGAGCATTCGATGTGTGACTGAATATGAACCAACTACCTCACCTGTTATTTAAGAGAACACTCTTATAAGCTTGTATTTATTCAGATGTCTAATGATGAATATGCTAATCTGGTAATCTTGAAGATAATGATTGTCATTCTCAAACAACTAACATCCAGGACACCAATGGTAGCCTGGTTGGATAGTTAAGACTGTGGTGGTTTATCCCCCACGTCTTGGGTTCTATACCCACCTGCGGCACGCTTGTCTTTCAAAAAAAATATCCAGGATAGTGAGAGAAAATAGGGAGAATATGAAAAAATAGGGAGATTATAGAGAAAAAAGTGGCGATTCAATGAGGTTAACCTCAGAACCATTCGGTGCGGGCACACCTTCTAACCATCGGATTAAATAGATCTAGATGAAATTGATAAGCCAAAAAAAATGGAACGATTTAATTTCCTAACATATAGATTCAATTGCTGGAAAAAAAAATCTTGAAATATAGAAACTCCATTACTCTCTTCTTTCTTCTTTGATCATATAAATGGGTTCAATGAAGTGATGAAAGAAAAAATAAAATGAAATTATTTTGGCAATTTATTTTTATAATCTTCGGCATCCTCTAATCCCTCTTAGTGCAAGAGGATGAACAACCTTCTTAAAAGGATAATCCATGCTTATATCCTTTTGGGCCCTTTCAATGACCATCAAAACTACAATTTAGTCTAAAAAAATCTTCAATTTCTTTAATGTTTCCAACTTTGGTAGTTGATAGCATGTTTGCATTCTCTTCAAATCATATCCAAAATCTACAAACCGTAAATTGGATGATCTACAAGAAAACCTTAAAATTCAATGATCAAAGGCCTTTCACAAAATTTATTACAATTGAGTACAAACCAAATCTACTATTATTAATTAGATTTGTTTGAAGAAAAAATAAACAGTGGAAAACCATTTAATTTTACGATAAAACATAAGGAAGAATAGGGAATGCCGTTTTGCTGAACACCTTAAACTAAGGAGTTAGTGTCATTCTAGGAAACTAAATCTTTTCATATTTTTAATGATTATCAGCTTCATCTAGATCTACTTAATTGGATGGTTGGGAGGTTTTCCCTCGCCGAGTGTTTGTGAGGTTAACCTCATTGAATCACCACTCTAGAGAAAATAGGGAGAAGATGAAGAAATACATATAGTATAGAGAAAATAGGAAAATAAAATTTTGAAATTCCATTATAGATCATATTCCTATAGTAGATTAATTTTAACTCTACTTAGATGGACAAAACAATCCAATTGCCAAGATTGCTAGACTCTGTGACCCTGATTTACCATAGGGTCGGCAAATTTGCACTCATTTTCTACACTTGCTACTACCAAAACCATTATATTTTCGTTGTCATTTTTTAAACCATCTGGGCATTTCATTGACATGTCAAAAAATGCAACATATGTGGTGATGCAGTTGTTTTATCAAACATTTTGCATGTCTCGCAGTGGGGCTGCTAGAAGACACCAGTTTCTAGTTAGGGTTAATTGCGATGTGCCCCCACAATAAATAACTAATTAGGGTTACCCACAGAATAAATCATTATTGCACTGTGCCCCCAAAACTAGCAGTCAATGTTCGTTAACATTATGTTTTCAGAAAGTTTCTAGCAAGTCAAACATGTTCGATGTTGTCTATGGCGAAAGGGAAATCTCCCTCCAAATTGAACTCGGAGAAGAAGAAATAGACAATGATGAAGGATGCGCATGTTGCTTACTTGACTACATTGGCTTCAAATGTGAAGGATTATAATGGGTATGTTGCAAGAGCTATTACTTATCAGTCTAGGCAGCTAATTAAGAAGATTCTAGGCAGCGAATTAAGAAGATTTAAATAAAAAAAAAAAAAAACTTCCAGTGGGGAGGGGCAACTATGGGATGCCAGACCTTTATTATTTATCCAAAAATTGATTTACAAGCTAAACGGGGGTATATTACGACTTTACCCGTATTAAAAAAACCAAACAAGCAAAACTAGACAATCTAGAAATCACTTTGTAAAACCCAAACAACCAAATTGTACTCTTTTTTTCAATTGTCAAAAACAGAGCAATTGTCACACAACTTGCAGCTCCATAAGCATTGCTAGGGTGCTCTGTCAGAGACATAAAACTGCTCCAAAGCATCCGCCCAAGATCGCACAATGCCCCATTTGCAACTTGCAGCCCAAGCCTTGCCTTAGAATCAGACCAGAAGTGCATCTTGGCTGCTTCACATTGTGTGTAACAGAGAATGTGCATCCCTGTTTGCGCTACTCCTGACATCAAACCATACTGCGAGAAACCAATTTGATCATCTTGCGGCTAGCTCAATAAGGCAACAGAAAGACCAAAAATCTCTTGCATCGAACCAGACAATAGTTCCTGCATTGAATAGAAAGACCACAACTCTCTTGTACCCAACCAAATAAGCAACTGAGAGCACAAACAAGCACTGGAGCAGAGTACAAGATTGCGTACTCTGCCCCAACTGTTGCATAATCTGTCCCATGCTCTCAATTCCACAACACTGTCAAATCGCCAGGTCTAGCCTTTGCAGAATACGCCATCTGCAATCCAGCTGAGTTGTTGGTCCCGACTACTCGCACTTGCCCCTGCAACCATCAAATACGCTTGGGGCTGGCACAATAAAAACTCATCTTGCTGTGCAATACTCGCCACAACAACACAAATAAATGAACAGTCAAAGCTTCCCCAACCCACCTCATCTAACATGACGGATATAGAGAGTATTGTTCTTGTCTAGGTGAACCAAACCTCTAATCGTGGGAGGGAGATCAGCTGCTTTGTAATCCTTACTAACTCCTTCCTTTTGAGCGCAATCCGCAAGTGCATCAACCACCGCATTAGCCTCCCTGTAAATATGGACACAACTAAAATCCATGTGAGAAGTCAAAATCATGATCTCCCGCAAACGTTCGCCAGGAACCACGGGATTTTAAAATCTTCATAAAACCAACCCCACACTAATTTTGAGTCCGTTTGCAAGGTAACCTTTCTAAGCTCCAGATTTTTGTACAGAATAAGGCTTTCAAAGACGGCCTGGACCTCCGCAAAGTTGTTTGAACCGTCACAAGGAACCACTTGTTTAGCTGCTAAACAATAACCCAAGTTATTCCTGATAATAATGTCAGTTGTTGCCTTATTCTTCTTTGAAAAACCATCCACATTAAGAGCAACAAACCCCTCCTACGAGACATTCCAATAAACCACTATATTGGGCCTCTAAGCAATTGAAACAATAGGAAATCCAAGGGACACAAGTGGATTTCTATTCTCACTAACTCGTGTGGGACAGAAAAAGGAATTAACCAAACAAAGACTCTTTGTAACAAACAAAATAGCAACCAACAAACTCGGGGAACCATTATAAAAAACGCCCCTGCAACGCTGTTTCCAAATCTCTCAGATGAGGAACATAGGCGTCAAAAAATAAAGTACTCCGACTTGTGATTTCGCATCAGCTCTCCTAAACCAGATTTTCAGAACGCTGCTAATTTCCGCCGACCTTCTAATATGAATATAAAAAATCACCTCAAAGTGTCTCCAAACCCCTTTAGCCAGACTACCATCAGGGAAAAGATGAGTTAAACTTTCCACACTAGGAGACACACAACAATAACATCTCGAGGCTAGACTAATCCGACATCTGTAAAACTCTCCATCAACTGGCACACCTCTTAATAAGAGTTTCCATACGAAAATTGATATTTTGGAAGGCAATAAGACCCGCCAGAGTTTATCAAACAGAATGGATTTTCTCCACTTATCACGAAGAATCTCATACGCCGAATGGGAACTGAAAATGCCAACCGGGTCCGGGATCCACATACATAAATCTTTACTCTGCTCATTACCCTGAAGTCTATCTACAAAAAGAGATCTTGCCAAATTTCTAGCCATTGGTGGAACCAATTCAAAATCCCCATTTCGAACTTCTGCAATCGTAGGCCAAGAGTTTTGTTCCTCCAAGGCCCTTGACCTCAAGAAAATGGTAGAAGTATTCCAATTATTCGCAAAGAAACTCGAATCCCCAATGCCTATCCGCCATAAACTGTTTTCGACAAAAAATTCTTTACATTTCATGATTTCTTTTATAAGAGGCAAGGCGTTGTTTCTAATAGCCTGATAGATCACTGGAACATCTTTCAACCAATACTTACTCCTCATGAAATTTGCCCATAACGACTCAGCATTGATCATGTTCCATAGTGTTTTCAAACGAAACACCTTAGCTACTGTAAAAAGATTTTGAACTCCCAGTCTTTCTTCTGCATTAGGAAAACAGATATTTTTCCAAGAAATCCATTTCTTTTTCAATCTACATTCACAATCTCCCCAAAATAAATCAGCCAACAATTTACGAATTCTAGTAAGAACTTGAGTTGGGACACACACACTGGAATAGAGTTCAGAACATGATTGATCAGAATCAATCGTCCACCAGGAGACAAAAGTTTTGCTTTCCAACCCGCAATTCTCTTTTGGATTTTGCTAACCAGCGCATCAAAATACATAACCCTGCACCTTCCCTGAAAGATAGGAACACCCAAATATTTCATAGGAGAACCTGTGAAATGAAACCCTGTGTAAGTCTTAACCGCCACCACTTGTTCCGCATCAGCCTGTTCCTCAATCATGAAAGAGCTTTTGCTTGCATTAATTTTTTGCCCCGAAACTCTAGCATATTTGTCCAAGAACTTCATACAGCCAGTAATTGAAGTCTTTCTCCCATTAAGGAACACCAGAGTGTCATCTGCATACAGGAGATGCGTGATGGGCCGACAATTTCTAGGCGTGTAATAATAACAGATTTTCCCTCTAGAAAATGCGGCCACCAAACCTCTATTAAGGACCTCCGAGGCAATAACAAATAAAAGTAGAGAAAGCGGGTCCCCCTGTCTCAACCCCCTAGAGGATTTTAAGTGCCCATTATAGACTCCTTGCATCAAAACTGAGAACACACAGTTAGTAATACAGTTAGACACAAGATGACAAACTCTATTGGAGAACCCAAATTGTCTGAGTACCGATAGAAGGAAAGGCCACTCCAATCTATCATATGCTTTCTCCATGTCTATTTTAAGTACCACATTGCCGCCTATGACATTTTTATTAATGTCATGTACCATCTCCTGAGCTAAACCAATGTTCTCCACAATAGACCTGCCCCTTACAAAAGCCCCATGTTCTTGGGCTATCAACTCAGGTAAAAGTAAAGCCAATCTATTGCAAAGAATCTTACTAAAAATTTTGTAAATGACATTGCAAAGGCTAATGGGCTTGAAGTAAGAAAAAACACCAGGCGAGTCCACCTTAGGAATCAATGCGATGAAATTAGCCGAGAAAGTCGCAAGGAGTGCATCACCTTCGAAAAATTGGATGGTCGTTTTCCAAATATCAATACCCATCACCTCCCAACAAGACTGAAAGAAACTTGCAGTGAATCCATCAGGACTCGGGGCATTGTTCGCCGGAATATCAAAAGTCGCCCTTTTCACTTCTTCCATAGATGGGCTCTTGACTAGATGCTCACAAGTCCCACCCGCTAAAACCGAAGGTATGTAAGCCAATAGTTCACTATCATGTGCCTGAACTGCCTGCGAAGAGAGAATATGCTGAAACTAACAAGTGGCTTCTCTAGAAATATCCTCGGGTCAATTATTACCCTGCCACTCTGCAAGGTAATAGATGCAATTGTCCTTCTACTTTGTTTAGTTTTAACCGAGGCAAAAAAATATTTGATACAAGCGTCTCCTTCCTTGAACTCTTTTTCTCTCGACTTTTGTAACCAAAACAATTCCTCTTGCCTAAGGGCCAACCTATATTCTGTCTGGCACCTGCTCAAATTACAGCACGCAGTAACATCCCAATTAGCATCCACATTGAACCCGTTTCTGCTATTCGATTCCCAACCTGTAATCAGAGCATTATCCTACTGGCTCATTTCATTTTCCAATGCCCTTAGTCTACTAAAGATATTTCCGAACACCTCCTTATTCCATGTGATAAGTGCTCTACGAAGGGCTTTAAGTTTAAAATCCACCCTATCCAATGGCCTCATAGGAAACCTATCCGAACCCCACACAGTTTCAACTAAATAAGCAAAAAATGGATGTGTGGTCCACATACTCAAAAACCTGAAAGGTGAAAATGAGACATTCTAAAAATGTTTAAAATATAATTGCAATCTTGTTTAAGTGAAGAATGAGACATTCTAAAAATGCTTAAAATATATTAGTCTTTGTGGTGCAGTAAGCCAATTAAAGGGATCTAGCAAACTAGACATCTTTTAGAATTTGTTCGGTTACATAGAAATTAATTCAATTTTTTAGAGACATACATTTTATGTGTGATATCTCATTATATTTTTTAAAAAACACAAGAATAACATTTTTTCCAGAGCTTATACATAGCCTAGTACAAGAGCACCGAGTTGTACCTGTGAGGGCGGTCTACACATGATCAAACCACTCTACCCTTCTTGGAGAGCTAAAATAAAATGGATACAGCCTAATGAAAAGTGTTTTTGCGGGAGTGATATGCTTATAGAGCTAAAATAAAATGGATACAATTTGAATAGCTTGAACTTGTGACTCTTGTCCAACTAGGGTTTCGAGGCAGGATGGAGCCAATGGGCTAGTGCCAAGTTTGGATTGGCCATGGGCAATACTATAATTAGAGTGAAGTTCAGGCAAAAAAAAAGGCCAATTCAATAAGCCTAGCTATCCAGCCCAACAAATCCAAACATTTTAATAAGTTGAAGACTATGGCCTTAGAGACGGGTTATCATTTTTTTCAAAGCATCTGGACACCTCATTGACATGTCAAGAAATGCAACATATGCAGTGATGCTGTAGTTTTTATCAAACATTTTGCATGGGGTGGAGGTTCTAAAAGACACCAAATTTCCAATGATTTCAGCCATTTTGTTTAAAAGATTGTGTCATTAACAGCTTAATTAATACCCTTCAACAACCCCATTTGTTACGGAACAAAAATTCAATTATTAAATTAGGATTGTAAAATTCAACCATACTTTTAAAGTTTTAAAGTCGACGTCTTTAATAAATAAAGGGAAAGCAATTATTTAACCAAAATTATAACAAGTTGTAACCTAGATTTTCATGGGATACCAAAATCATAACAAGTTATCACTACACCAAATTTGCATTTTTGTAAAACTGTAAAAACATTAGCACTCGAGTTGTAACAATCCACCAAATGATTTCATGTCAAAATTAAATTTAGTAAAAAAAATTGAAAACAATTACACAAAAAAAGTGTTAGAATAAATTGGATTACCATGAATAATATCACTTTTAGCACCATACTCTTCATGGTGATATAATTATTCTGAAAATATGTAAAATTATTTGATGGACTTTTATAACTAAAAAAATAGTACTGATTTGAAGGTTGTTACAAAAATACCAATTTAGTACAACGTGTAACCTAGATTTTCAAGGGATTTTGCACTCGGGCCCAATGACACTATGCAGCATCAATGATAGATGGCAGATAACAAATTATGTACTACTTTAACAAAACTAAATAAATTATGTACTAACTTATGTATCAAGCACTAACCCATCAAAACACATATGGTGCAAATTAGGGGTGGGCATTTAGGACCGAAAACCCAGACCGAACCGACAACCGGACCGATCGGGTCGGTTCGGTTTTAATTAATTAAAAAATTTTCGGTTGTAAAAGCCCGGCCCGGCCCAAAGTTTCTGGTCCGGGCCTCGGTTTCCATTTCTGAAGCCCGTTGGGTAACTGGCCCCGCCCGACTCCTCGACTCCCTGTGCAACACTGCCACGTGTGCCTTTCTTTTGCCTTTTCTTCTTCTGTGCAACAATGGTTCAATTCAACCCATCAATTCTTAATGATGATGCGATGCGATGATGTAGGGCGAGATGCGATGATGGCGAGATGAGAGATGCGATGATGGAGACAGCAGGGCGAGATGCGATGATGGCGAGAGGAGGGCGAGATGATGGCGAGAGTAGGGCGAGATGCTGATGGCGAGAGCATGGCGAAATGCGATGATGGTGGTCGATGCGATGGAAAACTATACAGATTTCGCCATCTTCTCCATTCAAAGATTTCTTCATATGCAAAGACAACATATACTGATGGTGATGGTGAGCCACTTTGCGATGGAAAAGATTTCTTCATATTCAAAGATTTCTTCGCCATCTTTTGCGATGGAAAATGGAAAACTATTTCTGAGATGTGCGAGCCACTGAAGAAAACTTTGAATGAAGAAATCAATAGGAGAAGGGAGAGGGGAGAGAAAAAATCAAATTTGTTTTCTTGTCTGATGGAGAGGGAGGAGAAGGGAGAAATGAGAGAAAAAAAGAGAAAAAATTATCTGGTTGATTGGATCGAGACCGGCCCGACCCTAACCGAGAATTTGGTTAACCGAGATCCGGTTAACCGGCCTTATTCGGTCCGGTCTCGGTTTTCAAATTTCAATTTTAAAAAATTCGATCCGAGCTTCGGTTTTAGGTTTTCAGGCCGATTACCCGGACTTGCCCAGCCCTAGTGCAAATGGTGTTTGGTACAGAGCATAGTACTTGAGCCCTTCCTAAATTGGAAACCAATCCAATCCATACACGCACAAAGAAAAAAGTTTCCAACTAAAAAACTAAATAAAAATCGAAAGAATCTCCTAAGTTCGGTCTTTAATTGTTATTTATTTTACACTAATTATTATTAATATTATGTAATTAAGACAGAGCTTAAAGTTATGTCCTTGAGGTTTGATTTGAAACCTAGATCAATTTTTAATTCAAAATGGTCCCTTCTCTTAATATCGTATTTGATCACATTTATATATCTATCATTTCAACCAACCAAACTAACTTGGAATCTTGAACCCTAGCGAGCTAATTGTACGTGCCCATTGATCTAGGGAAATGAAATCGTTTCATGAACATGCCCATGGTTTTGAGTACTAGTTAATTCATATTATTGTCAAATTTTGCAATAGTAGTTCATTCATATTATCCGGAAACTTTGTCTTTAGCCACATTGAGAGTATTATCGTCCCCTACCAGGAGTCGTGCACTAGGTGTTAGATACATTGACACTAGAAAAAAGATTATATTGATCATCTTGTACACTTAACTCTGGTAACTCTTATGAAAAATTCCTTTATAAAGAGACTTTAGGTCGTTTGTACTCATGATGCATGGAAACTTGAAACCCTTTGCTTTCTAACAATTTATCGTGAAAAGGCATTACGTCCCTCTCCATCCTTTTCTTTTCCTCATTTCCCTCTCTCTGTTCTCTCACTCTCTTTCAGTTTTTCTCTCTTCTTCTTCCTTTTGCACAGGTCATCGTCCCACTCCCTTTCCTTCTTTTCCTTCCCCTTGCATACTCTGTCTTTTTTTTGCCCTCGCAAAAACCCCTTCTTGCACGGTTTGTCGCGAGGGCAAAAAAATAAAACCTAAATACCAAGAAATGAAACAGACATGAACTCAATATATAATTAGAAAAACATTAGGTGGTTTGTAAAACTAATGCACAAGTAAAATAAAGGCAACGCCTATTTGGCACCACAGGTTACACTCACCCACACCACTCATTTTTTTTTTTTAATTTACCTTCTTTTCCATAACACCCATAAAAACCACTATTCATCTCCTTATTCTCTCGTCATATATTCTCAAGAATAAGAACAACATAAACAACATGGAAGTGGGTAGAGAGGAAGGGGAAATCGATTGCGATGGACGGTGAGAAATGACTGGCAATGGCGAGAGATAGAGGAGATGGAGCGACAACCATTGTCGCCCATTCTCCATTTTTTTTTCTCCTTCCCCTCTCCATCTTCTTTCGTTCCCTTTTCCCAGGTTTCCCAATATCTCTTCTTCTCCCACGCTCTTTCAGTTCCCACCACTTCTTCCACTTTATCTTATTCTCGCACAAACCGTCGCCCCTCTCCTTCTTCTCCGCCCCTTCGCACTTTTTTTTTGCCCTCGCGGCGGTCCATGCAAGGATGGGCTCCCCACTTGCACATCCGCAATTGAGAGTTTTCCATTCGCAGGTACCTCTGCGAGAATCAAAATTTTTTTTTGGCCTTGCAGTGGCTCGTGCTAGTAGGGAACCCATTCTCGCACGGGCCACTGCAAGGGCGAAAAGGAAAAAAAGAGTGCAAGGGGAATGAGAAGAAGAAAAAGGATAGGGGCGACGACGTAATCGATATGAAAATCCTGTAATGGCTCCAGATTTTGTGTTTATTCAACTTCACATTCAATTTATTTGAGAGAATGAAGAGGATATACGAATGGTGCTTTGGGGGTGCCTTCAGATGAAGAGGGAAGAGAAATGATAGAAGAAGAATTAGAGAAGGAGAAGAAGATCAGAAAAAAAAAATGAGACTTTGGAAGAAGGGTGGTAGTGAGAAGAGAGGAAGTTGGGTGGGGAGACCGAGTTTTCCATTATTTTGAATTTGAGAGAAGAGAAAAATATAAATTTTTCTTTCAATAAGTGGTGAAGGACAGAAAATACAGAAGGTAAACCAGTAGTTCATATCAAGCTTTCTGACCATAAAGAACGAATGAATGAATGTGAGCAATACCTCATTGGCAACTTTGTAGGTAAAAGACTAGCTTATAGTTACGTCTATGATTGCCTTAAACGCATTTGGGGATTGCAAACTAAGTTTGAAATGTCAGTATATGGTGATCGTGCTTTTGTGTTCAAATTTATCAATGAGGACGACAGGCGGAAGGTGCTTGATATTGGGCCTGTTCATATAGCAAGTCGCTTGTTTCTTCTAAGACCATGGAAACCTTATATTGAAGAGGACGTTGAGGTGCTTAACTCTGTGCCCATTTGGGTAAACTTCAAGAAGGTGCCACTATTCCTATGGAGCAAAGAAGGGCTCCAAGCAATTGCGAGCGCAATTGGTACCCCCCTAATGCTAGACAAGGCTACCAACACCAGATCACGACTTTCCTTTGCCAGGGTCTGCATCGAAATCAATCCTAATTGTCAATTCCCTAGCTCCATCCCAGTTGTCATTGATGATGGAAAAACAATAGCTATTGAGGTCGAATACTCATGGAAACCTACTCTATGTGGGCAATGTAAGGGGTTTGGTCATTCGAGTGCTAGATGCCCATCGCAACAGACAGCAACCAAGACAAGCACTAAGGTGTGGAAACCAGTTCAGCAAGGTGATACTGGCAAGGATACTACTCAAGCATCCGGAGAGGAAGGCTGGACTACAGCCGTTGGCAAACACACATTCAAATCTAGGGACTCCACTACCAGTATGCCACAAGTGAGCACGAGCACTCCTACATTCAATGACCAGAACACCCAAGAACATGATGACAATGATTCACTGATCGTAACGCAGGAGCAACTACTCACAGAGCAGCAGAGTTTGGTTGCTGTTGTTAAGGAGCAACACTTAAAAGATTTCCGGGATGACTGTAGGGATGCAGATTACTCAACCAATGGGATTGACACGGCGATTCAGGCTGCGGATTCAGACGCTGAAGTAGCAGCAGAGCCAGGTCTGTCTACCCCCATATCTAACTCAGAGGAAAACCCAATGCAAGTAGTGGAGGTGCTTCGCGCAATCGCTGGTATAAGAGGACTGAGGGAAGATCCCACAACGCTCATGGATTGCCTAACACCCCAAGCCGTTAAGGGTCTGCATTCAGCAATTGCAAGAATAGGCACGGATGCACTGGTCGCTGAAATTCATACTTCGCTTGAAGAGAAAGCAGCAAAGGTGGGGCAAAACACTAGTGAAGAAGAACGTGAGGTTGCCCAGTCTCTCACGACATATGTCCCTCGCAGGTCCTCTCGAAGCAAGAAGACAAATCCTAAATTCAGGTAACTAATGATGATCCTACAAGTAGAATGCACCTGCTTATTAGCACCTTGTATGGATGCTAGATTAGTGCTAGCATTCAATGGTGTTTTTATCATGATTCGATGTGGCTCGTATCCTTACGACGCCTTCTCATACATCCTAGGGCCCACGTTAGGTATAAATCACGTCATGAGAGTGATTAATGGATTGATTGATACTTATGAGGAAGAAAAGTTATGGCAAATCTATCATGCAACTACCTTAGTAGCAGAACATTTTGCAGGGTTACACCCCAACTTGGAGACGGTGATTCTAGAACTAATTAGGTTTTTTGTTGAAGATTTGAAGCAAGTTTATTATCTTATGGATGCTGTAACGAGTGACCGTACTATCGAATGTACCTTGTAACGGTTCTTTTTTCTATGGTCTGGGGAGCCCATTTACACCCCGCACTTGCCTTTAAAAAAAAATAAAAAAAAAATAAAGGACAGAAAATACACGATGTGGAGAAAAAAATAAAAATAGATAAGTAGTATCGATAATGAAAAGTTGTAAACTTGTAATGCCAAATAGTTATTACTATTTATTATTTTTGTTGGTTAAAGTAATAATGCCAAATAGTCTCTGCCCTTAGAAAGTCAAAATAAACATTAAAACAAGGCTCTTCGTCATCTCAATTGATGCATCCACATCCACACATGACACAACTACTAAAAAAGTCTCGTCCACTAATGGCCGGTCCCACATTATCACATAGTCCATCCTACGGCTAGGAATCCTTCGTAGAGCTGCAAGTCAAATCAGGTGCATCGGCACGTATCTAATCTTGCCAACTCTTTCTTTTCTATATCTATCTCTCTCGTCTATCTTCTCTCCTCGAAACAAGTGATGGAGAAGAGACGAACGTACGCACGCACGCACGAGAAAACCCTCCTCACCGACAGTCTTTGTTGTTGCCTTCCTTCCTTCAAGTACGTACTTACTAACTCAACACTGTTACGTGCGATTGACACGCGTGTCCTTTTTTTCTTTTTCTTTTTTTTTAAATTACATAATGTCCTTATCACCTGAGGTAGTTCTTCCTTCTCCAACTATTAAGAAAAAAAAAAAAAAAAACCCTAATTCGTAATGGTCTTGTGTCCTCTCTCGTCCTTTCATTCCTTAAAGTGATAGAGATAGAAGAAGATATTGAAAAATGGTTTGTTGAGTTGGGCCAAAGGGGTACTACTAGCTAGCAGACGGAGAGTTTCAATAATATCTGTGGTATTTTCGGATGAAAGGCATTAATGCGGTCTTCTTCCTCCATATAGTTGAGTTTGGGCAATGGTGTTGGTGGAGTTGATGAGTTGATGAGTTGAGAAGAGAGGAGAGTAAACTGACAGAAGAGAGTGAGCACAGGCAGGCAATTGTATGATGCGCATACTATTGTAAGTGCGTGCTCACTTCTCTTTTGTCACTTTCCTTCTTTCCACCACCACCACCGGAACTGGTGGAAATCTCATTCATCATCACTTCTCCACCCACCTTCCCTCACTCCCTTGTTTGTTATTGATTATTGTATTTTATTTATTTGTTATAAGATTTAATTGATAATTTTATTTTGTTTTATTTATTTCTCCTACAATCTTTTGGAAATGACATATGCAACAGCAGGCAGGAAGGAGGAGCAGTCTATCCTTCCTGCAAAAACCCTGTATCTTGTTTCTCATTTGACCTATCTTTTTTTGCTGCTACATTTCAAGAGTAGTGTGGCCCAGCAGATGAGATGAGAAGAAGAACAAGGGAGGTGAGAGTGGTAGCTACTTGTGGTGGTGGGTTTTGATGGCATGGCATATATGACTGGAAAAGCGTGACTTTTCATGAGGGCTGCTGCTTGCTTGCTGATTATCATCTTGGGAACAAGGTACGCTTCAATGAATGAATGAGTACTGTCCGGATTTAACGGCACTCTTTTATTTTCTCTCTTTACCTATCTTATCCATTCAATTACCCTTTTTTTTATTTTAAATATTGTCATCACCATTGATGCGTTTCATTTGTTCATTCAGTGTTACAGATTTTGCAAGATCTACTATATATATATATAGTGTGTGTGTGTGTTTCAAGCAAGGATTGTGAATTCTTTTTTCAAGGTAATTTGATTTTAAGATTTTGGCATTATGATTTGGTTTTTTCATCTGGTTTCTGCTTGGGTTTAGGGTGTTTTTCCACTGACAATTTTGTAAAACAAAATTTCACTATAAAAGCTAATATATCTTCTTACTTTCGGCAGATCTGGTTACTCTTGCAGTTTCTATTCAATTTTCTTAGATTTCTGCTATGATGAGCAGGATTTGAGGCTTACCTTATATGCATCTTTATTTTGATTATTGTTATGTAATTTTCATGGTGAACACACACATTCTTTTCTAGGGATATTCTGTCTATATGCTTCAGTCTTCGAATTTTAGAGGTAGTCTGTATGTTAAACATAGCTTTTGTAGCCAAGGATTGTGATTTCGTCTTTTGAAGTTATATCGGACTTTTGATTTTAATAAATATTTCAGAAAATACTTCTGTTGTATTTAGAAAAAAAGTACAAATTTTATGAATATGTCAACATATATGAATATGAGGAAAAGTAAGGTATAAGAAAATTAACCTAATAAACACATTAAATAAATTAAATGAAGCCTAATTACACAAGTATCCCTATAAATGTAATGTTCTTCATAATTTTTTGGATTTTACATGAAAATGTCGAAATCTAAAAAAAATGATGAAATATTTTGGACGTAGAAATGTAATTTGCTTCATAACTTTTGTGGTTTTACACAAAAATTCCAAAATATCTTGTTGAAATAATGTACTTTTTTATTTTAGTATTTTAAATTTCGAGATCTTATAAAAGAAATAATTCATAAAATTTTGTGAAATTACAGTCCTTGTATGAAAGTATATGTTTACGTGAGTAGAATATGTGCCTTCATGAAGGTGCATATGATATGCTATTTTGTGAGTAACAAAGTACAATGAACTCTTGCCGGTTGCGAATTTTTTAGTTACACTTTGTTTATATACTGAGCATGTCTAGAATTCCACTAGTATAGGATACCTTTACATTATACATAATAGTGAGCTAACCATATCCATTATTCAATTTGGTTTAGGAAGATTAGCAGGATTTGCATTTTCATTTAGCTAGTGTATGGAAATGAATTGAAGAACAACTTCATTACATCTAACTAATTCGACATTACTGCTTTTGTTATGTGGTTATGTGCTCTGTGCTGTTTTGGTGTTCTGCAACTGCCCTTAGATGTTATAGAAAGTAGAAAAACCCTTTCTCTCCCTCTTGAATCTCTCATTCAAATTGAAGATCAAGAGTGTGGCCATGCCACAAGGAAGGGTAGCACACTGATATTAAACAAGCCAGTCACCTTTCAATATGTACTGTCGCATTAGACTGTGAATTCTCTCCGACTAGGGATAAATTCTCAAATAGACCATGCAAAATTGATTTTATTTATACAAGGTTAACGTTTTTTTTTTTTTTTTTTCTAGGGAAAATGAAAGAGCATATGTATCAACTACTCTCCATACCGGAGCTTTAAGGAAAAAAATAAAAAGAAAAAACTACTCTCCATCATAGAAGAGGACTAGAATACACAATTTAAAATAAGTTTTGGACTTCAAGAACAACAAACAGAATACTATTATGGTTCAAGGTTGTATTTCATTCTACCTAGGGTCACCAGAACATGCTACACCCAACATAAGGAGCAAGAGCTTATGAAGGATGTTAGGTCAACCATCTCTGTGACTGAATCGTAACTCCATGTAAAAATATATCCATCAGCAATTCATTAGAGTTAATCTAGTTTGCTTGTTGTTGTTTTTTTAATAAGGCAAGACAAGAAACCAATTTAATTGATACAAGGACCAGTGAAAGAGAAAATCACTAATCTTAACAATACAAGATTTCGCAAAATTGATTTACATGATGATAATGTCCCACCAAACATGGAGTCGAACCCGACATTTGTAAAATTCCCAATTTTACTACCCCAATTCCATATATATATATTCGGATGGTTTGGATTGTTCCTTGAAGAAGGTTGAGGCTCGAGCTAGATCTGATTATTTCTTTGTTTCCATATTGCCCATGAAATTGCATGATGAAGGCAACCCCGAATCCATTTCTCTACTGCGTTCAAGTGATGCTGAGTTACCCAATTTTGCAACCAGACAACATTAAGGTGTGTTGGCTCAGTAGTTGAGCAGTGGCAGATGGTATCACTAGGTCACAGAGTCGAATCCAGCGGGTGACATCTAAGGTGGGAATGATTAAGGGATAAAAAACAAGCCAAAGGTGTGATGGCTCAGTGGTCAAGCAGTGGCGGATAATATTACTAGGTCACCGGCGATATCTAGGTTGGGAAGGGTTAAGGGATAAAAAAAAAATAAAAAAAAAGGTGTGTTGGCTCAGCCATATCCTACCCACAAATATCATCCTAACTAGTAGACCCGTTACCATAAGTGACTTAACTTGTTAATTAATGTCTATATATGAAAATAAAATCTACTACAAATAGAACATTTATCATTTGTTAATCATAATAAAATACATGAATTTACCCATTTTGTGTCATTTCTCCATGAGTCCAATCATGGCATAGCTCCAAACCTTGGCTAAAGCTATTTTAGTGGAAGCTAACTTTAATATGGGATGTCAAACCTGTATTACTTGCCCAAAAAAACATTTACAAAATAATTGGGAGTGCATTACGACTTAACCCAAATAAATAAATTCAAAACTAAAACAAAATTCGCCATAAACCACATTCTTGTAAATGTTCGTTTATTACAACACCTGCATGATGTTTCTATTCTCCTCAACCAACTGTCCCCAAGTCATTGACCCTAGCGAACTAGCTACTCGTATCATGCCATCTTCCCCTCTGTTTTGCGAAAAAACAACTCTATTTCAGTTCAGAACAAAGCAGCCTGCACGACCCGATCATCATGTTCCACTTCGAAACATAGCATTGTCGCACACTCTGTTCCTCTTTTCTCTTCTTGACATTTGCAGCATCCGTGATCAATCAAGCCTTACTGACGCCTTGGCCCGATTAGGCAATGATTGGTTTCCATAAGCACGGCTAGCGCATTCTCTTTGCACCAAATTCGCAAGCTCATTCGCCACCACATTAACTTCACCATACTCATGTACACACACCCAATCCATTTTTCTACTAATAGCATGAATATTCTTCCAAATAGATTGGAATGACCATGGTACCTTAAAGAGCTCACAGAACCATTCTTTAACTAACATCGAATCGGTCTAAATGGTTGCCTTGTTCACTCCGGCCTCCTCACACAATTTTAACCCTTCTAATATATCCATAGATCTAGCTTCATTGTTAGAGCCATTTCCAATAAAAAAAATCCGATTCGCTGCAATGCAGTCACTTGCTGAATTACGGAGTATCGCTCCACCTGTAATCATACATCCGTGCTCAGAGCACACCAACCCTCCGATGGAGGTTTCCAACGTAAAACTATAGGTTGAACCATTCTAACTATGGTTTTCAGACTCAATGTTGAAATAATACCATTCGAATCTACTGATCGAGCTTTAGGAGTGAACACTGTGACACCAACTTTAGTCAATTACGAACTCGAATAATCGCATAGTAAATATTCCAATTTTTATCACCATATACTGCATTGTTCCTCTGCAGCCAAATCTCCCACAGGACAAACATAGAAGTAAGATTATACAAAACCCTCAATTGAGTTTTTGAATTTGACTGCTTAAACAATATTTGCAGCATATTCTACACCTCTCCAGGGCGGTGAAATGTATCCAAAAAATTGGCTCAAATTGTCGCCACACTTTATCCGTTTCTTAAAACAAATGTTTAGACGATTCCAAACCCGAATTTACACAACTTTTGCACTTCAACGCAAGGCTGAATCCAATCCTCAGCGCATTACCATCAATTGGTATGTCCCCTCGCAATAATTTCCAAACAAAAACTGAGATTTTCAATGGAAATAGAGGGTGCCAGATGAATGAAAACTTTATATTTCTCTCACTTTGGCCTAAATACCTTATATCTGGTTTTCACACTATAAATTCCATTCTGCGAACCCATCCAAATGCGCCCGTTTCCCTAGCAATCAAGATATCTCTAGCAATTTGAAAATTCTTCTATGTCCGTGTTGCCAATTTCTGCCTCTAGAAGACTAAATATGATTGAACCACTTCCCCCAAGGATGGCCAAACCCCCTCCAATCCTCCATTAGGAATGAATTCCAGACCCATTCCAATTTTCTCAGAAGAAACTGGTTTTCGAACCTTTATCCACCAACCATGAAGAGTTATTAACTAACCAAGTTCTCAGCAAGGAACATTTCTTTAAAAAATTCCAATGACTCTTTTTTCACCTTAAACTCCATCAACGGAATCGAATCAAAGGAATATTTACGTCTCATATACACCGCCCAAGACCTTGATTGCAATAATTAAACCTATACCCTCCTGAGAAGGGTAGCTAATCCGTGCCCAACCTACCTTTTATTATTATTGTTGTTGTTGTTGTTGTTGTTGTTGTTATTATTATTATTAACATTTGCCTTCGTCTCCCCAGAAAAAAAAAACTAGTAATCATGCCTCGGATTCTATCTATCACCTTACGAGGGACACATGTTGCCACCAAAGTAAAAACATGCATGAATTAAAAACATGACGTATCAAAATCAATTTACCTCTAGGGGGATAAAAGATTGGCTTCCCATCATGCAATCGTACGCTGTATCTTTTTCAGTAGCTTATCAATAAAACCACCTTCCCTTTTCCTTCATAAGTTGAGACTCTTAAGGTACTAGAACTGAGATGTTTTATGCATGAAACCTTTGGTCGACCTGATCGACTCAATTCTCTCCGACTGCATATTATTGGCCACCACAAAGGAACTCTTTGAAACATTCACTTTTTTACCAGAAGCCTCACAATAATTGTTAAGAAATGTCATACAACCTTTGAGTGGAGATTTTCTCCCATTGAGAAAAACTAGTGTGGCCAGTATATAATAAGTGAGTGATCGGATTATAGGTCCTCGGATTATGATAATATCCAATTTGCTCTCTGTAAAATGCATTAGTCAGTCCTCTATTTAGAACTTATACGTAGTAACAAAAAGTAATGGGGACAGATGGTCTCCTTGATGAAGCCCTCTTGTAGATTTAAAATATCCATCATACATTCCCTACGGAAGAGCTATAAAAAAAATGTTTTGTAATGCAATTGGAGACCAAAAAACAAAAATGATTTGAAACCCAAACCTTCACAACATCGCAAATAGAAAGCTTCATTCCACCCTGTCATAGGCTTTCTCCATGTCAAGTTTGAGCCAAGTCAATATTTTTGTGATAAGTCTCTTTTACAAAGGTTCCCGTTCCTGAGACACCAATTCTAGGAGAAACTACGCCAAGCGATTTCATACAATTTTGTTAAAAATTTGTACACAAAGCTACACAAATCGATGCGGCGAAATTCATCAAAATGAGTTGAAGACTTCACTTTTGGAATAAGAGGTGCAAATTTTGACGTGAACGCTCCTGGTAAATCTTCCCGAAACAAAACTTTCGACAACTTCTAGTAGATATATTTTCACAATTTCCTAGTAGACTTGAAAAAAGCTAGAGGTGAACTCGTATGCCCCTGGGCACTATCCTAGGGAAAAAAAACCAAATAGATGAAAAGAGATAATATATATATATATAGAGGCGGGGTGGTGCCGCCGACGGTGGTAAAGAAGAGAATGGAAGAGGAAAAGAGGAGAAAAAGAAGAACAAAGGATAAGGGAAAGAGAGGAAAGGTGGTGATGGGGTAGTGCGGCTGGCGGGGCAATGCGATGGTAGTCGTTGCTGTTCCTGAGATAGAAGATAGGAAGAGAAGAGGAATAGTGGTGAGATAAGAGTTTATATTGATGGTGTCCTTCAACACATCTAAAAAAGAAAAGTGGTGATGTTCTCTAGTAAAAGTGACGGTGTCAAAAAGCAGGAGCCATTGTTGACGATTGTGTGTGTGTGTGTGTGTGTGTGTTTTTTTGGGTTAAAAGATCATTGTTAGTAACTCGTCACTTATAATTGGGTTAGGTTTTAAACCACTTTCTCCCTCGATTTTCATTCAATTATTCCTCTGTACTTGGAAGCCTTCCTTTGTATGGGGTTTTCTCCAAAATCATGATTTTTGTGTCCCCTAACTTGGGTACAGCCACGGGCCACCCCTTCAAGTTATCGTCTTCTATTCATTTATATGATTTGATAATTAGGGTTTCTACTGTGTTCATTAGTTACTGTAGAGTGTAGGGTTGTTTTTGGTTCATTGGGTAGGGCTTCTTTTTCTGTTTGATTGTTGTAGATAGATTTCTTGATGGAAACACTAACCTGTTAGATTTCTTGGAACTCTGTGGATTTCTTTGAGAAACCCAGATTTTGGAGTGTAGTTGCCATGTTTATTTAGCTAGTAAATTTGCTTTTACTATTTCAGCAATTTTGTGTTAATGGGTTTTTATATGTTCTAGTCGGAAAGTTTGAGTGTTGATTTGACCAACTTTAATGCAAACACAAATAACGATGGGGACGAATGTCAGGCTCTTTAGAGTTAATTTGATTGCCGGAAGCCTATCATATATACAACTGTATGTCCGTGTGTTTGTAAAGGAAATGGTTCTCTATGGAGGAGGTTAATCTTATTATCGTTTTTCATCGGAGTTATTTGTTGTTTGCACTTAAGAGTTGCAGATTACGCTAAAAAAGCATGTAATTATGCAGTATGTCGCTTTGCTTGGTAGAATGGATTTGGAGCGAAGTGTAGAAGATGGATACAGGTTTCTTTGCCTGTATTTCATTTTTCTAGTGGTTCTTCTGGTAGGATTTTAAAGAGCATTTATTTCGAATTTCCTTTGTTTCATTCTTACCATTAAAGTTTTTGCTGTGGATAAGAACGATTAAGTCAATCATTGATAGTGTATTTAATAATACATAGATGTGGAAATGATTTTGAAATTAATATGTAACATTGTCATCAATAGTGAACTGAATTGAAAGAACTGATTCAGTTTCTCAAAGTTCTGAAGAAAACATGAAATTGTGAGACTTTATGGCTAACTCAGGGTTGATAAGACTCGTGCATTTTGAATTAAAGAGTGAGTGGGTAGATTATGCATATTTAGTTTGATTCTTGGATCAATTATGAACAGGAAGTCAATGTCATCTAAGCATTGCAACTGTGAGCCAAAGCTGAAATCCCTGTTTCAATGACTGCTGACAGGTGTACGAGTGCTGGCTGTTTTTAACTGAAGAATCCAGAACCAATCTCTGTTAAGCTTGTCAATCGGCAGTTGAATTTTGAGGTATTTGATGTATGGTTTTTTTTATTTTCATATTTTAGAGTTGTACTGTGCTCTTGCAAAATTCACAGGGTTAGATTACAGATCATTTCAGCCAAGGCACAAAGTATAAACTTTAATAACTATTGTTTCCATGCTGGTTTCGCTTGTATCAACAATTCTGTTGTAGGGATAACTATGACACTATGATTGCTTATCATGTTAGGGAGCCTTCATGTTTATACTTCAAAAGTTTGCTTTCTTTACGCTCTTTGTTTCATTTGTTTGAGTTGAACCACTAATATCTTGAGGAATATAGGTTTTATGGTATCTTCCAACATTTTGAACATCTTAGGTTTTTTATGTACTCTTTCTTCTTTTATCTTTAAGATTAGCAGATTGGAAGGTCAATTCGCTAAAAATATTGTATGGACCTTGATATATTGTAGTCTCTTTTAGGTTTAGAACACAAGAATAGTGACTTTCATTTTACCAGCTTTGTCTCAGATAGTTCCATGTGTGTTAGCAGGTTGGGTAAACAAATCTTGAAAGGAAGAATGACTTCCATGTGCACCAAAAAAATTTTCGCTTGTATCATATTAGAAAAGTTCTATCATGTCTAGGATAGTTAGCATTAGCCTGATTATTGTGAATCGAACAATACAAAGCATACAAAACCCACACACAAGGCAAAGCTTAACTTAACAAGCCCTAGATCTTGGCAAGGCATTAAGAGTTCTACTAAACACGTTACATTACGTTTCATTGATAGTGTCTGCATTTTCTGCATTTTCTTCTGTTTGTGAAAACCTTGCTAACAGAGGTTGAGTTTCCTTTTGTAGAGTTTTTGGCCTTTTCAAGAAAGAGAGTCTAGGAAATGAGGCAGAAGTGAATCTATATATGTAAGAATATGTAGGGATATCTTCATGTAGGAGCAGTGACAAAATGGGATAAGACTATAATAGAACACTAGGGTTAGCTCTGAGGTATATATTTTCTTACTTGCATGTCAAATCATGGTTTTGGTGGATATTGTGGAATCTTTGAGCATGGGTTATAGGTTCCCACGCGAGTGCCCACCTCTCTTTTTTCTTTCTTTTCTGGTAACTGAAGAAACAACAATAGTCCATTACTGTTATACTGACCAATGCCTTCAATACTCAGAAGGCTCATATATCAACAAATAAGTCTATATTGTTGTGGATGTGTGGCAGGGGAATGCCTGTGAGCTTTTGTAGCTGAACTTCAATTGTGAGAACGTATAAGACGATATCCGGTCTATCATATGTTCTGAGGGTAGAAGTAAGGATGATTATATGCAGAAACTGTCATTTTGTTTTGGATGATTGTTTATGCAGTGATGAAGTTTGGAACATGGGATTTAAATAGGGTTTACATGTATCTCTATACCAATGTTACTAAAAGATTTCACTGAGAGTATCTTGGATCAGTATAATAAACTAAGGGCATTGTTTTTCAGTTAAGAGCTTGAATATATAAATGAAATGCAGGTTTTTTTTCCCCAAAGAAGTCTGAAATTTGGGAGGCATTTAAACTTTTTCGTTAGAGGAGCAAAAGTATCAAGCAATCTAGAAGTCGTAAAACAATAGAAAACTCTGCCAAATGACAACTTGATAGATGGCCAAATGTAAAGATTTATAGTATCATGTCTGTTGCAGCAAATCTACAGTTGTGGTGATTTAGATTGAAAAACGATGTAATGAGAATGATTTGTTGGTTGTAACCGACATAGGAATGTACAATCAGTCTTCTGTACTATTGAAAAGCACTTGAAAGAGAGAACTCTCAGTGATATCTCAGGGCAAACCGGTTGGTTTCTTGAGTTGTCTCCAATGAGATACGCTTCTGTACAAGGAATGGTGAATGATAAGAAAGCGTATCAATGGACCCATTAACATAACACCCATTAATGATATCACTGAGAGTGTTCAGTAACGCCCTAACCAGTTTTTCCATTCATTCTGAAATTGTAAAAGTCGGTGAGAGTCTTTATTGGTGTTTACTTTGTTCGGATGCCTGTAGTTAAATTACAAGTGTTTCCCTGAGATTAGAATGGGATTCATATGATATAGATTACTGAGTTTTAAGGCCTTGCCATTATTAATGGAGTAGAACTCTATATTGAAGTTCTAGACCACCACGATGTGTCATACAGATCGGAGTGCTACTTGGACCATGATGACTCTCATCTACCACAACTGTCCTATTTGAGCTTCTTGAGAAGAAAGAATATCCACCTCAATAATCATTGACAAATAATTCATTCTTGAAGTATCCGAAGGTCTAAGTTTGGCTTGTCCGGCTTTGGAGCATTTAAAACTTGGGTTGGGCTTGAGTTGTGTCCGACTGTTCCAAAAACAAAATCTGGAGCCAAAAATTTATAAGCATATGGATGGCAATGGGGGCGGGTTTGAGTTTATTTTGAGTATTCCGACTTCATGAAGTGTAATTGAAAAACTTACTTGGGAGTATTCAATTCGGGATTTGAATGGACTCTGAAGAATTTTAAATCTCGTGGATTTTAAAAGGTTTCAAATGGATTTTAAATTATTGGATTTTGTAGATTTTATAAAGATTTGTCATGATTTCTACGGATTCTTATAAATTCAATGGAAAACATTACCTATATTGTTATCCATGTCAATACAAATTATAAAACATCTCTCAAAACATCAATTAAACAATTGTTTGTATGTTACGAGAATTTATTTCAATTTAAAAAAAAATCAAATACATTGAAGATGGTTCAAAAGTAATACAAATAACTATTTTACTTCAAATTGTTATCCCCGCCGACGCCATCTCTCCTCACGTCTTCTTCTTCTTCAATCACCACTACTACCACGCTATCGCCACCTCTCCTCCCCCTCTTCTTATTTTTCTCCATCAATCACCACCGCTACCTCTCGTCCCACCTCCACCAATTTTCATCTTCTTATTTTCAACCTCGTCCCCCTCACCTCTTCTTCTTCTCTATTTTTTTTTCTTTTTCTTCTTCTTCTCCTCCTCCACTTATTTTTTTCTCTATGTTTTTTTTTCTTTCTTTTTCCCCTTGCGAAGGTTCTGGCAAGTGGGGAACCTCCACTTGCAGGAATCTCCGCAAGAGGGTAGAAGAAAAAAATGGGAAAAGAAGAAGAGAGGAGAAAAAAGTAGAAGAAGAAGAAAAACAAAGAAAAAAGTAGAAGAAAAAATCAGAAGGAAAAAAAAGAAAAGAGAAGAATGAAAAAAATGAAGAGAGAACAAGAAGAAGTGAAAATAAGAGGAAGAGAATTAAAAGAAAAAGAATAATAATAATAACAAAAAAGAACAAGAACAAAGGACTTTTGAAAAAACATAAATTGAATACCCCTGATTTTGATGAATTTTAAAATAATCCTTTATAATCAGTATTTCAATACCCCTAGATTTACATATATTATTTTAAATCATTAATTGAATATCTTGAATTTTAAAATTCTTCACAATACATTAAAATTTGTAATTGAATACCACCCACTTAGACTTGATTGATTTCTATTGGGTTGGGCTTGGCTTGAATGATTCTTCGAATTGACTGATGGATTTGTTCGGTTGAATGTGATGTAGGTTCTCAGATGAAGTGAGCCAAGAGTGAAACCATACAAGTCTCGAACAAGAGGTTTCAGGATATCAGATTGAAGTTCACACCAGTGAAGCAGAGTCTATAAGAAATAGTCTTGATTGTTTCTCTGCTCATTCCTAGTTAGGTTTGTACTCAGATTAGAAGTGTTGGTAATGAACGATAAATTGCAATTAATAAATTGTGCGCTGAAACTTTACAATGGTTTTGTGTTTATAAATATATATTTAAAAAAAATGCAAAATGTATCACAGGATTTGTTTTCAAAGTTATTTTGATTACTTAAGCTTTCTACCTCAACCACTTCTGCAGAGTTCAACAAAACCATAAAGAGTATTACCCTTTTCCACTTCTGCAGAGTTCAACAAGTTGCGTTTGTTTGAACTCAACCAAAGTCAATTTAATTGCCAATAGGGTATCAGCTCAGTGATAAGTCTGTGGAGGATGGAATCACAGGTTCATGATTTGAACATTGATAGTGGCATTTGGGACGGAGAGGGGTTAAAAAAAAAAAACCAATCTAATTAGTGGTAAAAAAATACTTCTAAATATTGTATATTGAAATATAAAATAAAAAGTGTTATGCCTCGGCAAAATTCAAATTTGGGAAGGGAGGGATTAAGGGTTTTTTTGGTTCAAACACGAAGATGTTTATTAAAGAAAGAAAGGGAAACAAAATACAAAGGAAATCATTCCTATATCAATGAATGCCAAGACACCATGAATGTGTCAAAAACCAAATTCCTAAATAAATTGCAAGTCGAACCCATCCTCCACAACAATTCCCCAAACGATAGAGTGCTCTAATCTGTTGAGCCCTTCAAATACCCTCCTATTTCTCTCCTTCCACACACACCACGTGAGTACGTGAGGAACCCTATGCTATAACCACTCCGCCCGTCGGGAAGGATTAGCTTGGACCACCAACTTAGCCAATCTAAAATGGAGCCTTGAAACATCAAACTCAAGCCAAATTCTGACAAGAAACTGCTCCAAATTGATTTGGAGAATTTGCAGTGAAGTATCAAATGATCCAGCATCTCGTCAATTTCCTTGCAAAGCACACAAAGACTCCCTGTGTGGATTCCTCTTTTCCTTAACCTATCTTTAGTCAAGATTTTCTCATGCAACACTGACCAACTAAAAAAATTAATTCGAGGAAAAAAGTTTTTCACCCATATCAGATTCTTGTGAGAGGAAATGAAGGGGTTTGAGTGAGTCTCATAATGAGAGGCAGCCAACATATCAGAAATTCTTTCACCGAGAAGCCCACACCTATACCCTTTTATACCAAACTGTCAGATCCCTCTGAGAGCATCTTTCTATCCAACAGATACATTAAATTATCGACCTCCTCTAACTCCCAATTGAAAAAAAAAAAAAAAACCATCTAAATACTGTTTATTGAAAGAGGTAAAAAAACAGTGCTATACCTGGACCAAATTGGCTAAATAAAACTTTTGTTTTTCCATAGACTTTGCTCCTTTATGTCCATTTTCTTCATGTAAATGATTACTCATCAAGTCAGAAGTAATTCATGCCAAATTGTTCTTGTTAAAGAGAAAAGATTATGTGTTTGACTTTAAAGAGGAGAACAAGGTGAAAGACATGGGGGAGGAAGAAAATTGAAAAATTGGAAGAACTTTGGTCTTTTGCAGAAAGAATCAATTAACTAGGAGATGTTGTTAACTAATATATGTTGTTCCCAATGCCAATTTCCAATACTCTAATCTCATTTTTAACCATGAACCAATGAATGCAAGGCATGGTAGATCGACTTTATTGACATTAACATAGTCGTTTAATTTGCATTGGAATATATAACTCGACTTTAAGTCAAAAAGCAAGTAAGAAAACATTTTATGGTGGGTGGGTGGAAGTCGGCAGAGTTAGAGAAAGAGATCCATGCAGCTATGCAAGTTGAAGGCGTGCTATGCTCCTTGAGCTTCGTGTTCACAATTTTAATGATGATTACAAAGCTAGTTACTTTTCCATTTTGTGTTTTTTATGGACTCTCACACTATCATATTAGAGCATGTAGAGATGCAATGATTATGAAGGTGTTGATGACTATTATTCTATGGTGGTTGTGACGAATGTAAAGGTGTTGGTGGTTATGGTTGTGAAAATAGTTACGATACGGTGTATGCAGTCAATGTGAAGGTGGCAGTGATTTTGCTGTAAGTGTTTGTAGCTATGGATGTGAAGGTAGTTATGCTAATATTATGCTAGTTGTTGCAATGAGGTGATGGTGGTGGATGTGAAGATTGTGGTGGTGATTATGCTATGGTGGTAGCAGTAGTTGTGAAGGTGGTGGTAATTATATTATGGTGGTAGTGCCAATAAAAGACAAAATAAGTCATTTTATTGTGTAACTAAATAAATAAAATAATTTGATGATAAACTTAGTAATGTTAACATAAGCAATATTAGTGAGTGAGAATCTAAGAATTAGTTTTTTTCACATCCTATAAAAAACAACATGCAAAGGTTTTTAATTTTGTAAAAACACAAGGATTTGCATTCTTGTAGATGCCAGTTTAAGAGGTGTTGTCACACATCCTCGGAGCGGTAAACTTAAAAAGCTTTCACTTCTATAAAAAAAAATTGGACCATACAATACATTTGATTGGGCTAGGCCTAATTGGCTTGAAGCTTTATTGGCTTGGATATGACCAATCCAACAAATTATGTAAATTATATATTATACATATATAACTAGGTATCCACAGGGTGGATATGGCAAAATTTGTATCTGTCCTATTTGTTTCATTCGGAACGAGGTGGAGTGGATATATGTCTAAATGGATATTTCTGCCAACCCTACCTCTACCTCTCGAATGTGCATGCCTCTTATAGGTTCTCGAATGTGCCTCTTATAGGTAACTAGGGGAGGGCAAACGGGTCGACGATCCACAGGTTCGAATCAAACCGCGGACCGTTTTGCTATAAACGGTCCGGATTGTAATTATGAATTTTTAAATACGTTTCAGATCGGTCCGGGTCCGTTATAAAACGGTCCGATCCCGGTTCCTAATTTTAAAAACGAAACGGTCCGAGTTGGACCCGTTTCAAATCAAATTAGTTGCAAAAACCTAAATATGGAACTAAGTAACTCAACTAAGAGTCTAAGACTCTTTACTCTTTGTCTTTACTCTTCAAGTCTTTAGAGGATATTCAAGAGAAGAGAAGTGAGCAGTGAGCAGTCCCGCAGGCCGCCTGTCAGGACTAGTACCGTTGGTCAGGGAAACCAAGGTCAGCGACCTTTCAAGACTTTCCTAATGGTCTCAAAACTCAATGTTCCCTTTTGAAAAGTGCCCAAATGCTTAGCATCTATATTATAGGGGGAAGGTTTGAGCTCTTGACTGTGAGGACGTGTTGCCTCCATTGCATAGTCGGGCCAGACTGTACCGCTAGCATTTTTATTGTTTTCTTTGCATTGCTTTTCAACTTCAAACTTGTATTTCCATCGATCGATAGCATCGAACTAGTCTTGAGCAACGTCCTTCCGAACGTTCCTCCCCATTGTAATCTATTGAATGTGAATGAGAGCTTTTACTGACTATTGTGCATTGTTATATTGTCTACAGATTGATATTGTGCATTCTCAAGTTAATATTTGTGCCCGTCAAAGTAATTACTCATAGGCTTACTAGTGAATTGGATAGCTAGTGCCGCACGGATTACTAGTCCGTGACAGTTGGTATCAGAGCCAGAGCTTGTTGAATGCAAACCAGGATGCAGGAACTAAATGAGCGCCTTAGCGCTATGGAGGAACGACAGGCTAGTCGAATGCATAGACTAGAAAGCAGAATGGACCAGTTGAACACTTTGGGAGAACAGATTAGTCGGTTGGATGGACTCTTTTCACTGGCAGACAGAGTGGATTCGCTGGCTGAGCACGTTGATAACTTAGAGGGACGGACAGTCTCTATGGAAGAGTCGCCTCACCCCACAGCTCAGGTGATGAGTGACTTCCAATTACAGTTGGAGGACTTATTTGCAAGGGTTGGCTTGCTAACTAAGGCCACAGGAACGACGGATCACCATAGGATGAAAGTACCCGAGCCAAAGTCATATGCTGGGGCACGAGATGGGAAGGAGTTAGAGAACTTCTTGTTTGATCTGAAGCAGTATTTTCGCGCGGTGAACCCCGAATCAGAAGAAGCCAAGGTTACCATGGCGACCATGTACTTAGCAGGTGATGCGAAACTATGGTGGAGAACCAAATATGCAGAAATGGAAGAAGGTCGCATCCTTATTAGAACTTGGGCAGACCTCAAGAAGGAACTCAGAAATCAATTATTGCCTGAGAACACTGATTTCTTAGCAAGGATGAAGCTCCACACCATCAAACAGACAGGCAATATTCGAGACTATGTCCGACAATTCTCAACTTGCTTGCTAGATATTCGAGACATGTCTGAGAAGGACAAAGTTTTCTGTTTCATGCAACAAGCTCAGCCGTTTCTACAAGCAGAATTGCAAAGGCAGAAGGTGACAGATATTACAAGTGCTATTGCGGCAGCAGAAAGGTTTAGCGATTATATGCCCATGACTGGATCCACTTCGCTCAATCACTCCACAGCTAGAACTGGCAGTACCAATTTAATCTCAGGGTCGAATGCTCGCTCACCTCACCAAAACTGGGGAAACTCAAGTCAGAACCGAGGAAACTACAATTCCCGGCCGTCCAACCAGAATTGGAGTTCCAACAAAAACTGGAATGCCAGCTCTAGCAACTCAAATTACAACAACAAAGGAGGGCAAAACTACTCTGGGCAGTGGAGACCATCTGCCCCTACCCCATGCATTCTTTGCAATAGCAGGGATCACCCAACAGGCAAATGTCCATCCAAACCATCTCTACACTCATTAATGTCCTTGCTTCAAGCAGAACCTTCTAACTCGACCGCATCGAGCTCGAACCCCACCAACAGTGAGACCTCCCAGATGGGAGCTCTACACAAGCTCAATGTTGTCAAAGGAGAAATGTATGAGCACCCACACAAGAAGGCTTTGCAATACATCGACATCACTATCAATGGGTTCCCTTCCCAAGCATTGTTGGATTCCGGAGCGACAGACAATTTTATTGCCCCAGATGAAGCTAGACGTGTGGGTCTGAACTTAGAAGGAGATGTGGGTAAGTTGAAAGCTGTCAACTCTGAGGCAATCTCTATTAATGGTATGGCTAGAGCTGTGCCACTACAGGTCGGTCCATGGGAAGGAAGATCAAACTTCTTGGCCGTTCCACTTGATGATTTTAAGGTGATTCTTGGCCAAGAATTCTTCCGAGGAGCTGCAGCAGGACCATTACCTTTCATGGACTCCTTGGGGTTTTTCAGACCCAGACTACGCATTGTACCAACCTCAATTCGACCAACAACTCATGATAGAATATTGTCGGCGCTCCAAGTCAAGAGAGGCTTGGCCAAAGGAGAAGATACATACTTAGCTGTGGCAAAGCTAGAAATGGAAGATGATACTAGCAAAATCCCTGAGGAAGTTGCCCAAGTTATTGCTGACTTCAGCGAAGTGATGCCGAATGAATTGCCAAAGAATCTACCTCCCAGAAGGCTCATTGATCACGAAATTGAGTTAGTCCCTGGTGCCAAGCCACCCGCACGTAGTCCATATCGCATGAGCCCTCCAGAGCTGACCGAATTGAGAACACAACTAGATGGCTTGTTGGAGTCGGGATTCATTCGGCCTTCTAAAGCACCTTATGGGGCACCTGTTCTTTTTCAGCGGAAACATGATGGCAGTCTTCGCCTTTGTGTTGATTATAGAGCCTTGAACAAAGTCACTATAAAGAACAAATACCCGCTGCCGCTCATTGCAGACTTATTCGACCAACTTGGATCCGCCAGATACTTCACAAAACTCGACTTGAGATCAGGTTACCATCAGGTCCGCATTGCTGCTGGTGACGAACCCAAAACTGCTTGTTTTACTAGATATGGGTCATATGAGTTCCTAGTAATGCCCTTCGGCTTGACCAATGCTCCAGCTACATTTTTCACCCTTATGAATGGCCTGTTCCGTCACCTTTTGGGCAAGTCTGTGGTTGTCTATCTTGACGACATTGTGGTTTATAGTGGGACTATAGAAGAACACCTACATCATTTGCGAGAAGTGTTCCAAATCCTTAGGGATAATCATCTCTTTGTCAAGAAGGAAAAGTGCTCATTCGGCCAGACCCAGATCAATTTCTTGGGTCATGTTATTGGCAATGGCAAGATTCGGATGGACATGGAGAAAGTCAAGGCAATCCATGATTGGAACTCTCCTAAGAACGTGTCTCAACTACGTTCTTTCCTTGGACTTGCAAACTATTATCGTCGCTTCATAAGGGACTACTCTAAGAGAGCTGTTGCCCTGACAAATTTGTTGAAACAAGACCGAACATGGGAATGGGATAGGCAGTGTGAAGCTTCATTCCAAGACTTGAAATTGGCCGTGATGAAAGATCCAGTATTGGCCTTGCCAGACATCACCAAGCCCTTTGAAGTACAAACAGATGCATCTGATTATGCCTTACGGGGAGTTTTACTTCAAGATGGTCACCCGGTAGCATATGAGAGTCGAAAGTTGAATGATACAGAGTCTCGTTACTCAGCTCAGGAAAAGGAATTGCTAGCCATTGTACATTGTTTACGGGTGTGGAGACACTACCTCTTGGGATCTCAAGTCCTTGTTAAAACGGATAATGCTGCAGCAAGCCATTTCCTTACTCAGAAGATGCTAACCTCCAAGCAATCTCGATGGCAGGAAAAATTAGCAGAATTTGACTTAGTATTGGAATACAAGCCAGGGCGCACTAACAATGTAGCTGATGCACTCAGTAGAAGGGCAGACCTTGCAGTGCTAACCCATACTGGTCCGAGTTACACCATCTTGGAGAAGATCAAAGTAGGCCTACAGACAGATCCACAAGCGAAGGCGATTACAGAGTTGATCAAGCAGGGCAAAACTCGACGGTTCTGGATAAAAGATGGAGCAATACTCACAACTGGTAATCGCCTCTATGTTCCGCGAACTTCGGGTCTGCGGAAAGAACTTTTGAGAGAATGCCATGACACCCATTGGGCGGGACATCCAAGTTGGAGACGAACACTTGCATTGCTAGAGAGGGGATACTATTGGCCGCAGATACAGGAGGATGTAATGGCCTATGTTCGAACATGTCTTATTTGCCAGCAAGATAAGGTTGAAAGAGATCGACCAGTAGGCTTACTAGAGCCCCAGCCTGTTCCAACTCGTCCTTGGGAAAGTGTTTCCATGGACTTCATTACGGGGTTACCGAAAGTGGAGGATTTCAAGAATATCCTTGTAGTTGTTGACCGATTCTCAAAGTATGTGACCTTTGTGCCGACCGGACTGACTTGCACAGCCGAAGATACGGCGCAATTGTTCCTCAAGCATGTAGTGAAGTATTGGGGACTGCCCGAAAACATTGTTAGTGACCATGATGCTCGCTTCACAGGAAAGTTCTGGAAGGAGTTGTTCAAGCTCTTGGGATCAAAACTTAATATGTCGACAAGCCAACATCCCCAATCTGACGAACAGACTGAGCGCTTTAACTCTATGCTTGAAGAATACCTTCGTCATTTTGTAAGTGCAAACCAGAAAAATTGGGTGGGACTACTTGATGTTGCACAATTCTGTTTCAACTTACAAAAGAGCTCAGCTACTCACTCCAGCCCCTTTCAGTTGGTTACTGGTCAGCAACCATTGACACCACATACAGTTCTTACCGGATACCAAGGACCCAGCCCAAGAGCTCTTGAATTTGTCAAAGCCTGGCAGAAAAACATTGAAGTTGCTAGAGCCTATCTTGAGAAAGCCTCCCGTCACATGAAGAAATGGGCCGACAAGAAACGACGAATTGATCCTTTTGCAGTCGGGGACTTGGTATTGGTGAAGCTAGATATGTTCAACAAGTATAAAAGGACAGCTAGAGCACACAACAATCTGTTTCGCAAGTATGAGGGACCGGTACAGATTATTGAGAAAGTCGGCAAAGTCTCCTATCGCGTCAAGTTACCACATTGGCTCTGTTTCACCCATCCTGTCTTCCATGCAAGTAACTTGAAGTCCTACCATGCAGATGCCACTGATCCCACAAGAAATGTATCTACACGAGCATTGCCTAAGCATCCTACTAAGCCAGATCGAGAAGTGGAAGAAATCCTAGCTGACCGCCTCATCAACAACACAGGCCCGGATAGAGAATATTTGGTCAAGTGGCAGGATGAACCTCCTTCAGAGATCAGTTGGGAGCCAGTCGAACATCTGCTGCCATACCTCTCAAAGCTGGAAGAGTACTTGGAAAAGTTCGCTGCGAGGGCGTCAGCGAATTAAGTGTGGGAAAGTGTCAGGACTAGTACCGTTGGTCAGGGAAACCAAGGTCAGCGGCCTTTCAAGACTTTCCTAATGGTCTCAAAACTCAATGTTCCCTTTTGAAAAGTGCCCAAATGCTTAGCATCTATATTATAGGGGGAAGGTTTGAGCTCTTGACTGTGAGGACGTGTTGCCTCCATTGCATAGTCGGGCCAGACTGTACCGCTAGCATTTTTATTGTTTTCTTTGCATTGCTTTTCAACTTCAAACTTGTATTTCCATCGATCGATAGCATCGAACTAGTCTTGAGCAACGTCCTTCCGAACGTTCCTCCCCATTGTAATCTATTGAATGTGAATGAGAGCTTTTACTGACTATTGTGCATTGTTATATTGTCTACAGATTGATATTGTGCATTCTCAAGTTAATATTTGTGCCCGTCAAAGTAATTACTCATAGGCTTACTAGTGAATTGGATAGCTAGTGCCGCACGGATTACTAGTCCGTGACACCGCCTCCCCCTCTCGCATCCTCCGCTAACGGCCGCTAAAGAAGGTAAGAGATTCGTGATCTTCTTCTCCTCGCTGATTTGTTCGTCTTCTTCTCAATCACATTTTGTACTGATTTCCTTTCCTCTCTGGTCTTCTTCTCTTCCCCTCTCTTTTCTTTGGCCGCACAGCCCGCATCCTCTCTGGTTTGCTCTGATTTCTTGAAGAATTGATCTGTAGAAGAAGAAGGATCTGATTTCTTGAAGAACTGATCTGTAGAAGAAGAAGGATCTGATTTCTTGAAGAACTGATCTCAGATTACTCATTCAGGTTCGTCTGAACTCTGCCTCCTCATTCTTTTTTTTTTTTGGTATGAAGGGAGAATGAGAAATGAATTGAATGGAGAAATGGTTTGGACCGTGAGGTGGTTTTTATTTAATTCATGATTTGGGGTTCTTTAAAATTTTTGTGCAAAATGGATTGAAGCAAAGTTGGCTCTTGAAGAGATCCCAGCTTCGATCTGACAGGTGGCAAAGCCCCAAAGCGAGCAGAGGCAAAACTTTGCGTTGAAAAGGGCTGTTTGGTTTCAAAACCCCACCTTTTTTTTTCTCGCTTGCATAGGAAAGCTTTCTTGCTTCTGATTGCTGAATTCTCTTGGAAATTCTCTCTCAAGGTAACTCATTTCTTTAATTTCAGCTGTTTTTATTGTTCATGCTTTGCCTTTGCTTCATTTTTAAGATACCCATATTTGATTCAGCATGTTGTTTATGCTACACTATTACTTTCAAGTCTTTTTCTTTATGGGGGCAATTAAGCAAGTAGTAGAAGTCACTAATTCTGCTATATTTTGAGCTAATTGCTGCATTTTTTGTGCACGAAGAAATACTTCTTATATTGTGGTTTTATTTACTGTTCTTTGCAATACTAGTGCTTTTTGTGCATAAAGTAGATAATGGTCGTGGTTTTCTGAATTAGGGTTTTATTTTGATATTATCATTGATGGATTATTAGTTATTTGGGTCATGAATTTGGTGTTTTAAATCAAATGATTCAGACTGCTTGTACAACATTGGGACGGCTTTACTGCTGTAAAATTTTTTATTTGTTTATAATATTGATTCAACAACATTCCAATATGTTATTTTGTTCGCATTTCTACTGGCATTGTACAGGATTTTCCAATCTTTTGTGTCTTGTTGTTATTGTTTTTTTTTTTGATATCTGATTTTGCCTTCTGTTATTCCAGTAGATGAGTTAATTTTCTTGTCCGTATTCCTTTTTTTATTCCAGCTAGTATTCGTTCACTTAATGTAAAACTAGCAGACCTGCATGCTACATAGAAATTCCATGAAAATATTGGTCCAAGATTGCTTCATTGATATTAAGTGAAAAAGATGATAGAGAAAAGAAAATAAATAATCACTCACAGCATAGACACCTCGCAAGTTGACACATTACTAATATATTCTTTAGGAATGTGCTTGAATTACCATCACCAAATACTCTTTCATTGACACCTCAATGGATCTCTTCTATCCCACCTAAATAATATGAAGAAAGGATAGATGATATAATAGACTGATGAAAAAGCTCATGCATTTGTCATTTTAGTATAGGAACTATATGTGCCAACACCAATGAGGGTAACACATTGCAGTTTTCTTGCCAAGGCACTCAGAGCATCTTATCCATCCAATTTGCCAGCTTCGGAGACCCACAAGGAACTTGTGAATCTTTCAAACAAGGCACCTGTGAAGCAGACGACAGCTTATCAGTGGTGCAGAAGGTAACCAACAAAGTCATGAATATGCTACACTTCTTACTCATCATAAACAAGTTTATCTTCAATTTCTAGTTAAGGTACATTTGCCCCTAAAAAATGATCAGAACTCACTGTTTTCATCGTTTTGAATCTGATTTCTGTAGGCTTGCGTTGGGCAACAAAGTTGTTCCATTGATGTGTCAGAAGGAACCTTTGGGTCAAGCAAGTGTGGCAACATTACCAGGAGCTTAGCTGTGCAAGCTGTGTGTTAGAAATATTTTTCTTTCTTGCTTTCGAGATACATTGTATGATCATGATATACAGCAAAAAAGTACAAAATACAAGGATGTAGTGCGAGGGAAGAAATATCATTGTCAAGTTTGGTCATTTAACAGAAAATAAATATCATTTATTCATATTTAAAGAAGCAGAGAAACCTGTTATTAGATTCCATTCTATATGTGATTTGGAACTGTAGAAACCGGACCGTTCCAAACGGTTCGAGTTAGGTTCCTCCAAATTTGGAACCGATCCGGACCGTGCCCACCCTTAAGGTAACAACTCAAATAGCTTGAGTCGAGGAAATGACATAAAGAGCTCAATAACAATTTTAAAACAAAGGTCAGTTACAGTTAATGCTAGACAACACCGTTGAGAATTACCTAGATTAACAAGATGTACGCAAGACTATTTAGTGTGGGCACTTCTACACACATATAGACTCCGTTTATTTCACGAAAATAAATGTCAGGGAAACAAAAATACTTGAAAAATTTTTTTCTAGGTTTTTTGTTATCTTAAAAAAATTCATGTTGTTTGGTTGTTTCATGGAAAATAATTCATTGATAAAATATTTGTCTAATATCTGTGAAGACGTTTTAAGTTGATTGTGATGACAATGGTGGAGGTGTGTGGTTGATTTCGAAGTTAAAGTGGTGGCAATAACGATGGTTGTAATGGTGGCAGTGATTGTGATATGGTGGTAGTAACAATGAATATGGTTGTAGCATGGGTGGTGTATGTAGCATGGTGGTAGTGGTGATATGGTTGTAGAGTTGAAGTGGTGGTTGTAAAGGGTAAGGTGGTGGACATTGAAAAATTCAAATGGTGAGAATAAAAGCAAAAGATTTATAATTTTTCGTGAACGAAAATACTAGAAAATCAGGTTTTTGCAATCAGGGTGAGGTGACATGATCTTGAAAGAATGATGAAATCCCTGAAGTATTTGTTCATCTCGAGATTGTAAAAAATCGATGCCACATCATCATGATTGTAAAACCTGATTCCCTAGCCTTACTTTTTCGTGAAACAACCACTGAAAATCAAACATTTTCTGATTGACCTCAAGTCAAGTCAAGCTACTGTTTCATTCTATTCTACTTAAGCAAGAAGCTACTTGCCTTGTTATATTTGACCAAATCAAACATTTTGGCAGCTTCTCTATATTCCTTTGTGTAAATAAGGAAAACTATATTCAAAAGATAAGCTAAGACTATCAACTTTCATTAAAAAAAAAAAAAAAAAAAAAAAAAAAAAAAACCCAACTGAAAATTTTATATTTAGAAAAAAAAAATTCCATGAAACAAACGCAGTGACAATGACAAATGTTTTTTTTTGAAGTGATTTGCTCAGGGAGCTCAAATAAAATGGATACAATTTGAATAGGTTGAACTTGTGACTCATGTCCAACTAGGGTTTTCAGGCAGCAGGATGGGGCCAATGGCCACATGCCAGGTTTGGATTGGTTGTGGACTACATCTCCACTGGATCTTCACGAGCTGAAAGTCTAGAGTATGTTATTTATTTATTTATTTATTATTATTATTATTTATAAGGTAAGTGTGCTGCTAGTGGGTATAGAATCGAAGACGTGGGGGTTAATCCACCACAGCCTTAACCATCCAACCAAAAGATACGCACCTCCTTCCTTTTTGCGGTGATCTCCCTCCTCCCTTTTGTGGCGAAAACACACCTCCCTCCTCCTTGCTGCGGCAAAGACGCTCCTCCCTACGACAAAGACACATGTTTGTCCCTACCACGAAGCTGTTGTGACCTGCGATGAAAATGCTGCGACCTGCTCCATGCTGCGAAGAATACGCCACTTACTTGCTCCTCGAGTTTTGGTGTGAAGACACACAATGAGATAATGAGATACTTACAGACACAATGAGATCTCTTACATTCTTTCTATTGTATTGTAGAGTTCTTCTATTTGATTAGTATACTATGGTCAGAAGAAAAAAAATATGGCCTACATTTTGAGCCCTAGATTTTCATATCCTGAAGCAATGAAGGAAGATTTTCAGTTGAAACGAAACTACATATTTCTTGTAAAAGCTCCTTTTCTTTTATTCCAGACCATGTACTTGAAAGGCAATGCTAGTAACAATACTGATAAAAGTTATGCTATTTGGCAACAAAAGTGTGCATCAATTTCAAACAATATGTGCCATTTCTTGCATCACCATAATGTATCCATGGTATATATTGATTTTGGGTTGTCCAGTCAATGTGCGGTTTATTATCAGTGAGGGCAATCTATTTGGGGCATGTTTGGTCGCAGAGAATTGAATTCATGTTAACTCATCTAGACAACAGGATAAGAAGAGGGGAGTAATGATGTGAGATTAGTGATGCACTGACGACCACAATGTTGAAATTTTTTGATCTGTTAAATGTTATTTCAACAATCTATTTATTTGGCTAAAAGCTATTGAATTGTGCTGATTTTTTTTTGTAGGGGTGCATAAATGGCAAGCAAATCATCATCACCTAACTTTATTTGATTCTAGAATTCCTAATGGTGTGATTAGTTTTGTAGATTACCCTGTAGTGTTGGAATGATGAGTTTATTGCCTCTGCCAGGATCAACTGTGCACCAACAGAATAAAAGTTGAATGACTAGAGAAGAAATACAATTGGACCTTTCAATGCCAACTCGACCTGTGAGGAATACTCTGCTAACCTACATTTTTTCAAATAATTAGTGTTTAGTATTCATCTTTCCTAACACCTCTTTTGGGCTAAACTATGGTTTAACTTAATGTAAGGGAAAAATGATCCGAAAATTAATATTGATCGGTAAATAATGTGGACTGAACGGTTCCGTCAGAAAATGAGGGTTAGACTAAAATAGTTTTCAAAACGAGTGTCAAACTTTAATAGGTATAAACTAATGAGTGTTAAAATAAATAAATAAAACCCTTTATTTATTCTTTATGTAAAACTCACAAGTTACAAACTACCAAACTCTATAGAAAATGCAACAAACAACGCAACAAAGGAAAACTCTATGGGAACACCACATATAGAACAATCCCACTACAAAACCAAACGAAAAAAAAAGGATGTAGTCAGTCCTTTCTCAATTTAGCAATCTAAACACACAAATGAAAATAACAATAATAATAATAATAATAATAATAATAATAATAATAATAATAATAATAATAATAATAATAATAATAATAATAATAATAATAATAATAATAATAATAATTGATGATACATAAAAATGGTCACACGTGTCATGATGATCTCGAGGAACTACAGGCTCAAGCATCGGCCCAACACAGATTCAGCCCAAGCGGATCAAAGCCCGCTCAACTTCAATTCGACCAAGCGGGCCCTGACTCTAACAGCATGTTAGACCCACACGTCTCACAGCCATCCTCAATACCCATAAGCCCAAATTCAGACAAGTATATATCTCGAGGATCAACTTCGGACGGCTAATTACAGCTGCTCTCTGCTTCAAACTAGGAAGCAAACACTAGAGTATCTTCCACACAGGGAAACTTCCTTCTATGGATTACTTTTGGATTGGGAACTATCTCCCTCGTATCTAGGAGTGCAGAGCTAACATAGAATTTTCCTCCTACAACACGACTCTTAATTAGAGAGGGATCTCCACAAAGATCTCCTTCCTAAACTATGCCTACGATGGCCTGGTTGAACCATGACTCATTGCATTATAAATAAGACATGAGGTTGGTAAGCTAAGGTACGCTACAAAATCCCTGTTACAACATTACACTTTCCTCAAATCCATGTCTGACTTTAACATCAGGGTACCAACACTCACCCCACGGTAGTCTGTGGCTCACGTGTGTTACTTGTGCAAGTTAGCAGGAAAATGGTCAAAGCAGGGAGCGAAAATCGACTACATTAGTTTGGCGTCGTTCGTGAGGACGACATAGTTCTTAACTTTACACTAAGCGTCGTCTCCTACCAAATCCCAAAGAGATGGTGACCACTAGGTCATGCAACAACGAACCAGGGGACATTTCCAATGCTCCGGCTGTCCCTATACCAGTTCCTGCCAGGCACGGGTAGCCTACTCACGCCCTTGCATCAACGGCAGACCCCAGAATCGAGGTGCTGGCATCTCAAATACATCAGGTTATCAAGGCGGTGAAGAACACTCAAACGACAAAATCCACTCGTTGTCAATGGAGACCAGGAACAACACAGACTTCCACTTCCAATGGTTGATAGGGAGCAAACGCAGGAGAGCCAGGCCCCCGCTAGTTCCCATTAGACTAAGGGAGGCTATGCGGCTAATGCCGATCCAGCTGCCAAGACAGAGAGGCTCGGTCCTGGGAACCCTCTCCGCAGAGGAGTGCACGACCTGAACGTAATATATCGTTTCTCCGTCCCACCCTTTGTGGCCCGGATCATGAGTGAAGAATTTTCGAGAAAGTTCACTCCCCCAAAGCTCGATTTCTATGACGGAACCACCGATCATTTCGATCATCTACGCCATTACCAACACGTAATGGCGCTCAAGGAAGGATCCAAATCCGTCATGTGCTTAACCTTTCCCACCAGTCTTAAAGGCTCTGCATTGATGTGATTTCACAACCTTCCACCGAAGTCAATTGACTCCTTTATAACATTGGCGAAGAAATTCTTAACATGTTTCGTCCGAAGCTAGCGTTTCATAAAAGGCCCGCACTACATACTCTCTAAGGCAGAGGTCCGACGAGACGCTTTGAGAGTAGGTCACACGCTTCAACAACGAGCTGACCCTCATTGACGGGTGCAGCGACGATACAGCTGTGACGACATTCACCGCGGGCCTCAAAGAGGGAAAGCTCTTCAAGGACCTCTACTTGGAGCCCCCTCTGGACATGGCAGAGCTCCTAAAGAGCATCCAGAGACACATCATCCTGGAGAAGTCAATGACTGCTAAGAGGGAGACCGAAGGAAACAAGAAGCCCTCAGCTTCTAAGGACAATAAGGAGGGAAAGAACACGAGGATGAGGAGCGGAGCAAGAGGAAGCACACTTACAACTGACTGGATTTTGATCGTCCCAGGCCAGAGAAGTCATCCAACTACGTTGGATCCAGAGCCATGATACCCATAAATGCTAGTCTGTCGGATGTACTCAACTCCATGAAAACTTGGGAGGAATTGAAGTGGCCCCCGAAGACACGCGGAGACCCTGCCAGAAAGGACAACGGCAAGTACTATGTGTACCACAAGGAAGGCGGCCACAACACCAATGACTGCAAAATTCTGAGGTATGAAATAGAGCACTGGATCCTCAAGGGCTAGTTAAAAGACTTCCTGAAGTTTGAGAAGCAGCCATAACAGACCAGGGACAGAAGGGAGTCAGTCAAGGAGATAGAAAAGGAGACTCCTGGGATAATATACGTCATTCACAGAGTCGGACCGAATGAAGACTAGTCGCACAGGCCCCGCAAGCGGACTCTGCTGGATATGCGGATGTGACCCGTGGATGAAGACAGACGCATTTGTTATTCAAAAATTCAGAACCCCATTCCCAATTTGATTTTCACGGACAAGGACCTCGATGGAGTCGGAGCACCACACAACGACGCCTTGGTCATCTATGTTTCCATCGCAAAAGTAGGAAGCGATGAGAGCTCTCGTTGACATAGGAAGCTCACTCAACGTTATGTTCTACAATGCTTTCCGCAGCATGGACCTCAAGGACGAAAACCTAGTGTCATCAGAGCACTCGCTGATCGGATTTAGCGGGGAGAAATGTTTTCCCATGGAAAGATAAGATTAGCCACGGTAGCTGGAGAACCGCAGCTGAAGACGGTCCTATTTTGGGACTTCATGGTGGTAGACGCACCATCGTCCTACAACCTCATCCTGGAAAGATCATGGCTACACAAAATGGAAGCATTGGTCTCCACCTTTCACCAGTGTGTTAAGTATATTGCTAACAACTTAGAAGGGACAATACGTGGAGACCAACCTACGGCACGAGGCTGCCACTAGCCGCACTGAAACATATAGAGTGCTCCCAAATCCAACTACATCATGCAGAGCAGCCTGACCCTGTGCAAGGCCAAAAGACGGAAGATACACCATTTTTGAGCGGTACAGGAGCAATCAATTTTCCCACCCAGCAAGTCGTAATGGCAATGAAAGGCGGGAACACATCCCCCGACATTCTGTCAGCACGGAGATCCGACCCTCTGCAAGGTTTGCTCTTCAATGACCTGTGTAACGCCTCGACAGTCTGCTAAATGATCCGCGAAAGCTATCCGAATTCGCTTCGAGGCCAAGATCAGTTTATCTCTATCAACAGTTAGTTCGCTTTAAGTTGTTTGTTTTTTTTTCCGTAATCAATATTGAGTTTAGAGTTTTTAAGAGACTTGTGTGATTCGCAATCATTTAAGAAATAAAACTAGAATTTTAGAAACAAACTCTATTGATTATTGGAAAGATGTAACAACAATCACCTTGAGGGAGATACAAAAGACTACGTATTACGAACGCCCTGAGGCGGGTACAAAAGACTACATATTACGAACACCCTGAGGCAGGTAAAAAACACTACATACTGCAGGCATCTAATCAGCATGGAGTAAGGACTTGCTCAGACTGTCTAGTCCCGTAAGCGACACAAACAGTCCAGTGCAAGCTACTTGCAAGTGAAGGGATGCTGCACGTAACTCCGCCTTCAAATATGGTCTGCGGGGCTACAAAATCGACAACCAGAAGTACGTGCGATGACTCACACCCAATTCCAACATTTGTGAACTTGGGATAAGTATCAAACTCTGAAGGCATACACCTTCCCACGCAATGGGAATGGAATATTTGGGAATCAAGGGCCCACTCCAATAGGCCATACTTGACTCCAACTTCAACCCAGATACCAACTTCTAGCGCAAGGGAGGTGACGGTGTTAAACGAGAAGTGGTGGAGGCAGCCATCACGAAGTGGGACGTAGATGCTATCTCTGAGATCAAACATCCAGGAACAACAATAAGGCACCTGCACATAAAAGACAAACCCTTCCCTTGGGAAAGTACTCGCACACGAAAGATATTATGATACCTCAGCGGATTAACCACATGCCCACCCACAACAGGTGATCATGCATAACATCAACTATCATCATGCATGGTCAAGGTAAACATCAAAACTTTCGGAAACTCCAGTAATGGAGATCCAAGGCATCCTCTCCAGACAAGAACATTACATGAAATTAATTTAGCAAAAGATAGTGCCTACAATGATTGAAAAACAACATTATATAGACATAGTAGTTTAGCAAACGGGCACTCCTGCATTAACTGCCAAACATTGAATGTCGTATGGGAAAATGGAATATGATGGTTCCCAAGGAAACTGTGCAGATCACGTCAATCAATTAATGGCGCTGCACGCAACTCCATCAATTGAGGGGGAGTAACTGATATATTCAAATGTCGCACAACCTATACCATACACATGTCACCGCGCGATCTACGTCGTACAAGTAACGCACCACACAAGAAAACCCTAGCCCTTCCTCTGCGGGCGCATGGGCTGAACAACACCCTGTGGCATGCTTGGCACAAGCACTCGAGGATCCTAGTCAACTTTGACATACGAACTTTACCACTCACCGAGTTAAGGTAACTTCGTCCACATTCTGAACCACTAGGTTCTCACGCCCCTCAGCAGGTGGAACCTTTGGTCAAACCGAGCAAGCTTAGTCAGACAACACTGATGACGATAGCTTCTGGTTCACCCCGATGCCTAGTCAGCTTAGCGCAGGCATTGACAGCTTAGGAATAGGGAGTCTAATCAGCACTGCCACACCTGGTGACGACAACTTGCCAGGGATCACTGCCCCATTCACGGTCAGTGTTTGCCAAACCTAATCAGGTAAGCCTAGCTGGTGATGACCAGCAACGAAAGCTTCTAATCAAAACCTAGACTTGTAGCCCCCACTACGAGGGTGTAGATAGCCCAGAAGGCAATAGCCAAGTTAGTCCCGAACTGATTTAGATGGCTCGCCATGGGACCACTGTTTTTCAGCATGGTCGCCAAATCACCGACCCTAGACTTGTAGCTCGCGCTGTGAGGGTGTAGATAGTCTAAAAGGTGGGAACCTAGTCAGCCATGACTTGATTCCAACGGTTTGCCACGGGACCACTGCTTTTCAGCGTTGCCATTGAACCCTCCCAAAGTTGTAGCTTGGTGCACTCAGGTATAGATAATTTGGATGGTGGGAGCCTAATAAATCCTGAACTGATTCCGATGGCCCGCCATGGGACTACTGCTCTTCAGCATGACCGCCAAACCCTCCTCGAACACGTGGCCCCCACCGCGCAGGGAGGGTGTCGACGGTTCGAAAGGTAGAAGCCTAGTTAGTTCCAAGCTGATTTTGTCGGCTTGCCACGAAACCACTGCTCTTTAGCCTGGTTGCCAAACCTTTACTCCTCAAATTTTTTGACCGCTTTGCTCGGTCATAAATAATTCGGAAGGTGGAAACCTTGTCAGTCCCGAACTGATTCCGACGGCTTGCCACGGGAACACTGCTCTTTAACCTAGTTGCCAAACCTTTACTCCCCGAATTTGTCGACCACTTTGCTCGGTCATAAATAATTTGGAAGGTGGAAGCCTAGTCAGTCCCGAACTGATTCCGACGGTTGCCACGTGACCACTGCTCTTTAGCGTGGCCCCCGAACCTTTACTCCCCGAATCTATCGATCGTTCTACTCTGTCATAAACGATTCGGAAGGTGGGAATCTTAAACAGCTCTCCACACGACCTCCGCTCTCCCTCAGGACTGCGGATGCAAATATGAGCTTAGCTGAGTCAGCGCCTTCACACTCAAACGGATTGACATTCTAACATTACGAAAAGGACACTCGTGCTAATACAAGGATAGTACAACCGATGCCCAGATGAAAGCTAATTTGGACGCCAACCCGAACTCATGGCGCCTGACTCGGTGTTAACACTCTGACATGTGCTTTCGGCCACCACAACCTGCCCGCGGCAACAGTTACAGCCGACCAGTCAGACAAACAAGAAAAGCTTAAGCAACTTATCTATGGGACAGGACACAACTCGAGTGACTCAACCCCTAGTTAAAATGTTCGCAACATTCCCGCTATCGAACATAACTACCACTACAAGAAAATGGAAATTTAGCGGCGGGTATTCAGCGACGGTTCGCAAAAACCGCCGTTAAATGCTTTATTTAACGATGTTTCGTTGACCATCGCCAAATAATATTGGTTAACGATGGTTGTGGTTAATTGCGGCTGTGCTGATCGTCACCATATGCTTGGTCCAAATTCGGCGTGGTGAAAAAACGTGCAAATGGGGTGCAATTAACAAATCTTGATTGTGTTTTAGATCTTAATACCATCTAATGGATGAGGTTTCAACCCCAAACCTAACTAATTTATTTTAACTTCCTATTTTTTTTTTCTTTTATTTAACCTAGCTAGAATATTGTTTGGAAGAAGAAACGACGGAGGAAGAAACGAAGGAGGAAGAAGAAGTGATTGTTGGTGAACAAAACAACATTGTTATTCAGAAACCACTATATGCTGAAATCGTCAACAGGTAAATCGATTTGAGTATGCTGAAACCACTATTGCTTATTTCTATGTTCACTGTTCTTATTTCTATGTTCATTGTTCGATTCTATGTTTTTTTTTTGCAACTGCTACAATTCTTTCATTCTAATCTCTAGAGTTTCAAAACGTTGTGAAAGTCTAATACATTCTGTATCTCCTTGTTAGATAGATGTGCTTAGGTCAGCTTTCTTGATCTCCTCATATTAGATAGATGTGTTTAGATAGATGAAAAATAAGGAAAAACAAAATGAAGATAGATGTGTTTAGGTCAGCTTTCTTGATCTCCTCATATTAATGTCTCTTGTTATTTCTTTTGCTTCCATTATGAATCCATAGCAACAGATTCAGGGCGGGGAACATAGTGAAGAGTAGGAATCTCATACTTGTGGGGGATCCAAGCAAAAACTAGCTTCATCTCCTTGGCTCTTTCCAAGATGTATCATATAGCTCCATAGTTTTTTCATCCATGAAGGGCGTGGATTGGTGGGTGAAGGGAGTTGTTTGTCCTTCTTTAACAACATTTGTAGGGCCCTTGACATGGAAGGTCGCAAGGAAGGAACCTCTTGTGTGCATAACAACCCTACGTTCACCACTCTTACAATCTCCTTCCTAATGTCACTGCTAGTTTTGTAGTTATGCAACATCAAATTTGGATGAAAGAGTTCTTCTGTCTTCCCCTGTTGGAAATGTCTCCATGCCTGTGTCATCAAAATTGAATTTCTCAATTGACAAATAATAGAATAATTTTTATTCGTAACGTACGTAGTTCAAAATTGTGTTGAAACTTACAGCTAAGACAAGACTATCAGAGTATTCCAAGTTCTTGCTCTTGTTATTCTGCCTGCCAGTGACGATCGATTTCTAGTACGAGGACTCCAAAACTATATACATCTGCCTTTTCTGTTAACTGGCCATGGGCTAGGTACTCTGGAGCCATGTAACCTCTGTGGGCACGAGTTGAAAATTAGAGTACACTGTCAAACATACACTGACAAAGAATATGAAGTCATAGAGTTTAACAACTCATTTGTATTGTTTTTCACATACTTTTCATTGAAATAGTTGTTTTGGGTTACAAAAGAAACAGAGAAGGAAAAAAAATCCATCATCAAAGCTTTGGCACGTTGAAATTTTGTTCTTTAGACAACTTTGTTAGCATATTTTGCTCTGATCATTCAGGAAAACAAAGAATATACTTGACTAGAACATTAAGAATGACAAATCAATGGGCATGATTCGAAGCAAGTTGAATAGCATACGTCTAGCTTTGCGAGGTATGAAAATATCACTTGGTTCGTACATAATTTTGTATACACATTAGGCAGGATGCATCCCAACATCTTCTAGTTTTGCTAATTGCAATTAATGATTTGTATTGTATTATTAAAACTCTCTTAGGTCTGCCTAATGACACTCTAATCTAACTAATGAAAACAATCTAATTTACTGAATGTTGGTGTCAAACCCGTCTTTATTCACTGCTGAAACAAGGCTTGCAAACTTTGCATTGTTTGTTGCTGAAACCGATTGTTCAGACTCCGCTTTGTTCATTGCTGAAACGTTGTACTCTGTTTTGTTCACTGCTGAAACAGAGCTTGCAAACTCTGTTTTTGGAGTCTCTTTCAGCTGCTGCAGCGTTGTTAGAGTCGCTGAATTAGGGGTCTTGATTAGCTGCTGCTCGTCTTCCTGATCAGCACCCAGCAAAACTCGCTCTCCTATTTGGCTCCCTGACTCGGGTGGATAAAAATGGGTCTCTAAACCATTTGTTTACACAACACTATATATGCCTCAAAACAATTCTAACACTCTATCTAAATGAAGGAAAAAATTAAATAAAAATGAAAAAAACTATAGAGCAATTGATCAACTAACTAATTTATTTTAACTTTCTAATTTATTGTAACTTTCTAATTTATTTTCACTTCCTATTCTTTTTTTTTCACATAATATTCAGTTAACTTGATTATTTAACTTAGACTAGTATTTCGAGGAAGAAACGAAGGAGGAAGAAGAAGGAGGAACATTCGAAGGAGGAAGAAGAAGTGACTGTTGGTGGTCTCTCGTGCTCGTTCGATTTGTCCATCATCTTAGTTCTTCCATATCCCTCATAGTATGTCTAACTTTTGTATCTTTCTCATAAGCATGTTATCATGTATTTAGCAATAAACAAAACAACATGTTTTAGATTTCTTACTGGCATGTTTGCAAACAAAACAACATGTTTTAGATTTCTTATTGGCATGTTTTAGATTTCTTATTGACAATAAACAAAACAACATGTTTGCAAATAACATGTTTACAAACAACATGTTTGCAATAAACAAAACAACATGTTTTAGCAATAAACAAAACAATATGTTTTAGATTTCTTGCTGGCAATAAACAAAACAACATGTTTGCAATAAACAAAACAACATTTTTAGATTTCTTACTGGCAGCATGTTATCATGTATTTAGCAATAAACAAAACTGCATGTTCTTAATTCTAGATTTTCTACTGGCAGCAGGACATGTTTGCAATATGAACAAAATATGTATTTAACAATAAACAAAACATCATAAGCATGTTATTATGTATTTAACAATAAACAAAACAGCATGTAATAGATTTTCTGCTGGCAGCAGGAAATGTTTGCAGTATGAACAAAACTATTATTGTTTTGTTATTGCAATATGAACATAGCCATTCTCAAATTATTATTGTTTGATTAGTAAGATTGAATTTATTAGTTGTTTTGTTTTGATTGAATTCAGATATTTTGAAATGGATAAAACTTGGATTTCTATGCCGAGGAATACACTTGAATATGCGGAAGGATTGAATCAGTTTCTGGATTTTGATTGGGCACATTTTATTGACTACCGCTTGGATGAAAGGATAAAGGTAACACAAAATATTTACATTATTCATTTAGATAACTAGGAATATGCTAACAATATGTTTTTATCTATACATTGATAGGAAAAATGCAAAAAAAACATTGAAATTCGGAAGAAACTCACCGATCCACACACAGGATGATCAAAAAGCAATTTCAGGTTAAAGGCTGAGATGGTAATTAATAATTTACATCCTACCACACTTTAAGTTATCATTCTCAACAATATTATTTAAAGCTATATGACTTCATAATATTGGTGTAGGAATATGAACTTGGGAGACCTGTGTGTAGGGGAGAGGTATATATTGCAACACACACAAAAAAGGACGGGTCTTATGTAACTGACGAAGTGAGACAGATAAGTGTAAGTAATTTAACTATTTTTTTATCGAACTATATTAATTAATGTTTAGATAAATTTTGAATCCAAAGTTTGATGGCTTGCCTCATTAATGTAGGAGAAAATTTTAGAGATTGAGAAAGAAGATTCCACATCACGATCCATATCACAACAATATTCACTTGCTAAGGTGTTAGGAAAAGAACATTCAGACCGAGTTCGAGCTTTTAGATTCGGGCCATGTCCATCTCAAGTCTTTGGCAGCACCAATAGTAGGTTTAGTGGGATGATGTCCTCACAACCAACGCAAAACACTAATCTTCAAGTGCAACAGAGAATTTACCAGTTGGAGTCACAGTTAGAGACAGAGAAATTAAAGAGGCAGGGATATGAGGGAGCATTTACATATATTTTTCAGAAGTTGGATGGAAATGTGCCTACTGAGTTTGCAAGATTATTCACTAAACCCGTATGTTTCTTTACCTTTACATTATTTTAATATATATTAGTTATCAGTGATATTGGTTACTTACTAAATATAAATCAATTAATTATTGTAATTTGGTTCAGGTTTAGAGTAATATTGTTGACTCATCATTTTCAGGCACAAGACGAAGAAAGTAGACAAGCTTCACCAGCAACTGCAAGGCCCTCATCACCTAGTCAAAATAATAATGAGGATCTTCATCGGCTCCACTCTCTATAGCATTGTCTAATTTCTTTCAAGAACATGGTACAATTTCAGTTGTAGTAAATTTGATTTTAACTATCAAACTTCAAGAAATTCTACATGTACTAACTTTGATATATTGTTAACTTTGATGATAATATAGGTTTTTTTTTTGTTAAAGTTGATGACAATATAGTTGAAGTCAAGTTTTCTGTAATGAATTCGATATAAAATAGTTGTGTAAAATTGTGGATTGTTTACAGGTTGAAAAATGTGATTACAGGTTAAAATGTGACTACAGATTGTTTACATATTTCTAGTGCGCATAATAGAATTATCATGATAATAATGACAGACATTAGCGGCGGTTTTAACCGTCACTAAAATAATTACTAATTGGAATTTGGCGGCGGAAATTTGAAATTTGGTTTTTTTAGAAAGTTTGTGTCTTTGGTGAGTGAGCGAGTGAGTGAGTGAGTGAGGGATGGATGGAGTGGGGTGGATCCGAAAATTGGGTTGGGTAGTGGAAGGTCCGAAGGTGTCAAAGGTGGGATCTTTGGGGTTGAAGAGGGGTGGGCTTGGTGTTGGGTGATGAATCTGGGAATGGGTTGTTGGGTTTTTTATGAATTTGGAAGGAATTTATGGATAGGTTGGTTTATTTGGAAGGAATTTGTGGATAGGTTTTTTAGAATAACTTCATATATAGAACCTTGGATGGTTTATTTGGCTTTGGCCAAACTCTATTGCATTATTTTCAATTCCAATAAAAACTAATTTCTCAATGTTTTGTAGAAGCAAAGATAGAGGGATTGACTTACATGGATACATAGGAGGAAGAGTGGGGATTTAAACTAGGGGTGGCATAAAAACAGTTGGTTCTGAAACAGACATGAACTCAATATATAATTAGAAAAACATTAGGTGGTTTGTAAAACTAATGCATAAGTAAAAGAAAGGCAACGCCTATTTGGCACCACAGGTTACACTCACCCACACCACTCATTTTTTTTTTTTTTTTAATTTACCTTCTTTTCCATAACACCCATAAAAACCACTATTCATCTCCTTATTCTCTCATCATATATTCTCAAGAATAAGAACAACAAAAACAACATGAAAGTGGGTAGAGAGGAAGGGGAAATCGATTGCGATGGACGGTGAGAAATGACTGGCAATGGCGAGAGATAGAGGAGATGGAACGACAACCATTGTCGCCCATTCTCCATTTTTTTTTCTCTTTCCCCTCTCCATGTTCTTCTCCTTCCCTTTTCCCAGGTCTCCCAATATCTCTTCTTCTCCCACGCTCTTTCAGTTCCCATCACTTCTTCCACTTTATCTTATTCTCGCACAAACCGTCGCCCCTCTCCTTCTTCTCCGTCCCTTCGCACTTTTTTTTTGCCCTCGCGGCTGTCCATGCAAGGATGGGCTCCCCACTCGCACATCCGCAACTGAGAGTTTTCCATTCGCAGGTACCTCTGCGAGAATCAATTTTTTTTTTGGCCTTGCAGCGGCCCGTGCTAGTAGGGAACCCATTCTCGCATGGGGCCACTGCAAGGGCGAAAAGAAAAAAAAAGAGTGCAAGGGGAATGAGACGAAGAAAAAGGATAGGGGCGATGACGTAATCGATATGAAAATCTTGTAATGGCTCCAGATTTTGTGCTTATTTGACTTCACATTCAATTTATTTGAGAGAATGAAGAGGATATACGAATGGTGCTTTGGGGGTGCCTTCAGATGAGGAGGGAAGAGAAATGATAGAAGAAGAATTAGAGAAGGAGAAGAAGATCATAAGAAAAAAATGAGACTTTGGAAGAAGGGTGGTAGTGAGAAGAGCGGAAGTTGGGTGGAGAGACCAAGTTTTCCATTATTTTGAATTTGAGAGAAGAGAAAAATATAAGTTTTTTCTTTTAACAAACGGTGAAGGACAGAAAATACACGATGTGGAGAAAAAAATAAAAATAGATAAGTGGTATCGATAATGATAAGTTGTAAACTTGTAATGCCAGAAAGTCAAAATAAAAATTAAAACAAGGCTCTTCATCATCTCAATTGATGCATCCACATCCACACATGACACAACTACTAAAAAAGTCTCGTCCACTAATTGCCGGTCCCACATTATCACGTAGTCCATCCTACGGCTAGGAATCCTTCGCAGAGCTGCAAGTCAAAACAGGTGCATCGGCACGTATCTAATCTTGCCACTCTTTCTTTTCTATATCTATCTCTCTCGTCTATCTTCTCTCCTCGAAACAAGTGATGGAGAAGAAACGCACGCACGAGAAAACCCTCCTCACCGACAGTCTTTGTTGTTGCCTTCCTTCCTTCAAGTACTAACTCAACACTGTTACGTGCGATTGACACGCGTGTCCTTTTTTTCTTTTTTTTTTTAAAAAAAAAACCCTAATTCGTAATGGTCTTGTGTCCTCTCTCGTCCTTTCATTCCTTAAAGTGATAGAGATAGAAGAAGATACTGAAAAATGGTTTGTTGAGTTGGGCCAAAGGGGTACTACTAGCTAGCAGACGGAGAGTTTCAATAATATCTGTGGTATTTCGGATGAAAGGCATCATCATCAAAGTCCATGAATTTTTGTTATCCAAGCATTAATGCGGTCTTCTTCCTCCATATAGTTGAGTTAGGGCAATGGTGTTGGTGGAGTTGATGAGTTGAGAAGAGAGGAGAGTAAACTGACAGAAGAGAGTGAGCACAGGCAGGCAATTGTATGATGCGCATCTATTGTAAGTGCGTGCTCACTTCTCTTTTGTCACTTTCCTTCTTTCCACCACCACCACCACCGGAACTGGTGGAAATCTCATTCATCATGACTTCTCCACCCACCTTCCCTCACTCCCTTGTTTGTTATTGATTATTGTATTTTATTTATTTGTTATGAGATTTAATTGATAATTTTATTTTGTTTTATTTATTTCTCCTACAATCTTTTGGAAATGACATATGCAACAGCAGGCAGGAAGGAGGAGCAGTCTATCCTTCCTGCAAAAACCCTGTATCTTGTTTCTCATTTGACCTATCTTTTTTTGCTGCTACATTTCAAGAGTAGTGTGGCCCAGCAGATGAGATGAGAAGAAGAACAAGGGAGGTGAGAGTGGTAGCTACTTGTGGTGGTGGGTTTTGATGGCATGGCATATATGACTGGAAAAGCGTGACTTTTCATGAGGGCTGCTGCTTGCTTGCTGATTATCATCTTGGGAACAAGGTACGCTTCAATGAATGAATGAGTACTGTCCGGATTTAACGGCACTCTTTTATTTTCTCTCTTTACCTATCTTATCCATTCAATTACCCATTTAAAATTTTATTTTATTTTAAATATTGTCATTACCATTGATGCGTTTCATTTGTTCATTCAGTGTTACAGATTTTGCAAGCAAGGATTGTGAATTCGTTTTTCGAGGTAATTTGATTTTAAGATTTTGGCATTATGATTTGGTTTTTTCATCTGGTTTCTGCTTGGGTTTAGGGTGTTTTTCCACTGACAATTTTGTAAAACAAAATTTCACTATAAAAGCTAATATATCTTCTTACTTTCAGCAGATCTGGTTACTCTTGCAGTTTCTATTCTATTTTCTTAGATTTCTGCTATGATGAGCAGGATTTGAGGCTTACCTTATATGCATCTTTATTTTGATTATTGTTATGTAATTTTCATGGTGAACACACACATTCTTTTCTAGGGATATTCTGTCTATATGCTTCAGTCTTCGAATTTTAGAGGTAGTCTGTATGTTAAACATAGCTTTTGTAGCCAAGGATTGTGATTTCGTCTTTTGAAGTTATATCGGACTTTTGATTTTAATAAATATTTCAGAAAATACTTTGTTGTATTTAGAAAAAAAGTACAAATTTAATGAATATGTCAACCATATATGAATATGAGGAAAAGTAAGGTATAAGGAAATTAACCTAATAAACACATTAGATAAATTAAATGAAGCCTAATTACACAAGTATCCCTATAAATGTAATATTCTTCATAATTTTTTGGATTTTACATGAAAATGTCGAAATCTAAAAAAAATGATGAAATATTTTGGACGAAGAAATGTAATTTGCTTCATAACTTTTGTGGTTTTACACAAAAATTCCAAAATATCTTGTTGAAATAATGTACTTTTCGATTTTAGTATTTTAAATTTCGAGATCTTATAAAAGAAATAATTCATAAAATTTTGTGAAATTACAGTCCTTGTATGAAAGTATATGTTTACGTGAGTAGAATATGTGCCTTCATGAAGGTGCATATGATATGCTATTTTGTGAGTAACAAAGTACAATGAACTCTTGCCGGTTGCGAATTTTTTAGTTACACTTTGTTTATATACTGAGCATGTCTAGAATTCCACTAGTATAGGATACCTTTACATTATACATAATAGTGAGCTAACCATATCCATTATTCAATTTGGTTTAGGAAGATTAGCAAGATTTGCATTTTCATTTAGCTAGTGTATGGAAATGAATTGAAGAACAACTTCATTACATCTAACTAATTCGACATTACTACTTTTGTTATGTGGGTATGTGCTCTGTGCTGTTTTGGTGTTCTGCAACTGCCCTTAGATGTTATAGAAAGTAGAAAAACCCTTTCTCTCCCTCTTGAATCTCTCATTCAAATTGAAGATCAAGAGTGTGGCCATGCCACAAGAAAGGGTAGCACACTGATATTAAACAAGCCAGTCACCTTTCAATATGTACTGCCACATTAGACTGTGAATTCTCTCCGACTAGGCATAAATTCTCAAATAGACCATGCAAAATTGATTTTATTTATACATGGTTAGCTTTTTTTTTTTTCTAGGGAAAATGAAAGAGCATATGTATCAACTACTCTCCATACCAGAGCTTTAAGGAAAAAAATAAAAAGAAAAAAACTACTCTCCATCATAGAAGAGGACTAGAATACACAATTTAAAATAAGTTTTGGACTTCAAGAACAACAAACAGAATACTATTATGGTTCAAGGTTGTATTTCATTCTACCTAGGGTCACCAGAACATGCTACACCCAACATAAGGAGCAAGAGCTTATGAAGGATGTTAGGTCAACCATCTCTGTGACTGAATCGTAACTCCATGTAAAAATATATCCATCAGCAATTCATTAGAGTTAATCTAGTTTGCTTGTTGTTGTTTTTTTAATAAGGCAAGACAAGAAACCAATTTCATTGATACAAGGACCAGTGAAAGAGAAAATCACTAATCTTAACAATACAAGATTTTGCAAAATTGATTTACATGATGATAATGTCCCACCAAACATGGAGTCGAACCCGACATTTGTAAAATTTCCAATTTTACTACCCCAATTCCATAAATATATTCGGATGGTTTGGATTGTTCCTTGAAGAAGGTTGAGGCTCGAGCTAGATCTGATTATTTCTTTGTTTCCATATTGCCCATAAAATTGCATGACGAAGGCAGCCCCGAATCCATTTCTCTATTGCGTTCAAGTGATGCTGAGTTACCCAACTTTGCAACCAGACAACATTAATAATGTCAAAGGTGTGATGACTCAGTAGTTGAGCAGTGGCAGATGGTATCACTAGGTCACAGAGTCGAATCTAGTGGGTGACATCCAAGGTGGGAAGGATTAAGGGATTAAAAAACAAGCCAAAGGTGTGATGGCTTAGAGGTCGAGCAGTGGCGGATAGTATCACTAGGTCACCAGCGATATCTAGGTTGGGAAGGGTTAAGGGTTAAGGGATAAAAAAAAAAAAAAAAAAAAAAGGGTGTTGGCTCAGCCATATCCTACCCACCACCAATATCATCCTAACTAGTAGACCCGTTACCATAAGTGACTTAACTTGTTAATTAATGTCTATATATGAAAATAAAATATACTACAAATAGAACATTTATCATTTGCTAATCATAATAAAATACATGAATTTACCCATTTTGTGTCATTTTTCCATGAGTCCAGTCATGGCATAGCTCCAAACCTTTGCTAAAACTATTTTAGTGGAAGCTAACTTTAGTATGGGATGTCTTACTTGCCCAAAAAAACATTTACAAAATAATTGGGAGTGCATTACGACTTAACCCAAATAAATAAATTCAAAACTAAAACAAAATTCGCCATAAACCACATTCTTGTAATTGTTCGTTTCTTACAGCACCTGCATGATCTTTCTATTCTCCTCAACCAACTGTCCCCAAGTCATTGACCCTAGCGAACTAGCTACTCGTATCCTGCCATCTTCCCCTCTGTTTTGCAAAAAAACAGCTCTATTTCAGATCAGAACATAGCACTGTCGCACGCTCTATTCCTCTTTTCTCTTCTTGACGTTTGCAGCATCCGTGATCAATCAAGCCTTACTAACGCCTTGGCCCGGTTAGGCAATGACTAGTCTCCATAAGCATGGCTAGCGTGTTCTCTTTGCACCAAATTCGCAAGCTCATTCGCCACCGCATTAACTTCACCATACACATGTACACACACCCAATCCATTTTTTTGCTAATAGAACGAATATTCCTCCAAATAGATTGGAATGGCCATGGAACCTTAAAGAGCTCATAGAACCATTCTTTAACTAACATTGAATCGGTCTAAACGGTTGCCTTGTTCACTCCGGCCTCCTCACACAATTTTAACCCTTCTGATCCATAGATCTAGCTTCATTGTTAGAGCCCTTTCCAATAAAAAAAAATCTGATTCGCTGCAATGCAGTCACTTGCTGAATTACGGAGTATCGCTCCACCTGTAATCATACATCCGTGCTCAGAGCACACCAACCCTCCGATGGAGGTTTCCAACGTAAAACTATAGGTTGAACTATTCTAACTATGCTTTTCAGACTCAATGCTGAAATAATACCATTCGAATCTACTGATCGAGCTTTAGGAGTGAACAATGTGACACCAACTTTAGTCAATTACGAACTCGAATAATCGCATAGTAAATATTCCAATTTTTATCACCATATACTGCATTGTTCCTCTGCAGCCAAATCTCCCACAGGACAAACATAGAAATAAGATTATACAAAACCCTCAATTGAGTTTTTGAATTTGACTGCTTAAACCATATTTGCAGCATATTCTACACCTCTCCAGGGCGGTGAAATGTATCAAAAAATTTGGCTCAAATTGTCGCCACACTTTATCCGCAAGCTCACTTTCTGAAAACTAATGTTTAGACGATTCCAAACCTGAATTTGCACAACTTTTGCACTTCAACGCAAGGCTGAATCCAATCCTCAGCGCATTACCATCAATTGGTATGTCCCCTCGCAATAATTTTCAAACAAAAACTGAGATTTTCGATGGAAATAGAGGGTGCCAGATGAACTGAAAACTTTATATTTCTCTCACTTTGGCCTAAATACCTTATATCTGGTTTTCACACTATAAATTCCATCATGCGAACCCATCCAAATGCGCCCGTTTCCCTAGCAATCAAGATATCTCTAGCAATTTTAAAATTCTTCTATGTCCGTGTTGCCAATTTCTGCCTCTAGAAGACTAAATCTGATTGAACCACTTCCCCCAAGGATGGCCAAACCCCCTCCAATCCTCCATTAGGAATGTAAATTCCAGACCCATTCCAATTTTCTCAGCAGAAACTGGTTTTCGAACCTTTATCCACTAACCATAAAGAGTTATTAACTAACCAAGTTGTAACATCCCTAATTTTCATAAAGATAATTTATTTTATTTTTAATTAACTAAAATAGGGATACATTTAATTGAATGTGAATTTCGAAATTTAGGGTTTTATTTGGTGAGTTCGAAAGGTGGGTGCTTTCAAAAGTCCAGTGGAGGCGAATAGCCACCCACCTTATAAAGGGAAAACCCTTCTTTCTTTCTTCTCTTGTGCAAAACCCCCTTCTTATTTACTCTCTCTTGTCTACAAATCGCGGCGTTACCACCGTTTTTATTGCGTCTCTTGTTATCTGTTTAGGGTTTTTGCGTCTCTCTTCTTTACGGTTCTACCTTGGGGAGCTTCAATGGCCTCATCGTCGTTGAAGGCCTGCTTCAATCCCGATTGCCCAGAGCCCAAGACGAAGCAGTTGCGGAAGGGTTGGCTGCGTGAGGTTTGCTGAACTATGCGATCGATGCGCTTAGGGGGCCGGTTAGAAGTGCTGATTTTCAACCACACATTCCATCAACCTCAAACAAAGATACAACAAATCAGTACACAAACATGGTATTCCACTTCTCTTCTTCTTCATCACTTGATCTTCTCAACCACAAATCCATCAACATAAAACAAAGACACAGTAAATCAGTACACAGTAGATCAATTGATCTTCTTCATCAATTGTTGATCAGTACACAATGTTGATCACTACACAGTAGATCAGTAGATCAATTGATCTTCATCAATTGATCTTCTCCATATCAATTGTTCATCAACTGTTCTTCTTCTTCTTCTTCGATTTTCGATGCGCAAAAGGGTGGAGGCGAGCGAGAACTGTGTGAGATGAAGATGAAGAATCTGAAGCTCTACGCGGAGCTCACTTCGCAGCTCGACTTACACTCCTCAGAAGAAGAAGTATTGTTATCGGCTTTCGACATCGAGAGAAACCGATTGTTCATCTCCTCTTCTTCTTTCGTTACTGCTCTTCCTACCCTGTGGGTTTTCTTCTTTATGGGACATCTGTATTGCCAGAGGTGGAGAACAGAGCTCGTATCTCTCGGAGCCATGGATGGGACTTTGCTTTGTTGCGATGGATGTCCTTCACCTTATCATTCTAGATGCATTGGTATGAACAAAATGCTTATACCTGATGGGTTGTGGTTTTGTCCGGAGTGTAATGCCAACCAGATGGAGCCAACTCTTAGAATTGCGACAGGTCTCAGAGGCGCAGAGATATTTGGCATTGATTCATATGAGCATGTTTTCTTGGGTATTTGCAGCCACTTACTTGTGCTGAATGTCTCAATCAATCCTACACCCTTATCTAAATATTACAATCAGAGTGACATTCCAAAAGTCCTGCAAGTGCTTTGTTCATCTTTGCAACATAAAACCTTGTACTCTGGGATATGCAAGAGGATTATACAATATTGGGGTATGCAGCATTTGCACTGGTTCACGAATTGGAAGTTGGAATCATTATGTTGCTACCACCGAAATGAGAGCTTTGGGACAAAAGAAAGAACACGTTTAAAGATTAGAAACATGGTCAGCAGTCTATCAGCGTACATACTAAAAGTGAGTTTTCTTCATTCTTTCTCTTTGAGTTTTCTTATTTCCTGATTCTTGCAAAACCCTTGTTTCTTTACTGTTGAATTCTATATTTGCTGCTATGTCTATTAAATAGCTCTGAATGTGCGATTGAAAGTTTGTGTTATTTGGTGTATATGTATACTGTATGTATATTGCTTGTATGGAAATGACGAGTTTCATTTCAAGTAATCCAATTGTAAGATTTTAGATATGTTTGAGAATGAGGTTGCCTTATTTGTGGTGTTTTGTGTTGCAAACGCTTGATCTCCAATATTGTTGATCTATTTGATGTGTGAGATTTTTCTAGCTTGCTGGATTCATGGTTGGGGTCACCCATGTTTACCATTTTTATTTATTGGGTGTGACTTTGTTTGGTTGGTGTTTGAATGGTTGATGAATATTAATGGATTGTGATAAATTTGGAGATTTGTATGCATATTGACTTGTTTATGCATTATGAAGATTTTGAATATTTGAATCAAGGAGTGGCTTGATTGCCATATTGTTACATAGCATGATTAATGAATATGCTATGTTTTCCCCAAAAATGTGGGTGGATAGATTGTGAATCAATTCATGTATGACAAAATGTCATTGTGGAAGAATTCTGAATTATGAAAATAAATGATATTGGTAAGCCTTGATTTCTGAAAATATAAAACACTTGGGCTTGTATCACTTAGAACTACCACATCTCTTTTGTTTATGATTTCCCCTCTCTTACTAGAGAAACTAAATGACCAGTGGGTCGTCTTGCGGAGTTGGGGCACCCATTTCTTACTAGAGAAACTAAAATAACCTTCGGGTTAGTCTTGCGGAAATGTGGTGAGTTTGTATGCCTAAAATAGGCTTTGATAATTATCCGTCAAAAATGTGACGAGAGTTTATGCGCATTGATAGCCCAATGGTGGCTTTTGGTACTCATATAGTTAGGGGTATCCGCGATGCATGCCTGTATGTGATGTCCCCACTTAGGCATGGATGACGGAGTAGTCCTCCTTTATATGAGAGAGGCATACGGGCATGTATGTTCGGCACGGAGGTGGTGCGAATGTGGTATCGTCTAAGTGATCAATCCGTTAAAAAGATGAACCTAATTCAAATACAAAGGAATAAATTACGTTGCATTGTTTCTAATCCTTTTTATGCAGGATGGCAAGTCCACTAATATTTCTGCAGGTCCGACTTGCCATAGTCAACTCCTATAGGGTAAGTATAGGTAAATGCATATTTACATATTAGGATGATGATATGTTTGCCTCGTTGAGGAACTAAATTCTTTGGACTGTGTTTTCTTGCATCACACTTTTGCCTCGTTGAGGAACTACCTATTGGTGTGATGGTTTGTTTGTTTGTGTTTCGCTTGATGTTTATCACGTGCAATTTTATTGATTTTTGGGATGAAGATTTCTCACACCAGCTTTATTGCTGACCCAAGTGAGCTTTTGCTTCTTGGGTACATTCCTTTGGGAATGTAGCCGATTAGCTTTTCAGGTTTAGAGATTTTGAGCTGCATTACTGGAGTTCCGCTAGTGAGCTAGCCATGCCAGTCTTTTCCGGGTTAGATTTTTATTTGTTTCAGATGTTTAGTTCATGCTGCTATTTGTTTCTGTTATTATTGAATTCTCACATCCCGAGTTTTGGGGGAAACGGATAATCCTACGTGGATTTTTGGGATTTTCGTTTCCTTCGAAAATCAGGGCGTGACACAAGTTCTCAGCAAGGAACATTTCTTTAAAAAATTCCAGTGACTCTTTTTTCACCTTAAACTCCATCAACGGAATCGAATCAAAGGAATATTTACGTCTCATATACACCGCCCAAGACCTTGATTGCAATAATTAAACCTATACCCTCCTGAAAAGGGTAGCTAATCCGTGCCCATCCTACCTTTTATTATTATTATTATTATTATTATTATTATTATTATTATTATTATTATTATTATTATTATTATTTTTAACATCTGCCTTCGTCTCCCCAGAAAAAAACTAGTAATCATGCCTCGGATTCTATCTATCACCTTACGGGGGACACATGTTGCCGCCAAAGTAAAAACATGCATGAATTAAAAACATGACGTATCAAAATCAATTTACCTCTAGGGGGATAAAAGATTGGCTTCCCATCATGCAATCGTACGCTGTATCTTTTTCAGTAGCTTATCAATAAAACCACCTTCCCTTTTCCTTCATAAGTTGAGACTCTTAAGGTACTAGAACTGAGATGTTTTATGCATGAAACCTTTGGTCGACCTGATCGACTCAATTCTCTTCGACTGCATATTATTGGCCACCACAAAGGAACTCTTTGAAACATTCACTTTTTTACCAGAAGCCTCACAATAATTGTTAAGAAATGTCATACAACCTTTGAGTGGAGATTTTCTCCCATTGAGAAAAACTAGTGTGGCAAGTATATAATAAGTGAGTGATCGGATTATAGGTCCTCGGAGCATGATAATATCCAATTTGCTCTCTGTAAAATGCATTAGTCAGTCCTCTATTTAGAACTTATACGTAGTAACAAAAAGTAATGGGGGCAGCTGGTCTCCTTGATGAAGCCCTCTTGTAGATTTAAAATATCCATCATACATTCCCTACGGAAGAGCTATAAAAAAATGTTTTGTAATGCAATTGGAGACCAAAAAACAAAAATGATTTGAAACCCAAACCTTCACAACATCGCAAATAGAAAGCTTCATTCCACCCTGTCATAGGCTTTCTCCATGTCAAGTTTGAGCCAAGTCAATATTTTTGTGATAAGTCTCTTTTACAAAGGTTCCTGTTCCTGAGACACCAATTCTAGGAGAAACTACGCCAAGCGATTGCATACAATTTTCTTAAAAATTTGTACACAAAGCTACACAAATCGATGCGGCGAAATTCATCAAAATGAGTTGAAGACTTCATTTTGGAATAAGAGGTGCAAATTTTGACGTGACCGCTCCTGGTAAATCTTCCCGAAGCAAAACTTTCGACAACTTCTAGTAGATATATTTTCACAATTTCCTAGCAGACTTGAAAAAAGCTAGAGGTGAACTCGTATGCCCCAGGGCACTATCCTAGGGACAAAATATATATATATATATATATATATATATATATATATATATATATATATATATATATAAGGAGGTAGAGGCGGGGTGGTGCCGCCGACAGTGGTAAAGAAGAGAATGGAAGAGGAAAAGAGGAGAAAAAGAAGAACAAAGGATAAGGGAAAGAGAGGAAAGGTGGTGATGGGGCAATGCGATGGTAGTTGTTGTTGTTCCTGAGAGAGAAGATAGGAAGAGAAGAGGAATAGTGGTGAGATAAGAGTTTATATTGGTGGTGTCCTTCAACACATCTAAAAAAAAAAGTGGTGATGTTCTCTAGTAAAAGTGACGGTGTCAAAAAGTAGGAGCCATTGTTGACCATTGTGTGTGTGTGTGTGTTTTTTTTTGGGTTAAAAGATCATTGTTAGTAACTCATCACTTATAATTGGGTTAGGTTTTAAACCACTTTCTCCCTCGATTTTCATTCAATTATTCCTCTGTACTTGGAAGTCTTCCCTTGTATGGGGTTTTCTCCAAAATCATGATTTTTGTGTCCCCTAACTTGGGTACAGCCACGGGCCACCCCTTCAAGTTATCGTCTTCTATTCATTTATATGATTTGATAATTAGGGTTTCTACTGTGTTCATTAGTTACTGTAGAGTGTAGGATTGTTTTTGGTTCATTGGGTAGAGCTTCTTTTTCTGTTTGATTGTTGAATGATGGGTTGTAGATAGATTTTTTGATGGAAACACTAACCTGTTAGATTTCTTGGAACTCTGTGGATTTCTTTGAGAAATCCAGATTTTGGAGTGTAGTTGCCATGTTGATTTAGCTAGTAAATTTGCTTTTACTATTTCAGCAATTTTGTGTTAATGGGTTTTTATATGTTCTAGTCGGAAAGTTTGAGTGTTGATTTGACCAACTTTAATGCAAACACAAATAATGATGGGGACGAATGTCAGGCTCTTTAGAGTTAATTTGATTGCTATTTTGATTTGACATATACAAATGTATGTCCGTGTGTTTGTAAAGGAAATGGTTTTCTATGGAGGAGGTTAATCTTATTATCGTTTTACATCAGAGTTATTTGTTGTTTGCACTCCAGAGTTGCAGATTACGCTAAAAAAAGCATGTAATTATGCAGTATGTCACTTTGCTTGGTAGAATGGATTTGGAGCGAAGTGTAGAAGATGGATACAGGTTTCTTTGACTGTATTTCATTTAATAATACATAGATGTGGAAATGATTTTGAAATTAATATGTAACATTGTCATCAATAGTGAACTGAATTGAATGAACTGATTCAGTTTCTCAAAGTTCTGAAGAAAACATGAAATTGTGAGACTTTATGGCTAACTCAGGGTTGATAAGACTCATGCATTTTGAATTAAAGAGTGAGTGGGTAGATTATGCATATTTAGTTTGATTCTTGGATCAATTATGAACAGGAAGTCAATGTCATCTAAGCATTGCAACTGTGAGCCAAAGCTGAAATCCCTGTTTCAATGACTGCTGACAGGTGTACGAGTGCTGGCTGTTTTTAACTGAAGAATCCAGAACCAATCTCTGTTAAGCTTGTCAATCGGCAGTTGAATTTTGAGGTATTTGTTGTATGGTTTTTTTTTTTTTTTTGATATTTTAGAGTTGTACTGTACTCTTGCAAAATTCACATGGTTAGATTACAGATCATTTCAGCCAAGGCACAAAGTATAAACTTTAATAACTATTGTTTCCATGCTGGTTTCGCTTGTATCAACAATTCGGTTGTAGGGATAACTATGACACTATGATTGCTTATCATGTTAGGGAGCCTTCATGTTTATACTTTAAAAGTTTGCTTTCTTTACGCTCTTTGTTTCATTTGTTTGAGTTGAACCACTAATATCTTGAGGAATATAGGTTTTATGGTATCTTCCAACATTTTGAACATCTTAGGTTTTTTATGTACTCTTTCTTCTTTTATCTTTAAGATTAGCAGATTGGAAGGTCAATTCGCCAAAAATACTGTATGGACCTTGATATATTGTAGTCTCTTTTAGGTTTAGAACACAAGAATAGTGACTTTCATTTTACCAGCTTTGTCTCAGATAGTTCCATGTGTGTTAGCAGGTAGGGTAAACAAATCTTGAAAGGAAGGATGACTTCCATGTGCACCAAAAAAATTTCCGCTTGTATCATATTAGAAAAGTTCTATCATGTCTAGGATAGTTAGCATTAGCCTGATTATTGTAAATCGAGCAATACAAAGCATACAAAACCCACACCCAAGGCAAAGCTTAACTTAACAAGCCCTAGATCTTGGCAAGGACTTAAGAGTTCTACTAAACACGTTTCATTGATAGTGTCTGCATTTTCTTCTGTTTGTGAAAACCTTGCTAACAGAGGTTGAGTTTCCTTTTGTAGAGTTTTTGGCCTTTTCAAGAAAGAGAGTCTAGGAAATGAGGCAGAAGTGAATCTATGTAAGAATATGTAGGGATATCTTCATGTAGGAGCAGTGACAAAATGGGATAAGACTATAATAGAATACTAGGGTTAGCTCTGAGGTATATATTTTCTTACTTGCAGGTCAAATTCTGGTTTTGGTGGATATTGTGGAATCTTTGAGCATGGGTTATAGGTTCCCACGCGTGCGCCCACCTCTCTTTTTTCTTTCTTTTCTGGTAACTGAAGAAACAACAATAGTCCATTACTGTTATACTGACCAATGCCTTCAATACTCAGAAGGCTCATGTATCAACAAATAAGTCTATATTGTTGTGCATGTGTGGCAGGGGAATGCCTGTGAGCTTTTGTAGCTGAACTTCAATTGTGAGAACGTATAAGATGATATCCGGTCTATCATATGTTCTGAGGGTAGAAGTAAGGATGATTATATGGAAACTGTCATTTTGTTTTGGATGATTGTTTGTGCAGTGATGAAGTTTGGAACATGGGATTTAAATAGGGTTTACATGTATCTCTATGCCAATGTTACTAAAAGATTTCACTGAGGGTATCTTGGATCAGTGTAATGAACTAAGGGCATTGTTTTTCAGTTTAGAGCTTGAATATATAAATGAAATGCTGGTTTTTTTTTCCCCAAAGAAGTCTGAAATTTGGGAGGCATTCAAACTTTTTCGTTAGAGGAGCAAAAGTATCAAGCAATCTAGAAGTCGTAAAACAATAGAAAACTCTGCCAAACGACAACTTGATAGATGGCCAAAAGTAAAGATTTATAGTATCATTTGTCTGTTGCAGCAAATCTACAGTTGTGGTGATTATGATTGAAAAACGGTGTAATGAGAATGATTTGTTGGTTGTAACCGACATAAGAATGTACAATCAGTCTTCTGTACTATTGACAAGCACTTGAAACAGAGAACTCTCAGTGATATCTCAGGGCAAACTGGTTGGTTTCTTGAGTTGTCTCCAAAGAGATGCGCTTCTGTACAAGGAATGGTGAATGATACGAAAGCGTATCAATGGACTCATTAACATAACACCCGTTAATGATATCACTGAGAGTGTTCAAGAACGCCCTAACCAGTTTTTCCATTCATTCTGAAATTGTAAAAGTCGGTGAGCGTCTTTATTGGTGATTACTTTGTTCGGATGCCTGTAGTTAAATTATAAGTGTTTTCCTGAGATTAGAATGGGATTCATATGATATAGATTACTGAGTTTTAAGGCCTTGCCATTCTTAATGGAGTAGAACTTATATTGAAGTTCTAGACCACCACGATGTGTCATACAGATCGGAGTGCTACTTGGACCATGATGACTCTCACCTACCACAACTGTCCTATTTGAGCTTCTTGAGAAGAAAGAATATCCACCTCAACAATCATTGACAAATAATTCATTCTTGAAGTATCCGAAGGGCATTTAAAACTTGGGTTGGGCTTGAGTTGTGTCCGACTGTTCCAAAAACAAAATCTGGAGCCAAAAAATTATAAGCATATGGACGGCAATGGGGGCGGGTTTGAGTTTATTTTGAGTATTCCGACTTCATGAAGTGTAATTGAAAAGCTTACTTGGGGTATTCAATTCGGGATTTGAATGGACTCTGAAGAATTTTAAATCTCGTGGATTTTAAAAGGTTTTAAATGGATTTTAAATGATTGGATTTTGTAGATTTTATAAAGGTTTGTCATGGATTTCTATGGATTCTTATAAATTCAATGGATTTTTATAAATATGTTATTAGTCAAGGAAATAATGAAAGAACATTATCTACATTGTAATCCATGTCAACACAAATCATAAAACATCAATTAAACAATTGTTTGTATGTTACGAGAATTTTATTTCAAATTAAAAAAAAAATCAAATACATTGAAGATGGTCCAAAAGTAATACAAATAACTATTTTACTTCAAGTTGTTATCCCCGCCACCTCTCCTCACGTCTTTTCTTCTTCAATCACCACTACCATCACCTCTCCTCCTCCTCCCCCTCTTCTTATTTTTCTCCATCAATCACCACCGCTACCTCTCATCCCACCTCCACCAATTTTCATCTTCTTATTTTTAACCTCTTCTTCTTCTTTAATTTTTTTTTTCTTTTTCTTCTTCTTCCTCGTCTCCTCCTCCACTTTTTTTTCTCTCTGTTTTTTTTTTTTCTTTCTTTTTCCCCTCGCGAAGGTTCTGGCAAGTGGGGAACCTTCGAAAGAGTGAAGAAGAAAAAAATGGGAAAAGAAGAAGAGAGGAGAAAAAAAGTAGAAGAAGAAGATAAACAAAGAGAAAAGTAGAAGAAAAAATCAGAAGGAAAAAAAAAAGGAACAAAAAAAAATGAAGAAAGAACAAGAAGAAGCGAAAATAAGAGGAAGAGAATTAAAAGAAGAAGAATAATAATAATAATAACAAAAAAGAACAAGAACAAAAGACTTTTGAAAAAGCATAAATTGAATACCCCTAATTTTGATGAATTTTAAAACAATCCTTTATAATCAGTATTTGAATACCCCTAGATTTACATATATTATTTTAAATCATTAATTGAATATCCTGAATTTTAATGAATTTTAAAATTCTTCACAATACATTAACATTTGTAATTGAATACCACTCACTTAGACTTGATTGATTTCTATTGGGTTGAGCTTGGCTTGAATGATTCTTCGAGTTGACTGATGGATTTGTTCGGTTGAATGTGATGTAGGTGCTCAAATGAAGTGAAGCCAAGAGCGAAACCATACAAGTTCTCGAACAAGAGGCTTCAGGATATCGGATTGAAGTTCACACCAGTGAAGCAGAGTCTATAAGAAATAGTCTTGATTGTTTCTCTGCTCATTCCTAGTTAGGTTTGTACTCAGATTAGAAGTGTTGGTAATGAACGATAAATTGCAATTAATAAATTGTGCGCTGAAAGTTTACAATGGTTTTGTGTTTATATATATATATATTTAAAAAAAAATGCAAAATGTATCATAGGATCTGTTTTCAAAGTTATTTTGATCACCTAAGCTTTCTACCTCAACCCATCTCGAATGATTTTTCCAATTGCAACCTGAAAACAAAAAAAAATCTTACTATCTAGTCTAATCGCTTCCTCATTCACTTCACTTTCATAAACTTATAATACAAAGTTGTCCATGACCCGGACCACCTAAATTAATACAATTCCAATTAATAAAATCGCAGTCATTCTTTCTTAGTTTCAGATGTGTAGCATAAATCTTTGTAGGAGAGAACTTATGGTCATTGAATAAGATCCCCATCGTTATTCATCAGCCCATGACAAAAATATGTTAGTAGCCCTTGTACTACTTCTGTGCAGGACTGCCATGGTAATAGACCCTGGACCTGTAAGACACAACTCCACGGGCCATATTTATTGTCTGCAGTTTCTCGACATATTGTTTGATTAACTAGGATCATAACATGTTTATAGATTGGACAATGATGAAAACAAGCTATATGGAATTGATTATCATTGTCGTGTAAAATAATGCTCCTTTTTTTTTTTTTTAGTTAATCCATTATTGAACTTGTTAAGTCTATATTGAAGGGTTATATGGTGATAGGTGGATGCTATAACAAAATCAGGTACTTAGTTAATGAAGCCCATGAAGAGAATATGTTCAGCAGGCAATTAAAAGTCTATATTGCGTTTGTTTGAACTCAACCAAAGTCAATCTAATTGTCAATGGGGTATCAGCTCAGTGATAAGTTTGTGGAGGATGGAATCACAGGCTCATGATTCGAACATTGATAGCGGCATTTGGGATGGGGAGGGGTTAAAAAAATAACAAAATAAAAAACCAATGTAATTAGAGGTAAAAAAAAAAATTCTAAATATTGTATATTGAAAGAGAAAAAAAAAGTGCTATGCCTCGGCAAAATTCAAATTTGGGACGGGGAGAAGTTAAGGGTTTTTTTTATTAAAAATAAAAAAGAAAAAAAATCAATCTTTTTTTTATTTTTTATTTATTTTTGGTTCAAACACGAAGATGTTTATTAAAAAAAGAAAGGGAAACAAAATACAAAGGAAATCATTCCTATATCAAGGAATGCCAAGACACCATGAAGGTGTCAAAAACCAAATCCCTAAACAAATTACAAGCCGAACCCATCCTCCACAACAATTCCCCAATCTCGATAACGATAGAGTGCTCTGATCTGTTGAGTCCTTCAAATACCCTCATATTTCTCTCCTTCCACACACACCACTTAAGTACGTGAGGAACCCTACGCCATAACCACTCCGCCCGTCGGGAAGGATTAGCTTGGGACCACTAACTTAACCAATCTAAAATGGAGCCTTGAAACATCAAACTCAAATCAAATTCTGACAAGAAACTGCTCCAAATTGATTTGGAGAATCTGCAGTGAAGCATCAAATGATTCAGCGTCTCGTCAATTTCATTGCAAAGCACACAAAGACTCCCTGTGTAGATTCATCTTTTCCTTGACCTATCTTTAGTTAAGATCTTCTCATGCAACACTGACCAACTAAAGAAATTAATTTGAGGAAAAATGTTTTTCACCCATACCAGATTCTTGTGAGAGGAAATGAAGGGGTTGGAGTGAGTATCATAATGAGAGGCAGCCAACATATCAGAAAATTCTTTCACCGAGAAGCCCACACCTTTACCCTTTCACACCAAACTGTTAGATCCCTCTGAGAGCATCTGTCTATCCAACAAATACATTAAATTGGCTAAATACTGTTTATTGAAAGATGTAAAAAACAGTGTTATACCTGGACCAAATTGGCTAAATAAAACTTCTAGTTTTTCCATAGACTTTGCTCCTTTATGTCCATTTTCTTCATGTAAATGATTAGTCATCAAGTAAGAAGTAGTTCTTTTTTTTTTTTTTTTTTTTTTTTAAAGTTAAATGATCTTCTTCTTCGAATAAACAGAACTTTCACTAAGTTTCCAAGTTTCACTCAAAATACAAAACATCCTAGCAGTTCATTACCCTAAACAGATAGAAAGTAATCTGCATATCCACCTTAGAACCCAAGCTTGGTTCGGCGCCAGTGCCTGCGCTTCGCATTGTACCTGATGGTGTTATCAGTCCTCATGCGGATCCAGTGAGGGATGGGCCTGTTCTGCCTCATCTTCTTCACCAACTTCTTCTTGATGATGAACGTCTTGTGCGACGGCATTTTCGCTTCGGCCGCTGAGGGTTTGGAGACGAAGCTCTGTGTGTTGAAATTCTTACGAGCCAAGTAAGAAGTAGTTCATGCCAAATTGTTCTTGTTAAAGAGAAAAGATTATGTGTTTGACTTTAAAGAGGAGAACAAGGTGAAAGATATGTGGGAGGAAGAAAATTGAAAAATTGGAAGAACTTTGGTCTTTTGCAGAAAGAATCAATTAACTAGGAGATGTTGTTAACTAATATATGTTGTTCCCGATGCCAATTTCCAATACTCTAATCTCATTTTTAACCATGAACCAATGAATGCAAGGCATGGTAGATCGACTTTATTGACATTAACATAGTAGTTTAATTTGCATTGGAATATATAACTCGACTTTAAGTCAAAAAGCAAGTAAGAAAACATTTTATGGTGGGTGGGTGGGTGGGTGGAAGTCGGCAGAGTTAGAGAAGAGATCCATGTAGCTATGCAAGTTGAAGGCGTGCTATGCTCCTTGAGCTTCGTGTTCACAATTTTAATGATGATTACAGAGCTAGTTACTTTTCCATTTTGTGTTTTTTATGGACTCACACTATCATCTTAGAAGAGATGCAATGATTACGAAGGTGTTGATGACTGTTATTCTATAATGGTTGTGATAAGTGTGAATGTGTTGGTGGCTATGGTTGTGAAAATAGTTATGATACTGTGTATGTAGTCATGTGGAGGTGGCAGTGATTTTGCTGTAAGTGTTTGTAGCTATGGCGGTGAAGGTAGTTATGCTAATATTATGCTAGTTGTTGCAATGAGGCGATGGTGGTGGATGTGAAGATTGTGGTGGTGATTATGCTATGGTGGTGACAGTAGTTGTAAAGGTGGTGGTAATTATATTATGGTGGTAGTGCCAATAAAAGACAAAATAATAGTCATTTTATTGTGTAACTAAATACATAAAATAATTTGATGATAAACTTAGTAATGTTAACTGAAGCAATATTAGTGAGTGAGAATCGAAGAATTAGTTTTTCCCACATCCTATAAAAAAACAACATGCAAAGGTTTTTAATTTTGTAAAAACACAAGGATTTGCATTCTTGTAGATGTGAGTTTAAGAGGTGTTGTCGCACATCCTCAGAGCGGTAAACTTAAAAAGCTTTCACTTCTATAAAAAAAAAAAAAGGACCATACAATACATTTGATTGGGCTAAGGCCTAATTGGCTTGAAGCTTTGTTGGCTTGGATATGACCAATGCAACAAATTATGTAAATTATATATTATACATATATAATTAGGTATCCGCAGGGTGGATATGGCAAAATTTGTATTTGTCCTATTTGTTTCATTCGGAACGAGGTGGAATGGATATTTCTGCCAACCCTACCTCTACCTCTTGAATGTGCATGCCTCTTATAGGTTCTCGAATGTGCCTCTTATAGGTAACAACTCAAATAGCTTGAGTCGAGGAAATAACGTAAAGAGCTCAATAACAATTTTAAAAAAAAGGTCAATTACAGTTAATGCTAGACAACACTGTTGAGAATTACCTAGATTAACAAGATGTACGCAAGACTATTTTTTTTTTTTTAATTAGAACCTTCAGTAGGGAGGGGCAACTATGGGATGCCAGACCTTTATTACTTGAAAAAATCTTGTACACATGTCGGGGGTACATTACGACTTTACCCGAAAGAAACAGAAACAAAAGGCCATACATACTAAAAACCAGAAAAATTCTAACAAGCAAAGCGACCTAAAACCAATTAAACCTTAAGAGTACTTAGCTAGCAACACCAGAAACAACTTGAGCAGCTTGAGCAACATCACCAGAAGTAGCTTGAGCAGCTTGGAGAAAAAACCTTTAACACTCTGCATCTAACATTAAAATATTGCAAATTGCAAAGTGCAAAACTTGCAACTTACAAAAAACCAGGCAGCAAAAAATGTGCAAAACAGGCTGCAATAATGCAGAGTACTCTGTAAAAACAGAGCACTCTTGACACAATCCAGAGACATCGCGCAATGCACCGAAATGTGCAGCCCTGAATTCACTGTTTCAGCAGAGTTTCAGCCCTGATCTCTGTTACCACAGTCTCGCAGAGATCGCCAAAACGAGTCAAGAAAACCAGCAGAGAGCGCACCTAAACACTGGAACAGAGTGCAGAATGCATACTCTATCCCAGCTATAACACCTCCACTCGCAACAGTCCAGTTCCAGTCATTGCAGAGCACACCACCTGCAGTCCCCATTCCTTCGCAGCAAATCCATCCCCGAGCGATACAAGCCTAGATTCACATGTTCATTTAGCATCCGAACGTCTTAAATATGTCTTCTTCTTCTTATCAAGAATAATTAAGGATTTTATTTTTAGGCAACGAGTCCCAAGAATAATCCCTTGTCATTTGTTCCACTTGCGCCCGTCTAGCCAAAGCATCCGCCACTGAATTAGTTTCCCTGTACACGTGTATACAATACCACGTCAATGCCTTACTCGTGTCTCTAATTTCCCTCCACCAGTTACTAAGAGACCACGGAATACTAGCTTCATTTAATATCCACTGTTTGACCAATCTAGAATCTGTTTGGATCACACAACTTCGCAATCCTAGATCAATACAAAGTCTCAAACCTTCAAGTAAGGCCCTCATCTCAGCGGAGTTATTTGAGCCTTCACCAAAAATACACTGTCTAGCAGCTACAAATTTACCCTCGTCATTTCTAATGACCACACCTCCAATAGTGTTATTTTCTATACACGAGCCATCAACATTTAGCGCATACCATCCTGTAGGAGGGAAAGCCCAATAAAGCACTCGAGGAGGAGATACTGTAACAATCTTTTCCTGTATGCCCAACCTACTGAGCAAAGCCCCGTTATGATCCTTAATTTTAGGAATAAAGAATTTGGCCACACATTTAATCCAGAAATGAACTTTAATAATCACATAGCTTGATGAAAACTCATTTCCTTCAAAAAGTTTTTTGTTTCTCTGGATCCAGATTTCCCATAGGATGAAAAGTGGGGTGACGTGGATGAGGGTCCCTGATAACGAAGATTTCTTTGCTTTCCTAAACCATGCCTTAAGCATAGTATAAACTTCAACCGGTCTGTGAATGTGCATATCAAACACCAAATCAAAATGTCCCCACACACTTCTTGCTAAATCGCTTTCCAAGAAAAGGTGTTTCATCGTTTCCTCCCCAGGTTGTAAGCAACAACTACATTTAGACGCAAGTTGGAAGCCAATTCTTCTAATTTCACCATCAATAGGTCCCTTCTAATTATTTTCCATGTGAACATAGAGATTTTAGAAGGCAATAAAGGATGCCAAATCCAATTCCAAAAATCATCTTGTGTCCCTCTACCACATAGAATTTTGCATACTGAGCTAATCGTGAACCCGCCATTATTACTCGGTATCCAAATTCTAGCATCTCGATCACCGACTTCGCCTTTCACAATTGTTTGGTAAAGCTCTTGAGCTTTTCTTTGCATATCCAGGCTTAGCCGCCTGAAATTCTCCCTGTGCATTTTCCTGAGGGAAAGCCAAGTGTCATTCATCCCCACCTCCTCATTTTTACTGAAAATTTCATTCTTAGCCCATGGTTCTTCGAAGAAGCTAACGGTACCTTTAGAGATCCGCCACGTGGAGTTTTCAATTATAACATCCTTATTCACCAACAATTCTTTTATAAACGGAGACGCCCCGACTTTAATATCTTGCTTTCTGATTGGAACCCCAACTTGCTTTCTGATATTCAAGTTTTTGCCAATAACCTCCATATTTGGGGCTCTCAAGCCAAATCTTGTGTGGGAGAGGTTTAGATACTTCCATCTCAACACACATTCGTGCGACCTTTGGGCGGGCAAAGTATCTTGTGCCATCATCTATCCGAAGAAAGTTACCGAAGGAATCTCCAATCGCCTTCATGATTGCTGGGAGAAAAAAGGCGAAAGGAAGATTAGGGAGTTCTACCCATAATGGTGCCAACTCTGGATCCGCCCGTAGGCTAAAACCTGGATGCCAACGAAACATTTTATATCTAACTCCCTGAATCGTAAAGGAGTCCTTTGATAACACTTTCTTGACTTCATCTTCAGATTGTAAATAAACCATCACATGTCTAGGATCAATGAGACCCATTATGAACTCACCGGATATCCCCCAAGATCGATGAATGGAATCTCTTATTGAATCTAGCGATGGCCTGAAGCTTGAGAATTTCATAACAACAATATGATTAGAGACATGGGACTCACCTCTTGCGACATCCGAATCGGATAGCCTCAAAGCCGGATTTTTGTCTTTCCTAAAGGTCGTGGAATCCGTCGGCTTATCTTCAAGGTCATCTTTCATCACTTTCCCAAGAACTTGTGCAAAGGAGCGCCGAGAAGAACCATCATCCTCCTTGCTAGCCGCAGGGACAACCCCCTTGGCTGGCAGTGTCGCCTCCATGGAAACACCTACCAGCGCCTACAAGACTCCCTGGATGACAGTAGAGTAAGCCAAAACGACAGATCCAGCCAACCCCTTTGCTTGCCAACTACGTCCAGGAACCAACAACTCGACCAGGAACCAGCAACTCGACCAGGATCCAGACAACTATGTCCAGGAAACCGCAAGACTGGTCGACCTAGGGAACAGGGATTACGGCAGCGGCTGGAGGTTTTGTTTTCCGCAAGACTATTTAGTGTGGCCACTTCTACACACATATAGACTCCGTTTGTTTCACGAAAATAAATATGCCAAGGAAACAAAAATTCTTGAAAAATCTTTTTTCTAGGTTTTTTGTTATCTTAAAAAAATTCATGTTGTTTGGTTGTTTCATGGAAAATAATTCATTGATAAAATATTTGTCTAATATCTGTGAAGACGTTTTAAGTTTATTGTGATGACAACGGTGGAGGTGTGTGGTTGATTTTGTAGTTAAAGTGGTGGCAATAATGATGGTTGTAATGGTGGCAGTGATTGTGATATGGTGGTGGTAACAATGAATATGGATGTAGCATGGTGGTAGTGGTGGTATGGTTGTAGAGTTGAAGTGGTGGTTGTAAAGGGTAAGGTGGTGGACATTGAAAAATTCAAATGGTGAGAATAAAAGCAAAAGATTTATAATTTTTCGTGAACAAAAATACTAGAAAATCAGGTTTTTGCAACCAGGATGAGGTGACATGATCTTGAAAGAATGATGAAATCCCTAAAGTATTTGTTCATCTCGAGATTGTAAAAACCTGATGCCACATCATCATGATTGTAAAACCTGATTCCTTAGCCTTACTCTTTCGTGAAACAACCACTAAAAATCAAACATTTCCTTATTGACCTCAAGTCAGGTCAAGCTACTGTTTCATTCTATTCTACTTAAGCAAAAAGCTACTTGCCTTGCTATATTTGACCAAATCAAACATTTTGGCAGCTTCTTTATATTCCTTTGTGTAAATAAGGAAAAATATATTCAAAAGATAAGCTAAGACTATCAACTTTCATTTTAAAAAAAATTTAATAAAAAAATAAACCCAACTGAAAATTTTATATTTAGAAAAAAAAAATTCCATGAAACAAACGCAGTGACAATAACAAATGTTTTTTTTTTTTTTTTTTTGGAAGTGATTTGCTCAGGGGGATAAAATAAATGGATACAATTTGAATAGGTTGAACTTGTGACTCATGTCCAACTAGGGTTTTCAGGCAGCAGGATGGGGCCAATGGCCACATGGTAGGTTTGGATTGGTCGTGGACTACATCTCCACTGGATCTTCACGAGCTGAAAGTCTAGAGTAAGTTATTTATTTATTTATTATTATTATTATTATTATTTGAAAGGTAAGTGTGCCGCTAGTGGGTATAGAATCGAAGACGTGGGGGTTAATCCACCACAGCCTTAACCATCCAACCCAAAGATGACGCACCTCATTCCTCTTCGCGATGATCTCCCTCCTCCCTTTTGTGGTGAAAATACACCTCCCTCCTCCTTGCTGCGGCAAAGACGCTCCTCCCTACGACAAAGACGCGTGTTTTTCCCTACGACGAAGTTGTTGTGACCTGAGATGAAGATGTTGCGACCTGCTCCATGCTGCGAAGAATACGCCGCTTACCTGCTCCTCGAGTTTTGGTGTGAAGACACACAATGAGATAATGAGATACTTACAGACACAATGAGATCTCTTACATTCTTTCTATTGTATTGTAGAGTTCTTCTATTTGATTAGTATACTATGGTAAGAAAAAAAATTTATGGCCTACACTTTGAGCCCTAGATTTTCATATCCTGAAGCAATGAAGGAAGATTTTCAGTTGAAACGAGACTACATATTTCTTGTAAGAGCTCATTTTCTTTTATTCCAGACCATGTACTTGAGAGGCAATGCTAGTAACAATACTAATAAAAGTTATGTTATTTGGCGACAAAAGTGTGCATCAATTTCAAACAATATGTGTCATTTCTTGGATCACCATAATGTATCCATGGTATATATTGATTTTGGGTTGTCCAGTCAATGTGCGGTTTATTATCAGTCAGGGCAATCTATTTGGGGCATGTTTGGTCGCAGAGAGTTGAATTCATGTTAACTCTCTAGACAACAGGATTAGAAGAGGGGAGTAATGATGTGAGATTACTGATGCACTGACGACCACAATGTTGAAATTTTTGGATCTGTTAAATGTTATTTCAGCAATCTATTTATTTGGCTAAAAGCTATTGAATTGTGCTGATTTTTTTTGTAGGCGTGCATGCATGGCAAGCAAATCATCATCACCTAACTTTATTTGATTCTAGAATTCCTAACGGTGTGATTAGTTCTATAGATTACCCTGTAGTGTTGGAATGATGAGTTTATTGCCTCTGCCAGGATCAACTGTGCACCAACAGAACAAAAGTTGAATGACTAGAGAAGAAATACAATTGGACCTTTCAATGCCAACTCGACCTGCGAGGAATACGCTGCTAACCTACATTTTTTCAAATAATTAGTGTTTAGTATTCATCTTTCCTAACACCTCTTTTGGGCTAAACTATGGTTTAACTTAATGTAAGGGCAAAATGATCCGAAAATTAATCTTGATTGGTAAATAATGTGGACTGAACGGTTCCGTCAGAAAATGAGGGTTAGACTAAAACAGTTTTCAAAACAAGTGCCAAACTATAAAAGGTATAAACTAATGAGTGTTAAAATAAATAAATAAAACCCTTTATTTATTCTTTATGTAAAACTCACAAGTTATAAACTACCAAACTCTATAGAAAATGCAACAAACAATGCAACAAAGGAAAACTCTATGGGAACATCACATATAGAACAATCCCACTACAAAACCAAACGAAAAAAAAGAAAGAAAAAAAAAGGATGTAGTCGGTCCTTTCTCAATTTAGCAACCTAAGCACACAAATGAAAATAACAACAACAACAACAAGAACAACAACAATAATAATAATAATAATAATAATAATAATAATAATAATAATAATAATAATAATAATAATAATAATAATAATAATAATAATAATAATAATAATAATAATAATAATTAATAATAATAATAATTGATGATACATAAAATGGTCACACGTGTCATGATGATCTCGAGGAACTACGGGCTCAAGCATCGGCCCAACACAGATTCAGCCCAAGCCGATCAAAGCCCGCTCAACTTCAATCCGACCAAGCGGACCCTGACTCTTACAGCATGTTAGGCCCACACGTCTCATAGCCATCCTCAATACCCATAAGCCCTCTTTAGGCAAGTATCTCGAGGATCAGCTTCGGACGGACAATTACAGCTCTGCTTCAAACTAGGAAGCAAACACCAGAGTATCTTCCACACAGGGAAACTTCCTTTTATGGATTGCTCTTGGATTGGGAACTATCTCCCGCGTATCTAGGAGTGCAGAGCTAACAAATAATTTTCTTCCTACAGCACGACTCTTAATTAGATAGGGATCTCCACAAAGATCTCCTTCCTAAACTATTCCTACGATGGCCTGGTTGATCCATGACTCATTGCATTATAAATAAGACATGAGGTTGGTAAGCTAAATAACGCTACAAAATCCCTATTACAACATTACACTTTCCTCAGATCCATGTCTGACTTTAACATCAGGGTACCAACACTCACCCCACGGTGGTCTGTGGCTCACGTGCGTTACTTGTGCAAGTTAGCAGGAACATGGTCAAAGGATGGAGCGAAAATCGACTGCATCAGTTTGGCGCCGTTCGTGAGGACGGCATAGTTCTTAACTTTACACTAAGCGTCGTCTCCTACCAAATCCCAAAGAGATGGTGACCACTAGGTCATGCAACAACGAACCAGGGGACACGTCCAACGCTCCGGCTGTCCCTATACCAGTTCCCGCCATGCACGGGAAGCCTACTCACGCCCTTGCATCAACGGCAGACCCCAGAATCGAGGTGCTGGCATCTCAAATACATCAGGTTATCAAGGCGGTGGAGACACTCATAGGACAAAATCCACTCGTTGTCAATGGAGACCAGGAACAACACGGACTTCCACTTCCAATGGTTGATAGGGAGCAAACGCAGGAGAGCCAGGCCCCCACTAGTTCCCATTAGACTAAGGGAGGCTATGCGGCTAATGCCGATCCAGCTGCCAAGACAGAGAGGCTCGGTCCTGGGAACCCTCTCCGCAGAGGAGTGCACGACCCGAACATAATATATCGCCTCTCCGTCCCACCCTTTGTGGACCAGATCATGAGTGAAGAATTTTTGAGAATGTTCACTCCCCCGAAGCTCCATTTCTATGACGGAACCACCGATCATTTCGATAATCTACGCCATTACCAACATGTAATGACGCTCAAGGAAGGATCCAAATCCGTCATGTGCTTAACCTTTCCTACCAGTCTTAAAGGCTCTGCATTGATGTGGTTTCACAACCTTCCACCGAAGCCAATTGACTTCTTGATAACATTGGCGAATTAAGAAATTCTTAAGATGTTTCGTCCGAAGCTAGCGTTTCATAAAAGGCTCGCACTACATACTCTCTAAGGCAGAGGTCCGACGAGACGCTTTGAGAGTAGGTCACACGCTTCAACAATGAGCTGACCCTCATTGACGAGTGCATTGACGATACAGCTGTGACCAGTGTTCTAAAAATCGGTCTAGGCGGCCGCCTAGGCGCTAGAAGGTGGAAAACCGCCCAGATTAATGCCTGGGCGGGCAGTCTGGGTAGTCTGGGCGGTCTGGGCGGGTCTAGGCGGGTCTGGGCGGCCTAGGCGGGCTAGGCGGTCTAGGCGGTCTAGGCGGCCTAGGCGGGGTCTAGGCGGTCTGGGAGATTTTTTTTTTATTTTTTTTATTTATTTTTTATTTTTTTTATTTATTTTTTATTTTTTTATTTTTTTATTTTTTTATTTTTTTATTTTTTTATTTTTTTATTTTTTTATTTTTTTATTTTTTTATTTTTTATTTTTTTATTTTTTAATAAGGTTGATTGTGTTCTTATTTTATTTTTCTTTCCTATTTTTTTAGAAATAAACTATTTAATTGTTTTTTATTCAGTATATGTCTAAATGTAGCGAATGATGATTACTTAATGGAATTCTCAAAGGATCTGCCGGTACCAATTTTACTAATGTAGATTTTATCAAACATAACTGAGGTTATTCATGCAATTTGAAGAAAAATAAAAGAGTACACAAATTCAAATTTATATAAATGACCCATCATGACCAACTTCAGTCATTTGAGTTTTAATAAATTTTGTTCACGATTGTTAATTTTTCATATTTTTAAATTTTGCATATGTATATTGACATTAAATTGGATGTAATTGATAAGGTATTATGCTTAACTTTTGTAAATTATTAAAGTTATAATACAAAACCTAAGACCGCCTAGGCGTCCGCCTAGGCCCCTGGGCACTAGGCACCTGCTCGCCGCCCGCCCAGCGCCTAGCGATTTTTAGAACACTGGCTGTGACGACGTTCACCGCGGGCCTCAAAGAGGGAAAGCTCTTCAAGGACCTCCCCTTGGAGCCCCCTCTAGACATGGCAGATCTCCTCAAGAGAGTCAGAGACACATCATCCTAGAGAAGTCAAAGACCGCTAAGAGGGAGACCGAAGGCAACAAGAAGCCCTCAGCTTCTAAGGACAATAAGGAGGGAAAGAAACACGAGGATGAGGAGCGAAGCAAGAGGAAACGCACTTACAACTGATTGGATCTTGATCGTCCCAGGCCAGAGAAATCATCCAACTACGTTGGATCCAGAGCCATGATACCCATAAATGCTAGTCTGTCGGATGTACTCATCTCCATGAAAACTTGGGAGGAATTGAAGTGGCCCCCGAAGACACGCGGAGACCCTGCCAGAAGAGACAACGGCAAATACTGTGTGTACCACAAGGAAGGCGGCCACAACACCAATGACTGCAAAATTATGAGGTATGAATTAGAGCACTGGATCCTCAAGGGCTAGTTAAAAGACTTCCTTAAGTTTGAAAAGCAGTCATAACAGACCAGGGACAGAAGGGAGTCAGTCAAGGAGATAGAAAATGAGACTCATGGGATAATATACGTCATTCACGGAGTCGGACCGAATGAAGACTAGTCGCACAAGCCCTGCAAGCGGACTCTGCTAGATATGCAGACGCGACCCGTGGATGAAGACAGACGTGTTTGTTATTCGAAAATTCAGAACCCCATTCCCAATTTGATTTTCACGGACAAGGATCTCGATGGAGTCCGAGCACCACACAACGACGCCTTGGTCATCTATGTTTCCATCACAAAGTGGGAAGCGATAAAAGCTCTCGTTGACACAGGAAGCTCACTCAATGTTATGTTCTACAATGCTTTCCGCAGCATGGACCTCAAGGAAGAAAACCTAGTATCATCAGAGCACCCGCTGATCAGATTTAGTGGGGAGAAATATTTTCCCATCGAAAATATAAGATTAGCCACGGTAGCTGGAGAACCGCAGCTAAAGAAGGTCCTATTTTGGGACTTCCTAATCCCAAAATAGCAACAATAACTAAAACATGATTAAATAGCAGAAACAAATAGCAGCAACAACTAAAACATGATTAAATTACTGAAACAAATAAAACTCTAACCCGAAAAGGATTGGCGTGGCTAGCTTACTAGCAAAACTCCAGTAACGCAAGTCAAAATCTCTAAACTTGAAAGGCTAATCGACTACATTCCAAAAGGAATGTACCCAAGAAGCAAAAACTCACTTGGGTCAGCAATAAAGCTGGTGTGAGAAATCTTCATCCCAAAATCAATAAATCCGCACATGACAACATCAAAATAAACAAAAATAATAATAAACAACCACACATCAGGTAGTTCCTCAATGAGGCAAAGGTGTTATCATCCTAACTATAGAAATTGACTATGGCAAGTTTGACCTGCAAAAATATGAGTAGACTTTCCATCCTGCATGAAAATGTTAGGAGCAACCGAATAATATTTCTAAGTTATCAATCCTCACAAATGTGATTTATTTTCAAACAATGATACAATTCATAGTCCATCACCAAATTCACTTTTAGTTTGCATAATCCCTTTAAATGTCAAAATCCTTCACCTAAACATGTTTTCCCCTTAGGGGGAAACATCCTACTCATCATTTATTTTGCATTTGTTGTGGGTTTGCAACAATAAGCAAAGTAGAAAATCTGGGGAGCTTTTGTTGTGAGCATCTTCCTCATTTACTGTCATACGATATCCATATTCAAGAATCGAGGGACAGTGAAGGAGTGGGAACCAAATGCAGCAGGAAAGTTTCATTGCATCATATAATGAACCAATAACTGAAGCAAGGATTTCATTACACACAAGCAAAGATTCCACTACCTAAATATATTCAAATACTCAACATGAACTACTGTTATTAGAATCGGTATGAAAGGTATCATCTGTACCAACACTAGCAAACAAAATAACAGAGATACTAACAGTAACAACACCAAGTAAATTATGGAAGGAAAACCCATTGAAAATTTTAACATAAAACTAGCAAAAACACCAAAATCAGTAAACGTATTGAATGAAATTGGGGAAAGAAGATTGATTAAATACCAAAACCTAACCTTGATTCCAAGAACAATTTCCAACAAAACTATGTAATAGTATGAAGAAAACTCACCAAAATCGCAAAGGATTGCGCAGCCATCTTAAGCATCCCAAATCGTCTTGCCTGCGACTCGCCATCTCGATTTCCATCTTTCCCTCTCGAACTCCTTTTCCTACTAACAACTGGCGCTGAATTTGGTGACGCAAATGGAGCGAATTTCAGCATCAGTATTCAGCAGCTGCTCACATGCTTCAGGGACAACATCTGAACCATTAAGTCAGCTGTTATAGAGTTCAGCTACTATGTTTCTGTCTCCAAAATAGAGGCACGGGGTAAGACGGTTTCTGCAAGGAGGCAAGGCGTTCCACTGTCAAAGCATCAGCTTGAACAAAACAACAATCTTCAATTCGAGGACTTGGACGACGAGATCTGGGATCTTAGATCACTATCTCTCTCTATCCTTCGATTTCGTCTCTCTATGTTCTCGGTTTCTTGATCGAGGGTCTCTCGCTGGATTTCTCTCTCTGTCTCTCTCATGCCGCCATTAAGAAGAAGAAACGAGAAGAAGGAGAACAAGATAAGGAAGAAGGAGAAAAGAAAAGGAAGAAGGAAAAAAAAAGGTTTTTTTTTTATATATGGTGGGTGGCTATTCGCCCCCATTTAAATTCAAAGGGCAGTCCGTCTTTTAACTTCACAAAATAAAATCCTAATCATTAGTTTAATAAAAGCCCAAAACCAAGCCCAAATACAATTGAGTAACAACCCATCAACATTAGGGTTTATAAATTTTTGGCTAAACGCACACACACACACACCTTATTCTATTTAGTAATGGCAAACAGAAAAAAAAAAATCATTTTCCAAATAATTGAGATTACAATATATGCCACAACTAATGAACAAGAAATTTTTATATTTATTTAATTAGGCGGGTATTACAATATATACAACTCAAAATAATCTCGTCCCGAGATTCGGAAAAAAAGAAAGTTAAGCGAATTTCAAAAAATATAACCTGTCACACGAAAGAAGATTTTAAAACAAAATTTTCATTTGAATTTTTAATTGCATAAATTTTAATTGTCATTGAAAAAGTAGGGGTGTTACAATATATACAACTCAAAAGAATCTCGTCCCGAGATTCGCGAAAAGGGTTAACTAAGGATTCAGGATAACAAACCGCTACAAGGAAACTACACAGAATAATGTCATCCACTATTGACATTAAAATCAGTTAGTCACAAAAATCTCATCTCGAGATTCACGAAGAAAAAGAAACAATAATAAAAGTTCAAGGTTTACCCTTGTCACTTTGTTTCTAAACATTCACACTACTACTCTCCCGTATCCACATTCCGAGGATCACCTAGACTCTACCCCAGCCTAGGCTAACCAAATGCTCTGATACCAAACTGTCACGCCCCGATTTTCGAAGAAAACGAAAATCTCAAGTCTACGTAGGATTATCCGTTTCCCCAAAACTCGGGACGTGAAAATTCAATAACAACAGAAACAAATAGCAGCAACAACTAAAACATGATTAAATTACTGAAACAAATAAAACTCTAACCCGGAGAGACTCTGACGTTGCTAGCTCCACTAACGGAACTCTAGTAACGCTGCTCAAAAGTCTCTAAACCTGAAAGACTAATCGACTACATTCCCAAAGGAATGTACCCGAGAAGCAAAAGCTCACTTGGGTCAGCAATAAAGCTGGTGTGAGAAATCTTCATCCCAAAATCAATAAATCCACACGTGCTAACATCAAACTAAACAAATACAATAACCAACCACACCAATAGGTAGTTCCTCAATGAGGCAAAAGTGTTATCATCCTAACTATAGAAATTGACTATGGCAAGTCTGACCTGCAGAAATATGAGTGTACTTGCCATCCTGCATGAAAAGGTTAGAAACTACCGGATAATATTTCTAAGTTATAAATCCTCATAAATGTAATTTATTTTCAAACTACGATACAAATCATAGTCATATCAGACTATTATTAAAACATCAACAAAACACATTTTCTACCTTGAGGAAGACATATAGTTCTCATTCAATAGTCGAATGAGAATTTAGTTTCTTCCTTTAAGGTAATCATGCACATACAAAAAAAAAAAATCTCGCTTCTTTTCCACAATCGCACTGTCCTCCATGTGCCGAACACACCTCACCCAAGTGTGCCTCCCTTGCCTTCGAAACCACTCGAAGTGTACATGTTCCAAGTGGGGTGCCACATCGAGGAACATGTCATCTCACCCGAAGTTCGATCCATGGCAAACATCTCCTAAATCTACACGTACAACCGAACTCACATGGAACGGTGCACCGATATGCAAGCAAGTCTGCATACCCATAATCATATGACACGTATACAAGCAAGTCTGTATACAAAATTTTTCTTTTCTTTTCACATTTTTTTCGGAGTTGTGGAAAAGAGCATAAAAAAATCAACTAAAATTCAAACTCTTTTATGGTGACTCTTTGTCTACCATAACTAAATCAACCATAGTATCCACCATTATTCATAAAGAAATGAGTTCAAAGAAAATAGACAATCTTCATGCATTTTCATCTCAAGTATACGTTCATGAACAATGAAAAGGACATATATTCTCAAACTTCAGAGCACTTTATCAATATAAGAACAACAATCCATCCCAAATTTTAACATCACTACCCTGTAATGAAGACTATATGAATCATCTACTACTGTGGGACCAACCTCCAATTCTCTTTTTGTTTATATGGGAGATAAACTGATTCCAAAGGGGTTCATTTGAACTTTACAATCTAACAGTGGACATGGTTTACTGGAACAAATCTTTCAAGGCCTTTAACACAACTATCATGAACAAATCATTCTGCCAAAACCCTCTCAAACAAAACACATCTAGAAACGCCTTTCCAAAATGAAGAAGACTAAGAAGAAACCTTGCTCCACAATATTAATCTCTTGCAATATCATTTCTTCAATTTCCGCCCCTTTTTTGGGTCTTCATTTAGAACAAAGATTTCATGGAAGGAGATAAAACCCCTCACCAAATTCACTTTCAGTTTGCATAATCCCTCTAAATGTCAAAATCCTTCACCTAAACATGTTTTCCCCTCAGGGGGAAACATCCTACTCATCATTTATTTTGTATTTGTTGTGGGTTTGCAACAATAAGCAAAGTAGAAAATCTGGGGAGCTTTTGTTGTGAGCATCTTCCTCATTTACTGTCATACGATATCCATATTCAAGAATCGAGGGACAGTGAAGGAGTGGGAACCAAATGCAGCAGGAAAGTTTCATTGCATCATATAATGAACCAATAACTGAAGCAAGGATTTCATTACACACAAGCAAAGATTCCACTACCTAAATATATTCAAATACTCAACATGAACTACTGTTATTAGAATCGGTATGAAAGGTATCATCTGTACCAACACTAGCAAACAAAATAACAGAGATACTAACAGTAACAACACCAAGTAAATTATGGAAGGAAAACCCATTGAAAATTTTAACATAAAACTAGCAAAAACACCAAAATCAGTAAACGTATTGAATGAAATTGGGGAAGAAGATTGATTAAATACTAAAACCTAACCTTGATTCCAAGAACAATTTCCAAAAAAACTATGTAATAGTATGAAGAAAACTCACCAAAATCGCAAAGGATTGCGCAGCCATCGCAAGCATCCCAAATCGTCTTGCCTGCGACTCGCCATCTCGATTTCCATCTTTCCCTCTCGAACTCCTCCTCCTGCTAGCAACTAGCGCTGAATTTGGTGACGCAAATGGAGCGAATTCCAGCATCAGTATTCAGCAACTGCTCACATGCTTCAAGGACAACATCTGAACCATTAAGTCAGCTGTTATAGAGTTCAGCTACTATGTTTCTATCTCCAAAATAGAGGCATGGGGTAAGACGGTTTCTGTAAGGAGGCAAGGCGTTCCACTGTCAAAGCATCGGCTTGAACAAAACAACAATCTTCAATTCGAGGACTTGGACGAAGGAAAAAAAGGAAGAAGGAAAAAAATGTTTTTATTTTATATATATGGTGGGTGGCTATTCGCCCCCATTTAAATTCAAATGGCAGTCCGTCTTTTAACTTCACAAAATAAAACCTTAATCATTAGTTTAATAAAAGCCCAAAACCAAGTCCAAATACAATTGAGTAACAACCCATCAACATTAGGGTTTATAAATTTTTGGCTAAACGCACACACACACCTTATTCTATTTAGTAATGGCAAACAGAAAAAAAAATTATTTTTCCAAATAATTGAGATTACAATATATGCCACAATTAATGAACAAGAAATTTTTATATTTATTTAATTAGGCGGGTATTACAATGGTGGTAGACGCACCATCGTCCTACAACCTCATCTTGGGAAGATCGTGGCTACACCAAATGGAAGCATTGGTCTCAACCTTTCACCAGTGTGTTAAGTATACTGCTAACAACTCATAAGGGACAATACATGGAGACCAACCTACGGCACGAGGCTGCCACTAGCCGCACTGAAACATATAAAATGCTTCCAAATCCAGCTACATCATGCAGAGCAGCCTAACCCAGTGCAAGGCCAAAAGACGGAAGAGACACCATTTTCGAGCGGTATACGAGCAATCAATTTTCCCACCCAGCGAGTCGTAATGGCAATGACAAGCGAGAACACATCCCTCGACATTCCGTCAGCACAGAGATCCACCCCTCTGCAAGGTTTGCTCATCAATGACTTGTGTAATGCCTCGACATTCCGCTAAATGATCCGCGAAAGCCATCCGAATTCACTTCGAGGCCAAGATCAGTTTATCTCTATCAACAGTTAGTTTGCTTTAAGTTGTTTGTTTCTCTTTCCGTAATCAATATTGAGTATAGAGTTCTTACGAGACTTGTGTGATTCGCAATCATTTAAGAAATAAAACTAGAATTTCATAAACAAACTCTATTGATTATTGGAAAGATGTAACAACAATCACCTTGAGGCAGATACAAAAGACTACGTATTACGAACGCCCTGAGGCGGGTACAAAAGACTACATATTACGAACACCCTGAGGCAGATAAAAAATACTACATACTGCAGGCATCTAATCAGCATGGAGTGAGGACTTGCTCAGACTGTCTAGTCCCGTAAGTGACACAAACAGTCCAGTGCAAGCTACCTGCAAGTGAAGGGATGCTGCACGGAACGCCGCCTTCAAATATGGTCTGCAGGGCTACAAAATCAACAACCAGGAGTACCTGCAAAGACTCACACCCAATTCCCACATTTGTGAACTTGGGACAAGTATCAAACTCTGAATGCATACACCTTCCCACGCAGTGGGGAATGGAATATTTGGGAATCAAGGGCCCACTCCAATAGGCCATACCTGACTCCACCTTCAACCCAGATGCCAACTTCTAGCGCAAGGGAGGTGACGGTGTTAAACGAGAAGTGGTGGAGGTAGCCATCACGAAGTGGGACGTAGATGCTATCTCTGAGATCAAACATCCAGGAACAACAATAAGGCACCTGCACATAAAAGACAAACCCTTCCCTTGGGAAAGTACTCGCACACGGAAGAGATTATGATACCTCAGCGGATTAACCACGTGCCCACCCACAATAGGTGACCACGCATAACATCAACTATCATCATGCCTGGTCAAGGTAAACATCAAAACTTTCGGAAACTCTAGTGATGGAAATCCAAAGCATCCTCTCCAGACAAGAACATTACAGGAAATTAACTCAGCAAAAGATAGTGCCTACAATGATTGAAAAACAACATTATATAGACATAGTAGTTCAGCAAACGGGTACTTCAGCATTAACTGCCAAGCATTGAATGTCGTATGGAAAAATGGAATATGATGGTTCCCAAGGAAACTGTGCAGATCACGTCAATAAATTAATGGCGCTGCACGCAACCCCATCAATTGAGGGGGAGTAACTGATATACTCAAATGTCGCACAACCTACACCATACACATGTCACCGCGCGATCTACGTCGTACACGTAACGCACTACGCATAAAACCCTAGCCCTTCTTCTGTGGGCGCATGGGCTGAACAAAACCCTGTCGCATGTTTGGCACAAGCACTCGAGGATCCTAGTCAACTTTGACATACGAACTTTACCACTCACCGAGTTAAGGTAACTTCGTCCACATTCTGAACCACTAGGTTCTCACGCCCCTCAGCAGGTGGAACCTCTGGTGAAACCAAGCAAGCTTAGTCAGCCAACACTGATGATGATAGCTTCTGGTTCACCCCGACGCCTAGTCGGCTTAGCGCAGGCATTGACGGCTTAGGAAGTGGGAGTCTAATCAACACTACCACACCTGGTGACGACAACTTGCCAGGGATCACTACCCCATTCACGGTCAGTGTTCGCCAAACCTAATCAGGTAAGCCTAGCTGGCGACGACCAGCAACGAAATCTTCTAATCAAAACCTGGAGTTGTAGCCCCCACTACGAGGGTGTAGATAGCCCAGAAGGCGGGAGCCAAGTCAGTCCCGAACTGATTTAGATGGCTCACCACGGAACCACTGCTTTTCACCATGGCCGCCAAATCACAGACCCTAGACTTGTAGCTCGCGCTGTGAGGGTGTATATAGTCTAAAAGGCGGGAACGTAGTCAGCCACGACTTGATTTTGACGGTTTTCCACGGGACCACTGCTTTTCAGCGTTGCCATCGAACCCTCCCAAAGTTGTAGCTTGGTGTACTCAGGTATAGATAATTTGGATGGTGGGAGCCTAGTAAATCCCAAACTGATTCTGATGGCCCGCCATGGGACTACTGCTCTTTAGCATGACCGCCAAACCCTCCTCGAACACGTAGCCCCCACCGCGCAGGGAGGGTGTCGACGCATCGAAAGATGGAAGCCTAGTTAGTTCCAAGCTGATTATGTCGTTTTGCCATGAGACCACTGCTCTTCAGCCTGGTTGCCAAACCTTTACTCCTCGAATTTGTCGACCACTTTGCTCGGTCATAAATAATTCGGAAGGTGGAAACCTTGTCAGTCTCGAACTGATTCCGCCGGCTTGCCACGGAAACACTGCTCTTTAGCCTAGTTGCCAAACCTTTACTCCCCGAATTTGTCAACCGCTTTGCTCGATCACAAATAATTCGGAAGGTGGAAGCCTAGTCAGTCCCGAGCTGATTTCGACGGTTGCCACGTGACCACTACTCTTTAGCGTGGCCCGCGAACCTTTTCTCCCCGAATCTATTGATCGCTCTACTCTGTCATAAACGATTCGGAAGGTGGGAATCTTAAACAACTCTCCACAAAACCTCCGCTCTCCCTCAGGACTGCGAACGCAAATATGAGCTTAGTTGAGTCAACGCCTTCACACTCAAACGGATTGACATTCTAACATTAGAAAAAAGACACTCGTGCTAATTTGGACGCCAACCCGAACTCATGGCGCCTCACTCGGTGTTAACAATCTGACATGTGCTTTCGGCCACCACAGCCTGCCCGCGGCAACAGTTACAGCTAGGGGTGGGCACGGGACGGGATGGGACGAGATATGCCCATCCCTATCCCATCCCGTTCATACGGGATCAGGACGGGACGGGATGGGAAAAACCTCATCCCAACCTCGTCCCATCCCAAACGGGTTCGGGACGGGACGGGACGGGATCAGCGGGAACCCTGGACGGCTGGAAGCCTGCTGGGCCTGCTGGTCCTGCTGGAAGCCTGCTTGGTCTTCTGGAAGGCCTGCTGGAAGCCTGCTGGGCTTGCTGGGCCTGCTGGAAGCCTGCTGGGCCTGCTGCAGCTGGAAGCCTGGAAACCTGAACATTTTATGCAAATATTCATAAAATAAATAAATAAGTAAATAAAAATATTAATAATTAATATTAAAAAATTAGTTCGGGACGGGACGGGATTGGCGGGATTGAAAATCTTCATCCCATCCCATCCCATTCTAGATCGGGACGGGACGGGATCGGGATGAAATTATTCAATCCCATTAAGACCCGGAAAAATCGGGAAGGGACGGGATCGGGACGGGAACGGGATCGCGGGATGGGATGCCCACCCCTAGTTACAGCCGAACAGTCAGACAAACAAGAAAAAGCTTAAGCAGCTTATCTATGGGACATGACACAACTCGAGTGACTCAACCCCTAGTTAAAATGTTTGCCACATGCCCGCTATCGGACATAACTACGCAACAATGACCCCGTGTCATTCACAATACAAAGCGGTCAAGCTCTCTGCTGCAGATAGACCAGACAACGTTCTATTGATTTAACTAGCCTATGCCAAGGTAAGACGACAAGGCAAAACGAAAACATACAATAGAGAAGCCAAGTATGAAATGAAAAATATTGTTTTCATTAATGACCAAGACAAAAAGTGTACAAACACACAAAGTTTGCTCCTAATCAGGAAAAGGTACAGAAACAGAAGAGCTAAGCCTAGGAGGAATAGGGGCAGAAGTTGCATCTGTACACGCTTCAAGCTAGACGTTAGGGATCGAAATGTCCTCTTCGCCTGACGACTCAGAGGTAATAGACAAGTCCACATATGACATATTCTTTTAATGGCTAAGATCCCACTCTGGGTGCTCCTTATTCATCAGCGCCAATATCTTCAGCTGACCATGAACAACCCAGCGAAACTCACATTTGCCTTGTTCCTGGAAAAGTTCTTATTCTCACACCTTTGCATCAATAAGGTCACGCTCCAGTAGCTCCAACTTGCAAGTTAGCGCATCGACTTGAGAGTGTTGTTCACAACACTGAGTTCATGCCATCCCAGTTCGAGTTGGTCCTCGGCCTTCTTTGCTTCTCGAGTATAGAACTCCACATCAGGTTCCAGCTGTTGCTTCTCAACAGCCCAATCAGCTCCCTTCAAAGCGCTCTCATTAGCAAAAAACTGCAGCTCAGAATGCGCTTTAGCCACAACTTCATGCGCAACCTCGACCTTTAGGCGGAGCTGGCTCAACTCCTGCTTAAGTCCATCCTTCTTGGACATCGCCTTGGTCAGATTACGCTCAAGGTCCTTGAGATGAGCTCTCTGAGCCTCAGCGACCACATTTGATTGATCCGACTACATCTCTTTGGCCTGCTTCTTAAGCCGCTCAATTTCATGGAGCGCATCAAAATAAAGCGTCTGCACGTGCGAGAAGACACGTTCCAAGGTATATACTCTCTCGCGAGTTGCCTCCACTTCGCGTTTGCACGAGGTTGCTATTATGTTGCACTAAAGCAAATAGAATGTTCCCAGATCCAATCGGATCCCACAGTGCAATCTAAACTAGAACCAGGCTTAGTAACTGCGGACGCATCACTTTACTCACATAAGACCCCAGTAGCGGTGGCTCGCTTAAGAGAAATGGGATAGTCAAGCGGTACAAGAGCAATCTGCTCTTCGACCCAGCAAAACAGGGAGATCAAGGCAAGCGGGAGTACAATCCCCCTACATTCCCTCGGTGCGAAGATTAACTCCCTCACAAGGCTTATTCTTCAGTAGCCTCTGTGACATCAGGGAAGTCCAACAATCCACCTAAAGCACCAACAATCCACATGAGCCATACTTGGAACGGTTAGGATTGAAGGAGAAAAAAGACTAAAATTTTTTCCAGTTTTGCCCTTGAATTCGCCTCAGAGCATAGCTCTTTCGAGCTATTATCTTTCCACCATTGAACAGCATAAACCCTACAGCCGCCGCCTCCCTCTGGCCGACGAGTTGCTGGGCGGCTTGATTTCAGTGGACGGTTTTGCTTTCCTGGACGGCTTGATTCCATTGGACGTTTTGCTTTCTTGGACGGCTGTTGCATGGTCCTGGAAAGTTTGCTTCCTGGACGAGTGTGGTTTGCTTCCCTGGTTTGATTGTCTCCAGAACGGTTTCTTGTCCTGGACGAGTTGCTGCTCCTGGACGGCGACTTCTTTTTCGATCCTGGATTTGTTCCCTGGACGAGGTGTTGTTTCCTGGCAGTTTGGTTGATTCCCTGGACGACGAGTTTGGTCAATCTATCTGTTTCTGGACGTCTCACTTCCTGGACGTTGATTAATACATCGATTTGCTTCTTGATCGTTCCTGAAAGTAGAATCTTCAAGGACTGGCTGGGTTTTGTCGGGTTGGTCTCTTTTAATCTTTGCTGTCAATATCCAGGGAGTAGATCTAGTCCCATAGTAGAGGTGACTAGGTTTCTTCATGTCGGCGACACAGCCAGCCAAGGGGGCTGCCCCTGCGGCTGGCAAGGAGGAGGATGGACCTTCTAGGTGTTCCTTTGCACAGGTTCTTGGGAAAGCGATGAAAGATGACCTTGATGATAAGCCAACAGATTCCACAACATTTAGGAAAGACGGAAATCCGGCTCTTAGGCTATCTGATTCGGATGTTGCAAGAGGTGAGTCTCATGTTTCTAATCATATTGTTGTTATGAAATTCTCCAGTTTCAGGCCATCGTTAGATTCGATAAGAGACTCTATTCATAGATCTTGGGGGATATCCGGAGAGTTCGTAATGGGTCTTATTGATCCTAGGCATGTGATGGTCTACTTACAATCTGAAGAAGAAGTCAAGAAAGTGTTATCCAAGGAATCCTTTACGATTCGGGGAGTTCGATATAAAATGTTTCGGTGGCATCCAGGTTTTAGTCTACGGGCGGACTCGGAATTGGCTCCATTATGGATTGAACTCCCTAATCTTCCTTTCGCCTTTTTTCTCCCGGCAATCATGAAGGCGATTGGAGATTCCTTTGGTAATTTTCTTCGGATTGATGATGGCACAAGATACTTTGCTCGCCCAAAGGTCGCTCGTATGTGTGTTGAGATGGAAGTATCTAAACCTCTCCCACATAAGATATGGCTTGAGAGCCCAAAATATGGAGGATATTGGCAAAAAATTGAGTACCCTGGATTCAAATACTGTGACCATTGCTCCTTAATTGGACATGAGAATGATTACTGTAGAAAATTGGTTGGAAGGAAGAGCGAAAAATCAAAATCTGTGGGAGATCCCTTTAAAGAATTTAAAACTCTAGATAAGTCCAAGCAAAAACAAAATATGGTTGAAGGGATGCAAGATACCCAAGAGCCGAAGCAAATGTATGTCCCGGTGGTTAAAAAAATGACGAAAGCTAATGGAACTATAGGGATTAGCGGAGCCAAAAATTCGCAAGGAGTTGAGATCAGCAGTGAACATGAAAAAGAAACCAAGGAGAAAACAAGGGGAGAGGAATCCGACAATGTGATATCTTCTAACAAATACGGGGTTCTTGCGGAAGAACATTCGGAAGGAGTTGGAGAAGGTAATGAAGAAAAAATACAAACACAAGAAGCTAACAAGCCGGCGGCACATCACACAAGGGTGACTAATGATGACGTTGAAAATACACAAGATATTTTAAAGGGGGCTGACTACACACCCAATGAAATCCGAATGGCAAGGTCGGGAGAGAAATGTGATGAAGCAAAATCTGAAGAAGGACATACTAAAGCGGCACCGTTGTGGATGGTCCCTTTTGTAGCAGACAGTAGTTCAGAGCATGAGCAAGGTCAGTCTAAGCTTGCTGAAACAGAGGACCAGCTGTCCTTACAGGCAGCATTTTTGACGAATTCAGGGGGCACAAACAGAGCTGCTGCACAACACGAAACAAAGGACAGTTTGATCGAAGAGAGACAAGAAACAAGGGATCCAAACAGGGTAGATGTGACGCAACCAAAAGGGGACAGCTTGGCGCATCCTGTCTCAGGGATACACAAAATGTTTTCGCGAAATTCAGGGGCCAATGCACTGGATAATTTTGGACAGCATGGTACTCGATCCACAATGAAACAGGGTGTTCAATTTCTGCAACAGCCGCAGGGAGCTGGAACTTACTTTCCAATGAGATTGGATGCCGACAACATGCAAGCACAGGAAGCAACGTTTAATGCTCAGAACTTGACGAGGCAGGCAGGATGCATCAATTCAGGAAATCATGCTTTGTCGGATGAGGAGTCGTATGCAAATACGTCTTCTAATAACATGGTTGAGACAGGTCATCTTTCTGACGAGCGAAGACAAAAGGCAAAAAGAAGAGTTCAAAGAATGGACCCGCTGGGGGGAGCCGGAGAGTGACACGAAACATGACTACCCCAGGTGTTCCTAATGATAGATAACATAATGTTCTGGAATGCACGGGGAGTTGGTAACCGAGCGACCCGTTGCAGATTAAAAAAGCTGGTTAAAGATAACAATGTTAAGTTGCTTGCCATTGCGGAACCGATGATCCAAGCTTCAAGGCACATGGAGATTGCAGGCAAAGTGGGTCTGCCTTGCTTTGCAACGAATGAGGAAGCAGGAGGAAAAATATGGCTCTTCTGGGATAATAACCTACAAGTGGACATACTAATTCGCACTGATCAATTGATCCATTGTAAGGTTACTATTCTTTTTTCCAATACTGTCTTCTATACTTCCTTTGTATATGCAAAATGTTCAATACAGGAGAGACGAAACTTATGGGAGGACATGGAGCACATTGCAATGGGTATGAATGAAGCTTGGACCATTGGCGGCGACTTTAATGTCATTGTAGAAAACGGAGAAAAATTAGGCGGACGTCCTTCTAATCAAATGGCAATATCAGATTTTTCTAGATGTATATCGAACTGCGGACTTACAGATTGTGGGTTTGAAGGACCAAATTATACTTGGTGTAACAACCAAAGAGGGGACGACAGAACCTGGGCTAGATTGGATCGTTTTTTTGGTAATGCAGACTGGCTTACTCTTATGCAGCATTCTCGGGTCGATCATCTACTTAGAGCATGTTCTGATCACGCACCATTGCTTCTTTCTTTGCCTTTGACACAAAGGGCAGGTATGTCCCCATTCAGATTTCAAAATATGTGGCTAACGCATGATGATTTTTTGGGATTTGTGGATAGCAATTGGAACTCTCCGGTAGGTGGTTTTGGGGACATGTATATTGTGGCTACTAAACTTAAGCGCCTTAGAGGAGCTTTGAAAATATGGAATAGAGAAACTTTCGACAACTTATTCAGTACCATTAGAGGATTGGAGGATGATATTACACGATTGGAATTCAGTTTAATGCAGGGTTGGGATACAAATGATATGGTTACTCTAAATAGATGTCAGGCAGAACTCAAAATGGCGCTGATAAGAGAAGAAATTTACTGGCAACAAAAATCAGGAGAAAAGGAGTTCAAAGAAGGAGATGCATGCACAAAATTTTTTTTGGTTCCGTCAAATCCAAGCAAAAAAGAAGAGCGATCACAAAAATCTATGATAGGGCAGGGACGTTATTCACTGATCCGCGTGTTATTATGTTGGAAGCGAATAATTTTTTTGAAAATTTGCTTTCAGCAGGAGGATACCAAGAGGATCTAGAACTCATGGAGTGCATTCCGAGCTTGATAAGGGAGGAGGACTGTGATTCGATCATGAAGTCTCCGAATTTAGAGGAAGTCCGACAAGCAGCTCTTAGCATTCCACATGATAGTGCACCGGGCCCGGATGGCTTTACAGCTGGTTTCTTTCATAGATGTTGGGACATTATTGGTCTGGATATTTGGAAAGTCGCGAAGGAATTTTTTGATTGCCACGCGATGCCAGGTAGCTTCTCCTCCAATTTTTTAGCTCTTATTCCTAAAATTGAAGAACCCGTATATTATTCTGATTTTAGACCTATCAGCTTGTGCAACGTGGTTTATAAAATTTTTAGTAAAATCCTATGTCTGAGGTTGGGTAAGATACTCCCAAATATTATATCTTTAGAGCAGGGGGCTTTCGTCAAAGGGAGACTTATCTCAGAAAACATTGGCTTGGCACAAGAATTAATGAGGGAGATTGGCAAAAAAGTGATGGGGAACAATGTAATTTTCAAGCTGGACATGGAAAAGGCGTATGACAGAATTGAATGGGGATTTCTCTTGGCGGTTCTTCGTAAATTTGGTTTTAATAACAGAATATGTCATTTGATTTCAAATTGCGTAACTCAATGTGGATTCTCGGTGTTGATGCAAGGCAAGTGTGACGGATATTTCAGATCTTCTAGGGGTCTTAGACAAGGTGATCCTCTCTCCCCCTTACTCTTTGTTATTGCTGCTGAAGTTCTAAGTAGCGGACTCACTAGAGCTTTTCGTAGAGGGGAAATTGGATTTTATCACACGCCCATGACGGCCTCCCCGATTACTCATCTCTTATATGCTGATGATCCACTAGTTTTCTTGAATGGTAGGAAAAAATCCATTGCAGGATGTATGAAGTTTATTGATAGATACTGTCGGGCTTCAGGCGAGAAAATTAATACGGGGAAAAGTTCTTTCATGATTGATGAGAAAGTTAGAGCCGAAAAATTAATTATGATCAAATTATGGACAGGCTTCTCTTACAAACAGTCCCCGTTTACATACCTTGGAGTTCCCATTTATCAAGGCAGATGCAAAATTTCTTACTATGAGGATTTGGTGAATAAGATACACAATAGAATTCAAGGCTGGAAATCCCGACTATTGTCGCCTGGGGGAAGATTGACATTGATCCGACATGTTCTTTTATCTATGCCGATTTACACTATCGCAGCTACAGTGGTCCCTATGAAGGTCTTGCATTCTATTCAGAAAATTATTGCAGATTTCTTTTGGGGAGATCATGAAGGGAGACATAAGCGAAAATGGATTGCATGGCATAAAATCAGTGTTACCAAAGAAGAAGGTGGATTAAATGTTAGAAGTCTGGACGATACTATAAAAGCTTTTCTAGTTAAATCCCTTTGGAATCTGATAAACACCAATTCTTTATGGGCAAAATTCTTACGAAATAAATATTTGAAGGCAGGGGTACCAATCCGAAAACAAGAGCTTAAAGCTGGGGCCTCACCGTTTATGAAAGAGTTGTTGGTGCATAAAAATTTTATAGTGGAAAATTCCACTTGGAGGATTACTAGAGGTAGAGTTAGTTTCTTTGAAGAACATTGGGCTAAGGATGCAATATTTACAAGAAATGAGGCAGCGGAGACTAATGATATTTGGCCTTCCTTACGGCAAATGTGCAGGGATAATTTCAGAAGGTTAACCCCGGGAATGCAAAGACAAGCTCAAGAGGCTTACAAGACGATAGTGAAAGGCGATGATGGCGATCGAGACACTAGAATTTGGATACCCAATAATGATGGTCTATTCTCTATCAGCTCGGTTTGTAAAATTCTAGGTGGCAGAGGGACACCTGATGATTTCTGGAATTGGATCTGGCATCCTTTATTGCCTTCGAAAATTTCTGTTTTCACATGGAAAATTATTAAAAGGGCTATCCCCTTAGATGGTGAAATTAGAAGAAATGGGTTCTAGCTGGCTTCTAAATGTGTTTGTTGTGTTCAATCTAAGGAGGATACAATAAAACATCTTTTCTTGGAGGGTGAATTAGCAAGCAGAGTGTGGAGACATTTTGACTTGATTTTTGACATTCACGTACATAGACCGGTTGAAGTATTTACCATGTTAAAAGCGTGGTTTAGGAAGGCGAGGAAATCTACATTATCAGGTACCCTCATTCATCTCACTCCTCTTTTTATTTTATGGGAGCTTTGGATTCAGCGAAACAGAAAACTTTATGACGGCAAGGAGTGCTCGTCAAGCTATGTGATCATTAAAGTGTATCACTGGATTAAATGTGTTTCAAAATTTTTTACTCCTAAATCAAAGGACACTAATGGGGCTTTGCTCAATAGATTGGGTATACAGGAAAAACAAGTTACCATGATTCCTCCTCGGGCGGTGTTTTGGAATTTCCCTCCTCAGGGATGGTTTGTGTTCAATGTAGATGGATCTTGTAGGGAGAAGACTACTTCTGGAGGTTTTGTTCTTAGAAATGAAGAGGGTAACTTTGTGGCGGCTAGACAATGTTTTTTCGGGGAAGGAACAAATAATTCTGCAGAAACGAGGGCCTTGCTTGAAGGCTTGAGATTTTGTGTTGACCAGGGTGTTCGACCATGCGTCATCCAAACGGATTCCATGGTGGTTAAACAATGGATTTCCCAAAAAACAAAGATACCTTGGTTCCTTAGCAATTGGTGGAGAGAGATACGAGAGTTGATTAAGGATAAGGGGTGGCAATGCATCCATGTATTCAGAGAGACTAATTCAGTGGCGGACGCTTTGGCTAGATTGGCACAAGGGGAGCATTTGTCTCATACATATTCGTGAGGATCGCTCCCTAAAAGAATAAAGTCATTAATTATTCTTGACAAGAACAAGACGGCATATATTAGACTTCTAGATGTTAAATAGAGTGATTATATATATTACAAGTTTACGGCAGTCTGAGGGTCGCAGGAAACAACTTGACGCGTGTGATGGAGCTGTGGTGATGAAATGGAGAAGTATTTTTCGAGAAAAACAGGGGAGATACTCTGTTTTGAAGGGGCAACAGACTGGACTGACTGCGGTTCAACGCAGCAATATGTTCAGGAGCAGGAATGCCTGTGTTCGATGCGGTCTCAGGACAGTCTGCTAGGCAGGGATACTGGACAGCGTGCTCTGTCTCGCTGGACAGAGTGGTGCTGTCTCGCTAGACAGGGAATTGTTTGCTGCTGGGACAGCGTTCTGTTTGTGCTAATTCGATCGCAGGAAATGGATTGTAAGGTGCAAAATGGGTTGTGTGCTATTGACGGCAAGTTGCAACGTGTTATGGTAATTTGTTTTACTGCCAGTTCCTTTCTGCAGGTTGCACACTAGTTCATTATGCTAGAGCAAGTTTGGCAATCTGAATTTTGTGTACTAGTAGAGAATTTGAGCACGGGTACTTGGACATAGATTTTCGGATTCATGTTTCAAGGTCATCCTCATGTGGCCCTGACCTTAGGTAAGATCTTTTTAAGTTTTATTGGTGTTAGGCAGGATTTGGTCAGTTTTCTCTTGTTTTGTATGGGATAGTCCCATTGGTTTTTTATTATTCGGGTAAAGTCGTCATGTACCCCCGAAACGTGTAAAACCTTTCTTTGGTATAATAAAGGTCTGGCATCCCATAGTTGCCCCTCCCCACTGGAGGTTTAAATTTAAAAAAAAAAAAAAAAACTTCAGGGCTAGAATCAATTTCTCTCCGCCAACAGTTAGTATATTTTAGTTATTTATTTCTCTTTCCATAGTCAATGTAGAGTTGTAATTATTAAAAACTTATGTGATTTGTGAACATTCAAGAAATAAAAAAGGAAAACACACTCTATTGATTACTGAAAAGATGTAACAACGGGCGCCCAGAAGCGGATACAAAAGACTACATACTACAAACATCCGAATTCGATGCAACATGGAGTAAGGTCTCGATTAAATAGTCTGACTACATAAAGAGAGCAGAGGTACCCAAAGTAGGCAATGCAAACTCCATGAAGCACGCTATCTGCAAACAACGGCACAGCTTCGGACGCAACCCTCAAATATGGCCCGCGGTGGTACAAAATCAGCAATCAGGGGCCCGCGAGAAACCACAATCAAATACATCCAACTCACACACTCGATCTGGTAGACTGGGTGAACATGGGACAATTATCAGGTTGGCATTGGTAGAGTGCACCTTTCGGCTACAGGGATGTGAGGAGCGTCTAGAAGTCAATGGCCCAATCCATTGGACCATGTCCAACTCTTCTCCGTTTCAAGATCCCGAATTCAAGTACAAAGCGAGACAACGAGGTTAATCAAGATGTGGAGGAGGCAACCACTCTGGAGTTGGGCGTTGGTATTGTCTCCGAGATTAAACGCTATAGAGCAGCGGCAAGGCACCGGCGCATAAACGACAGACTCTTCATTTGGAAGAAAATCCATACTTCTTTTCTGCAACATGAGAAGAAATTACGAGATCTCAGCAAATTAATTACGTGCACACCAGAACAGGTAACCGAGCATAATAACAATTATCATCGTGTCCGATCGGTGCAAATGTCAGAACATTCGAAGACTCCAATAATGGAGATCTCCCTTCAGCCTTTGGAAAATTCAAAGCATTCTCTTCAAGCAAGAACGTTACAAGAGATACGCTCTGCAAAAGATAATGCCTACAACGATTGAGGAACACTATTATATAGACATGATGGTTCACCAAACTGGTTCTTTGACATTAAATGTTAGCTTTGAATACCGTATGGAAAACGAGGAGACGACGATTCCCAAGGAAATTGCGCGGATCATGATCATCCAATTAATGGTGCTGCACGCAACCTCATCAATTAAGGGGGAGTAACCGATACTCAACCGTTTCGCAATCTATGCCATACAGGTGGCGTAATTCATGCAAGAAACCCTAGCTCTCCCTTTGCGGGCTCGTGGGCTCGACCCCCTATTCAAACAGTATACTACCACATGCCTGGCATGAGCATTAGAATCATACCTGCGGATCACTAGCTGATTTAAGGTAATTTTGTCCGCACAGTGCACTACGCTCGCGGACATAGGTTCACACGCTCTCATGCAGGCAGAACCTCTCTCCAACCAGGTAAGCTTAGTCAGCCGAGGTTGATGACGACGGCTTTTGGTTCATTCCAACACCTAGCCTGTCTATTGCGGATCCCAATGGCTTAGGAAGTGGGAGTCTAATCAACGCTATCACACCTGGTGACGATGACTCGCCAGGGATCATTGCCCCCTTCGCGGTCAATGGTCATCAAACCCGATCAGGTAAACTTAGCTGGAGACGACTGATAACAAAAGCTTCTTATCAAAGCCCAGATCTGTAGCTTCAACTGCGCGAGTGTAGATGGTTTGGAAGGCAGGAGCTGAGTCAGTCCCAAACTGATTCAGACGGCTCACCGCGGAACCACTGCTTTTCAGCCTGGCCGCCGAATTACCAACCCTGAACTTGTAGCCCCCACTGCACGGATGTAGATGGCTTAGAAGGTGGGAGCCTAGTCAGTCTCGAATTGATTTCGATGGCATGCCATGGGACCACTACTCTTCAGCATGGCCGCCAAAAACCCCCAAATTTGTAGCTTGATGCACACTAGTATAGATGATTTGGAAGGTGGGAGCCTAGTCAGTCCCGAATTAATTCTGATAGCTTGTCAGGGGCAACTACTCTTCAACCTGATCGTCGAACCCCTTCTTCTCGAGCTTGTAGTCCCCACAGCACAGGTATAAATGGTTCGAAAGGTGGGAGACTAGTCAGTCCCTGACTGATGTCGACGGCTCATCACGGGACCACTGCTCTTCAACATGGCCGCCAAATCCTTATTCCCTGAACCTGTATTCCACTCTGTTCGGACATAGATGGTTTGAAAGGTGGGGGAGCCCTAAGCAGCTCGCTAAGCGATCACTGTTCTCTTTCGAAATAGTGGTCGCAAAGATAAATCACAACTCAGCCAGCGTCCTCATGCTCAAACGAGCTATCATTCTATTATAAGCAAAGGTTACTCACGCCGACACATAAATCATCCAGGCAACCGCTGACAGGTGCTACATAAAATGCCAACCCGAGCTTACGATGCTTGACTCGGTACAAACGCTTTGATACGTGTACTAAGCTATCACAACTCGCTTATAACAGTGGCTGCACCCGACAAACACTACAAAAAATGAAGTCTATAACAGCACTTTCAAGGCGGCATTTTCAGAAAAGCATCGTCGATACAAAACATTATCAGCACTTTAAACCAGAAAGTCGCTTAGTTAAACATTATAACGGCATTACCAAAGAACGCCGGTAAAACTTAAGCAATAACGATGTTTCTATTATAAAGCGTTGGTAAAACCTTGCTCAATAACGGCGTTTCTCTTATAAAGCGCGAGTAAATAACAAAAAAAACCTGCGATCGATTCCCGCTGATAAAAAAAATTGAGTTTTAACAAAACGCTGTATTAGAGGTTAATTATAACCCAGCCTCCTCCCCTCCTTCCCTGCTCTTCCCTCCTTCCCGATTCGATCTTCCCACCTTCCCGACTTCCATCCTTCCCGATTAGCTCTTCCCTCCATCTCGATTAGCTCTTCCCTCCTTCCCGATTCGCAATTCGCTCTCATATCTACCCTCTCATCAAATTTGGCTTCTCTTCAAACGGCTTGAACGATTACTTCTCTGGCTTGAGCAGCTCGACTGATCTTCTTCATTCATCCAGCTTGGATTTTCTTCTCTGGCTTGAACGATTAAAGGTTCTTCTTCATTTTTTTTTATTATCCAGTTTTTTTTTTAGAAAGTTTGTGTCTTTGGTGAGTGAGTGAGTGAGGGATGGATGGATGGAGTGGGGTGGATCCAGAAATTGGGTTGGGTAGTGGAAGGTCCGAAGGTGTCAAAGGTGGGATCTTTGGAATTTGTGGATAGATTGGTTTATTTGGAAGGAATTTGTGGATAGGTTTTTGAGAATAACTTCATACATAGAACCCTGGATGTTTTATTTGGCTTTGGTTAAACTCTATTGCATTATTTTCAATTCCAACAAAAACTAATTTCTCAATGTGTTTGTAGCAGAGAGAGAGGGATTGACTTACATGGATACGTAGGAGGAAGAGTGGGGATTTAAACTAGGGGTGGCATAAAAACAGTTGGTTCTGAACTTCTGATTACGCAGTCTGTTTGAAATCAGATCAATAAAAACGAGAACATTAACAAACAACTGTAACAGTTCATTGGTTAGTTTGTACAGAGGGGGTATGAGTACACTGGTGGTGAGGAGAGTGGGGTAATGGATGTGTCCAACTTACAAAACCATTTATGCTGTAGAAAATGTTTTAACTTGGTTAAGGATTAAATATCTCCTGTTTTCCACTTCCTCCTTTATTAGTAGTTTATAACTTATATGGTTTAGAAGTTTCAGAATGACTTGAATTTTTTCATTTCAGAAAATAACACCATCTAGCTCCATCAAATTTGACCTTAAAGTCAATAGTAAAGACAAACAATATATAGTTCTTCAAGTTATTTACAGTACTACGAATATTAGAATTTGTTTGAAATTTTATTGAAACCTAAATAGCTACAGATATCAGAACATGAAATTAGTTTTCATTCAAGTTCTCACGAGAGTAGATAAACCTAAAAAAGTTTTCGTTCAATTCATAAACTCAAAATAATTTTACACAACTAACTATTAAACTCCTAGGTCCTAGCCATGTGAATCATCCTGCATTGCCAAGTTGGACTCCTAGATATCAGAACAATTAGGACTAATGTGGTTGCTTTGGGTTGTAAAGCTGGCAGCAGGTGAGATAGAACATGTAGGGAGGTTTTAGAGTTGTGAGAAAGAAGGAAGATGAGGTTTGAAGATGAGGCAACTGTCGATGAAACAGATGCATTGCAACCCCTAGTACCAGGGGATACATCAATCACTTGTGCACCAAGTGATGATGTGGATCATGTTGTATGGAATATAGCTAATTTGCCAATGGAAACAATTCCAATGTCAGAAAATAACACCAAAAAAAAAAGGAAAAGAAAATAAGAGAGTTGATGTTTAAACTATAGTCATTAAATGTTATAATGTATTATTATTATTATTATTATGTTGGCACTAGCTCACTTTTTGTGCATTTTTCAAGTATGGCGCCACGACCACCGAGAGCTGATAGGTCACCCCCATTCCATTTGGAGGAGTCTTCCCATATTGAGTCAAGTTCTTCTGGTATTTTTACTCACTCTAAACAATATAAGCTTCATTTTTCTTATAGAAATTGTACTTAAAATTAAAATTTTTAACATTAATAATTTCTTTTACATAGGTAGCACGAGGAATAAGAAAGCACGTGGACGAGCATTGGGACAGAAGGTAGCAAGTCTACCAAAAGGAACAAAACTGAGTCTGGAATTTGATGATAGACAACAATAGATATAATTTCTTCAACGAGGAATTATCGTCTGGAACATGCAAGTTACATCTATTGATGTGTCGTCATGGAGAAAACTTGACAAAGATGTAAAGGCCAAAATGCTTGAGCCGTTATTGGTACGTATCTTATCATTATAATATGTGTATATATATATATTGGTCACATATGCTAGATTTGATCAAATTTGCTCTTTTATTCAGGAAAAGTTCGACATAGGGGATGATCCAGAAAGAAAGAAATTGCTAATGAAGGAAATGGGAAAAACAATGGAGGGACTACTGATCTGAATTGAAGAATGACTATTACGATATACATGAGACATATGAGGAACGACTTCAAAATCGACCACCATTTGTAAAAGAAGAAGATTTGAAATGGTTGATAAAAGAACATTGGGGAATACTGGCCAAACCTTAATTCTTGATGACATAGTTTTTCAAATCCGTTTTTAATAAATTCAGGAATTGTGTGATAAGAATAAAGACAAGCGTGAGATACAACAAATGCTTCATCATGCAGGCACAAAATCCTTCGCCATAATTGAGGATGAAGAGGTTAAGTATAAAATGTTTGAGATTTTGGGTTTGAATATCAACTTAGTAGAAATATAGTTACTCATTTGTCTACATTTTCTATTGTTGCAAATGAAAAGGACAGGAGTTCGCCCATCTCGTATTAGGATGTTTGAGCTTGCTTATACAGGCAAAGATGGATCATATTAAGATGTATTCGCTCAAAGAAAGGCAGTTAGTTTTATTTTCAATTTAAATTGTTGGTATCCATTACCATTTATATTTCATATTCACTAACTAAATGTGTCTCTAAATGTAGGAAGAGATACAAAATCTTATCGTGCAACGAGAGGAGGGATTAAACTCCTTAGATGACGACCACAATTTTACTCAAGTATTCGAGCCAGACAGACCTGGACGTGTACGTTGTAGGGGACATGGGATCACGCCAACATTTGAAAACGGCAAGAGTAGTCGCTTCGGATCTCAAGCTATAGAAGAAGCAAGGCAAGAGATTGAGATTGCAAGGAAAGAGGTTGCGGAAGCAAAACAAGAGCTGACAGACTACAAGAAAGTGGCCAGTGATGAAATGAATAAAATGAAGGATGATATGGCCATGATGATGCAAACATTGTGGAGACTAACTGATCAAAACAATGGTGGATCTGAGGCACATTAGCGGTGAGTTTTTTAAAGTGATAATAACTAGGATGTGTTTTGTATGCCATCAGTGATAATAGTTGTTTCTTTATTTGATCATTGTCTACAGGTTTGAAGTGGCTGCCGATGTGCTATACTTGGATGTATATATATCTGAATGTGGTATAGGAGAATGTGGTATATGTTCTTTGGATTAGTCTTGTTGTTCTTTGGATTAGTTGTTTCTTTTTTGGGATTTGTCTTGTTGTTATAGGAGATTGTGGTATATGTTCTTTGTAACTGTTTTACCTATAAATATATTAAAGGATTATGTTCCTTGCATTGCTATTTTATTTGTTATATTTTCTATGAAGCTTATGCTTCAATTGTTATATTTTTCTTACATGTTGGTTAAGAAGTCATATGCTTCAATTGTAAGTTTGATCAGTAGACATTTAATATTTCTTCCTAGATTATAATCTTTATCTTTTTGTTGAATTGAGTGTTTGGCCTGCTTTCTGAGCTTCACACCTTATACTGTTGGAATTTGGAATTCATGTTGAAGTGATGAAAGGGAATAAGACCCCAGCTTCTGTTTATGTGCCTATTAATGGTGGAAAAGTAGCACCTGCTAATGCTGCAAAGGTGGCCGCAGTTGTGACTGAACAGAAGTCTGTTGGCCTTGCCACTACTTTTGCACCTGAAGCACCTTCTCCTAGTAATACCAATGCTTTTGAGAGCTCCCATCCAGAAGAAGGTAGTTTCCTTTTCATATTACCTTTATATGTGATGCTAATTGGTACTTCAACTATTTGTTGTAAATGTCATTTAACCGAAGTTGTAATCTTTGTATATAGATGAAGAAGGTAGCATTTCTCTATGTGGGTGGTTGTGATGGTACACATTCAATCAGCTAAGTTCTGTCTGAAATCTCTTTTAGGCATAGCAGCTCGCAATCCTGACATTGATATTTTGTTAATATTGGTAAATCCAGGTGAAGTTTCACTTATTTGTTGCAATGTGTTGTAGATGAAATCATGATTACGATTTCGGAGTGAAAGTTACTATGACTCAATTACTGTTTTAAAGTGCATAATCATGATTTTAAGTAATATCCATTCTCATTGTACCTTTGTTGGCAGCTACTTCATTCAGCAACTCGCGGCTGCAACCTCTTGCCTACTTATTAGAAATTACACCGCAAAATCTCCACGTGGGTGTTCCTTCTATCCTGAGTCTTTTGACAGGTTTGATACTCACGCTCTTTTGCAATTCAGTGGTCTTGTTTCAGTCATATCTTTATTTCTATCAGTGTGTGTTTGATCATTAGGAAATGATGTCTGCTGACCCCTTGGAGCAGGGATCCCAGGCAGCAACACTGGTTGCAGAGATTTGTAAGAGGAAGGGTTTGAAGGAGCAGATCACCCCATTGTCAGAGTACGAAGACAAGCTATAGAGTCCTAATAGCACAATAGTATAGAATCAGGTATTAGTCTATCGTTTTGGTTTTTATTTTCGATGTTTCACATTTCTGTTGTTGGGAGTGCCTGTTGGCTATAGTACTTGCCTGCCCAGTTTAAAACTCATTGGTTTAAGCGTCTAAAACTGTGTCTGTCTGAAACTATGTCTGTTGTTTTTTGGTTAGATACCACTTCATTTCCTTTGTTTTGTTATGGATTATGTTGATTACTGATAGTTCAAGGCTTATATAAGCAGTGTCTCTTGAAGTATCCTTCTTAAGATTTATCATTGTTCTTAAGATTTGTCAATGTCCAAGAGAATATAGCGAATCACTTGCTTAGACAAATATATCAGCATTTCTTAGATGTTGTGGATGTCATGACTTGCTGTTGAGTAGCATCAGCTGTTTTTGGTTTGAACTTAGTGCTTAATTTTTTTAGATCAAATTGGAACTTTTAAAAATTGTTCACAAGCTCAGTTCATATAGTTAAAGCAGTGTTACTCGTAACTTACCTCTTCTCTTTTATTTTATCTGGAATATGTTGATTACTAATGGCTTAATGCTTATATATGCAATGTGCCCCCTTTCTTGAAGTGTTGTTCTTAAGATTTATCAATGTCCAAGCGAATATAACAATCAGTTGCTTAGACAAATGTTTCAGCATTTCTTATATGTTGTGGATGCCATGCTGTTGAGTAGCATCAGCTGTTACTGGATTGAGCATAGTGCTTATTTTTCTGGATCAAACTGAACTTTTTTAAAACTGTTCACGAGCTCAATTCACATAGTCAATGCAATGTTACTCGTAACTTAACCCCTTCATCTTTTATTCTATTCAGAGTAATTCAGGTTTGTTTTGTTTTGAAAATTTAGCCTGAGCAGTAATTTATAAACCATGATTAGTAGCAATGCTTGTATTGTTTGGGATCCTTTTGACCTTATTAGTTCAATTAGTGGAATTTAAACTTTACTGTTGACTGCCATTCTCTTCGAAATGTCAGCAGTGTCAGTTTGATCATTTGTCAAGCACATTGCAGCAATGAATATGCATTCTTCTTCCTTGGAAAAATCCAAAGTGAAATCACTGGGCAAAATAGAAAAAGCCAAAGTGAAACTCCTGTTCACCTGGTAGACCCATATATCTCATTGGTCAATCCATTGGAGGATGTCTTGCAATGGCCATAGCAGCTCGCAATCCTGACATTGATCTTTTGTTAATATTGGTAAATTCAGGTGAAGTTTCACTTATTTGTTGCAATGTGTTTGTAGATGAAATCATGTTGTTTATGTTGGTTTTCTTCAAGCAAATGACAAACTTAAGACACAAATAAATGCAGAGGATTCTTTGTAATGCTCTGTTCTTGTCTGCTCTGCTTTCTGGTTTTCTTATTATATAAGCAAATACAAATCATAACTGCACCACTAACATTACAGCACATGTTTTCTAACCACATAAACCTAACTGCTATTAGCAACTGCTGACTCTAATCCATACATAGATAACTCCTAGAGACAACTAGATTAATACATAGATAACTCCTAGATGCAACTAGATTAATACATAGATAACTCCTAGAGACAACTAGATTAATACATCAATCTCCTCCTTAAGCTTGTTGTCCTCCACTGACAATCCGCACACCAGTTTTCTCTCTCATCTCCAAGAACTTCAATCTTGCAAGTGACTTTGTCAAAATATCAGCACGCTGATCTTCTGTGCAAACATGTTGAACTTCAATCATTCCTGATTCAACACAATCTCTAATGTAGTGAAATCGAGTATCAATGTGTTTGCTCCTCTCATGGTGAACTGAGTTCTTGCTCAATGCAATTGCGGACTGATTATCGATCTTTAGAACCACTTTCTTAACCTCGGTCTTTAACAAATCTGCCAACAGTCGTCCCAGCCACACTCCTTGACACGCTGCTGCACAGGCAGCAATGTACTCCGCTTCACAGGAAGATAACGCAACTACTTTCTGTTTTTGTGAACACCAACTAATAGGATTTGATCCAAGGAAAAATATTAAACCTGAGGTACTTTTCCTGTCATTAGTATCACCAGCTAGATTGCTATCGGAGTAACCAATCAGCTCCAAGCTGCCTTCCTTCTTCTCATAAACGCAACCGAGGTTTAAAGTTCCTTTCACGTACCGCAATATGTGCTTCACTGTGGCCATGTGCTCTGTTGTGGGCTTCTCCATGTATCTACTCACCACACCGACAGAGAATGCCAAATCTGGGCGCGTGTGCAGTAGGTATCTCAAACTGCCAACAATACTTCGGTACAGAGTTGTGTCTACAGGTGGACTTGTGCTTTCCTTGCTTAGTTTCAGACGAGGTTCCATCGGGATTTGCGAAGGGTTGCAATCTTTCTTGCCGCATTTGTCTAAAACCTTTCTTGCATATGCTGACTGGTTGAGTGTAATCCTTTGAGAATTCTGACATACTTCAATTCCCAGATAGTAACTTAGTAACCCAAGGTCCACTACTACAAATATTAGCTTAGGTAACGCCACTTAGATAGCGCTTTTTTAGAGAGCTATCCAAGTGGACACTAGGATAGCGCTTATTTGTCTTTAAAAAAAAAAAAGCAAAAAAAAAAAAAAAAAACACTACAATAGCGCTTTTAATTTTTTTTTTCAGTTAAGCGCTATCTTAGTTATGTCTTAGATAGCGCTTTAAAAAACGCTATGGGAAAAAACGTTACCAAAACTACCATAGCGCTTTTAAAGTGCTTGCATAGCGCTTCGAAAGCGCTATGCTACTTTCCATTTAGGATAGCGCTTCATATTCATATCACTACATTTAGGATAGCGCTTCAAACCCTAACCCCCTAAATATCCCTCTTTCGTTCTCTTCTCTTCTCTGCTAAACTGCAACTCAGCAACCCAAAGGCAAGAAGAAATCTTCGAAAGATAAGAAGCAGACAAGCGACACCGCCAGCGCTAACAAACCGTCGATTCCATGCCCTTTTCGATTTCCTTCTTCGATTCCCTCCTTCCTGCGATTCCATTCCCTCCTTCCTCCTTCCCTCTCCTTAGCGCTTCGTGACGAATTCGCTCATTCGGTTTTCCCTCCTTCGCTCTCTGTCTCTCTGTTGAATCTGTCGAATACTGTGGTGGTGGTGGTACTCATTCAAGAGCATTCAAGGTACAATCGAATCTAGATTTTATGATTTCCAAATATAGGGTTTTTGGTTTTTAATTTTTGATGAATCGTTCTTTTGTAATCGGGATTGGTTTTTGGTTTTTGGTCTTTTGAGTTAAAGATAAACCCCTTGAAGGTGATATGAATCATGCATCTTTTTGTTGAAACATTATCACACTATAACTCATTTGATGATTTTGTTTTCTTTCTAGAATATAGTAGTTTTGAATTTTTGATAGACTTTACTGGCAGATTATGTTCATATATATATATGCCAAGACAAGAGAATCCTACTAGGTTAAATGAATATGGAGTACGATAATAGTGAAAAGGGGTGTTCAATGGGTTGATTCCCTTATTTCGTTCTTCATTAAAAACCTAAATGTCGACATCTTAGACTTAATTTCAAATTGTTTTGTAAGAACGCATTACTACAATACAAGAAAAGTGTAAACCAGTCTAAAAAAAAAAAGTTTGGGCAATGTACAACTGGAAAAGCTATCAATCAATTAAGTTTATTTGTTATTTTCTTGTTCTTCATATTTTAGTCATTTCAAGAGCTGAGAGATGCTCCATATTTAGGGTTGTCTGGTTGCTAAGGGTGGGTACCTTTCCCTAATCAATGAAAACGATTGGCAGTCAAAGAGGGAATACAATACGTTTTATAAAAAATCTGTTTTTTTCTAATGAATTAATCAATGATGATGTATCTTGACTGCAATAAATAGTGTATTGTGATTGCAGTCCGCTTATTTTGATTAAGCACCCATTGTCCACGAGCTATAGTGCTAGATCGATATAATTAGAATTCAGTTTAGTAGGGTGTTTGCATTTTGGACCAGTGTTTCAGAGGATCTCATTTTGCCAACTATTAACAACTTGATGGTCAGAGAAGAGATGCTACAATTCCTCTGTTTTAAGTCTCTACTACTTGTCTTCATTTCTTTATCTTACGTGTTCTCTCCCACTTACATTATTTTGTTCAGTTTGTCAAAAGCATTATAATTTTGTTGAAATAATGTATGGTGGGTCTACTTTTGACTGTCTATTGGCTACACAAAAAGGAGAAAAATCTATTTGTTTTCATTTCTTTAATTATTATTTTTTTCTTATTAGTATTTGTTCTGTAATCATAGCAACACAACACAACTCTTGATACATAAGCCATGCGAGATTTGCCTCATATACTAAATTTGTTATTAGAAAACGAGTCAGGGAATAATATTACCCTACTATTTTTGGAAGAGACATGCTCTACAACTCGAAACCATATCGACGTAATCAGAAAAACAGTTTGGGTTGATATGGAATGTTACAAGTTGCAAGGAAAAGTCCATGATTTATACAATTTTAGTTGCGCAACTTGGCAAAGGTGAGTGAATGTAGAAGTTAGTTGCAATTGCAAGTCTCATCCCTTAAACTGCAAAGCCAAAGTGCGTTGCATCTGCATCTTCTACTTGTCTTCGTTAGACACCAAATTTTAAGTTTTATTGGCCCAACTTTCAGGTCCATCTTGCCACTACTAGATGTATGCTAAAGATTTGTTTTGTACAGAAACTGGGAAGGAGGTCTTGATCGTTAAAACCACAATTCATGACATCATGAGCAAAATGATTCAGGTCTGTATCAATGTATCTTATTTACTTTCTTCTGTCTTGATCATTAAAACCGCATATTCATGACATGATGAGCAAAATGATTCAGGTCTGTGAAGAAAAATTTTCACCAACCTAAAGGTTACTTACAATCTAGTTTATTGAATTGCCATCCCTTTTGTCCTACGTATACCTAATGTTCTTTCTGTTATCATAATTGACTCCAACCATATATACATGTTTTGAAATTGGATTGCAGCTCAGACCCTTTTGTAGGAACCACTGGACTGTGCTGCTCATGTTCTCCTATCAAATATATATGCTGTCAAATATATAAGTAGACCCTGCCTGCTTCTAGATCCTGAGCCATGTATCTAGAAAAGTCTGACTGCTAGTTTATTTATTTATTTAATAAATTTTGATAGCTTCATTATTAAGAAATGCAAGTCAGGTCGTTTAGGATACACCAAGAAGTGGCTTGACTAGTAACATAAACATCCTATTTTATAGCAATGTTAGCAGTTAATAGCAAATACTACCTCATATATCTCCTTTATTTTCTCCATCATATAACACACTTGGATCAAACATACAATTCTCCCCCTTCATCACTTGCATTGCAATTGCATCATATTATATATTGGGCTGTCACTTGTCAGAGTTTGCTCCTCTTCTATGCAAGCAAAGATGATGATCAACAAACGTTCCTTGATATCATCTCTCACTACTCAGGTTCTCTTTCTCTACTTGTTCATTGATTCTCAATTTTTTTTTTAAGAATTTCATTGATATCCATTTAGGCATGTATTGATTTTTATCAGTTAAGCCATATTTGATGATTTTCTTATTCATCTTTGGTTCCTTGTCACAGAACCCAGTTCAGTATCGCTTCTGACACAGCATTTGTTTGTTTGATCTAGGACTCCCGACGCATTAAACCATGTTTACAATTTCAAAGATAGAGATGGATTCAATCTGTCTAGTTTTAACCTGGATCTACTTGTGTACACATATGAGATACTAATGATTTATTTGGATTTGTAGCAAAAAGTCAAATTTATGAGATTATATATATTCAAATCAAATTTCAGTATCTGGAATTTGAATGACTGATTCAAGTTTTCAAATCATATTATGCAACATTAGACTATGATGTGCAACCTAGCAGAATTAGTTCATCTTGTAATGCTTTACACAGGCTAGTGCATATGCAAGAATTATTGCAGCTTCAGAAAGTCTTCACGAACATTTCCTTCAATCACCTGCGTTGGCGCGATGCCATAGTACAGTAACACAGCTAAAAGTGGATTCAGCTTCTGCTGCTCCAGATAAAAGGTATTATCTTCCATGTAATTGTTTTTGCTCCAAAATTTTATCCCGGCCCATTGTGTCAATTTTTCGTTCTACATGCATACACAAGTTAAGTATATTGTGTAATTAATTATCTATGCATACTCGACGGAAATCAGCCCGTCCTTAGTTAATGGATGGCATCGGTGGATCTGTTGTCCCATATTAATTGTTTGTGGGGCATGATATGCTAGCACCATTCACTGCTGGGTGGCATAGTTCTGATCTTCCGCCTCTAGTTATAGAAAAGTCTGACTGCTAGCTTAAATGGTTGATGAGTTGGTTTTCTTAGTTGTTCTGTTTCATTCTTCACTTTCTTTCATTTTTATCAGTATTCTCCTTATCTTTCTAAACCATTATATTAATATCTGACTTGGAACTGAAATGCTGACTTGGAACTGAAAATACTGAGAAGTGGACTGACTTGGAACTGAAATGTTGAAAGAATTCCAATCAGGCATGAAATGCTGAGGAGAAGACTGAGTTGGAACTGATGAGCTGAAATACTGCCTATCGGGCTTGAAATGCTGAGAAGTGAGCCTATCGAGCTTGGAAAGCTGAGTATACTGACTTGGGACTGGAATGCTGATGGACAGACCAGGCTGACTACAAAATCATTTGGGTGTTCAGTGAGGTTTTCTCTGTCCAAGGTTAGCTTTTCTCATCATGTGTTACATATGGAATGTATAGTACATTATATCCAGTTTTACGCACATAAATACCAATTGTTGCTGATGTGAGATTCTTTTTCCTGTTGTTTGACATGGTGGAATGTACAATGGGTGAATTCCAGTTGGATCACAAGGTATATGGATACTGAATGTTGTTTTTACTCCATTTAGCTGCATTTTATTGAACTAGATGATGCACACCCCCTGTCAGTGCTTGAGATGGGCTTACTATACAAAATATCCAAAATGTTCATTGATATGAATATGCAATAGATGCCCCATTGTGATGTCTGACATGGGGAGGCACCTGATCATTTATGAGATGGAAAATTTATGGACATTTAACTTCATGAAACTGGTAAGATGTCCGCCAAGAACCATATTTATGTTTTCAATTCTTGTTAGTAATCACAACATTTTCTCAGAATTTTGAGTACTCAGTTGGATTTTATGCTTGTGCATCTCAACATGATTAAGCAACATTCTGCAGGTTAATGTTTCACTTCGACGTCAAGACGTTCAGACCACATGAAGTCAATAGAGTGAAGATAAGCTTGGCTTGTGTGTTTGCATTCATGGCAATCGGGTGGCCCTTGATTATCTATAGTACCGGGATCATAGGGTGGATCAAGTTCTGGTTAATGCTGTGGCTAGGGTTTCATTTCTTGGTAAGTATTACTGCTTCACAATCTCTTCTTTATTCAATCGCGGCATTCAACATTGCTTTAAAAAGATGGTTCCATGATATTGTCCCTGTTTTTATGTTGTAGACACACATTTAGTATTAAGTCTTATGGGAGGCTGACACAGTCAGACTTCAGTCTAGGAAAGAAAGTTCCGTTAGTTGCATATCTGCAGCTCCATGTGTATCTGGGAGAAAGCCATGATAATGCATTTGGGAGTAGCAGTCATATTCTCCATCCTTCATTGGTACTCGGGCACAATCTTGGAAGCAGTGGGCCTAATGCCAAGCATAGCCGAACAATCACAGATGTTCGTCCGAGGCTTGATCCCTCAACTCTATGCCATGGCACTCGCTTTACCAATGCAGAGGTTCCTTGAAGCGCAAAACATAATCAGCCCCTTGATTCACATGGCTGTTGGGGTCTTCCTCTTGCATATATTTCTCAGCTGGTTGGTTGTGAGCTTCTTCCACTATGGAGTACTTGGAGCAGCACTGACGTTGAGTCTCTCTTGGTGGATCATGGCCATCATAACTGGGTCTTACATAGTTTTCAGCACAAGTTGTCAGAAAACTTGGACAGGCTTCTCCTGCACCAACACTTTCCAAGACTTCTGGTCCCATGCAAAGCTAACTCTTCATTCGATTGGTATGATGAGCATAGAGATATGGTACACCCTTGGACTTGTACTTGGAGCTGCTTATCTCCCTGATCCTACTGTCTCCATTGATTCTTTTGTAATCTGCATTAACTACTTGAATTGGGACTTCATGTTTATGTTGGGTCTGAGTGCAGCAGCTTGTATTCGAGTAAGCAGCGAACTTGAAGCTGCACATCCAAGGGTTGCAAGATTATCAGCACTGGTTGTCAATGGGACAAGTATCTTCATCAGTTTGATCTTCGTAGCACTCATTTTGACGAGCGGTAACATGTTAGGCAAAGCTTTTACTAGTGACCCTGATGTTCTTAAGGGAGTATAAAGTTTGACTCCATTACTTGCAATTTCAGTACTGATTAATGGATTCCAACCAATCCTCTCAGGTAACATAGTGTCTGTTCTTTCTTGTCTTTAACTAACTCCCTACTGACCTTTTAATTTGTTCATTTTATACAGGCATTGCGATTGGGAGAGGGCGAGCTACCTTGGTGGTTTGTGTTTATCTACTCACTTACTACACCATTGGTCTAACCATTGCATCAGTTCTTGGCTTCATGACGGATTTGGGTGTTGTAGGACTTCTATGGGGAATAACAATTGGATTCTTCCTACAGTCTCTCTTCCTACTTGTACTGATTATTAGAACAGACTGGGATATGGAAGTTGAAAAAGTTCGTAATCAGTCAAACAATCATGCAGATGAAGAATCTATAGCATAAGGAACAGCAGAATATTTGGCGTAACACACGAGACACACAAGTTTGTTGTTTGAAATATTCCAGAGTCAACTTTCATCATTTGGATAAATTTTTTTTTTTTTTCATCGTTGATCCGTTACAGTTTGAGTGGCAAAGCTTGGGATACCGTGATTGAGAACAATTTTGTATATTTATTGAATTTTGTATGAATGCTTAAATTATATTTTGAATGAATGAGAAACAGTTAGTTATCATGTTGTGTCTTTATTGATTGATTGAACGTTGTCATTATTATATTAAATATTATATTTAGCCCAGAAAATTGGTATCGGAAAAATAGAAAAAACAAATCAAATAATTTAGATGGCGCTCAAATAAGCGCTATCTAAGTTTAACATATATACTACAATAGCGCTTCTTTTAGAGCTATCTAAGAACAATCTAATTACTTCCATAGCGCTTATTTACGCGCTATCTTAGTAGATAAACAAATCTAATTTAAAAAATTCATTTAAATTAAATAGCGCTTTTTTAAGCGCTATTCAAGCTAATTTAAAAAAAAATTAGCGCTTACATAGCGCTTTAGAAGGCGCTATTGAAGTTAATTAAAAAAAAAAATCAACGCTTAGATAGCGCTTTAAAAAGCGCTATCTAAGCGAAGCGCTATTCAAGTACGCGCCTTGCATAGCGCTTTTTTGAGCGCTATCTAAGCTACCATAGCGGTAGCTTAGATAGCGCTAAAAAGCGCTATCTAAGCCTATTTTTAAGCGCTATGCAAGCCTATAAACAATTTCTTCATCTGTGATTTGAACTTGTTTATGTCTTGAATACACTCTCCAGTGATTAGTAAATCATCCACATAGACTCCAACAATTAAATTCCCTTTACCTTGATTTCTCATGTACACGGCATGCTCTAAAGAACACCTCTCAAAACCGAGTGTCCTCAATGACTTGTCCAGTTTTGAGTTCCAGGCTCTAGGTGCTTGTCGCAAACCGTACAATGCTTTGTGCAGTTTTAACACCTTGTGCTCTTCACTTTTTATTTCAAATCCCGGCGGTTGAATGACATACACTTCCTCTTCCAAATCACCGTTGAGGAAGGCTGACTTCACATCCATATGATGCACCTCCCATCCTTCATGTGCCGCAATAGAGATCAGCAAACGTACTGTCTCTAGCCGAGCAACAGGAGCGAAAACTTCATCAAAGTCTATGCCTTGTCGTTGAACGTACCCCTTTGCCACTAATCTCGCCTTGTGCTTCACAATTCTGCCTTGAGTGTCCTTCTTTAGCTTGTAAACCCACTTTAGACCTATAGGTTTGTGGTTGTCAGGTAATGGAACAAGCTTCCAAGTATCATTTTTTTGAATAGAGGAAATCTCCTCCTCCATTGCTCTTCTCCACATCGGATCTGCCTTGGCTTCTTCGAAATTCGACGGCTCCTCTTCTCCTAGTAGGCACAGACCCGAATACTGCAACTCTATTGGGACTGTTGCATCGTACAAGCTTTTGATGTCACGCTTACCCCGTGGTCCTACTGATGAACTCTCATCAGATGTCGAGGGTTGTAGTGTTTCGGTTGATACTGATTCATCAACAGTTGCTGCTGGAGTATATGGTGAGCTTGAAACTGATGCTCTGGATCTCGTGTTCATCACTGGTGTATCATACTGGTATCGGTTATCAGTTTGTTCCTGCGTCGGCTGTGGGAAATCCATGCCAGAATTGCTGATACCAATGCCAGAATCGCTGACTCCCTCTTTATCTTTCTGATTTGTCGTATCAGATTCCGCTGCAATGGTAAAATAGTGTGCTGTAAGAGTGTTCCCTGCTGATCCTGTTTCTGTTTCTGGAAATTTGCTCCACTCCCACTTCTTCTCCTCTTCGAACACGACATCCCTGGTCACCACTACTCGTTTTGATTTTGGATCAAACATCCGATAACCTTTTGTATTTGAATCATAACCAATAAACACCATTGGCTTGCTTCGGTCTGCAAGTTTTGAAAGGTGAGGTGTAACATCTTTTACGTGTCCCACACATCCAAAAATGCGAAAATGATCAACAGTTGGCTTGCGGTTGTAATATGCTTCATAGGGAGTTTTGCCGATGATGCTTTTTGTTGGTGCTCGATTTAGGAGATATACGGCAGTTGCTACCGCTTCTCCCCAAAATTCGCCTAGGACTCCCATGCTTTTCAACAAGCTCCTTGCCATGCCGACCACCGTCTGATTTCTTCGTTCAACAACTCCGTTCTGCTGAGGAGAATAAGGCGCCGTGAGATAACGCTTAATTCCCAACAGCTCACAGTAAGTCTTGAACTCATTTGAGGTAAATTCGCCGCCACGATCTGTGCGAAAAGCCTTCAGCTTGCTGTTTTTCTCCAATTCTGCTGATGCTTTGATCTTCTTGAATGCCTCAAATGCTTCGTCTTTGTTTCGAATCAGCACCTGCACATGAATCTAGTACAATCATCAACCAACAGCAGAAAATAGCGCTTACCACCGTGTGTAGCAGGAGTTATTGGCCCGCACAAATCTCCATGCCACAGTTCAAGAGGTGATTCTGCTCGAAATTTCGCCACTGCTGGAAAAGAATTTCGGTGTTGCTTTCCAATTAAACAACCATCGCAGATGCGGTCCTTATGCTCGATTATGGGCAAGCCGCGCACCATCTGTTTCTGACTCAGAACTTTCAAGGCATGAAAGTTCACATGCCCGTATCTTGCATGCCAGCGCCAGACTTCTTCTTTGCTCCTCGCCAGAAGGCATTCAGGTAGAGCTGGTACCATGTTAAACACATATAACCGGTTCCTTGATCTGTTCACCTTTGCTAGTAGCCTTTGTGATCTGTCCAAAATAGACAGTACTCCTCCTTCAATTACAACCTTGCATCCGTTCTCATCTAACTGACCAAGGCTCATTATGTTTTTCTTCAACTTTGGGATGTAGTAGACATTAGTAAGTACACGATGTTCACCTGTGAAGCATTCAAATAAAACTGAACCTCTTCCTTGTATTTCTACAGCCGAGCCATCTCCAAATTTGACTGACCCTTTAATGGTCGTGTCAATTTCAGCAAACTTTTCGATACAACCGGTCATGTGGTTACTTGCGCCGGTATCTAAATACCAAGCATTGACTTGGGTGCTGTTAATCTTTGGCACCACCTTGTCTTCGTGTAGTAACACCTGTTCGTTCTGTATTGCGTGGTTGAGAACACAAGTTTCAGTCATCAACAGTGCCGGTTCATCATCGATTTGTGTTGTAACAAAGTTGGCCCTCTCTCTTCGGTTTGGCTTGGGACACTCTTTTGCAAAGTGACCATATTCGTTACAATTGAAACACTTAATCCTGGATATGTCGAAGTTGCGTGACTTTCGGTCTTCGTTTTTTCGTTCACCATTTCCTCGACCTCCACCATTTCCATGCCAACGACCACGTCCTCTCCCGTGACGTCCTCCTCTTTTGTTGCTATAGGAACCTTCATCCTTCCTTGCCTTGGGGATTCTTGCCTCCCACTCGGCCTGGGTAAGGAGTAATTGTTCTCCACTGCCCTTTGAGTGCAATCGCCCTTTAAGCCCTTCCTCGAAGGTTCTGAGACGACCGATCGCCTCTGAAACTGGCATCTTCTCAGTATCGCCAAACTGCTCAATTGTTCCAATAATCTGGAGAAATCTATCTGGAATGGCGCTGAATAGTTTTTCAACAACTTCACTGTCGTCGAACTTCGTGCCCAGCGAGCGGATCTCACCCACCAGTGTGGTAAGCTTCATGGAAAATTCATTTATTGTCTCTGAATCCTCCATGTATAACTTGTTCAGTTGTCGTTTCAGCACCTGTACGCGTGCCTTCCTAACGCGATCTTCACCAACTCGCATCTCCCTGAATGCGTCCCAAGCCTCCTTTGCCGTCTGCTTCTCTGCGATTGCCATCATCACGTCATCTGGCACGGCTTGAGAAATGGCTACCATGGCGCCTTGATCTTTGTCGTCATCTGTGTCTCCACCTTCAATCACTGACCATACTCCTAGTGAACGCAAGATTATCTTCATCTTGACAGCCCATATGCCATAGTTCGTTTCACTTAACGTTGGATATTGGATCGGGATTGAGGCTCCTCTTGCAGTCGGTTTTACCACTGCAAGTGTCTTTGCTTGATCTCCTACTTCACTGGCCATTGCTTTGACAACTATGCTCTGATACCAAATGTTGGTTTTCTTCAAGCAAATGACAAACTTAAGACACAAATAAATGCAGAGGATTCTTTGTAATGCTCTGTTCTTGTCTGCTCTGCTTTCTGGTTTTCTTATTATATAAGCAAATACAAATCATAACTGCACCACTAACATTACAGCACATGTTTTCTAACCACATAAACCTAACTGCTATTAGCAACTGCTGACTCTAATCCATACATAGATAACTCCTAGAGACAACTAGATTAATACATAGATAACTCCTAGATGCAACTAGATTAATACATAGATAACTCCTAGAGACAACTAGATTAATACATCAGTTTAGGAATCACAGTCATGAGTACGATTTCGAAGTGAAAGTTACTATGACTCAATTACTGTTTTAAAGTGCATAATCATGATTTTAAGTAATATCCATTCTCATTGTACCTTTGTTGGCAGCTACTTCATTCAGCAACTCGCGGCTGCAACCTGAGTTTTCCTTATTAGAAATTACACCGCAAAATCTCCACGTGGGTTTTCCTTCTATCCTGAGTCTTCTGACAGGTTTGATACTCACGCTCTTTTGCACTTTAGTTGTCTTGTTTCAGTCATATCTTTATTTCTATTAGTGTGGTTTTTGAAGAACTCCGCTGTGTCTGTGTGGCAAGGAGGCAGAACATGTTGAAGCTTCCTTTTCCCTTTTTTTTTTTTTTAAAAAAAACTTTTATCTGTTCCGAATAATTTGAAGTTTCTCACGTTTGTGCACTCTATGAAATTACGAGGTGATCCCTTGAGGATAGCAATGGCTAGTGTAGAAAAGGGAAATTCTCCTCAAAAGACTGTTCAACAGCTATCAGAAAATGTTGCTGCGTCGTTACCCTCCTTTAACGTAAGTTGGTCATAAGAAAATTTTGTATGCATTTCTTCGTAGAAAGTACCTTGGCCTGATTTACTGGTCAAGTGCTTCAAACAATCTGATAGGAGCTTGTAAATTCTGCACTCAATAGTCAATACCGGCCACATAAGTAGCTGAAATTTATGTGGGGAGGCAGAAAAATGTTATTCTAGTAAATATCATTCAAAATGATCAAATGTAAGTTCTATATGTTAATAAACACTTGTACAATTTTGATTTCAGCTCTTGGCTGACATTTTATCTGGAGAGTCAATTCTGTGGAAGCTTCAGATGCTTCGATCAGCTTCATCCTACGTCAACTTCTGCTTGCGTAAGATTAAAGCTGAAGTTTTGATTCTTGCCAGCTTCTCTAATTTTTACAATTTTTTAACAATTAGAGATTGTGTGATCCAAGAAACAAAATCAACATCACATCCACGGCCAGATAAATTCATATATAGAAAAATCTTAAAAGCTGACCTCCTAATCAACTAGCAAAATTTCTATGATCAGCTGAGAGTATGATGAGTGCACAAGCATTGTCTCAATCCCCTCCAAATATAACCTTGCCATATCTACATCCCAGGATGTTTATTTATTTATTTAGACTGATCGAGTTTAAATTAATTATATGTCAGTGGAAGAGATCTTCTATTTCCTAGTAAAGATGAAGCCAAACGACTTAATGATTTGTTGCCACATTGCCAAATCTGCAATTTCAAGGATAGCGGTCACACGCTTCTAATGGTATGGAGTGCCAGTTTTCTTGCAGAATACTTCTCATAGTATGGGTTTTTATTTTTTATTTTTATTTTTTATTAATTTGGTGTTTCCTTGTGCTTGTCATTTTAATTGTTTTTAATTTGAACTCTTCCTGCATCAAGCTTCCAAGTCCCAACATGCTACAAAATTTATGTCCAGCAACTGTAACAGCAAGTTTTTGAATCCATTGGAAGAAGCTCTTCTAGCATTGACTCTTATGTAACGTACTACCAATTTATAGTTTCTTTGGTGTTACCAGGAAGCTTGTTAAGAATCTTAAGATCCATGAAACAGAATCCCTGTGGCGTGCTTAGTTTTTGTGCTACATTAGTATTGGCATGAACTTAATTAATTATAAGATGAAGTTTTAAAATAAAACTGGTATAAACAGGGCATTTGCTGAGCATAGCCAGGGCATACGAGTGTTGCTCAAATGAACATGTAGTTAAACTATTCTAGCGCCTATTTTTGTGACTACTTAATCCTAGCTGTAAACTTAAATTTGCTGGTTCTGTTAACATGAACCAGGAAGACGGCATTGAGCTGATGAGGATTCGAATTCTGATTCAGATTTGGATGATTCAATGTCATCATCTGCTGACACCCCAAAATGCAGTGCAAATGATTTGGTAACAAAACAACGATTAGAGCTTGTGGAGGATGCAAGTGGAAGCAGCACGGAAGAATCAGTTAAATCACATAGTGATCGGGCATCATCTTCTAAGTCTGTAAAACGAAACAAATGGAAACCCGAGGAAATACAAAAACTAATAAAAACTGTGGGGAATTGGATACCAGATTTCAAGTTGTGAAGACTTTGGGAAGAAATATCTGAGAACCTAGTTGGTTATGGGATAAATCAAACTGCAGGCCATTGCAAATCTCTTTGGACATCTCTGCTTCAGAAATATGAGGTTCGCCTTCCTCTTCTCCTTTCTACATTTCCTGCAATGGACTCTTGATGAAGACTCAAATAATTAAATGTTCCCATAATGTGTCCTTGATAAATAATTGCGCAAAGATGAAGAGCGGGATATCACCATTCTCATACCATTATTTTGACTATGCTACAGTCTCATCAGTCTTTAGATCAGCTATGCAGAATTGTTTTATCATGGCAGTTCATATGCAAATGCATATTAGATGTATGGCCCACAAGATGGATAGTTTTCTTTCCATTGTCTGACATATCTTCCTTATCATTATATTCTGTTATCTGATGTTGTTACCTCTGTTTGACAGGAAACCTGTAGTGGTAAAAGAAGCAGGTCTTGGCCTCACTTCGATGAAATGGACAAGATTTTGGCTAATCCTGAAGCAGAGGCAACACAATGAATGGGGATAACGTTTTATTCAATCCCTAGGTAGCAATCTGTAGTATTGGAGGAGGTGTCAGCAGCTAGGTACTAAATTTTCTATCATCACAGTTTTAATTCCAGATTAATCATAGGAATGTATACAAAATTGCCACCGTGATCTACATGTGAAGCTATTAATCAGATATATTCTCAGCTATTGAAATGATGCAGTGTTTTCTATTATTGTTTCAGTGTTTGCATCTGTTTCAGTGTTTTCTATTATTGTCTCAGCTATTGAAATGATGCTTGCATCTGTTCCACATGTAAGTTTCTTCAGCAACATGCTGCTGCAACATTGAGATCGATTATGCTGTTGGTGTGGTTTCTATCACAAGGTCATATATTTCAAGGAAATATGGGTCTTCCAGAAATGAGTGCTTGCTGTACTAATTATGAAAAACAAAAACCAAGTCATCAGTGGTGCTCTTTATAAATCACATTGTAAGCATAACTCTGCGACTAATCCATCAGATCCATTGCTTTCGGATGCATAAGACTTATTAGATGGTCATTTTAACTATCAGAATGAAAATACACACAACATGGGTGAACATGAGTGATGCACAGCACTATGACTGTATCTTGAAAGGTGTAATGTTTTGATCCTTCAAATGGTTCATCTCATTTATCTCTTTGTGACCTACAACAGCGATTGGAGAAAAGTGAACCCTAGCATATATCTAAGTGCTCGTATAAGTGACCAACATCTCAGGTCAGGCTCGCACCAGCAGAAAGTTACTCCAATTTTATATGCCATTGTGCTATATCAAAAGGGTATAACTACATAAAATGAACTTGATGTGAATGAAATGTATGCCATTGTGCTATGCTACATGTCCTTATATATTGATGGCCATATTCGCTCTATGTATGTTGTCGTAGTCCTGCAATATTACAATTAGCACATATTCAGGTAAGTGAAATTCATTTACATTATATCATTTGAATCTCTTGATGTTACGGGATATTAGAGCATCTTAGCCAGCTCAAACATCTTGTTTAGTGGCCGAGGCAAAAAAGTAGATATTACGTTGATTAGTGGTTAATTTACTCGTAAGCGCAAAGCAGGTTCTGTGAATTTTAATGATTGATTTTGCTTAGTGAATTGTTTCTTACACTCACTGTTTGTTTTTCCATCCCGATGACAGGTTTTTATTTTTATTGATGCGGGTTGAGGTGCCTAGAAATTGATTTTGTTTTCAGGTATGTTTTTAAAAGGTGCTTTAAAAGCGTCGCAAAACATCTTTATCGGCGCTTTAAAGCGCCATTAAAAGGTTGTAAAATATTGGTTTTTACAGGTTTGTTAACATAACCGGCGTTTTACAAGCATCGCAAAATATCATTATCGGCGTTTTATAGCGCCATTAAAAGATTATAAATACGGCGTTTGTATCCCATTGGGAATTGACATATACATTTATTTAGCGGCGCTTATATTTGCGGACCACCCTCTCAGGCACAAATCAGTGCTTATTTTCAATTTTTTTATAAGAGTTTTCAAGGAGAACAAATAGTGTGATTTTTCCTCTTTTTCGTCTATTGGTATAAAATAGGTCGAACACGTTTTGGATACTTAGAAAATCATTCGAATTCATAGAAAATTAAATCCTGATTTGAATTCGGTGGGATCTTTAACTTTCATAGTATATCCAGATCCGACTACAAAATGGATAATTATATCTGATTGGAATCACTCTATTCAGTTCGGATTTGGTTATTCGAGTAGAATAAAATCCAGATAGCTATAATGAATTTGGTATATTTGAACAATATTTACTTGTCTCATGCACATGAGTAAATAAAAATGGTATATATTTTCAAAAATATTGAATATTCAAATACATTAAGATTTTTAATGAAAACTCTGTATCTGTTATGTATCGAACTGGATCACCTACAACCGAACTGTATCTAAACCGTTTTTATTTTTATTTTTGAATAGTATCCACATTATTCGAATTCGGCCGGTTATCATATTTTAATTATACCATTATATGCCTACTATCATCCAATTCTCATTCATTACATTAGAAATGAGATTTCATCAACCAAACTCAACTTATTTTGTAAGAATTTTTATTGCTTTTCGTATAGTAAACTCAAATAAAAGTAACTCACATAATTGATCAATAACATTCAATTGAAACAATCACCTACTCTCATGTGCAGGATTTTTAAGTGTCACACTCTTAAAATAAATATAAAAATAGAAAGAGTAGCCGATTTGAACTCCAACTTAAATGTCTACTTTTGAAGAGTTATTTCGATGTATAGACTACTATATGAAAAATAAAATAAACAATTATGAATATAAAATAAGGTCGTTACTAAATAATATCATCATTTTTATTGAATGACACTATCAGTGTCCTACTTTCTAAAGAACAACACATGTTGAAGAATATTACTAATATAAATAAATAAAAACACCTCTTTTCTTCTCTCTTCCTCCCCTTCTTCACCACTACTGCCACCGCCATCACCCCCTATCCTCCTTATCCTCCCATCTTCTTCTTTCTCCTTCATCAATCTCCACCTTTCCTCCTCCTCCCCTCCTTTTCTTCTTTTTTTTCTTCAATCACCACCACCATCCAACCACCTCATCGGCTCCTCCTGTAAGATGGTGTTGCTCCGATGAAGAGAATAAAAGGTGAAAATAGTGGTGTCATTCAGTAAATTTTTTAAAAAAATATAATAATATTCTTTAGTATAAATGGTGATGTTGTCAACATCTATAAAAGAAAATGATAATCAATGAGTGGAGTAATACTACAGTGCACTGTTAAAGTGCCTGATAACTTGCCTGGTGGTTACAGGTATCGTAGGATTGCATCAAAATAAGTAATTATACTTATCTCAATACAATCCAACGGTACCTAATAGTCACCAGACAAGTTACCAAGCACTTTAGCAATGCACTTAAAGAAAAACTGCAATGGATATGGATGCAAGTTTGCATCAATTCAGGAGACGAGGGATACAGGTGATGAAGAAGGAACCTTGTGGAGGTGTACTGGCCGTAAGATGACCATGTGAGGTGGTGGGACAAGATGTCAGTGGACGAGTCCCATTCATATCTGGGGCATCGGCACGTATCTAATTCTCTTCCTAACCACCCAATTTTGCAACGACTAATCCATCCCACTTTCCAAGGCTCTCTATCATTTCAACCAACCAAATTAACTTAGAATTTCGAGCCCTAAGCTACCGAGTTAATTGTACGTGCCCGTTGATCTAGGGAAATGAATTTGTTTTATGAACATGCCCATAGTTTTGAGTACTAGTTAATTCATATTATCGAGAAACTTTATCTTTAGCAACATTAAGAGTATTAGGGTCCCCTACAAGGATATTTATTAGAAAAAAAAATACTAAGTTGATCATCTTGTACACTTAACTCTCACAAGTCTTATGAAACTTTCCTTTATAAAAATAATTTGGATAGTCTGTACTCGTGATGCAGGGAGACTTGAAACCCTTTGCTTTCTAACAATCTATCATGAATAGGCACCAAATACGGATCTTGCCTGCAACATGATGGTTTAATTCTTTGCAACAAACAATCAATTTTCATCATATATAGTCTTTTTCTGTTGTTCACTAACTTTTGGTTAAGACTTGTAGAGTTAATTTAACCTATATGACAAAAAATATTCGATGTATCAAAAAATAACATGGCTTTTGCAATTCATGAAAGTCTAAAAGACTTTAGGATCTGTTTATAAATTTTTATTTTTTTGAACAAATACTAAGATTTTTATTAAAGATAAGAAGGGAAACAAGATACAATGGGAACCATTTGATTTTTTTTTATAATCACTTCATTTCATTTCTTTTTATGGAAATGAACGAAGATGAAATCAAAATGATAAATGAACCGCGTCGATAATAAAAATAGATGCTAATCTGTTGCTCAAATGACAAAGCCTGTTGCTGATCACATTGTCCAAGTGAGTCTAAATAGATGTAGGGTGGTCCAATCACAAGTTCTTTGGATATTTTGTAGCTAAGTTACCGTCACTTGCAACACCATGCCAATAAAGGATGAAAGCATGGGTCATATACAATATGGTGGTCTATTTGTTGTAGATCTCGATTGAAAACATGTACATTTACCAATGCATGGGTCAAACTTGAATGAATAATTGCAATCTTGTTTAAGTGAAGAATGAGACATTCTAAAAATGCTAAAAATATATTAGTCTTTGTTATGTTTGGTCAGTTACATAGAAACTAATTCAATTTTTTTAGAGACATACATTTTATGTGTGACATCTCATTAAATTTTTTTAAAAACACAAGAATAACATTTTTTTTTCCAGAGCCTAGTACAAGAGCACTGATTTGTACTTATGAGGGCGGTTTACACGTGATCAAACCACTCTACCCTTTTTGGAATAAAATAAAATGGATACAACCTAATAAAAAATGTTTTTGCGGGAGTGATATGCTTATAGAGCTAAAATAAAATGAATACAATTTGAATAGCTTGAACTTGTGACTCTTGTCCAACTAGGGTTTTGAGGCAGGATGGAGCCAATGGGCTAGTAACAAGTTTGGATTGGCCATGGGCAATACTATAATTAGAGTGAAGTTCAGGCCCAAAAAGGGACAATTCAATAAGCCTAGCTATCCAGCCCAACAAATCCAAACATTGTAATAAGTTGAAGACTATGGTCTTAGAGACTGGTTATCATTTTTTTTAAAGCATCTGGACACCTCATTGGCATGTCAAGAAATGCAACATATGCAGTGATGCAGTAGTTTTTATCAAACATTTTGCATGGGATGGAGGTTCTAAAAGACACCAAATTTCCAATGATTTCAGCCATTTTGTTTAAAAGATTGTATCATTAACAGCTTAATTAATACCCTTCACCAGCCCCATTTGTTAAGGAACAAAATTTCAATTATTAAACTAGGATTGTAAAATTTCATCACACTTTTAAAGTCGACGTCTTTAATAAACACTAAATCAAATTGACACTTTTGTAACAACTCTCAAACAATATCACTTTTGAGATGTTACAATCCACCAAACAATTTTAAGTCAAAACTAAATTTAGTAAAAAAAAAAAAAAAAACAATTACACAAAAAAATGATACAATAAATTGGATCACCATGAATAGTATTCACTTTTATAACCATATTCTTCATGGTGATACAATTATTGTATCACTTGTTTGTAAAAATGTGAAAAATTGTTAGGTAGATTGTTACATCTCAACAGTGATACTGTTTTGGGGATCGTTACAAACATGTAAATTTGGTGTGGTGAAAGGGAAAACAATGATGAATATGGACAGTGGCGTTGTGGATTCCGGTCGTCTGGGCAGAGTGCGCTTCCTGGACAGATCGTGGTCTGCGAATTGATGATTTGTTTCAGTGCACAATGAGGTTGCATCCTGTTTTGATGGCAGCTTATTGCAAGTTGCTTTCTTACAATTTGCAATGTGCTAGTTGCATTAGTGTGCAAGGTTGCTGGCCAAGCAAGTTGGTGATATTACAGTTTTGGTTTTTATCAATTTTGCAAGACTCATTTGGTGTTTTGGTTTTTTACACTAAAAAAAGCATGTAATTATGCAGTATGTCGCTTTGCTTGGTAGAATGGATTTGGAGCGAAGTGTAGAAGATGGATACAGGTTTCTTTGCCTGTATTTCATTTTTCTAGTGGTTCTTCTGTTAGGATTTTAAAGAGCATTTATTTCAAATTTCCTTTGTTCATTCATTATTACCGTTAAAGTTTTTGCGGTGGATAAGAACGATTAAGGCAATCATTGATAGTGTATATAATATTACATAGATGTGGAAATGATTTTGAAATTAATATGTAACATTGTCATCAATAGTGAAATGAATTGAATGAACTGATTCGATTTCTCAAAGTTCTGAAGAAAACCTGAAGTTGTGAGACTTTATGGCTAACTTAGGGTTGATAAGACTAATGCATTTTAAATTAAAGAGCAAGTGGGTAGATTATGCATATTTAGTTTGATTCTCTGATCAACTATGAACAGGAAGTCAATGTCATCTAAGCATTGCAACTGTGAGCCAAAGCTGAAATCCCCGTGTCAATGACTGCTGACAGGTGTACGAGTGCTGGCTGTTTTTAATTGAAGAATCCAGAACCACTCTCCGTTAAGCTCGTCAATCGGCAGTTGAATTTTGAGGTATTTGTTGTATGGTTTTTTGATTTTCATATTTTTAGATTTGTACTGTACTCTTGCAAAATTGACAGGGTTAGATTACCAATCATTTCAGCGAAGGCACATAAAGTTTAAACTTTAATAACTATTGTTTCCATGCTGGTTTCGCTTGTATCAACAATTCTGTTGTAGGGATCACTATGACACTCTGATTGCTTATCATGTTATTCAGGGAGCCTTCATGTTTGTACTTTAAAAGTTTGCTTTCTTTACGCTCTCTGTTTCATTTGTTTGAGTTGAACCACTAATATCTTGAGGAATATAGGTTTTATGGTATCTTCAAACATTTTGAACATCTTAGGTTTTTTATGTACTTTTTCTTCTTTTATTTTTAAGATTAGCAGATTGGAAGGTCAGTTTCGCTAAAAATACTGTATGGACCTTGATATATTGTAGTCTCTTTTAGGTTTAGAACACAAGAATAGTGACTTTCATTTTACCAGCTTTGTCTCAGATAGTTCCATGTGTGTGTTAGCAGGTAGGGTAAACTAATCTTGAAAGGAAGAATGATTTCCATGTGCTCCAAAAAAATTTCCGCTTGTATCATATTATAAAAGTTCTATCATGCATGTCTAGGATAATCAGCATTAGCCTGATTATTGTGAATCGAAGCAATAAAAAGCATACAAAACCCACACCCAAGGCAAAGCTTAACTTAACAAGCCCTAGATCTTGGCAAGGCCTTAAGAGTTCTACTAAGCACGTTACATTACATCTCATTGATAGTGTCTGCATTTTCTTCTGTTTGTGAAAACCTTGCTAACAGAGGTTGAGTTTCCTTTTGTAGAGTTTTTGGCCTTTTCAAGAAAGAGGGTCTAAGAAATGAGGCAGAAGTGAATCTATGTAAGAATATGTGGGGATATCTTCATGTAGGAGCAGTGACAAAATGGGATAAGACTACAATAGAACACTAGGGTTAGCTCTGAGGTATATATTTTCTTACTTGCAGGTCAAATTCTGGATTTGGTGGATATTGTGGAATCTTTGAGCAGGGGTTATTGGTTCCCACGCGTGCACCCACTTCTCCTTTTTCTTTCTTCTCTGGTAACTGAAGAAACAACAATAGTCCATTACTGTTATACTGACCAATGCCTTTAATACTCAGAAGGCTCATATATCAACAAATAAGTATAGTGTTGTGGGTGTGTGGCAGGGGAATTCCTGTGAGCTTTTGTAGCTGAACTTCAGTTGTGAGAACGTATAAGACAATATTCGGTCTATCATATGTTCTGAGGGAAGAAGTGAGATTTATATATGTTCTGAGGGAAGAAGTGAGATTTATATATGTTCTGAGGGAAGACGTATAAGACCACATTTTTATCATTAAATAGGGATCGGTATTGTAGATTTATATATATATACTTCTTTTGCTTGAGATACATATCAGGCGTTATGGTTATGGTTGGATAAATTATTTCTGTTATAATTTTTTTAGTTTTTTTTATCTGCATGTGTCGAATTATTTGTTTATTTATGCATGTTTGTTTCTGCATCATAATTTTTATTAATTTTTTTGTCAGTGTTGAGACATAAACACCATGGACATAATCTTCGATGAATATTTTATTTTTGATTGCTAGCACTTTTTGACTGACCATGAAGAACATGTTGGCAAATTCTTCCTTCTATTGTTGTTGTATGGATTTATATGACAATGTTTATGAAAAGCACTAGAAAGGTAAAACACACACTTCCTTTCTTTGTGTCTTCATCAATTTGCTCTTCTTCTTCTTTGTTTCCATGCCTTCTCTCTTCTACAAGTTCTTTATCGAAGTTCAGCTCTTTAATTAACATGAAGTTCATTTAACAAGGTATTCAATAAAAAAAAAATTTAATTACTTTTAAGACCTTTTTTCTTTTGTTTAGTTACAAAGAAGCTTAAGATATTTGTAGGTGAAAGAAATGATTGGATGATTTTTTTTGTTTGTTTGTTTGTATACACACATATGTTGGATTTCATTATTTCTCCATTTTCTTTAAATGAGAGAAAATGGAAACACAAATGTCAAATTTATTTTTTTTGAAAGGCAAGCGTGCCGTTGGTGGGTATAGAATCCAAGACGTGAAGATTAAACCATCACAGCTTTAACCATCAAATCAGGCTACTATTGGCACAAATGTCAATTCATCGAAATATGGATTATAATGCACTATAAATGGTTGTCTAAAGATACGATACCATGCCATTCTACTATTGGTTGATGGGAAAGCATATACCTAAATGTCTCGTATTTTGTGAATGGTCACTATCCTAATTATGCATCAATATTCATTGGCTTTGAGAGAGACTTAAACCCTAATTCATGGTTTATTGTACCATATATTCTCTACTTTTCATGGGTCTAATCCTATTTTTCCTCTATGAATATGAATATTATCAATTAGATAACAAAATACAACAGTGAATGAACATGTTTTCAGGTTGATACTCCATCACATCTCTCTCTCTCTCTCTCCAAATTTCATTATTTTTTCATTATTATTGCTTGTTAGTAAGTTTAATTACAAGTTGGTTGAATTGAATAAAGAGCTTAAAAGCAATTTTATTATTCTCTTTATCTCTTTTCAAACCTTGATTTCATCTCTAAATTGAAGCTATATATTTTGTATTTTCACAACAAAAAAAAGAGAGAGAGAGAGAGAGATAGAAGTGTAGCTCTCAATCTGAAATGGGGTTCCCTTAGTTGACTAGGGGACCATCTCTCCATAAAAAAAAATCCATAAGATCAAAATCTAATCTCTAATCACTTTCCATTTCAGGTAATAAGATCAATATGACTTTATAAGCTTTTTGTATTATTAGTACTTATTTAGGGAAATAGAAGTTGAAATCAAAAGAAAAGCAATATTATCCTCTCATTTCACATGGAGGTTGCTTTCACTCCACCTACAATCTTTTTCATACGTTTTACATATACATATTATATTATGCTTTAATTATCATTATAAAAAATGGACCCATAACCTCATTTTCAATCTGTGTGACCTGGGACTCCCTATTGGATGGTACCTTTTAAGCTCTATCATGGCTTCACACAGCCACAGCTGTTTTGATTAGTGTTGAATGTTACAAATTTAGAATAAGATTCTCGGACCCCTTATATGTACAATATACAGCTATAGTTTGCAGATATATATATTGCGTAATATGCTTTAGTTTATGTGGTGTTATGCACTCTGATGCACTAAGCACTATCGTCGATGTGCATATCTGAGCAATATAATTAAGGTAGATAAGGATAGATTTCTTCAGAGGTGTTCCTTTTGCATATTAATCTAATTAAGATTTATAAACTAACTTTAGATTTATAAACTATTTAATGATTATATGCAGAAACTGTCATTTTGTTTTGGATGATTGGTTTGTGCAGTGAGAACTTTGGAACATGGGATTTAAATAGGGGTTATATGTATCTCTATACCAATGTTACTAAAAGATTTCACTGAGGGTATCTTGGATTAGTGTAATGAACTAAGGGCATTGTTTTTCAGTAAAGAGCTTGAATTTATAAATGAAATGCGGTTTTTTTTTTTCCCAAAGAAGTCTGAAATTTGTGAGGCATTTAAACTTTTTCGTTGACGAGCAAAAGTATCAAGCAATCTAGAAGAGTCGTAAAACAATAGAAAACTCTGCCAAACGACAACTTGATAGATGGCCAAATGTAAAAAAATTTAGTATCCTGTTAGAATCTAAATAAGTTTGATATAATTGAGAATGTTGATTCTGGTTTTCAATTTCACCCTACATTATGTGTTTCCCTGAGATTAGAATGGGATTCATATGATATAGATTACTGAGCTTTAAGGCCTTGCCATTATTAATGGAGTAGATCTTTGGGGTGTTTGGTTCCTTAACCAGAAAACTGCCTCAATCCATGCTTTAAGTGCTTGGATGTGTGACAATACGAATATCTAGGTATATCACATTGTTGAAGTGTTGAGGTGAGGCTTTCCCTCGCACTTATAAACCGACCACCTGCCCCTTTCACAACTAATGTGGAATAAACTCAATATTGAAGTTCTAGACCACCACGATGTGTCATGCAGATCGGAGTGCTGCCTGAACCAAGATGACTCTCACCTACCACAACTGTCCCTATTTGAGCCTCTTGAGAAGAAAGAATATCCATTGACAATTAATTCATTCTTGAAGTATCCAAAAGTAGGTATTTGGTCTAAGTTTGGCTTATCCATCTTTGGGGCATTTAAAACTTGGGTTCGGCTCGAGTTGTGTCCGACTGTTCCAAAAACCAAATCGGAACCTAAAAATTATAGGCATATGGATGGCAATTGGGCGGGTTTGAGTTTATTTTGAGTATCCCGACTTCATGAAGTGTAATTGAAAAGCTTAGACTTGATTGATTTCTATTGGGTTGGGCTTGGCTTGAATGATTCTTCGTATTGACTGATGGATTTGTTTGGTTGAATGTGATGTAGGTGCTTGGATGAAGTGAAGCCAAGGGCAAAACCATACAAGTTCTCGAACAAGAGGCTTCAGGATATTGGATTGAAGTTCACACCAGTGAAGCAGTCTCTAAGAAACAGTATTGATTGTTTCTCTGCCCATTCCTAGTTAGGTTTGTACTCAGATTAGAAGTGTTGGTAATGAACAATAAATTGCAATTAATAAGTTGTGCACTGAAATTTTTACTATGGTTTTATATATTAAAAAAAAGCAAAATGTATCATAGGATCTGTTTTCAAAGTTACTTTGATCACCTAAGCTTTCTACCTAAACCCATCTCGAATGATTTTGATCATGTTTATAGATTGGACAATGATGAAAACAAGCTATATAGAATTGATTATCATTGTCGTGTAAAATAGTGCTCCTTTTTTTTTTTTTTTTGGTAGTTAATCCATTATTGATCTTGTTAAGTCTATATTGATGGGTTAAATTGTGATAGGTGCATGCTATAACAAAATGAGGTACTTGGTTAATGAAGCCCGTGAAGAGAATATGTTCAGCAGACAATTGCGTTTGGTTGATATTAGGGCTGGGCAAGTCCGGGTAATCGGCCCGAAAACCTAAAATTGAAGCTCGGACTGAATTTTTTAAAATTGAAATTTGAAAACCGAGACCGGATCGAATAAGGCCGGTTAACCGGATCTCGATTAACCGAATTCTCGGTTCTGGTCGGGCCGGTCTCGGTCCAATCAACCAGATTTTTTTTTCTCTCTTTTTTTCTCTCCACTCTCCCTTTTCCTGTTGATTTCTTCATTCAAAGTTTGCTTCAGTGGCTCGCACATATTAGAAATAGTTTTCCATTTTCCATCGCAAAGATGGCGAAGAAATCTTTGAATATGAAGAAATCTTTTCCATCGCAAAGTGGCTCACCATCACCATCAGTATATGTTGTCTTTGCATATGAAGAAATTTTTGAATGGAGAAGATGGCGAAATCTGTTGAGTTTTCCATCGCATCGAACACCATCATCGCATCTCGCCATCAACATCTCGTCCTGCTCTCGCCACCATCTCGCCTTGCTTTCGCCATCATCGCATCATCATTAAGAATTGATGGGTTTAATTGAACAACTGTTGCATAGAAGAAGAAAATGCAAAAGAAATGCACACGTGGCAGTGTTGCACAGGGAGTTGAGGAGTCGGGCCGGATCGGTTACCCGACGGGCTTCAGAAATGGAAATCGAGGCCTGGATCAGAAACTTTGGGCCGGGCTTTTACAACCGAAACTTTTTTAATTAATTAAAACCGATCCGAACCGACCCGATTGATCCGGTTGTCGATTCGGTCCGGGTTTTCGGTCCTAAATGCCCACCCCTAGTTGATATCATTAGACCTGGATAAAGGCCAATAGACAACGTCGTAACTTAACCTGGATGAAATTAGGCTAAATCAATGTTAGAGTGCGTTATAGAAGAATGATATCTTTAGCAAATGAGATCATCCTATTTTTTTCATATAGAGTATTACCCTTTTCCACTTCTGATATCTTCTGCGGGGTTCAACTAAGGTTTTTTTTTTTTTAAATTAAACCTCCAGTGGGGAGGGGTAGCTATGGGATGCCAGACTTTTATTACTTGATAAAAATCTTATACACCGGTCAGGGGTACATGACGACTTTACCCTAGAAATAAAACTATGGGACACACATCATAAGAAAACAAATTCAGGACAATGAAAGAAACAAGTTGCGTTTGTTTGAGCTCAACCAAAGTCAATCTAATTGTCAATGGGGTATCAACTTAGTGGTAAGCCTGTGGAGGATGGAATCACAGGTTCATGATTCGAACATTGACAGCGGCTTTTGGGATGGGGAAGGGGTTAAGGGTTTTTTTTATAATAATAAAAATAAGTCAATCTAAAGAGGTAAAAAATACTTCTAAATAATGTTTATTATGGTAATGCAGGATCATTCATGGGCTTGGGGTGATAATGCAGGGAAGGAACAGCAGCAGCAACGCATGAGGTTTTGCAGGGTTGTAATTGAGGTGATAATGCAGGATCAGTCATGGGCTTGGGGTGCTGGTCTTGTGGGTGCTTGCAGGTCGTGGCGGTGGCAAGACTATGAGGTTTGCAAGGCGGCCGAATGGTTAGGGACAGAGTGCTCTTCCTGGTTTGGACACGCTGCTGTCATAGTTTGTGGCGAGATGCAGAACAGAGTACCTTGTCTCGCTGGACAGAGTACTGGTTTTGCGGCTGATTTGGCAGTGTATTTGTATGCAGAAGGTGTTGCTTTATGGATGGATGCTCGGGCGGCTCTTTGCGCTCAATTAGGACTGCAAATTGAATTTTGCATATTGCAAGCCTTTGCAAGTTTGTTGATGGTTAATTGTGTAAGTTCTTGCTGCAAGTTTTACTAGATAGTTTTGGTGTGTTTTGAATAGAAATATATTGGAATTCTGGAGTCTGTATTAGGGACAGGTAATTTGGTCTTAATTTTTGTTCGGTTTTTAATACGGGTAAAGTCGTAATGTACCCCCGTAGTGACTGTAATTCATTTTTTTGATAAGTAATAAAGGTCTGACATCTCATAGTTGCCCCTCCACACTGGAGGTTTTTATAAATAAATAAAAAAGTGCTATACCTCGGCAAATTCAAAGACAATCTAATTGCCAATAGGGTATTAGCTCAGCGATAAGCTTGTGAAATGAGTGGAATATGAAATCATAGGTTGGGATGAAGAGGGATTAAGGGTTTTTTTTATTAAAAAGAAAAAAGAAAAAAAAAAGTGAATCTAATTAGAGGTAAAAAAATACTTCTAAATACTGTTTATTGAAAGAGGAAAAAAAAGTGTTATACCTGGGCAAAAACCAAATTGGCTAATCTGGAGGGTGCGGATTTGATTGACAAAAGAATATATCAGCTTCAATAATGTGGATGTTTGGACTTCAATCATTGAAGGGGTTTTTTTTTTTTTTTTCAAATAAAACTTTTGTTTTTCCATAGACTTAGCTCCTTTATGTCCATTTTCTTCATGTAAATTACTCATCAAGTCAGAAGTAGTTCATGCCAAATTGTTTTTGTTAAAGAGAACAGATTATGTGTTTTACGTTAAAGAGAAGAGAACAAGGTTAAAGATATGGGGGAGCAAGAAAATTGAAAAATTGAAAAATTGAAAATTTGGAAAAATTGAAAAATTTGAAGAACTTTGGTCTTTTGCAGAACGAATCAATTAACTAGGAGATGTTGTTAACTAATATATGTTGTTCCCAATGTCAATTTCCAATACTCTAATCTCATTTTTAACCATAAACCAACGAATGCAAGGCATGGTAGATCGACTTTATTAACATTAACATAGTAGTTTAATTTGCATTGGAATATATAACTCGACTTTAAGTCAAAAAGCAAGTAAGAAAACATTTTATGGTGGGTGGGTGGAAGTCGGCAGAGTTAGAGAAAGAGATCCATGCAGCTTTGCAAGTTGAAAGCGTGCTATGCTCCTTGAGCTTCGTGTTCACAATTTTAATGATGATTGCAGAGCTAGTTACTTTTCCATTTTGTGTTGTTTATGGACTCTCACACTATCATCTTAGAGCATGCAGAGATGCAATGATTATGAAGGTGTTGGTCACTTTATTATATGGTGGTTGCGATGAGTGTAAAGGTATTGGTAGTTATGGTTGTGAAAGTAGTTATGATATGGTGTATGTAGTCAATGTGGAGGTGGCAGTGATTTTGTTGTAAGTGTTTGTAGCTATGGTTGTGAAGGTAACTATGCTAATATTATGCTAGTTGTTGCAATGACGCGATGGTGGTGGTTGTAGTGGTGATTATGCTATGGTGGTGGCAGTAGTTGTGAAGGTGGTGGTAATTATATTGTGGTTGTAGTGCCAATAAAAGACAAAGTAATAGTTATTTTGTTGTGTAACTAAATAAATAAAATAATTTGATGATAAAAATAGTAATGTTAACTTAAGCAATATTAGTGAGTGAGAATCTAAGAATTAGTTTTTCCCACATCCTATAAAAAACAACTTGCAAAGGTTTTTAATTTTGTAAAAACACAAGGATTTGCATTCTTTTAGATGCGAGTTTAAGAGGTGCACATCCTCAGAGCTGTAAACTTAAAAAGCTTTCACTTCTATAAAAAAAATAAAAAAATTGGACCATACAATACATTTGATTGGGCTATGCCTAATTGGCTTGAAGCTTTGTTGGCTTGGATATGACCAATCAAACAAATTATGTAAATTATATATTATACATATATAACCAGGTATCCGCAGGGTGGATAATGCAAAATTTGTATCTATCCTATCTGTTTCATTCGTAACGAGGTGGGGTGGATATCCGTCTAAATGGATATTTTTGCCAACCCTACCTCTACCTCTTGAATGTGCATGCCTCTTATAGGTAACAACTCAAATATCTTGAGTCGAGAAAATGACGTAAATAGTTCAATAACTATTTTAAAACAAAGGTCAATTACAGTTAATGCTGGACAACAATGTTGAGAATTACCTAGATTAACAAGATGTACGCAAGACTATTTAGTGTGGGCACTTCTACACACATATAGACTCCGTTTGTTTCACAAAAATAAATATGTCAGGGAAACAAAAATTCTTGAAAATCTTTTTCTAGGTTTTTTGTTATCTTAAAAAAATTCTTGTTGTTTGGTTGTTTCATGGAAAATAATTCATTGATAAAATATTTGTATAATATATGTGAAGACGTTTTAAGTTGATTGTGATGACAACGGTGGAGGTGTGTGGTTGATTTCGTAGTTAAAGTGGCGACAATAACGATGGTTGTAATGGTGGTAGTAATTGTGATATGGTGGTGGTAACAATGAATATGGTTGTGGCAATATATATGGAATAGTCATGGTAGCGGTGGTATGGTTGTCGCATGGGTGGTGTCAGTAGCATGGTGGTAGCGGTGGTATGGTCATAGAGTTGAAGTGGCGGCTGTAAAGGGTATGGACATTGAAAAATTCAAATGGTGAGAATAAAAGCAAAAGAAAATTTTCCCATGAGATTCTTTTTGAATAAATTATTTCAAAGATTTATAATTTTTCGTGAACGAAAATACTAGAAAATCAGGTTTTTGCAACCAGGGTGAGCAAAAAAAATCTGAAACATCAAACTAGAAAATCTCACTATACTTACCATTATACCCCGGTTGGTGTTCTCCCTGCTTACTGCCATTGTGGAGTTGATGCATTGCAAAGTGAAACATCATATGTCGAATAAGTGTTTTTCTCATTTAATGGGAATTATGAAGCGGATGCTTCCGAAGGAAAACGTTTTGCCTGAGGATTATCGTAACGCGCAGAAATTGTTGAATGGTCTTGGTTTGGGGTATCAAAAGATTCATGCTTGCAAATACAACTGTGCATTATTTTATAAGGCAATTGAGGGATGGATGCATGCCCTGTGTGCAATGAGCCAAGATATAAGCCTAATTCTGGTAATAAAACGAAGAAATTTCCACAAAAGGTTTTGCGTTATCTTCCACTGAAGCCCAGATTGCAGCGACTGTACATGTCGACGCACACTGTGAGTCATATGAGATGGCACAAGGAAGGAAGGGTTGATGATGATTTTTTTTAGACATCCTGCTGATGGAGAGGCTTGGAAAGCATTCGATACTATGTATCCCGATTTTGCAGAAGACCCACACAATGTCAGATTGGGGCTTGCAACTGATGGATTTAATCCGTTCGGGAATATGAGCTCTACTCACAGCACCTGGCCTATCGTTGTTGTTCCTTATAACTTGCCCCCTTGGATGAGTATGAAAAAAGAATTTACAATGATGACTTTATTAATTCCCGGTCATCCCGGAAAGGACATTGATGTTTATTTGCGGCCGTTGGTTGATGAGTTAAAAGACTTATGGGAAAATGGTGTACGTACATTTGATAAGTCTACCAACACAATGTTTATGTTGAGAGCAGCAGTGATGTGGACTATACATGATTTTCCCGCTTATGAAAATATTTCAGGTTGGAGTACTCAGGGCTATAAGGCATGTCCGATATGCAACGATGATGTAACGTTTGATTGGCACTCGGGAAAGGTTTGTTATATGGGTCACAGTAGATGGTTGCCCCCGGATCACGAGTGGCGAACAAATAAGGTGGACTTTGATGGAAAAATGGAGAACGACACAAGACCTAGAAAATGGTCGGGGGATGAAATTTTGGCTAAGTTGAATAGCTTGAAATTTGGTCAGATTGGCATACATCCCAATAATCGTGATACTAATTTGCACATGTCAGCTACACATCTGAACTGGACGAAGAAGAGTATATTCTTCGAGCTTCCGTACTGGTCGAAATTAAAGATCAGGCACAACCTAGATGTGATGCATATTGAAAAAGAATGTGTGTGATGGTGTGGTTGGGACAATTCTTGGCATCGAAGGAAAATCGAATGACACTGTGAAAGCGAGGGAAGATTGTATGAACATGGGTATAAAGAAACGATTATGACTTAAGAAAGTCGGTGACAAATGGGTAAAGGGACATCCATATTTTGCAGTTAAACCGCCAGTAAAGATAAAAAAATTTAAGTTTTTTTCTTCAGTAAAGTTTCCAGATGGGTACGCATCTAATATTGCCCGTTGTATGAAAATGAGTGATGGGAAAATGTCGGGATTGAAGAGCCATGACTGTCATGTACTACTGCAACGTCTTCTTCCGGTCGCCATTCGAGGATTTTTGCCTTCGAGTGTTGTTGGCCCTATTACAGAATTGTCGAGATTCTTTCAGCAGCTATGCGCAAAGTCTCTGCGCAAATCGGATATAGAAATGTTGCAAGACGATATTATTAACATTTTATGCAAATTCGAACAGATATTTCCTCCGACATTTTTTACTTGCATGATTCACTTGATGATACATTTATCGAGTGAGGCAAAGCTTGGTGGGCCGGTCAATTATCGGTGGATGTACCCAATAGAAAGGTAACTCATATGCTTGTTTTCTAACTATTCTTCATTTATTGTAACGAGTCTGACATCTTTTATATTTTGTAGAATACTAGGCACATACAAAAGGTACGTACGGAACAGAGCAAGACCCGAATGATCCATAGTGGAGGCATATATTGCAAATGAATCACTTACTTATTGTGCAATGTATCTCCATAATGTTGAGATGTCCTTCAACCAAACTAAACGAAATAATGACGGTGGTACTAGAAGTGAGACACTTTCTGTTTTTGCGCAACTCGCACGACCGTTTGGCGAGCCACCAACAAATGATCAGTTTAGCGATAACGACATGAAAGTTGCGCATTGGTTCATACTCAACAATTGTGACGAGGTCTTGCCATTTTTGGATGAGCATGAAGAACTAATTAGGCGTAAGTATCCTCCACATTTACGGGTTGAGAAGCACCGTCAATTGTTTCCTGAATGGTTTCGCAAACACGTAAGTTGATAACTATAAGAAAATTTGATAATATTTTTTTTTATAATTGGTATTCAACATATTCTGAATATATATAATTTTTCTTTTAATAGATGTTACAATTGAAGGAAGTAAATTTGGCTCTTTACGATGATGAATTATCAAAACTGGCGAGAGGTCCTATTCGATCTGAAACATTTTCGGGTTGTTATGTGAATGGTGTTAAGTTCCTAGTTATCGAGCGAGACAACAATTTGAACACTCAAAATAGCGGCGTATCAGTACCTGGCGGGGACGGCAACACCGCCGATGTTGATTTCTATGGTAAACTGACATCTGTAATTCAATTATTGTACAAAGCCCGTTGCCAGGTATTTTATTCAAGTGTCGTTGGTTTGATACAAACCCACATAAAGCCGGGAGTATTAAACGAGAATATGGTTTAGTAAGTGTGAACACAAACACACTTTGGTACGAGCATGATCCTTTTATTTTGGCAACTATGGCAAAACAAATTTTTTATCTAGATGATCCTAAAGCCGGTGGTGGATGGAAAGTAGTCCAGACGATCCAACACAGAAGTATATGGGACATTCTTGAAAAGGCTTCTGATGACCACAGTGATGACGACACCGCTGATAAAGAGAATTCATCTTCAAGCATTCCCATTATCCAACAGCCATTTGAGTTATTTGTCGAACTTCCTCCGATTGATGATGAATATGATGTTGAGGTATCACCTGCAAAAGATGAAGTTTTAGGAGAATCTGAGGCAACCATGTCAGATGAATTTGAAGAAGAAGTCTAAAGTGATTACTCTAGCACTGATTCAGATTAAATACATTTGAAGGAATATAATTTGTTAGGTCGTTTACAAGATGTTAATAATATTATGTATTTTGTTAGTTCATTTAATTAAATTTGTTAATGTACTATGAATTTTTTACCATAAATTTATTAATGAATGTCGAAGTTCAATTAATTAATTAAATAATGATATAAAATTTTTTCTCTAAAATAAACAGATGTGATGTTTGTGCGACGAAATTAGAATATTTCGTCGCACAAAATGTTCCCCCCTTAAAAACCCGGCGCGTGCTTCTGGCGGCAAAAAAAATTGAGTGAAATTTTGAATACTGGCGCGACGAATTCTCTGATATATAGCGATGAAGGCTTCGTCGCGCAAACTCAAACCCATTTTATCAAAACTCAAACCCACGTCTCCTCTCACTCTGTCATCCTCAAATCACAGCAGATGCAACACTTTTTTTTTAAAGGCCTGCAACATCTCTGAGTTCATCTGGGTTCATCGATTGCTTCTCTGATGCAAAATCGATTGCTTCTCTAAGTTCATCTGAGTTCAAAATCGATTGCGTCTCTGAGTTTAAAATCGATGCAAAATCGATTGCTTCTCTGAGTTCATCTGGGTTCGTGATTGCTTCTTTGAACTCAGATCTCTGAGTTCATGAGTTCATCTGGGTTCGTGAGTTCATCTGAGTTCATCTGGGTTCATCTGGGTTCATCTGAGTTCATTTGGGTTCATCTGAGTTCATCTGGATTCATCTGAGTTCATCTAGATTCGTGAGTTCATCTGGGTTCGTGAGTTCATCTGAGTTCAAAAGGATGAACCATTGAAAGAATCTGGAATTAATTGGAGGAAGAACTTCGGAGAAGAATAAAGGTGCGGTTGATGCTCGATCTTGCTGGAGAACGACATAATCAGGTATCTATTTCGTCTTAATCGGTATTCTATTGATTGTTTTGATATATGACTTCTTGCTTGGAGAATTTTTTATCGTTTCAATATATGAACTTTTGTTTGTTCTTTCTGTTTCTTTTTCTTGTTTAACAATACAAAGTTCAATTTTTGCTGGAGAATTTAGGTTGTAGGTGACTTAATATGTTTCATGTTTCTCTTTAGTCCTCGGAGTCATCAATTGTTCTTTTAAAACTTGGGAAGCTTCTTTGTTTCAAACTCTATTCCTAGAGTCATTTAGATCCAAAAATATTTTTACAATTATATTGTTAAGCCAGGGGTTTAACGTAATTACAAGTATGTGTGTGTTTAGTTGGTGCCTTGGTGGTGCATGGCATACTTTGTTTTCCTTCTCCCTCCAGAGGTTGGAATCTCTTTTAATTTGATCAAGTGAGGTGACTAAAGCTAACAACTACAATCTACAGATAGATGAATTGGGGTGTGTGAGAGTGATCATTCATATGGCCCTCCCTCCATCCCTATTTTCTTTGCTTGATTTGGATTGGTTGGTCAAAATAATCCAGAAAAGTCCTATATGATTCAAGACACACAACATCAAGGCAGTCTAATCCAAACAAGTGTTCATCGAAAAAGTAATGGAGGAGAAAATGCTAGTAATTTAGATTCTGAGTAAAATGTAATTCCCAATAACCTGCACCAGATGCACAAGCCATAACCACATGAGATCAAGAAAAATCATAAAACTTACTAACTTTAAGAAACTGTATGCAAACCTGAAGATATGAAGTAGCTGTTGCAGTTCAGAGTCTCCTTGGAAAAGTGCTTTAGTAGTGACAAGTTCAGCTGCAATTCACAAAAATTAAGTTATCCAATGCAGATTGAGTAGTGGGTGGCTCCTAGAAGCACTTCTGGAGCTTGATACCATAGAGTAAGGATCTGTAATATGAAGTCAATTTTGAGAGGCTAATTGAAGTATCCTCTGGGTTCATGAAATCACAGGTAACATGGAATTAGTATCTTTTGAGAGGCTAATCATGAGAGACATCTTATGGGGATCTTCCATTGATAAAAAGGCTATCCACCTTCTCTCTTAGGATAAAGTATGCATTCCCAAAGAGAAGAAAGGCCTTGAGATCAGAAAAACCAATACTTTCAATGCAGCTCTGCTAAGCCAATGGCTTTAGAGATTTGAAGAAGAGAAGCAAGCTCTATTGAGGTCCCTCATTGCTCATAATTATGTATGTTATATTGACAGTTGGAGGAAAAGAACTAACTACTCTTCCTATGGATGTGGGGTGTGGAAATGGATTCTCCCTTTGACCAATAACTACTACAGTACTACGCCTTCACATCTTCAGCCCTTGATAGAGGCAACACCATCAACTATTGGTATGATAAATGGTGTGATTCAGAATAAGCTCAAAGAGGTCTTCCTCCTCAATGTGGCTAGAAGAACCTACAATGAATGCGAGATGGAAGATGTGGGTAAGCTCCTTAACACTAGTAACTCCAAAGTAATTTCAGATGTAGAAAACTTTGTGGAAAGGGAAGAAGGAAGGATTTTCGGTGGGTAGAATATTTGATTTCTTTATAGGGAAACTGTAACTCTAACTGGCAGCATGTTCATCACTAATAACATCAACAAAGTATGGATTAAACACTTGCCTCATAAGCCTAATTTCTTCTATTGGACTGCATTGCAGCAATGAAGAGCTCCTACAATTGACAACCCTTCAGAGAAGAGGCATGACAATCCTTAACCATTGTGTTATGCAATAACCTAGAAGAGACCACTGACCATGTTCTGATCAATTGCACCATTGCCAAGGAAGTGTTGATGGCTTTCCTTAAGGAATTCAAAATCACCGGACCCATCCAAGTCACTATTCATGACTGGCTGTTGGGGTGGAAGCATAGCAATCTCTCTACTGTGGGTAAGTGGGTCTGGACCAAGGGAATCCCATTTGAGACATTGGTCACTCTTCTGAAGAGTGCTTTTAATCTTTTAGCAATTAAAGAGGATATATAGCACTGAGGTGTTAGCTCACAAATCCATCATGTGTCCTTTGATGCTTCCATGTTCTGTTGGGACAACTTATTAGCTGTATAATTTGTTTTTACGCTTTGTCACTGCTTCTATCTGTGAGTTTCTCACTACTTGTTAAACAGAAACTAAAATTCATGTAATTATCATGACATATACTATAATTTGTTAACACTTTCTAACAATTATGACTCATGCTATCAAAGACAAGGTTTCTCCTTCATTATACATTTCTCCCGAACCTTGTGAAATTCAAGTTTTCTCCTTCATTATACATTGTATAGTTAATGTATTGTTTTATACGATATTCCACTGATTGCATCTATTTACTTTGTCTTCATGTTACTTTGTAATTGTTGTGTTGTGTTTTTATTATTTTGGTTTAGATGGCTTCTTTGATTACAAGAAAACGTAGGTCCGTAATTGTTGCTGATAGTAGTTCGGTCGCCGCTCCTCCGCCCAACATAGCTCATTCCATCATTAATGCTCCCGCTATAAGGGCTGCTTCTATCAGTACTCCACCAGCACATGGATCAAATGTTCTGGTAGTTGATCAATTTTCATCGTCTGGATTAGTTCCTCAAGTTCTCACTCGACGAAGCGCCAGACGAACAAATCGTCGATCAACGGCTCCTGAGATTGCACTCGAGACTGTAACCATGATCGGGGATGTAAACCCCTCCCCCCAAGGAGATGGAGAGCTCCCTAGAGGTAATAAACTTAAGTTTTCCTCATATATTCGACAATTTGATTTTTTTTTTTTTTACAACAGCAAAGAAAACGAGGGGGCCCTGTAGACAACTAAAATCCCAAAGGATCACACGAACCACTAACACACGCATTCCCGTAGTGTGGGATCCTAGTCATCGTCGCTTTCAATCGGCAAAGATTAATAGCTTGTTGGTGCATGACATCGGTGCAATCATTCGCAACCATTGCCCGATGACATCCTCATCTTGGAGTGAGGTCAAGCCCGAGACGCAGGGCGAGGTGTTGGATGCGCTCACAGTAAGTTTTAGCCATTCATCTCAACCTTTAATAATTAAAATCTTTATAATGCAGAAAGTTTTGAAGGTTTTACATGTTTATGCTTGTATTTTTACATGATTTGGTATAACTTATCTCTTTGGGCCTTAATATTCTCTAATAAATATTATTTAAAATTTCAGGTTAACTTTGAGTTTGACATGAATGATCCAAACATTCATAAATATATCACCGGTACGTGCGTAGATCGATACAGAAATTGGAAGCATGATTTCCACCGATACTTCCAAACGTTTTCTGATGTGGATAGTGCTAAGGCACAACCCCCAATCAAATTGGAGCATATGCCTGATGAGTGGGTGTGGTTGTGCGATCATTTTCGAACTCCCAGATTTCTGGTAAGCATTAACGTTTTATTTAATTAAAATAAACATATTTATTTTTATATATGTAATAATGCATATGTTTAATATATATTTTGAATAATTATACAGAAAAGATCTGAGGCGAACAAGGCGAACCGACGTCAAAAGAAAATTTTACATCACTCTGGTTCATTGCCCTTCTCTTACAGGGTGGAGGAACGACGTCTAGTAAGTGAACTCATATGTTTCATTTCATTATTTTATTTTTAGTCAATACATTCAATTAAATGTTTATATTAGTTGGTTTATTATTTTAACAATGTTTTGTAGGAGGGTTCAAAATTTCCAGAAATCGACATGTTCAAGGATGTTTATGTACTACCTGGCAATGAGGTGGCCGTGAAGTTGCATGTAAGTTTTATTCTTTGCATTTTTTGCATGTTGTCACTTTTGTTGTTTTAAAAGTTATTAATTTTTAATAATTTTTTTAATCAAGGAAACGATGGTGGAGAGGTGGGATGCCTACATGGAGCGAGTGGCCTCGCAGCATCCTCCGGAAACTCCGTTGGAACAGCTCACAATGGACGATCCTGATGCAGGATTACATATTTCGACGGAGACATTGGAATCGCTAGGTCCAAGACCCGGAAAGATTGTTCGGGGGATGGGAAAAGCTAAAGTTCGTGAGGTCAACACCTCATCTTCAGCTTCGCAGCGGTCAGTCGGAATCGTTTCATCATTACAGTCAAAAGTGGAGGAATTACAGAATGAGTTAAATGCTGCCAAAGCGCGTGAGGCGGAGAGGGAGGCCCGGGAGGGGGAACGACAAGCACAAGAGGCAACTAGGTGGAGTATGTTATTAGGGGCTCTCCAGCAGTCGGGGATTAATTTATCGAGACTCTCGCTACTGTCGACAAACCATCATCAGCCACAACATCCCTAAAAAATGTACTGATGTGTTTTTTTAATTTGTAACTATACAATACGGTTTAAAATTTTTAATTTGTAATGGATACATTATGATTTTACATTATTAATTTGTAAATTTAATAGTATTTAAATAAATTCGCAAAACCTTTCTATGCATGAGAGGATTCAATTAATAATATTTCAAATTTAATTAAAATAAATATTTGAATTAAAAGATTTCAAAATTATTAAACAGAACTGTAAGCGACAAAAATTTTCGTCGCATAAGAATAGATCAAGCATGTTTGGATCGACGGAACCTGTGTGACAACATTACAGTGATGAATATTGTTGTCGCGTAAAGAATATCTTGTGCGATGAAAGGTTCGTCACCATTGAGTTAAGCCGACAAAGTCTAACGCGACAAAATGGATCGTCACGATTGAGTTATGCCGACAAAGTTTAATGCGACAAAAAAACAGTATTACACGACGCACCCTTTTGCAATGATCTTTGGTGTCGTCGCGCAAAAGGATTTTGTAGCGATGAAGATTTATTTTCGTCGCGCAAAGGCTTGCGAGACAGAGCTGTGGCGACAACCTTTGCGCGACTAATATCTTGTCGCCCAATATTTATGGCGACGAAATGTTGTCTATAGCGACAATTTTGACTACGTCCCTAAAAGCCTTTTTTTTGTAGTGACTTGATTCCCCAGCCTCACTCTTTAGTGAAACAACCACTGAAAATCAAACATTTTCTGATTGACCTCAAGTCAAGTCAAGCTACTGTTTCATTTTATTCTACATAAGCAAAAATTGCTGGCCTTGCTATGTTTGACCAAATCAAACATTTTGGCAGCTTCTTTATATTCCTTTGTGTAAATGAAAAGAAAAATATATTCAAAAGATAAGCTATGACCATCAACTTTTTTTTCCGGTCAAACATGAAGATTTTTATTAATGAAAGAAAGGGAAACAAGTTACAATAAGAAACATTCCTATATCAAGGAATGCCAAGACACTATGAAAGTGTCAAAACCCAAACCCGTAAATAAATTACATGCCGTACCCATTTTTCACAACAATTCTCTAATCTCGATAAAGATAGAGTGTTCTGATCTGTTTAGTCCTTCAAAAACCCTTTTATTTCTTTCTTTCCACACACACCACATAAGAACGTGAGGGACCCTACGCCATAACCATTCCCCCCGACGAGAAGGATTAGCTTTAGACCACCAACTTAGCCAATTTAGAATGGAACCTTCAAATATCAAACTCAAACCGAATGGCCAATTTAGAATGGCCAATTTAGAATGACCATCAACTTTCATTAAAAAAAAAAAAAAAAAAAAAAAAAACCACTGAAAATTTTATATTTAGAAAAAAAAAAATTCCGTGAAACAAACGCAGCGGCAATGACAAATGTTTTTTTTTCTTTTTCTGGAAGTGATTTGCTCAGGGAGCTCAAATAAAATGGATATAATTTGAATATGTTGAAATTGTGACTCATGTCCAACCAGGGTTTTCAGGCAGCTAGATGGGGTCAATGGGACATGCCAGGTTTGGATTGGTCGTGGACTACATCTCCACTGGATCTTCATGAGCTGAAAGTTTAGAGTATATTTTTTTAAGAGAGTAAGTTATTTATTTATTATTTTTTTAAAGGTAAGCGTGTCGATGATGGGTATAGAATCCAAGATGTGGGGGTTAAACCACCACAGCCTTAACTGTCCAACCAAACTATCATTGGCAAGTTATTTATTTTTATCTACACCATAAATATCATTTTCTTATATTTTAATATTTGGTATCGCCCATTACTTGAAGATGCTATTAAAAAAAATTAATTTGATTATTATTATTACTATTATTATTATTTTTTTATTTTCATAACTTCCATGAAGATGGAATGGTGTTTGTTCGACAGAATGCAGGTATTTGATAGATTCAGATTAAAGATAAGATTCCACACACAAAAACCAATAATGGATGCATGCTTTTTTACTTGTGGAATCTGATGGTTTGATAAAGCATTTAAGATCTAATTAGATAAACAATATTATCCAATGGTACGTAAAAGCATCATTAGTTCCTTGAGTTTCGAAAGTTAAGTTTGTTGTTTAAATCATTTAGTACATTTTCATATGGTGTGGAGAATCAATTGTTTAAATTTCTCATGGATTTTGATTCTCACCCAATTTTATTCGAGTCTGAATTTGCCGACTTTGTTAAATTAAATGGTGGTCACAAATTCTTTTAATATTGGACACTAGTTTATTTTGATCATCTAACTTTAGTTTGACAAATTAATTGTGGAAATTTCAGCTTTTAAAGAATGTAATCTAAAAAAATAATTTCTAATATTATCCATGACTTTTCTTTTCCTTTTCTCTCTACCTTCATCTATTTTATGGGATTTTTTTTATTTTGGCACTCATTAGTTTATGTCTATTAGAGTTTGACATTCGTTTTGAAAACTATTTGAGTTTAGCCCTCGATTTCTGATGAAACCGTTAAATCCACATTATTGATTGGTTAAGATTTTCGGGCCCTTTTTGCCCTTATCTTAGATTAAACCATAGTTTAGCCCAAAAGATGACGCACCTCCTTCCTCCTCGCAGTGATCTCCCTCCTCGCTTTTGTGGCGAAAACACACCTCCCTCCTCCTTGCTGTGGCAAAACGCCCTTCCCTACGACAAAGACGCATGCTCCTCCCTTCGACGAAGCTGCTGTGACCTGCGATGAAGACGTTGCGACCTGATCCATGTTGCAAAGAATACGCCGCTGACCTGCTCCTCGAGTTTTGGTGTGAAGAGACACAATGAGATAATGAGATACTTACAGACACAATGAGATCTCTTACATTCTTTCTATTGTATTGTAGAGCTCTTCTATTTGATTAATATACTATGGTCATAAATTTTTTTTATGGCTTACATTTCGATCCCTAGATTTTCATATCCTGAAGCAATGAAGAAAGATTTTCAGTTGAAACGAGACTACATATTTATTGTAAGAGCTCCTTTCTTTTATTCCAGACCATGTACTTGAGAGGCAATGCTAGTAACAATACTAATAAAAGTTATATTCTTTGGCAACAAAAGTGTGCATCAATTTCAAACAATTTGTGTCATTTCTTTGATCACCATAATGTATCCATGGTATTTATTGATTTTGGGTTGTCCAGTCAATGTGCGATTTATTATCAGTGAGGGCAATCTATTTGGGGCTTGTTTGGTCGCAGAGAGTTGAATTCATGTTAACTCTCTAGACAACAGGATAAGAAGAGGGGAGTAATGATGTGAGATTACTGATGCACTTACGACCACAATGTTGAAATTTTTGGATCTGTTAAATGCTATTTCAGCAATCTATTTATTTAGCTAAAAACTATTGAATTGTGCTGATTTTTTTTGTAGGCGTGCATACATGGCAAACAGATCATCATCACCTAACTTTATTTGATTCTAGAATTCCTAACGGTGTGATTAGTTCTGTAGATTAGCCTGTAGTGTTGGAATGATGAGTTTATTGCCTCTGCTAGGATCAACTGTTCACCAACAGAACAAAAGTTGAATAACTAGAGAAGAAATACAATTGGACCTTTCAATGCCAACTCGACCTGTGAGGAATACGCTGCTGACCTACATTTTTTTCAAATAATTAGTGTTTAGTATTCATCTTCCCCAACACCTCTTTTAGGCTAAACTATGGTTTAACTTAATGTAAGGGCAACATGATCCGAAAATTTATCTTGACTAGTCAATAATGTGGACTGAACGGTTCTGTCAGAAAATGAGGGTTAGACTAAAATGGTTTTCAAAATTAGTGCCAAACTATAATAGATATAAACTAATGAGTGTTAAAATATATAAAAAAAACCCTTTATTTATTCTTTATGTAAAATTCACAAGTTACAAACTACCAAACTCTATAGAAAATGCAACAAATCACGTAACAAAGGAAAACTCTATGGGAACGCCACATATAGAACAATCCCACTACAAAACCAAACGAAAAAAAATAAACAAGGATGTAGTCAGTCCTTTCTCAATTTAGCAACCTAAACACAAACAAAAATAACAACAACAACAATAATAATAATTGATGATACATAAAAACTGTCACACTCCTGAGCCGAACACGTGTCTTGATGATCTCGAGGAACTACGGGCTCAAGCATCTGCCCAACACAGATCCATCCCAAGCGAATCTAAGCCCGCTCAACTTCAATCCGACCAAGCGGACCCAGACTCTTACAGCATGCTAAGCCCACACGTCTAACAACCATCCTCAATACCCATAAGCCCTTTTCAGGCAAGTATCTCGAGGATCAGCTTTAGACGGACAATTACTACTGCTCTATGCTTCAAACTAGGAAGCAAACACCAGAGTATCTTCCACACAGGGAAACTCCCTTCTATGGATTGGGAACTAATTACTCCCGTGTATCTAGGAGTACAGAGCTAACAGGGAGTTTCCCTCCTACAGTACAACTCTTAATTAGAGAGGGATCTCCACAAAGATCTTCTTCCTAAACTATGCATACGATGGCCTAGTTGAACCATGACTCATTGCATTATAAATAAGACATGAGGTTGATAAGCTAAGGTACGCTACAAAATCCCTATTACAACATTACACCTTCCTCAGATCCATGTCTGACTTTAGCATCAAAGTGCCATCACCCACCCCACGGTGGTCTGTGGCTCACGTGCGTTACTTGTGCAGGTCAGAAGGAACATGGTCAAAGCAGGGAGCGAAAATCGACTGCATGAGTTTGGCACCGTCTGTGGGGACGACATAGTTCTTAACTTTACACTAAGCGTCGTCTCCTACCAAATCCCAAAGAGATGGTGACCACTAAGTCTCGCAACAATGAACCAGAGGACACGTCCAACGCTCCGGCTATCCCTATACCAGTTCTCGCCATGCATGGGTAGCCTACTCACGCCCTTGCACCAACGGCAGACCCCAAAATCGAGGTGTTGACATCTCAAATACATCAGGTTATCAAGGCGGCGGAGACACTCACACGACAGAATCCACCCATTGCTAATGGAGACTAGGAACAACACGAACCTCTACTTCCAATGGACGATGGAGAGCAAGCGCAAGAGAGCCAAGTCCCCTGCTAGTTCCCATTAGACTAAGGGAGGTTGTGTGGCTAATGCTGATCCAGCCGCCAGGACAGAGAGGCTCGGTCCCGGGAACCCTCTCCGCAGAGAAGCACACGACCCGAACATAATATATCGCCTCTCCGTCCCACCCTTTGTGGACCGGATCATGAGTGAAGTACTTTCGAGAAAGTTCACTCCCCCGAAGCTCGATTTCTATGATGGAACCACTGATCATTTCGATCATCTACGCCATTACCAACACATAATGGCGCTCAAGGAAGGATCCAAATCTGTCATGTGCAGAACCTTTCCAACCAGTCTTAAAGGCCCTACATTGATGCGGTTTCACAACCTTCCACCGAAGTCAATTGACTCCTTTATAAATTTGGTGAAGAAAATTTTTGACACGTTTCGTCCGAATCTAGCATTTCATAAAAGGCCCGCACTACATACTCTCTAAGGTAGAGGTACAATGAGATGCTCTGAGAGTAGGTCACACGCTTCAACAAAGAGCTGACCCTCATCGACGGGTTCATCAATGATACAACTGTGACGGTGTTCACTACGGACCTTAAAGAGGAAAAGCTCTTCAAGGACCTCACCTTGGATCCCCCTCTAGACATGGCAGAGCTCTTCAAGAGCGTCCGGAGACACATCATCCTGGAGAAGTCAAGGACCACTAAGAGGGAGACTGAAGGCAACAAGAAGCCCTTAGCTTCTAAGAACAAGAAGAAGGGAAAGAGACACGAGCATGAGGAGCGGAGCAAGAGGAAGCGCACTTACAACTGATTGGATTTTGATCGTCCCAGGCCAGAGAAGTCGTTCAACTATGTTGGATTCAGAGCTGTGACACCCATAATTGCTAGTCTGTTGGATGTACTCAACTCCATGAAAAAGTGGGAGGAATTGAAGTGGCCCCCGAAGACACGCGGAGACCCTGCCAGAAGGGACAACGACAAGTATTGTGCGTACCACAACGAAGGCGGCCACAACACCAATGAATGCAAAAGTTTGAGGTATGAAATAGAGCACTGGATCCTCAAGGGCTAATTAAAAGACTTCCTGAAGTCTGAGAAGCAGCCATAACAGACCAGGGACAGGGGGGAGTCAGTCAAAGAGATAGAGAATGACACTCTTGGGATAATATACGTCATTTACGAAATCGAACCGAATGAAGACTAGTCACACAGGTCCCGCAAGCGGACTCAGCTGGATATGCGGACACGACCCGTGGATGAAGACAAACGCGTTTGCTATTCTAAAATTCAAAACCCCATTCCAACTTTGATTTTCATGGACAAGGACCTCGATGGAGTCCGAGCATCGCACAACGATGCCTTGGTCATATCTGTTTCCATTACAAAGTGGGAAGCGATGAGAGCTCTCGTTGACATAGGAAGCTCACTCAACATTCTGTTCTACAATGTTTTCCGCAGCATGGACCTCAAGGAAGAAAACCTAGTATCATCAGAGCACCCACTGATCGGATTTAGCAGGGAGAAATGTTTTTCCATCGGAAAGATAAGATTAGCCACGGTAGCTGGAGAACCGCAGCTAAATAAGGTCATATTTATGGACTACATGGTGGTAGACGCACCATCGTCCTACAACCTCATCCTAGGAAGATCGTGGCTACACCAAATGGAAGCATTGGTCTCCACCCTTCACCAGTGTGTTAAGTGTACAACTAACAACTTAGAAGGGACAATACGTGGAGACCAACCTACGGCACGAGGCTGCCACTAGCCGCTCTAAAACATATAGAGTGCTCCCAGATCCAGTTACATCATGCAGAGCAACTTGACCCAGTGCAAAGCCAAAAGACGGAAGAGACACCAATTTCGAGCGGTACAGGAACAATCAATTTTCCCACCCAGCGAGTCGTAATGCCAATGGAAAGTGGGAACACATCCCCTGACATTTCGTCGCCACGGAGATCCGCCCCTCTGCAAGGTTTGCTCTTCAGTGACCTGTGTAACGCCTTGACAATTTGCTAAATGATCCGCGAAAGCTATCCGAATTCGCTTCGAGGCCAAGATTAGCTTATCTCCATCAACAGTTAGTTTCATTTAAGTTGTTTGTTTTCTTTTCCGTAGTCAATATTGAGTTTAGAGTTCTTAAGAGATTTGTGTGATTCGCAGTCATTTAAGAAATAAAACTAGAATTTCATAAACAAACTCTATTGATTATTGGAAAGATGTAACAACAAGCACCTTGAGGCGGATACAAAAGACTACATATTACGAACGCTCTGAGGCGGGTACAAAAGACTACATATTACGAACACCCTGAGGTAGGTAAAAAAGACTACACACTGCAGGCATCTAATCAGCATGGAGTGAGGACTTGCTCAGACTGTCTATTCCCATAAGCGACACAAACAGTCCAGTGCGAGCTACCTGCAAGTGAAGGGACGCTGCACAAAATCGACAACCGGGAGTACCTGCAAAGACTCAGACCCAATTCCCACATTTGCGAACTTGAGACAAGTATCAGGTAAACTCTGAATGCATACACCTTCCCATGCAATGGGGAATGGAATATTTGAGAATAAAAGGCCCACTCCAATAGGCCATACCTGACTCCACCTTCAACCCAGATGCCAACTTCCAGCGCAAGGGAGGCGACGGTGTTAAACGAAAAGTGGTGGAGGAAGCCATCACGAAATGGGACGTAGATGCTATCTCTGAGATCAAACATCCAAAAACAACAATAAGGCAGCTGCACATAAAAGACAAACCCTTCCCTTGGGAAAGTACTCGCACACGGAAGAGACTATGATACCTCAGCAGATTAACCACGTGCCCACCCACAACAGATGACCACGCATAACATAAACTATCATCATGCCTGGTCAAGGTAAACATCAGAACTTTTGGAAAATCCAATTATGGAGATCCAACTTCAGCCTTTGGAAAACTCAAAACATTTCCCTCAGCCTTTGGAAAACCCAAAGCATCCTCTTAAGACAAGAACATTACAGGAAATTAACTCAGCAAAAGATGGTGCCTAATGCGATTGGAAAACAACATTATATAGACATAGTGGTTCACCAAACGGGCACTCCAACATTAATTGCCAAACATTGAATGCCGTATGGAAAAATGGAAGATGATAGTTCCCAAGGAAACTGCGCAAATCGCGTCAATCAATTAATGGCGTTGCACGCAACCTCATCAATTGAGGGGGAATAATTGATATACTCAAATGTCGCACAACCTACACCATACACGTGTCACCGCGAAATCTACGCCATACATGTAACGCACCACGCCGAAAACCCTAGCTCTTCCTCTGCAGGCGCATGGGCTGAACAACACTATGTCGCATGCTTGGCACATGCACTCGAGGATCCTAGTCAACTTTGACGTTCGAACTTTACCATTCACCGAGTTAAGATAACTTCGTCCACACCTGAACCACTAGGTTCTCACGCCCCTCAGCAGGTGGAACCTCTGGTCAAACCGGGCAAGCTTAGTCAGCCAACATGGATGACGATAGCTTCTTGTTCACCCCTACGCCTAGTCATCTTAGCGCAGGAATTAACGGTTTAAGAAGTGGGAGTTTAATCAGCACTGCCACACCTGGTGACGATGACTTGCCAGGGATTACTACCCCATTCACGGTTAGTGTTCGCCAAACCTAATCAGGTAAGCCTAGCTGGTGACGACCAGCAACGAAAGCTTCAAATCAAAACCTGAACTTGTAGCCTCCACTACGAGGGTGTAGATAGTCCAGAAGGTGGGAGCCCAGTCAGTACCGAACTGATTCCGATGGATTGCCATGGGACCATTGCTTTTCAGCGTGGCCATCGAACCCTTCCAAATTTGTATCTTGGTGCACTCAGGTATATATAATTTGTATGGTGGGAGCCCAGTCAATCCCTAACTGATTCCGATGGCTCGCCATGAGACAATTGCTCTTCAGCGAGTCGCGAAACCTTCTCAAACATGTAGTCCCCACCGCGCGGGGAAGGTATTGATGGTTTGAAAGGTGGAAGTCTAGTTAGTTCCGAGCTGATTTTACCGGCTTGCCACGAGATCACTGCACTTCAGCCTGGATGCCAAACATTTGCTCCCTGAATTTGTCGATCACTTTGCTCGTCATAAATATTTAGGAAGGTGGAAGCCTAGTAAGTCCCAAACTGATTCCGACGGCTTGCCACGGGATCACTCCTCTTATGCCTAGTTGCCAAACCTTTACTCCTCGAATTTTTTGACCGCTTTGCTCGGTCATAAATAATTCGGAAGGTGGAAGCCTGGTCAGTCCCGAAGTGATTCCGACGGCTTGCCACGGGATCACTGCTCTTTAGTGTGTCCGCCAAACCTTTACTCCCCAAAGCTCAAACAACTCATCTATGGGACAAGACACAACTTGAGTGACTCAACCCTCAGTTAAACTGTTCGCAACATGCTCGCTATCTGACATAACTACGCAGCAATGACCCCGTATCATTCACAATACAAAGCGGTCAAGCTCTCTGCCGTAGACAAGCCAGACAACGTCCTATTGATTCAACTAGCCTATGCCAAAGTAAGACGACAAGGCCTATGCCAAAGTAAGACAACAAGGCAGAACGAAAACATACAATAGAGACATCAAGTATGAAACGAAAAATATTGTTTTCATTAATGACCAAGACAAAAAGTGTACAAACACACAAACTTTACTCCTAATTAGGAAAAGGTACAAAAATAGAAGAGTTAAGCCTAGGAGGAACAAGGGCAGAATTTGCATTTGTACGCGCTTCAACCTGGATGTTAGGATCAAACTGTCCTCCTCGCCCGACGACTCAGAAGTAACAGACAAGTCCACATACGACATCTTCTTTTAATAGCTAAGATCCCACTCCGGATGCACCTTCTTCATCAGTGCCAACAGCTCCAGCTGGCCATGAACAACCCATCGAAACTCACATTTTTCTTGTTCCTAGAGAAGTTCTTCCTCTCACACATTTGCATCAATAAGGTCACGCTCCAGTAGCTCCAACTTGCCAGTTAGCGCACCGACCTGAGAGTGCTTTTCACAACGTTGTGTTCATGGCATCCCAGCTCGAGTTAGTCCTCGGCCTTCCTTGCTTCTCGAGTATAGAACTCCACATCAGATTCCAACTATTGTTTCTCAGCAACCCAGTCAGCTCCCTTAAAAACGCTCTCATCAGCAAAAGACTGCAGCTCAGAATGCGCCTTAGCCGCAGCTTCATGCGCAACCTCGACCTCTAGGCGGAGCTGGCTCAACTCCTGCTTAAGTCCGTCCCTCTCGGACATCGCCTCGGTCAGATTATGCTCAAGGTCCATGATACGAGCCCTCTAAGCCTCAGTGACCACAGTTGATTGATCCGACTGCATCTCTTTGGCCTGCTTCTTAAGCCCTTCAATTTCATGGAGCGCATCAGAATACAATGTTTGCACGTGCAAGAAGACACATTCCAAGATATATACTCACTCGCGAGCCGCCTCTGCATGAGGCTGCCATTATGTTGCACTAAAGCAAATAGAATGTTCCCAAATCCAATCGGATCCCACAGTGTAATCTAAACTAGAGCCAAGCTTAGTGACTGCGGACGCATCACTTTACTCACATGAGACCCCAATAGTTGTGGCTCACTTTAAAGAAATGGGATAGTCAAGCGGTACAGGAGCAATCTGCTCTTCGACCCAGCAAAACGAGGAGATCAAGGCAAACGAAAGTACAATCCCCCGACATTCCCTTGGTGTGGAGATTAACTCCCTCACAAGGCTTATTCTTCAATAGCCTCTGTGACATCAGAGAAGTCCAACAATCCACTTAAAGCACCAACGATCCACATGAGCCATACAGATTCACTTCAGGGCCATGATCAATTTCTCTTCGCCAACAGTTAGTATATTTTAGTAGTTTATTTCATTTTCCATAGTCAATGTAGAGTTTTAGTTCTTAAAAACTTATGTGATTTGTGAACATTCAATAAATAAATAAGGAATTACGCAAACACACTCTATTGATTTTTGAAAAAAATGTAACAACGGGCACCCAGAGGTGGATGCAAAAGACTACATACTGCAAACATCTGAATTCGATGCAACATGGAGTAAGGAATCACTTAAATAGTTTGACTACATAAAGAGAGCAGAGGTACCCAAAGTAGGCAATGCAAACTCCCTAAAGCACACTATCTGCAAACAACAACACAGCTCCGGACGCAACTCTCAAATATGGCCTGCGGTGGTACAAAATCAACAATCATAGGCCTGCGACAAACCACAATCAGATACAGCCAACTCACACACTCGATCTGGTAGACCGGGTGAACGTGGGACAATTATCAGGTTGGCACTGGTAGAGTGCACCTTCTGACTGTAGGGATGTGAGGAGCGTCTAGAAGTCAATGGCCCAATCAATTGGATCATGTCCAACTCCTCTCCGTCTCGAGATCCCAAATTTCAACACAAAGCGAGACAACAAGGTTAATCGAGAAGTGGGGGAGGCAACCACTCCGGAGTTGGGCGCTGGTATTATCTCTGAGATTAAACGCTATAGAGCAGCGGCAAGGCACCGGCGCATAAACGACAAACTCTTCATTTGGAAGAAAATACATATTTGTTCTCCGCAACATGAGAAGAAATTACGTGATCTCAACAAATTAATTACGTGCACACCCACAATAGGTGACCGCGCATAATAACAATTATCATCGGGCCCGATCGGTGCAAATGTCAGAACATTTGAAGACTCCAATAATGGAGATCTCCCTTCAGCCTTTGGAAAACTCAAAGCATTCTCTCCAAGAAAGAACGTTACAAGAGATACGCTCTGCAGAACATAATGCCTACAACGATTGAGGAACACCATTATATAGACATGATGGTTCACCAAACTGGTTCTTCGGCATTAAATGTCAGCATTGAATACCGTATGAAAAAAGAGGATACGACGTTCCTAAGGAAATTGCACAGATCACGGTCATCCAATTAGTGGTGTTGCACGCAGCCTTGTCAATTAAGGGGAAGTGACCGATACTCAACCGTTTCCCAATCTACGTCGTACACATGCTATCATGTGATCTATGCCGTACACGTGGCATAATTCATGCAAGAAACCCTAGCTCTCCTTCTGCAGGCTCGTGGGCTAAGACCCCTATTCAAACAATATACTACCACATGCCTGGCATGAGCACTAGAAGTCCTAGTCAATTGTGACACTCGAATCATACCTGTGGATCACCAGCTGATTTAAGGTAATTTTGTCTGCACGTTCTAAAGCAGGTTCACACGCTATCAAGCAGGCGAAACCTCTCTCCAACCAGGTAAGCTTAGTCAGTCGAGGCTGATGACGACGACTTCTGGTTCATCCCAACACATAGTTTGTCTAGTGCAGATCCCAATGGCTTAGGAAGTGGGAGTCTAATCAGCGATATCACGCCTGGTGACGATGACTCTCGCCAGGGATCATTGCCCTCTTCGCGGTCAATGGTCGTTGAACCCGATTAGGTAAGCTTAGCTGGAGATGATTGGCAACAAAAGCTTCTTATCAAAGCCCAGATCTATAGCTCTAATTGCGCGGGTGCAGATGGGTTGGGAGGCGGGAGCCCAGATCTGTCCTTCGTGGACACCGCCTCCGCTAGATCACACTCAAGGGCTTCCAGACGAACCCTCCGAGTCTCAGCAACCACGGCTGACTGCTCCAACATCTTCTCATCAACATGCTTCTTCAATAGCTCAATTTCATAAAGCGCGTCAGAATATAACGCATGTATATGCGAGAAAACACGTTCCATGGTGTACACCCTTTCACGAGCCGTCTCGACTATTGTCCTAGCATTAACCACCTGGCTCAAGTGAGACATACCTAGCCTAAGGTACTTTAAACCCTTATCCATATGCCTTTCTAGCGTATCTTCCTCGGATTTTGGAGCGAAATCCATCAGCCAGCTATGACACCTTCTTATATGCTTCCTCGAAGCATACTCCACGTCAACCTCTTGGTGCCAGACCTGAGTGCTCATCCTCACTAAGTGCAGGGAAAAAAAGCTTATCCGTGCATTTAGATGAAGCTCTCCCAGATTAGGAATTACATCGGCAACACCTTTCGCAGTTGCCACTGTTCCCAAGCTCTCTTCTGCAACCTTTCCTTTATCACGAACAACCGACCCTTTAGTGTGAGATGGCTTAACTGTCACGCCCCGATTTTCGAGAAAAAACGAAATCCCAAAATCCACGTAGGATTATCCGTTTCCCCAAAACTCGGGACGTGAAATTCAATAACAACAGAGACATTTAGCAGCAAAGACAAAAAGTATAATTTAGAAAATAGGAACAAACTAAAATTTTTAATAAAACTCTAACCAGGAAAAACTGACGTCGCTAGCCCCACTAGCGAAACTCCCGTATCGCTGCTCAAAAGTCTCTGAACCTGAAAAGCTAATCAGCTACATTCCCAAAGGAATGTACCCAAGAAGCAAAAGCTCACTTGGGTCAGCAATAAAGCTGGTGTGAGAAATCTTCATCCCAAAAACAATAAAATCGCACGTGATAAACATCAAGCAAAACACAAACAACAAACCATCACACAAATAGGTAGTTCCTCAACGAGGCAAAGGTGTGATGCAAGAAAACACAGTCCAAAGAATTTAGTTCCTCAACGAGGCAAACATATCATCATCCTAATATGTAAATATGCATTTACCTGTACTTACCCTATAGGAGTTGACTATGGCAAGTCGGACCTGCAGAAATATTAGTGGACTTGCCATCCTGCATAAAAATAATTAGAAACAATGCAACGTCATTTATTCTTTTTATTTGAATTAGGTTCATCTTTTTAAAGGATTGATCACTTAGACGATACCACATTCGCACCACCTCCGTGCCGAACATACATGCCCGTATGCCTCTCTCATATAAAGGAGGACTACTCCGTCATCCATGCCCAAGTGGGGACATCACATACAGGCATGCATCGCGGATACCCCTAACTATATGAGTACCAAAAGCCACCCTTGGGCTATCAATGCGCATAAACTCACGTCACATTTTTGACGGATAAATATCAAAGCCTATTTTAGGCGTACAATCCACCACATTTCCGCAAGACTAACCCAAAGGTTATTTTAGTTTCTCTAGTAAGAAATGGGTGCCCCAACTCCGCAAGACGACCCACTGGTCATTTAGTTTCTCTAGTAAGAGAGGGGAAATCATAAACAAAAGAGATGTGGTAGTTCTAAGTGATACAAGCCCAAGTGATTTATATTTTCCATAAATCCAGGTTTACCAATATCATTTATTTTTCATAATTCAGAATTCTTCCACAATGACATTTTGTCATACCTGAATTGATTCACAATCTATTCACCCACATTTTTGGGGAAATCATAGCATATTTATTAATCAGGCTATGTAACAATATGGCAATCAAGCCACTCCTTGATTCAAATATCTAAATTCTTCATAATGCATAAACAAGTCAATATGCATACAAATCTCCAATTTATCACAATGCATTAATATTCATCAACCATTCAAACACCAACCAAATAAAGTCACACCCAATCAATAAAATGGTAAACATGGGTGACCCCAAACATGAACCCAGCAAGCTAGGAAAATCTCACACATCAAACAGATCACAAATATTGGAGAGCAAGTGTTTGCAACACAAAACACCACAATTAAGGCAATCTCATTCTCAACATATCTAAAATCTCACAATTGGATTTCCTGAAATGAAACTCGTCATTTCCATACAAACAATATACATATAGTATACTGAATTGCTCATCCAAAGAGATAAAAGGGCTACGAGTTTCACTTACACCTTACACCCAAAACCTTTGAAATGAGATTTAAATCAAGCAATATAACAAGCCTAAGAGTCCAATCTAAAATCATCAAGGACACACAACTACAGGTCATCACACCGCCAAACCAAAATCCAAATCATAACCACACATCCTCGCAACAAAACTCACAAACCCCATCATCAAATCCTCACAAATACAATCACTAATTCAGTCAAGAAACAAGGATTTGGAAAATACAGGGAATAAGAAAACTCACAGTAAAAGAGAAAGAATGAAGAAAACTCACAGTAAAAGGAAAAGAATGAAGAAAACTCACAGTAAAAGGAAAAGAATGAAGAAAACTCACCGAAATTACAAATTGCAAAGGATTGCGCAGCCAACGCTATCGTCCCATCATCCTAGCATAAATCCACCATCTCAATGCTCGATTAGTACGTCGGTCGCATCAAGTATGACGAAGTGACAACAAGCCAAACGTTCCAAAAAAAGGGCCTTATCACATGTAGACAAAAATTGCCACGTCACAGGGAGTAGGGTATCAAATTGAATCACCTAGATAAGAAAACAGTCTCAACACTAAACCAAGCCTGTCATAGAACACGAATTACATATCTTATATGATTAGAATCAAGTGCACAAGTTATGCTCTTCCATTGGATCTGCTTAACTCCCATGTCTTTTGATCACTCAAGTGTCATCAAATAGTTACTGAATCCTTTTTATGATATCATTCCTCGTTCTCAGCAAACATTCCTTCCATGTCAGAAAAAATAAACCATTGCAATTGACTTTCGCCTTGACTGAATTCCCTACAAGAACAACACCATACACTTCTAAAAATACATAGACATTCACTCTAGTAAATTCACATATCTGCTGGTAGTTTCCTAGTATTGCACCTGATAGAGCATAGCTTCTCTTTTTACGGTCTTATAAAACTTTCAACCAAATATGGTCAACAGGTGCACTCATATAAAACTACAGAAAACACATCCATTTAAGATATCTGTCCCTAGTTATTGTGGGCAACATGCACCTGATCTCTACATCCTTGTAAATAATGTAACCCAGATAAAGATAATGATAACTTCAAGGAATTTCTTGCCAACAATTCCTGTTGTAACATCAAACCAAATTATGGTTCACTTACTCTTCTTACTTCAATTTATTCTAAAGACTTCCAACTCAAACCCAAGCTCCTTTTGAAAAAAAACCCCATTTATAGTCGTCTTGACTAATACCTCATCCGCAAATAACATACTCCACATTTCACAGAATTGGTTAAAAACCCAAAAGGAGTAAGCTTTTATAACAGAGAGATGCAAAGAAACATGTTATAAACAAGGTAAGAGAGTACCCATTATGAAGCAAGAGATAGTGATGAAAACCCAGATCACCATAACACACAATTGAGATCATATAAGTAAAGTTTGTTCTTGAAATTAAGTGAGAAAGTGAACTTACAAAGAGGTCTCGGTCTCAGATGTCAAAATCGAGGTCTTGAAATTAAGTGAGAAAGTGATTTTAATAAAGGACTAAGAAACAAATCTAGAGGGGATTGAATGAGAAAACTCACAAATTCAGTTAATCTCCACTCGAGCTTCCATGTGCCTACATTCGACATCCAAGCACTTGGTCTATGTTATCATCCCATCTAACCCCAATTTGTTCACCAAGTACCAGCAGCTCATTGGACATCCAGTATCAATACTCGCATCCAACCACACTTGTGAGAACCCCGAAATCAATGCAGTCCAAGAACAACATCTTGCTCAGGTATCTCCTCAAACAACTTTGTAGCAGACCCAACAAACCCACACTTAACATACAAGTTAACCAACGCATTACTAGTGAACCTATCCAAACAAAAGCCACACTTAAAAATCAACGAATGCACCTGCATTGCTTCAAAAACTTGCAATGTCGCCGCAAACTCATTTAAAACACTAGCATAAGTAAACTCATCCGACCTGTATTATCTTACTCAAATACATCCCTGCCTCCACCATCTTTTCCATTAACAACTTCAAACCCATCCAACAACTTTCATTAATACTAACACCATTTTAACTTCATCCCAGCAACACCAACATTCCATAATGCCTCCTGTTCAACAATCACATCCACATCAACTTTCAGTCAATCAACCCATTGTTCCACCCCAAATGAATCCAATACCAAAATTCAGTACTTCACCATCACTTCCCTCGATCACCAACAACTCAGGCATGAATACCTCTTCTCACTTTTGATATCCAAATTGATATCAACATGCTCATCTACCCTATGGGATTCTGATTCCAAGACACTTGCGCTGTCTACAGCAGTAGCATTCAAATCCACATTGTTTATCATCTTATGAAAAGTCGACAAACACAACTCAATCATTGAAGCTTTAGTGTAAATCCATAGCAATAGATCTAGAAGCTTAATCGAAGCCTCCACCCTAACAAACCCATCAATCAAATAATCAACAATTCCATTTAAGTTACAATGAACAACCTTCTCCATAACAGAATAAGCAGAACGCATCAAACCATTCTCAACAAGAATGGTTATGTGCTATATATGTGCGAGGTTGGATCCCCATAGTAAGAGGCCTTTTAAAGCCGTGCGGGCCGGTTGGGCCCAAAGCGGACAATATCTTACTGTGTGAACCATAATTTGGTTTGATGTTACAACAGGAATTGTTGGCAAGAAATTCCTTGAAGTTATCATTATCTTTATCTGGGTTACATTATTTACAAGGATGTAGAGATCAGGTGCATGTTGCCCACAATAACTAGGGACAGATATCTTAAATGGATGTGTTTTCTGTAGTTTTATATGAGTGCACCTGTTGACCATATTTGGTTGAAAGTTTTATAAGACCGTAAAAAGAGAAGCTATGCTCTATCAGGTGCAATACTAGGAAACTACCAGCAGATATGTGAATTTACTAGAGTGAATGTCTATGTATTTTTAGAAGTGTATGGTGTTGTTCTTGTAGGGAATTCAGTCAAGGCGAAAGTCAATTGCAATGGTTTATTTTTTCTGACATGGAAGGAATGTTTGCTGAGAACGAGGAATGATATCATAAAAAGGATTCAGTAACTATTTGATGACACTTGAGTGATCAAAAGACATGGGAGTTAAGCAGATCCAATGGAAGAGCATAACTTGTGCACTTGATTCTAATCATATAAGATATGTAATTCGTGTTCTATGACAGGCTTGGTTTAGTGTTGAGACTGTTTTCTTATCTAGGTGATTCAATTTGATACCCTACTCCCTGTGACGTGGCAATTTTTGTCTACATGTGATAAGGCCCTTTTTTTGGAACGTTTGGCTTGTTGTCACTTCGTCATACTTGATGCGACCGACGTACTAATCGAGCATTGAGATGGTGGATTTATGCTAGGATGATGGGACGATAGCGTTGGCTGCGCAATCCTTTGCAATTTGTAATTTCGGTGAGTTTTCTTCATTCTTTTCCTTTTACTGTGAGTTTTCTTCATTCTTTTCCTTTTACTGTGAGTTTTCTTCATTCTTTCTCTTTTACTGTGAGTTTTCTTATTCCCTGTATTTTCCAAATCCTTGTTTCTTGACTGAATTAGTGATTGTATTTGTGAGGATTTGATGATGGGGTTTGTGAGTTTTGTTGCGAGGATGTGTGGTTATGATTTGGATTTTGGTTTGGCGGTGTGATGACCTGTAGTTGTGTGTCCTTGATGATTTTAGATTGGACTCTTAGGCTTGTTATATTGCTTGATTTAAATCTCATTTCAAAGGTTTTGGGTGTAAGGTGTAAGTGAAACTCGTAGCCCTTTTATCTCTTTGGATGAGCAATTCAGTATACTATATGTATATTGTTTGTATGGAAATGACGAGTTTCATTTCAGGAAATCCAATTGTGAGATTTTAGATATGTTGAGAATGAGATTGCCTTAATTGTGGTGTTTTGTGTTGCAAACACTTGCTCTCCAATATTTGTGATCTGTTTGATGTGTGAGATTTTCCTAGCTTGTTGGGTTCATGTTTGGGGTCACCCATGTTTACCATTTTATTGATTGGGTGTGACTTTATTTGGTTGGTGTTTGAATGGTTGATGAATATTAATGCATTGTGATAAATTGGAGATTTGTATGCATATTGACTTGTTTATGCATTATGAAGAATTTAGATATTTGAATCAAGGAGTGGCTTGATTGCCATATTGTTACATAGCCTGATTAATAAATATGCTATGATTTCCCCAAAAATGTGGGTGAATAGATTGTGAATCAATTCAGGTATGACAAAATGTCATTGTGGAAGAATTCTGAATTATGAAAAATAAATGATATTGGTAAACCTGGATTTATGGAAAATATAAATCACTTGGGCTTGTATCACTTAGAACTACCACATCTCTTTTGTTTATGATTTCCCCTCTCTTACTAGAGAAACTAAATGACCAGTGGGTCGTCTTGCGGAGTTGGGGCACCCATTTCTTACTAGAGAAACTAAAATAACCTTTGGGTTAGTCTTGCGGAAATGTTGTGGATTGTATGCCTAAAATAGGCTTTGATATTTATCCGTCAAAAATGTGACGTGAGTTTATGCGCATTGATAGCCCAAGGGTGGCTTTTGGTACTCATATAGTTAGGGGTATCCGCGATGCATGCCTGTATGTGATGTCCCCACTTGGGCATGGATCTCCGCCCATCGAAAGAATCTCAAAGCCAAAATGGGTCTTTGTCGTATCGAATTAAGAACAAGAAGAAACAACTCCTGGTCCAAGATTACAACTTGAAACTGATAAGAGACGCGAAAGCCTGGCGTGAAAGCTCTTGGGTCTGGACAAGAAACGAGACGCAAACGCCATGATCGATCAATAGGAGGATTCGATTAGGTTTTCTCTCTTCTTCTGCTTCGCAGCGCAAACGAGTGGGAGGAAGAGAGATCGAGATAGAGGGAAGCAGAGAAATCTGTTTAGGAGAGAAACATGAAGGAGAAAAGGGGAAAAGAAGGAGAAAGAAAATAGGGTTTTTTCTCTTTACATAGTGTGGGTGGCTATTCGCCCCCCCCCCCCCCCCACTAACATTCTGAGAGCACCCGCCCTTTAACTCACCAAATAAAACCCTAATTTCGAAATTCACATTCAATTAAATGTAACCATATTTTATTTAATTAAAAATAAAATACATTATCTTTATGAAATTTAGGGGTGTTACATTAACGGGATCCGAATGAAGGGGAGGAAGCGAGTTATCCAACGGACCCTCCAACACCTTGAGATGCAGCCTGGAACAAGATGGTAAACAATTGCAGACTACGAGAAACTTGGCTTGTGCCACCACAACCACTTTCAGACAACACACCAATGGGACAATTAAATTCCAAAACATTAGGTGGATCTTCACATGAACCTTCTATCGGAACGATCCGATGTGAATCGACACTAGCAGAAGCCGCCATTGCAACCGCATCAACTTCTCACTCAAAGCTTATGCTTGCGCAACACTGAGATTTGGTCTTCAACCCCTGCAAATCGCAGGTGGTCCTTTTCCCAGCCAGATACGTTGTCCTCCTCCCTGACGGGTCGATCAGACTCACGCTCTTCACTTACTGGAGCGGGTCGTTTCGAAGACAGCCCAGTTCTAATGCATGACCTCTTCGAACTCACAAAGGAGGCAAGTGTCTCAAACAACTCCTCTCTGTCAGACAAAACAAGAGCTTTGGTAAAGAGTGGAGGCCACGTGCCAGTTGTCCCACAGCCTACAGCGAATGAAGAAAATTCCCTTCTACAACACGATTCCTAGTTAGTGAAGGATCTCCACGAAGATCTCCTTCCTAAACTACGCCATCGATGGTCTGGTCGAACCAGGACTCTAGCACTAAAAATAAGACATGATGTTGGTATGCTAAGGTACACTAAAAATTCCATGTTTACAGCATTACACCTTCCTCAGATCTTCGTCTGACTTTAGCACCGGAGTGTCATTGGCCACCACAACGATGGTCTGTGGCTAACTGCGTTTCTTGTGCAGGTCAACAATTCAAGGTCAAAGCAGGGAGCGGAAAGCGACTGCATCAATAATAATAATAATAATAATAATAATAATAATAATAATAATAATAATAATAATAATAATAATAATAATAATAATAATAATAATAATAATAATAATAATAATAATAATAGTAGCAGTAGTAGCAGCAGCAACATACAGGCATAGATCATCCTCTCCCCACCTTGATGTTTAGAAAAATAAATAAACGAACAACAACATTCATTATTTTCTGTTTGCCTTAATTTATTATCAAGTTTATTTATCAAATTAAATTTTACCACGTTTGTTTTGGTGGTAGAGTTTGTAAAGTTTAGGTAGAGGAATCTGAATTTGTTGGCCTTGTGGTAAATCAGGATCAGGGGGTCTAGCAATCTTAACCATTGGCATGGATTCCTTTGATCATCTAACTAGAGTTTAAAATAACTAATCTATGAAATCATAATTTTAAAGGAAACTAATCAGAAATTTTTTTTATAATATTCTCTCTACATTTCTTTCCCAATTTTGTCTTCATTTGTCTTCATTCACGTCTCCATGCCTTCATGTTTGGCAAACTAAATGAGAAAAAAATTGCATTCCTCATTTTTTTCTCTTCGTATGTATTTGTGCAATATTTTTCCATTTTCTATAGAGCTTGTCATGTCTTATAGTTTATGTGTGTTTCTGTAGTTGATAGTAGCGGTGGGCACTGGACGGGATAGACCTCATCCCTATCCCATCCCGTTCATTCGGGACGGGATGGACCTCATCCCATCCCAAACGGGTTCGAGACGGGATGGGATCAACATGTTCCATATTGTAAACTCAAATTTTTAGTTAAAAATTTTGGTGTTTGTGTTTGCACGCAGTGACAAAATTTAGTAAAGACATCCTTATTGTCATAAAGTAGTTGGTGTTGTTATTGATACTAAGAGCATTCGATGTGTGACTGAATATGAACCAACTACCTCACTTGTTATTTAAGAGAACACTCTTATAGGCTTGTATTTATTCAGATGTCTAATGATGAATATGCTAATCTGGTAATCTTGAAGATAATGATTGTCATTCTCAAACAACTAACATCCAGGACACCAATGGTAGCCTGGTTGGATAGTTAAGACTGTGGTGGTTTATCCCCCACGTCTTGGGTTCTATACCCACCTGTGGCACGCTCGTCTTTCAAAAAAAACATCCAGGATAGTGAGAGAAAATAGGGAGAATATGAAAAAATAGGGAGATTATAGAGAAAAAAAGTGGTGATTCAATGAGGTTAACCTCAGAACCATTCGGTGCGGGCACACCTTCTAACCATCGGATTAAATAGATCTAGATGAAATTGATAAGCCAAAAAAATGGAACGATTTAATTTCCTAACATATAGATTCAATTGCTGGAAAACAAATCTTGAAATATAGAAACTCCATTACTCTCTTCTTTCTTCTTTGATTCATATAAATGGGTTCAATGAAGTGATGAAAGAAAAAATAAAATGAAATTATTTTGGCAATTGATTTTTATAATCTTCGGCATCCTCTAATCCCTCTTAGTGCAAGAGGATGAGCAACCTTCTTAAAAGGATAATCCATGCCTATATCCTTTTGGGCCTTTTCAATGACCATCAAAACTACAATTTCGTCTAAAAAAATCTTCAATTTCTTTAATGTTTCCAACTTTGGTAGTTGATAGCATGTTTGCATTCTCTTCAAATCATATCCAAAATCTACAAACCGTAAATTGGATGATCTACAAGAAAACCTTAAAATTCAATGATCAAAGGCCTTTCACAAAATTTATTAAAATTGAGTACAAATCAAATCTACTATTATTAATTAGATTTGTTTGAAGAAAAAATAAACAGTGGAAAACCATTTAATTTTACGATAAAACATAAGGAAGAAGAGGGAATGCCGTTTTGCTCAACACTTTAAACTAAGGAGTTAGTGTCATTCTAGGAAACTAAATCTTTTCATATTTTTAATGATTATCAGCTTCATCTAGATCTACTTAATTGGATGGTTGGGAGGTTTTCCCTCGCCAAGTGTTTGTGAGGTTAACCTCATTGAATCACCACTCTAGGGAAAATAGGGAGAAGATGAAGAAATACATAGAGTATAGAGAAAATAGGAAAATAAAATTTTGAAATTCCATTATAGATCATATGCCTATAATAGATTAATTTTAACTCTACTTAGATGGACAAAACAATCCAATTGCCAAGATTGCTAGACTCTGTGACCCTGATTTACCATAGGGTCGGCAAATTTGCACTCATTTTCTACACTTGCTACTACCAAAACCATTATATTTTCGTTGTCATTTTTTAAACCATCTGGGCATTTCATTGACATGTCAAAAAATGCAACATATGTGGTGATGCAGTTGTTTTATCAAACATTTTGCATGTCTCGCAGTGGGGCTGCTAGAAGACACCAGTTTCTAGTTAGGGTTAATTGCGATGTGCCCCCACAATAAATAACTAATTAGGGTTACCCACAGAATAAATCATTATTGCACTGTGCCCCCAAAACTAGCAGTCAATGTGCGTTAACAGTATGTTTTCAGAAAGTTTCTAGCAAGTCAAACATGTTCGATGTTGTCTACGGCGAAAGGGAAATCTCCCTCCAAATTGAACTCGGAAAAGAAGAAATAGACAATGATGAAGGATGCGCATGTTGCTTACTTGACTACATTGGCTTCAAATGTGAAGGATTATAATGGGTATGTTGCAAGAGCTATTACTTCTCAGTCTAGGCAGCTAATTAAGAATTCTAGGCAGCGAATTAAGAAGATTTAAAAAAAAAAAAAAACTTCCAGTGGGGAGGGGCAACTATGGGATGCCAGACCTTTATTATTTATCCAAAAATTGATTTACAAGCTAAACGGGGGTATATTACGACTTTACCCGTATTAAAAAAAACCAAACAAGCAAAACTAGACAATCTAGAAATCACTTTGTAAAACCCAAACAACGGAATTGTACTCTTTTTTTCAATTGTCAAAAACAGAGAAATTGACACACAACTTGCAGCTCCATAAGCATTGCTAGGGTGCTCTGTCAAAGACATAAAACCAGTGTTCTAAAAATCAAACTAGGCGGCGCCTAGGTGCTAGAAGGTGGAAAACCGCCCAGATTAATGGCTGGGTGGGCAGTCTGGGCGGGTCTAGGCGGTCTGGGCGATTTTTTTTTTAATTTTTTTTATTTTATTTTAATTTTTAATAAAGCTGATTGTGTTCCTATTTTTTAGAAATAAACTATTTAATTGTTTTTTATTCAGTATATGTCTAAATGTAGCAAATGATGATTACTTAATGGAATTCTCAAAGGATCTGCCGGTACTAATTTTACTAATGTAGATTTTATCAAACATAACTGAGGTTATTCATGCAATTTGAAGAAAAATAAAAGAGTACACAAATTCAAATTGATATAAAGTACCCATCATGACCAACTTCAGTCATTTGAGTTTTAATAAATTTTGTTCACGATTGTTAATTTTTCATGTTCTTAAATTTTGCATATGTATATTGGCATTAAATTAGATGTAATTGATAATGTATTATGCTTAACTTTTGTAAATTATTAAAGTAATAATACAAAACCTAAGATCGCCCAGGTGCCGCCTAGGCGCTAGGCACCTGCTCGCCGCCCGCCCAGCGCCTAGCGATTTTTAGAACACTGCATAAAACTGCTCCAAAGCATCCGCCCAAGATCGCACAATGCACCATTTGCAACTTGCAGCCCAAGCCTTGCCTTAGAATCAGACCAGAAGTGCATCTTGGCTGCCTCACATTGTGTGTAACAGAGAATGTGCATCCCTGTTTACGCTACTCCTGACATCAAACCATACTGCGAGAAACCAATTTGATCATCTTGCGGCCAGCTCAATAAGGCAACAGAAAGACCAAAAATCTCTTGCATCGAACTAGACCATAGTTCCTGCATTGAATAGAAAGACCACAACTCTCTTGTACCCAACCAAATAAGCAACTGAGAGCACAAACAAGCACTGGAGCAGAGTGCAAGATTGTGTACTCTGCCCCAACTGTTGCATAATTTGTCCCATGCTCTCAATTCCACAACACTGTCAAATCGCCAGGTCTAGTCTTTGCAGAATACGCCACCTGCAATCCAGCTTATATGTTGGTCCCGACTACTCGCACTTGCCCCTGCAACCATCAAATACGCTTGGGGCTGGCACAATAAAAACCCATCTTGCTGTCCAATACTCGCCACAACGACACAAATAAATGAACAGTCAAAGCTTCCCCAACCCGCCTCATCTAACATGACGGATATAGAGAGTATTGTTCTTGTCTAGGTGAACCAAACCTCTAATCGTGGGAGGGAGATCAGCTGCTTTGTAATCCTTACTAACTCCCTCATTTTGAGCGCAATCTGCAAGTGCATCAACCACCGCATTAGCCTCCCTGTAAATATGGACACAACTAAAATCCATGTGAGAAGTCAAAATCATGATTTCCCGCAAACGTTCGCCAGGAACCACGGGATTTTAAAATCTTCATAAAACCAACCCCACACTAATTTTGAGTCCGTTTGCAAGGTAACCTTTCTAGGCTCCAGATTTTTGTACAGAAGAAGGCTTTCAAAGAAGGCCTGGACCTCCGCAAAGTTGTTTGAACTGTCACCAAGAACCACTTGTTTAGCTGCTAAACAATAACCCAAGTTATTTTTGATAATAATGCCAGTTGTTGCCTTATTCTTCTTTGAAAAACCATCAACATTAAGAGCAACAAACCCCTCCTGGACATTCCAATAAACCACTATATTGGGCCTCCTAGCAATTGGAACAATAGGAAATCCAAGGGACACAAATTGATTTCTATTCTCACTAACCCGTGTGGGACATAAAAAGGAATCAACCAAACAAAGACTCTTTGTAACAAACAAAATAGCAACCAACAAACTCGGGGAACCATTATAAAAAACGCCCCTGCAACGCTGTTTCCAAATCTCCCAGATGAGGAACATAGGCGTCAAAAAATAAAGTACTCCGACTTGTGATTTCGCATCAGCTCTCCTAAACCAGATTTTCAGAACGCTGCTAATTTTTGCCGACCTTCTAATATGAATATAACAAATCGCCTATAAGTGTCTCCAAACCCCTTTAGCCAGACTACCATCAGGGAAAAGATGAGTTAAACTTTCCACACTAGGAGACACACAACAATAACATCTCGAGGCTAGACTAATCCGACATCTGTAAAGCTCTCCATCAACTGGCACACCTCTTAATAAGAGTTTCCATACGAAAATTGATATTTTGGAAGGCAATAAGACCCGCCAGAGTTTATCAAACAAAATGGATTTTCTCCACTTATCACGAAGAATCTCATACGCCGAATGGGAACTGAAAATGCCAACCGGGTCCGGGATCCACATACAAAAATCTTTACTCTGCTCATTACCCTGAAGTCTATCTACAAAAAAAGATCTTGCCAAATTTCTAGCCATTGCTGGAACCAATTCAAAATCCCCATTTCGAACATCTGCAATCGTAGGCCAAGAGTTTTGTTCCTCCAAGGCCCTTGACCTCAAGAAAACGGTAGAAGTATTCCAATTATTTGCAAAGAAACTCGAATCCCCAATGCTTATCCGCCATAAACTGTTTCCGACAAAAATTTCTTTACATTTCATGATTTCTTTTATAAGAGGCAAGGCGTTGTTTCTAATAGCCTGATAGATCACTGGAACATCTTTCAACCAATACTTACTCCTCATGAAATTTGCCCATAACGACTCAGCATTGATCATGTTCCATAGTGTTTTCAAACGAAACACCTTAGCTACTGTAAAAAGATTTTGAACTCCCAGTCTTTCTTCTGCCTTAGGAAAACAGATATTTTTCCAAGAAATCCATTTCTTTTTCAATCTACATTCACAATCTCCCTAAAATAAATCAGCCAACAATTTATGAATTCTAGTGAGAACTTGAGTTGGGACACACATGGCACTTAGCATATACACTGGAATAGAGTTCAGAACATGATTGATCATAATCAGTCGTCCACCAGGAGACAAAAGTTTTGCTTTCCAACCCGCAATTCTCTTTTGGATTTTGCTAACCAGCGCATCAAAATACATAACCCTGCACCTTCCCTAAAAGATAGGAACACCCAAATATTTCATAGGAGAACCTGTGAAATGAAACCCTGTGTAAGTCTTAACCGCCACCACTTGTTCCGCATCAGCCTATTCCTCAATCATGAAAGAGCTTTTGCTTGCATTAATTTTTTGCCCCGAAACTCTAGCATATTTGTCCAAGAACTTCATACAGCCAGTAATTGAAGTCTTTCTCCCATTAAGGAACACCATAGTGTCATATGCATACAGGAGATGCGTGATGGGCCGACAATTTCTAGGCGTGTAATAATAACAGATTTCCCCTCTAGAAAATGCGGCCACCAAACCTCTATTAAGGACCTCCGAGGTAATAACAAATAAAAGTAGAGAAAGCGGGTCCCCCTGTCTCAACCCCCTAGAGGATTTTAAGTGCCCATTATAGACCCCTTACATCAAAATTGAGAACACACAGTTAGTAATACAGTTAGACACAAGATGACAAACTCTATTGGAGAACCCAAATTGTCTGAGTACCGACAGAAGGAAAGGTCACTCCAATTTATCATATGCTTTCTCCATGTCTATTTTAAGTACCACATTGCCGCCTATGACTTTTTATTAATGTCAGGTACCATCTCCTGAGCTAAACCAATGTTCTCCACAATAGACCCGTCCCTTACAAAAGCCCCATGTTCTTGGGCTATCAACTCAGGTAAAAGTAAAGCCAATCTATTGTAAAGAATCTTACTAAAAATTTTGTAAATGACATTGCAAAGGCTAATGGGCTTGAAGTCAGAAAAAACACCTGGCGAATCCACCTTAGGAATCAATGCGATGAAATTAGCCAAGAAAGTCGTAGGGAGTGCATCACCTTCAAAAAATTGGATGGTCGTTTTCCAAATATCAATACCCATCACCTCCCAACAAGACTGAAAGAAACTTGCAGTGAACCCATCAGGACCCCGGGCATTGTTCGCTAGAATATCAAAAGTCGCCTTTTTCACTTCTTCCATAGATGGGCTCTTGACTAGATGCTCACAAGTCCCACCCGCTAAAACCGAAGGTATGCAAGCCAATAGTTCACTATCATGTGCCTGAACTGCCTGCGAAGAGAGAAGATGTTGAAACTAACAAGTGGCTTCTCTAGAAATATCCTCGGGTCAATTATTACCCTGCCACTCTGCAAGGTAATAGATGCAATTGTCCTTCTACTTTGTTTAGCTTTAACCGAGGCAAAAAAATATTTGATACAAGTGTCTCCTTCCTTGAACTCTTTTTCTCTTGACTTTTGTAACCAAAACAATTCCTCTTGACTAAGGGCCAACCTATATTGTGTCTGGCACCTGCTCAAATTACAGCACGCAGTAACATCCCAATTAGCATCCACATTGAATCCGTTTCTGCTATTCGATTCCCAACCTGTAATCAGAGCATTCTCCCACTGGCTCATTTCATTTTCCAATGCCCTTAGTCTACTAAAGATATTTTCGAACACCTCCTTATTCCATGTGATAAAGTGCTCTACGAAGGGCTTTAAGTTTAAAATCCACCCTATCCAATGGCCTCATAGGAAACCTATCCGAACCCCACACAGTTTCAACTAAAGAAGCAAAAAATGGATGTGTGGTCCACATACTCAAATACCTGAAAGGTGAAAATGAGACATTCTAAAAATGTTTAAAATATAATTGCAATCTTGTTTAAGTGAAGAATGAGACATTCTAAAAATGCTTAAAATATATTAGTCTTTGTGGTGCAGTAAGCCAATTAAAGGGATCTAGCAAACTAGACATCTTTTAGAATTTGTTCAGTTACATAGAAATTAATTCAATTTTTTAGAGACATACATTTTATGTGTGATATCTCATTATATTTTTTAAAAAAACACAAGAATAACATTTTTTCCAGAGCTTATACATAGCCTAGTACAAGAGCACCGAGTTGTACCTGTGAAGGCGGTCTACGCATGATCAAACCACTCTACCCTTCTTGGAGAGCTAAAATAAAATGGATACAACCTAATGAAAAGTGTTTTTGCAGGAGTGATTTGCTTATAGAGCTAAAATAAAATGGATACAATTTGAATAGCTTGAACTTGTGACTCTTGTCCAACTAGGGTTTCGAGGCAGGATGGAGCCAATGGGCTAGTGCCAAGTTTGGATTGGCCATGGGCAATACTATAATTAGAGTGAAGTCCAGGCCAAAAAAAAAGGCCAATTCAATAAGCCTAGCTATTCAGCCCAACAAATCCAAACATTTTAATAAGTTGAAGACTATGGCCTTAGAGACGGGTTATCATTTTTTTCAAAGCATCTGGACACCTCATTGACATGTCAAGAAATGCAACATATGCAGTGATGCTGTAGTTTTTATCAAACATTTTGCATGGGGTGGAGGTTCTAAAAGACACCAAATTTCCAATGATTTCAGCCATTTTGTTTAAAAGATTGTGTCATTAACAACTTAATTAATACCCTTCAACAGCCCCATTTGTTACGGAACAAAAATTCAATTATTAAATTAGGATTGTAAAATTCAACCATACTTTTAAAGTTTTAAAGTCGACGTCTTTAATAAATAAAGGGAAAGCAATTATTTAACCAAAATTATAACAAGTTGTAACCTAGATTTTCATGGGATACCAAAATCATAACAAGTTATCACTACACCAAATTTGCATTTTTGTTAAACTGTAAAAACAATAGCACTCGAGTTGTAACAATCCACCAAATGATTTCATGTCAAAATTAAATTTAGTAAAAAAAATTGAAAACAATTACACAAAAAAAGTGTTAGAATAAATTGGATTACCATGAATAATATCACTTTTAGCACCATACTCTTCATGGTGATATAATTATTCTGAAAATATGTAAAATTATTTGATGGATTTTTATAACTAAAAAATATTACTGATTTGAAGGTTGTTACAAAAATACCAATTTAGTACAGCGTGTAACCTAGATTTTCAGGGATTTTGCACTCGGGCCCAATGACACTATGCAGCATCAATGATAGATGGCAGATAACAAATTATGTACTACTTTAACAAAACTAAATAAATTATGTACTAACTTATGTATCAAGCACTAACCCATCAAAACACATATGGTGCAAATTAGGGGTGGGCATTTAGGACCGAAAATCCGGACCGAACCGACAACCGGACCGATCGGGTTGGTTCGGTTTTAATTAATTAAAAAATTTTCGATTCTAAAAGCCCTGCCCGGCCCAAAGTTTCTGGTCCGGGCCTCGTCGGGTAACTGGCCCCGCCCGACTCCTCGACTCCCTGTGCAACACTGCCACGTGTGCCTTTCTTTTGCCTTTTCTTCTTCTGTGCAACAATGGTTCAATTCAACCCATCAATTCTTAATGATGATGCGATGCGATACAATGATGCAGGGCGAGATGCGATGATGGCGAGATGAGAGATGCGATGATGGAGACAGCAGGGCGAGATGCGATGATGGCGAGATGAGAGATGCGATGATGGAGACAGCAGGGCGAGATGCGATGATGGCGAGATGATGGCGAGAGTAGGGCGAGATGCTGATGGCGAGAGCATGGCGAAATGCGATGATGGTGTTCGATGCGATGGAAAACTCAACAGATTTCGCCATCTTCTCCATTCAAAGATTTCTTCATATGCAAAGACAACATATACTGATGGTGATGGTGAGCCACTTTGCGATGGAAAAGATTTCTTCATATTCAAAGATTTCTTCGCCATCTTTTGCGATGGAAAATGGAAAACTATTTCTGAGATGTGTGAGCCACTGAAGAAAAATTTGAATGAAGAAATCAACAGGAGAAGGGAGAGAGGAGAGAAAAAATCAAATTTGTTTTCTTGTCTGATGGAGAGGGAGGAGAAGGGAGAAAGGAGAGAAAAAATTATCTGGTTTATTGGACCGAGACCGGCCTGACCCGAACTCGGTTAACTAGCCTTATTCGGTCCGGTCTTGGTTTTCAAATTTCAATTTTAAAAAATTCGGTCCGAGCTTCGATTTTAGGTTTTCGGGCCGATTACCCGGACTTGCCCAGCCCTAGTGCAAATGGTGTTTGGTACAGAGCATAGTACTTGAGCCCTTCCTAAATTGGAAACCAATCCAATCCATACACGCACAAAGAAAAAAGTTTCCAACTAAAAAACTAAATAAAAATCGAAAGAATCTCCTAAGTACGGTCTTTAATTGTTATTTATTTTACACTAATTATCATTAATATTATGTAATTAAGACAGAGCTTAAAGTTATGTCCTTGAGGTTTGATTTGAAACCTAGATCAATTTTTAATTCAAAATGGTCCCTTCTCCTAATATTGTATTTGATCACATTTATATATCTATCATTTCAACCAACCAAACTAACTTGGAATCTTGAACCCTAGCGAGCTAATTGTACGTGCCCATTGATCTAGGGAAATGAAATCATTTCATGAACATGCCCATGGTTTTGAGTACTAGTTAATTCATATTATTGTCAAATTTTGCAATAGTAGTTCATTCATATTATCCGGAAACTTTGTCTTTAGCCACATTGAGAGTATTATCGTCCCCTACCAGGAGTCCTGCACTAGGTGTTAGATACATTGACACTAGAAAAAAGATTATATTGATCATCTTGTACACTTAACTCTGGTAACTCTTATGAAAAATTCCTTTATAAAGAGACTTTAGGTCGTTTGTACTCATGATGCATGGAAACTTGAAACCCTTTGCTTTCTAACAATTTATCGTGAAAAGGCATTACGTCCCTCTCCATCTTTTTCTTTTCCTCATTTCCCTCTCTTTGTTCTCTCACTCTCTCTCAGTTCCTCTCCCTTCTTCCACTCTCTCTTCCTTTCGCACAGGTCGTCGTCCCACTCCCTTTCCTTCTTTTCTTTCCCCTTGCACACTCTGTCTTTTTTTGCCCTCGCGAAAACCCCTTCTTGCACGGTTTGTCGCGAGGGCAAAAAAATAAAACCTATATACCAAGAAATGAAACAGACATGAACTCAATATATAATTAGAAAATCATTAGGTGGTTTGTAAAACTAATGCATAAGTAAAATAAAGGCAACGCCTATTTGGCACCACAGGTTACACTCACCCACACCACTCATTTTTTTTTTTTTTTAATTTACCTTCTTTTCCATAACACCCATAAAACCACTATTCATCTCCTTATTCTCTCATCATATATTCTCAAGAATAAGAACAACATAAACAACATGGAAGTGGGTAGAGAGGAAGGAGAAATCGATTGCGATGGACGCTGAGAAACGACTGGCAATGGCGAGAGAAAGAGGAGATGGAGCGACAACCATTGTCGCCCATTCTCCATTTTTTTTCTCCTTCCCCTCTCCATTTTCTTTTCCTTCCCTTTTCCCAGGTCTCCCAATATCTCTTCTTCTCCCACGCTCTTTCAGTTCCCATCACTTCTTCCACTTTATCTTATTCTCGCACAAACCGTCGCCCCTCTCCTTCTTCTCTGCCCCTTCGCACTTTTTTTTTGCCCTTGCGGCGGTCCATGCAAGGATGGGCTCCCCACTCGCACATCCGCAACCGAGAGTTTTCCATTCGCAGGTACCTCTGCGAGAATCAATTTGTTTTTTTGGCCTTGCAGCGGCCCGTGCTAGTAGGGAACCCATTCTCGCACGGGCCACTGCAAGGGCGAAAAGAAAAAAAAAGTGCAAGGGGAATGAGAAGAAGAAAAAAGATAGGGGCGACGACGTAATCGATATGAAAATCCTGTAATGGCTCCAGATTTTGTGCTTATTCGACTTCACATTCAATTTATTTGAGAGAATGAAGAGGATGTACGAGTGGTGCTTTGGGGGTGCCTTCAGATGAGGAGGGAAGAGAAATGATAGAAGAAGAATTAGAGAAGGAGAAGAAGATCAGAAAAAAAAAAAAAAAAATGAGACCTTGGAAGAAGGGTGGTAGTGAGAAGAGAGGAAGTTGGGTGGGGAGACCGAGTTTTCCATTATTTTGAATTTGAGAGAAGAGAAAAATATAAGTTTTTCTTTAAATAATTGGTGAAGGACAGAAAATACACGATGTAGAAAAAAAAATAAAAATAGATACGTAGTATCGATAATGATAAGTTGTAAACTTGTAATGCCAAATAGTTATTACTATTTATTATTTTTGTTTGTTAAAGTAATGCCAAATAGTCTCTGCCACTAGAAAGTCAAAATAAAAATTAAAACAAGGCTCTTTATCATCTCAATTGATGCATCCACATTCACACATGACACAACTACTAAAAAAGTCTCGTCCACTAATAGGAATCCTTCGCAGAGCTGCAAGTCAAATCAGGTGCATCGGCACGTATCTAATGTTGCCACTCTTTCTTCTCTATATCTATCTCTCTCGTCTATCTTCTCTCCTCGAAACAAGTGATGGAGAAGAGACGTACGTACGCACGAGAAAACCCTCCTCACCGACAGTCTTTGTTGTTGCCTTCCTTCCTTCAAGTACGTACTTACTAACTCAACACTGTTACGTGCGATTGACACGCTTGTCCTTTTTTTTTTTTTTTTTTTTAAATTACATAATGTCCTTATCACCTGAGGTAGTTCTTCCTTCTCCAACTATTAAGAAAAAAAAAAAAAAAAAAAAAAAACCCTAATTCGTAATGGTCTTGTGTCCTCTCTCGTCCTTTCATTCCTTAAAGTGTTAGAGATAGAAGAAGATATTGAAAAATGGTTTGTTGAGTTGGGCCAAAGGGGTACTACTAGCTAGCAGACGGAGAGTTTCAATAATATCTGTGGTATTTCGGATGAAAGGCATCATCATCAAAGTCCATGAATTTTTGTTATCCAAGCATTAATGCGGTCTTCTTCCTCCATATAGTTGAGTTAGGGCAATGGTGTTGGTGGAGTTGATGAGTTGAGAAGAGAGGAGAGTAAACTGACAGAAGAGAGTGAGCACAGGCAGGCAATTGTATGATGCGCATCTATTGTAAGTGCGTGCTCACTTCTCTTTTGTCACTTTCCTTCTTTCCACCACCACCACCACCGGAACTGGTGGAAATCTCATTCATCATGACTTCTCCACCCACCTTCCCTCACTCCCTTGTTTGTTATCGATTATTGTATTTTATTTATTTGTTATGAGATTTAATTGATAATTTTATTTTGTTTTATTTATTTCTCCTACAATCTTTTGGAAATACATATGCAACAGCAGGCATGAAGGAGGAGCAGTCTATCCTTCCTGCAAAAACCCTGTATCTTGTTTCTCATTTGACCTATCTTTTTTTGCTGCTACATTTCAAGAGTAGTGTGGCCCAGCAGATGAGATGAGAAGAAGAACAAGGGAGGTGAGAGTGGTAGCTACTTGTGGTGGTGGGTTTTGATGGCATGGCATATATGACTGGAAAAGCGTGACTTTTCATGAGGGCTGCTGCTTGCTTGCTGATTATCATCTTGGGAACAAGGTACGCTTCAATGAATGAATGAGTACCGTCCGGATTTAACGGCATTCTTTTATTTTCTCTCTTTACCTATCTTATCCATTCAATTACCCATTAAAATTTTTATTTTATTTTAAATATTGTCATTACCATTGATGCGTTTCATTTGTTCATTCAGTGTTACAGATTTTGCAAGATCTACTATATATATATATATATAGTGTGTGTGTGTTTCAAGCAAGGATTGTGAATTCGTTTTTCGAGGTAATTTGATTTTAAGATTTTGGCATTATGATTTGGTTTTTTCATCTGGTTTCTGCTTGGGTTTAGGGTGTTTTTCCACTGACAATTTTGTAAAACAAAATTTCACTATAAAAGCTAATATATCTTCTTACTTTCGGCAGATCTGGTTACTCTTGCAGTTTCTATTCAATTTTCTTAGATTTCTGCTATGATGAGCAGGATTTGAGGCTTACCTTATATGCATCTTTATTTTGATTATTGTTATGTAATTTTCATGGTGAACACACACATTCTTTTCTAGGGATATTCTGTCTATATGCTTCAGTCTTCGAATTTTAGAGGTAGTCTGTATGTTAAACATAGCTTTTGTAGCCAAGGATTGTGATTTCGTCTTTTGAAGTTATATCGGACTTTTGATTTTAATAAATATTTCAGAAAATACTTTGTTGTATTTAGAAAAAAAGTACAAATTTAATGAATATGTCAACCATATATGAATATGAGGAAAAGTAAGGTATAAGGAAATTAACCTAATAAACACATTAAATAAATTAAATGAAGCCTAATTACACAAGTATCCCTATAAATGTAATATTCTTCATAATTTTTTGGATTTTACATGAAAATTTCGAAATCTAAAAAAAATGATGAAATATTTTGGACGAAGAAATGTAATTTGCTTCATAACTTTTGTGGTTTTACACAAAAATTCCAAAATATCTTGTTGAAATAATGTACTTTTCGATTTTAGTATTTTAAATTTCGAGATCTTATAAAAGAAATAATTCATAAAATTTTGTGAAATTACAGTCCTTGTATGAAAGTATATGTTTACGTGAGTAGAATATGTGCCTTCATGAAGGTGCATATGATATGCTATTTTGTGAATAACAAAGTACAATGAACTCTTGCTGGTTGCGAATTTTTTAGTTACACTTTGTTTATATACTGAGCATGTCTAGAATTCCACTAGTATAGGGTACCTTTACATTATACATAATAGTGAGCTAACCATATCCATTATTCAATTTGGTTTAGGAAGATTAGCAGGATTTGCATTTTCATTTAGCTAGTGTATGGAAATGAATTGAAGAACAACTTCATTACATCTAACTAATTCGACATTACTGCTTTTGTTATGTGGTTATGTGCTCTGTGCTGTTTTGGTGTTCTGCAACTGCCCTTAGATGTTATAGAAAGTAGAAAAACCCTTTCTCTCCCTCTTGAATCTCTCATTCAAATTGAAGATCAAGAGTGTGGCCATGCCACAAGAAAGGGTAGCACACTGATATTAAACAAGCCAGTCACCTTTCAATATGTACTGCCACATTAGACTGAATTCTCTCCGACTAGGCATAAATTCTCAAATAGACCATGCAAAATTGATTTTATTTATACATGGTTAGCGTTTTTTTTTTTCTAGGGAAAATGAAAGAGCATATGTATCAACTACTCTCCATACCAGAGCTTTAAGGAAAAAAATAAAAAGAAAAAACTACTCTCCATCATAGAAGAGGACTAGAATACACAATTTAAAATAAGTTTTGGACTTCAAGAACAACAAACAGAATACTATTATGGTTCAAGGTTGTATTTCATTCTACCTAGGGTCATCAGAACATGCTACACCCAACATAAGGAGCAAGAGCTTATGAAGGATGTTAGTTTATCAGCTTGGTCAACCATCTCTGTGACTGAATCGTAACTCCATGTAAAAATATATCCATCAGCAATTCATTAGAGTTAATCTAGTTTGCTTGTTGTTGTTTTTTTAATAAGGCAAGACAAGAAACCAATTTCATTGATACAAGGACCAGTGAAAGAGAAAATCACTAATCTTAACAATACAAGATTTCGCAATATTGATTTACATGATGATAATGTCCCACCAAACATGGAGTCGAACCCGACATTTGTAAAATTTCCAATTTTACTACCCCAATTCCATAAATATATTCGGATGGTTTGGATTGTTCCTTGAAGAAGGTTGAGGCTCGAGCTAGATCTGATTATTTCTTTGTTTCCATATTGCCCATAAAATTGCATGACGAAGGCAGCCCCGAATCCATTTCTCTACTGCGTTCAAGTGATGCTGAGTTACCCAACTTTGCAACCAGACAACATTAATAATGTCAAAGGTGTGATGACTCAGTAGTTGAGCAGTGGCAGATGGTATCACTAGGTCACAGAGTCGAATCCAGTGGGTGACATCCAAGGTGGGAAGGATTAAGGGATTAAAAAACAAGCCAAAGGTGTGATGGCTTAGTGATCGAGCAGTGGCGGATAGTATCACTAGGTCACCAGCGATATCTAGGTTGGGAAGGGTTAAGGGTTAAGGTGTTGGCTCAGCCATATCCTACCCACCACAAATATCATCCTAACTAGTAGACCCGTTACCATAAGTGACTTAACTTGTTAATTAATGTCTATATATGAAAATAAAATATACTACAAATAGAACATTTATCATTTGCTAATCATAATAAAATACATGAATTTACCCATTTTGTGTCATTTCTCCATGAGTCTAGTCATGGCATAGCTCCAAACCTTTGCTAAAACTATTTTAGTGGAAGCTAACTTTAGTATGGGATGTCAAACCTTTATTACTTGCCCAAAAAAACATTTACAAAATAATTGGGAGTGCATTACGACTTAACCCAAATAAATAAATTCAAAACTAAAACAAAATTCGCCATAAACCACATTCTTGTAATTGTTCGTTTCTTACAGCACCTGCATGATCTTTCTATTCTCCTCAACCAACTATCCCCAAGTCATTGACCCTAGCGAACTAGCTACTCGTATCCTGCCATCTTCCCCTCTGTTTTGCAAAAAAACAGCTCTATTTCAGTTCATAACATAGCACTGTCGCACGCTCTATTCCTCTTTTCTCTTCTTGACGTTTGCAGCATCCGTGATCAATCAAGCCTTACCAACGCCTTGGCCCGGTTAGGCAATGACTAGTCTCCATAAGCATGGCTAGCGTGTTCTCTTTGCACCAAATTCGCAAGCTCATTCGCCACCGCATTAACTTCACCATACACATGTACACACACCCAATCCATTTTTCTGCTAATAGAACGAATATTCTTCCAAATAGATTGGAATGGCCATGGAACCTTAAAGAGCTCATAGAACCATTCTTTAACTAACATCGAATCGGTCTAAACGGTTGCCTTGTTCACTCCGGCCTCCTCACACAATTTTAACCCTTCTAATAAATCCATAGATCTAGCTTCATTGTTAGAGCCCTTTCCAATAAAAAAAAATTCGATTCGCTGCAATGCAGTCACTTGCTGAATTACGGAGTATCGCTCCACCTGTAATCATACATCCGTGCTCAGAGCACACCAACCCTCCGATGGAGGTTTCCAACGTAAAACTATAGGTTGAACCATTCTAACTATGCTTTTCAGACTCAATGCTGAAATAATACCATTCGAATCTACTGATCGAGCTTTAGGAGTGAACAATGTGACACCAACTTTAGTCAATTACGAACTCGAATAATCGCATAGTAAATATTTCAATTTTTATCACCATATACTGCATTGTTCCTCTGCAGCCAAATCTCCCACAGGACAAACATAGAAATAAGATTATACAAAACCCTCAATTGAGTTTTTGAATTTGACTGGTTAAACCATATTTGCAGCATATTCTACACCTCTCCAGGGCGGTGAAATGTATCAAAAAATTTGGCTCAAATTGTCGCCACACTTTATCCGCAAGCTCACTTTCTGAAAACAAATGTTTAGACGATTCCAAACCCAAATTTGCACAATTTTTGCACTTCAACGCAAGGCTGAATCCAATCCTCAGCGCATTACCATCAATTGGTATGTCCCCTCGCAATAATTTTCAAACAAAAACTGAGATTTTCGATGGAAATAGAGGGTGCCAAATGAACTGAAAACTTTATATTTCTCTCACTTTGGCCTAAATACCTTATATCTGGTTTTCACACTATAAATTCCATCCTGCGAACCCATCCAAATGCGCCCGTTTCCCTAGCAATCAAGATATCTCGAGCAATTTTAAAATTCTTCTATGTCCGTGTTGCCAATTTCTGCCTCTAGAAGACTAAATCTGATTGAACCACTTCCCCCAAGGATGGCCAAACCCCCTCCAATCCTCCATTAGGAATGTAAATTCCAGACCCATTCCAATTTTCTCAGCAGAAACTGGTTTTCGAACCTTTATCCACTAACCATAAAGAGTTATTAACTAACCAAGTTCTCAGCAAGGAACATTTCTTTAAAAAATTCCAGTGACTCTTTTTTCACCTTAAACTCCATCAACGGAATCGAATCAAAGGAATATTTACGTCTCATATACACCGCCCAAGACCTTGATTGCAATAATTAAACCTATACCCTCCTGAAAAGGGTAGCTAATCCGTGCCCATCCTACCTTTTATTATTATTATTATTATTATTATTATTATTATTATTATTATTATTATTATTATTATTATTTTTAACATCTGCCTTCGTCTCCCCAGAAAAAAACTAGTAATCATGCCTCGGATTCTATCTATCACCTTACGGGGGACTCATGTTGCCGCCAAAGTAAAAACATGCATGAATTAAAAACATGACGTATCAAAATCAATTTACCTCTAGGGGGATAAAGGATTGGCTTCCCATCATGCAATCGTACGCTGTATCTTTTCCACTAGCTTATCAATAAAACCACCTTCCCTTTTCCTTCATAAGTTGAGACTCTTAAGGTACTAGAACTGAGATGTTTTATGTATTATTGGCCACCACAAAGGAACTCTTTGAAACATTAAATTTTTTACCAAAAGCCTCACAATAATTGTTAAGAAATGTCATACAACCTTTGAGTGGAGATTTTCTCCCATTGAGAAAAACTAGTGTGGCAAGTAAATAATAAGTGAGTGATCGGATTATAGGTCCTCGGAGCATGATAATATCCAATTTGCTCTCTGTAAAATGCATTAGTCAGTCCTCTATTTAGAACTTATACGTAGTAACAAAAAGTAATGGGGGCAGATGGTCTCCTTGATGAAGCCCTCTTGTAGATTTAAAATATCCATGATACATTCCCTACGGAAGAGCTATAAAAAAATGTTTTGTAATGCAATTGGAGACCAAAAAAAAAAATGATTTGAAACCCAAACCTTCACAACATCGCAAATAGAAAGCTTCATTCCACCATGTCATAAGCTTTCTCCATGTCAAGTTTGAGGCAAGTCAATATTTTTGTGATAAGTCTCTTTTACAAAGGTTCCTGTTCCTGAGACACCAATTCTAGGAGAAACTACGCCAAGCGATTGCATACAATTTTGTTAAAAATTTGTACACAAAGCTACACAAATCGATGCGGCGAAATTCATCAAAATGAGTTGAAGACTTCATTTTGGAATAAGAGGTGCAAATTTTGACGTGACCGCTCCTGGTAAATCTTCTCGAAGCAAAACTTTCGACAACTTCTAGTAGATATATTTTCACAATTTCCTAGCAGACTTGAAAAAAGCTAGAGGTGAACTCGTATGCCCCAGGGCACTATCCTAGGGAAAAAAACCAAATAGATGAAAAGAGATAATATATATATAAGGAGGTAGAGGCGGGGTGGTGCCGCCGACGGTGGTAAAGAAGAGAATGGAAGAGGAAAAGAGGAGAAAAAGAAGAACAAAGGATAAGGGAAAGGGAGGAAAGGTGGTGATGGGGTAGTGCGGCTGGCGGGGCAGTGCGATGGTAGTCGTTGTTGTTCCTGAGAGAGAAGTGGTGAGATAAGAGTTTATATTGGTGGTGTCCTTCAACACATCTAAAAAAAAAAGTGGTGATGTTCTCTAGTAAAAGTGACGGTGTCAAAAAGCAGGAGCCATTGTTGACCATTGTGTGTCTGTGTGTGTTTTTTTTTTGGGTTAAAAGATCATTGTTAGTAACTCATCATTTATAATTGGGTTAGGTTTTAAACCACTTTCTCCCTCGATTTTCATTCAATTATTCCTCTGTACTTGGAAGTCTTCCCTTGTATGGGGTTTTCTCCAAAATCATGATTTTTGTGTCCCCTAACTTGGGTACAGCCACGGGCCACCCCTTCAAGTTATCGTCTTCTATTCATTTATATGATTTGATAATTAGGGTTTCTACTGTGTTCATTAGTTACTGTAGAGTGTAGGGTTGTTTTTGGTTCATTGGGTAGAGCTTCTTTTTCTGTTTGATTGTTGAATGATGGGTTGTAGATAGATTTTCTGATGGAAACACTAACCTGTTAGATTTCTTGGAACTCTGGATTTCTTTGAGAAACCCAGATTTTGGAGTGTAGTTGCCATGTTGATTTAGCTAGGAAATTTGCTTTTACTATTTCAGCAATTTTGTGTTAATGGGTTTTTATATGTTCTAGTCGGAAAGTTTGAGTGTTGATTTGACCAACTTTAATGCAAACACAAATAATGATGGGGACGAATGTCAGGCTCTTTAGAGTTAATTTGATTGCTATTTTGATTTGACATATACAAATGTATGTCCGTGTGTTTGTAAAGGAAATGGTTTTCTATGGAGGAGGTTAATCTTATTATCGTTTTACATCAGAGTTATTTGTTGTTTGCACTCCAGAGTTGCAGATTACGCTAAAAAAAAGCATGTAATTATGCAGTATGTCGCTTTGCTTGGTAGAATGGATTTGGAGCGAAGTGTAGAAGATGGATACAGGTTTCTTTGACTGTATTTCATTTTTCTAGTGGTTCTTCTGTTAGGATTTTAAAGAGCATTTATTTCGAATTTCCTTTGTTTCATTCTTACCATTAAAGTTTTTCTGTGGATAAGAACGATTAAGTCAATCATTGATAGTGTATTTAATAATACATAGATGTGGAAATGATTTTGAAATTAATATGTAACATTGTCATCAATAGTGAACTGAATTGAATGAACTGATTCAGTTTCTCAAAGTTCTGAAGAAAACATGAAATTGTGAGACTTTATGGCTAACTCAGGGTTGATAAGACTCATGCATTTTGAATTCAAGAGTGAGTGGGTAGATTATGCATATTTAGTTTGATTCTTGGATCAATTATGAACAGGAAGTCAATGTCATCTAAGCATTGCAACTGTGAGCCAAAGCTGAACTGAAATCCCTGTTTCAATGACTGCTGACAGGTGTACGAGTGCTGGCTGTTTTTAACTGAAGAATCCAGAACCAATCTCTGTTAAGCTTGTCAATCGGCAGTTGAATTTTGAGGTATTTGTTGTATGGTTTTTTTTTTTTTTTTTTTTTTTCATATTTTAGAGTTGTACTGTACTCTTGCAAAATTCACATGGTTAGATTACAGATCATTTCAGCCAAGGCACAAAGTATAAACTTTAATAACTATTGTTTCCATGCTGGTTTCGCTTGTATCAACAATTCAGTTGTAGGGATAACTATGACACTATGATTGCTTATCATGTTAGGGAGCCTTCATGTTTATACTTTAAAAGTTTGCTTTCTTTACGCTCTTTGTTTCATTTGTTTGAGTTGAACCACTAATATCATGAGGAATATAGGTTTTATGATATCTTCCAACATTTTGAACATCTTAGGTTTTTTATGTACTCTTTCTTCTTTTATCTTTAAGATTAGCAGATTGGAAGGTCAATTCGCCAAAAATACTGTACGGACCTTGATATATTGTAGTCTCTTTTAGGTTTAGAACACAAGAATAGTGACTTTCATTTTACCAGCTTTGTCTCAGATAGTTCCATGTATGTTAGCAGGTAGGGTAAACAAATCTTGAAAGGAAGGATGACTTCCATGTGCACCAAAAAAATTTCCGCTTGTATCATATTAGAAAAGTTCTATCATGTCTAGGATAGTTAGCATTAGCCTGATTATTGTGAATCGAGCAATACAAAGCATACAAAACCCACACCCAAGGCAAAGCTTAACTTAACAAGCCCTAGATCTTGGCAAGGACTAAAGAGTTCTACTAAACACGTTTCATTGATAGTGTCTGCATTTTCTTCTGTTTGTGAAAACCTTGCTAACAGAGGTTGAGTTTCCTTTTGTAGAGTTTTTGGCCTTTTCAAGAAAGAGAGTCTAGGAAATGAGGCAGAAGTGAATCTATGTAAGAATATGTAGGGATATCTTCATGTAGGAGCAGTGACAAAATGGGATAAGACTATAATAGAACACTAGGGTTAGCTCTGAGGTATATATTTTCTTACTTGCAGGTCAAATTCTTGTTTTGGTGGATATTGTGGAATCTTTGAGCATGGGTTATAGGTTCCCACGCGTGCGCCCGCCTCTCTTTTTTCTTTCTTTTCTGGTAACTGAAGAAACAACAATAGTCCATTACTGTTATACTGACCAATGCCTTCAATACTCAGAAAGCTCATGTATCAACAAATAAGTCTATATTGTTGTGGATGTGTGGCAGGGGAATGCCTGTGAGCTTTTGTAGCTGAACTTCAATTGTGAGAACGTATAAGACGATATCCGGTCTATCATATGTTCTGAGGGTAGAAGTAAGGATGATTATATGGAAACTGTCATTTTGTTTTGGATGATTGTTTGTGCAGTGATGATGTTTGGAACATGGGATTTAAATAGGGTTTACATGTATCTCTATACCAATGTTACTAAAAGATTTCACTGAGGGTATCTTGGATCAGTGTAATGAACTAAGGGCATTGTTTTTCAGTTAAGAGCTTGAATATATAAATGAAATGCAGATACATCCGGAGATATTTCGGGCGATTTCGGGGCGATTTCGGGGGTATTTCGGTCTTTGACCGAAATCTAATCTCAGCCGTCCTTCTTCTGTACGATTGCATCCCAGCCTTCGCTGGTGGCGGCTAGGGTCGCCGCTGCGACAACCCTAGGCGGCTCAGCCATCGGTTGCCGGCTTATCTCGGGTCGCGACACGCGATTCAGGACGTTACTGGCCGATATTGGTCGATACTGGTCGCTTCTGGACGTTTGCACGATCTCACAATACTGAATCTGGCAGCTCCATTGCTCGTCTTGGTCGTCTTGGTCGCGATTCAGATCTGGTTATCAAGTTTCGGTTGCATCTCATCCGCCGATACGATTAAGCTTTGTGCACCGTTACGGTACAGAGACAGGGTTTCGTTTTTGCTTACGCTGCGTCTGCTTTGATTTTTCGAAACTGGCACTGCTATGGCGGTGATGTCGGCGCCTCCCGCCGCCATTCCCCCCCATACTGCTAATGGGGGAACCGTGGACGGAGCGGCTAAGCCCTCTTTCGCCCAAATTTTGGGAAAAATTCTAGTGGCCGATGGTGTGGAGATTCCGGTCGAAGGTACTCGATTCCGTAAAGAGGGAGCACCAGCAATTGGCATTACGGCAACGGATGAAATCCGTGGAGAGGCGTTTATGGAAAAACATGTGATCGTCTTAAAATTCTCTAGCTACCGCCCTACTTTGGCGGACATTCGAGATTCGATCCACAGAACCTGGGGCATTATGGGTGATTTTTCGTTGGGACTTCTCAACCAGCGGCATGTGTTAGTTCGTCTACAATCGGAGGAGGAAGCAAAGAAAGTGTTGTCGCGGGATTCCTTTTTGATTCGTGGTGTTCGGTTTAAAGCTTTCCGTTGGCATGATGGCTTCAGTCTGAAGGAGGACCCGATTTCGGTGCCATTATGGGTAGAGTTGCCTAACTTACCTTTACATCTTTTTCATCCTCCTATTTTAAAAGCAATTGTCAATTCTTTTGGTGAGTTTTTGCGAATGGACGACCATACTAGATGTTTATCACGCCCGGGCTATGCCCGCGTGTGCGTGGAGATGACTTTGGCTGATAAATTACCAAATAGGGTATGGATTGATAGAGCCAATAATAGAGGTTTTTGGCAAAAGATTGAATACCCAGGTTTCAAATATTGTGATTTTTGTTCTTTGATTGGGCATCAGGAGAGTGTTTGTCGCAAGAAGCTAGGCATTAAGGCCGGGGGCCGCGCTCCGGGCATTGGTAAGACTGAAAAGGTCGTCACATCACAGGCAGAAAATAATTCTATCAAACAACATTATGTTCCCGTGCTTCGAAAAGAATTATCTGCAAACCCGAAAGCGGGTGTGAGTGGAGCAAAGAATAACAAAGGCGAAGAGATTCCGGAGGGAGTCGTGAACAACAAGCCGGGGGCAATTGACCAAGTAAAGGTGGTTGTGTCAAACACTTTTGAGGCTCTAATGGAGAATACTGAGGACGAGGAGGTCGGTCCAACGGTACTTCAACCAGCGGGTAAGGAGATGGAGCTTGCTCAAACCGGGGTTAAGTCCGACTCGACAGAGGAATGTCTACTAGAGGTGGGGTATACAATTTCAGAGATTGACCATGTTCTGGGCAACCCACCAATCCCGGATCCAAAGGATAAAGATGTCAATACGGCATCATTGTGTACCCTTCCTAATCATACCGCGGCTTCGCAAATTGTTAGCGAATTTCACGTTGGCCAGCTCGTGACAGGGGGTAAACAGGTTGAATTTTCAGTGGAGGGAACGTCTGCGCACGCTGGTCTGTCCCAGCCCGGTTTGCCAGTGCCCCAAGTTCAGGAAACGATGCCCCGTATTCAGGATACGATGCCCCAGTCCGAGCAAACTGGGCTGTCTCAGACAGATTACAGCACAGAAACAGGGGGTCTTGTGTCCTGTTTTGTTCCAGCAGTGGCGGTGCCAGGGTCTGCTGCAGCTCCTCCTCCCGGCAGGGTACCAGGACACAGTGTGCTCGCTCCTCCAATTGGTTTGTTGTCGTCGTCTAGTGCTGCTGTCACACAGGATCCACAGGCTGACGTTCAGGTGCCATTTGCTGCGTCCCAGGCAGCAGACACTGAAACAGAGCAGCAGGACGTCCAGCTTGGACTGCTGGATGCTCGCGGGTTGCCGGCTGAACTTCGCAAATTGGTGAAGGTGGGTGTTTCATTACGGAAAATGAAAAAAAAAATGAATGTCAATACACTTGAAAGCGCCACTGATAGTGATGCGGCGGAGTCGGATTCGGACATTGGGCCGGGCACACAAGCTATCAAGGACTTAGCATTGGGAGCACTTTCGGATGCGGAGCGACAGAAAAACGTCAAAACTGCGGTTCCTTCGGGCAATCGTCGTAAGACGAAGAAGGGTTTGTCTTCCTCCCGTGTTTAAGATGCTTGAAAACTTTATGTTTTGGAATGCTCGCGGCGTTGGAAATAGGGCCACGAGAAGGAGGTTACAAAAGCTGGTTCGGGACCACAATGTCAGAATTCTTATGATTGCGGAGCCTATGATTGATGCTAGTAGATACATGGAGATTGGTAACAAAGTTAAACTGGGCGGTTTTGCCTCTAATGACAGGGTTGGTGGCAAGATTTGGATTTTGTGGGATTCGTCTCTTGCTCTCTCAGTGGTGGACATGTCGGACCAGATTATTCACTGTCAGGTAACAGATTCTTCTTCGAGAGTTTTATTAATTTCTTTTGTTTATGCTAAATGCTCTGTGGATGAAAGAAAGGAATTATGGTCCAATATGGTTACATTTGCGGCTCACAACGATTCCCCTTGGATGGTTGGTGGGGATTTCAATACTTATCTTCACTCGGGGGAGAAAGTTGGAGGAATTGCACCCTCCCTGGCTAGTATGGCTCATTTCTCCGATTGTACTGAAACATGTGGCTTAATTGATTGTGGTTATTCGGGTCCTCGACTTACATGGTGCAATAATAGGCGTGGCCGCGAGCGCATTTGGGCTAGACTGGACCGTATTTTTGTTAATTCGGCTTGGCTGACAGTTTTGGATAATCCTAAAGTTGAACATCTTAGCCGTACATTTTCTGATCATTCCCCTATGCTGGCATCCATGCCTTCTCAACCTCGGATTGGTTTTGCCCCGTTTCGATTCTTGGACATGTGGACTACACACCCGGAATTTCTTGATCTGATTAAGGGAGTCTGGTTGACAGATATGGCCTTCCCCAGACCCCTGGATAGAGTGGCTGCTAAACTTAAATTGATCCGTCGCGCTCTCATCCAGTGGAACCGGATGGTATTTGGGAATGTGTTTAGCAGGATCCGTGCTCTCGAGGATGAAATGCAACAATGGGAAACTATTTTGTTGGCAGGCTTTGCTGGTGGTAGTAATAATGGTTTTAATGTTGATGCCAACTGGGACACTAATGCCTGTTGCAATTTAAATCGCTGTCAGGCTGAGTACAGATTAGCTCTCAAACAAGAGGAGCTTTATTGGATTCAAAAATCCGGTGAAAAAGAGTTTAAGGAGGGGGATGCCTGCACCAAATATTTCTTCGCCTCGACTAAGTCTAAACAAAAACGGCGGGCTATTACTCTGATTAATTTACCTTGCGGCAGAACGATTTCGGATCCTGGTGAGATTCTTGTTAATGCCACAGATTTTTTTGCCAATTTGCTGTCTTCCCAAGGTTCATGTATGGTAGATGCAGAGTTGTTGACTTGTATCCCGAGACTGGTGAATTCTGGGCATTGTGACATCCTGGTCAAACGTCCTTCTCTGGAGGAAGTGAAAACGGCTGTTTTTGACATCCCTAAGAATAGTGCCCCGGGTCCGGATGGATTTACTGCTGGTTTTTTTCAGACTTGTTGGGAGATTCTGAGCATTGATATATGGGAGGCCGCTATTCAGTTCTTTGAGGGGGAAGCGATGCCGGCTTCGTTCTTGTCTAATTTCTTGGCTTTGATTCCTAAAACTGAGAATCCAGGTTCCTTTTCTGATTTTCGCCCTATTAGTTTATGCAATGTGATTTATAAGATTTTCAGCAAAATCCTTTGTACTAGATTGGCAGAACTTTTGCCTGTCCTTATCTCTCCGGAGCAGGGGGCATTTGTTAAAGGCAGATTTATTGGTGAGAATATTGGCCTTGCACAGGAGTTGATTAGGGACATTAATCGGAAGGTTTTCGGCGGAAATGTGGTTTTGAAAATTGACATGGAAAAAGCCTATGACAGACTGGAATGGAACTTTTTGTTGGCGGTGCTTACAAAATTTGGCTTTAATGGTAGATTTTGTCATATTATCTCCAACTGTATCGCTTCCTGTGGCTTTTCTGTGTTGCTTCAAGGAGTATACAAAGGATTTTTTAGATCTACCAGGGGTTTAAGGCAAGGTGACCCTCTGTCTCCATTTTTATTTATTATTGCCTCCGAAGTTCTGAGTAGGGGTCTTACCGAGGCTTTTGCTCGAGGTAAAATTGGTTATTTCTATACCCCCAGGGCATGCAGTCCTATCTCACATCTCCTCTATGCAGATGATACTCTCATTTTCTTAAATGGCAGAAAGTCTTCTATTCTGGGATGCATGGACTTTTTAAATAGCTATTGCCAGTCTTCGGGACAGAAAATAAATTCGAGCAAAAGCTCTTTTATGGTGGATGACAGGGCAGATGCAGAGAAAATTGCCGGTTTTAAAACTTACACGGGTTTCTCTTTCCGAGCTGCTCCTTTGAAATATTTGGGGGGGCCGGTTTTTCAGGGGAGAGTCAAAATTTCGTATTTTGAAGATTTGATTACTAAGATTCAATCGCGGATTCAGGGATGGAAGGCGAAATTGTTATCTCCGGGAGGCCGTTTAATTTTGCTTAAACATGTTCTGAGTTCGATTCCTATCTATATCCTCAGTACCATGTGTGTTCCTATGCAAGTGTTAACTCGGATCAATGGTTTGTTGGCAGATTTCTTCTGGGGGGATTGTGAAGGAAGACTGAAGAAAAAATGGGTTTCATGGTCTAATATTTGTTTTCCACTGGACGAAAAAGGTCTAGGTGTGCGGGATTTGCGGGTGGTTATGAGGGCTTTTCGACTCAAAGCACTTTGGCGCCTTCTTACATCGGATTCTCTTTGGGCTATTTTCATGAGAAGTAAATACTGGGTGCAGGGGGTGGCTTTGAACGGTCAGTTGGTGAAAAATGGGTCTTCCCCATTTTTCAGAGGACTCATGCTTGACAAATCCCTTATTTTGAGTAATTCGCTTTGGCGAATTGGAAAGGGCAATGTCAGTTTCTTTGAGGAAAATTGGAATACGGTTGCATCTTTCAGAAGACCGGCAGCCTTGGTTGATCAAGGTATGTGGCCTTCAATACATGAGGTGATCTCAACCAATTTTGAATTGGTTAACCCAGAGATCAGACATCTAGCTAGAAGATTTTTTGCTGATAGATTACATGGCGAGGAATTTCAGGAGGATGAATGTATTTGGATTCCGAACCAAAATGGGTCTTTTTCTCTTCAGTCGGCTTATGACTTGCTTCGGAGGAAAGGGACGGTCAATAGACTTTATAAATTGATTTGGAATGACATTATCCCTTCTAGAATATCAGTTTTGGTGTGGAAACTACTCCATAGAGGGGTTCCAGTGGATGGGGAGTTATACAGATGCGGTTTCAGTCTGGCCTCTAGATGTCGATGTTGCAACACGCCACAAAGAGAATCCCTTAATCACTTGTTTTTGGATGGAGAACTGGCGATGCAGGTTTGGCGCCATTTTGAGTTGATCTTTGATGTGCACATCAAAAAACCGGCTGAAATTTCCACGACCCTTATCATTTGGTTCAGGCGTGCAAAAATGAGTACTCAAGAAGGTGTGTTATCACTTCTCACTCCTATGTTCATTTTATGGGAAATATGGAAACAACGATGCAAATGTGTATATGATAATGCCGTCCCTAACCCTGCTTTTGTGATTCTGAATATTCGGCGTAATTTGCTGCTAGCTAATAACTTTATAACTCCAAAGAGAGTCAGTTGGCATAAGGCTCCTTTAAGGGCTTTGGGGATACAAGTGATTCCAGTTTTGAGGCAGCTTAGTAGAATTGTCTATTGGCATCCCCCTCCGCCAGATTTTGTTGCTCTCAATGTAGATGGGTCTTCCTGTAAGAACATGGCTGCTGGAGGTGTGATAATCAGAGACTCTCGGGGTGTTGGTGTTGTTGGGAAGCAAATTTTTTTTGGTGCAGGCTCTAATAATACAGCGGAAATTATGGCTCTAGCCGAGGGTCTCCGTATCTGTCTTTCATTGGGTTTTAAGCAGGTGTTTGTTCAGACGGACTCGAAAATTGTTTGTGGATGGTTTAAAGGTAATTTCAAAATTCCGTGGCATTTGGAGAATATTTTTAAAGAAATCAAGCAGCTGGAGGCGCAATTGACGGTCAATTGCTCTCATATTTATAGAGAGGCCAATGCGGTGGCGGACGCATTAGCAACTAGAGCTCAACGAGAGCATAAGACGGTTTTTTTTCCTGCTCATGATCTTCCTAGGCGAGTGGCAGGTTTACTACAGCTTGACCGTAGTCATACGGCTTACATACGCAATGGGGACGACTAGGCATCGCCTTATTGGGCAAAGGAGACTTCAGGATCAGACGGATTGCAGGGAACGCTGCTGGGTTTGTGCAGTACGCGGTCGCTGCGGACTCGTAGGGGTCTGTTTTCTGCGATATACGCTGTGGCTTGTATTGCAGGCCTTTTTCAATCCTGGCAGTGCTATGTGCGGACATGGCAGCTGCGTTAGGTGGCATGCCGAGGCTTGGCATGCTGGGTGCTGTCTAGTGTCGATATGCGCCATGGATGTTGCTGTGACATTGCGACGCAGACCATGTTTAGGCAGAGCACTCTGTTTCAAAACAGAGCTGCTCTGTTCTGCCTAGTGTTGTTTGTCGCTGTTGCTGTTGCGTTGCGGATGACGTCGCTGTTACTGCTGCTGCTGCTGTTGCGTGGAGTTGCTGCTGTTGCTGTTGCCTGGAGCTGCTGCTGCTGCTGTGTTTCCCTGCTGCTGCTGCGGTTGCTGTTGAGCGGAGTTGCTGCTGCTGTTGCGTTCCTGCTGCCGCTGAATTGCTGGCGTTGCTGTTGCGCGGAGTTGCTTGCTGCCACTGATGTTGCTGATCTTTGCTAATGCTGCTGCTGCTATACTGAATGCTGAACTGTCGCAGCGTTGTTTGGTGCTTTTGTTTTGGCCTATCCGGGGTTTTGCTCGGGTCGCAGAACCGCGCGTGTGTTGCGTGTTCAATGAATGAGATCCTGCTGGATTTTTCGGGTTGCTAGGCACAGATAGTTCAGTTATCTGATTCTAGTTTTGTTTTGGTTTTCTTCTTTGTTTCCAGCTTTTGTTTTGGTTTTTTGTTACGGGCAATGTCGTAATGTACTCCCGTAGTTTTTGTAAGTCATCTTTTTGATCAGTAATCAAGGTCTGGCATTCCATAGTTGCCCCTCCCCACTGGAGGTTAATTTAAAAATAAAAAAAAAAAAAAAAAAAAATAAATATATATATATATATATATATATATATATATATATATATATATATATATATATATATATATAAATGAAATGCAGGTTTTTTTTCCCCAAAGAAGTCTGAAATTTGGGAGGCATTCAAACTTTTTCGTTAGAGGAGCAAAAGTATCAAGCAATCTAGAAGTCGTAAAACTATAGAAAACTCTGCCAAACGACAACTTGATAGATGGCCAAAAGTAAAGATTTATAGTATCATTTGTCTGTTGCAGCAAATCTACAGTTGTGGTGATTATGATTGAAAAATGGTGTAGTGAGAATGATTTGTTGGTTGTAACCGACATTAGAATGTACAATCAGTCCTGTACTATTGACAAGCACTTGAAACAGAGAACTCTCAGTGATATCTCAGGGCAAACTGGTTGGTTTCTTGAGTTGTCTCCAAAGAGATACGCTTCTGCACAAGGAATGGTGAATGATAAGAAAGCGTATCAATGGACCCATTAACATAACACCTGTTAATGATATCACAGAGTGTTCAAGAACGCCCTAACCAGTTTTTCCATTCATTCTGAAATTGTAAAAGTCGGTGAGCGTCTTTATTGGTGTTTACTTTGTTCGGATGCCTGTAGTTAAATTATAAGTGTTTTCCTGAGATTAGAATGGGATACATATGATATAGATTACTGAGTTTTAAGGCCTTGCCATTCTTAATGGAGTAGAACTCTATATTGAAGTTCTAGACCACCACGATGTGTCATACAGATCGGAGTGCTACTTGGACCATGATGACTCTCACCTACCACAACTGTCCTATTTGAGCTTCTTGAGAAGAAAGAATATCCACCTCAACAATCATTGACAAATAATTCATTCTTGAAGTATCCGAAGGGCATTTAAAACTTGGGTTGGGCTTGAGTTGTGTCTGACTGTTCCAAAAACAAAATCTGGAGCCAAAAAATTATAAGCATATGGACGGCAATGGGGGCGGGTTTGAGTTTATTTTGAGTATTCCGACTTCATGAAGTGTAATTGAAAAGCTTACTTGGGGGTATTCAATTCGGGATTTGAATGGACTCTAAAGAATTTTAAATCTCGTGGATTTTAAAATGTTTCAAATGGATTTTAAATGATTTGATTTTGTAGATTTTATAAAGGTTTGTCATGGATTTCTATGGATTCTTATAAATTCAATGGATTTTTATAAATATTTTATTAGTCAAGGAAATAATGAAAGAACATTATCTACATTGTTATCTATGTCAACACAAATCATAAAACATCAATTAAACAATTGTTTGTATGTTACGAGAATTTTATTTCAAATTAAAAAAAAAATCAAATACATTGAAGATGGTCCAAAAGTAATACAAATAACTATTTTACTTCAAATTGTTATCCCCACCACCTCTCCTCACGTCTTTTCTTCTTCAATCACCACTACCACCACCTCTCCTCCTCCCCCTCTTCTTATTTTTCTCCATCAATCACCACCGCTACCTCTCATCCCACCTTCACCAATTTTCATCTTCTTATTTTTAACCTCTTCTTCTTCTTTATTTTTTTTTTCTTTTTCTTTTTCTTCTTCTTCTCCTCCTCCACTTTTTTTTCTCTCTGTTTTTTTTTCTTTCTTTTTCCCCTCGCGAAGGATCTGGCAAGTGGGGAACCTCCGAAAGAGTGAAGAAGAAAAAAAGGGGAAAAGAAGAAGAGAGGAGAAAAAAAAGTAGAAGAAGAAGATAAACAAAGAGAAAAGTAGAAGAAAAAATCAGAAGGAAAAAAAAAAAAGAACCAAAAAAATGAAGAAAGAACAAGAAGAAGCGAAAATAAGAAGAAGAGAATTAAAAGAATAATAATAATAATAATAATAATAATAATAATAATAATAATAATAATAATAATAATAATAATAATAATAATAATAACAAAAAAGAGCAAGAACAAAGGACTTTTGAAAAAGCATAAATTGAATACCCCTAATTTTGATGAATTTTAAAACAATCCTTTATAATCAGTATTTGAATACCCCTAGATTTACATATATTATTTTAAATCATTAATTGAATATCCTGAATTTTAATGAATTTTAAAATTCTTCACAATACATTAACATTTGTAATTGAATACCACCCACTTAGACTTGATTGATTTCTATTGGGTTGGGCTTGGCTTGAATGATTCTTCGAGTTGACTGATGGATTTGTTCGGTTGAATGTGATGTAGGTGCTCAAATGAAGTGAAGCCAAGAGCGAAACCATACAAGTTCTCGAACAAGAGGCTTCAGGATATCGGATTGAAGTTCACACCAGTGAAGCAGAGTCTATAAGAAATAGTCTTGATTGTTTCTCTGCTCATTCCTAGTTAGGTTTGTACTCAGATTAGAAGTGTTGGTAATGAACGATAAATTGCAATTAATAAATTGTGCGCTGAAAGTTTACAATGGTTTTGTGTTTATATATATATATATATATATATATATATATATATATATATATTTAAAAAAAATGCAAAATGTATCATAGGATTTGTTTTCAAAGTTATTTTGATCACCTAAGCTTTCTACCTCATCCCATCTCGAATGATTTTTCCAATTGCAACCTGAAAACAAAAAAAATCTTACTATCTAGTCTAATCGCTTCCTCATTCACTTCACTTTCATAAACTTATAATACAAAGTTGTCCATGACCCGGACCACCTAAATTAATACAATTCCAATTAATAAAATCACAGTCATTCTTTCTTAGTTTCAGATGTGTAGTATAAATCTTTGTAGGAGAGAACTTATGGTCATTGAATAAGATCCCGTAATAGACCCTGGACCTGTAAGACAACTCCACGGGCCATATTTATTGTCTGCAGTTTCTCAACATATTGTTTGATTAACTAGGATCATAACATATTTATAGATTGGACAATGATGAAAACAAGCTATATGGAATTGATTATCATTGTCGTGTAAAATAATGCTCCTTTTTTTTTTTTTAGTTAATCCATTATTGAACTTGTTAAGTCTATATTGAAGGGTTATATGGTGATAGGTGGATTCTATAACAAAATGAGGTACTTAGTTAATGAAGCCCATGAAGAGAATATGTTCAGCAGGCAATTGCGTTTGGTTGATATCATTAGACCTGGATGTTAAAAGCCCAATAGACAACGTCGTAAATTATCCTGGATGAAATTAGGCTAAATCAATGTTTGAGTGCGTTATAGAAGAATGACATCTTTAGCCAATGAGATCATCCTGATTTTTTTTCATAAAGAGTATTACCCTTTTCTACTTCTGCAGAGTTCTACAAGTTGCGTTTGTTTAAACTCAACCAAAGTCAATCTAATTGCCAATGGGGTATCAGCTCAGTGATAAGTCTGTGGAGAATGGAATCACAGGTTCATGATTCGAACATTGATAGCGGCATTTGGGATGGGGAGGGGTTAAAAAAATAATAAAATAAAAAACCAATGTAATTAGAGGTAAAAAAAAAAATACTTCTAAATATTGTATATTGAAAGAGAAAAAAAAAGTGCTATGCCTCGGCAAAATTCAAATTTGGGACGGGGAGGAGTTAAGGGTTTTTTTATTAAAAAGAAAAAAGAAAAAAAAAATCAATCTTTTTTTATTTTTTATTTTTTTTGTTCAAACACGAAGATGTTTATTAAAAAAAGAAAGGGAAACAAAATACAAAGGAAATCATTCGTATATCAAGGAATGCCAAGACACCATGAAGGTGTCAAAAACCAAATCCCTAAACAAATTACAAGCCGAACCCATCCTCCACAACAATTCCCCAATCTCGATAACGATAGAGTGCTCTGATCTGTTGAGCCCTTCAAATACCCTCATATTTCTCTCCTTCCACACACATCACTTAAGTACGTGAGGAACCCTACGCCATAACCACTCCGCCCGTCGGGAAGGATTAGCTTGGGACCACCAACTTAACCAATCTAAAATGGAGCCTTGAAACATCAAACTCAAATCAAATTCTGACAAGAAACTGCTCCAAATTGATTTGGAGAATCTGCAGTGAAGCATCAAATGATCCAGCGTCTCGTCAATTTCATTGCAAAGCACACAAAGACTCCCTGTGTAGATTCTTCTTTTCCTTGACCTATCTTTAGTTAAGATTTTCTCATGCAACACTGACCAACTAAAGAAATTAATTTGAGGAAAAAGGTTTTTCACCCATACCAGATTCTTGTGAGAGGAAATGAAGGGGTTGGAGTGAGTCTCATAATGAGATGCAGCCAACATATCAGAAAATTCTTTCACCGAGAAGCCCACACCTTTACCCTTTCACACCAAACTGTTAGATCCCTCTGAGAGCATCTGTCTATCCAACAAATGCATTAAATTGGCGACCTCTTCTAGCTCCTCACTTTAAAAAAAAAAAAAAAAAACTTATAAATACTGTTTATTGAAAGATGTAAAAAACAGTGCTATACCTGGACCAAATTGGCTAAATAAAACTTTTAGTTTTTCCATAGACTTTGCTCCTTTATGTCCATTTTCTTCATGTAAATGATTAGTCATCAAGTCAGAAGTAGTTCATGCCAAATTGTTCTTGTTAAAGAGAAAAGATTATGTGTTTGACTTTAAAGAGAAGAGAACAAGGTGAAAGATATGTGGGAGGAAGAAAATTGAAAAATTGGAAGAACATTGGTCTTTTGCAGAAAGAATCAATTAACTAAGAGATGTTGTTAACTAATATATGTTGTTCCCAATGCCAATTTCCAATACTCTAATCTCATTTTTAACCATGAACCAATGAATGCAAGGCATGGTAGATCGACTTTATTGACATTAACATAGTAGTTTAATTTGCATTGGAATATATAACTCGACTTTAAGTCAAAAAGCAAGTAAGAAAACATTTTATGGTGGGTGGGTGGAAGTCGGCAGAGTTAGAGAAGAGATCCATGCAGCTATGCAAGTTGAAGGCGTGCTATGCTCCTTGAGCTTCGTGTTCACAATTTTAATGATGATTACAGAGCTAGTTACTTTTCCATTTTGTGTTTTTTTATGGACTCTCACACTATCATCTTAGAGCATGTAGAGATGCAATGATTAGGAAGGTGTTGATGACTGTTATTCTATAATGGTTGTGATAAGTGTGAAGGTGTTGGTGGTTATGATTGTGAAAATAGTTATGATACTGTGTATATAGTCAATGTGGAGGTGGCAGTGATTTTGCTGTAAGTGTTTGTAGCTATGGCGGTGAAGGTAGTTATGCACTACTACAAATATTAGCTTAGGTAACGCCACTTAGATAGCGCTTTTTTAAAGAGCTATCCAAGTGGGCACTAGGATAGCGCTTATTTGTCTTTTAAAAAAAAAAAATCAAAAAAAAAAAAAAAACACTACAATAGCGCTTTTAATTTTTTTTTTTCAGTTAAGCGCTATCTTAGTTATGTCTTAGATAGCGCTTTAAAAAACGCTATGAGAAAAAACGTTACCAAAGCTACCATAGCGCTTTTAAAGTGCTTGCATAGCGCTTCCGAAGCGCTATGCTACTTACATTTTGGAAGCGCTATCCTATATATCACTACTAAAGCGCTTATATAGCGCTATCTTAGTCTAGCAATTAAAAAAAAAAAAATTAAATTATCACTACTATAGCGCTATCTTAGTCTAATAATTAAAAAAAAAATCAAATATCAAATTAAATCTCAAAACCCCCCCAAACCCCTAAACCTAACAAAAAAAACCCGCCTAAACCCCTAAACCTAACAAAAAAAGCCCGCCTAAACCCCTAAACCACCGAAGCAGCGCCCCTGTTCTCCTAAACCTAACAAAAAAAAAAGAAACGGCGCCCCTAAACCACCGAAACAGCCACCGTTCAAGCTGCCTCCAAACCCACCGTTCTCCATCGACTTCTCCAGCCAAGCAGCGGTTTCTCCAGCCACCGTTACCGGTTGCTTCGCACTCGACTTCAACTCACACATCGACTGCCAAACATTGCAGCCACCGTTACCTGCTGCACTTTACCTGATAAAGAATCTGCTTCAGGTTGGTTTGGTCTCTCTTTTGTGGTTGCCTCATCATTTTCTGGTAGATGAGGCAAATTAGATACTTCTTGTTTATTTGTTACTCAAACGAAAGGGCAAAAAAGAGTAGTTGTTCAAATGTTCAATTTATGGAGATGATTCTTGTTGTTTCTGATGTCCATGGTAGCTCTCACCATCCCTCACTGTTTTTGTTTTTTATATTCAGTTTACTCAGTATTAGTTAGAACTTTCATTAGTATATAAATGCAACGTAGGGTTCTTTGTTGGCATTAAAATTGTCTTCTTATCTTCTTTGCTTATGAAACAATTACTTCTGATGAATCTTCTTTGCAATTGTTCTGTAACTTTCTGCAATTTAGTCTTTAATATCTTGGAAATGTGAGGGATGGTGAGAGTGTTACTGAAATCAGAGGTAAATGCTTGATGCATAAAGCTGCAGAGTAATTGGCTCTGAATCATAAGGCCAACACTTGTTTTGGCTTTATCTGTTCCTGTGGTGTTAAGTTACCAAGAGAAAAAATAAAGATCGTAATTTTGTCGAATGTAGGAAAGCAGGACCACTCTACCCATGTTGGGTCTATTCTGACATCATTTTAAGCATTATTCTATATAAGCATGCTTTTGAGTCATTCAGAGTAGTAAACTTTGAACTTACAAACATAAAACTCCATATAGGCATATAGCTTTATGTTCAAAATGTTGACATATTAGTGTTTCATGTGTAGTATCTAATGGAATGGAATGAATGTGTTATTAAAAATGTATAGTTATACTCGTATGAATGAATTATTGTTTCAAAGATATATGGACTGTTTTGTTGAAAAAATCTTTCAATCAAATTGTGACAGAGTGTATTAATATAACTTATTCAAAATGAAAATGTAGTACTCCGTATATGTTTCTTCATATTTTGATTCCGACCAGGTTTCTAAGTCATTTCTCTATGATATATTGTTACGAAATTGTTTGGATTCGATCTTTGTCTTCTCTTTGTGTATGATAGATTGGACAAATATAAATATTTCATGCTTAGCTTCCACTAATTAAAGTGATTGTTCATAGAATTGTGTGCTAGTAAGAATCTTGCTAAGTCCCAAGAGTGGAAAGAACAAGTAAAAAATGTGGATTCATGGCAATGGAGATTGATGTATTGATGTTTTTTTGTAGTATTGTTTTTAATGGATCGAGAATGGGTAAATGCGGATCGATTATCTGAAGAGTACAAGAAAGGGGTGGAAGAGTTTTGTGCTTATGCAACTAAGAATGCTAAAAATCCAATGTTCATTAAATGTCCGTGTCGAAAATGTTTAAATGTAAAAGGGGTTAGTGGTCAAATGAAGTTGCACGAGCATTTAATGTGTCATGGTATTGACAATACATATAAGGTTTGGACATATCATGGTGAGAGCAAAGATAAACGTAGCTCAATTGGCAAACGTAAACATAGTTTATCAAGTCAATTGGGCTCCCAGTTTGAGTTTATAAATAAAATGAACACAAGTGATATGGGAGATGGTAATGAAAAATCTAGTCCTGTGAAGAATTCCCCAAGTGTTGTCAATGAAGAGTTGCGGGATCATCCTGATATGTGTGATGGCTTAAGAGAGGATGTTGGGTTACCGTTGTGGCCGGGTTGTACAAAGGCTACAAAATTGTCAGCTGTGTTGACTTTGTACAACTTAAAAGCTAGTCACCAAGTTTCTGATGTTTTCTTCACAGAGATGTTAGAAGCTGTAGGTGAACTATTGCCAGATGGGAATGTGCTCCCTCGAAGAGCATATGATGCTAAACAGTTGCTCAAATCTATCGGGTTAACACATGAGAAGATCCATGCTTGTCCGGATGATTGTATTTTATATAGGAAAGATTACGCAGAATTGAATGAATGTCCCAAGTGTGGTAAGAAGCGGTATAAGAAAAACAACTCCCCGGCCAAAGTTATGTGGTACTTTCCTATAATTCCTAGATTCAAGAGGTTGTATAGTAGCTTTGATGATGCTAAACACTTGACATGGCATTATGATGAAAGAACAAATGATGGAATGTTGAGGCATCCAGCTGATTCACCTCAGTGGAAGACATTTGATAATAAATATCCAGAATTTGGGAAGGAATCAAGGAACTTGCGATTGGTACTTTCAGCAGATGGAATGAATCCTCATGGTGTTCAGAGTACTTCCCATAGTGCATGGCCCGTGGTTTTGATGATCTATAACCTAGCCCCTTGGTTATGCATGAAACGCAAGTATATGATGTTGTCTATTTTGATATCAAGACCTCGACAACCTGGTAACGACATTGATGTATATTTGGCTCCATTAATCAAGGACTTAAAGTTGCTGTGGGAAGAGGGTGTTGATGTATATGATGCATACAGAAAGTCTAATTTCAGATTGAAGGCTATGTTGTTTGGAACGATCAATGATTTCCCAGCTTATGGGAACCTTTCTGGATATACTGTGAAGGGGCATTGTGCGTGCCCATGGTGTACCGATAATACCGATCATCTTCGCTTGAGTCATTGTAAGAAGTCTATTTACATGGGGCATAGACGGTGGTTGGATCCAAGTCATCCCTACAGAACGATGTCTGAGGCATTCAATGGTGAAGTTGAAGATATGATGATTATCAAAACTTATATTTAAGATATGATCATGATGAGGGTGAATATGTAAATCCAGATTTAGTTAATGTACATGGCCATGAACGATCAAAGTACACTACCAAACGAAAGAGGATATCTAAAGCCAAAAAGCCAAAAAGAAATGTATGTGTTTTTCCTATTATATATTTGTAATTTATATCCAGTAGTAAGTTGTAAGATCCAAAGTAATGTATGTATTTTTCCTATTGAATTATGTCCATTAAACATTAAGTAGTAAGATCTAGTATGTATTTTTCCTATTGAGTCATTTGTGTAAGTAAGTTGTAAGATCCAGAATAAATGAAGCATTTGTAGTAAGTACTCATTATCCTTTGCAATATTGGCTTGTTACTTATGATTTTGTGTATTAATTCACGCTTATACTCTTTATTTTACAGGATCATGACTGCTAGATCCCCGAGCAAGCGCCAGAGCAAGGGTCGTGCTCGAGAGAACGGTCGAGGGGATGGTCAAGATGATTCTAGAGGAGGTGAGACAGGAGGTTCAACTGGAAATAGTGGCTTGTCCCAGGTTCAGTCTCGAGGAATAGTCACTATGGTGAGTGTTAAGAAAATAAGGGCCAAAGGAGATGTAATAAAGGTGAATTGGAATGAAATGGGCCAACCAATTGGCAAAGAGTCGATGACCTTAGCACACTTTGTTGGATCTTGCTGTAGACGAACTTTTCCAATCACGATTACCAATTGGCGTAAGGATGATTTGTTGCCATTGAAAGAACAACTTTGGGATGAAGTCAAGGTATATTTGCTATCTCAATCTGCGTTTAAATTTTAGTAATTGGTGTGGTTGTTTGTTTGGATATACATATTGTCTTCCTGTTATGTTTTTAAAATCATATGTTTTTAATCATGCTGTACAACACTTTTCGTTCTAGTTTTGGATCTTTTCTCAAACATAGTTACTACCTTTTTCATTGTCTTTTGGAATATTTTTTTTTGTCATACATGGTCAGTGAGAGCATGCTTCAGCTTTTGACACTTAATCACACAATTATAAAGAATTGTTATTTTATTTTTTATTTTTATCACAATTCCCTATCTTTCTTGGATTTATTCATGGATTATTTTAATAACTGGCCCAACGTTCAAAGAGGATTCTTTTAAGTTCAATGGCTTGAAAACTCATTATCAAGCTTCTCTTTAAGGAGTAAGATACTACTGACTATAGGGGGTGAGAAAATAAGTGTTGTCATGCAAACTACTGACTATAGATTAACATGACATTATTTACTCTTGTAACAGGAAACATTTGCGGGAGTTGACGAATCACACAAAAAAAGATTGTTTCTCGTGCCGGTTACCTGCATAGAGTTTTTAGGACAAGGTTAAGGAATCTTGCGAGAGATAGTGAGGGTAACTTTTCGGATGAGCCGCCTTTCATATACTCTCACTTGTCCACTGTGTCTCTGTATTGGAAAGATTTCGTAGCATACTCATCAACTCTGGAGTTTAAGGTACGTTCAAGTTATTATATTACTTCAATTTGGGGCATTTCAATTTAAACCAACTAATGACAACATTCAATTGAAGGAAACAAGCAAACTTAACAAAGAGAGAGCGGAAAAGATGGAAGCGCGATATAGGAGGGCATGTGTGGGTTATGCACGGCTGAGAGAGCAGATTGTATGTATTAATTATCTACATTACGTATCTATGATATGAAATTTAAATGTGGCTTTGAAATTCGAAGATTGAGCAAAAAATACGTGAAGGGGAAGAGGATCCTGTTGTGACTCGCTTGGATACTTGGAAGTATGCGAGGATGAATGGTGAGCATGAGGTTGATGATCCTACTGCCTTGCAAGTACTGTGGTAATATCTACTTCCTTTGTTTGAAAACAAATCTGCACTATTTGGACATGATACCATCCTTTTCACCTGATAGCACTATCCTACTTTAAAATCACGGAGTTTCAGTTTTGTCACTATATATAGCACTGTTTGGTATTTTTACAAAAAGTGGATACTAAAAGTTGGTAAATATGATAAGAGACAATAGTTTAAAATTAAATTATACTCTGCTGCCATGATGAAGACACTGGAACTCACAACTTGGACAGTTTTGTATATTTTTTTCGGCATTGCAATATAGTCACTGTTAATAATATGGGATTTACACAAATAGAATTACACTGCAAAATGAACTATTCTATATCAAGAATCTAAATGATATTAAGTTGTATTAGGTACGCATAACACAACAGTTGGAAGAGGATGAGCTAAATGATATTAAGCTTGGCGACTTGCTTGATCGAGCAATTCCTTTAGAGTATTCCGGACGTGTCCGAGGATGTGGATGGGGTGTTACGAAGAAATCTTTAGCTCAGGCACCCGAATTGTCCGAAATGTCAAAGTTGAAAAGGCAATGCAATAGATTAGAGAAAGACATGCAGGAGATGAAGGCTAAAGGCTACCAACCTACTGTGCCATCATCTTGTGGTTCTAGTCATAAGGATAATTTCAATGTGGATGATGATGACATGAATTCTGATGATGACCTTGATTTTCCGGATGAGGTTCCGGATGAGGTTCCGAATGAGGTTCTTCCTGAGGTATATTTAATTTTCAAACTTGGCTAATAAATATGTTTATTGGATAAAAGACTAACATATTTTTCGTTTCTAGGGTCCTATTAGATGTTATTTGTATGTTGAGAACCCTCGTAGACATGTTGGGCAAGGTATTTTGCATAATCGCCCGAATGAAATTCTTCATGGTGTTCCACTACCAGAAGGTTGAACATATTACTTTAAGATTTATATACCGACTTAGTGTGTGTGTGTGTTGTTATACTTATACAATGCCATGATGCAATTTCAGGTTATGCGAGGATACAATTTGAAGTGACGGTAGAATCTAAGAAACATTCAGCGGTGCCGCAATGTACAAACGAAGTTAGGACTGTAGGAGAAGCTGTTGGCCATTTCATTTCGTGGCCAAAAAAGCTGGTGTCTTTGAGAATAGAGGTACAATTATTTATGTATTAAGTATTTTCTCCTTTTTTCTTGCGATTAGGAGCATGTCTGGGATATCTTTGTTGTTTGTTGTTCATGTTGATGAAATTATTTAGATTGCTAGGAATTGATAAGGAACATATAGCTTATTTAGATTGCTAAAAAGCTATTCTTGAAATTGATAAGGAGAACATATAGTAGGAGAACATATAGCTCAAATTCAATACTTACCTCACAAGTTAATTTTTGATTTGCAGTGCCCACCTCCTAAGAATAAGAAGATGGATAAGAGGAACGATGCTAATAAGCCTATCATGAAAAGTGTAGAATCAACGGTTTGTGCTAAGCCATTAGGATATCCTAAGTGTGGAGATTCTCCTCATAATTCCATGGTATTGCATATTTTGCGTTTCTTACCCTCAAACATCATGAATGGTGGTATCGAAGTTCCCATGACAGCATATTTTGACGGGGAGCCTTGAAACGAATGCATTGTTCATGAACATGTCGTGGAGATTCTAAAGGATCGATGGTTACGTGCCTCAAGCATCGCCTTCTATATAAGGTGATAAAACTAGTAAAATAAATTTATTTGATGTTAATGTTTTAAAAAACTTTATTTGTCCTTATGCATTGCTTCTTTTTTTAGATGGCCTTAGATAAATTTCAGCATAATGTTTAATATGCCATCTTAATATTAATGTGGTGTTAACTTGGTTTGTGGAAGGACCTAAAAGAGAAAGCTAGTTATTTTGTTGATTCCTTATGATTATTGAAAGTGCAGTCAAGTATCAATGATGGTTAGATATAGTTCAAAGCTAGTAGGATTGTAATACTTTATTAAAAAGATATAGCTCAGTCTTATTGGACCATTTGATATAAATATTTTAGAAAACTTTATTTATTCTTATACATTGTTGATTGTTGAAGGTATTTGGGTGAAGTCTATCTATCCGAAAATGTCGAGTTAGCGGGGAAGTTTTCTTTTGTGTCGCCCCATATTACACCTATGCTAGGTAATGGGACATCGTCCAATCATTTGGCCGAATGTTTGTTGAAGCATACAGGAAAAGACCATCTATTATTGGTGCCGCATAATGTTGGGTGAATTCAATATAAATAAGATTCAATTATGTGTTTATTAAGTATCAGGATGTCTAAATTTTTTGAAACATTATGCAGTCAACATTGGGTATTGATTGGTATCAATACCAAAACAGAGATGATATACTTTATGGATCCAGCTCCGGGTACGAAGATCGCACAACGCGTTGATTTGAAAAACTTTGTTGAAAGGTAAATACATGTTCTAGTTTTATTTTTACATTAAAAATGTATACATATTACATATGTATAATATTACTTTATACAAAATAGTGCATTGAGAAGTTATCAGACTCGTCGAGGCGGCTCTATAACAAAGGCTGCAATGAACAGATTTAATTGGGCAAACATTCAGGTAAATATTTTACAGTACTAAAAATTATTTTATATAATAAGACATGGTAACAAATTGCATATAATTAATTGGATGTTATTTCTCATAGTGTCCAAAGCAGATTGAGATGGATGACATCCATTGCGATCATTATATTTGTTGCTATATTGAGGATCTCTTGAATTCTGGTGATACAAGTATTCCTGTTTATGTAAGTAAATAGTTTTATTGAATTACTTTATTTGTTGATTTTTGAAGTATTTGATATCATCTAACTATATATTGATTGTAACTTTTGTATTTGAAGTTTGTTCATAAACAGCCAGTCAAATTTTATTCTCCGAAAAAAATGGAGAATTTCGTAATCAATTGGTCAGGATACTTGTACAACCGATTTCTCAAGGAGAAAATGGAAAACTGAAGCAAAACATTTTAATTATGCCTGTAGTTTAAGATATTTATTAGTATTGTGCTACGAACAAATATATATGATAGCATATTAACAATTTTGTATGAATGCTTAAATTATATTTTGAATGAATGAGAAACAGTTAGTTATCATGTTGTGTCTTTATTGATTGATTGAACGTTGTCATTATTATATTAAATATTATATTTAGCCCAAAAAATCGGTATCGGAAAAATAGAAAAAACAAATCAAATAACTTATACGCGCTATCTAAGTTTAACATATATACTACAATAGCGCTTCTTTTAGCGCTATCTAAGAACAATCTAATTACTTCCATAGCGCTTATTTACGCGCTATCTTAGCAGATAAACAAATCTAATTTAAAAAATTCATTTAAATTAAATAGCGCATAAAAAAGCGCTATGGTAGTTAATAAAAAAAATTCACCGAAATTAAATAGCGCTTTAGAAAGCGCTATTGAAGCTAATTAAAAAAAATCAACAAAATTAAATAGCGCTCATAAAAGCGCTATTCAAGCTAATTTAAAAAAAATATATTAGCGCTTACAATAGCGCCTTCTTGAAGTTAATTAAAAAAAAAAATCAACGCTTAAATAGCGCTATCTAACGAAGCGCTATTCAAGTACGCGCCTTGCATAGCGCCTTTTTGAGCGCTATCTAAGCCTATTTTTAAGCGCTATGCAAGCCTATATTTGTAGTAGTGATGCTAATATTATGCTAGTTGTTGCAATGAAGCGATGGTGGTGGATGTGAAGATTGTGGTGGTGATTATGCTATGGTGGTGACAGTAGCTGTAAAGGTGGTGGTAATTATATTATGGTGGTAGTGCCAATAAAAGACAAAATAATAGTCATTTTATTGTGTAACTAAATACATAAAATAATTTGATGATAAACTTAGTAATGTTAACTGAAGCAATATTAGTGAGTGAGAATCTAAGAATTAGTTTTTCCCACATCCTATAAAAAAACAACATGCAAAGGTTTTTAATTTTGTAAAACACAAGGATTTGCATTCTTGTAGATGCGAGTTTAAGAGGTGTTGTCACACATCCTCAGAGCGGTAAACTTAAAAAGCTTTCACTTCTATAAAAAAAATAAAAAAAATAAAAAAAATAAAAAAAATGGACCATACAATACATTTGATTGGGCTAGGCCTAATTGGCTTGAAGCTTTGTTGGCTTGGATATGACAAATCCAACAAATTATGTAACTAATATATTATACATATATAATTAGGTATCCGCAGGGTGGATATGGCAAAATTTGTATTTGTCCTATTTGTTTCATTCGGAACGAGGTGGAATGGATATCAGTCTAAATGGATATTTCTGCCAACCCTACCTCTACCTCTCGAATGTGCATGCCTCTTATAGGTTCTCGAATGTGCCTCTTATAGGTAACAACTCAAATAGCTTGAGTCGAGGAAATAACGTAAAGAGCTCAATAACAATTTTAAAACAAAGGTCAATCACAGTTAATGCTAGACAACACTGTTGAGAATTACCTAGATTAACAAGATGTACGCAAGACTATTTTTTTTTTTAATTAGAACCTCCAGTAGGGAGGGGCAACTATGGGATGTCAGACCTTTATTACTTGAAAAAATCTTGTACACATGTCGAGGGTACATTACGACTTTACCCGAAAGAAAAAGAAACAAAAAGCCATACATACTAAAAACCAGAAAATTTTAACAAGCAAAGCGACCTAAAACCAATTAAACCTTAAGAGAACTTAGCTAGCAACACCATAAACAACTTGAGCAGCTTGAGCAACATCACCAGAAGTAGCTTGAGCAGCTTGGAGAAAAAACCTTTAACACTCTGCATCTAACATTAAAATATTGCAAATTGCAAAGTGCAAAACAAGCAACTTACAAAAAACCAGGCAGCAAAAAATGTTCAAAACAGGCTGCAATAATGCAGAGTACTCTGTAAAAACAGAGCACTCTTGACACAATCCAGAGACATCGCGCAATGCACCGAAATGTACAGCCCTGAATTCACTATTTCAGCAGAGTTTCAGCCCTGATCTCTGCTACCATAGTCTCGCAGAGATCGCCAAAACGAGTCAAGAAAACCAGCAGAGAGCGCACCTAAACACTGGAACAGAGTGCAGATTGCATACTCTGTCCCAGCTATAACACCTCCACTCGCAACAGTCCAGTTCCAGTCATTGCAGAGCACGCCACCTGCAGTCCCCATTCCTTCGCAGCAAATCCATCCCCGAGCGATACAAGCCTAGATTCACATGTTCATTTAGCATCCGAACGTCTTAAATATGGCGTCTTCTTCTTATCAAGAATAATTAAGGATTTTATTTGTTTAGGCAACGAGTCCCAAGAATAATCCCTTGTCATTTGTTTCACTTGCGCCCGTCTAGCCAAAGCATCCGCCACTGAATTAGTTTCCCTGTACACGTGTATACAATACCACGTCAATGCCTTACTCGTGTCTCTAATTTCCCTCCACCAGTTACTAAGAGACCACGAAATACTAGCTTCATTTAATATCCACTGTTTGACCAATCTAGAATCTGTTTGGATCACACAACTTTGCAATCCTAGATCAATACAAAGTCTCAAACCTTCAAGTAAGGCCCTCATCTCAACGGAGTTATTTGAGCCTTCACCAAAAATACACTGTCTAGCAGCTACAAATTTACCCTCATCATTTCTAATGACCACACCTCCAGTAGTGTTATTTTCTATACACGAGCCATCAACATTTAGCGCATACCATCCTGTAGGATGAAAAGCCCAATAAAGCACTCGAGGAGGAGATACTGTAACAATCTTTTCCTGTATGCCCAACCTACTGAGCAAAGCCCCGTTATGATCCTTAATTTTAGGAATAAAGAATTTGGCCACACATTTAATCCAGAATTGAACTTTAATAATCACATAGCTTGACGAAAACTCCTTTCCTTCAAAAAATTTTTTGTTTCTCTGGATCCAGATTTCCCATAGGATGAAAAGTGGGGTGACGTGGATGAGGGTCCCTGATAACGAAGATTTCTTCGCTTTCCTAAACCACGCCTTAAGCATAGTATAAACTTCAACCGGTTTGTGAATGTGCATATCAAACACCAAATCAAAATGTCCCCACACACTTCTTGCTAAATCGCTTTCCAAGAAAAAGTGTTTCATCGTTTCCTCCCCAGGTTGTAAGCAACAACTACATTTAGACGCAAGTTGGAAGCCAATTCTTCTAATTTCACCATCAATAGGTAATGCCCTTCTAATTATTTTCCATGTGAACATAGAGATTTTAGAAGGAAATAAAGGATGCCAAATCCAATTCCAAAAATCATCTTGTGCCCCCTACCACATAGAATTTTGCATACTGAGCTAATCGTGAACCCGCCATTATTACTCGGTATCCAAATTCTAGCATCTCGATCACCGACTTCGCCTTTCACAATTGTCTTGTAAAGCTCTTGAGCTTTTCTTTGCATATCCAGGCTTAGCCGCCTGAAATTCTCCCTGTGCATTTTCCTGAGGGAAGGCCAAGTGTCATTCATCCCCACCTCCTCATTTTTATTGAAAATTTCATTCTTAGCCCATGGTTCTTCGAAGAAGCTAACGGTGCCTTTAGAGATCCGCCACGTGGAGTTTTCAATTATAACATCCTTATTCACCAACAATTCTTTTATAAACGGAGACGCCCCAACTTTAATTTCTTGCTTTCTGATTGGAACCCCAACTTGCATGTACTTACGCCTTAGAAAATTTGCCCATAAAGAATTGGAGGTTATTAGGTTCCAAAGCGACTTTATTCGAAAAGCTCTAATGATCACATCCAAACTTCGAATACCTAGACCACCCTCCTCCTTTGGATTAGTGATTTTATTCCAAGCTATCCACTTCCGCTTGTGTCGCCCTTCATGATCTCCCCAAAAGAAATCTGCAATCAACTTCTGAATGGATTGCAGGACCTTATTAGGGACAACTGTAGCTGCTATGGAATAAATAGGTATTGACAGTAAGACATGTCTTATCAATGTCAATCTACCTTCTGGCGACAAAAGTCTGGCTTTCTAACCCTGAATTCTCTGCTGGATTTTATTGATTAAGGTTTCAAAAAAAGAAATTCTGCATCTCCCTTGATAAATGGGGACACCAAGGTATGTAAACGGGGATTGCTTGTAGACAAAACCTGTCCACTGTTTGATCGAAATTATTCTGTCTGCACGAGATTTCTCATCAATCATGAATGAACTTTTTGCAATATTAACTTTCTCGCCTGAAACCTGACAATATCTATCTAAGAACTGCATACAGCCTTCAATGGACTTTTTCCTACCATTCAAGAAGATCAATGAATCATCAGCATACAAAAGGTGGGTGATTGGTGTGGCCATCCTGGGAGTATGATAAAAGCCAATTTCTTCTCTACGAAAGTCCCAAGAGAGCCCTCTGCTTAGTACTTCTGCCGCAATGACAAAGAGAAGCGGGGAGAGAGGGTCCCCTTGACGAAGACCCCTTGTTGATTTAAAATAGCCGTCATACCTGCCTTGCATCAACACCGAGAACCCGCAATATGTAATGCAATTAGAAATCAGATGACATATTTTGTGATTAAATTCGAATCGGCGCAAAACATGCAAGAGGTATCCCCATTCAATTCTGTCATACGCCTTTTCCATATCCAATTTAAATATTGTATTATTTCCATTAACCTTTTTCCCAATCTCTCTCATTAGTTCTGGTGCCAGCCCTATGTTTTCTGAAATGAGCCTTCCCTGAACAAAGGCCCCTTGCTCTAGAGAGATAATATTTGGGAGAAGCTTGGCCAATCTCAAACTAAGAATTTTGCTGAAAATTTTATATATCACGTTGCAAAGACTAATAGGCCTAAAATCAGAATAAGAGACAGGTTCTTCAATTTTAGGAATAAGAGCCAAAAAATTGGAAGAAAAGGTACCTGGCATCGCGTGGAAAGCAAAAAATTCCTTCGCAGCTGCCCATATGTCCATCCCAATAATATCCCAACAATTCTGAAAGAATCCAGCTGTGAAGTCGTCTGGGCCTGAGGCACTATCATGGGGAATACTGAAGACTGCTTTCCTGACTTCCTCTAACTCAGGCATCTGCATGAGTAATTCACAACCATCCTCTTGTATCAGCCTCGGAATGCAATCCATGAGTTCTGGATCATCTCTGTGCTCTCCCAATGACAGCAAGGATCCGAAAAAATTATTCGCTTCCAAAATAATAGATTTCGGAGCCGTAATAAAGTTCCCCGATACATCATGAATTTTGGTAATCGCTCTTTTTTTCTGTTTGGCCTTGAATGAGGCAAAAAAGAATTTAGTACAAGCATCTCCTTCCTTAAATTCCTTTTCACCTGATTTTTGTTTCTAGTAAATTTCTTCTCTCACCAGTGCCAGTTTGAGTTCAGCCTGACATCTGTTCAAATTAGCCATATCACTTGGATCCCAGCCCTGCATTAGACTAAATTCCAGTCTTTTGATTTCATCTTCCAACCTTCTAATAGTGCTGAAAATATTACCAAAAATTTCTTTATTCCATATCTTTAAGTCTCCGCGAAGGCGCTTCAGTTTGGAAGCCACACTATACATAGCCCCATTGGATTCTCCAGCCGCGTTCCAAATTCTGTCCACAAACCCTAAGAACCCTTCATGAGTTAACCACATACTTTGAAATCTGAAAGGAGACATACCTGCCCTTTGTGATATTGGCAAAGAGAGTAACATAGGTGCATGATCCGAACAAGCTCTAAGTAAATGATCAACCCAAGCGTGCTGCATTACCGAAATTCAGTCTGCATTCCCCAGAAAGCGAGTCAACCTAGCCCATGTTCTGTCCTCCCCTCTTTGATTGTTACACCATGTGTATTTAGGTCCTTCAAACCCACAATCAGAAAGCCCACAACTTGATATACAGTTGGAAAATTCTGCCATTGCCAAAAGATTTGGGGGGCGTCCCCCTAGTTTTTCTCCACCATCAACAATCACATTAAAATCGCCACCAATGATCCATGATTCATTTAAACCCATTGCAATGTGTTCCATGTCTTCCCACAAACTTCATCTCTCCTAAATTGAACACTTTGCATATACAAAAGAAATGAAGAAAACGGTATTGGAAAAGAGAATATGAATCTTACAGTGCATTAATTGATTCGTGCATAGCAGGACCTCCACTTTTAAGCCATTATCCAAGAAGAGCCAAATTTTGCCGCCATACTTTTCATTCGTTGCAAAACAAGGCAAGCTCACCTTACTTGCAACCTCCATGTGTCTAGAAGAAGGAATCATAGGTTCCGCAATAGCAAGTAGCTTGACATTGTGCTATTTAACCAACTTTTTTAGTCTACATTGGGTTGCTCGGTTACCAACTCCCCGTGCATTCCAAAACATGATGTTATCTATTATTACTAACACCTGGGGTAGGCATATTTCTCGTCATCCTCCGAGACCCCACCACCGGTCCGATTTTAGAGCTTTTCTTTTTGCCTTTCTTCTTGACTCCACCCGACAGGTACCCTGGATCAATTATATTGTTCGAAGACATGTTAGCATCGGAATCATTGTCCGACACCGCGTCACGGTCTGACCTGTGGCCCTCTCCCTGTTCCTGAATCTTTGACTCTGTTGCATCTTTCGGCTGATCATGCAGCAACCAAGTTTCTGGATCACCCACCAGCTGATCAGTTTGTTCTAGTGCTCTCTATTTCGTCATCTGAATTGTGCAATTTTCCGGCTTTTGTGCCTTTGAAACTAGCGTACCCTGTGCTAACTTAATCCCTGATTCGGAAGAGGTCAAATCAGCCCCCGTTCGCTGGATGTTTCCTAGTGTCTTTAGCACCGTGGGAGCGGCAAGAGTTGTCCCCTGTCTCGTCTGATGCTGCTCTATTTCAGCAAGCGTTTGCACCTGCTGCTCCTCTGTTTCAGCTAGAATAAAACTGTTTATTGCACATTCTAACTTACTGCCTTCTTGAGTGTTGTTTTAGCAGCTATCCCCCACAAAAGGAACGATCCACAGCGGGGCTGCAGTCGCAGATCCTTGTGCCAATTTAACTGCATCACAATTTTGGTTACCTTCAACATCATCACAATTTTGCTTCAACATAGTCATTTTGATTTCGCTCATTGTGTAGCCGGCATATCTTAAAACATCTTGTGTGTTTTCAATTGCAGGGTTATTTACTTTGGTTTGTGGCCCTCAGTCTGGCACTCAAGTTTGGAGTTTATTACTTCAACATCATCACCCTCCCCAATGTCGTCCGAAGTTTCTTCCGCAAGGACCCCGTATTGGTTTGATGAAATCACATTATCAAATTCGGTTCCCTTTGTTCTCTCCTTGGTTTCTTTGGCAATTGCACTCTTAATCTCGACTCCTTGAGAATTTTAAGCTCCGCTAGTTCCTATATTTCCATTAGTTTTCATCGCTTTTTTGGCCACAGGGACATTCATTTGGGTTGGCACATGTTGGTTTTGCTTCTTTTCCCCAGGAGTTTGTCTTAGCTTGGCCTTGTCTAGGGATTTAAAATCTTTATAGGGTTCTCCAGCAGATGTAGGTTGATCCCGCTGCTTTCCAACCAATTTTCTACAGTAATCCTTCTCATGCCCAATCAGGGAGCAATGTTGACAATATTTGAAACCTGGATATTCAAGTTTTTGCCAATAACCTCCATATTTGGGGCTCTCAAGCCAAATCTTGTGTGGGAGAGGTTTAGAGACTTCCATCTCAACACACATTCGTGCGACCTTTGGGCGGGCAAAGTATCTTGTGCCATCATCTATCCGAAGAAAGTTACCGAAGGAATCTCCAATCGCCTTCATGATTGCCGGGAGAAAAAAGGCGAAAGGAAGATAAGGGAGTTCTACCCATAATGGTGCCAACTCTGGATCCGCCCGTAGGCTAAAACCTGGATGCCAACGAAACATTTTATATCTAACTCCCTGAATCGTAAAGGAGTCCTTTGATAACACTTTCTTGACTTCATCTTCAGATTGTAAATAAACCATCACATGTCTAGGATCAATGAGACCCATTATGAACTCATCGGATATCCCCCAAGATCGATGAATGGAATCTCTTATTGAATCTAGCGATGGCCTAAAGCTTGAGAATTTCATAACAACAATATGATTAGAGACATGGGACTCACCTCTTGCGACATCCGAATCGGATAGCCTCAAAGTCGGATTTTCGTCTTTCCTAAAGGTCGTGGAATCCGTCGGCTTATCGTCAAGGTCATCTTTCATCACTTTCCCAAGAACTTGTGCAAAGGAGCGCCGAGAAGAACCATCATCCTCCTTGCCAGCCGCAGGGACAACCCCTTTGGCTGGCAGTGTCGCCTCCATGGAAACACCTACCAGCGCCTACAAGACTCCGTGGATGACAGTAGAGTAAGCCAAAACGACAGATCCAGCCAACCCCTTTGCTTGCCAACTACGTCCAACCAACAACTCGACCAGGAACCAGCAACTCGACCAGGATCCAGACAACTATGTCCAGGAAACAGCAAGACTGGTCGACCTAGGGCGGCGGCTGGTCGACCTAGGGAACAGGGATTACGGCAGCGGCTGGAGGTTTTGTTTTTCACAAGACTATTTAGTGTGGGCACTTCTACACACATATAGACTCCGTTTGTTTCACGAAAATAAATATGCCAGGGAAACAAAAATTCTTGAAAAATCTTTTTTCTAGGTTTTTTGTTATCTTAAAAAAATTCATGTTGTTTGGTTGTTTCATGGAAAATAATTCATTGATAAAATATTTGTCTAATATCTGTGAAGACGTTTTAAGTTGATTGTGATGACAACGGTGGAGGTGTGTGGTTGATTTTGTAGTTAAAGTGGTGGCAATAATGATGGTTGTAATGGTGGCAGTGATTGTGATATGGTGGTGGTAACAATGAATATGGATGTAGCATGGGTGGTGTCTGTAGCATGGTGGTAGTGGTGGTATGGTTGTAGAGTTGAAGTGGTGGTTGTAAAGGGTAAGGTGGTGGACATTGAAAAATTCAAATGGTGAGAATAAAAGCAAAAGATTTATAATTTTTCGTGAACAAAAATACTAGAAAATTAGGTTTTTGCAACCAGGATGAGGTGACATGATCTTGAAAGAATGATGAAATCCCTAAAGTATTTGTTCATCTCGAGATTGTAAAAACCCGATGCCACATCATCATGATTGTAAAACATGATTCCTTAGCCTTACTCTTTCGTGAAACAACCACTAAAAATCAAACATTTTCTGATTGACCTCAAGTCAAGTCAAGTTACTGTTTCATTCTATTCTACTTAAGCAAAAAGCTACTTGCCTTGCTATATTTGACCAAATCAAACATTTTGGCAGCTTCTTTATATTCCTTTGTGTAAATAAGGAAAAATATATTCAAAAGATAAGCTAAGACTATCAACTTTCATTTAAAAAAAAAATTTAATAAAAAAATAAACCCAACTGAAAATTTTATATTTAGAAGAAAAAAAAAATTCCATGAAACAAACGCAGTGACAATAACAATTTTTTTTTTTTTTTTTTTTCTCTGGAAGTGGTTTGCTCAGGGAGATAAAATGAAATGGATACAATTTGAATAGGTTGAACTTGTGACTCATGTCCAACTAGGGTTTTCAGGCAGCAGGATGGGGCCAATGGCCACATGCCAGGTTTGGATTGGTCGTGGACTACATCTCCACTGGATCTTAACGAGCTGAAAGTCTAGAGTAAGTTATTTATTTATTTATTATTATTATTATTTGAAAGGTAAGTGTGCCGCTAGTGGGTGTAGAATCCAAGACGTGGGGGTTAATCCACCACAGCCTTAACCATCCAACCAAAAGATGACGCACCGCATTCCTCTTCGCGATGATCTCCCTCCTCCCTTTTGTGGCGAAAACACACCTCCCTCCTCCTTGCTGCGGCAAAGACGTTCCTCCCTACGACAAAGACGCATGTTTTTCCCTACGACGAAGTTGTTGTGACCTGAGATGAAGATGCTGCGACCTGCTCCATGCTGCGAAGAATACGCCACTTACCTGCTCCTCGAGTTTTGGTGTGAAGAGACACAATGAGATAATGAGATACTTACAGACACAATGCGATCTCTTACATTCTTTCTATTGTATTGTAGAGTTCTTCTATTTGATTAGTATACTATGGTAAGAAAAAAAATTTATGGCCTACATTTTGAGCCCTAGATTTTCATATCCTGAAGCAATGAAGGAAGATTTTCAGTTGAAATGAGACTACATATTTCTTGTAAGAGCTCATTTTCTTTTATTCCAGACCATGTACTTGAGAGGCAATGCTAGTAACAATACTAATAAAAGTTATGTTATTTGGCAACAAAAGTGTGCATCAATTTCAAACAATATGTGTCATTTCTTGGATCACCATAATGTATCCATGGTATATATTGATTTTGGGTTGTCCAGTCAATGTGCGGTTTATTATCAGTGAGGGCAATCTATTTGGGGCATGTTTGGTCGCAGAGAGTTGAATTCATGTTAACTCTCTAGACAGCAAGATTAGAAGAGGGGAGTAATGATGTGAGATTACCGATGCATTGACGACCACAATGTTGAAAATTTTGGATCTGTTAAATGTTATTTCAGCAATCTATTTATTTGGCTAAAAGCTATTGAATTGTGCTGATTTTTTTTGTAGGCGTGCATGCATGGCAAGCAAATCATCATCACCTAACTTTATTTGATTCTAGAATTCCTAACGGTGTGATTAGTTCTGTAGATTACCCTGTAGTGTGGGAATGATGAGTTTATTGCCTCTGCCAGGATCAACTGTGCACCAACAGAACAAAAGTTGAATGACTAGAGAAGAAATACAATTGGACCTTTCAATGCCAACTCGACCTGCGAGGAATACGCTGCTAACCTACATTTTTTCAAATAATTAGTGTTTAGTATTCATCTTTCCTAACACCTCTTTTGGGCTAAACTATGGTTTAACTTAATGTAAGGGCAAAATGATCCGAAAATTAATCTTGATCGTTAAATAATGTGGACTGAACGGTTCCGTCAGAAAATGAGGGTTAGACTAAAACAGCTTTCAAAACGAGTGCCAAACTATAATAGGTATAAACTAATGAGTGTTAAAATAAATAAATAAAACCCTTTATTTATTCTTTATGTAAAACTCACAAGTTACAAACTACCAAACTCTATAGAAAATGCAACAAACAATGCAACAAAGGAAAACTCTATGGGAACATCACATATAGAACAATCCCACTACAAAACCAAATGAAAAAAAAAAAAAAAAAGGGATATAGTCGGTCCTTTCTCAATTTAGCAACCTAAGCACACAAATGAAAATAACAACAACAACAACAACAATAATAATAATAATAATAATAATTGATGATACATAAAATGGTCACACGTGTCATGATGATCTCGAGGAACTACGGGCTCAAGCATCGGCCCAACACAGATTCAGCCCAAGCCGATCAAAGCCCGCTCAACTTCAATCCGACCAAGCGGACCCTGACTCTTACAGCATGTTAGGCCCACACGTCTCATAGCCATCCTCAATACCCATAAGCCCTCTTTAGGCAAGTATCTCGAGGATCAGCTTCGGACGGACAATTACAGCTCTGCTTCAAACTAGGAAGCAAACACCAGAGTATCTTCCACACAGGGAAACTTCCTTTTATGGATTGCTCTTGGATTGGGAACTATCTCCCGCGTATCTAGGAGTGCAGAGCTAACAGATAATTTTCTTCCTACAGCACGACTCTTAATTAGATAGGGATCTCCACAAAGATCTTCTTCCTAAACTATCCCTACGATGGCCTGGTTGAACCATGACTCATTGCATTATAAATAAGACATAAGGTTGGTAAGCTAAGGTACGCTACAAAATCTCTATTACAACATTACACTTTCCTCATATCCATGTCTGACTTTAACATCAGGGTACCAACACTCACCCCACGGTGGTCTGTGGCTCACGTGCGTTACTTGTGCAAGTTAGCAGGAACATGGTCAAAGCATGGAGCGAAAATCGACTGCATCAGTTTGGTGTCGTTCGTGAGGACGACATAGTTCTTAACTTTACACTAAGCGTCGTCTCCTACCAAATCCCAAAGAGATGGTGACCACTAGGTCATGCAACAACGAACCAGGGGACACGTCCAATGCTCCGGCTGTCCCTATACCAGTTCCCGCCATGCACGGGAAGCCTACTCACGCCCTTGCATCAACGGCAGACCCCAGAATCGAGGTGCTGGCATCTCAAATACATCAGGTTATCAAGGCGGTGGAGACACTCACAGGACAAAATCCACTCGTTGTCAATGGAGACCAGGAACAACACGGACTTCCACTTCCAATGGTTGATAGGGAACAAACGCAGGAGAGCCAGGCCCCCCACTAGTTCCCATTAGACTAAGGGAGGCTATGCGGCTAATGCCGATCCAGCTGCCAAGACAGAGAGGCTCGGTCCTAGGAACCCTCTCCGCAGAGGAGTGCATGACCCGAACGTAATATATCGCCTCTTCGTCCCACCCTTTGTGGACCAGATCATGAGTGAAGAATTTTTTAGAATGTTCACTCCCCCGAAGCTCGATTTCTATGACGGAACCACCGATCATTTCGATCATCTACGCCATTACCAACATGTAATGACGCTCAAGGAAGGATCCAAATCCGTCATGTGCTTAACCTTTCCTACCAGTCTTAAAGGCTCTGCATTGATGTGGTTTCACAACCTTCCACCGAAGCCAATTGACTTCTTGATAACATTGGCGAATTAAGAAATTCTTAACATGTTTCGTCCGAAGCTAGCGTTTCATAAAAGGCTCACACTACTCAAAGGCAGAGGTCCGACGAGACGCTTTGAGAGTAGGTCACATGCTTCAACAACGAGCTGACCCTCATTGATGAGTGCATTGACAATACAGCTGTGACGACGTTCACCGTGGGCCTCAAAGAGGGAAAGCTCTTCAAGGACCTCCCCTTGGAGCCCCCTCTAGACATGGCAGATCTCCTCAAGAGAGTCAGAGACACATCATCCTAGAGAAGTCAAGGACCGCTAAGAGGGAGACCGAAGGCAACAAGAAGCCCTCAGGTTCTAAGGACAATAAGGAGGGAAAGAAACACGAGGATGAGGAGCGAAGCAAGAGGAAGCGCACTTACAACTGATTGGATCTTGATCGTCCCAGGCCAGAGAAGTCATCCAACTCCGTTGGATCCAGAGCCGTGACACCCCTAAATGCTAGTCTGTCAGATGTACTCATCTCCATGAAAACTTGGGAGGAATTGAAGTGGCCCCCGAAGACACGCGGAGACCCTGCCAGAAGAGACAACGGCAAGTATTGTGTGTACCACAAGGAAGGCGGCCACAACACCAATGACTGCAAAATTATGAGGTATGAATTAGAGCAATGGATCCTCAAGGGCTAGTTAAAAGACTTCCTTAAGTTTGAGAAGCAGTCATAACAGACCAGGGACAAAAGGGAGTCAGTCAAGGAGATAGAAAATGAGACTCATGGGATAATATACGTCATTCACGGAGTCAGACCGAATGAAGACTAGTCGCACAAGCCCTGCAAGCGGACTCTGCTGGATATGCAGACGCGACCCGTGGATGAAGACAGACGTGTTTGTTATTCGAAAATTCAGAACCCCATTCCCAATTTGATTTTCACGAACAAGGACCTCGATGGAGTCCGAACACCACACAACGACGCCTTGGTCATCTATGTGTCCATCACAAAGTGGGAAGCGATAAGAGCTCTCGTTGACACAGGAAGTTCACTCAATGTTATGTTCTACAATGCTTTCTGCAGCATGGACCTCAAGGAAGAAAACCTAGTATCATTAGAGCACCCGCTGATCAGATTTAGCGGGGAGAAATATTTTCCCATCGAAAATATAAGATTAGCCACGGTAGCTGGAGAACCGCAGCTAAAGAAGGTCCTATTTTGGGACTTCCTAATCCCAAAATAGCAACAATAACTAAAACATGATTAAATAGCAGAAACAAATAGCAGCAACAACTAAAACATGATTAAATTACCGAAACAAATAAAACTCTAACCCGAAAAGGACTGGCGTGGCTAGCTTACTAGCAGAACTCCAGTAACGCAGGTCAAAATCTCTAAACCTGAAAGGCTAATCGACTACATTCCAAAAGGAATGTACCCAAGAAGCAAAAACTCACTTGGGTCAGCAATAAAGCTGGTGTGAGAAATCTTCATCCCAAAATCAATAAATCCGCACATGACAGCATCAAAATAAACAAAAATAATAATAAACAACCACACATCAGGTAGTTCCTCAATGAGGCAAAGGTGTTATCATCCTAACTATAGAAATTGACTATGGCAAGTTTGACCTGCAAAAATATGAGTAGACTTTCCATCCTGCATGAAAATGTTAGAAGCAACCGAATAATATTTCTAAGTTATCAGTCCTCAAATGTGATTTATTTTCAAACAATGATACAATTCATAGTCCCTCACCAAATTCACTTTCAGTTTGCATAATCCCTCTAAATGTCAAAATCCTTCACCTAAACATGTTTTCCCCTCAGGGGGAAACATCCTACTCATCATTTATTTTGCATTTGTTGTGGGTTTGCAACAACAAGCAAAGTAGAAAATCTGGGGAGCTTTTGTTGTGAGCATCTTCCCCATTTACTGTCATACCATATCCAAATTCAAGAATCGAGGGACAGTGAAGGAGTGGGAACCAAATGCAGCAGGAAAGTTTCATTGCATCATATAATGAACCAATAACTGAAGCAAGGATTTCATTATACACAAGCAAAGATTCCACTACCTAAATATATTCAAATACTCAACATGAACTACTGTTATTAGAATCGGTATGAAAGGTATCATCTGTACCAACACTAGCAAACAAAATAAAAGAGATATTAACAGTAACAACACCAAGTAAATTGGGGAAGGAAAACCCATTGAAAATTTTAACATAAAACTAGCAAAAACACCTAAATCAGTAAACTTATTGAATGAAATTGGGAAAGAAGATTGATTAAATACCAAAACCTAACCTTGATTCCAAGAACAATTTCCAACAAAACTATGTAATAGTATGAAGAAAACTCACCAAAATCGCAAAGGATTGCGCAGCCATCGCAAGCATCCCAAATCATCTTGCCTGCGACTCGCCATCTCGATTTCCATCTTTCCCTCTCGAACTCCTCCTCCTGCTAGCAACTGGCGCTGAATTTGGTGACGCAAATCACTACTACAAATATAGGCTTGCATAGCGCTTAAAAATAGGCTTAGATAGTGCTTTTTAGCGCTATGCAAGGCGCGTACTTGAATAGCGCTTCGTTAGATAGCGCTTTATTAAGCGCTATGTAAGCGCTAATTTTTTTTTTTTAAATTAGCTTGCATAGCGCTTTTATGAGTGCTATTTAATTTTGTTGATTTTTTTTAATTTTTTTTTTTTTTTATAATTAGCTTCTAAAGCGCTATTTAATTTCGGTGAATTTTTTTTATTAACTACCATATAATATTTTTTTATATAATATTTAATATAATAATGACAACGTTCAATCAATCAATAAAGACACAACATGATAACTAACTGTTTCTCATTCATTCAAAATATAATTTAAGCATTCATACAAAATTGTTAATATGCTATCATATATATACACCAGCTTTTTTGGCCACGAAATGAAATGGCCAACAGCTTCTCCTACAGTCCTAACTTCGTCTGTACATTGCGGCACCGCTGAATGTTTCTCAGATTCTACCGCCACTTCAAATTGTATCCTCGCATAACCTGAAATTGCATCATGGCATTGTATAAGTATAACAACACACACACACACACTAAGTCGGTATATAAATCTTAACCTGAAATACAAGAACACACCTATTACTGCTACTATATATATGCAAACCACTGCCAAACACAAAGGGTTTTGTATCAGTAAGATAAATGTAAATGACTAAAGGTCCAACTATATTTCTTGATAGCAGCCTTCTCAACTAATACATATATATAGTAGCAGTAATAGGTGTGGAACTTACCCCAGAATAACCAATTCCAACGAGCTCAAGAACTCCGGGAACTAAAGGAAGCCTATCAATGGCCTGCAGAAACAGAATGCACAAATTAAACTTTCGTTCAATAAATATCATACAAGCTATCAATAACTCTTAAGCTCGCATATAACAGATATGATCAGTATTAATCTTTTAATTGCAATGAAATCTGAAGGGCAGTAAATATTAGAAAGATTTTATGCTCACAGAAATCATCCCTGTAGAGCCCCATAGAGCAACTCCACCAGCAACTACAAGTGAAGTCGTGGCATACACATTAAATGAATAAATACACAAATATGTGGCATTGAAAATGCAGTTAGTGGCCAAGAATTGAAAGAAATGTACAAGTAGTAGGGAGTTTTCGATTGGTACTTTACCTCAAGTTATGAAGAAACACCATAGGGAAGAAGTGCAGCAGCTGTGATCCTTCCTTCCTCGTTCAATATGTTGAAAGTAGATGATGCATTTCTCTGGACAATCAGAGAGAAAAGGAAACAATTCAGGATATGTCATAAGGCCCTCCTTTTGTCAATACTTCCATGAATCAAATAATCCACGTCAATAATATGGGTGGAGCTACCCGTGCTAAATAGCATATTGATGGCGTAGGAAGCTCTCAACAACAATATCAAACATATATGTCAATTTCACCAATGGAGGAGGTCCTGCTAAAACTCAAAAGAAGTCCCTCAATTCAAGCCCTTTGTGTTTGAGGATGGACTATTACTGAAGATGCTCTTACAGACTCGGAAATCAAAATAATTAGAAATGAGCAACTAGGAGACTAGCTAAAAAAACCAAAAAAACTTGGGTAGGCTAATAAGAGTACACCGAATCTATCTCTTCTAATTTCATGCCAGTCGAACGAACGAAGCGTCGAACTTCAGGATCCACACACCTCCCAGTTCCAAGAATCAGAATCTCTGTGAAAGAAATAGCTAAATAGATCAGTTGTATTTTTCAGCAAGCACAAGGTAAAGATGACTATCGTTATACTCTTGAGTTACTAAGCCTAGAGTTATAATCACAGAGAATATAGATATGGAAGTGACATCAAACAAGAAAAAAGAATAATAATTGTAGTCTTCTAATATACTATTGTAAAAACCTTTTTTACAGTTAAAAAACAAGCTCAAGTACCTAATAAGTAACAACTAATAAGATGGGATGCATCCACCCTAAAAACCTACCCTATGTTAACAAAAGGTCTGGTGTTAAATGAATATTCAACGAGCATTAATTTATTGTTTGACTACTATGGTTAGTCGAAGACTTCAGTTGGTGCCTAGTGTGTGAATGGCTTTTACATGTCTGATTATACGAGGTTACTGTAGGGCCTCTTATTTCCCCTAATCATAGAATCTGGCCTAACCACCTGCTTGGTAGTGTTGACTAATTCCTCCTGGATTTTACACCATCTGTCAAACAAAAGATATAGAAGCTCTACATCAAATAACTAAAGAAATAAATACACATTAAATTTTATGATCCCAAAAAATATACACTAAGAATCTGAAATCACAGAAATATAGAAGCTCTACAAATGAATAAATAAACAAATATGTGGAGTGAGTGGTGTACATACAGTATGCTGCAGACTTCCAAGTATTGCGGATGACTCACAAACCGAAGAAGAATTATTAGCAGATGGACAAACCGCAAGCATGCTTCCCTGTTGCAACAGAACCGAAGAAGAATTATTAGCAGATGACTCACAAATTTCAAAAAATAAAGGTAAAGGCCAAATCAAATCTAAAACAACAGTGAAGATGACCCAAAAAAACAGAGAGAGAGAACATAAAGGAGCACAACTTACATTAGACGTGTGGCCCCGAAACTTTCACCAAATGATATCAAGTCCTCTATGTGATCCATGTCGAAACTGGCAGCTACAGCACGTGCAAAGGCCATGCCTTGCTCTTTCTGTAGTACAATTTTGCGAGTCTCTAAAACTTTCAACAGCTGAACTCTAACAAGATAAATGCACACTGAATAAGATTTACAACCCCATGAAAGTGCCTCATCATGTATAGCAAAGAACCTATCACATTTGAATTATCACATTACAACTTAAATAATGTTGCCCCCGGCGCCATACTTGCTTTCCAAGAGCATCTCCAATGGATAGCAGTAGCACAAACAATGTATGCAGGTATACACAAAGATATCTACTTGATTTCATGTTTATGGCTATCTAATTGATTTCATATTTTAGTTATATAGATATGGTTTTCACTGACCCCACAGAAGAGCAGATGTTTAAAATTTACTTCCTTGTTGCAAAGATACACAAAGAGACATCTTCATAAACGCAAGGAGTGACTTTTGACACCTAGGCTACACTTGGTTCCACCGTAACTGTGGAATGTTTTCACAGGAAAATCTTTAAATATAGGCATGATTGTACACCTCTGGAACATACCTTGTTTTCTCACACCTCCCACAATAAATGAATTTCACATGGGGATGATAAAACAATGGATATTCACTAGTCATATGATAAAAAAGACACTAGTTCCCTCACAAATTTGGATGTACAAACAAGACTATATTTTCCTATCAAAGACCCCTCAGTGGTCTTGAATAAACAAGTAACTTAAGTTGCAATATCTATATCAATAACACTGCTACAAATTGCTTACACCTATGTATGATTTATGAATTTTATTACATGATCAGTTGTTCAGTGACTGCTACTATATATGTTGTTTCGAACTTAATAGCATCTGGATACCAAGGAATCTAAATCAGTAGGAAGCTGAAGGTAGATATTAAATCATGTTATTTATTACAAAGTTTAAAGAGAAAATTTTACCAACCAGTAAGTGAGACACACAAACAATGAAGTTCGAGTTACCAAAAATTAAAGTTGGAATTGTTATATTCTTTCGTAATCATAGTGTGGTCCATACTTTGAATTTTCCTCCTTCAAAGTAGATCTGTTAGACTCAGATTGATGCGCTCCAGGCTGCCATAAACCCAAAGAAACGAAAATCAGGATACAAGTAAAAGAATCATAATATGAGTGAATAAACTCATACCTAGATGATATCAAACAGTCCTCTGCTCCTCAAATCATACTTCACTTCATTCCCATTCTCTCCTTCTCCTCTTCCATCCTGCAAACAAATGGTCAAAATCAGAAAAAACCCAAAGGAGAAATGGTAAAATTAAACACAAAAAAAATGGTTTTTACCTGATGGGCAGAAGATGGCATGCGCTGCAAATATGGAGAACTCAGAACCTAAAAACCCCAAACCCAAAATTTTAGAGTCTTGATTGAGTGAAGAGCTCGATATGTCTGTCATTCCGATGCTCAAGTTTTGAACTAGATTCGAGTCGCATCATAGTCTCTTCTGTTCGACTGTTTGGGGACAAGCTACTGAACATAGGAAAGTGCCCAACAATTAAGGCAAACACAGTTTCTAGTCCCCCGTGAGAAGCAATTTGCTTACACCCTACAGAATTGTCATTTGTTAAGTTCATCAGAACCTGCCCATAAACAAATAAAAAGGAATGATCAATTAGATTCCCAATTCATTAGGTCAAAATTGTTCAAGTCTGTTTCACAAAAAATCACAAATTTAAGCACCATAATCAAAGTCCATTGTCAATTTCATAAAAATAAACCAAAACAATCAAACCCCATGTAAACATAAACATGATTCAATTTCGTTTCAGAAAATCAAAAAATTAGGGCACAAAAGGCAAATCAAAACCAAACTAATGAAAACCCATTCAAAATCAAAGCATGCTTAACCAACCCGGTTCTAAAGATATAAACTTGAAACAAAATACCCAGATTTAAATGAGCTTCCGACTCCTCGGTTCCTCGCCTCCTCGCCTCCTCTGGTTCCTCGCCTGAGTCGCCTCCTTCCTCGGTTCCTCGCCTCCTCTGGTTCCTCGCCTCCTCTGGTTCCTCGCCTCATCGCCTCTCTGTGTGTTTGAAAAGGGGAATTCTAAATGTCGAGGAAACCAAAATCTGAAAAAATGAAAAAATGAGGGCTTGTGATCTTAACCGTCCGATCGTATCAAGATCTGAAACAATGAGATTTAATTTGATATTTGATCAAAATCGAAGCGCTATCCTAAATGTAAGCGCTATGCAAGCACTTTAAAAGCGCTATGGTAGCTTTGGTAACGTTTTTTCTCATAGCGTTTTTTAAAGCGCTATCTAAGACATAACTAAGATAGCGCTTAACTGAAAAAAAAATTAAAAGCGCTATTGTAGCGTTTTTTTTTTTTTTTTTTTTTTTAAAGACAAATAAGCGCTATCCTAGTGCCCACTTGGATAGCTCTTTAAAAAAGCGCTATCTAAGTGGCGTTACCTAAGCTAATATTTGTAGTAGTGAATGGAGCGAATTTCAGCATCAGTATTCAGCAACTGCTCACATGCTTCAGGGACAACATCTGAACCATTAAGTCAGCTGTTATAGAGTTCAGCTACTATGTTCCAAAATAGAGGCACGGGGTAAGACAGTTTCTGCAAGGAGGCAAGGCGTTCCACTGTCAAAGCATCGGCTTGAACAAAACAACAATCTTCAATTCGAGGACTTGGACGACGAGATCTGGGATCTCAGATCACTATCTCTTTCTATCCTTCGATTTCGTCTCTCTATGTTCTCGGTCTCTTGATCGAGGGTCTCTCGCTGGATTTCTCTCTCTGTCTCTCTCATGCCGCCATTAAGAAGAAGAAACGAGAAGAAGGAGAACAAGATAAGGAAGAAGGAGAAAAGAAAAGGAAGAAGGAAAAAAAAAGGTTTTTTTAATATATGGTGGGTGGCTATTCGCCCCCATTTAAATTCAAAGGGTAGTCCGTCTTTTAACTTCACAAAATAAAACTCTAATCATTAGTTTAATAAAAGCCCAAAACCAAGCCCAAATACAATTGAGTAACAACCCATCAACATTAGGGTTTATAAATTTTTGGCTAAACGCACACACACACACACCTTATTCTATTTAGTAATGGCAAACAGAAAAAAAAAATCATTTTCCAAATAATTGAGATTACAATATATGCCACAATTAATGAACAAGAAATTTTTATATTTATTTAATTAGGCGGGTATTACAATATATACAATTCAAAATAATATCGTCCCGAGATTCGGAAGTAAAGAAAGTTAAGCGAATTTCGAAAAATATAACTTGTCACACGAAAGAAGATTTTAAAACAAAATTTTCAATTGAATTTTTAGTTGCATAAATTTTAATTTTCATTGAAAAAGTAGGGGTGTTACAATATATACAACTCAAAAGAATGTCATCCCGAGATTCGCGAAAAGGGTTAACTAAGGATTCAGGATAACAAACCGCTACAAGGAAACTACACGGAATAATGTCATCCACTATTGACATTAAAATCAGTTTGTCACAGAAATCTCATCTCGAGATTCACGAAGAAAAAGAAACAATGATAAAAGTTCAAGGTTTACCCTTGTCACTTTGTCTCTAAACATTCACACTACTGCTCTCCGGTATCCACATTCTGAGGATCACCTAGACTCTACCCCAGCCTAGGCTAACCAAATGCTCTGATACCAAACTGTCACGCCCCAATTTTCGAAGAAAACGAAAATCTCAAAATCCACGTAGGATTATCCGTTTCCCCAAAACTCGGGACGTGAAAATTCAATAACAACATAAACAAATAGCAGCAACAACTAAAACATGATTAAATTACTGAAACAAATAAAACTCTAACCCGGAGAGACTCTGACGTTGCTAGCTCCACCAACGGAACTCCAGTAACGCTGCTCAAAAGTTTCTAAACCTGAAAGGCTAATCGGCTACATTCCCAAAGGAATGTACCCGAGAAGCAAAAGCTCACTTGGGTCAGCAATAAAGCTGGTGTGAGAAATCTTCATCCCAAAATCAATAAATCCACACGTGCTAACATCAAACTAAACAAATACAATAACCAACCACACCAATAGGTAGTTCCTCAATGAGGCAAAAGTGTTATCATCCTAACTATAGAAATTGACTATGGCAAGTCTGACCTGCAGAAATATGAGTGTACTTGCCATCCTGCATGAAAAGGTTAGAAACTACCGGATAATATTTCTAAGTTATAAATCCTCATAAATGTAATTTATTTTCAAACTACGATACAAATCATAGTCATATCAGACTATTATTAAAACATCAACAAAACACATTTTCTACCTTGAAGAAGACATATAGTTCTCATTCAATAGTCGAATGAGAATTTAGTTTCTTCCTTTAAGGTAATCATACACATACAAAAAAAAAATATATATCTCGCTCCTTTTCCACAATTGCACTGTCCTCCATGTGCCGAACACACCTCACCCAAGTGTGCCTCCCTTGCCTTCGAAACCACTCGGAGCGTACATGTTCCAAGTGGGGTGCCACATCGAGGAACATGTCATCTCACCCGAAGTTCGATCCATGGCAAACATCTCCTAAATCTACACGTACAACCGAACTCACATGGAACGGTGCACCGATATGCAAGCAAATCTGCATACCCATAATCATATGACACATATACAAGCAAGTCTGTATACAAAATTTTTCTTTTCTTTTCACATTTTTTTTCGGAGTTGTGGAAAAGAGCATAAAAAAATCAACTAAAATTCAAACTCTTTTATGGTGACTCTTTGTCTACCATAAATAAATCAACCACAGTATCCACCATTATTCATAAAGAAATGAGTTCAAAGAAAATAGACATTCTTCATGCATTTTCATCTCAAGTATACGTTAATGAACAATGAAAAGGACATATATTCTCAAACTTCAGAGCACTTTATCAATATAAGAACAACAATCCATCCCAAATTTTAACATCACTACCCTGTAATGAAGACTATATGAATCATCTACTACTGTGGGACCAACCTCCAATTCTCTTTTTGTTTATATGGGAGATAAACTGATTCCAAAGGGGTTCATTTGAACTTTACAATCTAACAGTGGACATGTTTTACTGGAACAAATCTTTCAAGGCCTTTAACACAACTATCATGAACAAATCCCTCTGCCAAAACCCTCTCAAACAAAACACATCTAGAAACGCCTTTCCAAAATGAAAAAGACTAAGAAGAAACCTTGCTCCACAATATTAATCTCTTGCAATATCATTTCTCCAATTTCCGCCCCTTTTTTGGGTCTTCATTTAGAACAAAGATTTCATGGAAGGAGATAAAACCCCTCACCAAATTCACTTTCAGTTTGCATAATCCCTCTAAATGTCAAAATCCTTCACCTAAACATGTTTTCCCCTCAGGGGGAAACATCCTACTCATCATTTATTTTGTATTTGTTGTGGGTTTGCAACAACAAGCAAAGTAGAAAATCTGGGGAGCTTTTGTTGTGAGCATCTTCCTCATTTACTGTCATACGATATCCATATTCAAGAATCGAGGGACAGTGAAGGAGTGGGAACCAAATGCAGCAGGAAAGTTTCATTGCATCATATAATGAACCAATAACTGAAGCAAGGATTTCATTACACACAAGCAAATATTCCACTACCTAAATATATTCAAATACTCAACATGAACTACTGTTATTAGAATCGGTATGAAAGGTATCATCTGTACCAACACTAGCAAACAAAATAACAGAGATACTAATAGTAACAACACCAAGTAAATTATGGAAGGAAAACCCATTGAAAATTTTAACATAAAACTAGCAAAAACACCAAAATCAGTAAACGTATTGAATGAAATTGGGGAAGAAGATTGATTAAATACTAAAACCTAACCTTGATTCCAAGAACAATTTCCAACAAAACTATGTAATAGTATGGAGAAAACTCACCAAAATCACAAAGGATTGCGCAACCATCGCAAGCATCCCAAATCGTCTTGCCTGCGACTCGCCATCTCGATTTCCATCTTTCCCTCTCGAACTCCTCCTCCTGCTAGCAACTAGCGCTGAATTTGGTGACGCAAATGGAGCGAATTCCAGCATCAGTATTCAGCAACTGCTCACATGCTTCAGGGACAACATCTGAACCATTAAGTTAGCTGTTATAGAGTTCAAGCTACTATGTTTCTATTTCCAAAATAGAGGCACGGGGTAAGACGGTTTCTGCAAGGAGGCAAGGCGAACACTGTCAAAGCATCGGCTTGAACAAAACAATAATCTTCAATTCGAGGACTTGGACGAAGGAAAAAAAAGGAAGAAGGAAAAAAAGGTTTTTTTTTAAATATATATGGTGGGTGGCTATTCGCCCCCATTTAAATTCAAATGGCAGTCCGTCTTTTAACTTCACAAAAGAAAACCTTAATCATTAGTTTAATAAAAGCCCAAAACCAAGTCCAAATACAATTGAGTAACAACCCATCAACATTAGGGTTTATAAATTTTTGGCTAAACGCACACACACACCTTATTCTATTTAGTAATGGCAAACAGAAAAAAAAATTATTTTTCCAAATAATTGAGATTACAATATATGCCACAATTAATGAACAAGAAATTTTTATATTTATTTAATTAGGCGGGTATTACAATGGTGGTAGACGCACCATCGTCCTACAACCTCATATTGGGAAGATCGTGGCTACACCAAATGGAAGCATTGGTCTCAACATTTCACCAGTGTGTTAGTATACTGCTAACAACTCATAAGGGACAATACATGGAGACCAACCTACGGCACGAGGCTGTCACTAGCCGCACTGAAACATATAAAGTGCTTCCAAATCCAGCTACATCATGCAGAGCAGCCTGACCCAGTGCAAGGCCAAAAGACGGAAGAGACACCCTTTTCGAGCGGTACAAGAGCAATCAATTTTCCCACCCAGCGAGTCGTAATGGCAATGACAAGCGAGAACACATCCCTCGACATTCCGTCGGCACAGAGATCCACCCCTCTGCAAGGTTTGCTCTTCGATGACTTGTGTAATGCCTCGACATTCCGCTAAATGATCCGTGAAAGCCATCCGAATTCGCTTCGAAGCCAAGATCAGTTTATCTCTATCAACAGTTAGTTTGCTTTAAGTTGTTTGTTTCTGTTTCCGTAATCAATATTGAGTTTAGAGTTCTTACAAGACTTGTGTGATTCGCAATCATTTAAGAAATAGAACTAGAATTTCATAAACAAACTCTATTGATTATTGGAAAGATGTAATAACAATCACCTTGAGGCAGATACAAAAGACTACGTATTATGAACGCCCTTAGGCGGGTACAAAAGACTACATATTACGAACACCGTGAGGCAGGTAAAAAACACTACATACTGCAGGCATCTAATCAGCATGGAGTGAGGACTTGCTCAGACGGTCTAGTCCCGTAAGTGACACAAACAGTCCAATGCAAGCTACCTTCAAGTGAAGGGATGCTGCACGGAACGCCGCCTTCAAATATGGTCTGCGGGGCTACAAAATCAACAACCAGGAGTACCTGCGAAGACTCACACCCAATTCCCACATTTGTGAACTTGGGACAAGTATCAAACTCTGAATGCATACGCCTTCCCACGCAGTGGGGAATGGAATATTTGGGAATCAAGGACCCACTCCAATAGGCCATACCTGACTCCACCTTCAACCCAGATGCCAACTTCTAGCTCAAGGGAGGTGATGGTGTTAAACGAGAAGTGGTGGAGGCAGCCATCACGAAGTGGGACGTAGATGCTATCTCTGAGATCAAACACCCAGGAACAACAATAAGGCACCTGCACATAAAAGACAAACCTTTCCCTTGGGAAAGTACTCGCACACGGAAGAGATTATGATACCTCAGCGAATTAACCACGTGCCCACCCACAACAGGTGACCACGCATAACATCAACTATCATCATGCCTAGTCAAGGTAAACATCAAAACTTTCGGAAACTCCAGTGATGGAAATCCAAAGCATCCTCTCCAGACAAGAACATTACAGGAAATTAACTCAGCAAAAGATAGTGCCTACAATGATTGAAAAACAACATTATATAGACATAGTAGTTCAGCAAACGGGTACTCCAGCATTAACTGCCAAGCATTGAATGTCGTATGGGAAAATGGAATATGATGGTTTCCAAGGAAACTGTGCAGATCACGTCAATCAATTAATGGCGCTGCACGCAACCCCATCAATTGAGGGGGAGTAACTGATATACTCAAATGTCGCACAACCTACACCATACACATGTCACCGCGCGATCTACGTTGTACACGTAACGCACCACGCAGAAAACCCTAGCCCTTCCTCTGCGGGCGCATGGGCTGAACAAAACCCTGTCGCATGTTTTGCACAAGCACTCGAGGATCCTAGTCAACTTTGACATACGAACTTTACCACTCACCGAGTTAAGGTAACTTCGTCCACATTCTGAACCACTAGGTTCTCACGCCCCTCAGCAGGTGGAACCTTTGGTGAAACCGGGCAAGCTTAGTCAGCCAACACTGATGATGATAGCTTCTGGTTCACCCCGACGCCTAGTCGGCTTAGCGCAGGCATTGACGGCTTAGGAAGTGGGAGTCTAATCAGCACTACCACACCTGGTGACGACAACTTGCCAGGGATCACTGCCCCATTCACGGTCAGTGTTCGCCAAACCTAATCAGGTAAGCCTAGCTGACGATGACCAGCAACGAAATCTTCTAATCAAAACCTGGACTTGTAGCCCCCACTACGAGGGTGTAGATAGCCCAGAAGGCGGGAGCCAAGTCAGTCCCGAACTGATTTAGATGGCTCACCACGGGACCACTGCTTTTCAACTTGGCCGCCAAATCACCGACCCTAGACTTGTAGCTCGCGCTGTGAGGGTGTAGATAGTCTAAAAGGCGGGAACCTAGTCAGCCACGACTTGATTTTGACGATTTTCCACGGGACCACTGCTTTTCAGCGTTGCCATCGAACCCTCCCAAAGTTGTAGCTTGGTGCACTCAGGTATAGATAATTTGGATGGTGGGAGCCTAGTAAATCCCAAACTGATTCTGATGGCCCGCCATGGGACTACTGCTCTTTAGCATGGCCGCCAAACCCTCCTCGAACACGTAGCCCCCACCGCGCAGGGAGGGTGTCGACGGTTCGAAAGATGGAAGCCTAGTTAGTTCCAAGCTGATTCTGTCGGCTTGCCACGAGACCACTGCTCTTCAGCCTAGTTGCCAAACCTTTACTCCTCGAATTTGTCGACCACTTTGCTCGGTCATAAATAATTCGGAAGGTGGAAACCTTGTCAGTCTCGAACTGATTCCGACGGCTTGCCACGGAAACACTGCTCTTTAGCCTAGTTGCGAAACCTTTACTCCCCGAATTTGTCGACCGCTTTGCTATTTCATAAATAATTCGGAAGGTGGAAGCCTAGTCAGTCTCGAACTGATTCCGACAGTTGCCACGTGACCACTACTCTTTAGCGTGGCCCTCGAACCTTTACTCCCCGAATCTATCGATCGTTCTACTCTGTCATAAACGATTCGGAAGGTGGGAATCTTAAACAGCTCTCCACACGACCTCCGCTCTCCCTCAGGACTGCGAACGCAAATATGAGCTTAGCTGAGTCAACGCCTTCACACTCAAACGGATTGACATTCTAACATTAGAAAAAAGACACTCGTGCTAATACAAGGATAGTACAACCAGTGCCCAGATGAAAGCTAATTTGGACGCCAACCCGAACTCATGGCGCCTCACTCGGTGTTAACACTCTGACATGTGCTTTCGGCCACCACAGCCTGCCCGCGGCAACAGTTACAGCCGAACAGTCAGACAAACAAGAAAAAGCTTAAGCAGCTTATCTATGGGACATGACACAACTCGAGTGACTCAACCCCCAGTTAAAATGTTCGCAACATGCCTGCTATCAGACATAACTACGCAACAATGACCCCGTGTCATTCACAATACAAAGCGGTCAAGCTCTCTGCTGTAGACAGACCAGACAACGTTCTATTGATTCAACTAGCCTATGCCAAGGTAAGACGACAAGGCAAAACGAAAACATACAATAAAGAGGCCAAGTATGAAATGAAAACTATTGTTTTCATTAATGACCAAGACAAAAAGTGTACAAACACACAAAGTTTGCTCCTAATCAAGAAAAGGTACAAAAACAGAAGAGCTAAGCCTAAAAGGAACATGGGCAGAAGTTGCATCTGTACACGCTTCAAGCTGGACGTTAGGGATCGAAATGTCCTCTTCGCCTGATGACTCAGAGGTAATAGACAAGTCCACATATGACGTCTTCTTTTAACGGCTAAGATCCCACTCCGGGTGCTCCTTATTCATCAGCGCCAATAGCTTCAGCTGACCATGAACAACCCAGCGAAACTCACATTTGCCTTGTTCCTAGAAAAGTTCTTATTCTCACACCTTTGCATCAATAAGGTCACGCTCCAGTAGCTCCAACTTGCAAGTTAGCGCATCGACTTGAGAGTGTTGTTCACAACACTGAGTTCATGCCATCCCAGTTCGAGTTGGTCCTCGGCCTTCTTTGCTTCTCGAGTATAGAACTCCACATCAGGTTCCAACTGTTGCTTCTCAACAGCCCAATCAGCTCCCTTCAAAGCGCTCTCATCAGCAAAAAACTGCAGCTCAGAATGCGCTTTAGCCACAATTTCATGCGCAACCTCGACCTTTAGGCGGAGCTGGCTCAACTCCTGCTTAAGTCCATCCCTCTTGGACATCGCCTTGGTCAGATTACGCTCAAGGTCCTTGAGACGAGCCCTCTGAGCCTCAGCGACCACAGTTGATTGATCCGACTACATCTCTTTGGCCTGCTTCTTAAGCCGCTCAATTTCATGGAGCGCATCAAAATACAGCGTCTGCACGTGCGAGAAGACACGTTCCAAGGTATATACTCTCTCGCGAGTTGCCTCTACTTCGCGTTTGCACGAGGTTGCTATTATGTTGCACTAAAGCAAATAGAATGTTCCCAGATCCAATCGGATCCCACAGTGCAATCTAAACTAGAGTTAGGCTTAGTAACTGCGAATGCATCACTTTACTCACACGAGACCCCAATAGCGGTGGCTCGCTTAAGAGAAATGGGACAGTCAAGCGGTACAGGAGCAATCTGCTCTTCGACCCAGCAAAATGGGAGATCAAGGCAAGCAGGAGTACAATCCCCCGACATTCCCTCGGTGCAAAGATTAACTCCCTCACAAGGCTTATTCTTCAGTAGCCTCTGTGACATCAGGGAAGTCCAACAATCCACCTAAAGCACCAACAATCCACATGAGCCATACAAATTAACTTCAGGGCTAGAATCAATTTCTCTCCGCCAACAGTTAGTATATTTTAGTTATTTATTTCTCTTTCCATAGTCAATGTAGAGTTTTAATTATTAAAAACTTATGTGATTTGTGAACATTCAAGAAACAAAAAAGGAAAACACACTCTATTGATTACTGAAAAGATGTAACAACGGGCGCCCAGAAGCGGATACAAAAGACTACATACTACAAACATCCGAATTTGATGCAACATGGAGTAAGGTCTCGATTAAATAGTCTGACTACATAAAGAGAGCAGAGATACCCAAAGTAGGCAATGCAAACTCCATGAAGCACGCTATCTGCAAACAACGGCACAGCTCCGGACGCAACCCTCAAATATGGCCCGCGGTGGTACAAAATTAGCAATCAGGGGCCCGCGACAAACCACAATCAAATACATCCAACTCACACACTCGATTTGGTAGACTGGGTGAACGTGGGACAATTATCAGGTTGGCATTGGTAGAGTGCACCTTTCGGCTACAGGGATGTGAGGAGCGTCTAGAAGTCAATGGCCCAATCCATTGGACCATGTCCAACTCTTCTCCGTCTCAAGATCCCGAATTCAAGTAAAAGCGAGACAACGAGGTTAATCAAGAAGTGGAGGAGGCAACCACTCTGGAGTTGGGCGTTGGTATTGTCTCTGAGATTAAACGCTATAGAGCAGCGGCAAGGCACCGGTGCATAAACGACAGACTCTTCATTTGGAAGAAAATCCATACTTCTTTTCTGCAACATGAGAAGAAATTACGAGATCTCAGCAAATTAATTACGTGCACACCAGAATAGGTAACCGAGCATAATAACAATTATCATCGTGTCCGATCGGTGCAAATGTCAGAACATTCGAAGACTCCAATAATGGAGATCTCCCTTCAGCCTTTGGAAAACTCAAAGCATTCTCTTCAAGCAAGAACGTTACAAGAGATACGCTCTGCAGAAGATAATGCCTACAACGATTGAGGAACACTATTATATAGACATGATGGTTCACCAAACTGGTTCTTTGACATTAAATGTTAGCTTTGAATATCGTATGGAAAACGAGGAGACGACGATTCCCAAGGAAATTGCGCAGACCATGATCATCCAATTAATGGTGCTGCACGCAACCTCATCAATTAAGGGGGAGTGACCGATACTCAACCGTTTCGCAATCTACGCCATACAGGTGGCGTAATTCATGCAAGAAACCCTAGCTCTCCCTTTGCGGGCTCGTGGGCTCGACCCCCTATTCAAACAGTATACTACCACATGCCTGGCATGAGCATTAGAATCATACCTGTGGATCACTAGCTGATTTAAGGTAATTTTGTCCGCACAGTGCACTACGCTCGCGGACATAGGTTCACACGCTCTCAAGCAGGCAGAACCTCTCTCCAACCAGGTAAGCTTAGTCAGTCGAGGCTGATGACGAAGGCTTTTGGTTCATCCCAACACCTAGCCTGTCTATTGCGGATCCCAATGGCTTAGGAAGTGAGAGTCTAATCAACGCTATCACACCTGGTGACGATGACTCGCCAGGGATCATTGCCCCCTTCACGGTCAATGTTCATCAAACGCGATCAGGTAAACTTAGTTGGAGACGACTGACAACAAAAGCTTCTTATCAAAGCCCAGATCTGTAGCTTCAACTGCGCGGGTGTAGATGGTTTCGAAGGCAGGAGCTTAGTCAATCCCAAACTGATTCAGACAGCTCACCGCGGAACCACTGCTTTTCAGTCTGGCCGCCTAATTACCAACCCTGAACTTGTAACCCCCACTGCGCGGATGTAGATGGCTTAGAAGGTGGGAGCCTAGTCAGTCTCGAACTGATTTCGATGGCATGCCATGGGACCACTACTCTTCAGCATGGCCGCCGAAAACCCCCAAATTTGTAGCTTGATGCACACTAGTATAGATGATTTGGAAGGTGGGAGCCTAGTCAGTCCCGAATTAATTCTGACAGCTTGTCAGGGGCCACTACTCTTCAGCCCGATCGTCGAACCCCTTCTTCTCAAACTTGTAGTCCCTACAGCACGGGTATAGATGGTTCGAAAGGTGGGAGACTAATCAGTCTCTGATTGATGTCGACGGCTAGCCACAGGACCACTGCTCTTCAGCATGGCCGCCAAATCCTTATTCCTCGAAGTTGTAGCCCCCACTGCGCGGGTATAGATGGTTTGAAAGGTGTGAGACTAGTCAGTCCTTGACTGATGTTGACGGCTCACCACGGGATCATTGCTCTTCAGCATGGCCGCCAAATCCTTATTCCCTGAACCTGTATTCCACTCTGTTCGGACATAGATGGTTTGAAAGGTGGGGGAGCCCTAAGCAGCTCGCCAAGCGATCACCGTTCTCTTTCAAAATAGTGGTCGCAAAGATAAATCACAACTCAGCCAGCGTCCTCATGCTCAAACGAGCTATCATTCTATTATCAGCAAAAGTTACTCACGCCGACACATAAATCATCCAGGCAACCGCTGACAGGTGCTACATAAAATGCCAACCCGAGCTTACGATGCTTGACTCGGTACAAACGCTTTGATACGTGTACTAAGCTATCACAACTCGCTTATAACAGTGGCTGCACCCGACAAACACTATAAAAAATGAAGTCTATAATAGCACTTTCAAGGCGGCATTTTCAGAAAAGTGTCGTCGATACATAACATTACCAGCGCTTTAAACCAGAACATCGCTTAGTTAAACATTATAACGGCATTACCAAAGAACGCCGGTAAAACTTAAGCAATAACGGCGTTTCTATTATAAAGCGTTGGTAAAACATTAATCAATAACGGCGTTTCTCATATAAAGCGCGAATAAATAACAAAAAAAAACCCGCGATCGATTCCCGCTGATGAAAAAAATTGAGTTTTAACAAAACGCTGTATTACAGGTTAATTATAACCCAGCCTCCTCCCCTGCTCTTCCCTCCTTCCCGATTCGATCTTCCCACCTTCCCGATTAGCTCTTCCCTCCTTCCCGATTCGCAATTCGCTCTCATATCTACTCTCTCATCAAATTTGGCTTCTCTTCAAACGGCTTGAACGATTACTTCTCTGGCTTGAGCAGCTCGACCGATCTTCTTCATTCATCCAGCTTGGATTTTCTTCTCCGGCTTGAACGATTAGAGGTTCTTCTTCATTTTTTTTTATTATCCAGTTTTTTTTTTAGAAAGTTTGTGTCTTTGGTGAGTGAGTGAGTGAGTGAGGGAGGGATGGATGGAGTGGGGTGGATCCAGAAATTGGGTTGGGTAGTGGAAGGTCCGAAGGTGTCAAAGGTGGGATCTTTGGAATTTTTGGATAGGTTGGTTTATTTGGAAGGAATTTGTGGATAGGTTTTTGAGAATAACTTCATACATAGAACCCTGGATGTTTTATTTGGCTTTGGTTAAACTCTATTGCATTATTTTCAATTCCAACAAAAACTAATTTCTCAATGTGTTTGTAGCAGAGAGAGAGGGATTGACTTACATGGATACGTAGGAGGAAGAGTGGGGATTTAAACTAGGGGTGGCATAAAAACAGTTGGTTCTGAACTTCTGATTACGCAGTCTGTTGGAAATCAGATCAATAAAAACGAGAACATTAACAAACAACTGTATCAGTTCATTGGTTAGTTTGTACAGAGGGGGTATGAGTACACTGGTGGTGAGGAGAGTGGGGTAATGGATGTGTCCAACTTACAAAACCATTTATGCTGTAGAAAATGTTTTAACTTGGTTAAGGATTAAATATCTCCTGTTTTCCACTTCCTCCTTTACTAGTAGTTTATAACTTATATGGTTTAGAAGTTTCAGAATGACTTGAATTTTTTCATTTCAGAAAATAACACCATCTAGCTCCATCAAATTTGACCTTAAAGTCAACGGTGAAGACAAACAATATATAGTTCTTCAAGTTATTTACAGTACTACGAATATTAGAATTTGTTTGAAATTTTATTGAAACCTAAATAGCTACAGATATCAGAACATGAAATTAGTTTTCATTCAAGTTCTCATGAGAGTAGATAAACCTAAAAAAGTTTTCGTTCAATTCATAAACTCAAAATAATTTTACACAACTAACTATTAAACTCCTAGGTCCTAGCCATGTGAATCATCCTGCATTGCCAAGTTGGACTCCTAGATATCAGAACAATTAGGACTAATGTGGTTGCTCTGGGTTGTAAAGCTGGCAGCAGGTGAGATAGAACATGTAGGGAGGTTTTAGAGTTGTGAGAAAGAAGGAAGATGAGGTTTGAAGATGAGGCAACTGTCGATGAAACAGATGCATTGCAACCCCTAGTACCAGGGGATACATCAATCACTTGTGCACCAAGTGATGATGTGGATCATGTTGTATGGAATATAGCTAATTTGCCAATGGAAACAATTCCAATGTCAGAAAATAACACCAAAAAAAAAAGGAAAAGAAAATAAGAGAGTTGATGTTTGAACTATAGTCATTAAATGTTATAATGTATTATTATTATTATTATTATGTTGCCACTAGCTCACTTTTTGTGCATTTTTCAAGTATGGCGCCACGATCACCGAGAGCTGATAGGTCACCCCCATTCCATTTAGAGGAGTCTTCCCATATTGAGTCAAGTTCTTCTGGTATTTTTACTCACTCTAAACAATATAAGCTTCATTTTTCTTATAGAAATTGTAGTTAAAATTTAAAATTTTTAACATTAATAATTTCTTTTACATAGGTAGCACGAGGAATAGGAAAGCATGTGGACGAGCATTGGGACAGAAGGTAGCAAGTCTACCAAAAGGAACAAAACTGAGTCTGGAATTTGATGATAGACAGCAATAGATAGAATTTCTTCAACGAGGAATTGTCGTCTGGAACATGCAAGTTACATCTATTGATGCGTCGTCATGGAGAAACTTGACAAAGATGTAAAGGCCAAAATGCTTGAGTCGTTATTGGTACGTATCTTATCATTATAATATGTGTATATATATATTGGTCACATATGCTAGATTTGATCAAATTTGCTCTTTTATTCAGGAAAAGTTCGACATAGGGGACGATCCAGAAAGAAAGAAGTTGCTAATGAAGGAAATGGGAAAAACAATGGAGGGACTACTGATTTGAATTGAAGAAGGACTATTACGATATACATGAGACATATGAGGAACGACTTCAAAATTGACCACCATTTTTAAAAGAAGATTTGAAATGGTTGATAAAAGAACATTGGGGAACGTTAAAGGTTAAAGTATGTACCTAAACCTTAATATCAAACTTGATTATAATATACTAGCCAAACCTTAATTCTTGATGACATAGTTTTTCAAATCCGTTTTTAATAAATTCAGGAATTGTGTGATAAGAATAAAGACAGGCGTGACATACAACAAATGCTTCATCATGCAGGCACAAAATCCTTCGCCATAATTGAGGATGAAGAGGTTAAGTACAAAATGTTTGAGATTTTGGGTTTAAATATCAACTTAGTAGAAATATAGTTACTCATTTGTGTACATTTTCTATTGTTGCAAATGAAAAGGACAGGAGTTCGCCCATCTCGTATTAGTATGTTTGAGCTTGCTTATACAGGCAAAGATGGATCATATTAAGATGTATTCGCTCAAAGAAAGGCAGTTAGTTTTATTTTCAATTTAAATTGTTGGTATCCATTACCATTTATATTTCATATTCACTAACTAAATGTGTTTCTAAATGTAGGAAGAGATACGAAATCTTATCGTGCAACGAGAGGAGGGATTAAACTCCTTAGATGACGACCACAATTTTACTCAAGTATTCGAGCCAGACAGACCTGGACGTGTACGTTGTAGGGGACATGGGATCACGCCAACATCTGAAAACGGCAAGAGTAGTCGCTTTGGATCTCAAGCTATAGAAGAAGCAAGGCGAGAGATTGAGATTGCAAGGAAAGAGGTTGCAGAAGCAAAACAAGAGTTGGCAGACTACAAGAAAGTGGCCAGTGATGAAATGAATAAAATGAAGGATGATATGGCCATGATGATGCAAGCATTGAGGAGACTAACTGATCAAAACAATGGTGGATCTGAGGCACATTAGCGGTGAGTTTTTTAAAGTGATAATAACTAGGATATGTTTTGTATGCCATCAGTGATAATAGTTGTTTCTTTATTTGATCATTGTCTACAGGTTTGAAGTGGTTGCCGATGTGCTATACTTGGATGTATATATATCTGAATGTGGTATAGGAGAATGTGGTATATGTTCTTTGGATTAGTCTTGTTGTTCTTTGGATTAGTTGTTTCCTTTTTTTGGATTTGTCTTGTTGTTATAGGAGAACGTGGTATATGTTCTTTGTAACTGTTTTACCTATAAATATATTAAAGGATTATGTTCCTTGCATTGCTATTTTATTTGTTATATTTTCTGTGAAGCTTATGCTTCAATTGTTATATTTTTCTTACATGCTAGTTAAGAAGTCGTATGCTTCAATTGTAAGTTTGATCAGTAGACATTTAATATTTCTTCCTAGATTGTAATATTTATCTTTTTGTTGAATTGAATGTTTGGCCTGCTTTCTGAGCTTCACACCTTATACTGTTGGAATTTGGAATTCATGTTGAAGTGATGAAAGGGAATAAGACCCCAGCTTCTGTTTATGTGCCTATTAATGGTGGAAAAGTAGCACCTGCTAATGCTGCAAAGGTGGCAGCAGTTGTGACTGAACAGAAGCCTGTTGGCCTTGCCACTACTTTTGCACCTGAAGCACCTACTCCTAGTAATACCAATGCTTTTGAGAGCTCCCATCCTGAAGAAGGTAGTTTCCTTTTCATATTACCTTTATATGTGATGCTAATTGGTACTTCAACTATTTGTTGTAAATGTCATTTAACCGAAGTTGTAATCTTTGTATACAGATGAAGAAGGTAGCATTTCTCTATGTGGGTGGTTGTGATGGTACACATTCAATCAGCTAAGTTCTGTCTGAAATCTCTTTTAGGCATAGCAGCTCGCAATCCTGACATTGATCTTTTGTTAATATTGGTAAATCCAGGTGAAGTTTCACTTATTTGTTGCAATGTGTTGTAGATGAAATCATGAGTACGATTTCGGAGTGAAAGTTACTATGACTCAATTACTGTTTTAAAGTGCATAATCATGATTTTAAGTAATATCCATTCTCATTGTACCTTTGTTGGCAGCTACTTCATTCAGCAACTCGCGGCTGCAACCTCTTGCCTACTTACTCGAAATTACACCGCAAAATCTCCACGTGGGTTTTCCTTCTATCCTGAGTCTTCTGACAGGTTTGATACTCACGCTCTTTTGCACTTTAGTTGTCTTGTTTCATTCATATCTTTATTTCTATTAGTGTGGTTTTTGAAGAACTCCGCTGTGTCTGTGTGGCAAGGAGGCAGATCATGTTGAAGCTTCCTTTTCCCTTTTTTTTTTTTTTTTAAAAAAACTTTTATCTGTTCCGAATAATTTGAAGTTTCTCACGTTTGTGCACTCTATGAAATTACCAGGTGATCCCTTGAGGATAGCAATGGCTAGTGTAGAAAAGGGAAATTCTCCTCAAAAGACTGTTCAACAGCTATCAGAAAATGTTGCTGCGTCGTTACCCTCCTTTAACGTAAGTTGGTCATAAGAAAATTTTGTATGCATTTCTTCGTAGAAAGTACCTTGGCCTGATTTACTGGTCAAGTGCTTCAAACAATCTGATAGGAGCTTGTAAATTCTGCACTCAATAGTCAATACTGGCCACATAATACTAGTAAATATCATTCAAAATGATCAAATGTAAGTTCTATATGTTAATAAACACTTGTACAATTTTGATTTCAGCTCTTGGCTGACATTTTACCTGGAGGGTCAATTTTGTGGAAGCTTCAGATGCTTCGATCAGCTTCATCCTACGTCAACTTCTGCTTGCGTAAGATTAAAGCTGAAGGATTCTTGCCTGGTGATAGACTAGTAGCTTCTCTAATTTTTACAATTTTTTAACAATTAGAGATTGTGTGATCCAAGAAACAAAATCAACATCACATCCACGGCCAGATAAATTCATATATGGAAAAATCTTAAAAGCTGACCTCCTAATCAACTAGCAAAATTTCTATGATCAGCTGAGAGTATGATGAGTGCACAAGCATTGTCTCAATCCCCTCCAAATATAACCTTGCCATATCTACATCCCAGTATGTTTATTTATTTATTTAGACTGATCGAGTTTAAATTAATTATATGTCAGTGGAAGAGATCTTCTATTTCCTAGTAAAGATGAAGCCAAACGACTTAATGATTTGTTGCCACATTGCCAAATCTGCAATTTCAAGGATAGCGGTCACACGCTTCTAATGGTATGGAGTGCCAGTTTTCTTGCAGAATACTTCTCATAGTATGGGATGTTTTTTTTTTTAAATTTGGTGTTTCCTTGTGCTTGTCATTTTAATTGTTTTTAATTTGAACTCTTCCTGCATCAAGCTTCCAAGTCCCAACATGCTACAAAATTTATGTCCAGCAACTGTAACAGCAAGTTTTTGAATCCATTGGAAGAAGCTCTTCTAGCATTGACTCTTATGTAACGTACCACCAATTTATAGTTTCTTTGGTGTTACCAGGAAGCTTGTTAAGAATCTTAAGATCCATGAAACAGAATCCCTGTGGCGTGCTTAGTTTTTGTGCTACATTAGTATTGGCATGAACTTAATTAATTATAAGATGAAGTTTTAAAATAAAACTGGTATAAACAGAGCATTTGCTGAGCATAGCCAGGGCATACGAGTGTTGCTCAAATGAACATGTAGTTAAACTATTCTGGCGCCTATTTTTGTGACTACTTAATACTAGCTGTAAACTTAAAATTTGCTGGTTCTGTTAACATGAACCAGGAAGACGGCATTGAGCTGATGAGGATTCGAATTCTGATTCAGATTTGGATGATTCAATGTTATCATCTGCTGACACCCCAAAATGCAGTGCAAATGATTTGGTAACAAAACAACAATTAGAGCTTGTGGAGGATGCAAGTGGAAGCAGCACGGAAGAATCAGTTAAATCACATAGTGATCGGGCATCATCTTCTAAGTCTGTAAAACGAAACAAATGGAAACCCGAGGAAATACAAAAACTAATAAAAACTGTGTGGGGAATTGGATACCAGATTTCAAGTTGTGAAGACTTTGGGAAGAAATATCTGAGAACCTAGTTGGTTATGGGATAAATCGAACTGCAAGCCAATGCAAATCTCTTTGGACATCTCTGCTTCAGAAATATGAGGTTCGCCTTCCTCTTCTCCTTTCTACATTTCCTGCAATGGACTCTTGATGAAGACTCAAATAATTAAATGTTCCCATAATGTGTCCTTGATAAATAATTGCGTAAAGATGAAGAGCGGGATATCACCATTCTCATACCATTATTTTGACTATGCTACAAACAAACTGGATTAGGGTCATCGGAAAAGCCATTTACAGTCTCATCAGTCTTTAGATCAGCTATGCAGAATTGTTTTATCATGGCAGTTCATATGCAAATGCATATTAGATGTATGGCCCACAAGATGGATAGTTTTCTTTCCATTGTCTGACATATCTTCCTTATCATTATATTATGTTATCTGATGTTGTTTCCTCTGTTTGACAGGAAACCTGTAGTGGTAAAAGAAGCAGGTCTTGGCCTCACTTCGATGAAATGGACAAGATTTTGGCTAATCCTGAAGCAGAGGCAACACAATGAATGGGGATAACGTTTTATTCAATCCCTAGGTAGCAATCTGTAGTATTGGAGGAGGTGTCAGCAGCTAGGTACTAAATTTTCTATCATCACAGTTTTAATTCCAGATTAATCATAGGAATGTATACAAAATTGCCACTGTGATCTACATGCGAAGCTATAAATCAGATATATTCTCAGCTATTGAAATGATGCAGTCTATTATTGTTTCAGTGCTTGCAGTGTTTTCTATTATTGTCTCAGCTATTGAAATGATGCTTGCATCTGTTCCACATGTAAGTTTCTTCAGCAACATGCTGCTGCAACATCGAGATAGATTATGCTGCTGGTGTGGTTTCTATCACAAGGTCTATATTTCAAGGAAATATGGGTCTTCCAGAAATGAGGGCTTGCTGTACTAATTATGGAAAACAAAAACCAAGTCATCAGTGGTGCTCTTTATAAATCACATTGTAAGCATAACTCTGCGACTAATCCATCAGATCCATGGCTTTCGGATGCATAAGACTTATTAGATGGTCATTTTAACTATCAAAATGAAAATACACACAACATGGGTGAACATGAGTGATGCATAGCACTATGACTGTATCTTGAAAGGTGTAATGTTTTGATCCTTCAAATGGTTCATCTCATTTATCTCTTTGTGACCTACAGCAGTGATTGGAGGAAAGTGAACCCTAGCATATATCTAAGTGCTCGTATAAGTGACCAACATCTCAGGTCAGGCTCGCACCAGCAGAAAGTTAGTCTAATTTTGTATGCCATTGTGCTATATCAAAAGGGTATAACTACATAAAATGAACTTGATGTGAATGAAATGTATGCCATTGTGCTATGCTACATGTCCTTATATATTGATGGTCATATTCGCTCTATGTATGTTGTCGTAGCCCTGCAATATTACAATTAGCACATATTCAGGTAAGTGAAATTCATTTACATTATATCATTTGAATCTCTTGATGTTACGGGATATTAGAGCATCTTAGCCAGCTCAAACATCTTGTTTAATGGCCGAGGCAAAAAAGTAGATATTTACCGGTAAGCGCAAAGCAGGTTCTGTGAATTATAAATACGGCGTTTGTATCCCATTGAGAATTGACATATCCATTTCTTTAGCAGCGCTTATATTTGCGGACCACCCTCTCAGGCACAAATCAGTGCTTATTTTCAAATTTTTTATAAGAGTTTTCAAGGAGAACAAATAGTGTGATTTTTCCTCTTTCTCGTCTCTTGGTATAAAATAGGTCGAACACGTTTTGGATACTTAGAAAATCATTCGAATACATAGAAAATTAAATCCTGATTTGAATTCGGTGGGATCTTTAACTTTCATAGTATATCCAGATCCGACTACAAAATGGATGATTATATCTGATTGGAATCACTCTATTCAGTTCGGATTTGGTTATTCGAGTAGAATAAAATCCAAATAGCTATAATGAATTTGGTATATTTGAACAATATTTACTTGTCTCATGCACATGAGTAAATAAAAATGGTATATATTTTCAAAAATATTGAATATTCAAATACATTAAGATTTTTAATGAAAACTCTGTATCTGTTTTGTATCGAACTGGATCACCTACAACCGAACTGTATCTAAACCGTTTTTTTTTATTTTTGAATGGTATCCACATTATTTGAATTCGGTCGGTTATCGTATTTTAATTATACCATTTTATGCCTACTACTATCCAATTCTCATTCATTACATTAGAAATGAGATTTCATCAACCAAACTCAACTTATTTTGTGAGAGTTTTTATTGCTTTTCGTATGGTTAACTCAAATAAAAGTAACTCACATAATTGATCAATAACATTCAATTGAAACAATCACCTACTCTCATGTGCAGGATTTTTAAGTGTCACTCTTAAAATAAATATAAAAATAGAAAGAGTAGCCTATTTGAACTCCAACTCAAATGTCTACTTTTGAAGAGTTATTTCGATGTATAGACCACTATATGAAAAATAAAATAAACAATTATGAATATAAAATAAGGTCGTTACTAAATAATATCATCATTTTTATTGAATGATACTATTAGTGTCTACTTTCTAAAGAACAACACATGTTGAAGAATACTACTAATATAAATAAATAAATAAATAAATAAATAAATAAATAAATAAAAACGCATCTTTTCTTCTCTCTTCCTCCCCTTCTTCACCACTACTGCCACCGCCATCACCCCCTATCCTCCTTCTCCTCCCATCTTTTTCTTTCTCCTTCATCAATCTCCACCTTTCCTCCTCCTCCTCCCCTCCTTTTCTTCTTTTTTTTCTTCAACCACCACCACCATCCAGCCACCTCATCGCCTCCTCATGTAAGATGGTGTTGCTCCGATGAAGAGAATAAAATGTGAAAATAGTGGTGTCATTCAGTAAATTTTAAAAAAATATATAATAATATTCTTTAGTATAAATGGTGATGTTGTCAACATCTATAAAAGAAAATGATAATCAAAGTTATGGGTGTGGATATGGATGCAAGTTTGCATCAATTCAGGAGACTAGGGATACAGGTGATGAAGAAGGAACCTTGTGGAGGTGTACTGGCCGTAAACCATGTGAGGTGGTGGGACAAGATGTCAGTGGACGAGTCCCATTCATATATGGGGCATCGGCACGTATCTAATTCTCTTCCTAACCACCCAATTTTGCCAGACTAATCCATCCCACTTTCCAAGGCTCTCTATCATTTCAACCAAATTAATTAATGCCTATTGACTTCAGGATCTGTTTATAATTAATTTTTTTTGACAAATACGAAGATTTTTATTAAAGATAAGAAGGGAAACAAAATAAAGGGGGACCATTTGATTTTTTTTTATTATTTTTTTTATAATCACTTCATTTCATTTCTTTTTATAGAAATGAAAGAAGATGAAATCAAAATGATAAATGGACTGCGTCGATAATAAAAATAGATGCTAATCTGTTGCTCAAATGACAAAGCCTGTTGCTGATCACATTGTCCAAGTGAGTCTAAATAGATGTAGGGTGGTCCAATTCACAAGTTCTTTGGATATTTTGTAGCAAAGTTACGTCACTTGCAACACCATGCCAATAAAGGATGAAAGCATGGGTCATATACAATATGGTGGTCTATTTGTTGTAGATCTCGATTGAAAACATGTACATTTACCAATGCATGGGTCAAACTTGAATGAATAATTGCAATCTTGTTTAAGTGAAGAATGAGACATTCTAAAAAATGCTAAAAATATATTAGTCTTTGTTATGTTTGTTCAGTTACATAGAAACTAATTCAATTTTTTTTTAGAGACATACATTTTATGTGTGACATCTCATTATTTTTTTTTTTAAAACACAAGAATAGCATTTTTTTTCAGAGCCTAGTACAAGAGCATCGATTTGTACCTATGAGGGCGGTCTACACATGATCAAACCACTCTACCCTCTTTGGAGAGCTAAAATAAAATGGATACAACCTAATGAAAAATGTTTTTGCGGGAGTGATATATTTATAGAGCTAAAATAAAATGGATACAATTTGAATAGCTTGAACTTGTGACTCTTGTCCAACTAGGGTTTTGAGGCAGGATGGAGCCAATAGGCTAGTGCCAAGTTTGGATTGGCCATGGGCAATACTATAATTAGAGTGAAGTTCAGGCCAAAAAAGGGCCAATTCAATAAGCCTAGCTATCCAGCCCAACAAATCCAAACATTTTAATAAGTTGAAGACTATGGCCTTAGAGACGGGTTATCATTTTTTTTAAAGCATCTAGACACCTCATTGGCATGTCAAGAAATGCAACATATGCAGTGATGCAGTAGTTTTTATCAAACATTTTGCATGGGATAGAGGTTCTAAAAGACACCAAATTTCCAATGATTTCAGCCATTTTGTTTAAAAGATTGTATCATTAACAACTTAATTAATACCCTTCACCAGCCCCATTTGTTAAGGAACAAAATTTCAATTATTAAACTATGATTGTAAAATTCCACCTCATTTTTAAAGTCGACGTCTTTAATAAACACTAAATTAAATTGGCACTTTTGTAACAACTCTCAAACAATTTTAAGTCAAAACTAAATTTAGTAAAAAAAAAAAAAAAAACAATTACACAAAAAAATGATACAATAAATTGGATCACCATGAATAGTATTCACTTTTATAACCATACTCTTCATGGTGATACAATTATTGTATCACTTGTTTGTAAAAATGTGAAAAATTGTTAGGTAGATTGTTACACCTCATCAGTGATACTGTTTTGGGGGTCGTTACAAACATGCCAATTTGGTGTAGTGAAAGGGAAAACAATTACTTAACCAAAATTATAACAAGTTGTAACCTAGATTTTCATGGGATACAAAAATCATAACAAGTTATCACTACACCAAATTGGCATTTTTGTAAAACTGTAAAAACAATAGCACTCGAATTGTAACAATCCACCAAATGATTTCAAGTCCAAATTAAATTTAGTAAAAAAAAATTGAAAACAATTACACAAAAAAAGTGTTATAATAAATTGGATTACCATGAATAATATCACTTTTAGCACCATACTCTTATTTTGAAAATGTGTAAAATTATTTGATAGACTTTTATAAATAAAAAATATTACTGATTTGAAGGCTGTTACAAAAATACCAATTTAGTGCAGCGTGTAGCCTACATTTTCAAGGGATTTTGTAGTCAGGCCCAATGACACTATGCAACATCAATGATAGATGGGATAACAAATTATGTACTACTTTAGCAAAAAAAAAAAAATAATGTACTAACTTGTGTACTAAATACTAACCCATCAAAACACACCTACACATATGGTGCAAATGGTGTTTGGTACAGAGCATATATAGTACTTGAGCCCTTCCCAAAGTCAAAGTGGAAACCAATCCAATCCATAACGCACACAAAGAAAAAAGTTTCCAACTAAAAAACTAAATAAAAATCGAAAGAATCTCCTAAGTACGGTCTTTAATTGTTATTTATTTTACACTAATTATTATTATTATTATGTAATTAAGACAGAGCTTAAAGTTATGTCCTTGAGGTTTGATTTGAAACCTGGATCAATTTTTTTTAATTCAAAATGGTCTCTTCCCCTAATCTCGTATTTGATCACATTTATATATCTATCATTTCAACCAACCAAATTAACTTGGAATCTTGAACCCTAGCGAGCTAATTGTACGTGCCCGTTGATCTAGGGAAATGAAATTGTTTCATGAACATGCCCATGGTTTTGAGTACTAGTTAATTCATATTATTGTCAAATTTTGCAATAGTAGTTCATTCATATTATCCGGAAACTTTGTCTTTATGAGCAAGGATGGGATCCCTACTTGCACATCTAAAACTGAGAGTTCTCCATTCGCAGGTACCTCTGCGAGAATCAATTTTTTTTTGGCCTTGTAGTGACCCCGTGCTAGTAGGGAATCCATTCTCGTATGGACCACTGCAAGGGCGAAAAGAAAAAAAAATAGTGTGAGGGGAAGGAGAAGAAGAAAAGGGATAGGGGCGACGGCGTAATCGAGATGGAGATCCTGTAATGGCTCCAGATCTTGTGCTTATTCGACTTCACATTCAATTTATTTGAGAGAATGAAGAGGATATACAAATGGTGTTTTGGGGGTGCCCTCAGATGAGGAGGGAAGAAAAGAAGAGAAATGAGAAAAGAAGATATAGAGAAGGAGAAGAAGATCAAGAAGAAAAAAAATGAGATTTTGGAAGAAGGGTGGTTGTGAGAAGAGCTGGAAGTCACATCAAATCAACGTATCTAATCTTGCCACTCTTTCTTCTCTAAGCCCTTCTAGGGAGTGAAGGAGAGTAGGGATGGCAGCGGGGCGGATTTGAACAAATCCATCCCTGCCCCGTTAAGAATAACGGATCCCCAAATCCGCCCCGCCAATTCGTTTATAGATTTATTTAAAAACCACCTTCGCCCCGCACAGATTGGCGGATATCCGTCCCGCACAAATCTCCGTTAAAAAAATTATGTAAATCAGTTAAATATATCTCAGTTCAATCCTAAAAGCAGGTTATCTATGTAAAATATAGATCATTCATTAACACCGGTAATCCATACAAAAATTTAAAAAAAAAAAAAAAAAAAAAAATTGATCTCAGATCGATATTTGATCTTTCAGGGAAAGGCAGGGGAGGGAGGAGAGAGGAAGGCGGGGAAGGGCGGGGAGAGGGAGGCGACCAGGATGGAGACGACCTTTCGCTGGCTTCGCTAATGGAGGGGAGAGGGAGGCGGCTAGGATGAGACGACCCTTCGCTAATAGAGGGGAAAGGGAGGCGGCCAGAATGGAGACGACCCTTGGCTATGAGCTGAGCCCTTTGAGTGTCGGAGTGTCCGTGAGAAGGAGAAGAAGGACTGAAGGAGAGCTGGCTTCGCTGTGACAAGGAGAAGAAGGGCTGAAGGAAGGAGACGCTTCGCTGCCTTGCTGGCTTCGCTGTGAGAAAGAGATCGTGAGAGTCAAATCTTGACTCGAGTGAGAAATAAGTGGAGAATTGAGATGAAAGTGAAGGGTTTAATCCCTTTATATAGTTGGAGGGTATTTTTGTAATTTTATCGGTTAAACGGATATCCGTGGGGCGGATATGGCCAAATCCGTATCCGCCTCAATTAATAAATGGATACAAATTGAAAATCCGTATCCGCCCCAAGATCCAGGAACCTTTACCAAATCCGCCCCAAATGGGGCGAGTGGCCACTACCATCCCTAAGGGAGAGAGAGTGAGGTGGGGGCGAGGGCCGCCCACCACCATCCAGTATCCTCGAGATGCGCCCTCCCTAGAATCAGGGATGTCCATCTCTCTCGTCTATCTTCTCTCCTCGAAACAAGTGATGGAGAAGAGACGTACGCACGCACGGGAAACTCCTTCTCACCGACAGTCTTTGTGGTTGGCTTCCTTCCTTCAAGTACGTACATACCAACTCAGCAATGTTACGTGCGATTGACACGCATGTCCTTTTTTGTTTTTTGTTTTTTGTTTTGTATTTTTTTAATGTCCTACCTGAGCTAGTTCTTCCTTCTCCAACTAGTAAAGAAAAAAAAAAAAAAAAAAAAAAAACCTAATTCGTAATGGTCTTGTGTCCTCTCTCGTCCTTCCATTCCTTAAAGTGATAGATATAGAAGAAGATATTGAAAAATGGTTTGTTGAAAATTTTGTTGAGTTGGGCCAAAGGGGTACTACTAGCTAGTAGACGGAGAGTTTCAATATTATCTGTGGTATTTCGGATGAAAGGCATGATCATCAAAGTCCATGAATTTTAGTTCTCCAAGCATTAATGCGGTCTTCTTCCTCCATATGATGTTGGTGGAGTTGATGAGTTGAGAAGAGAGGAGAGTAAACTGACAGAAGAGAGTGAGCACAGGCAGGCAATTGTATGATGCGCATACCATTGTAAGTGCGTGCTCACTTCTCTTTTGTCACTTTACTTCTTTCCACCACCACCACCACCGGAACTGGTGGAAATCTCATTCATCATCACTTCTCCACCCAGCTTCCCTCACTCCTTGTTTGTTATTGATTATTGTATTTTATTTATTTGTTATGAGATTTAATTAATAATGTTATTTTGTTTTATTTATTTCTCCTACAATCTTTTGTAAATGACATATGCAACAGCAGGCAGGAAGGAGGAGCAGTCTATCCTTCCTGCAAAAACCCTGTATCTTGTTTCTCATTTGACCTAACTTTCTCCTCTATCTTTCTTTGCTACTACATTCAAGAGTAGTGTGGCCCAGCAGATGAGATGAGAAGAAGAACAAGGGTGGTGAGAGTGCTAGCTACTTGTGGTTGTGGTGGTGGGTTTTCATGGCATATATGACAGGAAAAGCTCAGCTTTTCATGAGGGCAGCTGCTTGCTGATTATCATCTTGGGAACAAGGTACGCTTCAATGAATGAATGAGTACTGTCCGGACTTAACGGCACTCTTTTATTTTCTCTCTTTACATATCTTATCCATTCAATTACCCTTTTTTTTTTTTTTTAAAATATTGTCATTACCATTGATGCGTTTCATTTGTTCATTCAGTGTTACAGATTCTGCAGGAGGATTTTTCAAGATCTACTATATATATATAGTGTGTGTTTCAAGCCAGGATTGTGAATTCGTTTTTCGAGGTAATTTGATTTTAAGATTTTGGTATTATGATTTGGTTTTTTCATCAGGTTTCTGCTTGGGTTCAGGGTGTTTTTCCACCACTGACAATTTTGTAAAACAAAATTTCACTATATAAGCTAATATATCTTCTTACCTTCGGCAGATCTGGTTAATCTTGCAGTTTCTATTCGATTTTCTTACATTTCTGCTATGATGAATATGCTGGATGGGGGTGGGCGGCCCTCGCCCTCACCTGGCTCTCTAGAATCAGGGATATCTATCTCTCTCTCGTCTATCTTCTCTCCTCTCTAAAGAAACAAGTGATGGAGAAGACACGCACGCACGAAAAACCCCTCACCACCGACAGTCTTTGTTGTTGGCTTCCTTCAAGTACGTACATACCAACTCAACACTGTTATGTGCGATTGAAACGCGTGCTTTTTTGTTTTTTTTAATGTCCTCATCACCTGAGCTAGTTCTTCCTCCTCCAACTAGTAAGAAAAAAAAAAAAAAAAAAAAAAAACCTAATTCGTAATGGTCCTGTGTCCACTCTCGTCTTTTCATTCCTTGAATTGATAGAGATAGAAGAAGATATTGAAAAATGGTTTGTTGAAAATTTTGTTGAGTTGGACCAAAGGGGTACTACTAGCTAGTAGACGGAGAGTTTCAATACTATCTGTGGTATTTCGGATGAAAGGCATGATCATCAAAGTCCATGAATTTTGATTCTCCAAGCATTAATGCGGTCTTCCTCCATATAGTTGAGTTAGGGCAATGATGTTGGTGGTGTTGATGAGTTGAGAAGAGAGGAGAGTAAACTGACAGAAGAGAGTTACCACAGGCAGGCAATTGTATGATTCGCATACCATTGTAAGTGCGTGCTCACTTCTCCACCCACCTTCCCTCACTCCCTTGTTTGTTATTGATTATTGTATTTTATTTATGAACATGTCTAACTGTCGAGGAAAGGGGCGAGGAAACCAGCCAGGAGAGGGTGTCACCACTAATTCCCTCGAGATTCACGCTGTTGCACATTTCGAGGGTACAACTGCGCATCTCAAGGGGATGAGAGGTCACACCCTCCCCCTCGCTGGTTTCCTCGCCATTTAGATTTTCTGTTGATTTATTTGTTATGAGATTTAATTGATAATTTTATTTTGTTTTATTTATTTCTCCTACAATCTTTTGGAAATGACATATGCAACAGCAGGCAGGAAGGAGGAGCAGTCTATCCTTCCTGCAAAAACCCTATATCTTGTTTCTCATTTGACCTAACTTTCTCCTCTATCTTTTTTTTTGCTGCTTCATTTCAAGAGTAGTGTAGCGTGGCCCAGCAGATGAGATGAGAAGAAGAACAAGGGAGGTGAGAGTGCTAGCTACTTGTGGTGGTGGGTTTTGATGGCATGGCATATATGACAGGAAAAGTGTGACTTTTCATGAGGGCTGCTGCCGGAAAGGTGGTGATGGGGTAGTGCGACCGGCGGGGCAGTGCGATGGTAGTTGTTGCTGTTCCTGAGAGAGAAGATAGGAAGAGAAGAGGAATAGTGGTGAGATAAAGAGTTTATATCGGTGGTGTCTTCAACGCATAAAAAAAAAAAAAAAAAAAAGTGGTGATTTTCTCCACTAAAGTGGCGGTGTCAAAAAAGCAGTAGCCATTGTGTGTGTGTGTGTTTTATTTTTTTTTTTGGTTTAAAGATCATTGTTAATAACTTAACTCATCACTTATAATTGGGTACCCTGACTGACAAAATGGTACAATAGGCAAATCATTAAACCACTTTCTCCCTCGATTTTCATTCCAATCTTTCCTCTGTACTTGGAAGCCTTCCTTTGTATGGTTTTTTTTTTCCAAAATCATGATTTCTGTGTCCCCTAACTTGGGTACAGCCACGGGCCACCCCTTCAAGTTATCGTCTTCTATTCATTTATATGATTTGATAATTAGGGTTTCTACTGTGTTCATTAGTTACTGTAGAGTGTAGGGTTGTTTTTGGTTCATTAAGTAGGGCTTCTTTTTCTGTTTGATTGTTGAATGATGGGTTGTAGATAGATTTTTTGATGGAAACACTAACCTGTTAGAGATTTCTTTGAGAAACCCAGATTTTGGAGTGTAGTTGCCATGTTGATTTAGCTAGCTAGTAAATTTGCTTTTACTATTTCAGCAATTTTGTTTTAATGGGTTTTTATATGTTCTAGTCGGAAAGTTTGAGTGCTGATTTGACCAACTTTAATGCAAACACAAATAACGATGGGGACGAATGTCAGGCTCTTTAGAGTTAATTTGATTGCTATTTTGATTGCTGGAAGCCTATCATATATACAAATGTATGTCCGTGTGTTTGTAAAGGAAATGGTTCTCTATGGAGGAGGTTAATCTTATCATAGATGTGGAAATGATTTTGAAATTAATATGTAACATTGTCATCAATCACTACACCAAATTGGCATTTTTGTAACAACCCCCAAAACAGTATAACTTTTGAAGTGTAACAATTTTACACATTTTCACAAACAAAATGATACAATAATTGTATCACCATGAAGAGTATGGTTATAAAAGTGATACTATTCATGGTGATCCAACTTATTGTATCATTTTTTTTGTGTTACTGTTTGTCATTTTTTTGACTAAATTTAGTTTTGACTTGAAATTGTTTGGTGAATTGTAACATCTCAAAAGTGATACTGTTTTTAGAGTTGTTACAAAAGTGCCAATTTGGTGTACTGAATAGTGAACTGAATTGAATAAACTGATTCAGTTTCTCAAAGTTCCGAAGAAAACATGAAATTGTGAGACTTTATGGCTAACTCAGGGTTGATAAGACTCATGCATTTTGAATTAAAAAGTTAGTGGGTAGATTATGCATATTTAGTTTGATTCTTGGATCAATTATGAACAGGAAGTCAATGTCATCTAAGCATTGCAACTGTGAGCCAAAGCTGAAATCCCTGTTTCAATGACTGCTGACAGGTGTACGAGTGCTGGCTGTTTTTAACTAAGAATCCAGAACCACTCTCTGTTAAGCTTGTCAATCTGCAGTTGAATTTTGAGGTATTTGTTGTATGGTTTTTTTATTTTCATATTTAGAGTTGTACTGTACTCTTGCAAAATTCACAGGGTTAGATTACAGATCATTTCAGCCAAGGCACATAAAGTATAAACTTTAATAACTATTGTTTCCATGCTGGTTTCGCTTGTATCAACAATTCTGTTGTAGGGATAACTATGACACTATGATTGCTTATCATGTTAGGGAGCCTTCATGTTTATACTTTAAAAGTTTGCTTTCTTTACGCTCTCTGTTTCATTTGTTTGAGTTGAACCACTAATATCTTGAGGAATATAGGTTTTATGGTATCTTCCAACATTTTCATCTTAGGTTTTTTATGTACTCTTTCTTCTTTTATCTTTAAGATTAGCAGATTGGAAGGTCAATTCGCTAAAAATACTGTATGGACCTTGATATATTGTAGTCTCTTTTAGGTTTAGAACACAAGAATAGTGACTTTCATTTTACCAGCTTTGTCTCAGATAGTTCCATGTGTGTTAGCAGGTAGGGTAAACAAATCTTGAAAGGAAGAATGACTTCCATGTGCACCAGAAAAATTTCCGCTTGTATCATATTAGAAAAGTTCTATCATGCCAATGGCATGACAGCTCAACGGTTGGAGTTTGCCGGATGGTACCACTTGGTCATGGGTTCGAACCCAGCTTGCGGCATCTTTATCAGTTTATGTGTGTTGACCAGTTCTGGTCTTTAATGGGTTCCGGGATCCTATAAAAACCCCGCTCGCCTTCCAAAAAAAAAAAAGTTCTATCATGTCTAGGATAGTCGGCATTAGCCTGATTATTGTGAATCGGAGCAATACAAAGCAGACAAAACCCACACCCAAGGCAAAGCTTAACTTAACAAGCCCTAGATCTTGGCAAGGCCTTAAGAGTTCTACTAAACACGTTACATTTGCAGCATATTCTATACCTCTCCAGGGCGGTGAAATGTATCCAAAAAATTGACTCAAATTGTCGCCACACTTTATCCGCAAGCTCACTTTCTGAAAACAAATGTTTAGACGATTCCAAACCCGAATTTGCACAACTTTTGCACTTCAACGCAAGGCTAAATCCAATCCTCAGCGCATTACCATCAATTGGTATGTCCCCTCGCAATAATTTCCAAACAAAAACTGAGATTTTCGATGGAAATAGAGGGTGCCAGATGAACTGATCGAAAACTTTATATTTCTCTCATTTTGGCCTAAATACCTTATATCCGGTTTTCACACTATAAATTCCATCCTGCGAACCCATCCAAATTCGCCCGTCTCCCTAGCAATCAAGATATCTCTAGCAATTTTAAAAGTCTTCCTTGTCCGTGTTGCCAATTTCTGCCTCTAGAAGACTAAATCTGATTGAACCACTTCCCCCAAGGATGGCCAAACCCCCTCCAATCCTCCATTAGGAATGTAAATTCCAGACCCATTCCAATTTTCTCAGAAGAAACTGGTTTTCGAACCTTTATCCACCAACCAAGAAGAGTTATTAACTAACCAAGTTCAGCAAGGAACATTTCTTTAAAAAATTCCAATGACTCTTTTTTCACCTTAAACTCCATCAACGGAATCGAATCAAAGGAATATTTACGTCTCATATACACCGCCCAAGACCTTGATTGTATTAAATTAAACATATGCCCTCCTGAGAAGGGTAGCTAATCTGTGCCCATCCTATCTTTTATTATTATTATTATTAATTTTTTTTTTTAACATCTGCCTTCGTCTCCCCAGAAAAAAAACTAGTAATCATGCCTCGAATTCTATCTATCACCTTACGGGGGACACATGTTGCCACCAAAGTAAAAACATGACGTATCAAAATCAATTTACCTCTAGGGGGATAAAAGATTGGCTTCCCATCATGCAATCCTACGCTTTATCTTTTCCACTAGCTTATCAATAAAACCACTTTCCCTTTTTCTTCATAAGTTTTTTTTTTTGGAAAGCGAGTTGGGTTTTTATAGGATCCCATAACTTATTAACAAGGTGCGACCTACAGGTCAACACCATAAGAAAGTAACCATGCCGCCGGTGGGTCTCAAACCTAGGACGTGGGGGATAAACCCACACAGCCCTAACCACTAGACCATAACACCATTGGCTTTTCCTTCATAAGTTGAGACTCTTAAGGTACTAGAACTGAGGTGTTTTATGCATGAAACCTTTGGTCGACCTGATTGACTGAATTCTCTCCGACTGCATATTATTGGCCACCACAAAGGAACTCTTTGAAACATTCACTTTTTTACAAGAAGCCTCACAATAATTATTAAGAAATTTCATACAACCTTTGAGTGGAGATTTTCTCCCATTGAGAAAAACTAGTGTGGCCAGTATATAATAAGTGAGTGATCGGATTATAGGTCCTCGGAGTATGATAATATCCAATTTGCTCTCTGTAAAATAAATTAGTCAGTCCTCTACTTAGAACTTATACGTAGTAACAAAAAGTAATGGGGACAAATGATCTCCTTGATGAAGCCCTCTTGTAGATTTAAAATATCCATCATACATTCCCTACGGAAGAGCTATAAAAAAAATGTTTTGTAATGCAATTGGAGACCAAAAAACAAAAATGATTTCAAACCCAAACCTTCACAACATTGCAAATAGAAAGCTTCATTCCACCCTGTCATAGGCTTTCTCCATGTCAAGTTTGAGCAAAGTCAATATTTTTGTGATAAGTCTCTCTTTTACAAAGGTTCCCGTTCCTGAGACACCAATTCTAGGAGAAACTACGCCAAGCGATTGCATACAATTTTGTACACAAAGCTACACAAATCGATGCGACGAAATTCATCAAAATGAGTTGAAGACTTCACTTTTGGAATAAGAGGTGCAAATTTTGACATGAACGCTCCTGGTAAGTCTTCCTGAAGCAAAACTTTCGACAACTTCTAGTAGATATATTTTCACAATTTCCTAGCAGACTTGAAAAAAGCTAGAGGTGAACTCGTATGCCCCAGGGCACTATCCTAGGGAAAAAAAACCAAATAGATGAAAAGATATATAAAAAAGAAAAAAATAAATGAATATATATATATATAAGGAGGTAGAGGTGGGGTGGTGCCGCCGACGGTGGTAAAGAAGAAAATAGAAGAGGAAAAGAGGAGAAAAAGAAGAACAAAGGATAAGGGAAAGAGAGGAAAGTTGGTGATGGGGTAGTGCAGCCGGCGGGGCAATGCGATGGTAGTCGTTGTTGTTCCTGAGAGAGAAGATAGGAAGAGAAGAGGAATAGTGGTGAGATAAGAGTTTATATTGGTGGTGTCCTTCAACACATTAAAAAAATAAAAGTGGTGATGTTCTTTAGTAAAAGTGACGGCGTCAAAAAGCAGGAGCCATTGTTGACCATTGTATGTGTGTGTTTTTTTTTTGGAAAATTCTAAATGGCGAGGAAATGGGCGAGGGGGTGAGTGTGACCGCTCATCCCCCTCGAGATGCGTGCGTGTGCCCTCGAGATGCACAGTTGTGCGAATCTCGATGGAGATGAGCGGTAATACCCACCCCCTCGCCCCTTTCCTCGACAGCTAGAATCACTCTTTTTTTTTTGGGGGTTTTTTGGGGGTTAAAAGATCATTGTTAGTAACTCATCACTTATAATTGGGTTAGGTTTTAAACCACTTTTTCCCTCGATTTTCATTCAATTATTCCTTTGTACTTGGAAGCCTTCCTTTGTATGGGGTTTTCTCCAAAATCATGGTTTCTGTGTCCCCTAACTTGGGTACAGCCACGGGCCACCCCTTCAAGTTATCGTCTTCTATTCATTTATATGATTTGATAATTAGGGTTTCTACTGTGTTCATTAGTTACTGTAGAGTGTAGGGTTGTTTTGGTTCATTGGGTAGGGCTTCTTTTTCTGTTTGATTGTTGAATGATGGGTTGTAGATAGATTTTTTGATGGAAACACTAACCTGTTAGATTTCTTGGAACTCTGTGGATTTCTTTGAGAAGCCCAGATTTTGGAGTGTAGTTGCCATGTTGATTTAGCTAGTAAATTTGCTTTTACTATTTCAGCAATTTTGTGTTAATGGGTTTTTATATGTTCTAGTCGGAAAGTTTGAGTTTTGATTTGACCAACTTTAATGCAAACACAAATAACGATGGGGACGAATGTCAGGCTCTTTAGAGTTAATTTGATTGCTGGAAGCCTATCATATATACAAATGTATGTCCGTGTGTTTGTAAAGGAAATGGTTCTCTATGAGGTTAATCTTATTATCGTTTTTCATCATAGTTATTTGTTGTTTGCAGATTAAGCCAAAAAAAGCATGTAATTATGCAGCATGTCACTTTGCTTGGTAGAATGGATTTGGAGCGAAGTGTAGAAGATGGATAAAGGTTTCTTTGCCTGTATTTCATTTTTCTAGTGGTTCTTCTGTTAGGATTTTAAAGAGCAATTATTTCGAATTTCCTTTGTTTCATTCTTACCATTAAAGTTTTTGCTGTGGATAAGAACGATTAAGTCAATCATTGATAGTGTATTTAATAATACATAGATGTGGGAATGATTTTGAAATTAATATGTAACATTGTCATCAATAGTGAACTGAATTGAATGAACTGATTCAGTTTCTCAAAGTTCTGAAGAAAACAAATTGTGAGACTTTATGGCTAACTCAGGGTTGATAAGACTCATGCATTTTGAATTAAAGAGTGAGTGGGTAGATTATGCATATTTAGTTTGATTCTTGGATCAATTATGAACAGGAAGTCAATGTCATCTAAGCATTGCAACTGTGAGCCAAAGCTGAAATCCCTGTTTCAATGACTGCTGACAGGTGTACGAGTGCTGGCTGTTTTTAATTGAAGAATCCAGAACCAATCTCTGTTAAGCTTGTCAATCGGCAGTTGAATTTTGAGGTATTTGTTGTATGGTTTTTTTATTTTCATATTTTAGAGTTGTACTGTACTCTTGCGAAATTCACAAGGTTAGATTACAGATCATTTCAGCCAAGGCACATAAAGTATAAACTTTAATAACTATTGTTTCCATGCTGGTTTTGCTTGTATCAACAATTCTGTTGTAGGGATCACTATGACCCTATGATTGCTTATCATGTTAGGGAGCCTTCATGTTTATACTTTAAAAGTTTGCTTTCTTTACGCTCTCTGTTTCATTTGTTTGAGTTGAACCACTAATATCTTGAGGAATATAGGTTTTATGGTATCTTCCAACATTTTGAACATCTTAGGTTTTTTATGTACTCTTTCTTCTTTTATCTTTAAGATTAGCAGATTGGAAGGTCAATTCGCTAAAAATACTGTATGGACCTTGATATATTGTAGTCTCTTTTAGGTTTAGAACACAAGAATAGTGACTTTCATTTTACCAGCTTTGTCTCAGATAGTTCCATGTGTGTTAGCAGGTAGGGTAAACAAATCTTGAAAGGAAGAATGACTTCCATGTGCACCAAAAAAATTTCCGCTTGTATCATATTAGAAAAGTTCTATCATGTCTAGGATAGTCAGCATTAGCCTGATTATTGTGAATCGAAGCAATACAAAGCATACAAAACCCACACCCAAGGCAAAGCTTAACTTAACAAGCCCTAGATCTTGGCAAGGCCTTAAGAGTTCTATTAAACACGTTACATTGATAGTGTCTGCATTTTCTTCTGTTTGTGAAAACCTTGCTAACAGAGGTTGAGTTTCCTTTTGTAGAGTTTTTGGCCTTTTCAAGAAAGAGAGTCTAGGAAATGAGGCAGAAGTGAATCTATGTAAGAATATGTAGGGATATCTTAATGTAGGAGCAGTGACAAAATGGGATAAGACTATAATAGAAAACTAGGGTTAGCTCTGAGGTATATATTTTTTTACTTGCAGGTCAAATTCTGGTTTTGGTGGATATTGTGGAATCTTTGAGCATTATAGGTTCCCACGCGTGCACCCACCTCTCCTTTTTATTTCTTCTTTGGTAACTGAAGAAACAACAATAGTCCATTACTGTTGTACTGACCAATGCCTTCAATACTCAGAAGGCTCATATATCAACAAATAAGTCTATATTGTTGTGGATGTGTGTCAGGGGAATGCCTGTGAGCTTTTGTAGCTGAACTTCAATTGTGAGAACGTATAAGACGATATCCGGTCTATCATATGTTCTGAGGGTAGAAGTGAGGATGATTATATGCAGAAACTGTCATTTTGTTTTGGATGATTGTTTGTGCAGTGATGAAGTTTGGAACATGGGATTTAAATTGGGTTTATATGTATCTCTATACCAATGTTACTAAAAGATTTCACTGAGGGTATCTTGGATCAGTGTAATGAACTAAGGGCATTGTTTTTCAGTGAAGAGCTTGAATATATGAATGAAATGCAGGTTTTTTTTTCTTCAACGAAGTCTGAAATTTGTGAGGCATTTAAACTTTTTCGTTGAGGAGCAAAAGTATAAAGCAATCTAGAAGTCGTAAAACAATAGAAAACTCTGCCAAACGACAACTTGATAGATGGCCAATTGTAAAAATTTATAGTATATATCCTGTTAGAATCTAAATAAGTTTGATATAATTGAGAATGTTGATTCTGGTTTTCAATTTCACCTTGCATAATTGTCAGAGCCCATTATGTTTGTCATTTGTCTGTTGCAGCAAATCAGTCAATGATGTAATGAGAATGATTTGTTGGTTGTAACCGACTTAAGAATATACAATCAGTCTTCTGTACTATTGACAAGCACTTGAAGGAGAGAAAAGCACTTGAAGGAGAGAACTAGCATTTTCTTGCTGACATTTGGAAAGTGAAGTCCCCTCAATGATATCTCAGGGCAAACTGGTTGGTTTCTTGAGTTGTCTTCAAAGATATAGATTACCGAGTTTTAAGACCTTGCCATTATTAATGGAGTAGATCTTTGGGGTGCTTGGATGTGTGACAGTACGAATATCAAAAAAAAAAAAAAAAAAAAGGTATATCACATTGTTCAAGTGTTGAGGTGAGGCTTTCCCTCACACTTATAAACCGACCACCAGCCCCTTTTACAACCAATGTGGGATAAACTCAATATTGAAGTTCTAGACCACCATGATGTGTCATGCAGATCGGAGTGCTACTTGGACCAAGATGACTCTCACCTACCACAACTGTCCCTATTTGAGCCTCTTGAGATGAAAGAATATCCACCTCAATAATCATTGACAATTAATTCATTCTTGAAGTATCCGGCTTTGGGGCATTTAAAACTTAGGTTGGGCTTGAGTTGTGTCCGACTGTTCCAAAAACCAAATTGGAGCCTAAATATTATAGACATATGGATGGCAATGGAGCGGGTTTGAGTTTATTTTGAGTATTTCGACTTCATGAAGTGTAATTGAAAAGCTTAGACTTGATTGAATTCTATTGGGTTGGGCTTGGCTTGAATGGTTCTTCGAATTGACTGATGGATTTGTTTGGTTGAGTGTGATGTAGGTGCTTGGATGAAGTGAAGCCAAGGGCGAAACTATGCAAGTTCTCGAACAAGAGGCTTCAAGATATTGGATTGAAGTTCACACCAGTGAAGCAGAGTCTCTAAGAAACAGTCTTGATTGTTTCTCTGCTCATTCCTAGTTAGGTTTGTACTCAGATTAGAAGTGTTGGTAATGAACGATAAATTGCAATTAATAAGTTGTCCGCTGAAATTTTTACTATGGTTTTGTGATTATTATTATCTAGTCTAATCGCTTCCTCATTTACTTCACTTTCATAAACTTATAATACAAAGTTGTTCATGACCCGGACCACCTAAATTAATACAAATCCAATTAATAAAATCGGTCATTCTTTCTTATTTTCAGATGTGTAGCATAAATCTTTGTAGGAGAGAACTTATGGTCATTGATTAACTAGGATCATAAATCATGTTTATAGATTGGACAATGATGAAAACAAGCTATATAGAATTGATTATCATTGTCGTGTAAAATAGTGCTCCTTTTTTTTTGTAGTTAATCCATTATTGAACTTGTTAAGTCTATATTGAGGGGTTATGGTGATAGGTGGATGCTATAACAAAATGAGGTACTTGGTTAATGAAGCCCATGAAGAGAATATATGTTCAGCAGGCAATTGCTTAATTGGTTGATATCATTAGACCTGGATGTTAAAAGCCCAATAGACAACGTCGTAACATAACCTGGATGAAATTAGGCTAAATCAATGTTTGAGAGCGTTATAGAAGAATGATATCTTTAGCCAATGAGATCATCCTGATTTTTTTTCATAAAGAGTATTACCCTTTTCCACTCATGCAGAGTTCAACAAGTTGCGTTTGTTTAAGCTCAACTAAAGTCAATTTAATTGCCAATGGGGTATCAGCTCAGTGATAAGTTTGTGGAGGATGGAATCACATGTTCATGATTCGAACATTGATAGCGGCATTTGGGACGGGGAGGGGTTAAGGTTTTTTTTTTTATAATAAAAAAAAGAAAAAAAAAAGTCAATCTAAAGAGGTAAAAGATACTTCTAAATATTGTTTATTGAAAGAGGAAAAAAAAAAGTGCTATGCCTCGGCAAAATTCAAAGTCAATCTAATTGTCAATGGGGTATCAGTTCATCGGTAAGCTTGTGGAGGATGGAATCACAGGTTCATGATTCAAATATTGATAGTGGCATTTGGGACGGGGAGGGGTTAAAAAAAAAATCCAATCTAATTAGAGGTAAAAAAAATACTTATAAATACTGTATATTGAAAGAGGAAAAAAAAAGTGTTATGCGTCGGCAAAATTCAAAGTCAATCTAATTGCTAATGGGGTATCAGCTCAGCGATAAGCCTGTGGAGGACGGAATCACAGGTTCATGATTCGAACATTGATAGTGGCATTTGGGACGGGGAGGGGTTAAGTGTTTTTTTTATTAAAAAGAAAAAAGAAAAAAAAAATCAAACTATTTAGAGGTAAAAAAAAAAATTCTAAATACTGTTTATTGAAAGCGGAAAAAACAGTGCTATACCTGGACCAAATTGGCTAATCTGGAGGGTGCGGATTTGATTGACAAAAGAATATATCAGCTTCAATAATGTTTGGACTTCAATCATTGAAGGGTTTTTTTTTTTTTTTTTAAATAAAACTTTTGTTTTTCCATAGACTTAGCTCCTTTATGTCCATTTTCTTCATGTAAATGATTACTCATCAAGTCACAAGTAGTTCATGCCAAATTGTTCTTGTTAAAGAGAAAATATTATGTGTTTGACTTTAAAGAGAAGAGAACAAGGTGAAAGATATGGGGGAGGAAGAAAATTGAAAAATTGGAAGAACTTTGGTCTTTTGCAGAAAGAATCAATTAACTAGGAGATGTTGTTAACTAATAAATGTTGTTCCCAATGTCAATTTCCAATACTCTAATCTCATTTTTAACCATGAACCAATGAATGCAAGGCATGGTAGATCGACTTTATTGACATTAACATAGTAGTTTAATTTGCATTGGAATATATAACTCGACTTTAAGTCAAAAAGCAAGTGAGAAAACATTTTATGGTGGGTGGGTGGAAGTCGGCAGAGTTAGAGAAAGAGATCCATGCAGCTTTGCAAGTTGAAGGCGTGCTATGCTCCTTGAGCTTCGTGTTCACAATTTTAATGATGATTACGGAGCTAGTTACTTTTCCATTTTGTGTTTTTTTATGGACTCTCACGCTATCATCTTAGAGCATGTTGAGATGCAATGATTACGAAGGTGTTGATGACTGTTATTCTATGATGGTTGTGATAAGTGTGAAGGTGTTGGTGATTATGGTTGTGAAAATGGTTATGATACGGTGTATGTAGTCAATGTGGAGGTGGCAGTGATTTTGCTGCAAGTGTTTGTAGCTATGGCGGTGAGGGTAGTTATGCTAATATTATGCTAGTTGTTGCAATGAGGTGATGGCGGTGGATGTGAATATTGTGGTGGTGATTATGCTATGGTGGTGGCAGTAGTTGTAAAGGTGGTGGTAATTATATTATGATGGTAGTGCCAATAAAAGACAAAATAATAGTCATTTTATTGTGTAACTAAATAAATAAAATAATTTGATGATAAACTTAATAATGTTAACTTAAGCAATATTAGTGAGTGAGAATCTAATAATTAGTTTTTCCCACATCTTATAAAAAACAACATGCAAATGTTTTTAATTTTGTAAAAACACAAGGATTTGCATTCCTGTAGATGCGAGTTTAAGAGGTGTTTTTTTTTTTTTTTTTTTTTTTTAAAAAAAAAAAAATTAAATGTCAGACCTTTATTCCTTCTAAAAAAAAAAAAAAAAAGTTACATCCAGCGGGAGTTTAAGAGGTGTTGTCGCACATCCTCAGAGCGGTAAACTTAAAAAGCTTTCACTTCTATAAAAAAAAAAATAAAAAAAAAGGACCATACAATACATTTGATTGGGCTAGGCCTAATTGGCTTGAAGCTCTGTTGGCTTGGATATCACCAATCCAACAAATTATGTAAATTATATATTATACATATATAACTAGGTATCCGCAGGGTGGATATGGCAAAATTTGTATCTGTCCTATTTGTTTCATTCAGAACGAGGTGGAGTGGATATCTGTCTAAATGGATATTTCTGCCAACCCTACCTCTACCTCTCGAATGTGCATGCCTCTTAAAGGTTCTCGAATGTGCCTCTTATAGGTAACAACTCAAATAGCTTGAGTCGAGGAAATGACGTAAAGAGCCCAATAACAATTTTAAAACAAAGGTCAATTACAGTTAATGCTAGACAACACTGTTGAGAATTACCTAGATTAACAAGATGTACGCAAGTCTATTTAGTGTGGGCACTTCTACACACATATAGACTCCGTTTGTTTCACGAAAATAAATATGTCAGGGAAACAAAAATTCTTGAAAATCTTTTTTCTAGGTTTTTTGTTCTCTTAAAAAAATTCATGTTGTTTGGTTGTTTCATGGAAAATAATTCATTGATAAAATATTTGTATAATATCTGTGAAGACGTTTTAAGTTGATTTCGTATTTAAAGTGGTGGCAATAACGATGATTGTAATGGTGGCAGTGATTGTGATATGGTGGTAGTAACAATGAATATGGTTGTGGCAATATATATGGAATAGTCATGGTAGCGATGGCATGGTTGTAGCATGGGCGGTGTCTGTAACATGGTGGTACGGTTTGTTGAGTTGAAGTAGTGGCTGTAAAGGGTAAGGTGGTGGACATTGAAAAATTCAAATGGCGAGAATAAAAGCAAAAGATTTATAATTTTTCGTGAACGAAAATACTAGAAAATCAAGTTTTTGCAACCAGGGTGAGGTGACATGATTTTGAAAGAATGATGAAATCCCTAAAGTATTTGTACATCTCAAAATTGTAAAAAACCTCTTCTGATGATGCCACATCCTGATTCCCTAACCTCATTCTTTCGTGAAACAACCACTGAAAATCAAACATTTTCTGATTGACCTCAAGTCAAGTCAAGCTACTGTTTCATTCTATTCTACATAAGCAAGAAGCTGCTTGCCATGCTATATTTGACCAAATCAAACATTTTGGCAGCTTCTTTATATTCCTTTTGTGTAAATGAAAGGAAAAATATATTCAAAAGATAAGCTATGACTATCAAGTTTTAATATAAAAAATAAAAATAAAAACCCACTGAAAATTTTATAGTTAGAAAAAAAATTCCATGAAACAAACGCAGCGACAATGACAAATGTTTTTTTTGTTTTTTGTTTTTGTTTTTGGAAGTGATTTGATCAGGGAGCTCAAATAATATGGATACAATTTGAATAGGTTGAACTTGTGACTCATGTCCAACTAGGGTTTTCAGGCAGCAGGATGGGGTCAATGGGCACATGCCAAGTTTGGATTGGTCGTGGACTACATCTCCACTAGATCTTCATGAGCTGAAAGGCTAGAGTAAGTTATTTATTTATTTATTATTATTAATTTTTTGAAAGGTAAGCGTGTCGCTGGTGGGTATAGAATTCAAGACGTGGGGTTAATACATCACAACCTTAACCATCCAACCAAGCTACCATTGGCAAGTTATTTATTTTTATCTACACCAAAAATGTCATATTCTTATATTTTTATATTTGGTATCGCCCATTACTTGAAGATGCTATTAAAAAAATTTAATTTTATTATTATTATTATTATTATTATTATTATTATATTTGTGTTTGTTCAACAGAATGCAGGTATTTGATAGATTCGGATTAAAGATAAGATTCCACACAAGAACCAATAATGCATGCATGCTTTTTACTTGTGGATCTGATGGTTTGATAAAACATTTAAGATCTAATTAGATAAACAATATTATCCAATGGTACGTATAAGCATCATGAGTGCCTTGAGTTTCGAAAGTTTGTTGTTTAAATTATCTAAAGAAACAATGGAGATCGAGATCGAGATGAGTGAGGAGAATCAATTAGTACATTTTCATATGGTGTAGAAAATAAATGGTTGGATTCAACTCAAGCAAATTTCTCATCGATGTTGATTCTCACCCAATTTTATTCGAGTCTGAATTTGCCGACTTTGTTAAATTAAATGGGCACAAATTCTTTTAATATTGGACGTTAGTTTATTTTGATCATCTAACTTTAGTTTGACAAATTAATTATGGAAATTTCAGCTTTTAAAGAAAGTAATCTAAAAAATTTATTTCTAATATCATCTGTAACTTTTCTTTTCCTTTTTCTCTCTACCTTCATTTATTTTATGGGTTTTTTTGAGTTTGGCACTCATTAGTTTATGTCTATTAGAGTTTGACATTCGTTTAGAAAACTATTTGAGTTTAGCCCTCGTTTCCTGAAGAAACCGTTAAATCCACATTATTGATCGGTTAAGATTAATTTTCGGGCCATTTTTGCCCTTATCTTAGGTTAAACCATAGTTTAGCCCAAAAGATGACACACCTCCTTCCTCCTCGCGGTGATCTCCCTCCTCCCTTTTGTGGCGAAAACACACCTCCCTCCTCCTTGATGCGGCAAAGACGCTCCTCCCTACGACAAAGACGCATGCTTTTCCCTACGACGAAGCTGCTGTGACTTGCGAAGAAGACGTTGCGACCTGCTCCATGCTGCGAAGAATACGCCGCTGACCTGCTCCTCGAGTTTTGGTGTGAAGAGACACAATGAGATAATGAGATACTTACATACACAATGAGATCTCTTACATTCTTTCTATTGTATTGTAGAGCTCTTCTATTTGATTAATATACTATGGTCAGAAATTTTTTTATGGCTTACATTTTGAGCCCTAGATTTTCATACCCTGAAGCAATGAAGGAAGATTTTAAGTTGAAACGAGACTACATATTTTTTGTAAGAGCTCCTTTTCTTTTATTCCAGACCATGTACTTGAGAGGCAATGCTAGTAACAATACGTGCCATTTTTTATGCTCTTTGGCAACAAAAGTGTGCATCAATTTCAAACAATACGTGCCATTTCTTGGATCACCATAATGTATCCATGGTATATATTGATTTTGGGTTGTCCAGTCAATGTGCGGTTTATTATCAGTGAGGGCAATCTATTTGGGGCATGTTTGGTCGCAGAGAGTTGAATTCGTGTTAACTCTCTAGACAACAGGATAAGAAGAGAGGAGTAATGATGTGAGATTACTGATGCACTGACGACCACAATGTTGAAATTTTTGGATATGTTAAATGTTATTTCAGCAATCTATTTATTTGGCTAAAAGCTATTGAATTGTGCTGATTTTTTTTGTAGGCGTGCATACATGGCAAGCAGATCATCATCACCTAATTTTATTTGATTCTAGAATTCCTAACGGTGTGATTAGTTCTGTAGATTACCCTGTAGTGTTGGAATGATGAGTTTATTGCCTCTGCCAAGATCAACTGTGCACCAACAGAACAAAAGTTGAATGACTAGAGAAGAAATACAATTGGACCTTTCAATGCCAACTCGACCTACGAGGAATACGTTGCTAACCTACATTTTTTTTTTCAAATAATTAGTGTTTAGTGTTCATCTTTCCCAACACCTCTTTTGGGCTAAACTATGGTTTAACTTAATGTAAGGGCAAAATGATCCGAAAATTAATCTTGACCAGTCAATAATGTGGACTGAACGGTTCCGTCAAAAAATGAGGGTTAGACTAAATTAGTTTTCAAAACGATTGCCAAATTATAATAGGTATAAACTAATGAGTGTTAAAATAAATAAATAAATAAACCCTTTATTTATTCTTTATGTAAAATTCACAAGTTACAAACTACCAAACTCTATAGAAAATGCAACAAACCACGTAACAAAGGAAAACTCTATGGGAACGCCACATATAGAACAATCTCACTACAAAACCAAACGAAAAAAAAAACAAGGATGTAGTCGGTCCTTTCTCAATTTAGCAACCTAAACACACAAATGAAAATAACAACAACAACAATAATAATAATAATAATAATAATAATAATAATAATAATAATAATAATAATAATAATAATAATAATAATAATAATAATAATAATAATAATAATAATAATAATAATTGATGATACATAAAAATGGTCACACTCCTGAGCCGAACACGTGTCATGATGATCTCGAGGAACTACGGGCTCAAGCATCGGCTCAACACAGATCCAGCCCAAGCGGATCAAAGCCCGCTCAACTTCAATCCGACCAAGCGGACCCAGACTCTTACAACATGTTAGGCCCACACGTCTCACAACCATCCTCAATACCCATAAGCCATTTTCAGGCAAGTATCTCGAGGATCAGCTTCGGACGGGCAATTACAGTTGTTCTCTGCTTCAAACTAAGAAGCAAACACCATAGTATCTTCCAAATAGGGAAACTCCCTTCTATGGATTGATCTTGGATGGGAACTATCTCCCGCGTATCTAGGAGTACAGAGCTAACATGGAATTTCCCTCCTACAGCACGACTCTTAATTAGAGAGGGATCTCCACAAAGATCTTCTTCCTAAACTATGCCTACAATGGCCTGGTTGAACCATGACTCGTTGCATTATAAATAAGACATGAGGTTGGTAAGCTAAGGTACGCTACAAAATCCCTATTACAACATTACACTTTCCTCATATCCATGTCTGACTTTAGCATCAGGGTACCATCACTCACCCCACGGTGGTCTGTCGCTCACGTGCGTTACTTTGCAGGTCAGCAGGAACATGGTTAAAGCAGGGAGTGAAAATCGACTGCATCAGTTTGGCGCCGTTCATGGGGACGACATAGTTCTTAACTTTACACTAAGCGTCGTCTCCTACCAAATCCCAAAGAGATGGTGACCACTAGGTCATGCAACAACGAACCGGGAGACACGTCCAACACTCCGGCTGTCCCTATACCAGTTCCCGTAATGCACGGGTAGCCTACTCACGCCCTTGCACCAATAGCAGACCCCAGAATCAAGGTGCTGGCATCTCAAATATATCAGGTTATCAAGGCGGTGGAGACACTCACACGACAAAATCCACTCGTTGTCAATGGAGGCCAGGAACAACACGATTGCATGCTCTGTTTCAGCAGGGAACATAGACGGTTGTGAGAGCAATTTGCAACAATTAGGAGGCACGGGCAGCGGGGCAGAATGTCTACAATCAGCGGTGAACTTGGGCCTCGCCGAAACAAATCAAAATATGCATGGATCTAGTAGCAATTCTAGGCCGAATGGAGAACCCGGGGATGTTGGAATTCAGTCGGGCCAATTGGTTTCCGTTACTCAAGAGGAGGTGAGGTTGCTAATTGATAATGCTATCAATTTGGTCGAGGAAAGACGCGCTAAGCAGAAAAAGAAGAAAACAAGGAGTATCAATACTTTTGAAAGCACCTCAGAAGATAGTGATGTGACTGAGTTAGCTTCGGAGGTAGCGCCGGACACTGTAGCTATCAAGGATTTAGAGTTTGGGGCGCAATCAGGCGAAGAAACTAAGAAACCAAAAGTCAAAAGGGTGGTGCCTCCGGTACCACGTCGTAAGACAAAGAAGGGTGCTTCTTCCTCCCGCGTTTAAGATGATTGAAAACTTTTTGTTTTGGAATGCTCGTGGGGTCGGTAATAGAGCCATGCAAAGATGGCTAAAAAATATGGTGAAGGAAAATAGTGTTAGAATTCTTATGATAGCTGAGCCTATGATTGAAGCTAGCAGATACATGGAGGTTGGCAATAAACTTCAGCTTGCGGGTTTCGCTTCTAATGACACAATTGGTGGAAAAATATGGATCTTTTGGGATGCTGCACTGGACCTCTCTATTGTGGATATGTCAGATCAGATCATTCACTGTCAGGTATCGGATTCTACTTCAAGAGTTTATTTAATTTCTTTTGTTTATGCTAAATGCTCGGTTGAAGAAAAAAGGGAACTTTGGTCAAATATGGTTTCTCATGCTTCTAATCATGACCTTCCATGGATGGTTGGTGGGGATTTCAATACTCTCTTAAATTCACATGAAAATATTGGGGGAGTGGAGCCATCCTTGGCTAGTATGTCTAATGAGTGCTTCTACAGTGCTTATTACTTATCTCGATGCAATCCAACGGTGCCTGATTGCACCAGGCAAAAAACCAGTGCAAAAAACCAGTGCACTTAGGAAAAACCGATGTCTAATTTCTCGGATTGCATTGAAAATTGTGGTTTGGTTGACTGTGGTTTCACGAGACCTAGACTCACCTAGTGTAACAATAGGCGAGGAAGAGACCGTATATGGGTTAGACTTGATAGAATTTTTGTTAATTCAGCATGGTTGACAGTATTGGCAAACCCGAAAGTGGAACACCTTAGCAGAAATTTTTCTGATCACTCTCCTCTGTTGGCATCCATGCCTATTCAGGCGCGCACATGTTTTAGCCCATTTAGATTCCTTAATATGTGGATGACACATCCTGTGTAACTACCCGATCCGCACAGTAAGATATTGTCCGCTTTGGGCCCAACCGGCCCGCACGGCTGTAAAAGGCCTCTTACTATGGGGATCCAACCTCGCACATATATAGCACATCACCATCCCGCACCCAGGCGATGTGGGACTATGATTTCGCTTGTAGCTCGTCCAACCTCTCCTGGCTTGTTGGGCTCCAACCCTCACCCTCACCTCAGGTCTGCCCACTTAGGGTCTCACAATCCACCCCCTTAAGGCCCAACGTCCTCGTTGGTGCCCGAGGGCCCACCTCCGCATGGCACACTTCCGGCTGGGTCAGGCTCTGATACCATTCTGTAACGACCCCCTCCCGCACTGTACCGATATTGTCCGCTTTGGGCTACCATCCGACCCTCACGGCTTTAAAAGGTGTAGATTATTAGAGATGGTTAGGGAGACATCGGAGAAGGTGCAGATTATTAGAAAGCGGATCAAAACTGCTCAAAGCCGACAGAAGAGTTATGCCGATCGGAAGTGTAAGGCAATAGAATTTCAAGTTGGGGACCTTGTTTTTCTCAATGTTTCACCTATGCGCGGTGTATTGAGGTTTGGTAAGAAAGGGAAGCTAAGTCCTAGATTCATGGGACCATTTGAGATCATTGCTCGGGTAGGGAGTTTAGCCTATAGACTCGCCCTGCCCCCGAGCTTATCAGTTGTTCATGATGTGTTTCACATCTCCATGCTGAGGAAGTGTGTGAAGGATCCTGCTGACATCGTCCAACCCACAGAAATTGAAATTAATGACGACTTCACCCAAGTAGTACGACCGATCAAGATTGTGGATCGTGATGTGAAACAACTCCGTAGAAGGATAGTGAATCTGGTTAAAGTCCAGTGGAGTGAAAAAGAGAATGATGTAACTTGGGAGCTAGAGGACAGAGTGAAACAGTTGCACCCGGAGCTATTCATCCAGTGAATCTCGGGACGAGATTCCTTTTGAGGTGTGTATAATGTAACGACCCTACTTTAACACATAATAATTTTTTAATTAATTATTTTATTTAGTTTTGACTTTATTAAATTTGAGGTGATGTCAAGTAATAAGGGGGTGTCACTAACCTTGAGCAAAACCCTAACAGGTAAGGGTTTTGCCTTTAGTGGGATTAAATAAGGGTTTAGGTTTTCTTTTTCTCTCACCGCTTAAACAAAAAAAAAAGGAGAGAGGGAGAAAGAAAGAGGGAGAAAAGCAAAAGGAAAATTGTGAGTCTCTTTGTTTCTTTAACATGTCCTTTTTGATTTGTTTGCATGAAATCGAGAATACGTAATGAATGATTTGTTACGGGAGTTTCGCTAGTAGGGCTAGCGACGTCAGTTTTTCCTGGTTAGAGTTTTGTATAAATTTTAGTTTGTTCCTATTTTCTAAACTATATTTTTGTCATTGCTGCTAAATGTTTATGTTGTTACTGAATTTCACGTCCTGAGTTTTGGGGAAAACGGATAATCCTACGTGGATATTGGGATTTTCGTTTTCTTCAAAAATCGGGGCGTGACATCCTGGGTTTCTACCTCTGGTCAGAGAACTTTAGTTGTCTGAGTTAGATGATATGAGACCTATTGACAAAATTGATGTTAAGCTTAAAATGGTGAGAAGAGTTCTTATACAGTGGAACAAGACAGTCTTTGGTAATGTGTTTAGCAGACTGAGTTCTCTAGAGGATGAAATGCAACAATGGGAGACTATTTTTCTGGCGGGCTAGGATAATATTGGTAATAATGGCCTTAATGTCGATGCAAACTGGGACACTAAGGCTTGTTGTAATCTGAATCGTTGTCAGGCGAAATACAGATTAGCTCTTAAACAAGAGGAGTTTTACTGGATTCAGAAGTCGGGAGAAAAAGAATATAGTGAGGGGATGCTTGTACAAAATATTTCTTTGTTTCCACTAAATCCAAACAAAAAAGAAGGGTCGTCTCTCAGATCACTTTATCAGGTGGTAGGACCATTTCGAATCCGGGTTAAATCCTTGAAGAAGCAAATAATTTTTTTCATAGCCTTTTGTCGGCCCAAGGAGACTGTGTGCTGGATTCAGAATTGTTAGATTGCATTCCGAAGACCATTACGGCAGCTAGGTGTGATGCGTTGGTTAAAAGGCCTTCTTTGGAGGAAGTTAAGGATGTTGTCTTTGATATTCCAAAAAATAGTGCCCCTGGCCCGGATGGATTTACTGCTGGTTTTTTTCAGACATGCTGGGACTTGGTGAGTATTGATATATGGGAAGCTGCTATACAGTTTTTTTAGGGGGAGGCTCTTCCGGCATCTTTTTTTGCAAATTTCATGGCTTTGATCCCGAAAAAGGAAATCCAGGTTTCTTCTCTGACTTTCGCCCCATTAGTCTTTGCAATGTAATCTATAAAAATTTTAGTAAAATTCTTTGCAAGAGATTGGCATTGGTATTACCATAAATGATCTCCCTGGAGAAAGGAGCTTTTGTTAGAGGAAGGTTTATTGGGGAAAATATTGGCCTAGCACAGGAATTGGTAAGAGATATCCATAAAAATGTATTTGGAGGTAATGTGGTGTTGAAGATTGACATGGAGAAAGCTTATGACCGACTTGAATGGAATTTTCTCTTCGCGGTGCTCAAAAGATTTGGTTTTACTACTAGATTTTGCCATATTATTTCCAACTGTATAGCTTCTTAACGGGGAGATCAAGGCAAGCAGGAGTACATTCCTTCGGTGCAGAGATTAACTCCCTCATAAGGCTTATTCTTCAGTAGCCTCTGTGACATCAGGGAAATCCAACAATCCACTTAAAGCACCAACGAACCACATGAGCCATACAAATCCACTTCAGGGCCAAGATCAATTTATCTCCGCCAACAGTTAGTATATTTTAGTTGTTTATTTCCCTTTCCATAATCAATGTAGAGTTTTTGTTCTTAAAAACTTATGTGATTTGTGATCATTCAAGAAATAAAGAATGAATTACGCAAACACACTTTATTAATTATCGAAAAGATGTAACAACGGGCGCCCAGAAGCGGATACAAAAGACTACATACTACAAAAATCCGAATTCGATGCCACATGGAGTAAAGACTCGCTTAAATAATCCGACTACATAAAGAGAGCAGAGGTACCCAAAGTAGGCAATGCAAACTCCCTAAAGCACGCTATCTGCAAACAACAACACAGCTCCGGACGCAATCCTCAAATATGGCCCGCGGTGGTACAAAATCAGCAATCGAGGCCCGCGACAAACCACAATCAGATATAGCAAACTCACACACTCGATCTGGTAGACCGGGTGAACGTGGGACAATTATCAGGTTGGCACTGGTAGAGTGCACCTTCTGGCTGCAGAGATGTGAAGAGCGTCTAGAAGTCAATGGCACAATCCATTGGACCATGTCCAACTCCTCTCCGTCTCGAGATCCCGAATTCCACCACAAAGCGAGACAACGAGGTTAATTGAGAAGTGGAAGAGGCAACAACTCTGGAGTTGGGCACTGGTATTATCTCCGAGATTAAACGCTATAAAGCAGCGGCAAGGCACCAGTGCATAAACGACAGACTCTTCATTTGGAAGAAAATCCATACTTCTTCTCCGCAACATGAGAAGAAATTATGAGATCTCAACAAATTAATAACGTGCACACCCAGAACAGATGATCGTGCATAATAGCAATTATCATCGTGCCCGATCGGTGCAAATGTCAGAACATTCAAAGACTCCAATAATCGAGATCTCCCTTCTGCCTTTGGAAAACTCAAAGCATTCTCTTCAAGCAAGAACGTTACAAGAGATACGTTCTGCAAAAGATAATGCCTACAACGATTGAGGAACACCATTATATAGACATGATGGTTCACCAAAATGGTTCTTCAGCATTAACTGTCAGCATTGAATACCGTATGGAAAATGAGGAGACGATGGTTCCCAAGAAAACTACGCAGACCACTGTCATCCAGTTAATGGTGTTGCACGCAACCTCATCAATTAAGGGGGAGTGACCGATACTCAACCGTTTCGCAATCTACGCCGTACACGTGGCGTAATTCATGCAATAAACCCTAGCTCTCCCTCTGCGGACTCATGGGCTCGCCCCCCTATTCAAACAGTATACTACCACATGCCTGGCATGAGCACTAGAAGTCCTAGTCAATTATGACACTCGAATCACACTTGCGGATCATCAGCTGATTTAAAGTAATTTTGTCCGCACAGTGCACTATGCTCGTGGACATAGGTTCACACGCTCTCAAGCAGGCGGAACCTCTCTCCAACCAGATAAGCTTAGTCAGCCAAGGCTGATGACGACGACTTCTGGTTCATCCCAACACCTAGTATGTCTAGTGTGAATCCCAATGGCTTAGGAAGTGGGAGTCTAATCAACGCTATCACGCCTGGTGTCAATGGTCATCAAACCCGATCAGGTAAGCTTAGCGAGAGACGACTGGCATCAAAACCTTCCTATCAAAGCCTAGATTTATAGCTCCAACTACGCGGGTGTAGATGGTTTGGAAGGCAGGAGCCTGGTCAGTCCCAAACTGATTCAGACGACTCACCGCGGGACCACTGCTTTTCAGCTTGGCCGCCGAATTACCAACCCTGAACTCGTAGCCCCCACTGCGCGGGTGTAGATGGCTTAGAAAGTGGGAGCCTAGTAAGTCCCGAACTGATTTCGACGGCATGCCATGGGACCACAACTCTTCAGCATGGCCACTGAAAACCTTCAAATTTTTAGCTTGATGCACACTAGTGTAGATGATTTGGAAGGTGGGAGCCTATTCAGTCCCGAATTGATTCTGATGACTTGCCACGAGGCCACTACTCTTCAACCTGGTCGTCGAACCCCTTCTTTTCGAACTTGTAGCCCCCATTGCGCGGGTATAGATGGTTCGAAAGGTGGGAGACTAATCAGTCTCTTATTGATGTTGACGGCTTGCCACAGGACCACTGCTCTTCAGCATGGCCGCCAAATCCTTATTCCTCGAACTTGTAGCCCCCACTGCGCGGGTATAGATGGTTTGAAAGGTGGGAGACTAGTCAGTCCCTGACTGATGTTGACGGCTCGCCATGGGACCACTGCTCTTCAGCATGGGTACAAGTATAAAAAGTATACTCCTTATCGAAAGAGGGTAGAGTAACAAAAGAGTTAAGCTTAATGAAGGAAGGAACTGGAGTCGCGTCCATACGCGCCACGACCTGAGCATCGGGGTCGGAATCGCCCTCTTCGTCCGATAATGCAAAGGCAAAGGACAAGTCTACATACGTCATCTTCTTATAATGGCCGAGATCTCATTCCGGATGCTCCTCTTTAATCAGCGCCAGCAGCTCCAGTATGTCGTGTACAACCCAACGAAACTTGCACTTGCCTTTTTCCTGCAAAAACTCTTCCTCGCGCGCCTTCGCATCAGCAAGTTCACGCTCCAACAACTCCAACTTGCCAGTCAGCGCATCAACCTGAGACTGCTTTGTACCCAAACTGAGCTCATACTTCTCTAATTCGAACTGGTTAATAATAATAATAATAATAATAATAATAATAATAATAATAATAATAATAATAATAATAATAATAATAATAATAATAATATTAATATTAATAATAATAATAATAACAACAAAAATAGTAATAGTAGTATTAGCATACGGGCATGGATCATCCTCTCCCCACCTTGACGTTTAGAAAAATAAATAAACGAACAACAATATTCATTATTTTCTCTTTGCCTTCATTTATTATCAAGTTTATTTAGCAAAATAAATTTTACCACGTCTTTTTATCAAGTTTGTTTTTTGTGGTAGAGTTTGTAGTTTGTAAGGTTTAGGTAGAGGAACCTGAATTTGTTTACCCTGTGGTAAATCAGGATCAAGGGGGTCTAGCAATCTTAACCATTGGCATGGATTCCTTTGATCATCTAACTAGAGTTTAAAATAACTAGTCTATGAAGTCATAATTTTAAAGGAAACTAATCAGAAAAAGATTTTCTAATATTCTCTCCAGATTATTTTCTCAATTTTGTCTTCATTTTCTCAACGTAAACTCTAGAAAAAATGAAACCACAAAATAGTGAGAAAAAAATCAGTTGCATTCACGTCTCCATGGCTTCATGTTTGGCAAACTAAATGAGAAAAAAATTGCATTCCTCATTAATTTTCTCTTTGTATGTGTTTGTGCAATATTTTTCCATTTTCTGTAGAGTTTGTCATGTCTTATAGTTTATGTGTGTTTTTGTAGTGATAGTAGGGGTGGGCACGGAATGAGATAGACCTCATCCCTATCTCATCCCGTTCATTCGGGATGGGATGGACCTCATCCCATACCAAACGGGTTCGAGACGGGATGGGATCAACATGTTCCAAATTGTAAACTCAAAATTTTAGTTAAAAATTTTAGTGTTTGTGTTTGCACGCAAGTGACAAAATTTAGTATAGACATCCTTATTGTCATAAAGTAGTGGGTGTTGTTATTGATACTGAGAGCATTCGATGTGGGACTGAATATGAACCAACTACCTCACCTGTTATTTAAGGGAACACTCTGATAGGCTTGTATTTATTCAGATGTCTAATGATGAATATGCTAATCTGGAATCTTGAAGATAACGATCGTCATTCTCAAGCAACTAACATCCAGGACACCAATGGTAGCCTGGTTGGATGGTTAAGACTGTGGTGGTTTATCCCCCATGTCTTGGGTTCTATACCTACCGGCGGCACGCTCGTTTTTCAAAAGAAACATCAAAATAGGGAGAATATGAAGAAATAGGGAAAGTATAGAGAAAAAAGTGGTGATTCAATGAAGTTAACCTCATAACCATTCGGTGCGGACACACCTTCTAACCATCGAATTAAATAGATCTAGATGAAGTTGATAAGCCAAAAAAATGGATAAAAAAATGGAACGATTTAATTTCCTAACATATAGATTCAATTGTTGGAAAACAAATCCTAAAATATAGAAACTCCGTTACTCTCTTCTTTTTTCTTTGATCATAAAAATGGGTTCAATGAAGTGATGAAAGAAAAAATAAAATGAAATTATTTTGGCAATTTATTGTTTATATTCTTTGGCATCCTCTAATCCCTCTTGGCGCAAGGGGATGAGCAACCTTCTTAAAAGGATAATCCATGCCCATATCCTTTTGGCCCTTTTCAATGACCATCAAAACTACAATTTCGTTTAAAAAAATCTTCAATTTCTTTAATGTTTTCAACTTTGGTAGTTGATAGCATGTTTGCATTCTCTTCAAATCATATCCAAAATCTACAAACCATAAATTGGATGACCTCCAAGAAAACCTTAAAATTCAATGATCAAAGGCCTTTCACAAAATTTACTAAAATTGAGTACAAACCAATCTACTATTATTAATTAGATTTGTTTGAATAAAAAATAAACAGTGGAAAACCATTTAATTTTACGATAAAACATAAGGAAGAAGAGGAAATGCAGTTTTGCTAAACAACCTAAACTAAGGAGTTGGTGTCATTCTAGGAAACTAAATCTTTTCATATTTTTAATGATTATCAGCTTCATCTAGATTTACTTTAAAAAAAATAAAAATAAAATGTTTGCCCTCATAGAGTGTTTGTGAGGTTAACCTCATTGAATCACCAATCTAGAAAAAATAGGGAAAAGATGAATAAATAGATAGAGTATAGAGAAAATAAGAAAATAAAATTTTGAAATTCCATTATAGATCATATTCCTGTAGTAGATTAATTTTAACTCTAGTTAGATGGACAGAACAATCCAATGGCCAAGATTGCTAGACTCTGTGACCCTGATTTTTTTTTTTTTTTTGAAAGGCAAGCAAGGTTTTTATAGGATCCCAAAACCCATAAAGATGCCGCAAGCTGGGTTTGAACCCATGACCTAGTGGTACCATCCGCCAAGCTCTAACCGTTGAGCTGTCATGCCATTGGGTCGGCAAATTTGGACTCACTTTCTACACTTGCTACTACCAAAATCATTATATTTTCATTGTCATTTTTTAACCATCTGGGCATTTCATTGACATATAAAAAAATGCAACATATGTGGTGATGCAAATGCTTTATCAAACATTTTGCATGTCTTGCAGTGGGGCTGCTAGAAGACACCAGTTTCTAGTTAGGGTTAATTGCGATGTGCCCCCACAATAAATAGCTAATTAGGGGTTACCCACAGAATAAATCATTATTGCACTATGCCCCAGAACTAGCAGTCAATGTGTGTTAACAGTCTATTTTCAGAAAGTTTCTAGCAAGTCAAACATGTTCAATGTTGTCTATGGCGAAAGGGAAATCTCCCTCCGAATTGAACTCGGAAGAGAAAAAAGAGACAATGATGAAGGATGCGCATATTGCTTACTTGACTACGGCTTCAAATGTGGAGGATTATAGTGGGTATGTTGCAAGAGCTATTGCATCTCAGTCTAGGAAGCTAATTAAGAAGATTCTAGGCAGCGAATTAAAAAGATTTTGTGGTGTGGTGATGTTACTGTTGATAATAGGGGTGGGCACGGGACGGGGAAAACCTCATCCTTATCTGATCCCGTTCATTCAGGATCGGACGGGATAAACCTCATCTCGACCTCGTCTCATCCCATGCGGGTTTGGGACTGGAGGAGATTAACAGGTTTTAAATTTGTAAGTAGAGAAAAGTACAAAATACTTTTCAAAACTAACATGGAAGGAAAGGGATAGGCTCATGTGCATACTAACGACGAGAAATTCCTCTAGTTGATGCCAAGTCTGTAATATAAGTAAAACAAATTTGATGCAAGTATTTATAAATATCAATTTTACGAATTCAATACTAGACTATGATAAATCGTTAACTCTGTTTAGAGTTGTTTCAATGGTTAGACATTGAGCACACGTGAAGAAACAAGGGGATAAATGATTAACTAATTTAAAATGTTTTGAGAGCCTTTATACACCCTTTTGTTTGGGTTAGTACTATAGGACTAAATTCTAATGAAACTCTAAATGTTTTTGATAGGTTCTAATATGGGTTCTTGCATCTGTGACTGTTATGATTTATGTTTTTCTTCTAAATGTTTGCATGACCACAACTAAAATTTCTATCCAAATAAATAAAACAACATGGTAAACAGGATAGATCTTGTACAATCTAAAACTCACTTTATAGAATCAATAAGAAAGCAATATAATTTTTTTCATAGCCTTTTGTCTGCCCAAGGAGACTGTGTGCTGGATTCAGAATTGTTAGATTGCATTCCGAAGACCATTTCGGCAGCTAGGTGTGATGCGTTGGTTAAAATGCCTTCTTTGGAGGAAGTTAAGGATGATGTCTTTGATATTCCAAAAAATAGTGCCCCGGGCCCGGATTGATTTACTACTGGTTTTTTTCAGACATGCTGGGACTTGGTGAGTATTGATATATGGGAAGCTGCTATACAGTTTTTTGATGGGGAGGCTCTTCCGACATCTTTTTCTGCAAATTTCATGGCTTTGATCCCGAAAAAGAAAAATTCAGGTTTCTTCTCTGACTTTCGCCCCATTAGTCTTTGCAATGTAATCTATAAAATTTTTAGTAAAATTCTTTGCAAGAGATTGGCATTGGTATTACCATAAATGATCTCCCTGGAGCAAGGGACTTTTGTTGGAGGAAGGTTTATTGGGGAAAATATTGGCCTAGCACAGGAATTGGTAAGAGATATCCATAAAAAGGTATTTGGAGGTAATATGGTGTTGAAGATTGACCTGGAGAAAACTTATGACCGACTTGAATGGAATTTTCTCTTCGCAGTGCTCAAAAGATTTGGTTTTAATACCAGATTTTGCCATATTATTTTCAACTGTATAGCTTCTTAACGGGGAGATCAAGGCAAGCGGGAGTACAATCCCTCGACATTCCCTCGGTGCAGAGATTAACTCCCTCATAAGGCTTATTCTTCAGTAGCCACTGTGACATCAGGGAAATCCAACAATCCACTTAAAGCACCAACGATCCACATGAGCCATACAAATCCACTTCAGGGCCAAGATCAATTTATCTCTGCCAACAGTTAGTATATTTTAGTTGTTTATTTTCCTTTCCATAATCAATGTAGAGTTTTTGTTTTTAAAAACTTATGTGATTTGTGAACATTCAAGAAATAAAGAATGAATTACGCAAACACACTTTATTAATTACCGAAAAGATGTAACAACGGGCACCCAGAATCGGATACAAAAGATTACATACTACAAACATCAGAAATTCGATGCCACATGGAGTAAGGACTCGCTTAAATAGTCTGACTACATAAAGAGAGCAGAGGTACCCAAAGTAGGCAATGCAAACTCCCTGAAGCACGCTATCTGCAAACAACAACACAGCTCCGGACGCAACCCTCAAATATGGTCCGCGGTGGTACAAAATCAGCAATCGGGGCCCGCGACAAACCACAATCAGATATAGCAAACTCACACACTCAATCTAGTAGACCGGGTGAACGTGGGACAATTATCAGGTTGGCACTGGTAGAGTGCACCTTCTGGCTGCAGAGATGTGAGGAGCGTCTAGAAGTCAATGGCACAATCCATTGGACCATGTCCAATTCCTCTCCGTCTCGAGATCCCGAATTCCATCGCAAAGTGAGACAACGAGGTTAATTGAGAAGTGGAAGAGGCAACAATTCCGGAGTTGGGCACTGGTATTATCTCCGAGATTAAACGCTATAAAGCAGCGGCAAGGCACCAGCGCATAAACGACAGACTCTTCATTTGGAAGAAAATCCATACTTCTTCTCTGCAACATGAGAAGAAATTATGAGATCTCAACAAATTAATTACGTGCACACCCAGAACAGGTGACCGCGCATAATAGCAATTATCATCGTACCCGATCGGTGCAAATGTCAGAACATTCGAAGACTCCAATAATGAAGATCTCCCTTCAGCCTTTGGAAAACTCAAAGCATTATCTTCAAGCAAGAACGTTACAAGAGATACGATCTGCAGAAGATAATGCCTACAACGATTGAGAAACACCATTATATAGACATGATGGTTAATCAAAAAGGTTTTTCAGCATTAACTGTCAGCATTGAATACTGTATGGAAAACAAGGAGACGACGGTTCCCAAGAAAACTGCGCAGACCACTGTCATCCAGTTAATGGTGTTGCACGCAACCTCATCAATTAAGGGGGAGTGACCGATACTCAACCGTTTCGCAATCTCGTGGGCTCGCCCCCTATTCAAACAGTATACTACCACATGCCTGGCATGAGCACTAGAAGTCCTAGTCAATTATGACACTCGAGTCATACCTGCGGATCACCAGCTGATTTAAGGTAATTTTGTCCGCACGGTGCACTATGCTCGTGGACATAGGTTCACACTCTCTCAAGCAGGCGGAACCTATCTCCAACCAGGTAAGCTTAGTCAACCAAGGCTGATGACGACGGCTTCTGGTTCATCCCAACACCTAGTCTGTCTAGTGTGAATCCCAATGGCTTAGGAAGTGGGAGTCTAATCAACGCTATCACGCCTGGTGTCAATGGTCATCAAATCCGATCAGGTAAGCTTAGCTAGAGACGACTGGCAACAAAAGCTTCTTATCAAAGCCCAGATCTATAGCTCCAACTGCGCGGGTGTAGATGGTTTGGAAGGTGGGAGCCTAGTCAGTCCCAAACTGATTCAGACGACTCACCGCGGGACCACTGCTTTTCAGCCTGGCCGCCGAATTACCAACCCTGAACTCGTAGCCCCCACTGCGTGGGTGTAGATGGCTTAGAAAGTGGGAGCCTAGTCAGTCCCGAACTGATTTCGACGACATGCCATAGGACCACAACTCTTCAGCATGGCCACTGAAAACCTTCAAATTTGTAGCTTGATGCACACTAGTGTAAATGATTTGGAGGGTGGGAGCTTATTCAGTCCCGAATTGATTCTGATGACTTGCCACGAGGCCACTACTCTTCAACCTGGTCGCCGAACCCCTTCTTTTCGAACTTGTAGCCCCCATTGCGCGGGTATAGATGGTTCAAAAGGTGGGAGACTAATCAGTCTCTGATTGATGTCGACGGCTCGCCATGGGACCACTGCTCTTCAACATGGGTACAAGTATAAAAAGTTTACTCCTTATCGGAAGAGGGTACAATAACAAAAGAGTTAAGCTTAATGGAGGAAGGAACTTGAATCGCGTCCATACGCGCCACGACCTGAGCATCGGGGTCAGAACCGCCCTCTTCGTCCGATAATGCAAAGGCAAATGACAAGTCTACATACGACATCTTCTAATAAAGGCCGACATCCCATTTCAGATGCTCATCCTTCATCAGTGCCAGCAGCTCCAGTCTGTCGTGTACAACCCAACAAAACTTGCACTTGCCTTGTTCCTGCAAAAACTCTTCCTCGCGCGCCTTCGCATCAGCAAGTTCACGCTCCAACAACTCCAACTTGCCAGTCAGCGCATCAACCTGAGACTGCTCTGTACCCAAACTGAGCTCATACTTCTCTAATTCGAACTGGTTTATAATAATAATAATAATAATAATAATAATAATAATAATAATAATAATAATAATAATAATAATAATAATAATAATAATAATAATAATAATAATAATAATAATAATAATAATAATAATAACAAAAATAGTAATAGTAGTAGTAGCATACGGGCATGGATCATCCTCTCCCCACCTTGATGTTTAGAAAAATAAATAAACGAACAACAATATTCATTATTTTCTCTTTGCCTTCATTTATTATCAAGTTTATTTAGCAAAATAAATTTTACCACATCTTTTTATCAAGTTTTTTTTTTTTTTGTGGTAGAGTTTCAAGTTTGTAAAGTTTAGGTAGAGGAACCTGAATTTGTTGACCCTGTGGTAAATCAGGATCAGGGGGTTTAGCAATCTTAACCATTGGCATGGATTCCTTTGATCGTCTAACTAATCATCCCTATCTCATCCCGTTCATTCGGGATGGGATGGACCTCATCCCATCCCAAACGGGTTCGAGACGGGACGGGATCAACATGTTCCATATTGTAAACTCAAAATTTTAGTTAAAAATTTTGGTGTTTGTGTTTGCACGCAAGTGACAAAATTTAGTAAAGACGTCCTTATTGTCATAAAGTAGTGGGTGTTGTTATTGATACTGAGAGCATTCGATGTGGGACTGAATATGAACCAACTACCTCACCTGTTATTTAAGGGAACACTCTGATAGGCTTGTATTTATTCAGATGTCTAATGATGAATATGCTAATATGGAGTCTTGAAGATAACGATCGTCATTCTCAAGCAACTAACATCCAGGACACCAATGATAGCCTGGTTGGATGGTTAAGACTGTGGTGGTTTATCCCCCATGTCTTGGGTTCTATACCTACCGACGGCACGCTCGTTTTTCAAAAGAAACATCAAAATAGGGAGAATATGAAGAAATAGGGAAAGTATAGAGAAAAAAGTGGTGATTCAATGAGGTTAACCTCATAACCATTCGGTGCGGACACACCTTCTAACCATCGGATTAAATAGATCTAGATGAAGTTGATAAGCCAAAAAAATGGATAAAAAAATGGAACGGTTTAATTTCCTAACATATAGATTCAATTGTTGAAAAAAAATCCTAAAATATAGAAACTCCGTTACTCTCTTCTTTTTTCTTTGATCATAAAAATGGGTTCAATGAAGTGATGAAAGAAAAAATAAAATGAAATTATTTTGGCAATTTATTGTTTATAATCTTTGGCATCCTCTAATCCCTCTTAGTGCAAGGGGATGGGCAACCTTCTTAAAAGGATAATCCATGCCCATATCCTTTTGGTCCTTTTCAATGACCATCAAAACTACAATTTCGTTTAAAAAAATCTTCAATTTCTTTAATGTTTTCAACTTTGGTAGTTGATAGCATGTTTGCATTCGATCTCTTCAAATCATATCCAAAATCTACAAACCATAAATTGGATGACCTCCAAGAAAACCTTAAAATTCAATGATCAAAGGCCTTTCACAAAATTTGCTAAAATTGAGTACAAACCAATCTACTATTATTAATTAGATTTGTTTGAAGAAAAAATAAACAGTGGAAAACCATTTAATTTTACGATAAAACATAAGGAAGAAGAGGGAATGCAGTTTTGCTAAACACCTTAAACTAAGGAGTTGGTGTCATTCTAGGAAACTAAATCTTTTCATATTTTTAATGATTATCAGCTTCATCTAGATTTACTTTAAAAAAAATAAAAAAAAATGTTTGCCCACATAGAGTGTTTGTGAGGTTAACCTCATTGAATCACCACTCTAGAAAAAATAGGGAAAAGATGAATAAATAGATAGAGTATAGAGATAATAAGAAAATAAAATTTTGAAATTCCATTATAGATCATATTCCTATAGTAGATTAATTTTAACTCTAGTTAGATGGACAAAACAATCCAATGGCCGAGATTGCTAGACTCTGTGACCCTGATTTACTATAGGGTCGGCAAATTTGGACTCACTTTCTACACTTGCTACTAGGGGTGGGCAAACGGGTCGAGGAACCGCGGATCCAAACCGAACCGGACCGTTTTACTCCAAACGGTTCGGTTTTGATTTTTAAAAATGTGAAACGATTCGGTTCGGTTCCTAAGAACGGTTCGGTTCCAGTTCCTAATTTTTTTTCAAACGGTTCGGTTCCGATCCGTTTCGAACCGAATATATATACCCAACCCTAATTACTTTAGTTTCTAATTCTAACCCTAGGTCCTCTCTTCTCCTCCTTTTTCATTTCGATTTATCTCATTTCTCCACAACGAAGAGGCGAAGAGCAGGCAGCAGCCGCAGCACAGCAGCGACTTGCGAGCAAAATCTTCCTGAGTTCCTGTCGTTCCTGTCTTCCTGATGCAATCTTCAAACACATGGTAAATTTTCTAACCCTAGTCCCTAGTTTCTCTCATTTCTAACCCTAGTTTCTCAAAAACATGGTAAAATAAAATTTCCTTCCACTGATTTCATCCTCTCTCAATCTTCAATCGAACATCTCCCTTGTCAATTTCTTATCTTTCATGCAATCGATAAATAACTTGAGTTTCTGTAGACATAAATTTCGACAAATAACTTGAGTTTACCATGTCTCTGTTTCTGTTTCGATAAATTTCCTTCCACTGTTTCGATAAATAAATTTCGACAAACAGAGACAAATAACTCTGTCTCTGTTTTTCTTCTTTGGTAAGTCGTCGTCTTAAATGGGTTATTCTCTGTTCACTTTGTATTTGGGTCTCTTGGCTTCTATGGTAAGCTTCCCCCCCCCCTTTTTTTTTTTTTGTATAAATAGAGCTTCTTTTTTAGTTTTGACTCCGGGTTCTCAGTAATTTTGTATTATGAGATTTGGAGTTGCTGGGATTTGATTATTTGGGGTCTTATGTTTATGTCAATGAATGGGGTCTGATTTGTATGCTGAACAATGCTGAATCTGATTTGTATGCTGAACAATGTATGCTGAATCTGATTTGTATGCTGAAGCAGCTGAACAATTTTAGATGCAATGCAAATTTTCAGTGTATAGAAGTATATGACTGGATTGGATTGCATTGTAGACAGGAATTTCAATGTATATTTCACTGTTTCAGTGTATGTTTGTGTATATTTCAGTGTATGTTTCACAGTTTCAGTGTATGATATGAATGCAGGGAATGGCAAGTATAGGAGTTTGATTTTTGAAATGTTGTTAGTACGTTCTGATTTTTGAATGGGAAGGAGGAACATTTGAACTGCATCAGCAGCAGTTCTGGCCCTCATCAACTTATCTAGTTAGGGGATGCAATAATGCATGTAGGGCTTTGCATTAGATCTTTCACTTTGAATGAGTCTTGAACTTATGTCATTACAATATTGTAAAACTGTGTTTAGTTTAGCATATAACTTATTATTTCTTTGTGCCACACATAATTCTCACTATTTAGCTCATACATGTGTAAAGTTGCAGTCTAAAAAAGTGACAGCACATTCACTTACTGAAATTGCATTTTCATACATTTTCAACAAGGTACTAGCATTTGTGTAATGTACAGCCAAAACAACCAACTCTTCAACTCCAGTAAATCATCAGCTAGATAGGTGCTGCAACTATGTGTTTTTGTATTGAAACATAAATCTAAAACTGAACCGTTTTAGATAGATGCTGCAACTTTGAAATGAGATTCTTTGTTTCAAGGAACCGTTTGGAACCGTAGGAACCGAACCGTTGTAAACGGTTCGAGTTAGGTTCGGTTCCAACGTTCAAAATAGAGGAACCGAACCGAATCGGAACCGTTAAAATTTTAAACGGTTCGAGTTAGGTTCCTCAAAATTTGGAACCGAACCGAACCGTGCCCACCCCTACTTGCTACTACCAAAATCATTATATTTTCGTTGTCATTTTTTAACCATCTGGGCATTTCATTGACATATAAAAAAATGCAACATATGTGGTGATGCAAATGTTTTATCAAACATTTTGCATGTTTTGCAGTGGGGCTGCTAGAAGACACCAGTTTCTAGTTAGGGTTAATTGCGATGTGCCCCCACAATAAATAGCTAATTAGGGGTTACCCACAGAATAAATCATTATTGCACTGTGCCCCAAAACTAGCAGTCAATGTGCGTTAACAGTCTATTTTCAGAAAGTTTCTAGCAAGTCAAACATGTTCAATGTTGTCTATGGCGAAAGGGAAATCTCCCTCCGAATTGAACTCGGAGGAGAAGAAAGACACAATGATGAAGGATGCGCATATTGCTTACTTGACTACATTGGCTTCAAATGTGGAGGATTATAGTGGGTATGTTGCAAGAGCTATTACATCTCAGTCTAGGAAGCTAATTAAGAAGATTCTAGGTAGCGAATTAAGAAGATTTTGTGGTGTGGTGATGTTATTGTTGATAATAGGGGTGGGCACGGGACGGGGAGAACCTCATCCTTATCCAATCCCGTTCATTCAGGATCGGACGGGATAAACCTCATCTCGACCTCGTCTCATCCCAAGCGGGTTTGGGACGGGAGGAGATAAATAGGTTTTAAATTTGTAAGTAGAGAAAAGTACAAAATACTTTTCAAAACTAACATGGAAGGAAAGGGATAGGCTCATGTGCATACTAACGACGAGAAATTCCTCTAGTTGATGCCAAGTCTGTAATATAAGTAAAACAAATTTGATGCAAGTATTTATAAATATCAATTTTACGAATTCAATACTAGACTGTGATAAATAGTTAACTCTGTTTAGAGTTGTTTCAATGGTTAGACATTGACCACACGTGAAGAAACAAGGGGATAAATGATGAACTAATTTAAAATGTTTTCAGAGCCTTGATACACCCTTTTGTTTGGGTTCGTACTATAGGACTAAATTCTAATGAAACTCTAAATGTTTTCGATAGGTTCTAATATGGGTTCTTGCATCTGTGGCTGTTATGATTTATGTTTCTCTTCTAAATGTTTGCATGACCACAACTAAAATTTCTATCCAAATAAATAAAACAACATGGTAAACAGGAGAGATCTTGTATAATCAAAAACTCACTTCATAGAATCAACAAGAAAGCAATATAAATTGCTAAGATTACAAGAGGAAAAATTACTACCCACCCCCAACTATAAGAACATTCCTAATAACAATATTAAAACTATTAATAATTAATATTTAAAAATTCAATTTGGTACGGGACGAGATGGCTAGGATTGAAAATCTCCATCCCGATCCCCTTCCACTCTAGATCAGGACGGGACCGAGTTGGGATTGATGAAACTCAATAAGACCCAGAAAAAATTGAGATGGGACGAGATCGAGATTGCGAGATGAAATGCCCACCCCTAGTTGATAGATTGAAGTGGGAGCACGACTTCTTTAAAAAAAGAACAAGTCCTTGTTCCAAACAACAATAGGGAGGAAGGGAAGAGGGGCAGTGGTGGCGGGGATGAAAAAAACTCTGGTTGTGGTGATTCGCAAGGAGGGAAAGAGGGGAGAGGGTGAGGGAAGATGGTGGGGTTGGTGGAGGCGAGGGGGTGCTGGAAAAATGAGAGGGGAGAAGGAGGTGGGGCTGAAACATAAAAGAGGATGGTGATTGTGAGGAATTCAATCAGGAGAGAGGAAGAATGAGGAGGGGGGTGAGAGGGTTGGGGAAGAAGATGAGTTTTTACAATAGCCGTTAGATTTTCCTTCAGATGCTCTTATCATTTTAAGTAGACCCATTGATCATCTTCGAGATGAACTTCTCTGAGATACAAAACATTCAATCTTAGCTTTGATTGGTCAAAGGTATTTTGGTAATCTAAATACGAACATTTAGAAAACAGATGATCAATGAACAATGACTATTGTCCTCAGGGCAGACTGCAATAATGATTTATTCTGAGAGTAAACCTAATTAGCAATTTAATATAGGGGCACATTCCAATTAACCCTTCCAATCATTTTCAGTTTGTTTTAAAAGTTTTATTAATAACCACTTAATACTCTTCAAAGGAGTGAAAATCCAATTATTAAACTAGGATTGTACAATTCTTGAAAAAGGGTAAAACCAATCAGTTAACCAAAATCTTAACAAGTTGTGACCTAGACACTATGCAGGCCCAAGGACACTATGCAGCATCCATGAATAGATGACATATAACAGTTTGTGTACTACCCCATCAAAACACATACACACACATGTGGTGCAGATGGTGATTGATACACAGCAGATAGTACTCACAAAAAGAAAAAAAGATTCCAACTGAAAAACTAAATAAAAATCAAAAGAATCTCCTAAGTACGGTATTTGATTATTAATTATTTTACACTAATAACTATAATATTATGTGATTAAGACAAAGCACAAATTTTTGTTGTTGGGTTTTGACTTGAAACCTGGATCAGTTTTTAATTCAAAATGGTCCCTTCCTTTTTGCCTACCAATGAACCTATGGAATGGTCCCCTCCGCCTAATCTCATATTAGATCATAGTTATCTATCATTTCAACCAATCTAATTAACTTAGAATCTGGAGCCCTAGCGAGATAATTGTACGTGCTCATTGATCTAGGGAAATGAATTCGTATCATGAACATGCCCATATTTTGAGTACTAGTTCATTCATATTATTGTCGATTTTGCAATAATAGTTAATACATATTATTGTGAAATAATAAATTTGCTTCAAAGCTTCAATAAATAATATAATTAGTTATAGATTCACCGTCTCCAGATTAGGGAGTAACCTTGCAAAGTGTTCTGCTATTAAAGTGGTTGTATGATAGACCTGCCATAACTTTTCTTCCTCGTAATTACCAATCAATCCTTTAAGCACTCTCGTAACCTGATTTATACCTAATGTGGGCCCCAGAATGTATGAGAGTTAATTTAACTTATATGACAAAAAATATTCGATGTATCTATAAATGTCATGGTTTTTGCAATTCATGAAAGTCTAAATCATAATCCCTCTTGACTTCGGGATCTGTTTATAAATTTTTATTTTTTTTAGCAAACACGAAGATTTTTATTGAAGATAAGAAGGGGAACAAGATACAAAGGAACCATTTGATTTATTTTTATAATCACTTCATTTCATTTCTTTTTATGGAAATGAAAGAAAAATAAATCAAAATGATAAATGGACCGCGTAGATAACCAAAATAGATGCTAATTTGTTGTTCAAATGACAAAGCATGTTGTCGATCACATTGTCCAAGTGAGTCTAAATAGATGTAGGGTGGTCCTATGCACAAGTTCTTTGGATATTTTGTAGCATAGTTATTGCCACTTGCAACACCATGCCAATAAAGGATCAAAGCATTGGTCATATACAATATGGTGGTCTATTTGTTGTAGATCTCGAGTGAAAACATGTACATTTACCAATGCATGGGTCAAACTTGAATGAAAAATTGCAATTCTCTTTAAGTGAAGAATGAGACATTCTAAAAATGCTAGAAATATATGTCTTTGTCGTATAGTAAGCCAATTAAAGAGATCTAGCAAACTAGACATTTTTTAGAATTTGTTGGGTTACATAGAATTCAATTCAATTTTTTTAGAGACATACATTTGATGTGTGATATCTCATTTTTTTTTTAAACACAAGAATAACATTTTTTTTTTCCAGAGAGCCTAGTATAAGAGCACCGATTTGTACCTGTGAGGGTGGTCTACACGTGATCAGACCACTCTACCCTTCTTGGAGAGGGGTAGAGTTGGTCCGATCACGTGCGGATCACCCTCTCAGGCACAAATCAGTGTTTATTTTCAATTTTTTTATAAGAGTTTTCAAGGAGAACAAATAGTGTGATTTTTCCTCTTTTTCGTCTCTTGGTATAAAATAGGTCGAACACGTTTTGGATACTTAGAAAATCATTCGAATACATAGAAAATTAAATCCTGATCTGAATTCGGTGGGATCTTTAACTTTCATAGTATATTCAGATCTGACTACAAAATGGATAATTATATCTGACTGGAATTACTCTATTCAATTCGGATTTGGTTATTCGAGTGATAGCTATAATGAATTTGCTATATTTGGATAATATTTACTTGTCTCATGCACATGAGTAAATAAAAATGGTATATATTTTCAAAAATATTAAATATTCAAATACATTAAGATTTTTAATAAAAACTCTGTATCTGATATGTATCTAACCGGATCACCTACAACTGAACTGTATCTAAACCGTTTTTTTAATTTTTGAATAGTATCCACATTATTCGAATTCGGTTGGTTATCATATTTTAATTATACCATTTTATGCTTACTACTATCCACTTCTCATTCATTACATTAAAAATGAGATTTCATCAACCAAACTCAACTTATTCTGTAAGTATTTTTATTGCTTTTCGTATGGTTAACTCAAATAAAAGCAACTCACATAATTGATCAATAAAATTCAATTGAAACAATCACCTACTCTCATGTGCAGGATTTTTAAGTGTCACACTCTTAAAATAAATATAAAAATAGAAAGAGTATGACGATTTGAACTCCAACTCAAATGTCTACTTTTGAAGAGTTATTTAAATGTATAGACCACTATATGACAAATAAAATAAAACAAATATGAATATTAAAATAAGGTCTTCGTTGCTAAATAATACCACAATTTCTATTGAATGACATTATCAGTATCTTACTTTCTAAAGAACACCACCTGCTAAAGACACCACTAATATAAACAAAAAAACTCCACCACCTCTCTTCTTCTCCTTCTTTACCACTACCACTACTGCCACCGCCATCACCCCCTATCCTCCTTCTCCTCCCATCTTCTTATTTCTCCTTCATCAATCTCCACGACCTCCACCTTTCCTCCTCCTCCCCCTTTTTTTTAATTTTTCTTCAATCACCACCACCATCTAGCCACCTCACCGCCTCCTCCTATAAGATGGTGTTGCTCCGGTAAAGAGAGAATAAAATGTGAAAGTAGTGGTGTCCTTCAATAAATCTTTAAAAAATGATAATAATATTCTTTTAACATAAATGGTGATGCTATTTAGGAACATCCACAAAAGAAAATGATAATCAAAGTTATGGGTGTGGATATGGATGCAAGTTTGCATCAATTCAGGAGACAAGGGATACAGGTGATGAAGAAGGAACCTTGTGGAGGTGTACTGGCCGTAAGATGGACCATGTGAGGTGGTGGGACAAAATGTCAGTGGACGAGTCCCATTCATATCTGGGGCATCAGCACGTATCTAATTCTCTTCCTAACCACCCAATTTTGCCACGACTAATCCACCCCACTTTCCAAGGCTCTCTACACTCACGCACGCACGGAAACTCCCTCGTGGCCTCATCACCGGCAGTGTTTGTTGTTGGCTTCCTACACATCAATTCAACAACAACTTGTACATACGATTGACACGTATGTCCCCTCTTGTTTTTTATTGATTAGAAGATGGTTTTGCGCTGTCAGTTAGTTCTTTCTTTCTTTCTTTCTTCCTGGTCCAACTACTAAGTTAAAGGAAGAAAAAGAAAGAAAAAAAAACCCTAATTCGTAATGGTCTTGTGTCCTATCGTCTTTTGATTACTACTTAAAGACAGACATAGACATAGATAGAAGATAGAAGATAGAAGAAGAATAGAGTATATATGAGAGTTTATGGTACTAGTACTGGTTTTATGTGGTCAATTTCGATCTTGACTGTTGAAAATTTTGCAAGGGAAGTATATGTTTTGAAGATGTTTTTGGTGGTGGAGTTGATGAGATGAGATTGAGTAAACTGACAGAAGAGAGTGAGCACAGACAAGCAATTGTATGATGGGCATACAGTTGTAAGTGCGTGCTCACTTCTCATTCTGTCAGCTTCTTTCTTTCTACCGGAACGGGTGGAAATCTCACTCACTTCTCCACCCACCTTCCCTCACTCCCTTCTTTGTTATTGATTTTTGTATTTTATTTATTTTATTTTGTTATGGTTTGATTGATTATTTTATTTTATTTTATTTTATTTTATTCTATTCTATTTATTTCTTCTCCTACTCTTACAATTTCAGTAGCCAGTACACAGACAGGCAGGCAGGAAGAACACGTTTCAAAACCTCCTTATCTTGTCTCTCACTTGGCTGCTTGCTGATTATTATCTTGGGAACAAGGTAAGCTTGAATGAATGAATGAATACTGTCCAGATTTAACGACCCTCTTTCTCTCTCTCTCTAGCTTATCTTATCTCTTCAATTATTACCAATTTTTTTTTTAATATTGTTATTACCATGAACGAACACCAGTTTTAGATGTTGTGTTTTATTTGTTCCTTGAGAGTTACAGAATCTGCAGGTGGATTTTGCAAGATCTACTATAGTGTATTTCAAGTATTAAGATTTTGGGTATGTTTTGGCATTATGATTTGTTTTTTTTTTCATAATATAGCTTTTTACTTTCAACAGATCTGGTTACACTTGAAGTTTCTATTTGATTTTCTTAAACTTCTGTTATGATGAGCAGGATTTGATGGTTACCTTATGTATGTTTATGTTGATTATTTTATGTAATTTTTTCATGGTGAACACACCCATTCTTTTTTTTAGAGGGATATTCTGTTTATATGGTTCAGTCTTCAGTTGTTGATTTCATGATTTCAGTTGTTGATTTCATTAGATCTACATATGCAGGAAATTAAACAAAGGCAGGCATGAGAAGATTAGCCAATTAGGTTATTTTGGAAGGCAAAAGTAGTTCTCAAACATCCCATAGAACAATTATCTGGATTTTCAATCGAGATAGGTAAGGTATATTCTATGTTCCATATAGCATGATTGTTTAAATTTTCTGTAGAGTTTATGCCAAGTATGCTTTCTTTTTCCAATAATTGTTGTTATTGCCACGAGGTTTCAAGTATTATTGGTCAAAGTATTATTCCTGTTTATCCATGACCTAAATGCCCTAGGTGATGGACCAGTTAATGCTCTAGATGAAAATCAATTAGATGTGGTGTACATTATCTTTGATTATATTAAACATAGTTTTTGTAGCTAATCTCTATCAAGTATGGAAGTATGTTTACACAAATAGAATATGTGCCTTCATGAAGGTGTACATGATATTGCTTACTGTGGGAGCACCAAAATACAATGAACTCTTGCTGACTGTGAATCTCTGAGTTACCCTTCATTTATATGCTGAGCATGTCTAGAATTCAGCTAGTATATGATACATTTACATTATACATAATAGTGAGTTAACCATATCCATTATTCAATTTGGTTGGGGAGATTAGCAGTCTTTGTGTTTTCATTTAACTAGTGTATGGAAATGAATTGAAGAACAACTTCATTACGACTAATTAATGCGACATTACTGCTTTAGTTATGTGGTTATAGTGCTAGATATGATTGTATGGCCTTTCTCTCAGCTGTTTTGGACTTCTACAATAGCCCTTAGATGTTATAGAAAGTAGAAACCCTTTCTCTTCCTCTTGACTCTCTCATTCAAATTGAAGACCAAGAGAGTGTGTGGCCGTGCCATAAGAAAGGGTAGCACAATGATAGTAACACAAGCCAGACACCTTTCCATATGGACTGCCACATTAGACTTTGAATCCTCTCCGACTAGGTATAAATTCTAATTTAAACCATGCAAAATTGATTTTATCTATACATGGTTAGTGTGTGCTGCCCCTAGTAAACAAACAGTAGAGATTTTTCTTTTTTCTAGGAAAGTTGAAAGAGCATGTATCACCTACTCTCCATCATAGAAGAGGACTAGAATACGCGATCAAAAACAAGTTTTTGGACTTTAAGAACAACCTACAGAATACTATCATGGCTCTCGGTTGTATTTTTTTCGACCTAGGGTGGCCAGAACATGCTACACCCAACCTAAGGAGCAAGGGTGTATTCATGGGCGGATCTACCCTTAGGATAAGGGGGTCAGTTGCCCCCCTTATCTTTATGAAAATTCCACTAAATTACTCAACTTTTTTTTATATTGCCCCCCTTTTAAAAGTTTAGGTTGTCCCCTTTTGTATACAATCTTGGCTCCGAACTCCACTAAAAATTATATTATGGGTTATTTTTAAAGTTTAGGTCCTCCATTTCTATAAAAATCTCTGCTACCGATATGTTCGCGTTTCAGGGTTCGATATAGTCAGCTGCTACGAAGTTGAGCGAATTGGGAGTGAGATGAGAGGCGGAGTTGAGAGATTACAGAGTGAGAGAGGGTTTGTGAGGGAGAGAAAATATAAGAGAAGGAGAAGGAGAAGGATAAGAGGAGAGAGTGAGAGGGTTGGTGAGGATGGGTTTGCTGGGAGTTAAAAAAGAAAAAAAAATCTTCGTTCGGTTCAGAAAATCACGTTAAGGGGTAAATTGGTCTTTTCAAACTTTTTTTGCCCCCCTTTGTCAGCAATCCTGACTCCGCCCTGGGCGTATTAAGGATGTTAATTTATCAGCTTGGTCAACCATTTCCGTGACTGGATCATACTCCATGTAAAAATCTATCAATCAGCAATTCATTAAATATTAAGGCAAGACAAGAAACCAATTTCATTGATACGAGAAGGACCAGTGAAAGAGAAACTCACTGATCTTAACAGTATAACAATTCGGCAGAATTGATTTACATGATGATATTGCCCAACAAACATGAAGGAGTCGAAGCCGACATTTATAAAAATCCCAATCTGACTACCGCACTTCCATATATCAATTCGGATGGTTTGGATTATTCTTCGATAAAGGTTGAGGCTCGAACCAGAAGTGCGATTGAAAATTTGATGTTTCTTTGCTTCCATATCGCCCATGAAGTTGCATGAGGAAAGCGGCCCCAAATCCATTCCCTACTCCGTTCAAGTGATGCGGAGTTACCGAATTTTGCAACTAGGAAACATAAAAAAATAATTGTTAATTAATGTCAACAGTAAAAACTCGCTGCCTAAACCATATCATACCCACAAATAACATCCTAACTAGTAGATCCGATACCGACTAATTTAACTTGTTAATTAATGTCTGTATATAAAAATAAAATCTACTACAGAAAGAACATTTACCCTCTGTTATTAAGAATAAATATATGAATTTATGCATTCTGAGTCATTTCTCCATAAGTCCAATCATGGGATAACTCCAAACCTTTGCTAATGCTATTTTGGTGTAATCTCACCTTACATCTTCGAATTAACTTCATATATTCGCACACTTCCCTGTTAAAACTGCAAAAGACACAATAATCGTCACCAAGTGGTCGCAAAATTACATATACAAGGTAACCATGCAAGGAAGTTATATCATATAACCATCCTCCATGTTCACCAATCCATCAATTTCAGTGTGATACTCCAAGTCTGATTGTCATCATTCTCACCACCTTGGAGAAAATCCGCTTTCAAGTTTTGGACGAAAAGAGTCCAACAATACACAATTTCGAGTATCTTATATATTCAATTGTAATAAGGAGAATTGTTAAAGAAATTATATGTTGTCGTGTGAACAATGGATCAGACCCTGAAATGCAAAGACGTGTGAATTTTTCATTAGAATAAATCAGTAGATTGGCATCCTGTTACTTTAGGATCTTAGGACTGTCCGTGTTCATTAATAATTGCAGTATCATACAAGTCGAAAATGTATAGTTTTCATCGCTCAAGGCAGATCGAAAAACAAATCTTTCAAGATCCCTCTCTTGCGATATTCTTCATAGAACTGCATCATCAAGATCCGCGGAGATTTCAGATCCAGCGAGGAGGAGGGGCTTCACCCCATATCTCTCCGTCATCCCAGATCTCACCGTCAACCCAGTCCTCGCCGTCCCAAATCTCGCCGCTGCTTCATCTAAGTAGCTGCTGATTCGTGAGATGAGATAAAGGAAGGGGCGGCTAGGTTTCATGTAGGCGAAACAGCCAGCCAAGGGGGCTTCCCCTGCGGCTGGCAGGGAGGACGATGGATCTCCTAAGCGGAGTTTTGCGCAGGTTCTAGGAAAGGCGATGAGGGATGATCTTGAGGATAAGCCGACGGATTCAACCACGTTTCGAAAAGAAGGAAGTCCGGCCTTGAGGTTATCCGATTCGGATGTTTCAAGAGGTGAGTCTCATGTCTCTAATCATGTTGTCGTTTTAAAGTTTTCAAACTTTAGGGCGTCTCTTGATTTGATAAGGGATTCCATTCATAGATTTTGGGGAATATCGGGTGAATTTATAATGGGTCTTATTGATCCAAGGCATGTAGTGGTTTATTTACAATCGGAAGATGAAGTGAAGAAATTGTTATCAAAGGATTCATTTATGATTCGGGGAGTTCGATATAAAAATTTTCGTTGGCATCCAGGTTTTAGCCTACGTGCGGATCCGGAGTTGGCACCATTATGGATTGAATTCCCAAATCTTCCTTTCGCTTTCTTTCTTCCCGCCATCATGAAGGCGATTGGGGATTCCTTCGGTAGTTTCCTTCGGATTGATGATGGAACTAGATTCTTCGCCTGTCCAAAGGTGGCACGTATGTGTGTCGAGATAGATGTCACTAAACCTCTCCCACATAGGATTTGGCTTGAAAGTTCAAAATATGGAGGATTTTGGCAGAAACTTGAATATCCCAAATTCAAATATTGCGACCATTGTTCGCTAATTGGGCATGAGAAGGACTATTGTCAAAAACTGGTTGGCAAGAAGAATGATCAATCAAATGTTGATGGAGAAAGTCATAGGGAAATTAAGGCTTCCGACAAGACCAAGCAAAAGCAAAACCAAGTAGGGGAGAAACAAGGTCAAAACGTTTACGAACAAATGTATGTTCCGGTTGCCAAAAAAACTATGCAAAATGATGAGAAAATAGGAGTTAGTGGAGCAAAAAACTCTCAAGGAGTCGAGATTATTAGTAAACAAGTAGAAGAAAAAAAGGTAAAAGCATGGGAAAAGGAATTCGAAAATGTTATTTTGGTTAACAAATTTGGAGTTTTAGATGAGGAAAATTCGGAAGGTTGTGGGGAAGGAATTGAGGAAAAGCATGAAGATCTCAAGATGGAGGAACATATTTTTCACACGGCTCATGACAATGCCGTAGTTGTTCCAGAATCCACGGAGGAATGCCTTTTGGAGGCGGGGTACACAATTTCGGCGATTGCAAATGTTATAGGGAACCAGGAACTGACTTTAAAGCAGGATGATGTTGTAAATTCAGGGGCTACGTTTGCTGTTTCACCCAAAACTAAGCCGCAACTTCAGGGTGTTGCAGCGACTGCGCAGGGTGCTTCAGCGCACACACCACAGGGTACTCCAGTGACTCCAGTGCACGTACCACAGGGTGCTCCACAGGGTGTTACAGTGAATTCAGCGCACACACCACAGGGTGCTTCAGCGCACACACCACAGAGTGCTCCAGTGCTACAACGCACACACCACAGGGTACTCCAGTGACTTTGACGAAGGATGGGAATGAAAGAGATACGATAAATCAAGATCAGACAGTAGATAATGAAGATGCTATGCAAGGGAATTCTCCCAAAACCCCAAAGGATGTTGTCTCTACTTCCATGGAAAATTTAACTGAAACAAGGTTTGAGGTTGGAGGTATGGGGTTCGACATTGAAAATATGGAAAGTCCATTAACCTTGTCTAAGGTTAATTTTTTTTTGAAAACATTAGAAGATCATGAAAATGGAATTGAAACCAACAATGCAACAAAGGGGGCAATAGAGAAATATGGTGGGGATAGGGTGAAGCAAAGGTTTTTACAACTAAAAGATATGATGGAAGTGGAATTAACTAGGTTGGGTCAAAAGAACATTGGAAATGAAGTTTGGGCTACCACAACTCAGTTGCCCAATGGAAACACTCCTCGAAGATCTACGCGAACAAAGCATGCAAACCCTAAATTCATGGCTTAACCCAAACAGAGAAGTTGTTTGCTCTCTGTTTTTGGTGGGTTCTAATATTGAGCATTGGGAAGAGTTGCAATTGTGTTGCCATAGTGTTGTTTTTGGACAGGTTTTGTGCAGTTTGTGTGGTTGTCATTGAGCAGGAAATTTGTAGTTGATAAGCTGATTTTGGAAGGCTGCCAGTGAGTTTTCAGTGAGCCCCTTTGGCAGTGGAAATGGCTGTAGGCTGTGGCCTTATGGTCTCATGGAAGTGGTGCGCGATTTTTGTAATCTTTTCGTGTTGGTTTTCTGGGCAAAGTCATAATGTACTCCCGCTAGATGTAACTATTTTTTAGAAGTAATAAAGGTCTGACATTTAAATAAAAAAAAAAAAAAAAAAAAAAAGTCGAAAATGTATGAGAGTTTACCTTTTTGTCTCTTGATCTTTCTTTTATGAAACTCCTTCCCCAACAGTTGACAAAAAGAGTCTGGAAATCTTTATTTGTTGGCATACAATGAGTTTGTTAATTTGAATAAGGTTGTAAAAGATGTTAAGCAGATTGAAGACTTCTATATCTAATAAGGCTAGTTTGCTATTCGTCTTTTCTACATTTGCTATTCGTCTTTTCTACATCGCATCTCTTCCGTGATTTCAGCAAGAGCATCACGAGTCTTCTATGCCATGCTCTTGGATGGGATTCTTAGGAATGGAAACGGTAAGATTCCTTATATACTCATATATGGTTGGTGTTGTTGAAGGGAAAGAGGAGGCATACAGACTTTTGATCATGTTGATCCCTAAGGAAAATGGATGTTGTTCTGAATCCAATTCGCAAGTGGGTTATGCAAGAAAAAAAGAATATAAGAGAAAGAATAACCATTGCAAGTGGCCCTCTCCTCCTAGAATATTTCTTTTGATGTTTTATCTATTTATTTTGGTACTTGATGGACAGCATTATGAACCATGCAATCAGAGGAGTTATCTACCATCTCGCCACTTTTATGTTTAGTTAAAAAATTATGCTATCAGAAAGTTTTCTATTTGAAAGTTTATCAAATTATGCTTAGTTAAAAAATGAAGGGTTATCTACCATCTCGCCACTTTTGAAATTTCTATTTGATTCGTTTGAATTTCACAAATGTCACATGTGGCACATTTTTATGCTTAATAATAGGTGATTATTGTTATAACATCCTATGCAACTTTATTGATGTCAACAGGATATCATCTAAGGGATTTTTTCTACTCTTGAATTGATTAGGCATAAATTGGTTGTTTTATTTGATGCTTAGTGGGTGATGCTACGTATTGTATGATTTAATGATCAATTCCCATGTTAAGCTAGATATTCACCATCCTTGTTATTGGATGCAGCAGGAGATGAAAGTTCTCTCGGTGCATATTCGCTAAATATGCCTAAAGGTGGCATAGTACGATATTAAGGAATCAAAGATGGGTCGAAGGGACCATAACGGAAGAAGAGAGGCAAATTTATTACATGTTGAAGAAAAGTTGTTATGCAGCATCATATAAACAGTTATCTGCTTTACTATCAAGGTTCGGTCATAGATCCTCCATCCAAATTTTAAAGTCTCCTATAAACTTCTGGGCATATTACTCCATGTGATGTTTTTTTCTATCCAATTTTGAAGAACCTTTTTTTTTATTTTTTTGAAAAGCAAGATGGGGTTTTGATGACCTAGCTATATTCTAATTGATAACCCATTTTTACTATACAGACAAAAATGTGGTGTGATTAATTAGCTCTTTATGGCATATATATTTTCTATTGACTTGCTTTCGTGGCTTAAATATATCAGTTATAGCTGTATCTACAGATGTATAAAGAGAAAATAGTTTTAACATTGCTAGTTTAAGACGTAATAGGAAACAATGTAGTCAAGGCAACCGCTTAGTGTCACGGGCTTTCTTTTCACAAGTACTTTTCGTGCGGCACTAGCAAACTTTACCCCGACTTATCAAAGAAAGCTAGTCAGCCTTGCCCACAAAAGACTTACTTAGACTTTGGAAAACTAAGCAAGCTAAAAACACACAAGAGAGCTTAAGAGAACTAGAACTTGTATTGCTTGAATTCTCTGAGGTGATTACAACAAATGAAGCCTTAGTCTATTTATACAACTCCACCTCCTCAATGGACGGTGGTGATCAATTTGATCTAACGGTCTACAATGAACTTCTACACACTTCCTGAGAAATATCTAAGGACTAGAATCCTATGGAACTCTACGGAATCTTATGGGAGGTTCTAGAGAACTCTCTAGAACAATGTAGAATACTCTACATTATTTACACTTGCCAACCTCACTTGGCTAGGCAAGAAGATAGTTGAGACATTCTCCCCCACCTAATCAGGCGACGTCCTCGTTGCCTTCAAATCCTCGTACGCTTTGATTTGCTCCTTGAATTGCTACAAATGTTGGATTGGCTCCCAGCTAGCTTCACTTTCTGGCAATCCTTTCCACTTGACGAGTAACTCATGTGTGGGAGGTTGGTTGGAATGACGCACCACACGATCTGACAAGATAGTCTCTGGTTCCTTGTCATGTTGGATCCTCATGCCCATTGGTGCTCTTTGTGAAACTCCTCTGTTTGGATTATCTTGATCTTCCTTATACTGTTTCAGTAGGCTTACATGGAAGACTGGATGAAACTTGATCCTCGGCGGCAACTCGACCTTGTAGGCTTGCTTTCCCACTTTCTTGACTATGGGGAAAGGACTCTCATATCTCCTGATAAGGCCACGATGTTGTCTAGAAAGTCTGGCATGAGCATGCATCTTGACAAGCACAAGGTCTCCAACCTGGAACTCTCGAGGTCGTCTCTTCTTGTCGGCCCACTTCTTCATCCTCTTGGATGCCTTTTCCAGGTAAGCTCAAGCCTCATCAGCTTGATCATTTCATCCTTTGGCAAACTTATAGGCTGATGGACTCACTCCAGTGTAGCCAGTGGCAATAGAACTCGGGGTCATAGGTTGTTGTCCCATGACAATCTCAAATGGGCTACGACCCGTCGCTTTACTCTTTTGCAAGTTGAAAGAGAATTGGGCAACATCTAGCAACTTAGCCCAATCTCGCTGGTTGGCACTCACATAGTGCCTAAGATAGAACTCCAGCAAGACATTCATCATTTCCGTTTGACCATCCATTTAAGGATGAAAGCTAGTAGAGAAATTAAGGTCGGTACCCAACAACTTGAACAACTCAGTCCAAAATTTCCCCGTGAACCGAGTATCCCGATCACTGATGATAGATTTGGGCACACCCCAATACTTCACCACATGTTTGAGGAATAAATCTGCGGCTTGCTCGGATGTGCACTCCTTGGGTGTGGGAATGAAGGTGGCATACTTCGAAAATCTATCCACGACCACAAGTATCCAATTGCAACCCTCCGATGCGGGCAACTCAACTATGAAATCTAAGGAAACACTCTCCCAAGGTCTCTCTGGGATGGGGAGGGGTTCAAGTAATCCGGAAGGTGATTGTTGCTCCACTTTGTCTTGTTGGCATACAAGACAAGTCTTTACATATGCTTCGATATCATCCCTCATATGTGGCCAATAATAGGAATCTTCCACAAGAGCAAGAGTCCGATGTATACCTGGATGTCCCGCCCACTTGCTATCATGGCATTCTTTCAAGACTTCCTTCCTTAGGTTGTCATGAGGTGGAACATAGATTCGCCTTCCCTTAGAGTATATCAAGCCGTTCTCCACCCAAAACCGTCTTGTCTTCCCATCTTTGACAAGAGCTATGATGGTTTGAGCCATGGAATCATGTGCCAATCCTTCATTTATGTGTCCCTTCAAGTTGCTTTGAGGTTGACTTATGTCAGCAAGTTCTCATTTTCTACTCAAAGCATCCGCAACAAGATTAGCTTTGCCAGGCTTGTACTCCAAAGTGTAATCGAACTCTTCCAATAAATCTTGCCACCTAGCTTGTTTTAGTGTGAGTTTCTTCTGTGTCTGGAAGTAGCTAGTGGCAACATTTTAGGTTTTGACCACAAATTTGCTCCCAAGCAAGTAATGTCGCCATGTTTGCAGGCAATGCACAATCGCAGACATTTCCTTTTCTTGTACTGTGTACCGCTTCTCAGTATCATTGAGCTTCCTACTTTCAAAGGCAATAGGATGCCCTTCTTGCATCAATACCCCACCAATAGAAAAGTTGGAAGCATCTGTATGTACCTCAAAAGACATAGAATGGTTGGGAAGTGCCAACACCGGTTCTTCAACAATGCCTTCTTCAATCCTTCGAAAGCTTGTTGGCATTTTGAACTCCAATCCCAACTTCGTCCCTTCTTGAACAAGTCCGTCAATGGAGCGGCTATGGAAGAGTAGCCTTTGATGAACCTTCTATAATAGTTCACCAAGCCAAGGAAAGATCTTAACTCGGTGACTGGTGTCGGTGGTTCCCATTCTTGGATGGCTTGTACCTTGGACTTGTCCATACGAAGCTTGCCCTTGCCAATGATATGACCCAAGAATGTCACCTCCTCTTGGGCAAATGAGCACTTCTCCTTTTTGACATAGAGCTCGTTCTCCTTCAAGGTTTGGAATACTTGCTTCAAGTGATCCACATGTTCCTCCAATGTCTTACTATAGATCACAATGTCATCAAGGTACACAACTACGAACCGATCAAGGTAAAGAGCTAGTACCTTATTCATTAGAGTGCAAAATGTGGTCGGCGCATTAGTTAAACCAAATGGCATGACTAAGATTTGGTAAGACCCGTACCTTGTAACACATGTCATCTTTGGTTCATCTCCTTCGGCTATGCGGACTTGATAGTATCCCAAGCGCAAGTCAAGCTTGGTAAAGTACCTTGCATCACCAAGTTGATCAAAGAGATCCGCAATAAGTGGAATCGGGTACTTGTTCTTGATAGTGACCTTATTGAGTGCTCGATAGTCAATACAAAGCCGCAGGGATCCATCATGTTTCTTTTGAAATATGACCGGCGCACCATATGGAGTTTTGGATGGTCGGATATAACCAACATCTAGTAAATGCTTCAATTGTCTTCTTAACTCCTCGAGCTCAGGAAGTTCCATACGATAAGGAGCAAATGCGGGTGGTTTTGCTCCAACTTCAAACTCAATAGCATGATCCAACTCTCTCCTTGGTGGAAGCTTCTTAGGCAACTCGGCAGGCATAACATCCTTGTACTCCTTGAGAACATCTTGGACGGCCTAAGGTACATTCACATCTCCATCCATGGGACTTTCGTCTTCCTTGAGGGTAGCCAAGTAAGTAGGCTCATTCCTCTTTACTCCTTTAGAAAGTTGGAGAGCGGACACCATTCTCTCCTTACTTATCTCCCGTACCACGGGCACAACACAAGGTTGTCCCTTCTCCATGAAGCACATGGTGTTGGCATATGGGACCAGGAACGCTTTCACCATGTCCAAGAAATCTATACCCAAATAGAACTTGTGATCATCAATTGGAGCAATAGTTATGTCGATTTTACCTCGCCATTGTCCAAGCCGAATATCGGTGCCACGAGCTATTCCTTCAATTGGGAGACTTTTAGCATTGACTCCCTTGATATATCCTTTCTCCTTTGTATATGATAGGTCAATTTCTTCAGCAAGGTCTTTGGCCATGTAGACTGTGTCGGCTCCGGTATCCACCATGGCTTTCAAAGTCGTCCCCGATCTCGGTCTCCACGTACATCCTTCCACGTGGTTGTTATTCAACCTTAGCTTGAATGACACTTAGGAGATTCATTGAGGCGATCCTCCTTTGCTTCTTCCTCCATGACAAGCGCGACAAGTTTCCCCCGGTTGGGACACTCAAAATGCTCGATGGGGTCCACTACATAAGAAGCAGGATATCTTATTGGGTGATCCATCTATTTTCTCCTTCTCATTGTCTTTGGAGTACTTGTGTTCCTTGGAGGACTTCTTTTTGTCTCCCCCACCTTTGCCATCATTACTCGGCCTTTTCCCTAGTCCCTTGGATGAGTCATTTCTCTTGAACTCAATCAAGGATTCGGCCGCAGCCATAGCCGTTGCAAGGTCTTGCACACCCCGCCTATTCAATTCCAACTTGGCCCAACCCGTTAGGCCATCAAGGAAGCAAAACAAAGCATCATTTTCTCACATGCCAGAAATCTCCAAGAGCAACTCCGAGAACTCCTTCACATACTCCCTTATGTGGCTTTCCTTATGTTGAAGGCGACGAAGCTTGGCCCTAGCTTCGTTTTCGGCATTCTCTGAGTAGAATTGTCTCTTGAGTTCCTTCTTGAATTCTTCCCAAATGTCGATGGTGAACAATCCTTTCTTGATATCATCGGACCTTCTACGCCACCAAACTGTAGCAACATCATTTAAATATAAGGAGACACTACGTACCTTTGATGCTTCATCTATTATGCCAACCGCATCAAAGTAGCGCTCCATGTTCCACAAGAAGTTGCTGATCTCCCTTACACTCCTTGCCCCACCATAGGCCTTAGGTTTGGGAGCTTTGACTCTGTGGGTGATTGTCCCTGGTTTAGTCCCACCATTGGCTACCGCAGCCATACACACACTGAGTTGAGTTTCTAGCTTCTCAACTCTTTCCCTGTAAGCATACATCTCCGCATCTTTGGCAACAATTTGGGCTTCAAGGGACTCGATCTTCTTGGACACCATGTCCACTACTGCGTTTAAGGCTCCTTGCATCTCTTTCCGGAGCTCTTGGTCCTCCCCATTGGACGCTTGCCCCTCGATGCGTTGGTTCATGTCTTCGACTTTCTCCCTCAAGTCGAACATGGTGGCACACAACTTAGCCAACCTTTCATCCATCGCAGCGATCATGTCCTTCGACTTGTCCTTGCGGACTTTTCCACCTTTGTCATTGTTGCCAATTGCTAGGTTGTTGACCTCTGACGACATTCTCTTGTGTAGGATGATTTCACCAACCTTGCCAAACTTTGCTCTGATACCAACTGTCACGGGCTTTCTTTTCACAAGTACTTCACATGCGGCACTAGCAAACTTTGCCCCGACTTATCAAAGAAAGCTAGTCAGCCTTGCCCACAAAAGACTTACTTAGACTTTGAAAAACTAAGCAAGCTAAGAACACACAAGAGAGCTTTAGAGAACTAGAACTTGTATTGCTTGAATTCTCTGAGGTGATTACAACAAATGAAGCCTTAGCCTATTTATATAACTCCACCTCCTCAATGGACAGTGGTGATCAATTTGATCTAACGGTCTACAATGAACTTCTACACACTTTCTTAGAAATATCTAAGGACTAGAATCCTATGGAACTCTACGAAATCTTAAGGGAGGTTCTAGAGAACTCTCTCTAGAACAATGTGGAATACTCTACATTATTTACACTTGCCAACCTCACTTGGCTAGGCAAGAAGATAGTTGTGACATTAGGCGCACTTCAAGGCATTTTTACAGAATTTCGCCTTAAAATGAGGCAATGCGGTTCGGTGAAATGAGGCGTCCACCTCAGATCGCCTCACCTGCCTCAACCCAAAAATGGTTGCAGCCAGTCCATTTGCAACCCATTTTAGCCCAATTGCAGCAAAAAAGGTTGCAACCCACTCTATAATAGAATTTTATATTTTTAAGTTTAATACTTGTTGCTCCTCCTTGTTGCTTGTTGCTTGTTGCTTGTTGCTTGTTGCGACTCAAGAGTCTTCATCTCCTCCTTTTCATTTTTTTGTTAAAAAAATTTGGAAAAAATATATCATGTTTTGATCAATCTGTGATGATCATCAATCTTGATTTTTCATAGCATAGTAAATGATTTTTATGCTTTTGGAATACCAAGTGTGATCATACTCGTGGATTTTTACCAATCATTCTAACAATTTTTTCTAACAAATGTTCAATATTCTCAAGTTTCAATTATTTCAAGATTATTGATTTTTAATGATTTAGTGGATATTTGCAAGTTACTTGACACTTATGCAATGCATCTTTTCGCTATGCTATGCAACTTTATTATATTTATATTTTGATTCTAGGTAGTTGTGTCACTTTTGTACATATTTGTTTATGATACTTATCAAAATAATTATGTATATTACTATGCTGGTATGTTTCAATTTATTATAAATTAAAAAAAAATTTAAGACCGCCTCGCCTACTACCTCACTCCTAAGGCGTTTTTAGGCACGTCCACCTCGCCTCAACGCCTTAACTACAATGAAGGGAAATTGATCATTACTTTGGGGAAATAAAGTTAGGGTCATAAACGTTAGAGTTTTAAATCTTCAATTATATGTCTTTAGAGTTTATTGTGAATTGAGATTGAAGCTGAATGTCCATTCTGATGAATGTAGTTCACTAAAGTAAGACTCGATAATTGTAATATGATACTTTCGTTTGACATAAATTGTAATATGCTGCACAACAACATAAATTACAAGACGACTAACCATTTGGTAATGGAGATCCATTCGCACCACTGGTTATTATCCCATCAGCCGGGCTTTATGATTGTACGTAATATATGCTGGTGGGTTGAAAGAATAGCTTCACTATAGCTGAATTATTTTGGCATCAGTTGCTACAAGGTCAAAAATTCGTCGTCATGTCTTGAGTTGTACAGTTCTTAGTAGGGGTGGGCACGAAACAAGATAGGACAGGATGGACCCATCCCGTTCATTCAGGATCGGGATGAGATAGACCTCATCTCGACCTCGTCTCATCCCAAACGGATTCGGGACAGGACGAGCTCAACATGCTCTATCTGATTAAGTTTTTTGAAAATGTAATAGGCATAAATTACCCAATATAATATAGTATTGTAACTCATGTTACAACATAATTTGTAACATAAAACATAATCTATCTCAAACACACTCTATTATATAAAACATACTTTGACTTCATTTTGTAACATAATCCATAAAACATATTGCAACATATTTTGTAACATAAAAATATTGCAACATATCGCAACATACTCTGTAACATAAAGCATATTTGGTAACATAATCCATCTCTGACTTCATTCTATAACATAATCTATCTGTAACATAATCTGAATCTATCTGACTTCATAAATATATAAATAAAAATATTAAAATTATTAATAATAAATATTATATGGGCATCCAAACAATTGTAATTCTAACATAAATCTATAAATAAAAATATTAAAATTATTAATAATAAATATTAAAAAATCAGTACGATTGGCGGGATTGAAAATCCACATCCCATCCCATTCTAGATCGGAATCGGGATGAGATTGATCAATTCCAATAAGACCCGAAAAATCGGGACGGGATCGAGATTGCGTTATGGGATGCCCACCCCTAGTTCTTAGTGTATAAAAGCCTTTAGAACACCATTGACCTCAAATAGATGAACATGAAGTTTGATGTAGGCCTGTGAGGAGTGAATTGGTATTTTATGGAAGACAAAAAAAAGAAGTTTTCAGAATTTAACAATAAAAGAGAATCAAGATTCTCTGATGAACTAAATACCAAATCCAACCTACAAACTCCATTAAAAAAATTAAAATAAAATCAAACCTTCCGTATTTTACAATGATTAGAAACAAACTCTTTTCCCTAAAATCAAACTATGCTTTACCACTTAGGGCCTAATAGTTGTTTAAGGACCAGGTTCCATTTCTTCAATGAAGTCAGAATGTGGATCAATTTTAACACGGGTAGGTATAATCACTTTAAGTTGAAATTGGTGAATTGGAGGAAGGTCCTTGAGATGAATTCCCTAGGATGTATATGTTATCTTAACAAAATTGATTTTTCCTCGCTCAAGTAAAGTTAGGAGAAGGAGATGAAGGGTAGGTGTGGGTTTTGGAAAAACAATTGATTGTTTCTTGGTGTTGGCTTTGCTCACTTTGTGGGTGCAACAATGGCTTTCCCTAAAAGCTTGCATGGTCCAAGAATCTTCTTCCAAGGATTTATGCATTCATGTGGCAATTTGTATATGGGAAACATGCTAGGAAGAGGGGCATAGACATTGGTTGTGTGTAGGATGTGAAGATGATGTCAATCTTTCTCCCATTCGCTATGTTGGGTATCATATATGTGCTTTTCATGGATGAGTAGTTCATTTCTTAATGTTGTTGCGAAACTTATGTGAAAACTTAGTTCCCTTTGCAGTTTATTGTTCCATGTGCCGAGTTGGATTCTAAGCATTGGGTTTGAAAGAACTTAACTCGGGGATGAAGTCACAACTCCGCCCCCTTTCCCACATACCCACAAAAAAAAGTATTTATTAGGCTCTCAATGAATTTGAAAATACTTGCAAATCAGGTTTTGCATCCAGGATGATGTGGCGTGATAAAAAATGATAAAATTCTCAAAGTGTTTATGTATCTCTAGGTTGTAAAAAAAACTCTTCTGATTAGGGGTGGGCATGGGACGGGATGAACCTCATCCCTATCACATCTTGTTCGTTCGGAATCGAGACGGGATAGATTCATCCCGACCACGTCCCATCCCAAACGGGACGAGATCAGCATGCAATAAAAATTTGTTGTAAATCTGCCAAGCATGTATTCATTTGTACAAGTGGCAGAGACCAATTTGCTGAAAATTTTGTATACTTAACTTGTAGAGACCAATGAAAATAAGAGCCACTCATTGGGCTTTCTAATAATTTGCCAAAGAAAGAAATACTCCAAGATAAAGTTTATAATTACAACCAGATAGCAGTACAACATGTAAAATACTGGGGAATAGATGTTAGAAAAAGGGGATGAACAAGTGTGAATGAGAGAAAATATGTTGGTGATACAATCAAATGATCAATATGTATCTTTGAATGCTTATATCATCATAGAGTGGCGTGTGCTTATATCATCATTGAGTGAATATATATCTCAAATTATCAATATGTATCTTAGAATGTTTATATCGAATTATCAATATATATATATATCTCATAATATGATCAATATTTGATCTAAAGAAATAATTACACACCTTAAATATATTAAAATTAATAATAATAAATATTTAAAAAAAATCAATTCGGGACGGGACGGGATGGGCGGGATTTAAAATCTCCATCCTGATCCCATCCCACTCTAGATTGGGACGGGATCGGGATGAGATTGATCAATTCCAATAAAACCCAAAAAAATCGGGAGGAAAGGGATCGGGATCGGGATCGCGGGATGGGATGCCTACCCCTATCTGTGATGATGTCACATCATCTTGGTTGCAAAATCTGGTTGCAAACCTTGGTTCCCTAACCTCACTCCAATGAATTTGTTGGAAACAATAGAAGACAAACATTGCTTTCTTTGACCAAGCTTCAATAACTCTCCCTATCTCAATGACATTTCAAATCTAAAATTTCAGATTTACAATGATGCCTACTTTTTAGGGCTTTCAAGACTAAAATAGAAACAATTACTCCTTGAAATTTCCTAATTCATATCTACTACTAAAACCCACTGAAAAACTATCCTAAAACACTCAAAATACTCCTACAAATATGCCTAACAACCTCAAAACGAAAATACAAAATAAAATACTTAAGTTCATTTTTATGGGCTTAAAAAAGAACTCGAGGACGAGTTCTACCATGATGTTTCCTTGCTTACTTCTACGTCTTTTTTGGTTTGCAAAAGAACTCGGCTCTGTACATGACGTTTATTGTTACTTCCAAATATGATAGAATTCCATGACTGAGCATGCACTTCCAAAATAACAATTGGCTAGCTAGTTTTCTCGTAACTAGCACAAACGGATCTTTGTACCTATGAACAATTTTTTTCTTCGAAAATCATATGATTTTTTTATCCTCAGCAATATAATCATCGAGAGTTGGTTGTGATTTTCAAATCTTAAGAAAATTTTGGGATTTTCACAACCACCCCTTTCTTCTTACAACCTCATCGTAAAAGGTGTTTTGTGAAAATCGAATTTGGTAAGTGTGTTCCAGATTGTAGCGCATGATTTAGCTGCCTCGCGGTTCGAACCCTGGACGTGTGATACCAGCCGCCACATCTCTACAAACTTAGTTGGTACACCTTTGGTGATTACAAACCCATTCAATAATATTTTCCCAAGCGTTTTGTAGTTGTGAAACTAAAATTCATGAAAAATAGCGAAAACATAAAGAAACTTTATTTGAAAAAATAGAAACAACTACTCTAAAATGGAAACCAGTATTCTTATAATGTCCTGAGTCATGTTTACTACTAGCAATAACTACTATGAAACTTGTCAACAAGATTTTTACGTGTTTTGATGACCATGAATCTCAAAGATTTTATTCGTACAATACATGCCTTATACGGTAAAAGAAGTGGTAGTTGTAAATTTTTGAGAGAGTGGGAACATTGGTTACAATGGAGAATAAATTCGTGTGGAGATAATGAAAGATGTGGTGTAATGTTGTGCTAGTTTTTGGAAGGTTGAAATATCATTGTCATAAATTCTGAGAGTTTGATGATTTGTTGCATATTTATTCAAAAACTTGGTATCATTGGTTTAAAAGGCGATTGATATGTACGCATCAATGCGAAGCGACAAAAAATCGCATTAGTGCATATAATGATTGTTCTTAATCTTTAACACCTCAATTTCTTTTATAATTGGTTTTAGGTTATCTCTTGCATTGACGACTATTTTGTACTTTTTTTTATTATTTGTTTATGATTTTTCATAATTCTTCTTTTTTCGGATAAATTGAGGTGGATAAATTGAGGTGTATGTCTCGTTACGCCTTAGTTACTCATTAATGCAGTGGTTCACATTAAAAAAATGATCGTCTCGATACTAAAAAAAATTGTATGGGATGAATTGAAGCTCAAGGTGGATAAAGCTGATGAGTTCAAATATATTTAGTACTAAGTATTTTTGTAGGGGATTTTGCAAGTCTAATGTCTTAGCAGGTTAAGTGAAGGCACTTGTGTTTGTTGAATTTGTAAGTACGATAAGGGTTCTTGTATTTGTTTAAAGCCTATGTCATCATCTTGTTCTAAACATACACATCTACATGGGCAGCAATATGTTGTTTGAGGTTTTGCCTCACCGTAGTAGGATCGAACTACCAATTCAATCTACTAGCAATCTTTCAAGTTCGGGGAATCATTACATTGGCATTAAACAATGATGGTTTTGGGTTAAATAGTGAGCCAGAGTTTTTTTTTAAAAGTCCTTAGTGGCCGTGCGTTTTCAAAGGCGAGGGGAGGCAACCTATAAGTGTCCATGTGGTTATTGTTGTTGGGGTTTTTTTTTTGGAAGAGAAAGAATTTGAAATTTTGAAATAAAGAAATTAGAAAGTTATTTATTTTACTATTATTTTATTTTTATAGCCTTACATAACCAAGTTTTGCTTCTATAAACAACAAAGATCATCCAAACTGCTTTGATTCTTCGGAGACAACACTTAGACTCTTGAGGTGTTAATGAGTGCTTTGCAGCCGAAACGGAACAAACACACGTTCATAGTTAAGGTTGAGCGATTAAGCAAATCTTGGATTTTAGTTTCCAAATTGTTTATAGGATTTCATTTAATTTTTTACAATTTTCATGCTCTATTTGGAAAGATTTGGAAATATCAGTTTGTATCATGATCCTTTTTTAAGTTATGGTGTTGATTTATGCAATGGGTTGTTTATATATTTATTTATAAAAAGTGCAATTGGTTTTCAAACACTTAAATTGTTGACCATTAAGCAATGGTTAGTAACTCATCAGTTACAGTTGGGTTGGGTTGGGTTTAAAATGAGTACACCCTGACTGACAAAATGGGTTTTCTCCCTCGATTTTTCATTCATTCTTTCCCTCATTGTACTCTGTACTGGGAAGCCTTCCTTTGTATGGATTTTCTCCAAAATCATGATTTATGTGTCCCCTAACTTGGGTACAACCACCCCTTCAAGTAATCTTCTTCTAATCATTATAGGATTTGTCAATTAGGGTTTCTACTGTGTTCTGTAGTTAGTGCAAGTGTAGGGTTGTTTTTGGTTTATTGGATAGGGCTTCTTTTTCTGTTTGATTATTGAATGATGGTTTGTAGATAGATTTTTTGATGGAAACACTAACATGTTAGATTTCTTGGAACTCTTTGTGGATTTCTTTGAGAAACCCAGATTTTGGAGTGTAGTTGCCATGTTGATTTAGCTACTAAATATGCTTTACTATTTCAGCAATTTTGTGTTATTGGGTTTTAAAATTGTTACTATATATGTTCTAGTCGGAAAGTTTGAGTGCTGATTTGACCAACTTTACCGCAAACACAAATGTCAATGGGGACGAATGTCAGGCTTCTTTAGAGTTATTTGATTGCTATTTGATTGCTGGAAGGCTATCACATAGACAAATGTGTGTATTTGTTTTTGTAAAGGAAAATGTTCTTCTATGAAGGAGGTTAATCGAATAATCATGGTTCATCTGTAGTCTTCCTTGAACAGGTTAATTTGTAATATGTTGCCCGTGCGGTGAGTGAATTTGTGTCCTTTTCTAGTTCTTATTTTTTTACCCTATCAGAGTGATTTGTAGTTTGCACTACCGAGTTGCAGATTACACTTAAAGAAAACATGTAAGTATGCAATATATAGCTTTTTGCTTGGTATAATGGATTTAGAGCGAAGTGTAGAAGATATATACAGGTTTCTTTGCCTGTATTTCATTTTTCCCGTGTTAATGGCACTTAATCGGTCTTTTTTACAAGCTCATGATGTTTTAAGCAAGGATTGCATGAAGGAGGAATCTACTCATTCTCTGCCCTTTTGTAGCCCAATTTTGGTGTGCTGCCTTAAAGGATAAGTGTCAAAGTCGATCTTTAGATTTGGGGCATCAGTTGGGATATAGATTTAAAGGATGTAAAATGTTACTTGTATGTTTAACTGGGAATACGTATAGTTTTCCCAAATACCACGTAATGTGTAGTTTTAGGGAGTCTAGGTGGATGTTCTCGTTACCACCAACTCTCACCCTTTTTACACACTATCAATATCAATACAAATTTGTTTTTTCTGATCGAAAAAAATTACTTGGAGGGTTCGGTTTGTCATTGGTAGCAAATCTAGGCAACAATCCGCTCAAAGAGTTTGGGATCCAGGCGATGAAGCTTTTTGTTCATAAAAAATTCTCAATTGGAATGCCTAGGGGTAGAGAAATGGAAAAGATTGGTAGAAATATTTGTGTGATGGTATTTGTGGCAATCATATGAATGGGCTGCAATAGATGTGTTATATTCTGAGATTGCAGCTGGGAGGGCTCATGGGCAATTATTTGACCATCCAAACCACAAAGCAAGTTTTGCTATAGATTATGGAGATGTTTGAAGTCAATAAATTGTGGTGGAGACGTTTGAAGAAAATAAATGTGGTGAAGTTTCACAGTATCCAAGTGTCATCCTTTGCAAAGAGTCGCATAATAGAAGTATGTGGGGAAGCTGTCCAAGAGAGGAAATTATAATCCAGATTGGAAATTTTGCATTACAAGATCTTGTGAGAACGTGAGCGTTTATTACAAAGTGATTTTTTTCATTTAGGAAGGTGATGTAATGGGGTTGCACACAAATCATTTTGTTGTGAGGATAAATTGGAGTGGAGATTTTGAAAATATATTGTAAAACTCCCTATTAGTTCTTGAAATACTTGTTTCATGATTTATAGCATAGAGCAGGGATGGATGATTTGTTATGAAGTTAACTTTGAGTTTCATTATGCAAAATTTGGGATATCACATTGATGTGAACTTGAAGCTGAAGGTAGATAAAACTGGTGATTTAGTTAGATTAGTAAATGTATCGAAGTGTTGGTAGGGGAGTTTATTGACTTGATGACTATTCGGATACTTTAAGGGTACATGTCGAGATTGTTGACAATCAAGGTATATTGAAAGGTTTTGGGAAAGGGGGAAAAGATGGCAATATTTGTAATTTTGCATTTGTTGCATTCGTGAATATGGCGTGCTTGTATTTGTTAAAGTTAGATTAGTAAATGTATCGAAGTGCTGGTAGGGGAGTTTATTGACTTGATGACTATTCGCCATTCGGATACTTTAAGGGTACATGTCGAGATTGTTGACAATCAAGGTATATTGAAAGGTTTTGGGAAAGGGGGAAAAGATGGCAATATTTGTAATTTTGCATTTGTTGCATTCGTGAATATGGCGTGCTTGTATTTGTTAAAGTTAGATTAGTAAATGTATCGAAGTGCTGGTAGGGGAGTTTATTGACTTGATGACTATTCGCCATTCGGATACTTTAAGGGTACATGTCAAGATTGTTGACAATCAAGGTATATTGAAAGGTTTTGGGAAAGGGGAAAAAGATGGCAATATTTGTAATTTTGCATTTGTTGCATTCGTGAATATGGCGTGCTTGTATTTGTTAACGAGTCTATCTCACCATCGTGAAAAATGATTTTTCCTCATTTCTTTTTCAAATGAAATTGATGTTTATATCAAGCAAAGCATATTTTCCATAAATTAGAGTACATTTAGGCACGAGTTTGGCAGAAAAAGAAAAAAAAAAAAGTTGGCTACCCAAAAAAAGAAGTTTTGAATTTTTTTGCAAATATATATTAAATGATTGGTTTATATGGATTATTACACGGGAATAAATGTGAAAGTACGATTATCGTTCAACTCATAGTTAAGGTTGAAGCTAGTTGGGAAAAAGGTTGAGTGATACCCTAGTTTGGGTTTTGGTTTGGAATTTGTTTATATTTTATTTTAGGAATTTCTGCTTCTCAATTGCAAACATTTCTACTTTTGGAATAATATGGTTTTATATAACATTATGTTGATGTAGTAAAGAATAATTCCACTTTGGGTGTGTTTGGTTCAAATGAATATTTTCCTAAGAAGAAGTTTTACCAGATTGGAGAGAAAGAGGTGGGGAATATTAATTTGATGATGACCTCTCTATCTTCTAGTTTTCTCTCAAAATTGAGGAAAATATCTGGTTAGGGTTGGAAGAAAGAATATTTTCCCAAAATATATGTTCATCTTCAACCTTAAGGTATCTCATTTCCTCTCTTTTTTCTAGTTTTCCAATAAAAAGTTCTTTTATATGCCAAGCTTTATCTCGCTGAAATCACTCAGAATTTTTACCTGACACAATTGAATATATCACCTATTTGAGGTGGGTGCTTTTTTTTTTTTCATTATGGAAGATTTGGTAACCAAGGTTTATACTTTTTCAATGTTAGATTCAGCAAAAGTAGTAATTGAAACACATTGAGCTACAGAGGAATCGCTAGAAATGATAAAGAAAATGAATTAAGAAGAGGTTAGTTGCATGTTTTTGCTGTTGTCCATTCTGAGACACCTATTGATCATTTCATTGTATCACCGAAACATTACAAAAAAAATATCTGTGTGTAAATGACAAATATTGATCATACTGTTTTTATCAGTGCAAGTGGTGAATTCGCCTGTGTTCGTTATGTTTTGTGTTTCACGTTTTTCCTTTGATAATATTTATCCTCTGCAATGCAAGAGAAACAATATATAGTTAGTTTCTTCAACTAATTGATTTGCTACTTAGGGTTTTCTACTATTTTCTGTAGGCACTCTGGAGTCTGTAGGGTTTTTTGGTTTCTCGATTAGGACATTATTTTCGTTTCTTGTGATTGTTGAAAGATGGGCTGTAATAATATGTTTTGATGGAAACACTGAAATAGCAGCTTTGGTGACTCTGGTTGCTTGTGCTCTGTGGACCATTTTTTAGAAACATAGATTTTGGAGTCTAGATGGGATTAAAAAAAAGGTTATCAATATATGAATGGTTTCATGGAACATGTTATTGTAAAAGAACAAATCCATTTGCAGTTCAACTGTATGACAAGCCACAAACCAATTTAAGGTTCGACCTTTTTTTAAGGTTGTCAAGTGTTCCCTGTGGAGTATAGTTGCCATGCTGACTCAGCTGGTAAATGAGTAAGTTTGTACCATATACGTGTTCTTGACTTGATCAGTTTTGATAGTTTAATAAGAATGTCTGCGTATTGATTTGGCCGAGTTTTGGTTCTATAGTTGACAATAGCAGTAATTCTAGCATACAGGGGAAAACAAGAAAAGAAAAGAGGGTAGCACGATTTGGTTCTATAGTTTTGTTCTCTGAATTTTGTGTTTCATTTTCCTTGATAAGTACATTCGGTGTAATGTGAGATGAGCAAACTTTGTTTTTTTTGCTCGAAGGCTTGAAGTTTTTACTACCTAATGGTTTTACGCTTGCAAAGTCTCAGCTAATACTAGCAAGCCGCGTAGGTTTAATTATTATTTATAGATTTGTAATGCTCCAACCCAAACTTGTATTTTGAAGTATAATATGTGGACTGCGTGTTTGTTTTCCAACAGAAATGGGGTACTGGGATAGTGATCCGAAATTTATTAAGAAGCAAAGTAAATGATTCTCGATAGTGATCCAGAATTTAAGGATTGCTTATATATTTATATAATGAACGAACCGATTCCATGGCAATTTACTTTTGAGGTATTTAGGGTTTGAAGCTGTTTCATCTCTGCAGGAAGACCAAATGGAATACAGTTATTGAGTTTTAGGTGGGCTTGAATTTTGAAGAATGTTGGTAAAGGATGAGATCTATGGATTCATTTATGATTGTAAAGAGCATTTATTCAAATTTCCTTTGTTCATTCATTCTTACCGTTGTTTTTGCCATGGATAAGAACGAGTAAATCGAACATTGATAGTTATTTAATTTTACATACATGTGGAAATGATTTTACTGAACTTAATATGTAACATGTCATTCGTGAACTGAATTGAATGAATTGATTCAGTTTCTCAAAATTCTGAAGAAAACGTGAAATTGGGAGACTATGGCTAACTTAGGGTTGACAAGACAATGCATTTTGAATTAAAAGTGACTGGGTAGATATGCATATTTAGTTTGTTTCTTCAATCAATTATGAACAGGAAGTCAATGTCATCTAAGCATTGCAACTGTGAGCGAAAGCTGAAATCCCTGTGTCAATGACCGCTGACAGGTGTCAATGACTGCTGACAGGTGTACGAGTGCTGGCTGTTTTTAACTGAAGAATCCAGAACCACTCTCAGTTAAGCTCGTCAATCGGCAGTTGAATTTTGAGGTATTTGTTGTATGGTTTTTTTATTTTCATATTTCTAGAGTTGTATTGTACTCTTGCAAAACTCACAGGGTTAGATCACAGATCATTTTTGTGAAGGCGCATAAACTTTAATAACTATTATTTCCATGCTGGTTTCGCTTGTATCAACAATTCTGGTGTAGGGAATATCACTATGACACCATGATTGCTTATCATGTTAATCAGCGAGCCTTCTTGATTGTACTTTAAAAGTTTGGTTTCTTTACGCTCTCTGTTTCATTTATTTGAATTGAACCACTAATATCTTGAGGAATATAGGTTTTTTATGGTATCTTCCAACATTTTCAACATCTTAGGTTTTTTATGTTCTTTTTCTTCTTTTGTCTTTAATATTAGCAGATTGGAAGGTCAATTCGATAAAAATATTCTATGGGTTCTGGTATGAACTTGATTGTAGTGTCTTTTAGGTTTAGATCACAAGAACTGTGACAGTCACATTCGACCAGCTTTGTCGCAGATAGTTCCATGTGTGTGTTAGCAGGTAGGTTAGACAAATCTTGAAATGAAGAAAGACTTCCATGTGCTCCAAAAAATTCTCCGCTTGTATAATATTATAAAAGTTTGTGTCTAGAATAGTCAGGATTTCTCCTGATTATTGTGAATCGAAGCAATACAAAGCCTACACCCAAGGCAAAGCTTAACATCCCAATGCAAAGCTTAACTTAGCAAGCCCTAGATTTTGGCAAGACCTTAAGAGTTATACTAAGCACGTTACATTACATCACATTGATAGTGTCTGCATTTTCTTCTGTTTGTAAAACCTTGCTAGCCGAGGTTGAGTTTCATTTTGTAGATTTTTTGGTCTGTTCAAGAAGGAGAGTCTAGGAAATGAGGCAGAAGCGAAGTGAATCAACTCAGTTTGGGATGTAGCTTTTGTAACACCCCTAAATTTCATAAAAATTAATTATTTTATTTTGAAATAAATAAAATAGATTTACATTTAATTGAATTTAAATTTCAAATTTTAGGGTTTTATTTAGTGTGTTTAGATGGTGGGTGCTCTCAGAATTCTAGTGGGGGGCAATTAGCCACCCAACTATAAGAGAAAATTTTTCTCCTTCTTATTTTTCTCCTTCTTCACGTTTTCTTCTTTTCGATGGAGGCTGACGACGGAAGAGCAGTGGTTGGTGTGGTTGATTATGAGCAATACGATGTGGAATCTGTGGGAGAGTTCCATCAACAGAGATATGGGAACGATCAAATGAGACGAAGGCTTGACTGTGGGTCGATTGATGGGGTCAGTGGGTGAAGTTTGCGGTTGTGATCGGGAGCGATCGGCGACGGGGCTGTGTGGTGGTTCGAGGTGCTAATTAAAAGGTCCGGAGTGGTTTTTTTTTGTAGAGAAAATCAAAGGTGAGTTTCTTCATCTCCTTCGCATTTACTGTGAGTTATTTATTTATGTCCAATTATTGGCTTTAGTTTGCCAACATATTTGTTGTCTCGATTGATTCAATACTTCCTTATACTTAATTTGGTTTTGATTGGTTTGATTCTTTATTTATATCAAGAACCTTCTTTCTGTGTGTGGTTTTTCAGATTTTGATTCTTTATTGGTTCTGTGGTGTAACTGTGCAAGTTTTGTAAATCTTGGATAAAGCTCAAATTGCTTCTCTCATTTGTTCATTGGTTTGATTAGTAGTGTGTACTAATTTTGAATGTTTATTTTAAAACATAATTAGTTATACTTTGTATATAGTCAATGCAAATAAAATAGGTAGAACTTTTACTAAGAAAGTCAATAATGAGTAATCTGCCAAAGGTTGCACCAGTTAATGTAAAAGTGACGACATCATGGGTATTGCATCCCTTGGAAGGTTGGGTGTTCATCAGTGTAGATGGATGTTCAGAGTCCTCGTGAACATCGGTGAGAGTTTTAAGTTATTTTGACGTATGAGGTTGCTCTTCCAGTCCCTGATGGCATTGTTATAAACGGTAATCTCAGGTACTTGTACATTTTGGGTCTCATGGTAAGCCCACAACGATAAATTTGGATGAAGTTTCCATTTTCTTCATGGAGTTTGTCGCATCCAGCCTTTTTATTTGTATCTTTGGGCAGAGTTTTTGAGTAGGTGTAGTATCATGTGATATATCAAAAGTTTCATCTTTGAGTCTAGTTTCTAAGGACTTGACGATATGACAATCTGAGTTTTGTACAGGAAGATATACTCATTTTAGTGACAATAGGTAAATCAGCCGAAGGCTGACAGATTGTATGTTTTTGTTTGTAAAATTTGTATTGTTATAGACATAATCATGGGGTATGCCTTATATGGTTGGAAACCTCTTTGTGTCTATTTTTATTGCCCCAAACGGTATGCAATTTGGAGCTCTAAAGTGAGAGTTATGTACATTTGAGTGATGACTGGTCAAACTATCCGATTAGGACAACTTGTACATTTCAGTATGGTTGGCAGGGTTATTTATTTGACTGTTTTGGGATTGAAACATATTTGTTTAGGGTCTGCCTTGGGTTGTCTTGAGTTGAATTTGATGTAAAGAAAAATGTTGTTTGGAGCCGAATGAGGTTGATGGGTCAAATTTATTTTATTTTGACATCGAAATTGGGTTGTAATGAGATTATTGTGGTAGTCGAGATTAGGGTGTATTGGTTTTGTTGTGCGAACTGAAGCGTGATTTTCTTGGAACTGTGTTACGGGCTGTAATTAGGATGTTTTCGGTTGAGTTTGGGGAAGGCTACGATTGGCCTTAGATGGTTGGTTTTAGTAGATTTTGGGGGTTGTTTGTAGCTATGTTTAAAGTTTATTTCAGCTAATTTAAGCGGGCGTTTCAGCTGAGTTTTGAATGTTCTAATCAGTTGATTTAGGGGTATGTTCTAGTGGATATACATTGTTGTACGAATCAGTCCAAGTTGTTTGTTTCAGCTGAATTTAGAGTTTTCTTTTATGGAGTTTCATGCTTCGATTTCTACAGTTTAATGAATCTAAAATTAAAATCCCTTGGTGATTCTCTTGCATTTTAGTTGTTTACTTTGCCTTAAAGGATGGGTTGGTATAAATGCAACTCTTGTGATGAACATTTTGAACTTCTTTGCTATATGCAGTAATGCATGATACTGAGAATTTTAGTATGGTTTCATATATACATATGTTGGCTTTTATATAAATAACAATGTTATTATGTGATGTTTTATTTCATAGCTTGAATTAGACTCGATAAGGAGCTATGATTGAAAGTGTGAGGTTACCATAGAACTTGAATCCTCTTATTAAATGGGTTTGATCGCCGCTCTGCAATGTAAAATTTGTTTACAAGAAATGCTATATTTTCCCCAAAAATGTGGGTGGATATGATTGTGAATCAATTTATGAATGACAAAATGTCATTGTAGAGGAATTTTGAAATATCAAAAATAAATGATATTGATAAACTGACACCTGAAAATTTAATCACATGAAATTGTATCACTTAGAACTACCACACCTCTTTTTGTTTATTATTTCTCATCTCTTACTAGAGAAACTAAATAACCTGCGGGTAGTCTTGTGGAGGTGGGGCGTCTATTTCTTACTAGAGAAACTAAAATAACCTTCGGGTTAGTCTTGCGAAAATAAGGTGAATTTGTATGCCTAAAATAGGTCTTGATATTTATCCGTAAAAAATGTGACGTGACTTTATGCGCATTGATAGCCCAAGAGTGGCTTTTGGTTACTCATATAATTAGGAGTATCCAGTGATGCATGCATGTATGTGATGTGTCCCCACTTGGGCATGGATGACGGAGAAGTCTTTTATATGAGAGACATACGGGCATGTATGTTCAGCACGGAGGTGGTGCGAATGTGGTATCGTCTAAGTGATCAATTCGTTAAAAATGAATCAAATGCAAATAAAAATGAATAAGATGCTCAAGTCAAATATTGTACAAAGACAACTGTTTAATTAATAAATTACGTTTATATTGTTTTTAACCTTTTTCATGCAGGATGACAAGTCCACTAATATTTTTACAGGTCAGACTTGCCATAGTCAACTTCTATAGTGTAAGTACAAGCAAATGCATATTTACTTAATTGGAATTATAACGTTATTGCCTCGTTGAGGAACTAAATATGATTGTCTCATTGAGGAACTAAATTATTTGAACTTTGTTTTCTTGAATGACACATTTGCCTCATTGAGGAACTACTTGTTGGTGTGGTTGTTTGTTGTTTGTGCTTAGTTTGATGTTATCACGTGCGATTTTATTGATTTTGGGATGAAGATTACTCACAATATAGCTGACCCAAGTGAGCTTTTGCTTCTTGGGTACATTCCTTTGGGAATGTAGCCGATTAGCCTTTCGGATTTAGGGACTTTTGAGCAGCGTTACTGGAGTTTCGTTTCGCTAGTGGGGCTAGCACCGTCAGTCTTTTCCTGGTTAGAGTTTTTATTTATTTCAGTAATTAAATCATGTTTAAGTTGTTGTTGCTACTAAATGTTTCTATTGTTATTGAATTTCACGTCCCGAGTTTTGGGAAAAACGGATAATCCTACTTGGATATTGGGATTTGCGTTTTCTTCGAAAATCAGGGCGTGACAGCTTTTCTGCATATGAATCTATGTAAGAATGTGTAGGGATATCTTCACGTAGGAGCGGTGACAGAATGGGATAAGACTATAATGGAATAGTAGGGTTAGCTCTGAGGTATATACGTTTTCTTACTTGCAGGTGAAATTCTGGATCTGGTGGATATTGTGGAATCTTAGAGCAGGGGTTATAGATGGCCATCACCTCCCCCTTCCCCTGCGTGCGCCTAGGGATGGCAGTGGGGCGGATTTTCTCGAATATCCGCCCCACTCGCCCCGTTTGGGGCGGATTTGGTAAAGGGTCCCTGGATCTTGGGGCAGATACGGATTTCCAATCTGTGTCCGTTTATTAATCGGGGCGGATACGGATTTGGCCATATCCGCCCCACGGATATCCGTTTAATCTGTGAAATTACAAAAATACCCTTAAACTATATTAAGGGAATAGACCTATCATCTTTCACTCTCATCTCACATTCTCCCCTTATTGTCACTCGAAGAGCACACTCGATTCTTGAAGGGTCGTCTCCAGTCTCCTCACAGTGAAGGGGACGCTCGAAGGGGTCGTCTCCAGTCTCCTTCTCACAGTGAAGGGTCGTCCCTTTTTCTCCTTCTCACGGACACTCGAAGGGTCGTCTCCTCTTCTCATGGACACTCGAAGCTCTCACAGTCGGACCATGGCCATCGTGGTCATCTCTGTCTCCTCTCCATCTCTCTGCTTCGAAAGAACGACACCCATCCCGGCCGCCTCTCTCCCCCCTCCCTTCCCCCTCCTTTCCCTAGCTGCAAGAAATATCAAAGATCTCAGATCTGAGATCTAAGATTATTTAAATCGAATTTTTTTTTATATAATTTTTTTTATGGATTCTTTGTAATTTTGTGTTACTGATCTAATGAATGAAGTATATTTTACAATAATTAGATAGATAACCTGCTTTTAGGATTGAACTGAGATATCTCACAACTGATTTAGAGAAGAAAATTTTCGGGGATATATTTGCTCAAATCCGCCCCAATTCGCCCCGTTGCCATCCACCTCTCTTTATTTTCTTCTCTAGTAACTGAAGAAACAGCAATAGTCCCTTACTGTTATAATTATAATGACTGATGCCTTTAATATTCGGACGGCTCATATATCAACAAATAACTCTATAATGTTGGGGATGTGTGGGAGGGAATGCGTGTGAACTTCGATTGTGAGAACATATATGACGATCTCTAGTCTGTTATATGTTCCTGAGGGAAGAAGTGAGGATGATTATATGTAGAAAATGTCATCTTGTTTTGGATGATTGTGGGATTTAAATAGGGGTTATATCTCTGTACCAATGCTACTAAAAGATTTCGTTGGGGATATCTTGGATCAGTGTAATAAACTAAGGGCACCGTTTTTCAGGGAAGAGCTTGAATTTATAAAATGAAATGTGGGTTTCTTTTTTTCCCAAGGAAGTCTGAAATTTGTGAGGCTTTTAAACTTACTTATTCGGTGATTAACAAAAGTATCAAGCAATCTAAAAGTCGTAAAACAGTAGAAAACTCTACCAGACGACATCTTGATAGATGGTTTGATAAATGGTCAAATGTAAAGATCTATAGTATCTTGTTAGAATCTAAATTAGGTCTGTCTTTATGAAAATAAGTTACTAATAAACGAAGTACGGTATGCGAGAGAAACCCTAATTAAAAAGTTAAAAGAATCTAAGCAGTTAATCGCTTGAGAACATCTTTCAGTCCGAAACAAAAATTATGAATACTTATGAATCTCATGTTTGAGTTACTTTACAGCTGATGACTTGTCATTTCGTGCAACTTTGAATGCGACTGTAAAATTGCATTGGAAGAATTTTGTGGATAGCAATTAATTCCGCTGTGGCCAAAGGTGTACTAGCTAAGTTGGTAAAGGTATGAAGAATGGTATCACATGTCATGAATTCAAACTCGGCCGGTGGCATGGGGTGGGGAGGGTTAAAGGTTCTGCTGTGAATTACTTTCAGAGAATGTAGATTCTGGTTTTCAATATCACCTTGCATTATTGTCAGAGTCCTTATGGTTGCCATTGTCTGTTGCAGCAAATCTACAATTGCGGTGTCAACGATTTAATGAGAATGATTTGTTGGTTGTAACCGACGTCAGAATGTACAATGAGTCATCTGTACTATTGACAAGCACTTGAAGGAGAGAACTATCATTACATAACACCCGTTAACGATATCACTGAGACCTAGTGAAAGTCGTCGTGTGTCGTTATTGGCGCTTGCATTGTTTGGATGCCTGTAGTTAAATTGGAAGTGTTTCCCGGAAATTTGAATGAAATTCATATGATATAGATTACTGAGTTTATGGTCTTGCCATTCTTACTGGACTAGATCTATGGGGTGTTTGGTTCCCTAACCAGTAAACTACCTCAATCCATGCTGTAAGTGCTTAGATGTGTGACGATACATATTTCCAGGTATATCACATTGTTGAAGTTCAAGAACATAAACATCGATGCAAGAATCATGTCCTGGATTGAGGTCGTCTTCTAGACCACCACGATCTGTCGTACAGATCAGAGTGCTAGTTACCACTAATCAAAGATGCTAACCACGATGTGTCATACAGATCAGAGTGCTAGTTATCACTAATCAAAGATGCTAACTCCAAACAAGATGGTACATTCATTAATCATTTGATGTCAAATCTTCACCTACACTTCTCCATCAGTAACAAGTACAATATTTTGACCTCTCTATCTTGACCCATTTTCCTAAACACCATCTAAACAAACTAAGCAAACTCAAAATAGCAAGATTAACCCAAAGTTCTAAAACATTACTTATCAATTATCGATTAGTATCTAATCCATTTTAATTAGTTGCTTTTCCCTCATCTGAAGAAATCCACCCAATATCCTTGAGCACAGGTTGAAGCTCCTTCCTGCAGAACTCAATGTATTCCATTGTATCACCCCTTTCCTTCTTCACTTCTACTATCAAGAACGAAGACGCCACAGAATAAAACTCCGCTGCAATCCCCATTTCTCCATATCTCCCTTTCTTATGTGCAATCAATGTCACCATTGAATCACTTTTCTTCACGTTGAACATCATTGCCTTAGCCACTTCCTCCAATTTCATTACCACCTCGCTTGCAGGCTTCGTAGTAGTAAACCTAAACTCCTCGTTCTCCTCATTGTTCTCACTTTCGAACAATCCCGAAAGGTTGAACCCTTTGGAGAAGGAAATCAAATGAAAAGCATTCAATGTCTCAGGTTGCTTATCTACATCAAAATCTTCTTCTTCATCCTCCTCCATATTTACCAGCTTCTTCTTGAACCAAGACGTCTGCATGAGCTTCGACATAGTCATTCGAGTATTCGGATTAGGATCAAGCAACTTACTGATCAACTTTCTTGCTTCAGAACTCATCCAAGGAGGGCACTTGAAATCAGCAGTATAAATCTTCCTATAAATGCCTACTAAATTATCATCCCGGAATGGCAAAAACCCTGCAAGCATCACAAACAGAATCACCCCACAAGACCAAGTATCAGCCTTAGCTCCATCATAACCTCTCCTCCCAATCACCTCCGGCGCAACATAAGCCGGTGTGCCGCAGGAAGTATGCAGTAACCCATCCTGCCTCATTTGCTCAGACAAAGCACTCAGACCAAAATCAGTCACCTTAACATTCCCATCTTCATCAAGCAATATATTTTCAGGCTTCAAATCTCGATGAAAAACACCGCGACTGTGGCAGTAATCAACAGCCGATATTAACTGCTGGAAATAAGATCTACCTACGTCCTCTTCAAGTTTCCCATTAGAGATCTTGTTGAACAGTTCGCCACCTTTTACATACTCCATGGCAAAGTAGATCCTAGTCTTGCTTGCCAACACTTCATAAAGCTCAACAATGTTAGGGTGCTTTAACCTCTTCATGATGGAGATTTCTCGCTTCACTTGCTCCATCATACCTACATGAATCACCTTCTTCTTGTTCACAACTTTGATGGCCAAGTTTTGTCCCGTTTCAAGATTCTTGGCCAAGTAAACATTCGCGAACGTCCCGTGGCCTAGAACTCGGCCTAACTCGTACTTCCCATGTAGTACGCTTACTTTCTGATCGATCTCCCCCCCATTCATAGTACTCCCCATTGAGAAGAAAAACAACAAGATAGAAAATGATTAAAAACACAAAAACTAGAGCAAAGCCATATGAATAATTACGAACATTATACGATCGAACTAACTGTATTTCGCATGCTTTCGATGGCAAGTTGAGCTTAGCTCCATTGTTCTTCAACTTAGGGTTATGTTAGAGAAGAAACCATTCTTCTCATTTTGCTGCATTTTGTGAGAGCAAAATGAGAAGAAGAAGGAAAAGAAACATACAAGGAAGTTGAGTTGTGGTTTTTGTGGCCCCTTCACTTTGGTATTTATCAAGGCACATTGGTTGGAAAGGAAAGTCACATTGAAATACCAGATTACCCTCACCACATTTACTTATTTTCTATATGGGTAAACATGATAATCTATTTTTTTTTTCATTTCCTTATCACAAAATTGCATTTTGTTGCACATTTTTGGTATTCTTTTGGCATTTGGAAACTCATAATTGTGCACTAGACACGCAATGGTGTGTTTAGAACTTGCGCGAAGTGGGACTTGATGCGGAGACCCGTTTTTGTGAATTTTTCTTATGAATTTTAGGTAAGTGGTTGTTTTTGGTTTTTAAGTTCATTGAATCGGGTAAAATGTACCCTCGGATTGGCTGTAAATCTTTTTCGATAAGTAATAAAGATCTGGCATCTCACAGTTATCCCTCCCCTCAGAAGGTTTAATTAAAATAAAATAATATAACTTCTAAAGTACTAATTTTAGAACAAAAATACCATATTTAGGTGGTTTTATTTAGGGTAGTTTTGTAATAAAGTGGGATTGTAAGACCTTTTAATGAAAGTTGAGTGTTAGTTCACGCATGAGAGAGGGTTTCTGGTCTCATCATTGGACCCAAGAAAAAAACGTTGAGAAGGAACTGAATTGGTTTCCTGTACTTCGCAATGTAAATTTATTAAATTGCATCCAATCATCACTTTGTGATTGACGGCTGAAATTGTTCAATCACTTATCGATGATTTCGAGCATACTCTGAGATCCAGATGACACGTGGCAAGTAACTGTTAATTGTTGCTATGAGCTACTTTTTTTTTGGGCCTAAGAATCTGGGCCCAATGGTTTAATACATGTGAGGGCAGTGTGGCTGAATACTATGGGTTGTGATGAGTGAAGTGAAACTGAAAGTGTTAGTTTCACTAAGAGCACCCACAGTAAGCTCGAGCTACATTCGATGATTTTCCGACAGTGCCACACTATAAGGAGCAAATTGTGGATCGCTTTGTGTTTAGTCTAAAAGAGAATTTTGACAAATATATCAGCAAGCTAACAAACGGTGTATAATGTTTACAGAGTAAGTCTAGCTAGCCATGTTTGCTAGCCGTTTTTTTTTTTTTTTTTTTTTTTTTTTTTTTTTTTTTTTTTTTTTTGTGTTTTTACATCTTTTATCCTTTTTCTTTAAAATGCAACCACAAATACTATCTATAAAGAGGTAAAAATGTAAAAAAAAAAATCCAAAAAAAACTAACAATCATGACTGGCTAAAATTATTGATATTTACATCCTCCTAATGTAAAACTTGTGTTATTTGATGTTGATTGGACATAAAGTTTCACATATAAGAATTATTTCCTTGACGATTGCTTAGAACGTTGAGTGCTCTGAACAATTTTCTCGAGTTTTCATGGAATTCAATGTATGGAAGATTTGGATTCCTTGTGATGATTAGGTCGAAATGCAACTCAGAGAGATAGCTCAAGATACGCATTGTTTGGAAATTGACAACTAATTATACAACTGTAAATCTTTAAATCATCAATGATTCTTTAAGAAAATTCTAGATCCCCAATTTTAGATAGCCAGGGTTATCAATCATTTATTTGTTGGGGTTGAAGCTCTTTAACTTCTACCCCTTCTATAATTGATGTCTGTGATTGTGTTTTAAAGAGAATGGGTAAAAATATAAAAGAACCCAATCCAGATAAAAAAAATGATTAGTTGCCCCGGTTCCGTAGACTTACTCATTCTAGATTAGAGGTATGTTTTGATTAAGGAGATTAATGATTGTTGTGAAAGGTGTTGCCGTTGATATGTGATAGATTTGATCTTCTAAACAGTTTTTTTAACAAAGTAAGCGACTTAAAAAATAAATATCAACTTATCGTAAATCTTGTATGATTGTATCAGTAGAAGTATATGTATAACAAAAATGTTAATTAAATACTGAATTATTTTAATGAAAAGTGTCATTAATCGAAAGCTAAGATGAGCGCATGAATTATTTTAGTGTACTTTCAGGCTTCAGCTGGAAATTTGTTGAAGAGTCGCCAAAGGAAACAGTTTCCTCTAATATATCTTTCCATAAAGCTTATCCAGATAAAGTACATCATAAATTTATTGCTCGAAAAAACTGAAATATACAAAATTATAAAGATGTGTGATTAGAAGGGTTTTTTTTTTTTAGTTGCTACATGTAATCGATTATTTGGTTTAGTTGTACAAACTTTTTGTTGTACCAATATTTTGAATGTTTTGGCTTTGTTGCACCAACCTAATAACCTAATAATGTATTTAACAACAAATTATCATTTTTATTAATAAAAATCATTTTATTGTGAAATTTATTCATTTAGGAGCGTTAATTAATCTTTTTTGAATGAAAAAACAAACAACCATTATCTATAAACAAAGTCAGTCATATTATTTATATTTTATTAATCATAGAGAAGTGAAGACAATAACAATACATATTAAAAATAAATTAATTAAAAAATTTAATCAATATAAAAATTTTAAAATTGTGATAACTATTATATCATATTAAAAAATTGCATTTAAAACTTTAAAATATTCTACATCTAAAAATTTACATTAGAATTTTCTTTTCAATGTTTTGTTATATGGTAAACAAAATTTGGTTTGATACACCAAACAATTTAAAAAAACTAAATATAAAGGATAAAACTTGAGGCATCATGCTAAACAGTCAGTACACGTAGCAACTCATTTTTTTTAGTACAATTTCACGGACTATCTTTTGATGATAATAAACATTTTTCCCACTTATACATTAGAAGTTATCTTTAGGGGTGGGCTCAGTCCGGAATGATCCAAGAGTGGGCTTGTCTCGGTCCAGTCCAGTCAAACCGGATCAGAACAGTTCGAAACATGATTTTTTTTTTATTGACCCTATTAGTCCTGGTCCTGTTTGAACTGGGACGAAGCCATGCCATCTCGGTAAAAAAATAAATAAATAAATAAATAAATAAACAAATATGTAAATGGATTTGGATTTCGTTATGGATAATTTTTCAGATTGGATTTGAATTTGGATTGACTTGATTTCTACTGGATGGATTTCTTAGAATCCAATCCATTGACAGCCCAAGGTAATATGGGTACCACTAGTTGAAAACTTTGGATAATTACCTTAGTTATCCTAACAAAAATCTGGGTTTTTGAAGTAATAAAAATTAGGGGTCACTTTGGGTAGGCCAATCCAATCCAGCCCAAAATGTTTGGACCATGGTAGTGAGAGCTGGACTGGGGATTTTGCAATCCAAGAAGTCGAACTCTGCCACCTCCTCTAATGATGTCATATCATCTGATTGCAAAACCTAATTTCCTAGCGTGACTCTCTATATATATAATTTAGTATTGACATATATCAAAATCAACCAACCAAAATAGCATTTGATGTCCCTACTTAATTATAATTATTGTTAGGTAAAAAGATAAGATAAGCTAAGGTACGATGACCATTGCTTTATATCATCTTCTTTATCGACAAGCAGAGAAATATGTCTACTCAAATTAGGAAATTAACATTCTTCGATCTTGCTTGGTTCTTTTATCGTCTTCTTTAACTGACAATCATTGACGTCGTGAGTCCCTGGTTTTGTTTTTTTAATCTGTGGTAACGATAACTTTCTTTAATTGTCAAATCAGTACTACTAGGACATAAAATCGGTAGAACACGGTTTTTATATATATATTTTTTAATTAATTTCTTGAAGGTATTATACATATTATTTGGTTTCCAGAAGTCCTAGGTAACGACTTTTCCTATCAAGGACAAATTATTTTGAAATTTTGCGAAATATCTAAGGCCATGAACATCTGAACTTGGATTAAAGGATAGAAGCTGGTGATCTGAACTGACTTCATGAAAGGGATTGGAAGGGATGAATTATTGGTTTGTTTATGTGTGGTGGTTGTGCTGTTCTTCAGGGTATATGGAAAAGCACCTCAAACACTGGGGGGGGGGGGGGGGGGGGGGCATAGCAGCACATAGGTTTTGTTCTTGGTTGTAGGTTGAACATTATTGTATAGCTTTGTTGTGTACTGGATTAGATTATACTGTTATTATTGTATTTTATTTTTATTTATTTATTATCATTATTATTATTTTTATCCCTTGACTCCTCCCACTTCAGATGCCGCCGATAGGGTACGAACTTTGAATTTGTGATACCATCCGTCACAAATCTACCGACTAAGTTAGTACCATGTTGACTATATAATTATTGTATAGATTTGGTGGACTATTGGATTAAGATTATGTCATTTCGATCATTGGATGGATTTGAAGTTTCTTGCTCTCCAAAGATTGCAAGAGGAATCCTGTAAATTATTGAGACTAGAAATTCGCTCTACTCGTATCATAATTCCAACTTTTTACATATGTTAGATATGTTTTTTCTACTTAGCTTAGGCTTTTTAAGATTAGATGACAACTTAACATATTTACTATTTTTTTACCAAATAACTTCTAAGTTATTATTATTAAAAATAATACTTTCTAGTTTCTAGTGCAACTGTGCCTTCGATATTTTCACAAAAACAATTATAGTCAGTCAGGGTTGCTAGTCATTTTTTTTTTAAGTTTGGTTTTTTTTTACACGTTCACCCATTCTATAGACGGTGTTTGTGGTTGTGTTTAAAGAAAAATGGTAAAAAATGGAAAAACATCAAAACTTAACAAAAAATAACTATAAAACCTGGCTAGCTAGACTTTTTTTTTTTGAACCTATGACAAAGTGGTACCATCCGCCAAGCTTCAACCGTTGAGCTGTCATGCCATTAGCTAGACTTACTCTTTCACAGTAGCACATAGCATTTGTTTGCAATTGAGAGATCTGCATTATGCACCTCGGGCAGTTTACATCAAATTGTTATAACTAAAACTTTTTATTCTAAAACATCTCCATTTTCATAAAAATAAATAATAATTAGACATCTGGCTCATCCACTTATAATTATGAAATCCTAATATATGAACAACTTGCAATAATAGTTATTTAGATTTTGTCAAACTAAAAAAAACCCACTTTCTATGGGCATTGGACTGCCCCCACATTCATGGAAACCATGGGTAAACCTTGCTTAAACACTAATTACTCAATCAAATAATCATTATTATATGATAGATTGGCCTTTCAAAATCAATAATGATAAAGTATGTATTTGCTCAACCTAGACGATACTTCCAAAAGTATGGAGTGCTAATGCCTAATGATATTTAATTATATAATTATTGTTTTGTTGCGCTTATACTAATCTAGTGAATGTGGTAGTGCAAAAACTGTACTGTTTTTTGCTTCGATCATCATAATGTATTCTAATTATATCACTTTTATAACGTATATTCAACCATTTGGAAACAAACATCGAGTATTGCTTGAATATTAGGTTGTTTTTGTTGACTAAAATGAATAATTAAAGTAGCATTTATTTTTTTATTAGCTGAGTGTCGACAATGCTTACAATTGCACATCAAAATCATAAGCCCCAACAGGGTGGCGGCGTGTGACTATGTATAGTTGGACAATAAAGTACTACGCTCCTACTACAATATTATATTCTAGTTAAGATCAATGAATTTGGGTTTCAGTAATTGACGATAGAATCTCATATTTTCTCTCAAAATTATTTATATATTATTATTATATATTTAAAAGTTTTTTTAAGAGGTTAATTGATTATATCAATTTTGATTTTTTTTTTTTTTTTTTTTTTGTGGGCTTATGGATAGCCGATTTGACATCAAACAAGAATCCATTATTCTTTGAGTTAGGGTATAGAAAAGGATGTATAGTAATCATGGACAAACTCATTTACAGAAATTACAAAAATTCTAGGGAGCGAGGGATGGGTGTAATCACTCATCATTCTCGAGATAAATGTCAGCGCCATTGAGATGCACGCTGACACTCATCTCGAGGAGGTTGGGTGGTTACACCCATCCCTCGCTCCTTAGAAGGGCTCCTGAAATTATCCCTATTTCGCTTGTGGGCCTATTTTCCTTTGAAGGTCATCTAATGCTCAGTTAAGTCAGCATATCCAATGCTTATAATTTGCCAAAATATTAATTTTCATCCAAAATACCTTAAGTGAGCGAACCATGTTAGTGTTCAAACTAAAACATGGACTTTCAGAATGGTTGACTTCTTATGATCAAATAAGATTTTGAGACTTGAAGGGTCTGTTTGGTTTCACGGAAAAATATACATGGGAATTGAAGTTGTTTTTGTGAATTCGATTTCGAGGTCCCCTTTGAACTAATATTTTCATGAATAAGAGAAAATAGTCCCAGAAAGAATCGATTTTTTTGTCAATAATTAAATAATCAAACAACAAAAAACTGCATAACAGAAAAATGGCTAACCAAACCGATCCAAAAATTCAGTATAATCAAATGTCCTTCTACTTGATTCCTTTGGATGGCAACTTTGAGCAACCAGCTCACATCACATCAGTCCTTATTGGCTATCTAATGGTATTCCTTATTAACCAAGACATATCCAAAGGCCCTTCTACCAAATTCCTTTTGGCTTATTATTAGACCACACCTCACCTCACCTCACTCAATAATTGCTGGAGATTGTTGAACTTTAAACCTACTTATTTTACATCAACCTCTAAACAAATGCCAAGTAGCATATCTCTTTTTGTTAATATTTCCCTAAAGTTAAGGAACCCTATATAGCTGGTCAATTTTTAATTATAACATTTAGTGCCAAGATTCAGTGCTTCGCAAGGTCGACCATCTTGATTGAAATTCAGAAAATATATATTGAAAGTCAGTCTATTTTTAATTCTGATCCACTAAGTAAGCATTTCATGGTAAATCAGAAATTTTACAAATGATTCCTTTTTTTCTTATATCACTCAGTAGTGAGTATCACGATATGAAGAAATTTATGACCACGCCAAATTCACAATAACTTAAAATCAGGTTATTATCATAGCAGGAGTGAAATTTCGATTTTAGAAACATTCACTCAAATATAAGCGCATCCATGGTCATTTTCTAAACTTTTTGTTGGAATGAAACTTACAAGAGTCCCTAGAAGAAGAAAGCAACCTGATGTGTAAAAAAAATGGTATATAAGTTTGAAAATGCAAAGATGATTCTAACTTTTTTTTTGAAGGCGAGTACGGATTTTAAGGATTTTAGAACCTATCAGCAGGGCGACCTACAAGTTAACACCCTTAAGAAAGTAACCATGTTACAGGTGGAATTCGAAGCTAGGACGTGGAAAACAAACTCACACAACCCTAACCACTAGGCCATAACACCATTGGCAGATGATTCTAATTTCTAAGCAACACCAATTTGAATCCGGAACGATTAACACAAGTTTTCTAAAATTATTCTAGATGGAGGAAGTAGTTACAAGGTATGAACTTTCTTTTTAAAAAAACCTAAATCCAAATATTTAAGTCAATAATTGAGTAGAAAGTAATTATGTTAAATCACACTTACTCCTTGCTTTAGTGGCAAGCTTTCCTTGATGGAGTAGGAAGTAAAACACTACTTCTTATAGTAGCCACCAAAACCCAATTATTCCACCTCATAAAAAAATTTCCTGAGGTTTCTGCGGGTCCAATTGTTTTGTGTATTACAATTCTATGTGCTCCCTCTCCCTCCCATACTTCCCTTATTTAATCCTCACCACTTCCTTCCAATCTCCAAATTTCAACTATGATCTAACTACAAACCTCCAGTTTATTATTACCAATGGAAATCCAAAATATAGAAATGATACAGTTTGATTAAGGGCGTGTCTGTGGATCACTCACTAGCTATGATGGAAGATCAACACGGGGAGAATGGTGAATCAAGAAATGTTTTGTTTAGAAAATACGAGATGGGAAGGCTACTAGGACAAGGGACATTCGCGAAGGTGTACTATGGAAAGAATTTGAAAACAGGCGAAAGCGTTGCAATCAAGGTGATAAACAAGGAGCTGGTGAAGAAAGAAGGACTAATGGATCAAATCAAGAGAGAAATATCTGTGATGAGGCTTGTTCGACATCCGAACGTGGTGGAGCTCAAGGAGGTTATGGCTACCAAGGGGAAGATCTATTTTGTAATGGAATACGTTCGCGGCGGAGAGCTCTTTGCCAAGGTGTACAGAGGGAAGCTGAAGGAAGATGAGGCAAGGAAGTATTTCCAGCAGTTGATATCGGCAATTGATTACTGTCACAGTAGGGGAGTTTCGCATCGGGATTTAAAGCCGGAAAATCTTCTTCTTGATGAGAATGAGAACTTAAAGATATCCGATTTCGGACTCTCAGCTCTGCCTGAGCAGCTCAGGAATGATGGAATGCTTCATACTCAGTGTGGGACGCCAGCTTATGTGGCGCCTGAGGTTTTGCGGAAGAAAGGTTATGACGGATCAAAGGCGGATATTTGGTCTTGTGGGGTGATTCTGTATGTATTGTTAGCCGGATTTCTACCATTCCAGGATGAGAATATCATGAAGATGTATAGGAAGGTGTTTCAAGCCGAGTTCGTGTTTCCGCCGTGGTTTTCTTCGGATGCTAAGCGTTTGATATCGAAGTTATTGGTCGCTGATCCAAAGAAACGGATCGCCATTTCGGATATCATGAGAGTGCCTTGGTTCAAGAAAGGATACACTTGTCCCGGACCATTTTCAGTTGAAGATCAAACAACGCCGGAGCCTATCGACGCAGATCACCGAGTAGTAGAGAAAGATAATGACAATGAGAATGGGAATGGGAATGAGAAGAAAGAAATTAGCTTAACGAAGAGTGCTTCATATCCGCCATCCTTCAATGCATTCGAATTGATCTCATCCATGTCTTCGGGGTTTGATCTATCGAATTTGTTTGAGGAGAAGAGGAAGTCTAGATCGGTATTCACGTCGAGGTCTTCAGCATCGTCTATCATATCGAAATTGGAATCAATTGCGAAGGGATTGAAGTTTCGGGTCATGAAGGTGAAGGATTTCAAAGTGAAGATGCAAGGAGAGGAGGTCGGGAGGAAGGGGAGGTTATCGGTCATCGCAGAGGTTTTCGAGGTGGCACCCCAAGTGGCAATTGTCGAACTTTCCAAATCTTCGGGAGATACTTTAGAATATGTGAAATTTTGCAAGGACGACGCCCGCCCTGCTCTTAAAGACATTGTTTGGACATGGCAAGGTGATGACTAGGGCTGGCAACGGATCGAATCAGGTTCAGATTTGTCATTTACAGTCTCTACACAAGATTGTGAGTATATAATATTTACAAATGCTAAATCCATACCCGCCCCATTACCATCCCTACGGACAAGAATGGCGTCGAAGGTTGTAATAGAACTAATTAGTTACTCGATGTGTAAAATGAGCGCGGTTACAAGAAAATATGCCGGTGGTATAGAGGGATATGGATGTGTACATTTTGGAAAAGTTGTTAGTTTGCCTTTTTGAATTGTGTACTTATTTTAGTTTGAAATATTGACAGATAATTGAGTTTTTTTTTTTTCCTTCATTTTCTGCTTTTTTTTTATTATTATTATTATTATTTTTAATTTTGATGGAACAAATGGATTGGGTAAATGAGTCCATTTTCGTGGAGTTTTGGTCCTTTGGAGCTAAAACATTTTAGGCTACAAATGTGCACCTCATCACATGGGCTCTGTGGAGGGGATTTATGAAGAGTTGTGAAGAAGATAGAGTTGTACATGATGTGTTGGGTTCATTTTCATTGAAGTTAGAATGTGCAGTGTTGCTAGGTAGCTATATTTTTTTTGTAAGGGCGGGTCCTTTTTATAATTTTATTTATTCTCTTTAAAATACAATAACAAACATCATTTATAAAAAAGATAAAATTATAAAAATGTGCAATCCTAATAAAAAAAAATAACTGACTAGCCTAACTACCTAGAATTATTGTAGAATGTGAGAGTTTGATTATCTTTTCTTTTGTACTAGAAATGGACAATGAGATTTATAGGGTTTTTCAAGATTTGATTGGGGATAGACATGGGGTGCCAATGGTGTTATGGTCGAGTGGTTAGGGCTGTGTGAATTTATCCCTCACGTCCTAGATTCGAGACCCGTCGATGGCATGATTATTTTCTTATAGTGTTGACAAAAAAGGATATAGTCAAGAATGTCACAGATTCGCAAGAGTGCACAAGTTTGAAGTATGACTTCATCACTACCAATTTGCTTAATCAGAAGTATGACTTTATTGTTTACAAGATAAGGGTTGAATTATTCTGAATTTGTGATATCACTACTAGTACTTGTTTTAATCTACCATTTAACTATCGAATTGTCACAATCAATATTATTATATGTCAAATTACTAATGTTGCACAAGTTTAAAGGATCAATGACATCTCTATAACCAACTTAAGTCTTGAGACATATATCAATTAAGTAGTTAATTTTTAAATTTTTTTTAATTATAATTTCACACTACCCAATCGAGCAATGTACATAACTTTTGATGTTTCATAAGGTTGCTTGTGAAGTTGCTTTACTTTTAAGAAAATAAAACAATTCGTTTAGAGAGCTCGGTCAGGCATGTTAGACATGCGCCAGAGAGCTTCAATACCATTTATCATCCTAAAAATCTTCATAATCCACTAATTGAACACAAATACACCCTAGAGACCAGCTCTCTAGAATTTTTGAAAACAAAAACATGTCGACCAAAATATCAAAACAAAAACAAAGCGCGTAAACATGTGGCTTGTAGACTTGATTAAGAAAAATTAAATGGTTGGACAGTGAGCCATAAATGGTGACAGAATTAAAGTGGTGGGGAATAGCATTGGAAAATGACCTTGTACGTGAGCATAAATAATAGGTGTCCATGGACACTTAAGTGAAATAAAGTTATAATGACTAAAATTTCATGCTTCCTACATAAATAGAGTTAATGAAATTTTGGTGATCTTTGCCATTGTGGCACACTGTTCTTCATTGCTTTCATTTAGGTTGCAGAGTTTGAAAGACCACCTAAGGGTCATTTTGATGGGTCATTCATGTTATAGCCTCTTGGATCCGAGGTGCTGGGATTCCCCTTGGCACCAATATGAAGCGTGCACACAAGATTGTTAGCCTTCTGAATTGTCCGACAGCAAAGAAAACTCACTCTAGTCTCGTGACCATAACTTTTTTTTTTTTAGAATTAGTATTTTAATCTTCATTATTAAAGTTCTTGACTAACCTTAGAATAAAGAGATTATGTATGATTATATATGCCATAATGCTCCTTAATGGTTGTCTATGTTTATAGAGTAATTTAATTGTCCAATATGAGGAAGACACAATGTCCATGACCAAAAGCTAGAGAACAGTGAAAGACACAATTTGATCATAATAATTGCTATGTTACCAACCCATTAACTCTCATCTTGGAAATGACTCAAAACATCTAAGCTCTTTACCATATCCATATGTATGTTTTAGTACAATATTGGTGTGATACTGTGATGTGTAGCCTTAGATTTCCACGCAAAAAACAAAGAAAAACACATCATTCAGGTAACAGATGTTCCATTTTTAGAAAGATCAGAAGTCTTTTTCAAAATAAGAGGAAAGGGATGGGGTTTAATTTGAATGGGCAGAAGCATCTTCAACTGGAGGAGGTTGATTTATAGGTATTTACAGGTGCTCTATTATTGAAGTGCAAAGTCTTTTCAAATGAGAGAGACAGAGAGAGAGCAAGGATTGTGATTTCGTTTTTTTTTTTATAGTTAATTTAGGTGCATAAATATTTTATTTTGTAATTTGTTAAGAAAAAATGTACATTTTTTAATTATAATTAAAAATTTAATAATATAAGTTATGTATTTTAAACTCTTAAATATTATATAAAAAGTTACTTATACGATCATATAAACTATATATTACATAAAAAGTATAGATATAATAAACTTTTGATACCAAAACAACATTATAGCAAGTAAAAATTATACGAATATTGAATTTTTTTTCTAATGGTAAATGACCCTTATTCATTTTTTTTTTAGCCAAACACAAAGATATTTATTGAAGATAAGAAGGGAAAACAAGATATAAGGGGAACCATTCCTAGATCAAGTAATGCGAAGACACCATGAAGGTATTAAAGAAACAATCTCTGAAAAGATTACAAGTCGAACACATCCTCCACAACATTTTCCTAATCTTGATAAAGATAGATTGTTCCGATATGTTGAGCCCTTAAAAAACCTCCTATTTCTCTTCTTCCACACACCACATCATAATTGTTTTCTTTCGATCAAACACAGTCTTAGAAAATTTGGGCAACCTGAGTTCAATCCAAGCTTGAAAAGTCATAGTCAGGCTGAGCGTGGGTAACTAGGCTCAATTTCAGGAAAATTAACATGGGCCAAACTCAACCTTTTAGAGGCATTCTAAATTATTAAGGCTCCTTTGGTTTAGTCATTATTAAGATATATTTCTACGAAATTATTAAGGCTCACTCAATGGATTCAAAAGTTATATAAGAGACTAATCACACCCACAAGGAGCTCCAAATAATTTTCTAGGGCTTTAGCACTACTTGAAAGAGATTGAGAGTACAACTTCAAATAGCGCATGGATTTTAAATGGCACGCTCATTCTATAGTGCTCGCTCTACTTGAAATGGCACCTCAACCTAATTTACTAGAGCTTTAAGCCCACCTTCCCTCCTACAATGTTACTACCTCTGTTCTTAAAATCGGCCTAGCGCGGTAAGTAGAGCCTAAATGCCTAAGAATTTTCTTCAGATGCTAAGCGTTTGATATCGAAATTATTGGTAGCTGATCCAAAGAAACAGATTACCATTTCGGATATCATGAGAGTGCCTTGGTTCAAGAAAGGATACACTTGTCCCGGACCATTTTCGGTCGAAGATCAAACAACGCCGGAGCCTATCGTCGTAGATCACCGAGTAGTAGAGAAAGGTAATGAGAAGAAAGAAATTAGCTTGGCGAAGAGTGATTCATCTCTGTCGTTCTTCAATGCATTCAAATTGATCTCATCCATGTCTTTGGGGTTTGATCTATCGAATTTGTTTGAGGAGAAGAGGAAGTCTAGATTGGTATTCACGTCGAGGTCTTCAGTATCGTCTATCATATCGAAATTAGAATCAATTGCGAAGGGATTGAAGTTTTGGATCATGAAGGTGAAGGATTTCAAAGTGAAGATGCAAGGAGAGGAGGTCGGGAGGAAGGGGAGGTTATCGGTCACTGCAGAGGTTTTCGAGGTGGCGCCCCAAGTGGCAATTGTCGAACTTTCCAAATCTTTGGGAGATACTTTAGAATATGTGAAATTCTGCAAGGAGGACGCTCACCCTACTCTTAAAGACATTGTTTGGATATGGCAAGGTGATGACTAGGGCAGGTAACGGATCAGATCAGGTTCAGATTTGTCATTTACAGTCTCTACACAAGATTGTAAGTATATAATATTTGCAAATGCTAAATCCATACCCGCCCCATTACCATCCCTATGGACAAGAATAGCGTCAAAGGTTGTAATAGAAGTAATTAGTTACTCGATGTGTAAAATGAACGTGATTACAAGAAAATATTCTGGTGGTATAGAGGGATATGGATGTGTACATTTTGGAAAAGTTGATAGTTTGCCTTTTTGAATTGTGTACTTACTTTAGTTTGAAATATTGAAAGATAATGGAGTTTTTTTTTGTCCCTGTTTAGGCTACAAATGTGCACCTCATCACATGGGCTCAGTGGGGATTTATGAAGAGCTGGGAAGAAGATAGGGTTGCACATGATGTGTTGGGTTCTTTTTCATTGAAGTTAGAATGTGCAGTTTTGCTAGGTAACTATGACAGTTTGTTATTTTTGGTTAGGTTGACATTTTTTATAATTATACTTATTTTTTTTAAAACACAATCACAAACATTATTTATAGGAAGAGTTATTCTACGTGGTGGAAGTGAGGTGGAGGGGGGTGAACCGTTCACCCCCCTCGGGATGCGGGCCGTTGTTTTTTGCGCACGTATCCCAAGGGGGTGAACGGTTCACCCCCCTCCACCTCACTTTCCTCGCTAGTTTCCTCACTCATTTCCTTGACATTTAGAATTTTGCTTATAGAAAAGATAAAATTGTAAAAAGTCTCAATTGTAACAAAAAAAAAATAGTTAACTGACCCAACTACCTAGAATTGTTGTAGAATGTGAGAGTTTGATTGTCTTTTCTTTTGTACTAGAAATGGATAATGAGATTTATAGGGTTTTTCAAGGTTTGATTGGGGATGGTCTTTCTTAAGGACATGTGGGCTTTTTTCTTGCTTCCTTGTATTGTTCTTGTAGCTTTCGATGTTTCATAAGGTTGCTTGTGAAGTTGCTTTACTTTTAAGAAAATAAAACAGTCTGTTTAGAGAGCCAGGTTAGGCATGCGTTGGGGAGTCTCAATACCTTTTATCATGTTAGATATTTTCATAATCTACTAATCGAACACAAATACATGCTAGGGACTAACCCTCTAGAATTTTTGAAAACAAAAACATGTCGACAAAAAAAAAAAAAACAAAGCGCGTAAACATGTGGCTTGTAGACTTGATTAAGAAAAATTAAATGGTTGGACAGCGAGACAACTCACATAAAGACAATTTACAAGATAGTATATTATTGTAGTTATGTTCAGTTACTTTTACACATCTCTGAGACTGTATTTCTTGGCATCATATCTAATCTATTTCATCTTCAAGCAATCTAAATGAATCCATGTAAAGCAAGAAAAAATGTACTCAGTCTAGTTGTTGTGTCTGGTTAATCGTTTGGGGAAGGTGTTTAGTATGTGTGTCAACTTTACCTTCTCTCCATAAATTTGAAGAGATTGAAGAAAATTGGGAGAATGATAGAGTTGACTGAATGCCCTCCCCAAACACTAGCCAATGATCTCTCACCAAGTTGTTTAGAAAGATTCATAAAGCAATAATCCAAAGAAAGTTCTTGTGAATTATATATAAAATATGTTAAATATCTTTATAATAAAAAAATTAATAAAGCTTGGGAGGGAGCCAAGAAAGAATCTATGAGAGATTGAGAACCAAATACTTCCACATTATGTGGAACCCATCAATGGTGACAGAATTAAAGTGGTGGAGAATAGCATTGGAAAATGACCTTGTACGTGAGCATAAATAATAGGTGTCCATGGACCACTCGAGTGAAATAGAGTTATGACTGAATTTTCATGCTTCCTACATAAATTGAGTGAATGAAATTTTGGTGATCTTTGCCATTGTGGCACACTGTTCTTCATTGCTTTCATTTAGGTTGCAGAGTTTGAAAGACCACCTAAGGGTCATTTTGATGGGTCATTCATGTTATAGCCTCTTGGATCCGAGGTGCTGGGATTCCCCTTGGCACCAATATGAAGAGTGCACACAAGATTGTTAGCCTTCTGAATTGTCCGACAGCAAAGAAAACTTACTCTAGTCTCGTTACCATAACTTTTTTTTTTTAGAATTAGTATTTTAATCTTCATTATTAAAGTTCTTGACTAACCATAGAATAAAGAGATTATGTATGATTATATATGCTATAATGCTCCTTAATGGTTGTCTATGTTTATAGAGTAATTTAATTGTCCAATATGAGGAAGACACAATGTCCATGACCAAAAGCTAGAGAACAGTGAAAGACACAATTTTCCATTGATGATGATAATTGCTATGTTTCCAACCTATTAACTATATCCATATGTATGTTCTAAGTACAATATTGGTGTGTTGTGTAGCCTTAGATTTCCATGCCACACACTTGTAAAGTCATATTAAAAAAACAAAGAACTTCGCATCATTCAAGTAACAGATGTTCGATTTTTAGAAAGATCAAAAGTCATTTTCAAAATAAGAGGAGAGGGATGGGGTTTAATTTGAATGGCAAGTCTAGGGAGCGAGGAAGAGCGCGTGGATGGTGGGCGGTGTTGGGTCCTCCCTCGCTTTCTAGAATCAGGGGCAGAAGTGCAAAGTCTTTTCAAATGAGAGAGAGAGCAAGGATTGCGATTTCGTTTTTTTTTTTGTTTAGTTACTTAGTGCAGAAATATTTTATTTTATAATTTGTAAAGGAAAATGTAAAAATTTCGATTAAAATTTAATAATATAAGTTATGTATTTTAAACTCTTAAATATTACATAAAAAGTTACTTATACGGTTATGTAAACTACATATTACATAAAAATCATTGATATCAAAATAATATTGTAGCAAGTAAAAATTATACAAAGATTGAATTGTTTTTTCTACCTCCTACAATGTTACTACCTCTGTTCTAAAAATTGGCCTAGCACGGTAAGCAGGGCCTAAATGCCTAGGTGGATTGGGCAGGTTTTTGAATTATTTATTATTTATTATTTATTTTTAATTAAAAAATAAAAAAAGTAAGACTATTTTAAATATATTTTGAATATTTATTTATACATAGATTTGAAAGTAATTTATATGTTATTATCTTAATTTTTATAAATTATGATAAATAAATGTCTAGATTTCTAAGCGTCAGTCCTATGTTCGCTACGCGCCTACCGCATAACGATTTTTATTACCTTGATTACTACAAACTTAAAAGGCACAGAAACATCAAGCAAACCCATATCATATTGATACAAGTGACTTATTTCCAAAGGTCGAAGTCATATCAAATAAGAGAAGAGAGAAGGAGAGAGGATGGGCTTGAATTTGAATGGTGAAGTTGTCATCATCTTCTTTCAAACATTTCACATTACATTCTTAGAGGATGGATTTTGTTTAGGCATTATTTTGTGAGCACCCAATGAATCCTTCCCATTTGGAAGGAGATTGTATGTCACAGTCACACTCTCACTCTCACTTTATAACTCGCAGTCAAGGGTTTCAACTTCAAAGATAAGGGACAAACCTCTCAATCTCTTTTACTGAGCTGGAAGACAACCCAGTCTCCAAACCTAGTAAAGGGCATACCTTATCTCATCAACAACGCAACTACACAAATCTCTTCAATAAGGGTTTTCATGATTGATAAAGACTAAGTAAGATTATTATGTATACATTCATAATTCTAGGCGGCTAGGGCTACCAGTCAATTTTTAGTCAGGGTTTTGGTTCTTTACACTTTTATCCTAAACTTAAGCAGCATAATATGTAAACATAGATTTGCGATTTGTTGAGCTATGTAAGATTTTTTTTCTTCTTCCGTATAAACCCTAGATCTCGGATTTAGTCGTGTGTAAACTCACACAAATGCTAACCATCTCAAAGGGGTAATCAACCATGGGATTAATTCTTCTTGAAAATTACTACATTAAAAATACACCAGAAAAATGTTTGCCTAGTAATTACTTTTCCAATATTTGAAAAATTAACTAGAACCAATAAATGTGATGTTTCGAAAATTTCACGAAATATTTTTTTTTGAGTTACAAAAATTTCTTTTGAAATCCAAAATATTTATTTCTTTCATTAGACTAATCTCAATTTCCGTACATTTTTACCCGTTATATTCTTAATTTAGTATTAAAATCTTGTTATAAAAGTGATTTTTATGCAATATGTAGTTTATATAACCTTATAAGTCTTATGAGACTCTTTAGATAGTATGTAAGATTTTAAAGTGTTGAAATTATATTGATAATTACAATCGAAATTCTTACATTTTTTCTATACATAACTAAATATTTCTTAAAACCAACTTACCGAAATTACATCGAAAAACTAAATCACAACCTTTGACTTAGAACTGAAACTATTGTATCCAAAAAAAATTGCTTGTTACAAAAATTTCTTTCGAAATCCAAAATATTTATTTCTTTCATGAGACTAATCTCAATTTCCGTACATTTTTACCCGTTATAATATTAATTTAGTATTAAAATCTTGTTATAAAAGTGATTCTTGTGCAATATATAATTTATATAACCTTATAAGTCTTGTGGGATTCTTTAGATAGTATGCAAGATTTTAAAGTGTTGAAATTATATCGATAATTACAATCAAAATTCTTATATTTTTTCTATACATAACTAAATATTTCTTAAAACCAACTTACCGAAATTACATCGAAAAAAGCTAAATCACAATCTTTGACTTAGAACTGAAACTATTGTATCCAAAATTTACCAAGTATCTTTCTCATTCTTTTTCTTTGGGGATAGAGATGTCTAAAATGTGTTCCAAACAACTTTATTGCTACTTGGGCTCAAGCATTGGGTGTCCACTAGGTTTAAAGTGGGCTTTTACCAGTTATTGGGCCAGTTGTGCTATTTTCATTTATCGATTGAGGATTACAAAGTGGGCAAGAGCCTGCCATGGTATAATGGGAGGTGCAAATCTCCTAATTTAGGTTGCTCTCTTCCTAACAGCTCATTCGAAAGAAAATAGTTGCACATGAACTATGTTTTTCCATTGCTCTGTTTGAATTACATTTTCTTAAAACCTCCTGATAGATTGGATCAACCCAGCCCAAATATAGATCACATTCATCGATGGCCAGGCTCAGCATGTGGGATCATCTGCTTGCGTCAACTCCATCTTGGGACTTTTTATGCCTTTATTTTTTCCGTGAGCTATACGTTGTTCCTAATGAACCCAACCTTAAGGTCCTAGTCTTCAAGTTGCCTATAATTAGCCAATCTGATTTATCATCTGGTCTAGTTAGGCATCCTAAAAGTACACATATATATATATTTTGTGACCACTTGGTAGTTGTCAATTCTCTGTTTCGATAGATTGTTGTGAAGTTAAGTTTTAATTTATCTATCCCACCAAAAACTCAAATTGAAAACAACCAAATAATACCTTCTTACTTGGTTTAGTCAATAGATATAGTTTGCATAAATGGACTTTGAGATATTTGCAAGAGATACTTGAAAATTTGTCATTCACACTAGATCATCCACAGTTTTCGAGTGTTCAAAATTGATAAAACTTGGCCATTTTCAACACTACTAGAAATTTATATGAATGATTTAACAAGCTCCATGTACACTTAAACTGGTTTTTTTTTTTTTTTTTAATTTTTTTTTTATCCCTTTCACCCATCCCAGTATCCCACCTTAATGCCGCTGATAGGGTTCGAATTTGAACTTGTAATACCATATGTCATAAACCTACCAATACTATTAGAAAGTTATATGAATGGTCTGTCAAGCTCCACGCATAAATTTTTTTTTTTTTTTTTTAATCCCCTTTAATGAATTGAATCACATTGTTTATTTGAATATCAGGGGATTATTGTGGAGAATGGATAGGATAAGGTATGTAATATTTTTAGGAATATATTTTTTGACATATTCATGGTGTCATGAGAGTTGTTGCTGTCACAAATAATCTACCAACTAAGCTGGTACCTCCATTTGGGTGAACAGGTTATTTTAGAATACATTCATTTATTAGAATCACAAACAACATATATGGCCGGCACATGTGCGCTGAACCCACTTATACTTCCCAACAAACAAACCGTGTCAATTTTGTGTTCTTAATTTCTTCCATCCATCAATTTGCAAGATTTTTTCTCTCTTGTCCAAGTGAAAAAAGAGGCTCTCAAGGAAGCTTTCAAGCTTTTTCAAATGAAGCTTTCAAGCTTTTTCAAGTGGGTATGTCACTTGATGATGCATTGCCCTGGCTTTTGACTAACTCACTAAAGAGATATTTGTATCAAAATAAGTCTGCAAAAATGGACGAATGCATGCATGTCAAATATACATGTTTCATTTAGTCAATATATTATATTAGATATATAGTTTGGTGGGGGGTTTGATGCAACTAATACTTTCCACCTATATACATAAGTTGATATATATAGCTAGGTTCATTTACTAAAAATAATCAACATTATCTCATTTAAATATGTTGACAATACTTTTCACCTATATACATAAATTGGGGCATTCTTTAATATAGGAATGTTTCTCTTTGTAATTTGTTTCATTTCTTATCTTTAATAAAAATCTTTGTGTTTAACTGAAAAATAATATAATAATAATTATTTTTTCTTCATATGTTCAAATAAATAGTTAAATATTTGACTAGTTAAAGTGCTAAGTTAATTAAACGCCCCAATTTTATGCAGTCAGGCTTAATAGTCAGGTTTTGGGCTTTTTACACTTCTACCCCTTCTATAGATAATGTTTGTGATTGTATTTTAAAGAGAATGGGTAAAAGTGTAAAAACAGGTAATGTTTGTGGCTGTGTTTTAAAAAGAAATGATAAAAATGTAAAACACTCAAGCCTGACTAAAAAATGACTTTAAAACCTAGCTGTCTAGACAAACTCAATTAAACGACTGAATCTGGCAACTTTGCCTTAAATTATATTGATCGAAAAACTAGAAATTGTTAAGTATGACTTTTGATAAGTAGGAGTAGTTCTTCAATAGTCATGCATTTATTTATTTATGTTGCTTGTCTTAAAGTTTCTTATTATATATTTCAGGCATATGAAAACCTGAACCCTAACCAACACATTTATGCCCTAATACTCGTAAAATTTCAAAGCACTATTAAGGATGTCTTTTTACAATCAAAATACAATTATCAATGTAATTAATTTTCCAAATAATCTCGTTGTATAAACCGAAATCTAATGTTTGCACGATGTGCATTTCATTTGATTTCGCTAAAAATGGTCACCACAAAACTTTATAATCTACATTTTGAATAAATCATGACAAAAATAGAGATATCTGCGATAACTCTTTTATATATAATTAATTTTCAGATCAACTAATTATGGGTTTCTTGACTGATAACAGGTTTATTTCACATCAATATTCCACTATAAAGGAAAAAAAAAATTCAACATAATTACAAAATTCAAAACATCATAATCTAGCATTAACTCGATGTAATCACTAATTACTCACCCTACCACTTTTGTCAATTAAAATTTAATTAATAAAGGAGTAGTTAAGACTTGTTAAAGCCAACCCTGATCCGTCCATTGACTTCAACTTTTCTTTCTCTTTTCTTCTGTTTCGACTGTTTCACATCATTACTTGTCGATGTTCAGTAATAGACGTGCATGAATCAGGTCGGGGTTCCAATTCTAGGTCCATTGTTGTCACCACCCCACCGTCCATCTTTATTTAGGAAAAAAAAAAAAAAAAACTTACTTACTTGGCTTTGTCCTTGTGTCTGAAAGATGTCTGATATGTGATGATAGAGGGATAAAATTGGCACTGACGTACTAAACATCCTTCCAAACACTTTCCAGATTACGTAGAATTGGCACTCACATGCTCTCTCCTTATCTTAAGTTTGAAACTATGGATTTATCGATTATTTATTTTTAAAGTAATATATACCTTATTCTAACATCCTCAATGAAACATATATATATATGAAATTATGTCAGTTAGATATTGGGATGAAACTACATAACTTGTCTGATAAAAAAAAAAAAAAAGGTAAATTACATAACCTGCAACATATAATTCGTAAGAGCATCCACAGTCAGAGATATGTCTTCCAAATTAGAAATTTCAACTATGTATAAAAAATAGTTGAGTCAACTAAATACCTTCCAATTTATAATAAATTATTTTAGACTGTTCCAAATTTGGAAGGGCGTCAATTGCTTTGTCAACAATGTATGTAAACCTTTCGGCATGACATAAAGCAATGACATTTTTTTGTTTTTGGCCAAATGCGAAGATTTTTATTGAAGATAAAAAGGGAAACAAGATATAAGGAGAATCATTTTTAGATCAAGGAATGCCAAGATACCATAAAAGTGTAAACAAACAAGTGTCTGAAAAAATTACAAGTCGAACCCATCCTTCACAACATTTTCATAATCTCGATAAATTTAGATTGCTCTAATCTGTTGAGCCCTTAAAAAACTCTCCTATTTTCTTTTTCGACACACACCATATGATCTACTCCTTGTCATCGAGACCAAAAGTGCCAATGTGAACATGTTGTGCATCCAATACTTGCATTTGATATCTTTGCCCCCTGTATATATTTATTTATCTTTGAACTCCCCATGTTTTTGTTGTTGTAATATAAAATGATCAAATTGAAAATTAGAAAAAACCATTTTCAAATAATGCTTACGTCGGTGAACATTAGAAACAGTAGAACACATGTATTTTTAGACAAGTCAATCAACAACTCACAAGTTTGAAGGTTGAACTAAACAAAACACACACATGTATTAATGGGAACGTAGTTGACAATCCAAGCCTCACATAAGTAAAAAGCTTTGCTTTGATTTGATCCATTCACCTTGTGTAGACCTTGGGGTGTATATTTGTCAAGGTCCATTCAACCCATTGTTGCTATTTTTCTCCCAACCCTCATTTTGGCAAAAAAAATAAAAAAAATAAAATCAATTTCTATTCTAATTTCCTTCATCAACATTGCATTATTTTATTTATTTACTATTTATTTAAGGCAATAATACATTATCTACATTAGGATAAAGCAAAAGTTTGTCTAGATCAAGTATTACCAGTGATTTGTGTGTGAGTGCATAGTGATGAGACATCCAAGAGTCACTCGATTGTAGTTGTATACGTGGTCTGGGTCAACCTTAACACGATAAAGGCTTCAACACGGTTTCAAGTGAGCTTATGCTTAAATTATTGTTCAGCCTGTAAGTCAGACGACTGAGTCCAAATTATGTAAGCCCAAGCGGCATGGGTCTTGGAGCTTGGATCAGGACAATAAAACTCGAACACAAATATTTGAGCTGTCACAGTCCCGAGATCCGTTCACACAAATCAGCTCTTAACCCAATCAAGCATTAGTTCTTAAAAACAGTCAAGTGTCGAAGAAATTCAGTCACGCACAAGTAAGATTAAGGCGAGATCTCCTCCCTCCATCGATAGCAAAGATAATTGAGGAGAGAATACTCGCTACTTAAGATGCGAAATGGGAAAAAGAAATGTATATATACACATTGCTAATTTCAACCAGTCTTCATTATTCTTTGTACCGCCACCTAATTTAAGCATCAAAGTACTTTCAACCACCACAACAATGATCCCTCACTCACTGCCACTCGTATTGTAGATTCGAGATCAGCAAGAATGGATTTAAATGCATCACATAGAAGAAAATAAAGGATTGAGAATCCCTAATGAAAACAGAAAAATGACACTCTTGCTCCAAGCTGAGATGATCTACTAAAAGTTTCATTTTATGTATGATTATATTCATGCCAAAACATGAACACAATATACTAATTTCAAGCCTATGTGTTTATGTTATTATGTTGGATTGATTTCGATAGTTTCTTTCTTGTCAAGACAATTTACTAAGACAACTTAATTACATTCAACCTCCTACGACTCAAATCAGATTTGATCAATCGTATTTCATATTCCATATTCCATATTTACTATATAAGTAATTATATATTTATATTCCATATTTACTGTATAAAATCATTAGATTCCAATGTAGATGAGAAAAAAAGGACAAATTAGGAGATATTTGGTCAACATTGACATCAAATAACACCTATTTTTAATGGTGTGCTGCCATTGACCTTGACTTGGACATTTTTAGATAATGGATAAACGACCGACATAACTCTCTTCTTACTTTAGTCAAACCAAAAATAAATTATAATCTGAACACCTCACCAGTGACGTGCTTCTTCACTATAAAGCCTCTCTCAAACTTGGTCTCTTGAATCCAATTCAAACAACTTCTCCTCCTCCTCCTCCTCCTCCTCATCCTTCTTCTTCTCCAATTTTTTCACGAGTTCGATCGATGGACAGAGCGATGAATACGAGTTCTTCGATGGACAAGTCTTCTTCCCTTAGTTTCGATCTCAATATGAATTTAACAAGGCCTCAAGATGGAAACATGGTTAGTATATTGAATTCAACTAGCATGCATTTCTTCTTCATATATACTCTTTTCAGTTATGATCATTGATTGACTTACAAGTGATTTTTTCAATTTTTTGTTTCAGAAGAAAGATTTGCAACATGAATTCGTCGATATGGGGCTCCAAATGTCCACAAATGATCAAGTAAGTCCATGCATATATAATAATTTGATCATTTGATTATATAGGTTTTTTTTTAATGGAGTGTTTGATATATAACTTAGTTTCTTACTAGAAATATTATGATTGTAAATTTCAGACAAGTGCATTAGCTGAAGAAGTAAATCGAATTAGTATGGAGAACAAGAGGTTGTCTGAGATGCTGACCTTAGTGTGTGAAAACTACAACACTTTGCATAACTATGTGATGACTGTGATGAACAAGGATCCTGATCATGAAGGAGGTATTACATCGAAGAAGAGGAAATCTGAAGGGGAAGACACTACTACTAATAACAACAACAATGCAACTAATGGTGGTCTAATATTAGAGAGCAGCTCTAGTGATGAAGATTCATGCAAGAAATCGATAATGGGGGATTTTGATAGGACTAGTATCAAGATCTCAAAGGTGTATGTGAAAGCCGATCCATCTGATACCCGCCTTGTAAGTCTCCTAGCTAGATCAACATGACTAATTTATACGATCACAAATCAAGAATTTTTTTTGGGGGGTGATCGATGAATAAACAACTAAATTGATTGCTTGGTTAATATGTAACAGATAGTAAAGGATGGATATCAATGGAGGAAATATGGGCAAAAGGTTACCAGAGACAATCCATCACCAAGAGCCTATTTTAGGTGTTCATTTGCTCCTGGCTGCCCTGTTAAGAAGAAGGTAAGTGAAATTATCTAGTCTTTTTGTTAGAACAATGTTCAAACATCGCGAAGAGTGAAGGTTCTTAAGATCGTCTCATAATCTTTTATGTTCTCATCAGGTGCAAAAAAGCGTCGAGGATCAAACCATATTGGTAGCAACGTATGAAGGCGTGCACAACCATCAGCAACACCATTTAGCGGAAACATATGGTGTAGTAGGTCTTGGTTCAATGCCTGGTTCAGCTTCTATGGCTTCTTCGAGCTCAACCATAACCCTTGATCTAACTCAATCTAGATTGGGTCAGGATGCTCAGAAGGACAAGCAGGAAATTAAGCAACTGAAGCTCCAACAACATGTGATCGAACAAATGGCAGATTCCTTATCAAAAGATCCGAGTTTCACTGCAGCACTTGCAGCAGCAGTTTCGGCGAAAGTCAGTCACCATTCTCCAACTAGGAAGTAGTGAAAACAAATTCAGAAGAATCCTTTCTTTTCTTAGGTTCTTTTAATGGTTTTAGTTTTGCTCATTTGGGAAATGGACAGTACAATCAAACTGGAGTAGATACAGATTTGAAAGTGAATGAAAATTTTTAGTGTTAGATGAATTTTGTTTTAATTTCTCAGTCAATGTGCAATCTATAGCCATCTCAAACCTGCAAGTTTATGAATCTTATAGGCTCTTAGGAGATCGAAATCAATTTTATGCAAAATCAAAAGGATACATCACCTCTCATTGAAGGAAACAAAATGACTAACTTTTCAATTCATGATAATGCATTTGCTATTCCTTATTAGATGCAATATTCAATAATTTTTGAACAATTCTTAAGAGTTAGGCCCCTCCAATCCTCATTTACTTTTCTTCATCTCTTCTGTTCTTCTTCTTCTTTTTTTATTCTTCATCTTTATCTATTTTCTTCTTCTTCAACACATTCTTGAGCCTCCCCTGGCACCGATCTGGCGCTAGGGGTCTTTCTCTTAAGAATTGTTCATAATTTTTTCATGAATTCTATTGCAATATAGTCAATGAGGTACCAGCTCAGCAATAGACTTATGACGGATGGAGTCACAAGTCTAGAGTTCAAACCCTTTAGACAACATTTGGAGTGGGAGGGGTTAAGGGGAAAAAAAAGGCAAATTTTGTGAAGGAAAAAAAAAACGCAAAATTTCAAGTGAGATTCTAGAAGATATATCCACTAGCCGAGTCAACCTGGGAACAAAATTTCTTGAGATATTGATCGATTATGAAAAGAAAAAATATCGCTATCAGATTATGAAAATGACTGTCAGCGCCTTCAGGTTTCATATCAAAGTTTAGTCCATTTTGACATCTATCGCATAATGAAATGTTTAGTTATATATTTCCAGTCAAAGTTTAGTCCAATTTGACATCTTATAGCATAATGAAATGTAGGATCCTCTAGTTATAGAATGAAAAGTATTAAAGATTTTATCACCATTCAATTCCAATATACTAATTACATATCTTGAGTATGAATCTAGGATCCTCTAGCTAGGGTTTTGAGAATCGACTCAAGCTTCATTCTCTTCCGGCTTCTGAGGAATGCCTTAAACCATTTTTTCTATTTTCACCTTTTTCAATCTTGGCCATCAGACTTTTTCTTTATGCTAAAATGATCTCCTCATCCCAGATACACAAATTTGCTCGACGTCAATTCCCATTGCCCATCCATGTCGCCTTTCATCCTTTTCCATGCTCATTCAATCCATAGCATCTGACTGCTGTTTGATGTTCCCTGGACTTTTATCTTCCAAGAGGACAAAGGTCAATCAAGTTGTGTAAGATATTTTGAATACATGGGTGTATTTCAATATATTGGCTTCGTAACTCAGGTTGATATGACTTTTCTTCTTAGAGTTTGATCTGTTCATAGAATTATAATTGAATATTGTTGGAATTAAATACCTATACAATCAACCATTCAAAGTAAAGAGTTTGATCTCTTATTGGATTACATTTTCTATTTGAGAAGGTTGGAATCTGTTTTGAAAACTGTAGAATACTTTTGAAATAAATATATGAATCTTGGAGTTCAAGAAATGTTGAACACAGATACATTGTACACTAATTAAAACCATGATAAAGTAGGACATAGAAGATGAATAATCCTTAAGAACCTCTGAAGTCATGACAAATAATAGAGTGGGTATATATAATTCTAAGGGATCAGTATTGGGACACTAAATTTAGTAGGAAGATTTTACACTTCAAAGGGATTCTAAAATTTGAAACAGTACTTAAATGATAACATTCATCTTCTAAATACTTGGATCATGTTTACCTACTACATATTTTCTTTTAAAATTGTTAAAAATAACTTGCTTAAAAAAAACAATGTGATGGTGCCAACGGCATGGAAAATACACCAATGCACCTATAAAACAAAACAATAACATTTTTTTAACATAAACCCCCTATTGGTATCTTAGAATGTTAAATGTGCAACACTTGAGCTATATACTAGGATTAGGTTAGGTAGCTATGATGGCAAGGCAACAAATTCGCTTCTTCGTCTCTATGAAATGTTCATTTTTCAACAATTATTTATGTAGTTAATTTGAGATCTTAGTTTACGCTTTAGTCCTCTAAAATCTCAAGGCCGGCCCTAACTAGAAAATTATTACTGATATGTCAAAAATGATTTTCGACTGCCCATCATGTTATGACCTAATTGAATGATAAAAACCCACATCTCAATCACTTAAAATTAATCGCATCGAAGCATTGCTTAATTACTCTTTAAAGATGCACTAATCCATGACTAATAAATCAAAATGCTACATACATTGCTTGTTTGGAAGAGTAGGAAGTAGTAGTAGTTGGAGGTGTTGGGAGCAAATGGGTTCTCTGGCGGCGATTTGGATTTGGTAGATCCACCAAACCCACCAACCACCTAGGTGCTATGTGGATCGATTCACCCATTCGTGTGTTTATTCATAAATGAATTTTCAATATTGAATTTTTCTCAAAGGGTGACTCACATTTTTATGAATCTCGTAACCATTTAAATGCCTTTGACAGAGTTTTGTTTTTAGCATAGGACTTAGACTCAAGACTCGGGAAATAATGGATGATCCATCATAGAATGACAACTTTCTAGAGGTGGCTTAATACTAGAATTTGGGGACCTAATGTTGCTCTAGCTAATAAACCAAACAAATGACCACAATCGATGAACACTGAGATACATGTTTCAACTATGTTACCAACCCTTTGTTTTGGAAATATAATTGGAAACTTGGGACAAATTAAAAATGTTTCAAAAGTCAGTCAATCCCTGTTTTGATGGCTAGATGTTTTTTTCAAACAAGGGCAAATTTAAAGTATAAATGTTAAAAGGCAATGCTTGTTTGACACCATCACTTTTAGGGGTCTCATCCATATCTCATCATGTTCATATGGGATCGGGATGGGATGGGAAAAACCTCATCCCGACCTCGTCTCATCCCAAACGGATTTGGGACAGGACGTGACGAGATCAACGTGCTCTCATTTTTTGACAAATTACTGCTTACCCAAGACCCAATTTGCTTAGTTGAAAAGAGGCAAAGGCAATTCGTAGAACTACACATAAATGATAGTCTTAGATTGAGTATGCAACATCATAATAAACTACCATAAATGATAGCTGAAATTCACCCTGTAATTAAGATTTCTGTAGAGTTTTGAATGACTAAGAGGTGGACAGTATAATGGCAATGGTGGACCCGCTCTACTGTTTCGAATAGTGAACAAAATGATGAGTAGATTTGGGGTGATAAGAAGAATGTTTCATTATTGCTTTAAAAAATCATTAAATTCATTGTCTTGACACGAAATAAAACTCTCCAATGTAGTTAGCAATCCCATTTTAAGTTTTAAAGAGTTTGCAATTAAATAATTCATTTAGAATTTTAGATATAAACCAATATCGAGTAGTTGCAGATATAGACTAATATCAATTACACTGATTTCAACTAAATTCATTTTTCTTCAATTACACTAATATTGCAATCTTAAAATAAATAAATAAATAAAAATATTAATAATAAATATTGAAAAATTAGCTCGGGATGGGACAGGATCTGGATAAAATTATTCAATCTTATTAAAATCCGAAAAAATCAGGACGGGACGGGATCGGAACGGGAACGGGAACGGAATCGCGGGATGGGATGCCCACCCCTAATCACTTCTACTGAAGAACGTCATCGACACCTTTTTTTTTTTTATGTGCTGAAGACACTACCAATAAAAATGTCATTTCTCTATCTTCCATTTATCTTTTTCTCCTCTCTTCACATAAACAACACCACCTCGCCCCACCTGCTGCCGGCCACAATACTCCTCTCTTTCTTTGTTGTTCTTCTTCTTTTTCTCTTTTTTTTTCTTCCTCATATTCTTCTTTGTTCTTTTTCCTTGTCTCGCCAGTCCCGCCAGGCGTCCTTCCTCGCCCTACCTCCTTTTTCTCTTCTTCTCTATTTTTTCTCCTTCGCCCACCCAACTTGCAGAAACATGAGCGAGGACCAAAAGGTTTGGCCCCGCGCAGGCTCCTTCGAATTGGGAACCCCCATTCGCGCATACCTTTGCAAGTGGGGGTTTTCCACTTGTAGGAGCCTGCGCGAGTGCCATTAGAAAAGAAGAAAAAAAACAGAGGAGAATAAAAAAAAAAGGAGAAAAGAAAAAGATGAACAGAAAGAACATTAAGAGAGGAGAAGAAGAAGAGGATAAGAAAAGAGGAGAATGAGAGAAGAGTTGTAGCCGGTGGCGGGGTGGTGCAGTAGTGGTGTTGTTCCTAAGGGAGAAGAAATGTATATGTGGTGGTATGCTTCAGAAAATAAAAAGTGGTGGTGTCGTTCGGCCGAAGTTGTGTGTCAAACAGTCGTTAAAAAAGGGTTGAAATTGTAATCATGCTGATGGTTAATCAGTCCAAAAAAGACTTAAAAAATTAATCATCCTCTTGATTTGCTCTTCAAGTCTTCTTATTGTTTGGCCACTAAATTCAAAGGAAGAAAAATTGGAAGGTTATTATTATATTACTTGCGTCTATGAATATTCTTATGCAAGACGTACGTGACTCCATACAAGTTCAATTATAATACCAAATATAGGGCTGCGATTCACTGGTTTCCAATTAGGGCTGCGAGGGCTGCGATTCAGGAGGCTACGTCACGGCTGCGATTCAAATACCACGTTAGGGCTGTGAGCTGTGAGCAAGTGTTGTAAGAGATTCAGGGCTGCGAGGCTGTGACTGCTAGCAAGGGCTGTGCGGAGCCCAATCATGAGTATTCTTTTCAAACTTTTTAATGCAATTTGTGTTCTTAGGTGGAGTGATTGATGATAGCAGTTGTTGATGAGAGTAAATCAGTGGTTAAAATCGAAGGGAAAGAGTTTGGGATTACAAAGACCATACATGGTTTCTTCCTGTTTGAATCATGTGCAAAGTTTTGGGCTAAGTTTTTTAGAATCTAATATGGGAGTTTGGTTAGGGTTACAGCTCGAAAAAACTGTAAGAATAGGCACACATAACTTCACTGCCGGTAGGGTTAAAAATCGAACCGACTTTGGTCAGTTTCAAAAATTTCAAACCGAAACTGAACCGACCATTAACAAAACCGAACCGATTCTAATTTATGCAAACCGTAACCGAATCGAACCAGCTTAAACCGAAATAAAACTGAACCGACTATTTTAAACATATTATAATATTTTTATATAAAATATATATATTATTTATTATATATATTCCATCGATTCAGTTTTGTCGGTTAAAATCACATAGAATCCGAAAATCGAACCGACCATTTCAGTTTTGAATTTTTTTAAAACCGAAATCGAACCGAACCTAAACCGACCCGATCGGTTCAATCGGTTTAAACAGTTTGATCGATTTTTTGTTCAACCCTAACTACCAGTTGGAAATAAAGGAATTGATGGATGATGGTGGTGAAAGAGTCAAACAGAGGTGGTGTTTTCCTCTCAATCATGGTTGGTTGGCGCTCTGGAACCAAGACTTTGAGAGTTCCAACCGATCTCGATGGCAACGGCTGGTCAACTCTGGCTAAACTGGTGAATGAGACAACTATCAAGCATCAGAAACAACTGATACCCAGGCCTCAAGCATCCAAAACCAAGACTTCTCTCACTCACCAGCCCAGAAGGAATCCCCCTTACTAGTGTTTGTTAATACCAAACAGAGGGTTGGCAGTCAGCAGCAGCAGGTTTGGAAACCCAAAGCTCAGGACTTTCCCAAAACATCTCTCCGACGGGTCGTACAACCGAGTGGTGAAAATTCGGCAACCGCGACTTCTCAACTGAGGTCGTTACATAAAGGGAAAAGCCTTCTGGTAAACTCTCCGACCCAGGTATCTAAGTCGAAACAATGTGTTGCCTCACTGGAAATTGTATCGGAATAGGGACTTCGATTGGAAAGGGAGCAAATAAGAGCTGATGACAGAGTCCAGGAACAGAGAGCTACTACTCATCAGGTCTCATATCTCGAGGCAGTAGAGAATGGCCTTTTTCAATTTGGACCCTCTTATGAACAAGTTTGCAAAACAAGATAATATGGACCATAAACAAGCCAAAAAGGCACAAAGAGATCGATATCTCCTTTGGGCCAATTTCTCAGTCTTCCCAACTAGGTCCTCTCTCATGTTAAAACAAAGACAAGTGAAATCGGACATTTTTAAGAAATTGGGGCAGGTGGAACAATTGGATGCAAATGTTGAATTGGAGCATAACTTAACTGCTGACCCGATTCAGGAAACAATATTCCTTTTTCGCCAGGTTTTGAACCTCGCGCTGAGCATCTTGAGGGAAGCTCTTCCATGCCTGTTCATCTTGAGTGTTCAAGGATCAATATTGGCAGTGATCTCAGTGGTTTAGGGCAGCATCCTGTTGAATCAGAGCTTAGCAGCAATGAGGGCGAAGTTCGTTCATCTTTCAGAAATATCAGTAATTTGATATGGGGTGATCTCAGCCTAGATGCAGACCGGGCCTTGGATATGGTGCAAGCTTTGTATTCAGATTGAGGTTTTTTGCCGATTATGTGACAAGCTTATGGTTCTCGTTTCTTTCGTGTCTGGTTTTTGCGGAGATCTCGTGCCAATCTTCTTCTTCGTCTTGCGGTTCGATCGTGGCTTTTGTTTGGAGTTTGTTTGACTCATGGTTTTTTTTATTAGTTCTTCGTGGGGCTTTATTGTTTGGAGTTTTTTTCAGGGATTTTTGGGAGAGCTTGCTCAGGTCTGTTTTGGTTTTTTTTTTTTTTTTGGGAGTTGATAGTTAGGCCTCGTTGTTGCGGGCTTTTCTTGCTTTAGGATTGTACCATCTTCTTTATAGTTTATCTTTTCCTTAAATAAAAATCTTCTTGTTTGACAAAAAAAATTAAAAAATAAAAAAATTTGTAGATTTGGAGCAACGTAGTACATGGGTGTTTTTCAATATATTGGCTTCTTACTCAGGTTTTTATGACTATTCTTCTTAGGGTTGTTCATGATACAATTCAAATTGGCTTTAGGTAAAAACTTTCAATTGAACCAAATCAGTCAGTCCAAATAAATTTTAAATCAAACAGAAATCTTAAGAAGATTGAACCAAAATTTACTTCCATCAACCGAAATCCAAAGGACTGACCTAAACTTGACTTGATTAATCTATTTCTTGGCTATTATTTCGATATAATAAATATATAATGAAATTTTGATAAATTTAATTTAGAAACTTCAAACATTAAAAGTTTTTTTATTTTATTTTTTTGAAAGACAAGCATGTCGTCGATGGGTATAGAACCCAAGACATGGAAATTAAACCACCACAGCCTTAACCATCCAACCAGGCTATGAAGTAAACTTATTTTTCTAACTCCATAGCTTAGCTGGCAGTAAGATGCTAGGTGTGTTTGAAAAATTTTCAAGACAAATTTAAGGCACCAAATTATGTCATCTTTGAAATTTTCATATTTATGATTTAGGCCAACCTATTTTATTTTAGTGATACGCTTGTTTTTTTCACTTTTCGTGGTATGTGCACAACAGCTGGTATCAAAGTAAGAGTTGATCAGTTCATAGAATTCGAAACTTTTTTTTTAATCCCTTAACCCCTCCCACCTAGAAGCTGCTGTCAGAATTTAAACCCTGAATCTGTGTTTCTATCCGCAACAAGCCTACAAATGAGCTGGTACCCCAATGGCAAATTAGAATTGAATGTTGCAAGAAACACTTGATTTTATAAGAAAATTTTGGAAGCCCATGATTACGCCCAAACAGTACACGCGGTCAATTGCAGTTAAGATTAGGGTGTCGATCCCACGAGGAAAAGCGATCTACAAAACAAAGTCAATGAAGAAGAACTACGCGAAACTAAATTTAAGAAATTCTTGCAATTTTAAAATATGAAATTGAACTTAGTTTAATGAAAATCAAGTTTAGAAAAGTCACAAGGTTCCAAGAATCCCTCCTAGATTTCACGCTCCAACTAGAACATTGATTCGCTATGATGACTCGATTACGTGTTTCACATCCCAAACAACATAATCGGAAAATAGTCTTTAATGCACCAATATATTCTAATGTAAATGGATTTTAGATTTCACTTTTTCTAGAAAGCACAAAGGTTGGTCATATATGATATCCTAAATTTACGATATATCCGGGGACAATAACGTAATAAAAGACAATCACATATAACTAACCTACCGGAATTAATTGATCCTTAAAAATTCCACACATAAGAAAATCGTGACTAGACTTATATGGAGAAGAAAAAGACAATCATCGGAATAATAATCTACAAAGAAGTTGATGAAATCTTTGTCACTAAAATAACATAAACTCCTATATTAAATAAAAGTGAAAATCATAAATACCATTATTCATCGTGAAAACATAAAACGAATCAAATACCAATTAAGTGTGTTACATCTAGGAGTTCACCTCTTCGGCTTGCGTGAAGTTTAGTGACACATGGTGAGGGTGATAACAGCAACAGCGGGTGGTGGATTAGCGATCGTACCCTGCTGGACAACGTCTTTTCCCTGCTAAACAACGTCGTCTCCACCGCTGCTCCCTGCTGATGTATTGCGTCTTGCGCCTTCTGCTGGACTGCGCCTTGTGGACAACATTTCCACTGCTACTCCCTGCTGCTGTATTGCGTCCTGCGCCTTCTGGCTGCTTCGTTTCGGCGGCTGTTGCGTTATCTCCCTGCTGTCATGCATTCTTCTCTTGTTGTGTAACACACTCTGCTGTCGTTGGACAGCGTCCTGCGCACTCTCTGTTGTTCTGTCCTGTGTCTTAGCTGCTGCTGCATTATGGCAGCTTGCTGCCCTGTTTTTCTCCTCCCCGTGTATTCTCTCTTCTTGTTGTATTATGGTAAAGAGAAAACCCTTATTGGGCCCAATTAGAAACCCAATACCCAATACAAATGGAAACCAACTAATAAAAAGGAAACAAAAGGGGTCCATATAGAATTGGAAACCACCCCTTTTGTTTAGATTCTCTTCTAATAACAGGAGAGGTGAGTTTGGCTATTTTCATCCATATCACTTATTTGTTTCACCAAAATTCAAAACTAATTTCTTTTATTTTTTTCTTTGGTTTTCTTTATTAATTTTGGCTTGGGTGTCTCCCACTCTACTTCGTCAATTTGTCTATGAATTTTCAAATTCGCTATGCTAATGCACTTTTGTCATTTAAACTCCAAATCCTACAAAAATACAAAAATAAAATAATTAAACTAAAATACACTATTTGAAACACTAACAAATATAAATTATGAGGTATATTATGTAATAATTATGTGAACATCAAATACCCCCAAATCTATATTTTGCTAGTCCTCGAGCAAAACAAAATTAAGAATAAAATTCTAACTCACTTTCGTAGAAATCACGGTTGCACTTACCTTAACGTGCAACAAGGCTTTAAACCTCTTGATTACCTCTAGAGGACGAGTTATAGTCTCGTGAGGGTTTTCAGAAATGTTATCCCCAAACATTACTGATTCAATAAAACAAAATCTATTTTCTAAAAACATGGGCATTCTCCTTTATTTTCCTTAAAGTAATTTTCTAATTGCTTAAAATTCAAGAAAAACAACAAACTAAAAATGTCACAATAGTATATCAATAGAGTACAATAATTCAATAGTATTTAAAGGTTAAATAAATTTCATAATCATTCTCAACTCGAAGTGTGTGTGTGAGAAACATTATCAACATAACTCTTCATCTCATAGTAAAGATGTGACGAGATCACCTTTAGAAAGTACGTTTCGACTACAAATCTCTCATGTCACTCAGAAATAAAACACTCAGAGATTAGACACTCAGTTTATATGTGAGGAAAAGGATATGAACTATGGAAAATGCAAACGTGTTACATTTAATTATCATGAAAAACGATATTTTCAAAGAGTGAAATGAATATGATCTCATAGACAGGAATATTGATTACTTTTGAGAATGTTGAATCAAACACCATAGTTCTTGCATATTCAATCTCCACATCTACTAAACCAACTTTCACTTAAGATCAATTAGGTCTTTACTAGGTTGTAATGTGGTTTGGATTATGGCAAACAATAATGGACAAAAATGATAAAAAAAATTTCTAAGAATGGCTACACCCTTTAATAAACACATAGGGCATTGAAGAACAAATCAATGTTGTACACCATTAACTTTTTCTTCATTATTTTCTTATTCAACCTTTTTTTTTACTGTATGTTTTTCCCCGTTTATACAATCAAAAACTTTTACTTCGAGGGCGCATGAAATATCTATTTTCATTTCTTTCTATTTTCCCATTCCATAAATATATCTCACCGTATACATTCTCAGAAAATTGGGTAAAGATAAAATAATAGAGGTATTACTCTTTGATTGGAGTAGGTATGGGAATGAAGATAACAAAGAGAAGGCTATTTAAAGGCTCAAATGGCTGCAAATAGATGTTTATTATTGGGTAGGCTAAGAGGCTAAAAAATGGTTTAAAGAAAAAAATGTCTATATCACTTCATAAGTTCTAGTTGGTACTAGGACATCTCAACTAAATAAAGCAAGAAGTTCTAGTGTAAAAATTCAATTTTTATGTCATTCTTAAAGCAATCAATAAGAAATTCAAGAATAATGAGATCATCAACGAAATAATGCGGACTCAAGAAAAATCAGAGTGTAATTAATAACCCTCAAGAAATAAAGAATGGCTCAAAACTCACAAGGGTTAAGTCTCCACTATTATTCTAAGGTTTTCTAGTTCAATATCTCACTAATCAACTTCAAATCATGTTGACTTGGCTTATAGTGCATTTTCATAGTCGAGTTGAAAAGTTTCACGAAATACATCTAACATAAGGATAATATCAAATATCATGTTTTCAACTAGGGGTGGGCATTTATGACCGAAAACTCGGACCGAACCGACAACCGGACCGATCGGGTCGGTTCGGATCGGTTTTAATTAATTATAAAAGTTTTGGTTGTAAAAGCCCGACCCGAAGTTTTTGGTCCGGGCCTCGGTTTCCATTTCTGAAGCCCGTTGGGTAGCCGGCCCGGCCCGACTAGTATTAAAGAATTATAAGAAATTCTTTAAATATCTCAGAGAGCATAAACTATGGAAAGAGCAGGGAGACGAGAGGTGTTCTGATGGTGTTCGATGATGCTGATGGTGTTCGATGGTGTTCTGAATCAGAACTTCTGATGGTGTTTGATGGTAGTCTGAGCTGATGGTGTTCTGAATCAGAACTTCTGATGGTGTTCTGAATCAAAACTTCTGATGGTGTTCAATGCTGATGCTAATGATGCTATGGAGATTTCGATGATGTTGATGATGCTGATGGAGATTTCGATGCTGATGATGTTGATGGAGATTTCGATGCTGATGATGAGATTTCGACGTTGATGGTGTTCGATGCTGATGGAGATCCCAGCTTTCTTACATCTGAACCGAGACCGGCCCGATCCGACCCGAGAATTCGGTTAACCGAGATCCAATTAACCGGCCTTATTCGGTCCGATCTCGGTTTTCAATTTTCAGTTTTAAAAAATTCGGTTTGGGCTTCAATTTTTGATTTTCGGGCCGGTTACCCTAACTTGCCCAACCCTATTTTCTACTAATATAACTATGTGACACGTGTTAGTATGTGTTTTCTCAAAATTAAAAGCAACAAAAATATTCTATAAAAAAAAAGACTCAAACCCCCCTTCCTCTATTATTAGTATTATTATTTTTTTAATTCAACAAGAGTTCAAATTTTGAATGCATTTTCATAAAGATTTTGCACAATTACCGTAATAATTTAAGTATTCAATGGAGATTGAGTAGAACACAAAAAATGACTTAGTTTAATTGTAAAATATGTTTTAAGCTCAAAGATTTTTGAAAATTGCACAAAAAATCTAATAAACCACATCACCCCAAACCTAAACCAAATATTGTCCTCAATGTATAAAATAATAATCATGACAAATGAAGGAAAAAGAAAAGAGGAAGATTAGAGTGATATTACCATGGTGAAACTTTACTAGTTTCAAATAGACAATGTCCTCACAATTACTAAAATATAAAAAAAAAATCATACCGACGGGAGAAAGGAACACATGGGATGAGAGGCTCCGAGTGACTCCAGTAACAACACCTAAAATAACCTGAAACACTAAAAGAAAAACATCAAAATAAAAACCTAAACTAAAAAAAAAAAAAAAAAAAAAAACCTAAACTAAAGATAGGGTGGAGAACATCAAATCAAGTAGACAGGGGCAACCAGAGAGATCTCCTCTGGCACCTCTACTCGCTCTACATAGTGCTTCAAATGTTGCCCATTTACTCTAAATACTCTCCCATCTTTTGGATCTTCAATTTCTATAGAACCATTGGGAAAAACTTGTTTTACCATGAATGAGCCCGTCCATCTCGATCTTAGCTTACCAGGATGAAGATGAAGTCGTGAGTTATAGAGATAGACTCGTTGATTGGGCTCGAAATGTTTCCTCGGAATTTGCTTATCATGAGCTGCTTTCATTTTCGCTTTGTATATTCGGGAATTGTCATAGGCATCATTCTGCAACTCCTCAATTTCAACTAACTGAAATTTCCGCTGAATTCCTGGTCCGAGGAATGCATGTTTAAGTCCCTCAGGCAGTGGAGCTAGGTCAACTTTCGAAGTTTCCACGGTGGATGGTTGTGGTTTCTGTCTTTCCTTTGGCAACTCCTCAAAGCATAATTGCCATTGTCGTCCTCCTTTATTCTTTAACCTTGAAACAACAAAAATATCAAAAGCATTGTCAGGATAAAGTGAACTCTCAGAATCAGAAATAGAAAGAAGGTATTCTAAGGTTTCAGAATTTGCGCTCAAGAGCACCTCCTTTGATATTTGTCTATCATGTAGGTATGATGACACTCATCATCATCACGTGGTTGCTTGCTAATATTGAATATGTTGACCTCTAGAGTCATGTTCCCAAAAGATAGCTTCATTAGATTGTTCCTGCAATTGATAAGAGCGTTAGCTGTGGCAAAAAAATGTCTACCTAAAATAATCGGAACTGTAGACTCCATATTAACCGCAGAATGAGTATCTAAAATAAGAAAGTCGACGGAATAGTAAAACTTATCAATCTGCAGCAAGACATCCTCGACTATTCCTCTTGGCTTCTTAACCGATCTATCGGCCAATTGTAGTACCACGGATGTGGGTTTAATCTCTCCTAGACCCAGTCGCAAGTAAATAGAATATGACATCACATTTACACTTGCTCCTAAATCCAACAAGTCTTGGCCGAACTCATGAGTTTTCTTGACATGATGCTTCCTCTTGATGGTGCATAGATCCTTGATGACCCTCGCATAAGTTGGTACCTGTTTAATCACATGCATCAAAAGTAAGTTAATTTTAACCTATTTCAAGTGTTCTAGAATCTCACCATGCATTTCCGATTTTTTTTCAGTAGGTCGTAGTGCTTGAGGAAAGGGAACCGGAACTGGAATGTTCTTGTTGAGTTCATCCTTAGGGATGCTCTCCTTTGCACTTGGGGAGGTACCTATAGTCGTGGACGAGCTTGATCCATCTAAAATCTTACCACTCCGAGTAGTGATGGCATTAACTTCTTTGACATTCTGAGAGTCTGAAGTAGAGGTTGTGACGAAAATTGACCCCATTCTTGTACTGTTAATGAACTTGTTAGCTTGGTTATCTGGCTTATGATCTCCTTGTTCTCTTCTGCCAACTGTGTCAATGCAACCTCAAATTTTTTATTAGTTTTACCTTGTGCCTCTATAAATGCATGTAATGTGTTTGATAAGGAACTTCTGTTAGATTGCACATTGTATGGAGGTGCAGGGTATGACCTAGGTGGTTGTGCCTGTGAGTGTGTAGGTTGGTCTGCTTCGGACCTCCAGCCTAAGTTAGGGTGATCTCTCCAGCCAGAATTGCAAGCGTTAGAGAATGGTGAATAAGGCTTCTTGTACATCCCTAAGGCGTTACATTGTTCCTCATAAACCCCTCTCATCTCAGTCAAGGTCGGGCAATCCTGTGCTAAGTGTTCAACTTCCCCGCATATAAAACAGGTGTCTTGTAGCTCAACTCTGGCAACAGTATGTGTGGACCTACCATCCTTGGTCTTAAGTGCCTTTAACTCCCTAGTCACTCTATCCAATTAGGCTTTAAGGTTGTCCTCTTCCCTAAGTTGGTAGACTCCAGCTTAGCATGTTCTATCCATGCTCTCAGTAGCACTTGGACCAGTCCAAGTATGAGCCTTTTCAACCAAGTCATTCAGGTACTCAGTGGCCTCGTTAGGGTCCTTTTGCAAAAACTCTCCATTACACATCATCTTAACGAACTGACGCTCTCTACTGGTGAGCCCCTCATAAAAATAACTAACTAAGCGCCAACTCTCATACCCATGGTGTGGACATGTATTCCAGAGATCCTTGAACCTCTGCCATGCTTGATATAATGTCTCGATATTATTTTGGGTGAAGGTAGAAATCTGTCTCTTTAGACCGTTGGTTTTGTGGTGAGGAAAGTATTTATTAAAAAATGCTTGGGTCATCTCCTCCCATGAACCTATAGACCTTGGTAGCAAAGAGTATAGCTAACTCTTCATTTTTTCCTTAAGGGAGAAAGGAAAAAATCTTAGTCTAACCGAATCTACAGCCTCAACTTTGTTGTGGAAAGTGGCCACAACTTCTTCGACTTCCCTAATGTGAACATAAGGATTCTCACTCTCTAGGCTATGAAAAGTGGGTAATAATTGTATCATACTCGGCTTAAAATCTAGCTTTGGTGTATTTGGTGCAAACATGATACATGATGGAGTAACAGTGCGCGTGGGGTGGAAATAGTCATTTAGCGACCGAACATGGTCATCTTCATGATTACTCATGGTGTTAGAATTAGAACTAGGACTTAATTTGGTCTCAATGTGAATTTGTGGGTGTTCTAAATTTGGGACCCTAATTAGTCTCCCTAAGTGGTCTCTATTCCAACTCACACTCCCTCAATGTCCTTTTTTGTTTTTCTCAATTTTTTTAAGAAATAAAATAAAATAAACTGGACCTAAAACCTAAAAATAAAATAAAACAATGAGCAAGAAACATAATACCCGAAACCTCCCTTGTAGAATGACGCTTGTCCCCGGCAACGGCGCCAAAATTTGATTACATCCAAACAGTACACGCGGTCAATTGCAGTAAAGATTGGGGTGTCGATCTTACGAGGATTTACAAAACAAGGTCAAGGAAGAAGAACTACGCGAAACTAAATTTAAGAAATTCTAGCAATTTTAAAATATGAAATTGAACTTAGTTTAATGAAAATCAAGTTTAGAAAAGTCACAAGGTTCCAAGAATCCCTCCTAGATTACATGCACCAACTAGTATTGATTCGCTATGATGACTCGATTACGTGTTTCACATCCCAAACAACATAATCGGAAAAATAGTCTTTAATGCACCAATATATTATAATGTAAATGGATTTTAGATTTCACTTTTTCTAAAAAGCACAAAGGTTGGTCATATATGATATCTTAAATTTACGATATTTTCGGGGACAATAAAGTAATAAAAGACAATCACATATAACAAACCTACCGAAATTAATTGATCCTTAAAAATTCCACACATAAGAAAAACGTGACTATACTTATATGGAAAAGAAAAAGACAATCACCAGAATAATAATCTAAGAAGAAGTTGATGAAATATTTGTCACTAAAATAACATAAACTTCTATATTAAATAAAAGTGAAAATCATAAACACCATTATTCATCGTGAAAGCATAAAACGAATCAAATACCAATTAAGTGCGTTACATCTAGGAGTTCACCTCTTCGCCTTGCGTGGAGTTTAGTGACACATGGTGAGGGTGATAACCGCAACAGTGGTGTGGAGCTTCATCTGCATGGCAGCGCGTGATGGATTAGCGATGCGTACCCTGTTGGACAATGTCTTCTCCCTGCTGGACAACGTCTTCTCCACTGTTGAACATCGTCTCCACTGCTGCTCCGTGCTGCTGTATTGCGTCCTTCGCCTTCTGGCTACTTCGTTTCGGCTGCAGTTGCGTTATCTCTCTGTTGTCATGTGTTCTTCTCTTGTTGTGTAACACACTCTGCTGTCGTTGGACATCGTCCTGCGCACTCTATGTTTCTATGTCCTGCGTCTTGGCTGCTGCTGTGTTATGGCAGCTTACTGCCCTGTTTTTCTCCTCCCCGTGTATTCTCTCTTCCTGTTGTATTTATGGTAAAGAGAAAACCCTTATTGGGCCCAATTGGAAACCCAATACCCAATACAAATGGAAACCAACTAACAAAAAGGAAACAAAAGGGGTCCATATACAATTGGAAACCACCCCTTTTGTTTAGATTCTCTTCTAATAACAGGAGAGGTAAGTTAATTTCCAAAAAAAAATAACAGGAGAGGTAAGTTTGGCAATGTTCATCCATATCACTTATTTGTTCCACCAAAATTCAAAACTAATTTCTTTTATTTTTTTCTTTGGTTCTCTTTATTAATCTTTGGCTTGGGTGTCTCCCGCTCCACTTCTTCAATTTGTTTATGAATTTCCAAATTTGCCACACTAATGCACTTTTGTCCTTTAAACTCAAAATCCTACAAAAATAAAATAATTAAACTAAAATACACTATTTGAAACACTAACAAATATAAATTAAGAGGTATATTATGTAATAATTATGTGAACATCAGCCCACATTAATAATTTGTTATTGGATGAAAGTTTTGACATAATCAACACCAACCATTCAATGCGTTTAATTCATTTTTGAGAACTCATGGTTGTCCTTTGGTCGAGTCCAATCAAGAACATGTGTTACCACTACCTGTGCAATCGAGTTTTGTTCCGAGTAGTGCATCTTCGACGGTAGAGTTCTCACGACCTTGTCTATTGGATAAGGGGAAAATCCTTTCAATTATCTCCCCGACCTCGGATCATTGTGTTGACTCACTGGGAGTTGGAGTTCAGCTGGAAGGGCTGAAGAGCCAAGTTGAGAAAAGTGTCCAGAAACATAGATATGCTACTGATCAAATCTCGTATCTCGAGGTAGTAGAGAATGACATTTTCAATTTGGACCCTCTCATTAATAAGTTTGGAAAACAAGAGAACATGGCCCGTAAACAAGCCAAAAAGGCGCAAAGAGACCAATATCTCATCTGGGCCAATTTTCCAGTCTTCCCAACCAGGTCCACTCTCATGTTAAAACAAAGGCAAGTGAAATCGGGTGTTTCTAAGAAATTGTGCGGGTGGACCAATTGGAATAGTATCATCGCTGGCTTGGCGCGGAGCATGAATTCAGACTCGATCCAAGAACAAAGTCTTCCTTTCCTGCCAGGTTTTGAACCTTACATCGAGCACCTTGAAGGACGATCGTCCACGTCTGTTCACTTAGGAGCTCCACCGGGTTTTGAAGCTCCTTTGAATGAACATCCTACCCAAGCCTCCTATAATAAGCCCTTTGAGATAAATTCAGGCGAGTATTTAAGGACCAAGCAAGGATGCGATCTTAGTGTTTCAGAGCATTGTCTAGTCCAATTAGAGCTTAGCAGTGATGAGGACGAAGTTCGTTCAACATTAAGAGATATTGGCATAATATTGGGGTACGTAGATCTCAATCAAGATGAAGACCGGGCCTTGGGCATGGTGCAATATCTGTTTTCAAGATGAGTTTCTTTCTCGCCTTTTTCGTGGTGAGCGGTAGTTCTCGGATTTTCTGGTTTGGATTTTTTCTGTGTGGCCTTGGACATGGTGCAAGCTCTATTTTCAAGATGAGTCTCTTTCTCGCCTTTGCGGTGTGTTCTTACTTTTGGTGGAGGTTTGTCTTGCTCGAGTGTTTAGGTTTTTCTTCGTGGGGCTTTAGTTTTCACTGCTCTTCTTTCAGGGTTGTTGGATGGCGCTTGTTCTAGCTTGGTTTGATTTTTTTTTTCCTTTCATTTTTCAGGGAGTTGGTGTGTGTTGAGTTTTTTGTCGTGGCTTTCCTTACTTTAGAATTGTTCTTTTCTATTTGTTGTTCTTTTTTTTCTTATAATAAAAATCTTCTTGTTAGACCCAAAAAAAAAAAAAATGGCTGTCCTCTAAAGCATAAGATAGCACATTGGAGTTACAAACAATGATCAAATGAAAGGGGAGTATCTGGCTTCTTGATCTCTTATTGGATAACATTTTATACTTGTCTTTGAAGGTTGGAATCTGTTTTGAGAAATGTAGAATACTTTTTGAAATGAATATATGAATCTTGGACTTCAAGAAATGTTGAACACACATACATTGTGCATTAAAACCACGATAAAGAAGAACATATAAGATAAATAATCCTAAAGGACCACTGAAGTCATGACAAATAATAGAGAGGGTATATATAATTCTAAGGGGTCAGTATTGGGCCACTAAATTTAGTATGAAGATTCTACACCTAAAAGGATTCTTCGTTTTGAATGACCACTTATATGATAACATTCATCCTCTAAATACTTGAAACTGAATCAATATTCAAAATCATCAGTCTACTCACTTTTGGAGGATTAGGTGGAATATTTGTAATAATTTAATGGTTCTTGGATCATGTTTACCTGCTTCATATTTTCTTTTGTAATAGCTGCAATATACATTGCATGTTTGGAAGAGTAGGAAGTAGTAGTAGTTGTTTGGAGGGTTTGGGAGCAAATGTGTCAACAAGTCTTTCCATGTTAAAACATTCGTCTCTGGCGGCGATTTTGATTTGGGCCTTCAACAACATCTTGACCCTCAACATCATCATGATGTTGATTGACTATTCCTAGTTGCTAGGTGATTGGTCGATCGATTCCACTTGTTGTTGGTCTGTTTATTCGAAAATGATTTTTCAATATTAAATTTTCTTAGAGGTTGAATCACATTTTTATTGAATCCCATAACCATTTAAATTTTTGACAAAGTTTTGGCTTTGTCCAGAAGAAAGACTCAGACTTAGACTCGGGAAAAAAATATCCATATCATAGAATGACGACTTTCTAGAGGTGGCTTAATACAAAATTTGTGGACCTAATGTTGTTCTAGCTAATAAACCAAACAAATAACTACCATCGATGAGTATTGAGATGCATGTTTCGACTATGTTACATCTAATACCAACCCTTTGTTTTGGATATATTATTGGGATCTTGGGACAAATTAAGAATCTTCGGACAAATTAAGAATGTTTCAAAAGTCAGTCAATCCATGTTTTGATGACTAGATTTTTTTAAAACAAGGACAAATTTGAAGTCTAAATGTTTATGGCAATGTAACGTCGGGCAGAATAGCGATTATTCTACAGGATAATAGCAACAAATAATTGACAGGGTATAACACAAGAAGATTACTCAAAAAACACAGAGAAAATAATTCTAATGTTTAATCAAATTACTCAAATCAAAAGTATTTCTAAATTCAGTCCACAAGCCGGGTTTTATAGCTAAAACTCATCAATATTGAAAATTTAAAAAAAATGACAACACCCCAATAATCATGCTAAAACAAAATACGTAATAAAATTAATATACTGCTAGAAATCTGGCCCAAATTCGGTTCAGAATCACTTCCTAAACAATAATTGAAATATTACTATAAAGGAAAATAAATTACTAAATTTGGGGATTCAAAAGGGGAAACGGTGGATTTTAGCCTCAAAAATATGTGCAACAAGGTGACCACGACGTGCGCGTTGAAAAGAGCTTTCCGAATTGGGGTCGTTTGCGTGATTCTGATACTCGTACCCAAAGTTATGGCCAAAATACTAAAACGCACCCTAAATTGCCAAATTTGAAATATAATTATGATTTTCTGTCATTCTTGCGCTGATCTGCTAATTCGAGATATCTTAGTGCTAATAACGTGCTATCTGACAGCTCAGCATCATCTGACTCGGATCCTCCTGCATCACAATGCCTGTTTGACACTATCACTTCTACTGAATGACACCACCATATTTTTTTTTATGTGTTGAAGGACACTATCAATAAAATGGTCATTTCTTCCTCTTCTCTCGTCTCTTCACAAGAACAACACCACCCTGCCCCACTTGCTGCCGACCGCACCACCTCTCCTCTATCCCTCTTCTCCTTTGTTCTTATTTTTCTTCTTTGTTCTTCTTCTCATCTCTTCCTCATTTTCTTCTTTGTTCTTCTTCTCCACCCCGCCGAACGCCCCTACTCGTGCCTCCTCCTTCTTCTTTGTTTTTTTTTCTCCTTCGCCTAGGTTCCTGCGAATTGAGAACCCCCATTTGCATAGACCTTTGCGAGTGGGGTTCTTCACTCGCCCCAAAGATCATGGGAGAAAAAAAATCCAAAGGTGAATAGAAAAAAAGGAGAAGAAGAAGAAGAAAATAAGAGAGGAGAAGAAGATGAATAGAGAGAACATGAAGAGAGGAAAAAAGAATAGAGGAGAAGAAAAAGAAGATAGGAGAAGGAGAGACGAGGTGTGGCGGGCGGGCGGGGCGACTAGCGGGGTTGTGTGGTGGTGGTGGTGTTGTTCCTGAGAGAGAAGAGATGGAGATGAGAGGTGATGATTTTTTTTTGTTTATATTGGCGGTGTCTTTTAATAAATGATGGTGTGTTTTAGAAAGTAAGGGTTGGTGATATCCTTCAATAAAAGTGGTGATGTCAAACAGTCTTAGCGGATGTTAAAACATGGTTGAAAATTGTAATCAGGTTTGATGGATAATTAGTCCAAAAAAGACTTGAAAAGTAATCAAGCATCCCCTTTGATTATTTGTTCTTCAAGACTTATTATTGTTTGGCCAATAATTTCAAGGCAAGAGTATTATTAAATTGCTTATGTTATTGAGGTAAGCATTCTTATGCAAGAAGTGACTCCATACAAGTTCAATAATATTTTTGAAATGAATCTGATAATTCAACTTCATTGATTGATTTCATTTCAATACTTCAATTATATATGAAGCCTAGTTACTTGACTTCTCTTCGTCAGTCTTCAGGTTCATCTTCACCTGACTTCACAATCTTATCTTTAAATAGAAGCCCATACTCTTCTTCTCATAATCTTTAGTTCGACAATGATGAGTTCTCAAGATCATAAAGCCAATGCAGATGAGGTACGTAAAGGGTTTTTTTTTCGTGTTGGGGCTAGTTTACGTCGATTCAATGTGTTCATTTCATGTAGTGATTGTGTTTTGTTTGTGAAAATTTTCAGGTTCAAGGCCTAGAAGCTGAGTTGGTTAGTTTATATGAAGAGAATAAGAAGTTGAAAATGATGCTAAAGGAGATGTCTACTAACTACAACACCCTTCAAGCTCATTTGCGACGATTATCAAGTCATTATCCAACTGAGGATTCGAGCAAAAAAGCTAAGAAGAGTGAATTGGTACCTCTACCAAAATCCAAAGTGTCTCAAGTGCTTGTTCAAACTGATCCAGATGACAATAGCTTAGTAAGTGTAAAAATCACCATATATATGTTCATGAAATGGTCGATTGTAATTTCATTTTGACAAAACAACTAATATATTTTGATTTGATTTAACTTATTGGCTGATAACTACCAGATAGTTAAAGATGGATTTCAATGGAGGAAGTATGGACAAAAGATAGCAAAGAAAAACACGTTGCCTCGAGCTTATTTTAGATGTTCATGTGCTCCAGGGTGCCCTGTCAAGAAGAAGGTGACTTCTAACTTCACAAGTTGATAACTTTATTACAAAATGAACTCTTTTCAGTGACTAATTAAAGATCTACTCTCATTTTTTAAGGTGCAAAGAAGTATAGACAACAAATTGATTCTTGTTGCTACTTATAAAGGGGATCACAACCATGGAAAGATGGAAAGATTACTTGATCATGAATCATCATGTTCATTGATGAAAAGCATGAAATCAACACCAGATAAGCATTTAGAGCCAGAGGTGACCCTTGATCTAACTCTATCTAGAGCTGATGATCAAGAAACAAAGAAGTCCCTAGCCATGGAAGAACCTTATAACAACATAAAAGGATATATGGCTAGCCTGATAAAGGATCCTACATTTACAAAAGCTTTAGCAGCTGAAGTTGCTCGCAATATTACATATAATCCATGATGTGAATTAGTTTAGGAAGGATACGTATACATTATTTGTATCCTAATCAGTATGAAAATTTTCTATTGAGGCAGGTATTTTTTCTTTTCTTTTTTTCGAAAGGGCATTTTTAAAGTATTGGTTATTTAAAGGTGAATGTTTAGGATTATCGTTAATGTTACCGAGCCCTCAGCACAGAACCATTGCAACAATATTCCTTCTTCATTAGAAAATCACTTCAGAAACTTAGGATTATGGTGGCGTTTGTTTTTAGTTTTGATCGGAACTTTGATTATGAATAAGATGCAGGTCTAATTGTTTGGTGGCGTTTGCTTTTAGTACAGATCAGAACTTTGATTCTGAATAAGATGTGGATTATTTTGATTGGGTGTTTGTTTGTACTTCTCATTAGACCGAGAAGTTCTTAATAGGTTTTTAATAGCACCAAGTGTTTAGGTGGCATTTAAATAAGAAGTGGTATACTTTGATCGAATGTTTGTTTTTACTTCTAATTAGAACCAGAACGCTAATGTCTAATGGGGTACCAACTCAGCAGTAGGCCTGTAACAGATGGAATTACATGTTCAGGGTTCAAACTGTTACGGGCGGAAGCGTTACAAATGTCGAAATGCGAAGCTACAAACAAAATACTAACAAATACTGGAGACAACCAATTTAACGTGGTTCGACAAACACGCCTACGTCCATGACAAATACCAACTTTAGGGACGTTACAAATACAAGTGTCTAAATGGAGAGAGAGAAATATTACAAATGGAGAGAGCTACAAAACGTCAGGGACGTTACAAATACAAGTGTCTAAATGACACCACACAAATACACAGGCTGCGTATAACACAAACAAAACCCAACACTCTCTCTCCTCCCTTTCTTCTTCCTCTCACATTTCAAAAGGGATAAACCCTAAACACTCACAGATCTCACAAACACACAAACAAGATGAAGGAGAAGGGGAAGCCCCTCCTTCTTTTATAGCCTTCACAGGCGGTGGTGGAAGGCGGTGGAGATCCTTCCACCACCTTCTTCTTCCTTCTTTTATTTTCTTCCAGTTGTTCCACCTAATTTCATCTTCAAATCCTTCAAATTCCATTTCAGATCCAGCAGATTCTTCACAAAGTCAGCAAAGATCCAACAGTTCCAGCTGTTGCAAGCCTCGTCTTCAACGATTTCTGCAGTCGACATGCCTCACTGACCTCACAGGTTCTTCTTGAACTCTCTGTTGTCTTCTCTGTTTCAACAATTCTCCATCTCGATGAAGATTTCACAAATCTGAGCCGACAACAACAACCACGAACAAAACAAGCAACTGACTTCCAACGAACATAATCAAACCAATACTAATTGAGGGTCTCACCCCTCCAAACGCGCTCATAGGCGCCATACACCTGAAGGTGCCTTATACTAAAGCATGCTCAAACTAACAAACCAACTCCACATTGACTAGCATGGAGTCTCGAACCAGACTTTTCAGAAACACAATGTGCACAAACCTTCATACTGCACATCTTCATATCTTCTACCAATTGTTTCTTCAACAACTCGTGCAGAACTTTCTCACTTTTACTGCCTGCACGCAAATGCCAAACCCTCGAGGTTTTCTTACAAACATCTTTGGAGCTATCAGTAACTTTACCAGAAGCAACATCCATAGGGTCTTCAATAACACAAGTTGCTCCACCAGATCCAACTTTTCGATTCCTTGTAACTATACTCACTTGCAAGAAATACAAGTTACCCTTCCGAACTGCTTTCAGAATCATCAGTGCACCAGAAACAATCTTTAAAGCTCCGCCATTTACTGAAACCTTGTAACCTTTGGACTCTAAAGCACTAACGGAGATGAAATTCTTCTTCAAATCGGGTACATACCGTACATCATTCAAGACCCGAATAAGTCCATTATGCAACTTCAACTTGATTTTACCTATCCCTGCAATTTTGCATTCATCATTGTTGCCCATATAGACAACACCACCATCCAACTCTCTAAAGTTAGAGAACCAGTCCCTACGGGGACACATATGATAGATAGAATCTGAATCAAGCAGCCACTCATTAGAATGACTCACCAATGTTGAAGTTGCAGACAACGAATAAGCATCATCCTCATCTTCATCTTCATCCAAATTGTGCACTAAATTCGCATCTGGCCTTTTTTTTTTTTTTTTTCTATTGCAGTTTTCAATACCTCACAATCAATCTTCCAATGGCCCTTCTTATGACAGTAGGCACATTCATCCTTCGGCAAAAACCTTCTGTCTACAGATTTTCCTCTTGATTGTGATCTTCCTCTATTACCAACATACCTCTTTTCAGATCTTCCCCTCGCTACCAATACTTCTGATGTTGCATCTCGATGGATCTTAAGATCCTTCCTCCTGAATTCATAATTGAGCAACACCGTAGCCACTTCTTTATAATTCAATTCTTCTTTTCCCATTAGCAAAGTCGTAACGAGATGTTCATATTCTTCTGGAAGGGAATTCAAAAGGCACAAAACCTTGTAATTTTCTGGAACATCTTCTTCTAAATTCAATAGGTCTGCAATAAGCCTATTGAACTCATCCAAATGCTCAGACGGAGTAATCCTAGGGGTGGCAGTGGGGAGGATTTTCACGGATATCCGCCCCACTCACCCCGTTTGGGGCGGATTTGGTAAAGGGTCTATGGAGGTTGGGGCGGATTCGGATTTTAAATCTGTATCCGTTTATTAATCGAGGCGGATACGGATTCGGCCATATCCGCCCCACGGATATCCGTTTAATCGATAAAATTACAGAAATGCCCTTCAGCTATATAAAGGAAACACGAACCTCACATTTTAATTTCTCAGTTCTCACTCGAAGGAGCCAAATTCTCCCCTCCCTCGCCTTACTCTCCCCGCCCTTCTCCGCCTTACTCTCCCCCTCCCTTCCCCGACTTCCCCACTCGAAGGAGCCGAAGAGGTCTCACTCACAGTCGTCTCAGGTTTCCTTCTTCTTCTTCTTCTCTTTTACAGTTCGCAGTGAAAAACTCAACTCAAAATCAAGAACAGAGCATCAGAGATTTGGATCTGATGAGATCCGAGATCTGATCTCTGAGATCTAATCCATCAGAGATCCGAGATCTGAGCCCAAATATGAGATCTGATCTATCAGAGATCTCAGATCTCAGAGATTCTTTAGATCGATTTTTTTTTTGTAATTTGTTCTAATTTGTTGTATGGTTTTTTATAATTTTTGTAATCTCTGTAATTTTTGTATTTTTTTTTATAATTTTTGTAATCCCTGTAATCTCTGTAATTTTTTTTTTTAATTTTTTTAATCTCTGTAATTGTTGTAATCCCTGTAATCTCTGTAATTTTTTTTTTAATTTTTGTAATCTCTGTAATTTGTTGTATGATTTTTTTTTATAATTTTTTGTAATCTCTGTAATTTGTTGTATGATTTTTTTTTATAATTTTTTGTAATCTACGTAGAAGTATATTTTAATGTATGTATTTATGAATGAAGAAATTTTTTTAACGGATATGTGGGCGAGGCAGATATCCGCCAATCCGTGCGGGGTGGAGGTGGTTTTTAAATAATTTTGTAAACGGATTGGCGGGGCGGATTTGGGGATCCGTTATTCCTGACGGGGCGGGTGTCACGGACTAGCAATCCGTGTGGCACTAGCTATCCAATTCACTAGTAAGCCTATGAGTAGTTACTTTGACGGGCACAAATATTAACTTGAGAATGCACAATATCAATCTGTAGACAATATAACAATGCACAATAGTCAGCAAAAGCTCTCATTAACATTCAATAGATTACAATGGGGAGGAACGTTCGGAAGGACGTTGCTCAAGACTAGTTCGATGCTATCGATCGATGAAAATACAAGTTTGAAGTTGAAAAGCAATGCAAAGAAAACAATAAAAATGCTAGCGGTACAGTCTGGCCCGACTATGCAATGGAGGCAACACGTCCTCACAGTCAAGAGCTCAAACCTTCCCCCTATAATATAGATGCTAAGCATTTGGGCACTTTTCAAAAGGGAATATTGAGTTTTGAGACCATTAGGAAAGTCTTGAAAAACCTCTGACCTTGATTTCCCTGACCAACGGTACTAGTCCTGACACTCTCCCACACTCAATTCACTGACGCCCTCGCAGCGAACTTGTCCAAGTACTCTTCCAGCTTTGAGAGGTATGGCAGCAGATGCTTGACTGGCTCCCAACTGATCTCTGAAGGAGGTTCATCCTGCCACTTGACCAAATACTCTCTATCCGGGCCTGTGTTGTTGATGAGGCGGTCAGCTAAGATTTCTTCCACTTCTCGATCTGGCTTAGTAGGATGCTTAGGCAATGCTCGGGTAGATACATTTCTTGTGGGATCAGCGGCATCTGCATGGTAGGACTTCAAGTTACTTGCATGGAAGACAGGATGGGTGAAACGGAGCCAATGTGGTAACTTGACGCGATAGGAGACTTTGCCTACTTTCTCAATAATCTGTACCGGTCCCTCATACTTGCGAAACAGATTGTTGTGTGCTCTAGCTGTCCGTTTATACTTGTTGAACATATCTAGCTTCACCAATACCAAGTCCCCGACTTCAAAAGGATCGATCCGTCGTTTCTTGTCGGCCCATTTCTTCATGTGACGGGAGGCTTTCTCAAGATAGGCTCGAGCAACTTCAATGTTTTTCTGCCAGGCTTTGACAAATTCAAGAGCTCTTGGGCTGGGTCCTTGGTATCCGGTCAGCACTGTATGTGGTGTCAATGGTTGCTGACCAGTGACTAACTGAAAGGGGCTGGAGTGAGTAGCTGAGCTCTTTTGTAAGTTGAAATAGAATTGTGCAACATCAAGTAGTCCCACCCAATTTTTCTGGTTTGCACTTACAAAATGACGAAGGTATTCTTCAAGCATAGAGTTAAAGCGCTCAGTCTGTCCGTCAGATTGGGGATGTTGGCTTGTCGACATATTAAGTTTGGATCCCAAGAGCTTGAACAACTCCTTCCAGAACTTTCCTGTGAATCGAGCATCACGGTCGCTAACAATGTTTTCGGGCAGTCCCCAATACTTCACTACATGCTTGAGGAACAATTGCGCCGTATCTTCGGCGGTGCAAGTTAGTCCGGTCGGCACAAAGGTCACATACTTTGAGAATCGGTCAACAACTACAAGGATACTCTTGAAATCCTCCACTTTCGGTAACCCGGTAATGAAGTCCATGGAAACACTTTCCCAAGGACGAGTTGGAACAGGCAGGGGCTCTAGTAAGCCTACTGGTCGATCTCTTTCAACCTTATCTTGCTGGCAAATAAGACATGTTCGAACATAGGCCATTACATCCTCCTGTATCTGCGGCCAATAATACCCCCTCTCTAGCAATGCAAGTGTTCGTCTCCAACCTGGATGTCCCGCGCAATGGGTGTCATGGCATTCTCTCAAAAGTTCTTTCCTCAAACCAGAAGTTCTTGGAACATAGAGGCGATTACCAGTTGTGAGTATTGCTCCATCTTTTATCCAGAACCGTCGAGTTTTGCCCTGCTTGATCAACTCTGTAATCGCCTTCGCTTGTGGATCTGTCTGTAGGCCTACTTTGATCTTCTCCAAGATGGTGTGACTCGGACCAGTATGGGTTAGCACTGCAAGGTCTGCCCTTCTACTGAGTGCATCAGCTACATTGTTAGTGCGCCCTGGCTTGTATTCCAATACTAAGTCAAATTCTGCTAATTTTTCCTGCCATCGAGATTGCTTGGAGGTTAGCATCTTCTGAGTAAGGAAATGGCTTGCTGCAGCATTATCCGTTTTAACAAGGACTTGAGATCCCAAGAGGTAGTGTCTCCACACCCGTAAACAATGTACAATGGCTAGCAATTCCTTTTCCTGAGCTGAGTAACGAGACTCTGTATCATTCAACTTTCGACTCTCATATGCTACCGGGTGACCATCTTGAAGTAAAACTCCCCCTAAGGCATAATCAGATGCATCTGTTTGTACTTCAAAGGGCTTGGTGATGTCTGGCAAGGCCAATACTGGATCTTTCATCACGGCCAATTTCAAGTCTTGGAATGAAGCTTCACACTGCCTATCCCATTCCCATGTTCGGTCTTGTTTCAACAAATTTGTCAGGGCAACAACTCTCTTAGAGTAGTCCCTTATGAAGCGACGATAATAGTTTGCGAGTCCAAGGAAAGAACGTAGTTGAGACACGTTCTTAGGAGAGTTCCAATCATGGATTGCCTTGACTTTCTCCATGTCCATCCGAATCTTGCCATTGCCAATAACATGACCCAAGAAATTGATCTGGGTCTGGCCGAATGAGCACTTCTCCTTCTTGACAAAGAGATGATTATCCCTAAGGATTTGGAACACTTCTCGCAAATGATGTAGGTGTTCTTCTATAGTCCCACTATAAACCACAATGTCGTCAAGATAGACAACCACAGACTTGTCCAAAAGGTGACGGAACAGGCCATTCATAAGGGTGCAAAATGTAGCTGGAGCATTGGTCAAGCCGAAGGGCATTACTAGGAACTCATATGACCCATATCTAGTAGAACAAACAGTTTTGGGTTCGTCACCAGCAGCAATGCGAACCTGATGGTAACCTGATCTCAAGTCGAGTTTTGTGAAGTATCTGGTGGATCCAAGTTGGTCGAATAAATCTGCAATGAGCGGTTGCGGGTATTTGTTCTTTATAGTGGCTTTGTTCAAGGCTCTATAATCAACACAAAGGCGAAGACTGCCATCATGTTTCCGCTGAAAAAGAACAGGTGCCCCATAAGGTGCTTTAGAGGGCCGAATGAATCCCGACTCCAACAAGCCATCTAGTTGTGTTCTCAATTCGGTCAGCTCTGGAGGGCTCATGCGATATGGACTACGTGCGGGTGGCTTGGCACCAGGCACTAACTCAATTTCGTGATCAATGAGCCTTCTGGGAGGTAGATTCTTTGGCAATTCATTCGGCATCACTTCGCTGAAGTCAGCAATAACTTGGGCAACTTCCTCAGGGATTTTGCTAGTATCATCTTCCATCTCTAGCTTTGCCACAGCTAAGTATGTATCTTCTCCTTTGACCAAGCCTCTCTTGACTTGAAGCGCCGACAATATTCTATCATGAGTTGTTGGTCGAATTGAGGTTGGTACAATGCATAGTCTGGGTCCGAAAAACCCCAAGGAGTCCATGAAAGGTAATGGTCCTGCTGCAGCTCCTCGGAAGAATTCTTGGCCAAGAATCACCTTAAAATCATCAAGTGGAACGGCTAAGAAGTTAGTTCTTCCTTCCCATGGACCAACCTGTAGTGGCACAGCTATAGCCATACCATTAATAGAGATTGCCTCAGAGTTGACAGCTTTCAACTTACCCACATCTCCTTCTAAGTTCAGACCCACATGTCTAGCTTCATCTGGGGCAATAAAATTGTCTGTCGCTCCTGAATCCAACAATGCTTGGGAAGAGAACCCATTGATAGTGATGTCGATGTATTGCAAAGCCTTCTTGTGTGGGTGCTCATACATTTCTCCTTTGACAGCATTGAGCTTGCGTAGAGCTCCCATCTGGGAGGTCTCACTGTTGGTGGGGTTCGAGCTCGATGCGGTCGAGTTAGAAGGTTCTGCTTGAAGCAAGGACATTAATGAGTGTAGAGCTGGTTTGGATGGACATTTGCCTGTTGGGTGATCCCCGCTATTGCAAAGAATGCATGGGGCAGGTGCAGATGGTCTCCACTGCCCAGAGTAGTTTTGCCCTCCTTTGTTGTTGTAATTTGAGTTGCTAGAGCTGGCATTCCAATTTTTGTTGGAACTCCAATTCTGGTTGGACGGCCGAGAATTGTAGTTTCCTCGGTTCTGACTTGAGTTTCCCCAGTTTTGGTGAGGTGATCGAGCATTCGACCCTGAGCTTGAATTGGTACTGCCAGTTCTAGCTGTGGAGTGATTGAGCGAAGTGGATCCAGCCATGGGCATATAATCGCTAAACTTTTCTGCTGTCGCAATAGCACTGGTAATATCTGTCACCTTCTGCCTTTGCAATTCTGCTTGTAGAAGCGGTTGAGCTTGTTCCATGAAGCAGAAAACTTTGTCCTTCTCAGACATGTCTCGAATATCTAGCAAGCAAGTTGAGAATTGTCGGACATAGTCTCGAATATTGCCTGTCTGTTTGATGGTGTGGAGCTTCCTCCTTGCTAAGAAATCAGTGTTCTCAGGCAAGAATTGATTTCTGAGTTCCTTCTTGAGGTCTGCCCAAGTTCTAATAAGGATGGGACCTTCTTCCATATCTGCATATTTGGTTCTCCACCATAGTTTCGCATCACCTGCTAAGTACATGGTCGCCATGATGACCTTGGCTTCTTCTGATTCGGGGTTCACCGCGCGAAAATACTGCTCCAGATCAAACAAGAAGTTCTCTAACTCCTTCCCATCTCGTACCCCAGCATATGACTTTGGCTCAGGCACTTTCATCCTAGGGTGATCAGTCGTCCCTGTGGCCTTGGTCAGCAAGCCAACCCTTGCAAATAAGTCCTCCAGCTGTAATTGGAAGTCACTCATCACCTGAGCTGTGGGGTGAGGCGACTCTTCCATAGCGACTGTCCGTCCCTCTAAATTATCAACGTGCTCAGCCAGCGAATCCACTCTGTCTGCCAGTGAAAAGAGTCCATCCAACCGACTAATCTGTTCTCCCAAAGTGTTCAACTGGTCCATTCTGCTTTCTAGTCTATGCATTCGACTAGCCTGTTGTTCCTCCATAACGCTAAGGCGCTCATTAAGTTCCTGCATCCTGGTTTGCATTCAACAAGCTCTGGCTCTGATACCAACTGTCACGGACTAGCAATCCGTGCGGCACTAGCTATCCAATTCACTAGTAAGCCTATGAGTAGTTACTTTGACGGGCACAAATATTAACTTGAGAATGCACAATATCAATCTGTAGACAATATAACAATGCACAATAGTCAGCAAAAGCTCTCATTAACATTCAATAGATTACAATGGGGAGGAACGTTCGGAAGGACGTTGCTCAAGACTAGTTCGATGCTATCGATCGATGGAAATACAAGTTTGAAGTTGAAAAGCAATGCAAAGAAAACAATAAAAATGCTAGCGGTACAGTCTGGCCCGACTATGCAATGGAGGCAACACGTCCTCACAGTCAAGAGCTCAAACCTTCCCCCTATAATATAGATGCTAAGCATTTGGGAATTTTTCAAAAGGGAACATTGAGTTTTGAGACCATTAGGAAAGTCTTGAAAGGCCTCTGACCTTGATTTCCCTGACCAACGGTACTAGTCCTGACAGCGGGGATGGATTTGCTAAAATCCGCCCCGTTGCCATCCCTAAGTAATCCCGGGTCTCATATTCATCCGAAAAAGTTGTTTTGTGAGGAATAGCTTATTTTGAATGCTCTTCGTCATGTACTTATCTTCCAACTTTTTCCAAAATACTTTAGCGGAAGTTTCCTTCATTACAAAGTATTTTTGCTCCTTCGCTAAATACAATCTTATTGACCCGCAAGCTTGCCGATTCAACTTGTTCCATTCTTCTTCACTCATTTTCTCCGGCTTGTCTCCCAAAGCATCATCCAAATTTTCCTTTGCTAACACATCCATAACTTTGCATTGCCACATGCCGAAGTTGTTCTTGCCATTGAACTTTTCGACATCAAATTTATCGACTGTAGCGGTAACCATATTTGATCCAAAAGTTGATGGATCTGACATACTCTTAATCAACCACTGGTCCACACAACTTCAAACGAACCCCAAGAACTAACCGTCGGCTCTGATACCAATTTGTTATGGGCGACGTAGCTCTGATACCAATTTGTTACGAGCGGAAGCATTACAAATGTCGAAATGCGAAACTACAAACAAAATATTAACAAATACTGGAGACAACCAATTTAACGTGGTTTGGCAAACAAGCCTACGTCCACGACAAATACCAACTTTACTAGTGAGAGATAAAGATTACAAATAGAGACAGCTATAAAACGTCAGAGACGTTACAAATACAAGTGTCTAAATGACACCACACAAATACGCAGGCTGCGTATAACACAAACAAAACAAAACCAAACAAAACCCAACACACTTTCTCCTCCCTTTCTTCTTCCTCTCACATTCCAAAAGGAATAAACCCTAAACACTCACATATCTCACAAACACACAAACAGGATGGAGGATGAAGGAGAAGGGGAAGCCCCTCCTTCTTTTATAGCCTTCACAGGCGGTGGTGGAAGGCGGTGGAGATCCTTCCACCACCTTCTTCTTCCTTCTTTTATTTTCTTCCAGCTGTTCCACCTAATTTCATCTTCAAATCCTTCAAATTCCGACTCAGATCCAGCAGATTCTTCACAAAGTCAGCAAAGATCCAACCGTTTCAGCTGTTGCAAGCCTCGTCTTCAACGATTTCTGCAGCCGACATGTCTCACCGACCTCACAGGTTCTTCTTGAACTCTCTGTTGTCTTCTCTGTTTCAACACAAACCCGGCCGACCACATCTGGGAGGGAGGGATTATGGAAAAAAAATTGCTTATATAATGAAAACACCATTAATTTTTTTTTGCATAGCAAACTGTGGTTGAAGAAACCATTTTGCTTATACTTCTAATGAAAACACCTAATGCAAAGCCTAACTAACAAGTGGTAGGAAAAGGCTTTGCAATCAACTAAGCATATTACATTTGGGCTATTAACCGAGAAACACATTTAATAGGTCTCGAGCTAGACCTAATTCTTATTTCTCAAAGGTTTTCTCGTTTTTCTTCTATTTTATCAAGTGGGGGTTTATGGCATTTCATGTAACACGTTTTTTTCTTACTAAGTTTGCGTTTTAAATCCAATTCATGTGTTTGACTTTCTATTTCCGAGACGACATATCCCTTATTACATTAATAATAATGCAAAATCAATAAAAGCAACACAAACATAATAATGCACAAAATAATAGTTGGTAATGGATATTTCTTACCCTACTTATTGCAAAAGACTAAAAGAATGACTAGTTGAAGATAAATCGATAAAAAAAATCTAGAGAGCCAAGCCCTTAGCGCTAGGAGATATCTGTGTGCGATTGTGTTCGATTGGGGCATTTATGAGCATCTCTAGGATGATGGAGGGTATTGGGCCTGGCCTGGTGCGGGCCTAACTTTCTAGACAAGTTGCAAATCGATATATTAAGGTTGAAGAATAGGGCCTATGGTCATTTGTCATTTTACAAGGTCATAGGTCCCCAACTTTCATCTTCACACAGGCCTTTAAACTCTCAGTGAGGCCATAGGCTCGTATTTTTCACCCATCTCGTTCTAATTAAGTCACACCCGATTTACATCCTAAAATTATTATTTTTTTATTTTTCTCAAAGAAATGAATGCATTAAAAAGAAAAATCGTTAGATTCAAAGTACATTCCATCTCTAAATCATCATTATTACTATTACTAGTACTACTACTTCTATCTTCTATCGTAGACTAATACAACCATCCATGTTTCTTCTAAAAGCTATTGACATTATTACTTCACGCCTCAAATTCTCCATTCACAAATCTCCTACTAAAAGATTCAGTTATTATTTCCAAAGAAATTCTAATATACTTATATTATTGTTCTTATCAGTACTTTATTCAAAGGAAGAACACTGTAATTTTACGGAAAAAAAAGGTATATACAGAAGAAATTTTTTTAATAAGAATTGCACACGCGATACAGACTTATTGTAAAGTTCCCTGCTTCGCTTATCCCTTCTTTTCTTTAGCCATGGCTTCTTCTTCTTCCCATTGTTCTCTTAACATACGTTGTTGATAATATTTGAAAGCCACAAGTAACATGAATGCTGCATAACCAAACCTTTATCAGTGAATTATGGTAACAAAATTTGTTCATGGACATTTCGCGCCCTTGGATATATGCAGAAATGATGGAAAGTTTACCTGCCCAAAATCGCGCTGTGATGGAAGATAAGTTCCAAATGAGCGTAAAGGTGGCAGCACCTACAGCTTTTTTGTGAGAACAAGAATTCCAGGCATCGCGAAATCGTCTAATCCAAAATTTACCTTCATGTGAAATCCACCTCAATAGTTAGTAACTACACAAAATTAATAAATTAATTGAAATCAAAGTTAAAAAAAAAAACAAATAGAAAATATGTTACTTTCCAAAGAATAGTTAATTATTTTGGAAAATCTCCATTTACAAATCCCCTGCTTCATAAGAATTATGTCATTTAATTTACCTAACCATGAGATCTTAATTTTCAGACAACAACAATTAACCTTAAAAAGTTGACGTGGCACTTTATTTTCTTATGGATAAACGAAATCTCTAAATCATAGAATCACACGCTCTTAGACTTACTTATATTTGTATTTCATAAGAAAATAATGCGCCACTTCAGCCTTTTATGGTTAATTGTTGCTACTCAAAATACATGGTTGGGTTAAAATGAAGCGTATTTCTTAGGGGCTTATGCCATGGCAGAGACAACCTCAAATCATATTGTTAGATTTCTTTCACAAGTCTCTTAAGATGCCTGAAACTCACTTTCGAGTATCACCGACACATTTAGATAGACCGGAATCCAATATTCGGAAGTATGACACTTTCGAATTTTCACTGAAAACCCATTATTGGATCTGAGTGCCCCTTTGTTAGATGTCCCCTAGCAAATGGCCCCAACAATGGCCTATTGTACTTGGGCTGCTTTAGACAATTGAAAAAGCAGAGCAGAGCAGAGCAGAGCAATCATGGAAAACATTGGTGTTCAGAGGCACTCGATCCTATCCACGCGAGACGCATAATGTAAAGCTTTAAAAATCGAGCTCGAGAGTTCTAAAAATCTCCGCAACTAAGAAGCCAAGTACACAAATTTGAATGACTGAAAGAATTTTTTTTTACCGTATCCATTCAACTGAGTAGAATATGAAGAGCAAACTTTTGGTACTGTGAATACTCCAAAGAAACCTGCATGAATGCATCCATTTATGTGTCAGCCCGAATACCCTTAAACCTTTCGTTCTGTATCTGATCATTTTTTACTGAGAAGACCAGAAAATCTAATAGTACAGAGCAACCCGGATAGTTGGATGTTGGTCTCTACTCCATTAAGAAAAGTAGCGTAAAATACATGGTTAAGTTCAAGCTGAAGTACTATTAACACACACAAGCCAATACAACTTACCCAATTTGACTAACTTCCATATAGTAATCGAGCTCCCACATTGAGCTAAAACGAACAGTAATGCCGCTAACTGCCATTGTTAAGACTAATTTCAGTAAGTTAATCAAGGTAAAAAATTGTAAAATTGTCGTAAAAACAAGTTGAAACATGAACAAAAGACATTTATTTTTACCTTCATTGTTGTTGCAGGATCTCCAGAGAACAAACTTCTAATCTTCAATAGAAACTCATTCAAGTAAGGAAGAATTACTTCAATGAACCAAATTGCTTCTTCTTCACCCACCAGACATGTCTGATCATTTAATTCTTCAACATCTATAGCTCCTCTATTTCATTTCGAAAAAAAAAAAAAGATAGACATCAAAATCTCCACTTAATTAATAATTTTTCTTCATAGATTTCGGAAAATTACCTGCAAAGAATTGTTCTATAGACGAAAATTGCAGCAAGATAGACAAGACCCAAGTAAGAAATTGCAGAAATTAAGCTGTTACAATCAAAATCAAAATCAAAATTCAGTAAAATCATCAATGGGGGACTGTTTGGATATAGAGACTAGTATTGAATTCGAGTTCACCAGACGACCTAAAGTTGAGATCCTTTGTGAAGGAAGAAGAGAGAAGAACAAATGTTCCCAATCCAAAAACAAATGCTGATTTAGATACATCTCTCCACATCACTAAATCCACTGAAAATTTTTAGGTAGAACAAGAGAAAGTCAGAAGATCTAAAAAAAAACTGTTTGATGAAATTCTGAAATAGAGAAATTCAACTCCACCAAGAAATCGAAAACTCACTGATGTTTTGTAATTTGCTTTGGGGTACTTGTGGGCATCTCTGAAATTCCTCTGAAACTGCAATTCAAGAAATATAACATAATTAACCAAACATGAACAATGAAACTGAAACACCTAAGAGAAGATAAAGCAATTGAAGAGAATTACTCACTTGAAGGAACTCTTATGTATTCTTGTTCAATTACAGGTTCAACTACAGGATGGTATGTAACTTGGGGTGGCTCTTTATTCACATTTGAAGATTTGGGTGTTGTTTTTTTATGGATTGGTGCTTCTTTAATCGTATTCGAAGAGACGGGTATTCGCCTTTTATAGATAGGTGGCTCTTTATTCACATTTGAAGCCATGGGTGTTGGTTTTTTATGAATGGGTAGTGGTGGTGGTGGTGGTGGTGGTGGTGGTGGCGTTGGTGGTGTTTGATGGATCTGATCAACCATCTTCTCTTCATCAATTACCTTCTTAGGTTCCTCTACTGGTGGTGGTGGTGGTGGTAGTACAATGTTAATTTCCTTATCATCAAAGCTCCTCTCCTCCTCTACATCCACCTCATCTTCTTCTTCTTCTTCATCATCTTCATCATCTTCTTTATCACCATCAACCCCATCATCATCATCGACAACAAGTTCGACTGCTTTCTCACTCTTGATCTCACCTACATTGCTCAATTCACTCAAACTCTTCTTCACCTTCTCTTTACCCACACTCACTTCCCTACTACAAGTATCAGATCTACTCTTCCTCAATTTTATTGGTTTCTTCTCAATTCCATCACTATTTTGCCTATGGTTATCAGATTTTGTCTTCCTTATCTGAATTGGGTTCTTCTCAATCACCCCAACAACAGGTGGTTCAGTCTTACAAACCTTCCTCTTCTCACTAACCCCACTAGTCTGGTTCTTCTTCAACCTCCTACTACTATAAGCTTTCTCACCACCACCACCATTTTCATCATTCAACACCTTCATACCATCTTTCACTTCATCAACCTTCATTCTAGCTCCAACTCTTCTCTTACTCCCCTCCATCTTATACTCACTAGATCACTCTAAAACTACACTCAACCAAAAGAGACACCCTTTGGTGTGAAGAAATAGTGGTTGGTGGTGGTGAAGAAGGTGAAACAAATCATTGGGTTCCCTTAATAGGTGAATTATGATGGACGCTCTCAATTACCAGTCACTTGTTCTAAAAATGTAAAAGACTAAAGTGTATACAAACTTTGGTGAAAAAATTTATTCTGTTTGGCTTTGGATCAAAGGAAAAAGCAGTTTCCAAGATGAACCACCAACACACCAAAAAGTAATGGAAATCTCACATGCAGATGGAGAAATGTTAATGTTAAATTGAGAGAAGATAAAGAATGGGGTAGGTCAATTCTTCTGGAAGATAGATAGGTGGGGTTTGTGTAGTAATTTTTGTCAGGTGATGAAATTGGAGACAAAATGTTCTTTCAATGTGTGTGTCATCTGCTCTGTTGTTGTGCTAAATGAACAGAGTCCACCGCCAAATACTGTGAAAAAAGGTTGATGAGTTTGAGATTTCTACCGTTAAAGTTTTGCAGAGATGATCACTTGGCACTCATACAAGACATGAGTAGAGACACGCATTTCATGGTGGAGACTGTAGAGTTTGACATGTAGAAAGGTTGCTATCAAAGAGGTTAGAACAGTAGGGTTAATAAAAATACAATAGTAACAATATAACATGGGTTTTTTTTTTCCAATTTTTGTATGCATGAAATTTGGATGAAATGATGAAATCATGGTATTTGAATAATTTGATTACTTCAAATATAATATGCTTTTTAAGTAAATTAATAGCATTTATTCAAGCCATAACCATGGGTGACAACAAAAAGACACTAAATCCAATTTCAAAAATACTAGAAAATCAGGTTTTTGCAACTAGAGTGACGTGGCGTGATTTTGAAAGAATGATGAAATCTCCAGTGTTTATGTGTATTTCAAGGTTGTAAAAAAATTCCTTTAATGATGCCACATCATCCTAGTTTTACCGACATCACTACCATTACTACTACTAGCATATCGAAATATATGAAATAATTGTCATCAGTACTATCTCAAAATAATTAAACTTGTAGGGACTTAGACAATCATTCGATTAACAAAATAATTTAAATTATGCTTATTCTCAATGTTACCAAGGTCGCGGAATTTTTCATATGCTAATTTATACAAAAATTTACATTCCTTTCTTACCTTACTTAGTGGATGCTATGTGATAATGTCGATAATTTATATAATGTCAATGTATTTGGAGCTTAGCATCGCATAAACTTTATCTTGGACAATCATTCGATTACCAAAATAATTAAAATTTAACAATTGTTAACCCAAATTATTGTACTCTCCCAACCTCTCAAATCTTTGTGTTTATTAAATTGGATCCTTGAGCATTACATTAGGTTATTTGATTAAGGTTTTATCTGCTTATGGTCCTTAGATAACAAAAAGTAGATGCTCCACTTAATAAATAAATCGAAAATTTCTTTGCAATTTAAAAAAGATTTTATGATTTTTAATTTACACTTGTATGTTTTTTAAATGATGAGTTTTGTTCTAAACATAGCACACTTTTAAGGTCTAAGCTTAGGTTGCTTGATGGTTTTGCTCCCTTTAATGTCGTTGTTTTATATACCTCATATGCCCAAACAACTTGAGCTTGAGTCCAATTTGTGGACCCATTTGCTTGTAACCTTAAACACATACATGAAGATCAACTCTGGATTCGTGATTTCATTCACCACAAGTCTACTACTGACAAGTTTTTATTTTCATTCTTGATCACCAGCTCAAGTTATCTACTTATCATCTTTTTCATATGGAATGATACGATCAAGTTTCACTTTTTGGTTTCCATGGGTTATTAGTATTAAATTGATACTCACCTTATTTCATCAGATGCTATCTTAGATGGCACCAGAAAATTACTATTGTAGTGTATGCTCTTAGAGTATATAGAATCAAATTAGCAATTTTTGTTGTCTCTGCTAACACCTATAGGGTATTTGTTTATGCTTCTGAATAGAGTCAGAAGAGAGAGAACTTGTTTAAAGTATTTATTTTTAGTTTTGATCTAAAATTGAACTTTTGATTGCAGTAAGCAACATAGGGATGCTGATCGCCAAACAAATCGGTTCTTCGTACTGTTTGGGTGGATGTGGTCATGCACACATTGGGTGTGACTAAAATAAAAAGAAGATTTAATAAAGTTATGAAGTGAAATGTCTGTCTAGGGATTTGATTTCATAAAGTTATTAATATTACGGGGTTGGGATTTCTGTTCCGTTATATAAAAGAGTGACACAAAAGAAGGAGAAAATCTAAAGGAGAGTAATCATTGATTCCAACGGTCCCAAAAAGCCCACTTTGGATTCTCAAATTTGAGGGCCCATTTTTGTTCCATCGTGCACGGCACGTGATCTGATAGATACTCTCTTCAACCCATAAAAGTTGCAAGATTTTGTTAGACTAACTTTAATTAATGGAGATTAGTTAAATTGTTTTGACTTTTATTACCACTTTAACTTTGACAATCATTCACCCCATTCTTCTTCCTCCTCCTCCTCCTCCTCCACCACCACCACCACCACAACCATGCTCTATCCTTCGAGATTGGAAATTTTAAATGTATAGTAATAGATTTGACAATTTGATCCAAACTTGGAAAGTAGGGCATAAAATGGTACGGATATAATTTTGGATCTGATAAATTTTACTTGTTCCTCGATTTTTATTTTCCCTTGTAAGGGCAATAAGGCAATCAGATAGTATACTATTTCTATTTGTTTATTAAAAACTTTTTTTAAGCACTTATGCATTTTCTTATCAATTTAAATTGGATGATCCGTTAATCCAATAGGAACAAGATTTAAAATGGACAAAAAATAAATTCACTGGAGACTTGGAATTGATGGACTTTCCATAGGATCCATTTTACTGATAGGATTCATTACTACTTTAGTGGCTTAACCAGTTACTCGAGATTCATGATTGTTCCATTTTCTGTAGTTAGCAATGTACAGTGATTAAATATGATCATTTTCTTCTCGAGATCTTTAACTTTATTTCATCATGTGAAAGTTAAAATTTATTCCTGTTTACCTAGTTCTATCCATGTTGTTTTTTTACCCAAGTGCCACCAAGATCTACTATGTTTTATGCCCTAAGATCCACTCTGTTTTATGTCCTACTGCCAAGGCAATCTAAAATTTACTCTCTTTTTTTTTTTTTTTTTTTTTTTTTTTTACTCATTGTTAATGGGTGCGAGTCAAGGGTTTTTCTTTTGAGTATAATTCGTTCAAACTTCCGTAATCATTACCAACCCTAATTATATAGTCTCAAAACATCTGCATCAGGTTATTATCATTTGGAAAGCATGTTGACAAATTTGTTCAATTATGTAACCAGTAATTAACAATGTAGAAAAACCACAGCGCGTAAAAAAAACATGCTTACCCTAACATTATGATGTCGAATTTGTATCACATTTCCTGCATTTAACACTCTGAAGTAAATTATATATTCGTCAAGATTTGATTTGTTACGTAGATAATTCTAATGAGAAAATACATTGATGTGGTGGTAGAGAGTAATATTTTTATAGAGTAGTTGAGGACCCCTAATATTGGTTGATCATATAGTTGAGACATTATTGGTGCTTTGTTCATCCAAATTATTCTATATTTACGTATTATTAATCTAATAGATTACATTATGGTATGATTGATCATGTGAAATGACAATTAGTTAATTAATTTTATAGATTAGTGGAGGGTGGAAATGAAGTTATGGTAGTTGAACCAACCATCTGAATTTGATCATTCAACTTTTAATTCTTTAGCACATCTAAGATTTTGATCTAACAATTAGTAGTCTTTGGTAGTTATATTGAAGAGAGTTGGTGAAGTAGGAAGAGTACTAAACTAGAAGTCAAGTTTTATAGTGTAAAATAACTAAATAAGATGTGATGTTGATCTACATCAACTAACCACAAATATTTTAAGCTTATTAGCACAATAAGGAGATAGAAACTTAGTCAAGGGCATAAAGAAAACTAGCATAGTTGGTCAATAACCAGAATTACGGGTGAAGCATATAGACTATTAGAGCATCCACCAAATATGGACTCTCAATTGAATGGAGTAGCACCCTTTCCCTGATACTATACTGTATTTTAAAAAAATCAAGCCGAAAAGTTGGGTACAACTTCAATATTTGAATTCACAGAAGAAATTATGTTCAAATGTCACACTCGATTCATATGGTATAATATTGTTCGTTTTAAGCTTAAGGCCCGTACGATTTTAAAACACATTGTGCCAAGGAGATCCAATCTTGCACATAAGTAACATATTTCCTTTCCTGATTCAGGCGATGTGGGACTATAAGTCCCCCCACACAAGGTAGTCTGACAGTCTTCGAGTTTGCCCACACAAGGTAGCATGTCAGCCTCAGAGTCCACCCATACAAGGGTGTTACAATCTACCCTCTAAGGGAGCCCAAAGTCCTCGTTGACACACTTTCGATTGGGGTTGACTCTGATGACGCATTTTGGGTTCGACTCTGATACCATTCTGTCACGACCCAATTCACATGGTACAATATTGTCTTTTTTTGCCAAGACCTGTATGGCTTTAAAACGCATTGTACAAAGGAATCCAACCTCCCACATAAGTAGCAATTTTCTCACCCAAACGATATGAGACTATAACTACCTTGATAGCAAGTTAACCTATGAGCCGCTTACACAAAGTAGTCTACCAATCTCAAAGCTTGTCCACACAAGGGTATTACATTATGTTAATGATATTTTTAGGTCCCTCCGAAAAGATGCTCCTCTCTCTGAGCCTCTCTCCTCTATTGTCCCTATAGTACATTTCTAGAATAATGAATTTGATTTCAACATGACATAAAATGCAAGCTTAAGGATGACGACGCACACTAGACTTCAGAGCAAAGACTTGTGGTTAAGTGATATATTGAGAAGCCAAATTTGATAATAGTAAGGTAGAATAAATTAATTAGTTGTAATTAAAGAGGAACAACTGCCAGTTCTTCATATTTTTTTATTATTGTTGGTGTTGGAATCTTCACATATAAAGGCAATCAAACATTAAACCTACTTATTATGTCAAGTAGTAAACTAATATTAACACTAGAGAGTAAATATTTTTTCTACATTCACCTTCATAGTTCTTGTTTATATTTCTTCACTGAAACCTACCTCACTGACAAAAGGCTTGGAGATCAAATGGTCCCCTCAAATTCACCCCAAGAAATATCTTCTTCCCCAAATACCCATAGCAAAACGGAAGCATTCAAGAGTCGATAAAGCACACAAACACTGAATGTCATGACTTGATTCACAGAGTATTATAGTGTCCACTTTGAGATGGCACATCTCATTCCCTCACTTAGGCAGTGTGAAAATATATCTCTCCCTCAGATTCATCCACACAAGGGTATCACAGTCCACTCCCCTAAGGGAGCCCAACGTTCCTTTTGGCACATTTTCAGCTAGGTCCGACTCTAATATCATTCTGTCACAATCCGATCCACAGAGTACTATATTGTCAGCTTTGGACCCAAGGCCCACACGACTTTAAAACGCATAGTACTTTGTAGATTCAAATTCTTACATATATAACACATCTCATTCCCTCACCTAGGTGATGTGAGACAATAATCTCCCCTTAGTAGCTCGCCTAACCCCTCTTGGAATCCACAGGCTTATTGAGCTTCGCCATCACGAGCATCTCCCGCACCCTCTCCCTTAGATCCACTCACACAACGGTATCACACTGAACATCCCCACGATACAATACATTTGATGTAGACTTGTGCACAATTGCCATCAAGAGCTTGTTTATATCGAGTCACAACACATTACAAAAATGAACCACATCGATCCTCCGATCCTATCATACAAAAACTCATCATCTTCCTTTTCCTTGCAGACTGTAAATTAGTTCGTACATAAATTTCGGAATGGTGTTTGATCATATAATACCAAGTTAAAAAGAAGGTAATAAGAAATACAGGTAGCCAAAGAAATATTCCTTGATTCACTTAACTAGAGCAAAAGGGACATGCAAAGTTTCTCGTGAGAGTATCCCAAGCCCATGTTTTATAATTACTTACAGCAAGAAGTTTGGCTTAAGACCCAATAGATTGGATCACTGTATGTTTGAAAGAAAAAGAAATGGAAGGATATTTGAAGGGCTTAATAAATGGGAGTGCTCTATTACGATAGAAATTAGAGAGTTGTGGAGGATAGGTTCGACTTGTAATCAATTTAGAGAGTTAAATTTTTCAACACTTTCATGATATCTTGGTATTCTTTGTTGTACAATATGCTTTTGTTTGTTGTAATCACAGTCTCACTCACCTATTTCCATTCTCAAAGAGTAAGTCGAGCCAGTTATGTTTGGTAGTCATTTTTGGATCAAGTTTTAGTTTTTTTTTTTACACTTTTTACCCATTATCTTTAAAACACAACCACAAACACCATCTATAAAAAGGGTAAAAGTATAAAAAAAAATCAAAACTCGACTAAAAAATGGCTACCAAACCTAATTGACTAGAATTATTGATTATCAAATAAATGATTCCAACAACATTGAACTTCTGAAGTAAACTTTATTTTCTGACCATAGTGTGAGTTTCCGAAAGCCCGATAGGCAGATCAAAACTATTTGAACTCGGATAGGCTATAATCAATGAATCACTGAGAAAAATTAGATAATTCTAGCTGTCAAATTTGCTTGCACATTGTCTGAATTTAGTGCTTTTAACACCATATTATTATTATTATTATTATTATTATTATTATTATACCAATCTAAACTTTGCTATTAGAAAATAAACAAGGCAACAACCACCAAAGTAAAGTACTGGTCCACACAACCAAATCAATTTTTTCTCTCCCACACCACCTACTTTATTTTTCACACCACCACTTCTCTCTCACACCATCAATAAAAACTCAAAATTTAAAAAATTTCTCTATTTATCTTCTTTGCTTCCCTCCTTCTCTTCCCTTTTTCTCCTCCCTTCTTCTCCTCCCTCCATCTCTTCTCCATCAGACACCGCCATCACCCTACCATCATCACCACCACCTCGCCACCGCCAATTTTCTCCCTCCCACCACCGCCACATTTTTCCTTCAAGCACAACCACCACTCTTACCCTCTTTGTCTCTGAAAACAGAGCATTATCTCTTACTTTGGTTCAACTTATATGTTCGATCGAGACCAATTCTCAAGCTAATCAAAACATAAAAAGTGTAGTACTCTGAATTATCTAATAAACAAAACTTGAATCATTTGAAAATGTTTTGAAATGAGCAAGTTATAGTCATTTTACTAAAGTCGTGCAAATATGTCTTGCAATGAAAATGAGATAGTGTTCCTGACTTTCGACCAACTTATATGCTCGATTGAAACCAATTCTCAATCTCATCAAACATAAAAATTGTAGTACTGGGTTATCTAATAAACACAATTTTAATCACTTGAAAATGTTTTGAAATAAGCAAGTTATGCTTATTTTACTAAAGTCGCGCAAATTTGTCTTGCAATGAAAACGGGGTAGAATCCCTGACTTTCGGCCAATTTATGTGCTTGATCCAAATCGATTCTCAAACACATCAAAACACGAAAATTACAGTACTTTGAGTTAACTAGTAAACACAATTTGAATCACTTGAAAATGTTTTGAAATAAAAAAAGTTATGGTCATTTTACTAAAGTCGCGCAAATTTTTCCGAAAAAACGTCTGTTAGCATTGAGCAACGCGAGGATTGGGCGAAACTTCGCCCTGACCAATGTGAGGATTTGGAGAAACTCTGCATTGGTCTCAGCAAAGTTTCGTCCAATCCTCGCATTGCCCAATGCAATCAGACTCCAAATCCTCGCATTGGTCTGGGCGAAGTTTCGCCTAATCCTCGCATTGCCTAATATGATCATACATTTTTCGGATAGATTTGCGCGACTTTAGTAAAATGACCATAACTTTCTTATTTCAAAACATTTTCAAGTGATTCAAATTGTTTTTATTAGATAACTCAGATTACTACAATTTTTGTGTTTTTATCAGCTTGAGAATCCACTTCGATCAAACACATATGTTGGTCGAAAGTCAGGGACACTATTTTGTTTTCATTGCGAGACAAATTTGCTCGACTTTAGTAAAATGACCATAACTTGCTCATTTCAATATATTTTCAAGTGATTCAAGTTGTATTTATTAAATAACTCAGATTGCTACAATTTTCATGTTTTGATAAGGTTGAAAATCAATCACGATCGAGCATATAAATTAGCCAAAAGTCAAGAACACTGTCCCATTTTCATTGAGAGACAGATTTGCGCGACTTTAGTAAAATTACCATAACTTGCTCATTTCAAAACATTTTCTAGTTATTCAAATTTTGTTTATTAAATAACTCAGATTACTACAATTTTCATCTTTCGATGACGTTGAGAATCGACCTCAATCGAGCATATAAATTGGCCAAAAGTCATGGACAGTATCTCATTTTCATTGCGAGACATATTTGCTCGACTTTAGTAAAATGACCATAACTTTCTCATTTCAAAACATTTTTAAGTGATTCAAATTGTTTTTGTTAGATAACTCATATTACTATAATTTTTGTGTTTTGATCAGCTTGAGAACCGGTCTCGATCAAGCACATATGTGGCCGAAAGACAAAGACGCTACTATTTTTATTGCGAGACAGATTTACTTGACTTTAGTAAAATGACCATAACTTGCTCATTACAATATATTTTCAAGTGATTCAAGTTGTGTTTATTAAATAACTCAGATTACTACAATTTTCATGTTTTGATGAACTTGAAAATTGATCTCAATTTAAGGTTTAAATTGGTCGAAATTTACATGTTTTTATGTTAAAACAATTTTTTGGATAGTGTGGGTTAGTCGGAAAAAAAATACATAATTATGTTATACAGTACTTTAGGTGGTGTGGAATAGTCAAAGAGTAACCATAAAGATCAACAGAGTCAAGATTTAACCTTAAGTTCTTATGGCCTATTACATCAATAAAAATAACAAACTTTACATCCCTATAATCGATAATATACAGGTAAAGAACATTATAAAATTAAAAACATTAAACTGACTAATAAAAACAAGTGGAAAAAAGTGAAAAGAAAAACTACTCAGAAATACTTTACAAAATCTAAATTCTTACATGATGTTAGTATTCTACAGCTCCACCGAAAGGAGCTTTCAACCTCCCGTCTCTGTTACAAGAAAACAATGAACTGAATCAGAAAAACGCACTCAGGAAATTTAAGATCTCCGATACCAAACACAACTTAATTAACAAATAAATAAATAATAAAAGAAAAAAAAAAAGGACCGACAGAATTACCTCTAAAAAAACTACAGCTTTGACCTTACAGTGCTTATCTACCTCTGGTCGCCTTTATCAACAACGGCAACTTATGCATCACATACATATTTTTTCTACTGGACATTGACAAGGCCTTTAGTGTTGCTATATATTCAGTTTCCTTCAACCTTACTCTGTCGGACTCTAAATATGACGAAGAGAAAAAAAAAAAACCCTATTCTTTTTGCATCAGTCTATCATTTAATTTCTTTTTTCATTTTTCTCTTTTTGTCTTCTTTTCAGAGGAACAAACAGCTTGTCCTGATTTTCATAACAGGGTGCAGAAGAAACCAATCAATTTTCGTCAACATTCTTGATTTTTGTTCTGTTTATGTGTTCAGACTCTTTTTGTTGAGTGCCAATCTTTGCCTTCTCATTTTCTGCTTCCTTTTGTGCTTTTTTCTTTTCAATCTCAAGCTGCTTGCAGTTCTCCTCGTGGGCGCGCCCAAAAGTTCTCACAAAGTTGAGAAGGGTAGAAACAACTGTAACAATAATCATCCAGAATAAAGATAATTGTGGAAATAAATACTTAAAAGAGTGCAGGGACAATTTATAGGTAACAAATGTAGGTAAGCTAACCTATTAGGATTTGATTTTCTACACAGTGCAGGACACATTAAAAAAAATCAAATAACTTGACATGAAACCTTTATAATCCCCTACACTTTTGACAAAAAATAACCAGTGAACTGCGTCTAAAATCTCAATTCGGTGAAGTTTGCTAGACTAGGAGAAGTTCCTTCCATTTTCACGGGTTGGTGGTGGTATCACACAGAGATCAAGTAAAGTTTGGTCATCAAAGAATTAGACAGTAGAGTGAGGGGCGGTTGCCTGGGCATGCCTTGAGGTGGATTTTTGTAGGCAGTTGCATAGGCACGCTGCATTTTTACAAAAATCCGCCTCAAGATGAAGCAATGCATCACATTAAAATGAGGCATTCGCCTCGGTGGTGCCTAGCGCCTCAAGCGAGAGGCAACGCCTCACTTCTTTTACGTGGTTATTTATCATCTTTATTTTTGCATACTTATAAGTTAGTTTAAACAACTTCACTGTAAAGATACAAGTTCCAAGCCTATTTTTTGCCGTTAGATTTAGGGTTTGAGTAGCTTGACAAATAAAATGTTATTGGCAGGGTTGGTCGAAAGAGATACAACTCCAAATCTCCACTCCTTCCATCAAATCCTCAAACCTAACTGCTAACAAGGGTTAACAAAGGTTAAAGAAGGCTTTCCCTTCTCCTTTTTCAATTAGAAATGAGACGTTTGAGAAGTAGGCCCCTTAAGTTTTGATGTTTTTGTTTTTGTGTATGATTCAGTTGATTCTATGTAATTGTGCCACTTTTTTTTTACTTGTTTGTTTGTCTTTACTATGATATATGTAAAGCTAGTGTTCTACTATTTATCAAGAAAAGAAATTCAAAACATATTGGTTATAGATTATGCATGTTAGTATGATTTATTAAGAAAAGAAAGAAAAATAAACTGAGTGCCCTCATGCCACTGATGCACATGCATCACCTTGTGCCAAAGGCGTTTTCAACCATGTGTGCCTCGCATCCGCCTCGACGCCTTAACTACACCAAAGGGAACACAATTCCAAGGGGAAGAAGCCAGAGAAACCCATGCATGGCTGGTTGACCTTAGGAGATTAGTTTCCAACAAATTCTAGGACTGCCTCAGTTGAAGACAGATATTCATTAAGGTAAAAATCTGGGAAGATGCACTTAACAGGGATAATGAAAATGCTGGACATTCTCATGTAACCTAAAAACAAGTGTGAGGATTGTCCAAGGGACTTGTTGACTAAAGAGGTCTGTAAATAAGAAAATCAAGCAAGGATATCCCAGCCTCAACCTACAGAGAATAAAATCCCAACATTAAGCCTTTTAAAAATGGATTTTCCATACCAAAATGGTTTTTGCATTTGAATGCTATTGAGGCCTGTACATGGCGACACCCTAACAACTATGACACTGTCTTCTTTTCATAGAACAGAAGATCTCAAGTGAAAAGATTCTAACTAATTCTCACAGTTTTTAGCAACATAAGGGTTGAAAAATAATTTCTCAAGTCAAGTACATGATTTTCGAGTGGGTGAAGCGAGTTTTTTTTTTTTAAAGGCGAGCGTGCCGCCGGTGGGTATAGAACCCAAGACGTGGGGGTTAAACCACCACAGCCTTAACCATCCAACCAGGCTACCATTGGCTGGGTGAAAAAAGTTCGTGAAGCAGTAGTGCATTGGCTTGATGTGTGGCAATGGGGAGGAGATCACTTAGGAAATCCAGAATGTTTCATGACAACAATAAGTTCAATGGCCTCGAATCAGAGCTGGATTGTACGTCAAAGAAAGTTATAGAGCTGGAAATCCAGAATGTTTCATGACAACAATATTCTCTTTGATTAAATTCAAGAAACGTTATAGAGTTGCCTTGTATAACATTGAAAAAAAAAAAAAAAAGACATAAAACAGATTTATTATGTGATAGCAATGCAAAAATAAAATACAAAATAAAATAATAAGAGAGACATGTTGTCTCATATAGATGATGAGCACATAAAACCATTTTATTCATTTATTCATTTATTATGATAGCACACAAAACCTTATAAATGAAAATTAAACATATGGAAAAGAAAAGGCTTTGATACAAGTTGACAAAAATTATCACTGACTCACTCATCGTTCATTATCAGAATTTTTCATAAAAATATATATATATAAATCATTTAAAACAAATAAAATTTGCAAATAAAGAAGTAGAAATCTCAAAGAAGCACGAAGGGTGTACCTTGCTCAAATGGGCAACGAGCAGGATCTTCTCCAAAATAAAGAGCCAAGGCATCTGCATTTCTACCCTGCAAAATATTATATCCAGAGAAAATGTCAAGAGAATGCCTACTTGGCCAAGTTGAGGAAAAAGATAAATTTATGACATACCACTCCGGAGTAGAGTGAAGCCAAAGACCTCACTTCAGCTTCTGCTCCACCAAGAAATTCCTTCAAAGTCTACATGGCAGAAAGATGTTGATCAGGAAATAAATATAAAATATTGATTTTTATGTAAATTACAAGATAGAAGTACAAAGTAGTTTCTGTTTGATATATTAGTTCATCGTCATCATCGTCCAAGCCTAAGTTGCAGCAATTTGGAGTTGATCATATCGACTTTCTTGATATCCCATTGTATCCCTTATTATTACTCTTAACATCCTTAAAAGTTTCCTTGTTTCCTTCCTCTTCAGTATTTTCAATCTTTAGAAACAGCAATTACGTCTCTTTTACTCTTGGCAGTACATCAGTCGCCGCCAATGCAATTACTGAATCATCTCAAACTGACTATCTTTTCTTGAACCAGAAATTGCTTTATGTTTTAGTTGTCTTTCAAAAACAGCGACTACTTAATTAGCAAGTGACACAATACAACCCCATATATCATCCAAGTTAATGAGTCAATTAGTCAATCATGACAAGACTAGTTTAATCCTCGAACTAACAAGCCAACTTGGCAATTGTGTACTGCTTACAGTCCAACAAATGCGACTTGGGACTAAAAGTAGCTCTCCAAGAAAGGCAATTGTTACAAAGGTCCTAAAGGACCAATTTTTAGTCCCACTCCACTAGGAGTATAGGAGAATTGAAGGAAGAATGCAAAGTATCTGTATACAAGTGTTCCAAAGGAACACATTTATTAGACTCATGTACACTGTGCAATATGAATTCTAGTGCTCTGAAGGGATGTTATTAGTCCCAGCTCCCAACATTCAACATTCAAAATTCATATTAAAAAGGGACACATTTATTGTTCCCACATTCATAAATAACCAAATTTAATTATGTATACCCAAATATTGCATTTATAACCATAGACACATGGGATAATCCGGTTAAGTTCCTTGCCAAGAACACGACTTATGTTAACAGACCGATCTGTCGACTGGGACCCATGAAGCCTTGACCCAGCTCATTTATATTGTGCTGCATTCGTGGGTCCAAATAAAATTGCTACCTTAGCTACATTCACTACCCCAGGAAATATCGTAAGAGCATTTCGAACCCATAATTTTAGCCATACTTCTTGACTTCAACTGCAGCCATCCAATTTATCACAATGATTATGGGAAAAAAGGGCAGCAATGCATCATCCTTTTCATTTGTTCCCCAAGAAACACGACCTCAGCTCCATACCCATCTGCTTGGTTCAGAACCTTTGCAACTTGATTGAATGTGCATTGGACTTGGAGGGCACATTTGAATTGGAGATTATATAACACTAACATGCATCAATTTAATTCCATCTAGCGAGACTAGTACAGACAGCCCATGTCTTTCCACAAGACATTGCAATTTGCAACAAGTCATTTAATACAAATTAAAAAGTGAAGTTTCTTACATTGATTGTGAATTGCAAAGCAAAAGTACAACAAAACCAATAATACAAAATGTGCAAATGTTGTGAATCAATGACATCCAACCCTTTTTCGATAGAAAACATTTTGCAAATATTTAGACTCTAAATCACCTCAACACTTCAACGAAAACGTGTTGTCGGGGCTTGACAGCATGCTCTCGAATTTCAACTTTCAAGAACTTCCAGCGTTTTTACTTTAATTTGTTGTTTCTTAATCAACAGATTGTCCCCATAAAACTCTAGATTGCACATTTTCTAACGGTAAATTTGATGTTGATCCCTTTTACTAATGGGTTAATGCCTTTGATCCCGTTTACAAATTGTATTTGAGTTTGGTCCCTCGTTGTCTATTGACTGTGTGTAGTGTAGTCAAGGCGACCGCCTAGGAGCGCCTCAAGGCATTTTTACAGAATTCCGCCTCAAAGTGAGGCAATGCAGTGCGGTGAAATGAGGCATCCGCCTTGGACCGCTCCACCTCAGCTCAAAAACTAGTTGCAACTAGCCCAATTGCAGTATTGCAGCAAAAAGAAGTTGCAATCCACTCTATAATAGGGTTTTATGTTTCTTGGTGTAATATTTTGATAAATTTGATAAAAAAAAGATAAAACGTTTTTAAGTTTTGACAAATTGTCATACTTTTTTTATTATTTTTTGAAGAAAATATACTATGTTTTGTTTAGTCTTTGATCAACATCAATCTTGATTTTTCATAACATAGTTCAATAATTTTTATGCTTTTAGAATACTAATAGTGATCGTACTCATGGATTTTTACTAACAATTCCAACAATTTCTTCTAACAAATGCTCAATATTCTCAAGTTCTATTCTTTCAAAATTATTGATTTTCAATAATTTTGTGGATGTTTGCAAATTACTTAGACACTTAAATAGTGCATCTTTTCACTATGCTATACAACTTTATTATACTTCCATTTCGATTCGAGGTAGTTGTGTCATTTTTTGTACATATTTGCTTATGATACTTATCAAAATGATAATATATACTACTATGTTGATATGTTTCAATTTATTATAAAAAAATCTATAGAAAATGTTAAGACCGCCTCACTTCACGGAGGCGTCTGCCTCGCATCCTCACGCCTCAGGCATTGTCAAGCCTGTCTGCCTTGCCTCTGCCTCAACGCCTTAACTACAATGACTGTGTGGTCAAGCGTTATGTGTGCATGAGCCTTGCACGTACAAATTTGTTGGACCCAAATACCTTTCTCCTTCTCTATTAGTAGAAGGGACTAACATCAAATTATACCATTTTCTAACTTTTTTTGTCCCAAAACTTTGATAAATAAGAACCACAACTAAGTTTCCAGTTTTTTTTTTAAACTGAATTGAGATCTTAAAGGATTACATGAATTACTGGATCATTTTGTCCCAAAATAGCTCTATGGCTTAATTGCATTCCAATCAGTTATGCAACTTAAGATTAAAGGACACACTCAACAATTAAAACAAAAACCTGATATAAAATCACAAGACCAATTTTCTCATGTAAACTTCAGAAATTTGCATGCCCCAAACAAATTACTTGTCATGTTATTAAAGGAAACCTCTATAAACAAGGACACTTCGCTTTGGAAAAAACAATAAGTATCTGTGTCTATGCATTTTGGACACTCAAAAACATGGTTGGACACTACAATGGACGCCATGATTACTTCTTTTTTTCTAAGTTGCTGAAGGTTCCAAGACTTTAAGCATGTTATGAGTATATTATGACAAGACAACAATACGAAAATAGCCATATTGATCTACAACTACAAGTAACACAAACATGACAAAAACGAAATAGATTTTGTAACTAAAGGATTAGTTTAACATCTCCGCATTATGGGGATTTTCTAAATGGCATGTCCAACAGCCTAAACCTGTTTCCGACATAAAACATGTACCATTCTAGTTAAAAATAACGGAACCAATACCACGTGAATCATAGTTATCAATATCTTATGATAAATACGATAAGATACACGATATGTATCATATCTAAGCCTCATCGATACAGTTATATATCACGATATATCGACATAAGATGATGCAAGGACGTTCTATTAGTGACGTGAATGAATGGATGATAATCAATAGCTTGTTAATATGTGTAACACAAAGTCATATATCAATGGAAGTGTTTTAGGGACATCCTTACCTGAATAAGTCTTATTTATGTCTTTTACATGCTTAAATATATCTATATATTAATATTTGCACTGTATCTTACGATTCACGATTCGTTACGATACATATATGTTAAATTTAAATTTTCGATATACGATACGATAAATATTTTGATAACTATGGCGTGAAAATAAACAAAAGTATCACTTATCAACATTCAGCAAAGAACCACAAAGATAAAATATAGTTCGCAAGAGCATAAAGCACCTACCTTGCAAAAAGCTTGTGATATAGCACCATCATTTTCAGAAGCGGTCAATTCTTGTTCAACTTTCTCTAATCCTTTGCTAATGGCTTGCATTTCCTCTGCTAAGTATTTCAATTGTATCTGTACATATATTATCGTGGGATCAACATATGCCAACTGCATAGTCCAGAGTTGGAACAAAAGTAATACTCCTATCTATGTCAAACTACAATACCTTCGTTGCAGTTTCCAAGCTGACAAGGTCTTTGTGAAAATCTAGAAGCTCTGGTAGCTTATCATTAAGCACCTGAAATTATCAAGCAGGAAAAAATGAACATGAAAATTTGTAGATAAAACATTTTCAAATGTAGCAGCAATAGAAGCATTCAAAGCTTGTTGTTTTAGACACAACAGACTAGGTACTAATACTAAAGATGAAAAGAAAGCATAGAAGTTGTGTGATACACCACGGGATTTTTACAGGATATTTCTTTATCTTTGTTTGTGTGCGTTGCGCTGCACGCACACACAATTTAAGACTAATAATTGAAGACTCGAGAGGCCCTTATTTTCTATGAGCACTACTGAGTTAAACATCCAAGGGGATAAATAACTTATTTACAACAAAATTAACAGGAGGAAAAAACACCAAAAGCTTAAATCAATTCTACCTTACAAAGATAGTGCATTAGAGTCATCTTGTTGTTCCGAGCACGTGTATCTGTTAGTTTAAGAAGGCTATCTAGCCTAAACCCAACAGCAGAACCTACAGGAATGAGAAGTTTCGTTTGTTATTACCAAAAGAATGCAATAAAATTTAATAGTAATTCCCGAATCACAAATCCCAACGCCCTCCCTCCCCTCCTCACCAGAAAAAATAAGGTCATGCTCACATTAAAAATTAAAATTAAAATTAATGACGATAATAATAATCACAAGAAGAATAATCGTAATAATAATAAAATGCATCTTTACATCGTGATAACAGCAGATATTGCTCTAACTATTAACCACACAATGGACAGTAGATGGGTTTTAAGCAGTGACATATCAACATATTAGAACACTAGAGAACCTAAAGGTTGAGCTAGCACCTAAAGATTCTCCACCAACATATGAACTGGATACCTTTTTCACCCTTACTTGTATGGCCAGTTATAACTCTATAGTTTCTCTTATTATGTATTAATACTATGTTGTTTGGGGTGCGCCAAGCTCCATTTTTTTCTTTAAAGCATTGCAGAACCACAACTTAGTTAAGCGGAGATCAACCAAGGATACAACCTTAGGTATTTCTTGGAAATGTAACTTAAAAAAGTTGAATAAGTAAATATTACAAATCGTACCTAGAAAAATGCCTTTGTTGTGCCAGTGCCTCGCCAAGGCCCTAATGACAGACCTTAGTAGGGGTGGGCATCCCATCCCGCGATCCCGATCCCGATCCCGTCCCGTCTCGTCCCGTTCTGTCCCGATTTTTCCGGATCTTAATGGGATTGAATAATTCCATCCCGACCCGTCCCGATCTAGAATAGGATGGGATGGGATGAAGATTTTCAATCCCGCCAATCCCGAACTAATTTTTCAATATTTATTATTAATATTTTTATGTATTAGTTGGAGTGAGTCAATTTCCGTTATTCTCGAGTTTTATCCTATCACTATTGCATTTTGTTCTCTTTATTTTTGAAAACTGCCGCTACCTGTTATTGCATATTTTCTTAACCTTATCTGACTTTTTCATGGGTTTATAAGCTTGATACAAGCAAAACACAGTCCTGAGTCCTGATTCAAAATGGTGTAGAGATTTGGTCATTGAAAAAGAAAGAGTTGCCTTAGTTTTTTTTATGCTGAAATGACATGGATGGGTTGAAGTTCCTTTTGAAACAAGGAGCTTATGTTATGTGCTGTGGTGTAAACAATCTCATTACTTAATCAATTTGGACTTTAGGGTAGAACTGTTGTTGCATTGCCTCAATCATCTTATTTATATAGCCAACTTCCAAAGTAAATGGTTGGATTGTCGGACCCTTGTCGATGATAATCTTCATCGCAGTCACAAGCAGCACGCTGATCCCGTCCCGTCCCGAACCCGTTTGGGATGGGGCAAGGTCGGGATAGGGTTTTTCTCATCCCGACCCGTCCCAATCCCATATGAACGGGATGGGATAGGGATGGGTCTATCTCGTCTCATCCCGTCCCGTGCCCACCCCTAGACCTTAGCACCTCGCCTCACCCCTGACAAGATAAATTGTAGTTCTATTTTCATTTTTTTCAACCTTGGTCACTGTACCAGCTGGGATTTAAAAATGCTCTTTTTGCAAGGTGGACTTTAAGAGAAGCTACAAATGGGACACTGATGTGAATATGGGTTCTCAGCAATGAGCTTTAGGTTTTGCTCAAGAAAAATATTGTGATCCTGTGTGCATCTCTTAACTTCACATAACCATAGAAGGGTTGAACTCCTTTCAGTTCCTCCTTAGAAAACGAGAAGGTCAATTGACTCTCACCCATGTTGCATCGCCAACTGGGTACTAGCTCGGATGGTGGACTCGTGGTGGATGGTATCACCGGTCCACGGTTTGAGCCCTGCCGAAGGCATAATGGTTATGGGATCCAACAAAAACTTGCCCGCCCTTAAAAAAAAAGGATTTGTCTTCTCTGATTTTTTAACAAAGGTTGTCCATTAGGTACTCAAGATATGAAATACCTTAAATTGTTGGTCCATACATTATTACAGAGCCATATTGGAGCCAACTTGTCTGCCACATCCAACAGATCCATTACTCAAGGGCAATCTTGCTATTTTCAAGGTCAAGTGCGTAGCATGTGCTTACTAAATAGGCCTCCAGACAGAAAGTGTTGGATTTAGAACAAAGCCTAATTTTATTAATAATGGAACCAAAACCTAATTTCATATTAATAAATGGGACAAAAGTTTTAAAAGCAAATTTTTTAACTTAATGATGCCAAGGAAGATTGTCCTGTAATATTTATGGTTTGCTAAATAGCTTAATATGCCAAGGAAGATCGTCATGTAATATATATTCCCCTTCCTTGTAAGTTTGTCTCAGTCTGACCACACTTAGTATGCAAGTAGACCCACATTGTGCTTGCGAGTATAGACACGTCTATAAACTGTGCGGAATGGCTAACCTGGCCAAATTCTAACAATTACTCTTCAATCTCTCTTTTCTTCTCCTCTCACAGATCTAAAAGAAATTGTGAGTGGCTTTTTGGTAATATCAAACAGTAATATGACGTAAATCACTAACTTTAATCATTTAAAGTTTTGAAAACTTCATTGATGCTTGTTGGCTGATGTAATGAAACCAAGGAAAACCTTAAGTTAATACTAAGATGCAAAACGAGCATTATTCTACTCACCCCTCGCAGTTCCCTGGTTCATTGCATTTCCCAGTGATAGAATTGTCTGCATGATTCTTTTCAATTTGGCAGAATTCCTGATCTGAATAAGTGCATTGGCCCAAATGATGAATATCACAATCTTCAGAAAAAACACCCAATTTATAACGAGAAGGGAAGAAAATGTAACTGATAAAACTTGCCTCCTCTGCTGCAGCATTTACAATATTCAAATTTCTTCTCAGATCGGAAACCTGAAAAGGCATGATAAACATGGAATTCGATAAGACAATGTGAAGGAACAAGTGTCACAAACTAATAATCATAGTAATAATAAAAATAATAAAAAATAGATAATAGTAACAATTAACAATAATAATAATAATAACACTAATAACAACAATAGTACCTTCAATGCTTATAATAATCTTATTAATAATAACAACCATCATAATAGCAATATTATATATAAACAATACTACTACTGAACAGTATGAAATGAACTGACCTGGGAATGGAATTGTATCTTAAAGGAGAAAACTCGAAGTTTTGATTCAACCCGAGGCACTTTCATCAATTCTAAAAAGAACTGGCACATAAATGCAAAAACATGTCAGTTAGCAAAATGTTAAGCTATCCTTCCAAAGATAAAGCAATTAGTACATTTAGCAAACCACAATCCAGAAGCACATCCATAACTTAATGAATTTTAGAGCTCGATAGTAACTTATATTTGTTCATTCGGTGAAGTCCATTGCACTCTAGGAAGCACAGACTTGGACACGGACACAAAAACACAACGAATCTCAAAAAAGTAGGACACTGACACTGGAATAAAATAATTAATATAATGTAATTATAATAAATGAATTATTTGTTTAGTGTATGGTAAACCTTGTGCAGAATAAAAAATGGTTCAAAACCATATTAAGGTAACGGTTAAGTCCAAACATTCAAAAACTAACATAACTGAAATTTATAATTTTGCATCATAAGTCGAAATTTTACTTTATAGGCATTAGCTTTCAATTCTTCATCTTTCAAAGTGATTCATTTTTTCATTTACACCCACTTTTTAAAATATGCAAACAAAAGCTTTTATATAAACAGTGTCCAACCCGGTCAAACATTCCGAACACGTTAACCAAGTGTCCAAAACTGTCAGACACGGACACTTTGGAATTTTCATAGTATCCATGCTTTAGGGATTGCATCAAATAAGTTAAAAAATCTAAAAAAATATATAATACAACAAAGAAACAAACAAACCTGTTCGCACTTTCCCAATTTTTCCTTGTCTCCACCATATCCCTGAAGAATAAGAGAATGCTTACATTACGAAGAAGTATCTTACTATAAGCCAAAAAGACATGAACAAACAAATTTGAAGCTTCCGTTTCACTGTACATACAGTTAACCCATAAATGTCGCACCGTACAAGACCAAAAAGAAAATAAATAAATAAATAAATAAACTTATGTTTCTCAGGATGGGTAAATGGATAAATTCAATGTTCGATCTCCCCCCCCCCCCCCCCCCCCCCCCCCCTCCCCTTTAAAGTTTCAGTTTGTTTAATCATTTAAGAAGAAGATCGTAGTATCTAGATGACATCTAACAATAACAAATTCAGAGTATTTTTACCTTGAGCATTTCCATTTCCTCTTTTGTGGGACAAAACTTTATGAGATTATCCACCTGGTCAACATCTAACGCAGAATCATCTAAGGCAAGCACTGTACTCTGTATAACACCCATAGAAAAAGCAAGAAGAAAAGGGAATCCAAACTGAAGTCATCAAACAAATAAAATATCTGTATGAATGGCTAAATATGTATGCCAAATGCTAAAAATAGGTGCTATGATGAAAAAGTTAACCAGATGACTACATTAACAACAAAAACAGTACATTTTCACATGGCCATCAACTTGTATCGACCCTATATTTCTAATATATTTCGGTTATAACATGTGAAAGGTCGTGTTCTTATTTTGCTTACCATTAAATCCGGCAATGGCATTTTAACCTTTGTAAGCATAATTTCGCAATTGTATGCCCGTCTCAAGTCAACCTGAAAAACCAGGATATGCATATTATAAGCAATGAAACAGAAACTTGTTTCACCATCATGAAATACACAAGCATTGACATGTGGCTATTTGGGATGTCAGCAATGTGCTGCAATGCCTGACCACTAGAACTTCGTCACAACGTCAGAAATGTAGACTTGTCTTTCCACATACATCCCTGTGGCCAATCTTATGCTTGGCTTTGCCTGAAACAAACTCTAGCTTCTAATTACTACATTCTAAGCAAACACTTGCATTGAGAATGATTTACAATGCATCAATCTAAATCACAAAGTTGGGATAGTGCATGGTGATATTGAAAACGAATATAGGTCAGGTTAGTATAGATCTATATTCAACTCAACTCAAATTCTTAGTGAACTCAGACGGTCAGACCTTGGTTCAGTTTCAAGCTTCAAGCATATTCAACCCTGGTTCAACTTCATTAAACCATACCCTACCAATTATAGATATCTACTCCCAATACAAGTCTGACCATGTTGAATTCTCTAAATATGACCTTATAAAATGGAATTAACAAATGGTGGGAGAGTGGGGAAGTGAAAGGCCAGTGTGGGTGTTGTGGGTGTGGGTATGAGCCTATGAGGTCTGGATGAGTCATGAATGTGGGATCACTTCCAAAAAGAGATTTCGCTCAATTTAGCAGAGAGGAAATACAATCAAATTCTCGGAAGATATTTGGTACCAGAATGTGTCGCTCTGTGATTCAGTCCCTAACTTACATACATTCTTAGATTTAAACATTATCTAGTCTAAAATGTCATTACTCAGATGAATTGACTTGAAGAATTGAGAATTGATAATTTTGACCTCCCACTACAAGAGTAGGGAACCACCACAATTTCTCTTTCACCTTGTGAGCTTCTCACTCACAGGCATTTTTTTATGAAATGTTTTGTTTGTTTTGCCCATCAAAAAGACAAAACCTTCTTACCAGGATCTCCTACCATCGTTCTACAACGATAGACCTCACATTCTTAGTTCTTTATCCTTTCATTTCGAGTCTAAATGCATTTGGGTTGCTCACGCTCACAAGGTCCTTTTTCTGTGGACCTTGATTTTGAATAAGATTCCACCCCAAGAAAATCTTAATAGGAGAAAGAGATTGATTGTTAATGTATAGATCGTCTTCGCTTCCAGATTGGGGGTCAGTTGACCACCATCTTTTGCAACTCACAAAGTTTGGCATTCTTTTCTTATCAACGCAAGAGTAAACTGGGTATTGCACTATAATGTGAGATGACTATTCTTCTCCTGAAGAAATGTTTCAGTTCCTCCAAAGATAAGCTTTGGCATCCCATCTGTATAATTAGAGGATAGCAGAAATGATTAACTAGGGGACTTCACATGGAGTCTATAGGGTGTTCTTGGACATTATTTACTCTTTAGTTAGTAGCTTAGGATAACATGTTCTTGCAGTTTCATGGAGATTGAGGATTATATAGTAACTAGAAGAATATGCTTTATGAAAGTTTGGCTGTTCTTTTATTCGTTTGTTTTCTATAGTCTATCTCAGGCTCCGTTTATCTGTTTTGGGAAAGAACTATCTTTACCAACCCCCTAAAAAAAGAAGTTGAATCTAAAATTTGGTTCACGCATAACTAGGATCTGAGTTGGATCAAGATTCCCTAACACATTTTCTATAGAAATCCAATCTAGAATTTGATACAACAGGGTTCAATGAGGAATTGTTTCCAGTAAATTCCACGTCTCCATACAGGCTGCAAGACAGCATAAGGCAAAAGAAGTAAAAACTAGTAAAACGAAAACAAAACATTTGCTCTGCCTAGAATCTCACTATTTGCCAGGACAGCATATGGTTAAAGGAGTAAAGAGCAAATGAATTAGTAGAATAAGAACAAACAGATAAACATAAGTGGATCGAAGGATAATGAACCGAACAACAGTTAACTTGAAATTAAAAAAAAAAAACTACTTACTAATTGGACTTTTTCACTCTTCGTCCCCAGCGAAGCTCGACGATTTGATTTCGCAGCACGATCAGAATTTGGAACTGCTGCTGAGAAAAGACTCTCAAGTTCTGACATGTCAAACTCTGGAGCCCTACAATAGAATAAAGAGATATCATGACTAGACGGAATCAAGCATTAGCTCTGTACAATGCAAATGAAAATAATGGAGATAATAAAACGTTAAGATGGTACTTCGAAGCTTCTTCAGGTTTTTGTGTATCAGCCCATAAGCTTCCTTGCATTGCTCTTGTCAACTTTAACCAGTGCAAAGGCTTCAAGGAAGACTTTTTGGAAGATTGCTGATTTTTTAGGCCTGCACTACGCGACAGACCTCGTCCTTTTGCACCGAATGGAGCACCAATAGGAGGAGCAGGAGATGGAGGTGCAGATGGACCACTTGTTTTTCTATCCCCATTGGCAAATGGTGCCGGAGGAGGCACGGGAGGTGCCGGTGAAGCAGAAGATTTAGACCCTAAAGTGGGAGGAGGGGGAGGTGGTGGTGCTTGGGTTGGAGGTGGGGGTGGGGGTGGCTTTTGGCCAAGGGGAGGAGGGGGTGGTGGTTGTGGTGCTTGGCCGGGGAGAGGAGGCGACATTGGAGCTTGGGCGGGGGCAAGAGGAGGAGGTGGCGGTGGCGTTGAAGCTATAGTAGTAGGATATGAAGGTCTTGAACTTAATGGAGGAGGGGGAGGAGGCCCAGTAGTAGTAGTTGAGTTCTTCAAAGGCGGGGGTGGAGGAGTTGATGATGAGGGAGGTGCAGGAGGAGGGGGAGGTGGAGGAGGCGGGGAATATTTGAGATTGGCATATGAGATAGGAGAAGCAACAGCTGGAGGTGGCGGTGGCGGTGGCGGTGGAGGTGGAGGTGGAGGTGGGGGGTGAGGAAGTGATGATGGTTGGTGAGGTTGAGGTGAGGGCATAATTGAAGTTATAGTAGATGCTTCCAAAGACGATTGTGCCATGCAAGGTGGCGGTGGGGGCACTGGTGCTCGAAGTTGTGTCAGTGAGGAGGGTACAGGTGTTTGTGGTTGGGTCGCTGAGGGCAAGAGTACTTGTGGTTGGGATGTTGAGGGCATAGGTGCTTGTGGTTGGGATGTTGAGGGCACGGGTGTTTGTGGGTTGGGCACTGAGGATGCAGGTGTTCGTGGGTACGTTGTTGAGAGCTCGTGTACTTGTGGTTCGGTTGCTAAGGTCACAGGTGCTTGTGATTGGGACGCTGAGGGCATGGGTGCTTGTGGTTGGGGCGTAGAGGGTGTGGGTGCTTGTGGTTGGGGAGTTGAGGGTATTGGTGCTTGTGGTGAGGATGGCGGTAGAGGTGATGGTTGCAGCTGTGCTGAACCAATCTTGGGGCTTGCAGTTTTAGGTAAATTTGAAACATTAGAAGCTGAAGGATATGCCGGAAGTGAAGGTAGTTCAACTAAATGTGTTGCATCTGCAGTTCCAAATGAAGCATGGTCATGCAAGAGAGCAGTAATTCCAAGAGCAGATGGTGCACTATTGTATCTCGACATAGACAATGGTGACCCTTGCTGAGAATTAATAAGCGAATCCGGGCTTAGAGACGACTGACGCATCATCTGTGTTATAATCTTAGAGTGCATGGACCGATGAAGAGTAGCTTGCCGTTCTTGGGGTTGAATGTCTCCTTGTTGTTGAACCTTTAATTTTGTTGTATCCATATCTGGCAAGGATTTAGTTGAGGGCACAGATTGTCTCTTTGGAGATACGGACACATAGTTTTCAAGATTATTATCTGAGTAAGGCTTCAATTTCTCCTTAAGTTTATCTGAGATTATTTCTGGCAACAATTCAGTATTCTGGATCAACCCGGTCCCCAACTTCTCTTGGAGATAATTTGAAGTATTTATTTGCTGGAGCACATTAAGTGCAGCATCTGTTTTTGGATCTAGCCAATCCACAGAGCTAAAGATCTCCTGAACTTTAGCGAATGCCTCTATTGGAAGGCCTTCCTTTTCCTCGCTAGCAGGCATCTCCACTGTAATAAGATTATCAGCAGCATCCATGTCCGAGAAAAGAATCTTCACTCAAAAAAACAACACAATTTTTTTTCATCAGAACAACACTACGGTATGACTAGGATGTTCTATTCAAAGAGAAAGAAGATGCATACCTCTGCTCTGAAATTCTTGGGAAATCGATCCTTAGCATCCCACAACATGTCGATTTCATCACGATTAAGCATCAAAATGTTGGATCTAATGAAAGCTGTGTTGAACATAACTCGAAACACCATAACCTCGCGTTCCATATCTTCATCCACGGTTATGCACTCCAACACAACATCACCTTGAGTATGACAATGGATATCAATCTTTACCAGTTCGCAATCTACCTGCAACAGAACAGGAAGAGATTTAATAGAAACATGAATATAGAAAAAATTATTTTAATGTGATTACTTACAGCGGGCAGCAGCGAAATGTGGTAAAATTGAATCAAAATTTTCAATATTTTTCATGGCCTTCAATTTCATAAGTGATTTTGAATAATTTACGAATATACACAGCAGCCCAAACTAACTTAGCAGAAAGAGAAATCTCATATACTATACTTGGAATAGTACAATGTATTCACTTTAATATGTCTAAGGTATCAATTATTTTAATGAGAGAAGGCATATGTATGTATCATAAAGTGACAAGCTAAGAGGAAACTGAATAATGGAGTGAGGCTCGGAGGAGAAAAAGGAAAAAAAAATAACAAAAACCCAGCCTCTATGTTGCATAAAGAAAGCATGGACTGCAAAACAAGCCCACATACCTAGATGACATCTTTCTTTGCATATTGACCCAAGATGACAAACCTGAGGCACCTTTTATTTTCTTCAAAGCTAATGTGGCTGCTGCCTCTTGTTCATTTCAAACATGCTTTGCACCTCAGGTTTATTTACTTCTTTTATTTCTGGGTAACTTAACTTTCTTAAGAAAGGTCAACAACACCTTCTTTGCATAGAAAAGAGAGAAAAATACACATGAAAATTTGAATGCAGGGATCCGTAAAACAAACATGTTAACCTAAACAGATTAGAGTGTTTTAGGATTGTCAAGTCGGTTTTTGAGATGAGTTGAAGGCTGTGTCCAGTTGACAAGTCACAATATGCGAAGGGGGAAAGCAAGCAAATCCAACTTTCAGTTATTATATCACACTATATATGGACTTGCGGATGCAAATTCAATTGTTTTCTTGGTATCATTAAAATCGCTTAGTTTGAAAAAAAAAAAAAAAAAAAAAAACCACCAAATCTCTAGTTTGTAAATCAGACATAATTCTTTTACCATAAGTCGGAACTGTGCAAATTATATCAGACAACCGCAAAATGGTCAAAGTTCTAGGCCGGTCATGCTTGGCAATGATTTTCCTAATTTTTGCAAGATTTTCTGTCTTCGCCCAATTCTGTTCAAAAACTATTTAATTGGGGATCGAGGGACGGAATTAAGTACTTCTGGAAGAGATCTTTGGTAGTTTTTTTACAGCTTTGTCCTGTCTCGTTAAGTATACTTTAAGAGCTCTCATGGTTCTTTACACACGTTCTCTTGGGTTCAAATTTTAGTTCTTCTTCTTTAAAGATTTTACAGTGTATATGTTATTAAATCTGAGTCTTAGGACAGGCACACACATCACTTCCATAATCTTGGACTATTTCCTAATATGAAATTAAGGTGGTGGCAACGAGATGTTCAACCAAGGAGCGGCAAGTTGGAGCCATTGTGAAGCTGAAGAGTGTGTGGTTCAAAGAGGTGAATTTAGAACGAAGGTCTTGTAGATGAGTCTTCGAACTGATGGTTGTCTTCAGGATTTTTATTATTTAGTTTTTTTCCTTTCATGTGTGGGGAATAGTGGATGTATCTTGATGTCTGCAATTTTGCAACAGAAAAGTAATGTTTCCTAGAATTTTAAGCATGTTTATGTTTATGCCAATTTTTTTTAAATCCTGCCCAGCTCTCCAAAGTCCACACTTGTGCACGATTACTTTATGGTAGGATCCCTGGGGTGAATTCTGATTGCACCTATTCCCCAGGAAATATTAGTAGCATAATAGAAAATAAATTTTGCTCAAACCTAGAAAGGAAAAGCTATCTTTCATTAATAACAATTGGCTGAGCCAGAACAGTCATTTCGCCTCAATATTGTATCCACTCAGCTTAGACCCATAGTCAGTCACCTAGAATCTCATCCTTTCACCTCAGAGTATTGGCTTGAAGAACTTAATCTGATTATCAACTTAGTATCTGGCTATGTTGCCAGGGCTTGAAGCGTGGAGAAGCGCTAAGGAGGTCTCTTAGCGGTTCAGACAAAAAAAACCTTGCTAGAGAAAGAAAAAAAAAAGTACACTCGTCATATTTAAGGTGTTTATTTACATTTTTAGGGGTTTTTTTTTTCAAGTTTCTAATTCAACCTAGTGCCTCCTTCAATACAAAACATCGACAAGAGATTAGAAACAAGTCAAGAATAAGTATAACAAAATGCATGTTATAGCCCCTAAGTATGCACATAATTCATGTCTAAAATCTCACCTACCACATCCAATAGCAAGTGTTTCTCATAAGTCATAAGTCATAAACAAATTAAACAACACAATAAGCCATAAAATTAACATTAACCACGACATATTCATAAGAAGAGAACAACTAAAACTAAGTCCTACCTCCATCACTCATTAAAGTCAAATATCCTCAATATCCACTAAACATCATTTCTATCAACCTCCAAATGGCTAAAATCTCTTTGATTATTGAGATAATTAGGTATTAAATAAACTTAATAAAATTTTAAACAATAGAAAGATATTTAAATTTTGGTTAAAAAGAAAATTTGTTTGTTTCTCTAAAAGTAATATTGGCGCCTCAAGTGCCCCTAGCACCTAGCGCCTCACATGAGGTGGAGCGTCGCGGTGTCCTGAGGCAGGGCCCTTTTGAAAAAAATTGCGTTGTTAGCACCTCGGTGTCGTCTCCCCTAACAACATAGGTATTTGGAAGACAGAGAGGCGATTTTTTCTATTTAAGCCAGTGGATGGTTCCTACCTAAAATGTTTTGGAAGACAACCATTCTATATTCCATTCACTAGTTAGAATAATGAAAAGATTGTATTCATCCAATGCACTAAGCTTTGCACAAAATGATCTTGTTTAATGAGACCTATTGAATGCCCAAACTTGCATGTACTCAATGTAACCGTGCAAGAACATAGCACTTTTATAGTCATGTACCAAGATAAAAATAACTGTCCTTATTTTTCCTAATTTCTATGATGAGGGGCTCATCAACAGGGGCGGATCTAGTATTGCAGACAAAGGGGGGCAAAAAAATTTATAGATAATTTAATTCCTAAAATAAATAGATAAATATGATTAAAATAGAGTTTTAAAAGTGTTACAAGAGAAAAATACATAATGAGTCAATGTAGATGCGCAGTAGATTTAGGTAAAAGCTCTCTGCGGGTTTTCATGTTCTGGAAATGCTGCATAATCACCTCATATCAAGAACTTGAGATAATGGCATTTTCTGCAGATGAAATTAAATACTCACTTAAGCTTTAAGGATCAAATACCCACTTTGTCAAAGCCTAAACAAATTAAATTAAATTAAAAATCAAATATCAAATTCCCCTGTATAAAGATAAGATAATAAATTAGATGCTTAAACAAACATGAAATACCTCATTAAAGCTTAAACAAATATGGAACAAAAGAAAGGAATTTACCCCTTTGTTTGATTGATTAGAATAATATTTTGAATAAATTTGAATATAACAATCCTTTCATTCATCTCTCTCTCATTTCTCTTTTTTATCAAACCCAACCCCATACGGCCAAACCAAACCCACACTCAAGCCTCACTTCACTCTTCATCTCACATTCTCACTCAAGCCTCACTCTTCATATCTGAGAAAGCTCTCTCAGAAAGCTCAAAGCAGGGGATTTTTCGTCTCTTCATCTCACTCAAACTCACTCTTCATCTCTGAGAGAGCTCAAAGCAGGGGACTCTTCATCTCACTCAACTTCGTCTCTGAGAAAGCTCAAGGCAGAGGACTCTTCATCTCACTCAAACTCACTCTTCATCTCAGTCAAGCTCACTCTTCATCTCTGAGGTTGCTTTCATCGGATTCAGAGAGATCAAGAGATCGAGGAGTTTGTTCGAGTTTGCTTTCATCAGATTCAGAGAGATCGAGAGATCCAGTTTGTTTTCTTCAGACTGAGATCGAGTTTGTTACATCAGACTCGGTGAGATTGAGAGATCGAGTTTGTTTTCATCTGAAACTTAGAGAGATCGAGTTTTTATCAGAGATTTTGAGTTTGTTTCATCAGACTCTGAGGCGGATCCAGGAGAGATCGAGCTCGGTTTCATCATAGAGAGATCGAGTTTCTGATCTCTTTCGATTTTCTGATCAGATCTCGCTCTGATCTCTCTGAGATCTCTCTTATCTTGCTCTGATCTCTCTAATCTCGCTCTGATCTCTTTGAGATAGATCTCTCTCTGATCTTGCTCTGAGATCTTGCTCTTGCTCTGATCTCTCTGATCTCGCTCTGATCTCTCTGAGATCTTTTTCTGATCTCTCAAAGTTGATTCGTTGTTTCAATTTTGGTTCGCCAAAGAGGAAACAGAGACCAAGGTAGGAAGAGATGTTAAAGCTTAAGGTGATTTTGTTGTTGTCCACTTGTCCTGTTGATTTCATTTAGAACCCATAATCAAACAAACTCACCTTGTTTTGCAGGGATGGAGAATAAGCTATTATTGAGGACCGAAGGCGTGGAGGCGGAGATTAGAGGCGGCGACTCAATTTTTTTCGTTCAATTGTGATACGTGATCTGTTATTGTAATTCTTGGTTTTATAAGAGGGGCAAGATGAAATTTTTAAGGAGGGCAAGATTGAAATTGTATATGCTCTGATAGATTTTTTTCAAAACCTAAGGGGGTCAATTGACCCCCTTACCCAAGCTGTAGATCCGCCCCTGCTCATCAAGAAGCATATTTATTATCATGGTACATGATAAACACAAGTGTTCTTGTACTTTCTAATTTATAAACTTTAGGGACTCATCAGAAACGTGTGTAAGTTATTGAAATACATTGCAAAGTTTTTATGGGAAAGAACCCCACCCACCACCACCTTCACTTGCCCCTTCCCCAAAGGATAACTCAAGTCCTATTTTGTGGATGATGTCATTAGAATACACAGCACAGTTTACCATCAAAATGTATTGAGCATAGAGAGGCCGTTAACTACATTTACCAATTCAGTAGCAACTTGAGCATTGCACTTGAAACATGTGGACTGATATTTAGCAACATAACATAGGAAACGACATCGATCCAAGCATCATCACTCTATAACAAAATGGGAAGTTGGGGTCTGAAAAGATAAATGCTGTGTACACAGTACTTGTATTTGATATTGGCACAATAAAAAGAAAACAAGGAAAATTTGTCTCCGTGAACTATAAATGTGACAGACAAGAATTACTAAATAGAAAGAGTGTGTAGAGTCACCTGCTTGTAAAGACGCGCAGTTCTGCTGTTCTTTGGTGTTGAGAACAGAACTTTGACAGACCGATCAGTAGCAAGGAAAGGATCTTGTCCATATATTCTAAATATGGGCCGACAACCTCTCTCCCCGTGAAAACTGGGAAGCATTCTAAGAATGACGCAATCCAAAGTGAGTGCCCTATCCAAAGGAGGCCAATCCGGTCCAACATTTCTTCTGGAGATATACTGAAGGTACCTCAGCTGCGAGGGAAGTGGATTCAAGGGAGACAGCAACTGCAAAAGCTCACGAGGTGCTTGCTTGTAAATCATGTCCAATGTTTTTTGCTCCCCAGTATACTGTTTCCTATAAATCAAAAGCCCAGCCAGCATGAATGCCAGAACTGGCCAACCACCTCGTTCACAATGCATTAATAGCAAGTTCTGCTGCCCCAACGAGAGCCAATTTTCACTTGATCTCAAAAAATGATGAATCATTTCCATCGTTATTAACGGACAACCTTCATAATGCCTAGGGTAGTCCATTACTGTCACATCGTACTCCGATAAAACACTAGCAAGATGACTCTGCCTCTCTCCCTCCCGAAAATTAAACACCATGAACGACGCATTCGGAAAGTGGTCCCTCAATTGAGCTACTATACCTCCCATGTAAACCTTATATTCATCTTCTTCCAATACATCCGTCGTAAAGCAGCAATCAAACACTACGGCCGACACAACAAAGACCACAAATTATTACAAAATACAGTCAAATCCTATTCACAACTTCAATTTTAATCTCTAATTATTTAAAATTTTCTTACTTGTAACAGTGGCGTTATATCCTTACCAAAATATCAACAAAAACACAGAGAGTTTAAATCTTTAAACCTAATTAACACAAATTCTCACTAAAACCACCGAAAATCATCACATCAAATCAAATCAAACATACCGTAAACTCTCTCAGAGATTTCAAGAAGTCCATCCGGTGGCTTCCGGAAGAAGAATTTCCTAAACAACGCCATGTTGGCGGTAGAACAAATTCAGCTACTCCAAACTCACGAATTCGAAACCCTAGACCGCCAAACCATTCGATTTCAACATCATTGAAGCCAATCTCTCATTCGCTGCTTCTCTTCTCTGCAACAGTGTGTGGATTCAGAAACCACATACGATTTCGCTTCGAACTCGAACAATAGTTTTTTGTACTCGAAGAATAGCTTTTTGTGTTACGTTAAAGAGACTTCGATTTCAATGCGAGATTTCTTTCTTTAGTTCTTTCAATCAATCAATCAATCCTTCGTTCGCTCATTGTATGAAGAGAGAGTGAGATCTACGAATCATCAACAACACGTCTTCATCATCTCTCTCTTTTTAGTTTCGTTTTCTCTCTCTCTTCTTTGTCTATTTTCCACTAAAATCTCAGATCGAAAAATCACTTGCACTGATTGTTGCGGGGGAGAAGACAGAGAAACATGTTTCTTCAGGTCATTTTCGTCATTCCGTACTCTTAATTTTACTGAGGGTATTTTCGTCATTCCGTACTCTTAATTTTACTGAGGGTATTTTCGACATTTCATTATAACTTCGCGGTTTTTTATATATTTGTAGCGGATGGAATCACATATACAGAGTTCGAACCTTGCTGGTGGCATCTATAGTAAGAGAGGTTAAGGGATAAAAAATAATAATAATAATAATAATGAGGATGTACTTACTTCGTGTTTGATTGTCGACTTGTCTACAAATATAAGTTTTGCAGGTATTTTTAGGTGTTGAAAAATGTGGGTAGGAAAGAAATTTGATGAATAATTTTTGCGAGAAATTTATGAACATCAATAGTTAATTATGCATGAAGATATGTGTTAAGAAAATTTTGTGGTTGTTTTGTCAATTTTCATAAAGTTTGGTTACGGAATTGTTTATATTGATTGTGGTGGCCATGGGGATGTGACATTTGCCTTTTGGAAACATTTGTTTGTCATTCATGCAACGATTAATGGTATAATTGGCGTCATTTTAGTCATTGATTAGATTAAACTTATCGATAAATTAGATCATTCTTTTTTTAACTTTGAATCCTTTGAGAACAATGTAATACGTCTTCCTTATTCAAGAATAATAGGGAATTCGATCACGTAACTTTTTATTTTACGTTCCAAATTCACACATAAGCTATCTACATCACGATCAAATTTTTCATGTAAGATCCTTATGTTTTTGACATGTCTACCCCTATGGTTATGATTCAAATTTTAGAGATATTTATGGAATAGCTTATTGCAGATGCGTAAATCTCAATCATTAATGTGGCATTTGATAGGTACAACTAAAAATAGTTATTTGTCATTTTTTCAATAAAAAGATTGATCATGTAACTCTTATATTAATCGCAATCATTAATTAGGGAGCGCACAGTTGGTGTAACACCACTCATCTGTATGATGTGACATTTTTCTTTTATATTTTTATCAATAGCCCTTCTAGGCCCAAAGTGCGAGGTGGGCGCAAGGCCTGCCAACCACCATCCATCATCCTAGAGATGCCACCTCGCACCTTGCGCCCACCTCGCGCTCTAGAATAATAGGATGGTGGTGGGCCTTGTGCCCACCTCGCACTTTAGGCCTCGCCCCCTAGATACAGGGTTTTATCAAATAAGCTATGTCCCTTTGAACATGATTTTTCATTTATATGTAATAATGGTATATATTTATTATTACTTTGTAATCTAATTAGATTTTACAATTCAAAACTTCACAATGGCGCTTTCAAAGAATTTAGAGCTTCAAAGGAGGCTCGTTAGACTAATTGAGGATTATTCTCTAGGGTTGGGCAAGAATCATGGTCTCGACCCGGACCAGTATGGTCTCAAACCGATTTAAATCAGGACCAATCGGTTTATACAATTTTTATCCCGGTTTCGATCCCAGATCGGTTCCAACTGGTTTTCACTAATTTTATCCCAGATTGTTTTGGTCCGTCCCGGTTACTACAGAAAGCCCAAGCCCAATTAATTTTTATCAATTCTAAGCCCAAGTGACCATCCCTAAAATATCAGGACTCTCACTTCAACTGCCCAATCACTCTCCCTCTCTCAACAACTCTCTCTTATCTTCATCTCTCTCTGATATTCATCTCAACTCAACGTAATTGAAGACGACTCATCTCTGATCTCTTTGATCTTTATCTCAACTCAACGTAATTGAAGACGACTCATCTCAACTCGACGTAATTGAGGACGACTCAACGTCTTAATTTCAACTCTCTGATCTTCATCTTTCTGATCTCTCTAATCATCTCTGATCTCTCTAATCTCTCTGATCTTATCATCTTTGATCTCTCTGATCTTCATCTCAACACTCTGATCTCTCTGATCTTCATCTCAACTCTCTGATAAATTTCTTTCAGAACTCATGATCCTATCCTTACTGTAGCGAATAAATCATGAGTATACGAGTGAGAAGATAACTCTTTAGCATATACAAGTTAAATATATTGTTGTGTGCTTTGATTTCAAGTTCAAACTACAACTTTGACTCTCTGGATAGACAACATGCTTGTAACTTGTTTTGGCATGATGTACTTATTTATTTATAGTGATCTCTGTTTATTTTTTAGGTTTTCTTCTTGTGCTATATCATTTGACCAGAAGGTGAGGCAGTGCTTCAAATATTATCAGCTGCCCTTTTTGAATCATAGTTTTTTTTTTGGAAGGTTTATTTTTTCGGCAATTTTTGTTGACAGTAAAGCAATCATGAAGCCTCTATTTGATGGAGTGGAAGGTGTTGTGTGGGATCACCTCTGCCAAAGAGCGATCTGGTTTGGTGGTAATTTGTAGATCTTGCTGCGTGTTTGTTACAAAATCTCGACACAAACAAAACTTTTCAAAAACTTCATAAGTGCAATGACTTATTGGATGGAAGGTAGGAGTGAAAGCTAATATGGTCTGTAGCAGATTTTGAGTTGCTATGAGAGGTGACCATGCTCCGTCTGGTGTGTTTCATTGCAGTTCCCAGGGGAAAAAAAAGGAATTGGGTAGCATGGTCCCGACTCGGACTGTCCCGGTTCAAAACAGTCTGGTACTAACCGGGTCAGCCCCAAGAAATTGGCTTTTCCGACCCGTACCGTTCCCGGTTTACTGTACCGGGACAGGGACCAGGATTAGCTCGAACTCGGTCCATGCCCACCCCTATTATTTTCTAACAACAACATAATATTTACTAGATCAACTGTACTCATGCTTAGTCAGTAATCACTAAATTGCGAACTTCTCTAAAAGCTTAAGTTAATAGAGAGGGCATATTTAGCATACATCAAGGTCGGGATCTACGGCATATTTAGTCTCAATACTTCCCATCAGCGCAATGGTTGGAAAATAAACAATTGTGTTGGGCAAAAATTGAACCTTCGACCTTTTTCGAATCAAAACTCTAATGCCATGTTAAATAATAGAGAGGATGTATCTAGCATATATCAAGGTCGGGATCTACGGAACGGGTGGAGTGGACTTCTAATCTCAATAGTCACAATCAAGCTTCAAGTGAGATCTTGAGTCCCCTATATCTTCTGTAAAATCTTTATAATTATTCTCCGAAATGCAATTGAATCATACGCTCCACCTAGACGAGGATCCACCAATGTAGAAAAAACAACTCATTTTTTTAACTGTATCCCTTGCCTATAATAACCAATCGAGCAATAATTATAAATCTCTAAGTGCAAAAATAGAATTAGTGAGTCAATTTTAACGAGCAGACCTCATTGAGCAATGACCGTGCTGTAGGACAAATAACATCGACATTTTTCTTCCCCGTAAGTGGTTGAAGAAGAACAACTCCAAAGTCATACATATAATTTTTCAGTCTTGTTATCCATTTTTTTTGCTTGGAAATGATATTTGATATAATGATATCTGAAGGCTTGGTTTCTAATCTTTCATCCAATAATATATGTTTGTAATCTAATCCACAAAAAATTACAAACTTCATATAAATAATTGTTCATTAAAGTAAAATGAAATTCAAAGATTATAAGTTTAATTAAGCTCACCTTTACATCTCCATGGATCAATTTTTCAACTCGGTTATCATGTAAAAGCCACAAGGCTTGTCCAACACCAATGTCTATTTGTATTCGTCGCTCCCATCAGTGGCGGAGCCAGGATGTTCACAAAGAGGGGCAAAATGGAGGGGGCAAGAAAAAAATAGCAAATTTCTAGGGGGCAATTAGTCAAATATACCACAATTCACTATACTAAATCTGAATTTCAAAAATTTTAGGGGGTAGCTGCCCGCATGTCTTGTATGTGGCTCTGCCACTCCCATGTTAAGATCAGAATTCTTTGCTCACCTTATAAGCACATTTAGAGTGTTTGATTAGAGATAAAAATACCACTCAAGGAACATTATTTAATAAAATCGATCTTATATGAAGCTTACCTATGAGCCATTTTGCCAAATCGCCATAGGGTACAATACTCATAAACTAAACATTGATCTTCATCATCGCAGAATCCTTGAGGACTATAACTGCAACATTATAATTTTTTCCTTAATAAGCAACAACTTATTATTTTCATAAGCCATTTGAACTAATAAGGGCAAGTCTAAATATCAGAAAAAAATAATAATTAAAATAAAAGTTATTATTCTCACCGGATAAATTTCGATCTCGTTATCGGTTTATTCCCGTAGTCGTTTTCTTGTTAGCTTATAAAGTACTGGAGCTAAGAGAACAAATGCCACTGTAATTATGATTATTACTAGAAATCTCTTAGAAAATAAAAACCCTAAAAGAATTGACAATGCTTTTGTTAGAAATTGCAAGACATTAAAAAAAAATTAATAATGTTAATACTATTAAAAATAATATAGGTACTATTACTCTTATCACGCTTCTGAGAACATAACAAAATAACTTCTTCATATATATGATTCCCATAGTCTAGGAATATCAATTGAGAATTGTCAATGGCATGAAAGCTTAATGGTTAGAGCTTGGCAGATGGTACCACTAGGTCATGGGTCCAAACCCAGCCGGCGACATATTTATCAGTTTATGGTGTGTTGACTAGTTATGGTCTTTGATAAGGTATGAGATCCTGAAATCTCAACTCACCTTCCAAAAAAAAAGGCAATATGAAGATGAAGAGCAAGAAGTGAAGATCTGCCATTATTGAAGCTTTGAATATAAATTTTGGACTTTGATTTGGCAGATTGTAGTTTTTGGAGACATTTTTGGACTTTGATTTGGTCTTGTGGATCCAAATGGAATATAATGAAACTCAAGTCCAGAAAGCATTACCTTGTAGTTTCATATGGAGGCTAAGAACATACAAGTCCAAAGGCTAGGCCGCCCAAGGGAAATCAAATGAACTCCCACTACTACTGTTTCCATGGACTTAGTCTTATAATAATTTTAACTTTTTTAACCAAATAAAAACAAAATTTAAATGGCATGGTGAGGCAAGAGTTATGGAATTGTTGATATGGTTCAAGAACATAAAAAATTGTTCTTTTACATCATCTATAACACCCTGTGTAAGCGAGCTCTGAGACTGCCAGAGCTGGCAGCCTACCATGTGTGAGCGGGCTCTAAGGCTGGCAGGCTATTAGAGGGTTATAGTCCCACATCGCATGGGTGAATAAATGATATGTATTATATATGTACGAGTTTGGATCTACATGACACAACACGTTTTAAAGCCGTGCGGGTAGTTAAGTTGGGCCCAGAGCGGACAATATTGTATCATGTGGATCGGGTTGTGACAGAATGGTATCAGAGCTAACCCAGCTGGAAGTGTGCCAACGGGGACATTGGGCCTAAGGGGGTGGATTGTAATACTATGAGTGGGCGGACTCTGAGGTTGACGGGCTACCTTGTGTGGGCGGCCTCTAAGGCTAGCAGCTCCATGTGTGGGCGGGCTCAGAGGCTGACAGGCTACCAAGTGTGGGCGGACTCAGAGACTGACAGACTATCTCGGTGTTATAGTCCTACAACGCTTGGGTGAGGGACAGAGATGTACAATATATGTACGAGTTTAGATCTATATGACACATTGCATTTTAAAGTCGTGCGGGTAGTTAAGTTGGGCCCAAAATGGACAATATTGTATCATGTGGATCGAGACAAGATTCTTTTGAGTTATGGATATTGTAATACCCGCCAAATCACTTACCAATATAATGTTATTATCTTAGTAATTAATAATATTTATTTATTAGCAATATTTATTAATTTGTAATATTTACAAATATTTATATATTTTATGATATGAATTTGGGACCTAGGTTTAGGTTGGTGGTGGGTAAAAGATAAGTGATGGTTGTGTTTAGCTAAAGCTAGTAAAACCCTAATTAAAAATTCATTTAAAAGAAAACCTAGCCTCATTTTCTCTTTGGATACACACACAGAAGAAAATAAAAACCTACGTAGAAGAAAAGGAGGCGAAGAGGAAAAGTTTTCTTCAACTTTAGGATTTTCGAAAAAAAAAAAACGGTGAGTAAAAATCTAATAATCTTTATTTTTATGTATTGTTTGTTGAGTTGAGTATAAAATATATTTGTCAAATAAATATTGTCATCATCCTATCTATCGTCACGTCATGGAGACGACACCCCTTTGATGAAATCTTGTTTTACAGTTGAAATCTTGTTTTATTGTTGATGGAGACATCACCCCTTTAATGAAATCTTGTTTTACTGTTTTATCTCATGTTCATGTACAGTGGATCCCATTTTACTGTTTTATCCCATGGATCCCATGTTTATGTACAATGGATCTCATTTTACTGTTTTATCCCATGTTCATGTATAATGGATCCCATGTTACATGAACATGGATCCTATGTTACTGTTTTATCCCATGTTCATGTACAGTGGATCCCACCTTACAAATCTACTTCTTAAACATTTACAGTGGGTTCCACCTTAAAAGTTTACTTATCAACATCCCATCTTACCATCATTATCAGATTTCACCTCATTCGAATGTAGTATATATTGTAAGAGAGAGAGAGAATACTTGTGTACTATTATCATTCTCCATAATAAGTAGCTTCTAATACGAAAATTAGTTTTATTTATTTAAACTAAATTATGGATGAGGTACGGTTCTTGATATGGCACTGTGATGATTATGTTTATTGATTTGAAAAAAAAAAGTGTTGTTGAAATGTTCTTTGTTACGCGTATTATCAAAATTTGAGTGTACATATTGGAATAAATAATATGTCTGAAGTCAAATTATATAAATATTCATATTTTGAAATTTAGCGATAGACATTTATGGATTTATTTGAAGTGTGGGATCAGTCACTTTATGAGTTGGATGAAGTCTGACTACCAATACAAAATGGATTGATGATTTGATTTAGGGCTAATTCAAATGTTAGGCCCAATGAAGTTTAATTTGGGCCTTGCATTCATACAACAAGGTATTTCAATCATTCCCTTAAATACCTCAAATTAATGAATATAGTTAAAGTGTTTCTATACTATAGGTGTTCATATGTGGTGTGTTAGGTGTCACAACATTTGACCATTAAGGGTTTAATTTATATTAGAAACATTACAGTTTTTTATTTTATTTAGATAATTTAATAATGAAACTATAATTTAATAGTGAGAATTAGTTGATTTTCTTTGTGCACTTTTTCACAACTCCAAAAAAAATGTGAAATAAAGAGAGAAACTTTTGTGTACAGATTTGCTTGTATACATGTGATATAATTTTGGGTATGCAGACTTGCTAGCATATCGGTACGTCATTTCATGTGAGTTTGGTAGTACGTGTAGTATTTAGAAAATATTTGTCAGGTATCGAACTTCGGGTGAGATGACATGTCACTCGATGTGGCACCCCACTTGGGTCATTGTAATACCCGCCCAATTCACTTACCAATATACTTGCATTATTTTAGAAGTTAATAATATTTATTGGTAGTAATTATTAATTGATAATAATTACAAGTAATAATAGTTTATGATTTTTAATCTCAAACTAAGGTTTAGGCTGGTGGTGGGTAAGAGATAAGAGATGAGTGTGTTTAGCTAATGAAACCCTAAATTTTTATTTAAAAAGAAACCCTAGTTTTTTTTTTCCCTCTTTGCACACACACAAAAGAAAAAGAAAAAAAAAAAGAAAAAAAAAAAAAAAAACCTGCGTTGAAAGGGTGGGAGGCGCTTGGAAAGAGGAACCTTAGATTCTTGCAAAAATCAGTGAGTACAACTCTATCCTTGTTAAGTTTTTTGTACTATGATTGATTAGGCTTAATGATTGTTAGAACTATGGTTCTACGCACCCAGAGGGTTCACAACGAGGAACCAACTTTGTAACATGAGGATCATCTCCAATATGAACTTCGTATTGATTTTGGTATACTGCCTCCTGGTAAAAGGTCAACTATGTTTTGGTTTTTGACATGTAAATCATTGCTTTTAACTTTATCAACTTTGGGTGGAAAACGAAATGAAGATTTTGAGAAAATCACATGGGTTTCAGTTTTGTGTCTGACAGTGTTGGGTTCATTATATATATATTTTTTTGTTACAGTTTTGTGAATAATCACACGGGTTTCATTTTTTTTTTTGTTACAGTGTTGGTTTCATTTTTTTGTTACAGTTTTTTTGTCTGACAGTTTCAGTGTTGGTTTCATTTTTTTTTTTTTTACAGTGTCTGACAGTGTTGGTTTCATACTGATTGTCACTGTCTAATCAATATATGTGGTTTGGGTTAGTGATTGACTTCTACAAATTTAGTTTTAACAGTTTCAGTTTTTGTGGGTGTGGGTTATTGATTGTCAAGTGGAGGTGACAAGTGACGACATGTTGAAACATGGAGTTGTATGGTTATTAATTGTTGAAACATGGGGTTGTATGGTTAAACAAAACATGGGGTTATTGATTGTATGTGGAAGAGGCAAGTGATGTCATGTTGAAACAATGGTCATGGTTAAAATGTTGTGAATATAACCGTGGTAATGGTAGGGGGAATGTGATGTGATGTTAATTGATTTGAAAAAAAAAAAATGGCTCAAATAAAATACTTGGTAAATGTTATTTTTTCACAACTCAAAAAAAAAAAAAAAAAGGTGAAACGAAATGAAATTTTTTGTATACAGACTTGCTTGTATACGTGTGATAGAATTATGGGTATGCAGACTTGTTAGCATATCGGTGCACCGTTCCATGTGAGTTCGGTTGTACGTGTAGATTTAGGAAGAATACTTGCCAGTGATCGAACTTCGGGTGAGATGACATCACACTCGAGGTGGCACCCCACTTGGGTCATGTACGCTCCGAGTGACTTCGATGGCAAGGGAGGCACACTTGGGTGATGTGTGTTCGGCACAGGAGGAGAGTGCGATTGTGGAAAATAATCCAAGAATTAGAAAACAAAAATAAATAATTAAATAAAACCATTGAATTGAGCATGCCATGAAATTGTGTATAGATTATTTTAGCTTGTACTAGGTTAGCCTTGAGGGAAGAAACTAACAGCTCATTCAACCTCGAATGAGAACTCCATGTCTTCCTTAAGGTGAAATTTGCATTTTGTCCTTTTATATTTAATTGTCTTGATTTGTAAGTTTGCTCACACCAGTATGATTATATTGACCCAGATTTTGTATTGTTTTACAAATTTTGGTACGTTCTTAATGAGCGTAGCCCCAGAGAACCATCAAGGTTAATTGGAGCGTAAGGAAGGATAGTAGTTGCGTGGCGATAGCTGAGGAGTCGACACGTTTTATTCTTTTTAGATCTTTATTATTATTCTTATGTAATCAGATGTAGGATTTGGATATGAATGCTCAATTTTGTCAGATATTTATTTGGGAAATTTATTATTGAAATTTTCATTTATTCGTTGTGGACCTCATTTTTAGAGGAAGAATATTGAGGAAGCTTATTAGTTGTTTTCTGCCTATGATTGTACCATTTAATGTGTTCCTATCATGTCTTGGTTTTTGGACAATCTATTTATTTATGTTGTTCAAAAATCGGGGCGTGACAGTCGTGTACGCTCTGAGTGGCTTCGATGGCAAGGGATGCACACTTGGGTGAGGTGTGTTCGACACTGGAGGAAAGTGTGATTGTGGAAAAGAAGCTAAGAATTAGGAAAATAAAGAAAACATTGAATTGATCATAACATGAAAATGTGCATGGATTATTTTAGCATGTATTAGGTTAGCCTTGAAGGAAGAAACTAACCGCTCATTCGATTCTCGAATGAGAACTACTTGTCTTCCTTAAGGTGAAATGCATATTTTTTTTTGAATGATAGTTAATTGTCTAGTTGTGACATAATTTGTAAGTTTGCTCATACTGACCCGAATTTTGTACTGTTTTACAATTTTTGGTGCGTTCTTAATGAGCGTAGCCCCAGAGACTTATCAGGGTTAATTGGAGCGCAAAGGTGGTATTAGCTGTGTGGCGATAGTTGAGGATTCGATGCGTTTTGTTAGATCTTGAGTTTATTGTTTCCTAGGTAATCAGATGTAGGGATTAGTTATTAATGTTTGGATGTTTGAGTCAGAGATTTATTTGGGGATTGATTAATGTAATTTTTTTATGATTTATATTGTGGCTTGAGTTTATAATTGTGGACCTCATTTTGAGAGGAAGAATTTTGAGGAATGTTATTATTTTATTTATTGCCTCATGACTGTACTATTTAATTTGTTCATGTCATGCCTCGTTTTTGGACAATCTATTAATTTATGTTGTTTAAAAATCGGGGCGTGACATCATCAATGGTAAGTGCTCTCAAAATTTACTTTTACTTTTATTTTGAAACTATCAATATGTATCTAATGTTTACAAAAGAGAGTTGCTACGTGTACTTGATTAGTTGGCTCGGTTGTACCAACTATTTGTTACATTGATATTTTGGGATGTTTCAACTTTGTTGCACCAACCTAAAATGTATAATACCGACTTACATTTTTTAACAATAAAAACAATTAAGTGGTTAAATTTTTCTCGTGTTTTAAAAAAAAAAAACTAAGTGCAGAAGAATATAATGTGTTCATTAAACAGAGAGAGGTTGATAAAAATACCTAATAAAAAAATTATATATATATATATAAGTGGCTTTGTCAATTTAAAAAAGAAGTGTTGTATGTACTTGACTGCTTGGCTCATGCTACCAACTTTATTTTCTAGATTTAGCTTTTAAAAATTGTTTAGTATACTCAATCACGTTTTGTTAATCCTAGAATAAAACCACTTGTTGATTTAGGACTTTATACGAATTATTCTTATTGTAATTTTTTTGGTGTAGAGTTCTTGGGGTTGAATGCATTTTTTTAATAGTTGTAAACACTTACATTTCTTATAATTTTCTGACACTCCTAAATGAGAAAATTTCATCATGGTTTCCATTTATTGAAAAATAAAGTAAGTTGGTATTTACATCTTTTATATTGGTATAACAAAATCGAAACATCTCAAAATATTGGTGTAATAGAGCCAAATAGTCGAGTAAACATAACAAGTCACTTACAAAATCCTATCTCATAACACCGGAGAGTTTTTCTTTGTTCATGCCTCCCAGAGTCATCCATGTTATAGAAGTTTACTACGAAAGTTTTGCTTAAGTGTGTTTACAAAGGGAGGTCAATGATGTCGGTGGCACTAACAGTTCAAACTTGGTTGTTGGCCATTTTCTACCAAAAGTTAATCCCTCTTATTGCATGCTAATTGGGTAATCATGTGATGTTTTTGTTTTGAAGTTGATGGTTTATTTGAAGAAAGATGAGAAAGACAAAGTTGAACATGCTTAAAGATATGCAAAAAAAAAAATCAATTATATATTAGAGTGAAAATGGTGGTAGCTAAAGTCTGGTGTTAGAGATTATTGAGACCTTCCTTATGAAAAAGTTGGTAAAGAATAATATGTGGAAGGTTAGTTAGCCAATTATAGACTGATAGGTAAGTACTAGATGTCAAAATATTTTATTTATTGTTAATTATCCTTAAATTTTCGTGTATTTTCAAGTATTTTTTAAGTGAACTTGGGTTTTTAGATATATTCCCTTAAACTAATGTCCAATTAGCGATGCCCTTTAAAGATGGCTAATTAGACTTACCCCATAACGCCTGAATCTTCCCCGGAGTAGCTGTAAGTTCCTATCTTGCCGCTGTTGGACCATTTTTTACCAAAAATGAAGTGAGCAGAGTCAGTGCTAGGCTATCAACTAGTAAGTGCAAGTGTTATATTCTTGTTTCATTGATCATACGGTTAGATTTGAAGTAGAATCAATCGTTAGGTGTCTTCGAACCCATCATGATTGTCAAATACATTCAATATTTGGGACTCGACATCAATCAATTCCAAATGTATCCTTTGGAGATTCCACTTATTTAAATAGAAATGAAGAAGAATAGTGCATTTTTGTCTGAGGGTTGAGGAAGAATAGTGTAGTGTGTGTTTATTGAGTTAGGGTTTGAAGAAGCTTGGAATCCTAACTCGGTGATTTCTACCTATTTCGAAGGATTTAGAGCATAATGAAGTAAATTCCTATTTTTTTCATGTCGTATGTCATTTTTTCACTTATTAGTTCTTGTTTGGGCTTCAAATGGCGTGAACACCATCTTCTTCTCCACCAAGGTTGGTCTGGTTTGTGTATCCATGTCTAAATTATGATTAACAGTAAGGGGGTATGTTAAACTAATTTATTATTTGCATTTTCACAGATTTCCTGCCAAATGTTTTCCCAATAAGGCCATCTCGCTAACGAGTGTTTTTGAATTTATAGTAGGTGTTATAATAGCAACTGCAATGTGTCACGGGCTTTCTTTTCACAAGGTACTTCCCGTGCGGCACTAGCAAACTTTGCCCCAAGTTATCAAAGAAAGCTAGTCAGCCTTGCCCACAAAAAACTTACTTAGACTTTGGAAAACTAAGCAAGCTAAGAACACACAAGAGAGCTAAAGAGAACTAGAACTTGTATTGCTTGAATTCTCTGAGGTGATTACAACAAATGAGGCCTTAGCCTATTTATACAACTCCACCTCCTCAATGGACGGTGGTGATCGTTTTAATCTAACGGTCTATATTGAGTTTCTACACACTTCCTAAGAAATATCTAAGGACTAGAATCTTATGGAACTTTATGGGAGGTTCTAGAGAACTCTCTCTAGAACAATGTGGAAAACTCTACATTATGTACACTTGCCAACCTCACTTGGCTAGGCAAGAAAATAGTTGTGACATTCTCCCCCACCTAATCAGGCGACGTCCTCGTTGCCTTCAAATCCTCGTACGCTTTGATTTGTTCCTTGAATTGCCACAAATGTTGGATTGGCTCCCAACTAGCTTCACTTTCTGGCAATCCCTTCCACTTGACGAGTAACTCATGTGTGGGAGGTTGGTTGGAATGACGCACCACACGATCCGACAAGATAATCTCTGGTTCCTTGTCATGTTGGATCCTCATGCCCATTGGTGCTCTTTGTGAAATTCCTCTGTTTGGATCATCCTGATCTTCCTTATACGGTTTCAGTAGGCTTACATGGAAGACTGGATGAAACTTGATCCTCGGCGGCAACTCGACCTTGTAGGCTTGCTTTCCCACTTTCTTGACTATGGGGAAAGGACCCTCATATCTCCTGATAAGGCCACGATGCAGTCCAGAAAGTCTGGCATGAGCATGCATCTTGACAAGCACAAGGTCTCCAACCTGGAACTCTCGAGGCCGTCTCTTCTTGTCGGCCCACTTCTTCATCCTCTTGGAGGCCTTTTCCAGGTAAGCTCGAGCCTCATCAGCTTGATCATTCCATCCTTTGGCAAACTTATAGGCTGATGGACTCACTCCTGTGTAGCCAGTGGCAATAGAACTCGGGGTCATAGGTTGTTGTCCCATGACAATCTCAAATGGACTACGACCCGTTGCTTCACTCTTCTGCAAGTTGAAAGAGAATTGGGCAACATCTAGCAACTTAGCCCAATCTCGCTGGTTGGCACTCACATAGTGCCTAAGATATAACTCTAGCAAGGCATTCATCCTTTCCGTTTGACCATCCGTTTGAGGATGAAAGCTAGTAGAGAAATTAAGGTCGGTACCCAATAACTTGAACAACTCAGTCCAAAATTTCCCCGTGAACCGAGTATCCCGATCACTGATGATAGATTTGGGCACACCCCAATACTTCACCACATGTTTGAGGAATAAATGTGCGGCTTGCTCGGCTGTGCACTCCTTTGGTGTGGGAATGAAGGTGGCATACTTCGAAAATCTGTCCACGACCACAAGGATCCAATTGCAACCCTCTGATGCAGGCAACCCAACTATGAAATCTAAGGAAACACTCTCCCAAGGTCTCTCTGGGATGGGGAGGGGTTCAAGTAAGCCGGCAGGTGTTTGTTGCTCCACTTTGTCTTGTTGGCATACAAGACAAGTCTTCACATATGCTTCGATATCATCCCTCATATGTGGCCAGTAATAGGAATCTTCAACAAGAGCAAGAGTCCGATGTATACCTGGATGTCCCGCCCACTTGCTATCATGGCATTATTTCAAGACTTCCTTCCTTAGGTTGTCATGAGGTGGAACATAGATTCGCCTTCCCTTAGAGTATATCAAGCCATTCTCCACCCAAAACCGCCTTGTCTTCCCATCTTTGACAAGAGCTATGATGGTTTGAGCCATGGAATCATGTGCCAATCCTTCCTTTATGCGTTCCTTCAAGTTGCTTTGAGGTTGACTTATGTCAGCAAGTTCTCCTTTTCTACTCAAAGCATCTGCAACCAGATTAGCTTTGCCAGGCTTGTACTCCAAAGTGTAATCGAACTCTGCCAAGAAATCTTGCCACCTAGCTTGTTTTGGTGTGAGCTTCTTCTGTGTCTGGAAGTAGCTAGTGGCAACATTGTCGGTCTTGACAACAAATTTGCTCCCAAGCAAGTAGTGTCGCCATGTTCGTAGGCAATGTACAACCGCAGTCATTTCCTTCTCTTGTACTGTGTACCGCCTCTCAGTGTCATTGAGCTTCCTACTTTCAAAGGCAATAGGATGCCCTTCTTGCATCAATACCCCACCAATAGCAAAGTCAGAAGCATCCGTGTGTACCTCAAAAGACATAGAATGGTTGGGAAGTGCCAACACCGGTTCTTCCACAATTGCCTTCTTCAATCCTTCGAAAGCTTGTTGGCATTTTGAACTCCAATCCCAACTTCGTCCCTTCTTGAGCAAGTCCGTCAATGGAGCGGCTATGGAAGAGTAGCCTTTGATGAACCTTCTGTAATAGTTCACCAAGCCAAGGAAAGATCTTAACTCGGTGACTTTGGTTGGTGGTTCCCAATCTTGGATGGCTTGTACCTTGGACTTGTCCATACGAAGCTTGCCCTTGCCAATGATATGACCCAAGAATGTCACCTCCTCTTGGGCAAATGAGCACTTCTCCTTTTTGACATAGAGCTCGTTCTCCTTCAAGGTTTGGAACACTTGTCTCAAGTGATCCACATGTTCCTCCAATGTCTTACTATAGATGACAATGTCATCAAGGTACACAACTACGAACCGATCAAGGTAAGGAGCTAGTACCTTATTCATTAGAGTGCAAAATGTGGCCGGCGCATTAGTTAAACCAAATGGCATGACTAAGAACTCGTAAGACCCGTACCTTGTAACACATGCCGTCTTTGGTTCATCTCCTTCGGCTATGCGGACTTGATAATATCCCGAGCGCAAGTCAAGCTTGGTAAAATACCTTGCATCACCAAGTTGATCAAAGAGATCCGCAATAAGTGGAATCGGGTACTTATTCTTGATAGTGACCTTGTTGAGTGCCCGATAGTCAATACAAAGCCGTAGGGATCCATCATGTTTCTTTTGAAATAAGACCGGCACACCATATGGAGCTTTGGAGGGTCGGATATAACCAGCATCTAGTAAATCCTTTAGTTGTCTTCTTAACTCCTCGAGCTCAGGAGGTGCCATACGATAAGGAGCGAATGCGGGTGGCTTTGCTCCAACTTCTAACTCAATAGCATGATCCACCTCTCTCCTTGGTGGAAGCTTCTTAGGCAACTCGGCAGGCATAACATCCTTATACTCCTTGAGAACATCCTGGACGACCTTAGGTGCATTCACCTCTCCATCCATGGGACCTTCATCTTCCTTGAGGGTAGCCAAGTAAGTAGGTTCATTCCTCTTTACTCCTTTAGAAAGTTGGAGAGCGGACACCATTCTCTCCTTACTTATCTCCCTTACTACGGGCACAACACAAGGTTGTCCCTTCTCCATGATGCACATGGTGTTGGCATATGGTACCAGAAAAGCCTTCACCATGTCCAAGAAATCTATACCCAAATAGAATTTGTGATCATCAATTGGGGCAATAGTTATGTCGACTTTACCTTGCCATTGTCCAAGCCGGATATCGGTGCCACGAGCTACTCCTTCAATTGGGAGACTTTTAGCATTGACTCCCTTGATATAACCTTTCTCCTTCGTATATGATATGCCAATTTCTTCAGCAAGGTCTTTGGCCATGTAGACTGTGTCGGCTCCGGTATCCACCATGGCTTTCAAAGTCTTGTCCCCGATCTCAGTCTCCACGTACATCCTTCCACGTGGTTGTTCTTCGACCTTAGCTTGAATGGCACTTAGGAGATTCATTGAGGCGATCCTCCTTTCCTCCTTTGCTTCTTCCTCCATGACAAGCGCGACAAGTTTCCCTCGGTTGGGACACTCAAATGCCCGATGGGGTCCACTACATAAGAAGCAAGACATCTTCTTGGGTGATCCATCTCTTTTCTCCTTCCCCTTGTCTTTGGAGTACTTGTGTTCCTTGGAGGACTTTTCTTTGTCTCCCCCACCTTTGCCATCATTACTCGACCTTTTCCCTTGTCCCTTGGATGAGTCCTTTCTTTTGAACTCAATCAAGGATTCGGCCGCAGCCATAGCCGTTGCAAGGTCTTGCACACCTCGCCTCTTCAATTCTAATTTGGCCCAACCCGTTAGGCCATCAAGGAAGCTAAACAAAGCATCATTTTCTCCCATGTCAGGAATCTCCAAGAGCAACTCCGAGAACTCCTTCACATACTCCCTTATGTGGCCTTCCTTATGTTGAAGGCGACGAAGCTTGGCCCTAGCTTCGTTTTCGGCATCCTCCGGGTAGAATTGTCTCTTGAGTTCCTTCGTGAACTCTTCCCAAGTGTCGATGGTGCACAATCCTTTCTTGACATCTTCGGACCTTCTGCGCCACCAAACTGTAGCAACATCATTTAAATATAAGGAGACACTACGTACCTTTGATGCTTCATCTATTATGCCAACCGCATCAAAGTAGCGCTCCATGTTCCACAAGAAGTTGTCTATCTCCCTTGCACTCCTTGCCCCACCATAGGCCTTAGGTTTGGGAGCTTCGACTCTGTGGGTGACTGTTCCTGGCGTAGTCCCACCATTGGCTACCGCAGCCATGCACACCCTGAGTTGAGTTTCAAGTTTCTCAACTCTTTCTTTATAAGCTTCCATCTCCTCTTCTTTAGCAACAACTTTGGCTTCTAGGGACTCGATCTTTTTGGACACCATGTCCACTACTGTGTTTAAGGCTCCTTGCATCTCTTCCCGGAGCTCTTGGTCCTCCCCGTTGGACGTTTGCCCCTCGATGCGTAGGTCCATGTCTTCAACTTTTTCCCTTAAGTCGGACATGGTGGCACACAACTTGGCCAACCTTTCATCCATTGCAGCGATCATGTCCTTAGACTTGTCCTTGCGGACTTTCCCACCTTTGTCAGTGTTGCCAATTGCTGGGTTGTTGACCTCTGACGACATTCTCTTGTGTAGAATGATTTCACCAACCTTGCCAAACCTTGGCTTTGATACCAACTGTCACGGGCTTTCTTTTCACAAGGTACTTCCCGTGCGGCACTAGCAAACTTTGCCCCAAGTTATCAAAGAAAGCTAGTCAGCCTTGCCCACAAAAGACTTACTTAGACTTTGGAAAACTAAGCAAGCTAAGAACACACAAGAGAGCTAAAGAGAACTAGAACTTGTATTGATTTAATTCTCTGAGGTGATTACAACAAATGAGGCCTTAGCCTATTTATACAACTCCACCTCCTCAATGGACGGTGGTGATCGTTTTAATCTAACGGTCTATATTGAGTTTCTACACACTTCCTAAGAAATATCTAAGGACTAGAATCTTATGGAACTTTATGGGAGGTTCTAGAGAACTCTCTCTAGAACAATGTGGAAAACTCTACATTATGTACACTTGCCAACCTCACTTGGCTAGGCAAGAAAATAGTTGTGACAAATGGCACTCGCATGTGTCTCTCCTCCCATACCGAAAAGAATCCAGGAAGAAAGTTTCTATCTTGTTAATATGATCAATGCAAGACCTTCATATGGCTTGATGATGCCATTGCAACAGCCAATTGTTATGCATCAAGGTCGGGATCATATTTTAAATGTAAGGGTTACGGTCATTGGATGAAGAACTGTCTATGTCCAACAATAAGAAAAAAGAAACGAAAATACTAGGAAACTAGATTTTTGCAACCAGAGCGACGTGGCGTAATCTTGAGAGAATGATGAAATCTCAAAAGTGTTTGTTTATCTCAAGGTTGTAAAAAGCTCCTATGACATCATTCTGATTGTAGAACCTAGTTCCCTAGCCTCACTAACAATTGACCAAAACCATTTGTTACCAACTCTCAGGCTCTGCTATTTTTCAACTACTTCCCTGACAAAATTTTCCTCGGCTCACCTCCAAAACCATATTTCACACTCGCCAAAATCTCCAAATCAATCAAAACACTAACAAGGAGTTCATTACAGGTAGAAACAAAGAGAGTGATGCCTATGGAAAATTTAGTTGGAGATGTTAACGAAAATGAGATCGGAAGCTCAAAATATAGGGAAATCAAAGCTTAACTATCCAATCCAAAGCCCTCCAAATTGATCCACTTCCTATGCCAAGTCTCCAACTACTTAAACACACATTGTTAATTAATAACTGTTTAAGGTCCATGTCTAGACCATGTAGCACTTCAAAGTGGTGGTACATTATAGAGGAAGTCCCAAGTTTCAGAAATTCCAAATTAATATTTTATTTTGCAAAAATTCTAAAGTAATGAGAATGTGATATGAGTTCAAGATTAAGTCCATGGATTTGATTCCAGATTAAGACTTTTATGTTATTAACACTTTGAAGATTTCATGATTCTTTTAAGATCATTCCACCTCACATTCTGATTGCAAAACTTCGTCGTAAAAACCTGATTTCCTGGTATTTTCGTATTATTTTAGGTGGAGAGATGACAAACATGAACTTAGGGATGTGATTCCACTGAACTGATTTCCTATCTGCTTGTGAACAAAGGAACTAATTAGATATATCTTTAATTCTAAAGTCTTATATTAAAATGCAAATTTCATGTGAATACTAACTCATCATTCATAAATAAAGTCAAATTTGTACAAGCTATGTTTGAACTATACTAATCTTATCTCGAAAATGGGCTTTAATGATGATGATGATGTTTGAACTGTACTCTGAGTTACAACTAGTTTCCTTTTCAAAAATGGCTTGCATACTTGCAGATTCAAGTTTCCTTTTCAAGGTAATGGGGGCAACTTCCTTGACCCTACTATAGTTAAGAAGGCTGCGCACAGCTCCTCTTTTGGTTTACTTAGTCAATTTGATATACTCACCTAACCTACTGAAAATTTAATTAATATTACTCTAATTTTATTTAACAGTGATAGTTTAATGTATGGTGAGGAAATAAAAATACACTTTTGCGTCACATGAATTTTTATATCTAATTATAGCATCTTATGGGAATTAATGAAATAATATCAGACTGATGAATATTTCTACAATCAATACTTTGTTACCTTGGTTTGCAGACTCGAGATAACATGTGAACATATTGATGACTTCATTAGATTAATGGAATAAAACAAATTTTTGGCATCACGTAAAATAAACTTAATAAATTAGACTAATGGTATAAAATAGACTTTTGCATGATACAAAATAGACATGCATATGACAATTGAAACTCATTAAACAAACACAAAATAGACAAATCATATTTCACACTCGCCAAAATTTCCAAATCAATCAAAACACTAACAAGGAGTTCATTATAGGTAGAGAAACAAAGAGAGTGATGCCTTTAGAAAAATTACTTGGAGATGTTAACGACAACGAGGATAGGAAGCTCAAAGAATAGGGAAATCAAACCTTAATTATCCAATCGAAAGCCCTCCAAATTGATCCACATCCCATGCGAAACCTCAAATTACTTGAACACACATTGTTAATTAATAACTGTTTAAGGTTCATGTCCCCAAGTTGCAGAAATTCCAAATTAATATATTTCTGCAAAATTATAAACTAATGAATATGTGATAATATATGAGTTTTTTCAAGACTAACTCCATGGATTTAATTACAGATTAAGATTTTTATGTTATTATTATTTTAGGTTGACAGATGACAGGAGTGAACTTATTAGGGACTAGATTCCATGGAACTGATTTCCTCTCTAATTGTAAACAAATAAACTAATTAGATATCTCCAACTTGTAGTTTCTTTAATTCTAAACTCTCACATTAAATGCAAATTCCATGTGAATTCCAATTTATCATTCATTAAAATAAAAAAATCAAATTTCTATTCTACAGAAAATGAATCAGAATACCTATCATTCATAAATAATAATAATAAAAAAAAAGAGTCAAATTTCTATTCTACAGAAAATGAATCAGAATACCTATCATTCATAAATAATAAAAACATAAAATAAAAGTCAAATTTCTACAAGCTATTGTAAAGTAAATGAATATGAATTAGATTATAGAATTTTTTTTTTCTCAAGAAATCTAGATCTCTTGTCTGTCTGATCTCAAAATTTAAGAAATTTGAACTGTACTCTGAGTCACAACTTGTGATCAGTAGTTTCATACAAGTTCTGCTCATTAGCACCATTGTTTCACTTCTGCTTGGCAATTCTGCTCATCAATGGCTTGCAGACTTGCAGATTCAAGTTTCCTTTTCAAGGTGATCAGACTTGTTTCACTTTTCTGTATTATTTGTTTGTTTACAATTCGATTCACTGAAGCTAATGTTCTTTGTTTTGAATAATAATACAAGCTAATCACATCTTTATTAACCTCATGGTATTGTAGTATAAACCAGTAATGTAAAAAACACTAGCTATTTTCACCAAGTCTGGGATGATTTTTGGATGTGTAATTAAACTTTTAGTGGGTACTACTTTTGTGTAATATAATGTCTATGTAAATATTGATTTGATGTTACTCTTCTACACAATCCATCAGTAGCAAAGGAATTCTAACTGCAGTGAACTACTTTTTTCCATTTACATACCTCTAAGCTCAATGAAATGAACTTTTAGAATTGTGATTTTTGTATTAAGAAGCTATCCCGATGAGCAGAGTAGTAACAAGGAACATGAGCAAGATCCTTCTAGTGAAAAGGTTGCAAGCGATTTGTTTTCAAAATCTTGCACTAAAGATTTTAGTCTCTGCTCTCAAAGATTCTCTAAGGCTAAGAAAGGAAACAAAAAGTACAAAGGTTGAATCCTTTCCTCCTTAACAAAGGAGACAGAGATAAAAAAACAAGAGGTTTCTTCTTTGGCCGATGCTAGTTGAAGATTTTTATAGGCCTAGTAACTATGTTCACTCTCATTAGAATTCTCTTTCTTGTGAGAGTTTGTTTCTGTTTTTTTTTTTTTTTAAAATTTTTTGTTTTTGCTTTTGTTTCATTTATATAAAGGTTTTGGGGTCCTTAAAACCTAGCTCGCTTTCCAAAAAAAAAAAACTATCCCGAAGTAATTATAATTGGGTTTAGTTGATATTCGGATGTCTGTCTGAAGTAATAATAATCTCATCTCTTGAATATAATGCATCCTTGAGGTTTTGGAGAAACGAACTCCAATCATTGAACGTCTCCCCTGCTACAATAGCAAAAGAAATTGGATATATGCTATTATCTGCATTGCATGCTTGAGCAGCAAGGAGTGTCCCTTTAAACTTTGTCTTCAAGAAAGTTCCATCAATAAATGAAATTGGTAGACATCCACTTAAAAACCCTTAAAGAGAAGCTCGAAATGCAATAAAACACTGATAAAATCGATCTTCCTTAACTGTCACTAATGTCACACTACCAGGATTATTATCTTGTATCTTCTGACATAAGAAAGGTAGTCGCCTATAAGAGTCAATAATATAACCATGAAGGCATTCTATAGGCAATTCTTTCCCGCGCCACGCTTGTTTGTATTGCAAGTTCACTCCAAAGTCATTCTTGAAGTCTTTGACAATTTGTTTGGGTGCATAGCTCGGAGTCCATCATATTCTTTCTTCCATAATATTGGTGACTAATTTTTTTGAAACCCTAAACTTATAAACAAAGTCATCATCCGCAACGTGCACATGTTGTGGATAAAACTTGTATATATTAAATTCTAAAGTGTTCTTTACTTTAGATGCCCTTAACTTCCATTGACAACTATCCACCCCGTACTTTTTCCTTACATATGAAACATTATTCTTTTCAAATGAATATTTGAATTTGTGCACTAATGTATACTTTTCTATTGCTACCCGTAAATCAACCACTGTTGAAAATTTCTAACCAACTTCTTTGATAACACTATCGTTCGTTTTCATTTTTCCTGATCCTACTTAACGATGTAGGGTTTCTGCTATGTTAGGAAAGACAGGTGTGAAAACTTTCATTACATCAAAATCTTAAACGAAAGTAGAAAAACTTGTAAATAAAAAAGCCCTAACGATAGCAAAATACAGCTTGAAAAAGATAGTTTAGTAAGTTAGTTTCGTATTCCCCCATATACTAGACACCAATGGGTCACTTGCATTTCCAACATCAGTAAAGTTGGTAGTGAAATCAGGTATCACTTGTGATGCATTCGTGGCTAAAGTAGTTGAATTGCATCTGTATGAGGAAAAAAAGAAGAATTAGTAATTGAAATTAGAAAACTACTTAGTATAAAGTTGTTAAGGAAAAATTTTAACAAACCCCATTTCTCCCGGATTTGAACTTTGTATGAAAGTCATTTTTGTAAGGCTCCCAGCTAGTGACCAGGATTTACGCCACGAAAAAGGATATGAAATTGAAGGAGAATACTTGTTACAACAAGTAGAAACTGATATGGAAATCTCCCTTAACGCATTGACAATGAATATTAATCAAAACACTATTTGAATTCAGGGGCACATAAAAAAAATTCCAATCACCATTTTTGTGGATACATGGAGTACATGCAACTTCCTTGACCCTACTATAGTTAAGAAGGGAATTAATGGAAATTAGTGAATTTTTATATCTAATTCTAGCATCTTATGAGAATTAATGAAATAATATTAGACCGATGAATATTTCTACAATCAATACTTTGTTACCTAAGTTTGCAGACTCAGATAACGTGAGAACAAATCATCAATTAGTTTTTCAGATATCCATGACTTTCATTATATTAATGGAATAAAACAGACTTTTGCATCACATCAAATAAACTTAATAAGTTAGAGAAATGGTATAAAATAGACTTGCATGATATAAAGATAAGTCACAGACTTTGCGAAGGAGTTTTTTATAAAAGAGATTGGTTGTCAAGATTATATCTCCACACTAAACACCTCAATTTTTTCACAAACACAATAAACAAATACAAAATGGACATGCATGTGACAATTGAAACTCATTAAACAAATACAAAATAGACGTGCATTTGACAGTTGAAACTCATTAAACAAACACAAAATATACATGTTTGTGAGAGTTCAAACTCATTAAACAAGCATATTAAACAAACTTAAAATAGAACCAACTTCTTAAATTGTAACGGTAGGGCACATCAAAATCTACTTCAATTTTCTATATGATCAGAGTCGTCACATAAATCACCATTATAGACCAGTTCTACAGCCGTCAGAAATCGTCAACAAGACAGTAACCAATTAAACACACAGATCATCTGCAAATCATATTTGGGGTAGGTGGTGTGACATCAACAAACTCGCAAATGCATATTAAGCCGATTTCAATGAGCATTTAAGTAGCCAAAGAGAATATGGAAATAATAAAAATAAATAAAAAATCTTAACCATATAACCTCAAGATGCATAGAGATAAATCAATGAAAATATATAGAGGAAATATGGTAGATTTCGTTTTTGGTTTTCGCATGTGGGAAAGATTGAAAGAAAAAAAAGAAACTTGAGAGAAATAGTAATTGTTAGTTAATTATGTTTTCTATTTTTTGAGGAAGGTTAAAGATGTCATATAACCTTATGGGTTAATAAAAGAGTATTTGTTTGTCATAAAAGTAGGTACAGATTAGCCATTACATCAATTACGGTATCTACATAGTCTATTTTGTGAAAATTTCGGCCTAAAAAGTCATTTTTCGTTTAAATTATACTATTTTTTAATATTCAGATAATGAATTATTTATTTTAGCAAATCTGTTCGAAGAATAGATTATTCATAAGTATTAATTGTATCATTTTTTTTCAATGTTCAATATGGCAAAGACGAACAAGGACGTTACGTCTTTTTCAGTTGGTGGTAGTGATGGTGATCTCGTTGATAGACGATCAATGACATTTTCTAGCCAAAAGGTGATTACGAAAAAGGGTGAACAAGTGACGGAAGAGAAAAAATGAAAGCAACAAGAGAGGATGGAGGAAAAACAACGAAAAAAAAAGAGAAATGATGAAATGGTAAATGAATTTATTAAACAAGACAAAATGACGAGAACAGTAATCCAATCGCAAATCAAGTTCAATTGCAAAGTCAAAGTGGTATGGGTGATGAATATGAGAATAAAAAATAAGAGGTAAGGATGTTGCGGAAGAGGATGACGAGGAGGATGGGGGTAACGAGATGAAGAGGGACCAGTTGAACTTGGTTTCGATGAAGAAGATGAGAGTGATTCATTTCCTGGGGGTCCAAGGATGATTCGGTATTAGATGATTACTCTTTGCATGTTTCTCGCGCCATTTGGGATAGTGACAAGGTAATTATAATATTTTTTTAGTTCTTAAAATATATTAATGTTTCTATTTTTATATTATTTGAACACTGAATATTTTTTTTTAATTTCATGTTGTATATACGAACAAGGCGAATTGAGATGTCGACGTCAATTTAAAAACTTTTTAGATTAGAAGTTGAGAGAGAAGCCGAAAGAAATAAGGACAACAAACAGTGATCTGACCATAGAAAAAAAGATAGAAAGAGTTCTTAAAAAACTCAGAGGCCTTACAACGTCGTCTGATGATGTAGATGGACTAGGGGATAGGAGATCTTGAGAAGGTCCACGAGCTCCGGTAGGTGGTGCAAGTGGGTTGTCAAGAGTAGGTCTGGGTGATGGAGCAATGTGCTTCTTCTTCTTTTTGCTCTTGCTGGGAGCGAGAGCAGGGAGACTTCAACGGGAGGAACAACAACTCGAGCGGTGGTTGGTGGAGTGGTTGTGACGGTTGGTGGTGATGCTGCTAGAGCATGGGATGAGGCGGTGGTTGGTGTAGCATAAAACAAATAGGGAGGGTGGGGGCTAGGAGGAGGTGGTTGGTGATAGCAGGCGGAGGAGTGGTCGCTGATCGGTAACAGAGAAGGATATGAGGGAAGGGGATGGGGGCGAGGCAATGTCTATAGGTAATAGAGGTGTGTGGGTTGCAGGTTGAGTGTTAGAATATGGGGTTGTGTGTGGGTGTTTGCTGGAGAAGAAAGTGGTTTTTTTGTTTTTGTTTTTTTTTAATCTACGCCATTGATTCTTCCTCGACTTGTGTATTTCTTATCGAGGTGACCCAATTTATCGTGCCTCGATGTGTGTACTTTATCTATAAATATATATTGGTAAAATTTTAGTGCAAAAGTATGTTCATCACGTAATGGACATTTCGGTCACAAAATATATGACCCTACCAAAAAAGGTCAGTTCTGGGGGATAAGTCTAATGACATCATTTTTTTTTTTTACTTATTAGTGTTTGTTTGGGCTTCAAATGGCATGAACGCAATCTTCCTCTCAATCAAGGTTGGACCAGTTCATGTATGGGGTTATGCCTAATTTATGATTAACAATAAGGGGGTATGTCAAACTAATTTATTATCCGCATTTTCACAGGTTCTTTGCCAAATGAGGTTCCCAATAAGGTCATTTTACTGACAAGTATTTTTGATTTTATAATAGGTGTTATAATAGCAATTGCAATGACATTCACATGTCTCTAACCTCTCATATCGATAAGAATCCAGGAAGAAGGTTTCTATCTTGTCAATATGATCAATGCAAGACCTTCATATGGCTTCATCTTGTCTATCTTGATGTCGCCAGTCGTTATGCATCAAGGTCATACTCATGTTTTAATGTGGGGGTTATGGCCTTTGGATGAAGAACAGTCATAGCTAACTATAAGAAAAAAGAAATCCAACTACAAAGATACAAGAGTAGCAACTGATCAAAACCACTTGTTACCAACTCTCAAGCTCTGCTATGTTTTTTTTTTTTTTTCCTATTTCAACTACTTCCCTAATAAAAATTTCCTCAGCTCACCCTCAAAAACCATATTTCACATTCGCCAAAATCTCCAAATCAATCAAAATACTAATAAGGAGTTCATTATAGGTAAAGAAACAAAGAGAGTGATGACTTTAGAAAAATTACTTGGAGATGTTAGCGAAAATGAGGATAGGAAGCTCAAAGAATAGGGAAATCAAACCTTAATTATCCAATCCAAAGCCCTCCAAATTGATCCACATTCCATGTGAAACCTCAAATTACTTGAACACACATTGTTAATTAACAACTGTTTAAGGTTCATGTCCCCAAGTTGCAGAAATTCCAAATTAATATATTTCTTCAAAATTATAAACTAATGAATATGTGATAATATATGAGTTTTTCAAGACTAACTCCATGGATTTAATTACAGATTAAATTTTTTATGTTATTATTATTTTATGTTGACAGATGGCAAGAGTGAATTTTGGGATTAGATTCCATGGAACTGATTTCCTCTCTAATTATAAACAAAGAAACTAATTAGATATCTCCAACTTGTTGTTTCTTTAATTCTAAACTCTCACATTAAATGCAAATTCCATGTGAATTCCAAATTATCATTCATTAAAAAAAAATAAAAAGTCAAATTTCTATTATACTGAAAATGAATCAGAATAGCCATCATTCATAAATAATAAAAAAATAATAAAAAATTCAATTTCTACAAGCTATTGTACATTAAATGAATATGAATTGGATTATTTATAAATAAATCTCAAATCTAGATCTCTTGTCTGTCTGATCTCAAAATTTAAGAAATTTGAACTGTATTCTGAGTCACAACTTGTGACCAGAAGTTTCATACAAGTTCTGCTCATTAACACCATTGTTTGATCACTTCTGCTCATCAATGGCTTGCAGACTTGCAAATTCAAGTTTCCTTTTCAAGGTGATCGGACTTATTCCACTTATCTGTATTATTTGTTTGTTTAAAATTCGATTCACTGAAGCTAACATTCTTAGATTTTCCAGGCTCCCTATCAAAGACCTGTTAATTGTAACAAAATTTCCACACTGAATTCTTCTGGTAAATCATATCTCTAGCAACTTCATGGCATTTCGGATGTTACTCTTTCTTTCTACGTACACAACAGTGATCCACTTTTTCCACTTACATATATATCTAAGCTCAATGAAATGAACTTTTAGAATTGCGATTTTTGTATTAAGAAGCTATCCCGAATGGCCTTAATTTCAAGTGATTTGTAACTTGGGTTTTCCTGATAATGTTTCTACCTTGACACAGGCATATACCATCTGAAGTTTGGTAGCTTTCTGCATGGAAGCCAAAAACTCCGCTGGGTACATCACAAGAAAGAGACTAAAACCATACAGGCTATCGCCGCAAACCCAGTTCCACAGTTTTCCTTGGAAAATGAAGAATACAGAAAGCAGTTAGCTGAACAATATGGGTTTATCCAAATCGCAGAACCACTTCCAGAAAATGTTACACTGAAGGACATTGCTGATACTCTTCCCGCTGAGGTATCCATGCATGGTTAAATTTGTAATAGAAAGTCTAACGATTAGGCCATAATATATCCATATGTCAATTCTACTCACTGATTTCGTCTAGATGTTTATTCGGGACATGTTTCATTTGCACAAACATGTTTTCGGCATCTGATAGCCAATAATCTAAATTTTTTGTTAAGGTATTTGAGATTGATGAAATGAAAGCCTGGAAGATGGTTTTGTTTTCGATCTGTACTTATGCTTTGGGGATTTTTTTCATCTCAAAATCACCATGGTATCTTCTTCCTCTAGCCTGGACATGGACTGGGACTACAAAGATAGGGGTTAGTTCAATAATTTTCTTCTCTATTTTTTTTTTGTGCGACTGCTTCGATCATTGATTTATTGTTTATGTTTTCGCCACAGCTTTTCGTGATAGGTCATGACTGCGGCCACAAACTATTTTCAAAGAACAAATTGGTGGAAGATATTGTTGGAAATCTATCCTTTATGCCGCTGATATTCCCTTATGAATCTTGGCGATTTAAGCACAATATACACCATGCGAAAACAAACATGTTTGTGGCCTAGATCCTTAATATTTTGTTTCCATGGAATTTATATATTACATGCTAACAACATTTGTAACATTCTATGCAGGTTAGTAGAAGATACTGCCTGGCATCCTATTCTTAAGGAAGATATTGATTCATCACCGTTGTTCCGCAAATTAAGTGTGATCGGATATGGTCCATTTCGGCCTATGATGTCTCTTATCCACTGGTAAGATGTCCGCCAAGAACCATATTTATGTTTTCAATTCTTGTTAGTAATCACAACATTTTCTCAGAATTTTGAGTACTCAGTTGGATTTTATGCTTGTGCATCTCAACATGATTAAGCAACATCCTGCAGGTTAATGTTTCACTTCGACGTCAAGACGTTCAGACCACATGAAGTCAATAGAGTGCAGATAAGCTTGGCTTGTGTGTTTGCATTCATGGCAATCGGGTGGCCCTTGATTATCTATAGTACCGGGATCATAGGGTGGATCAAGTTCTGGTTAATGCCGTGGCTAGGGTTTCATTTCTTGGTAAGTACTACTGCTTCACAATCTCTTCTTTATTCAATCGCGGCATTCAACATTGCTTTAAAAAAATGGTTACATGATATTGTCCTGTTTTTGTGATTGTTAGAATAGTATCTTCACAATGGTTCATCATACTTCTCCTCATATACCCTTCAAAGCGTCTGAAAAATGGAATGCAGCGCAAGCCCAGCTTAACGGGACAGTTCATTGTGATTATCCTCGTTGGTACTACTGCATTCGACTTGTCTGATTAAATTTCTTCCAGTTTTTTTTTTCTATTTTCAATCTGATCGGATGCTTAATACAGGATGGATATCCTCTGCCATTATGTCAACACACACGTACCCCATCATATAACACAAAGGATACCCGTCTATAACCTTCGGGCTGCTCATCAATCTCTACGAGACAATTGGGGCAAGGTGAATATATCAATCTCTTCCTTTGATTTTCGTCAGTTCTATGCTTCCATAACTGTCTGAAAGTTTTGTTAGCATATAAAAAATTTGTCTGATCAGTTTTTTTTTCTTCGTTCCTTGCTACTCTATCCTCATATCAGTATCTGAATGAGGCGTCGTGCAATTGGCGTTTGATAAAGACCATCATGACAACATGTCATGTCTACAATGAAGCGGAAAATTATGCCTCCTTCACTGACGTTGCCCCTGAAGAATCTCATCTAATCGAGTTTATTAGAAAAGTGATGCCTAATTATGCTTGATGTTTTGGCAATCAGGTCACAGGTAAATTTGGTTTCACACTCTTTCCCGGTCTCCAAGTTTACTCATTTATTTGTCTCATTTTGTTGTGTGTTCAATATGATAGCAATAAATGTAATTAAAATGTAAGATGTTTGTTTAACATTCCACGGTGTGGTTTGGTTACCCTACTCGCGCTCTGATGTTGTTTCATTTACCCTTTGGGATTATAAATGTAAAGTTTATGGTGTGGTTTGGTTACCCTACTCGCGCTCTGATGTTGTTTCATTTATCCTTTGGGATTACAAATGTAAAGTTTATTCGTGTTTAAGAAATCAATCATTCATTCTCACATTTGAGTAAGCCATGTTAATTCTAACTCACAAAACTGATACAAAAATCAGAATCTATGAATGTTTAGTACGAGCCTGTAAATTGTGACAAGAGATCCCTCACAACAATTGAGGAATTTCAATCTAACTGAATTTGCTCGATCTAATTGCTATCCCTTGTTAACTATGGCACAAACAAATGGCGACCTTGATCATCATATAAATTTTGTGTCATTTGTTGTTCTTATACAGATTTTATTCAAAATCTAGTATTTTCAATAAAACTAATATTTGATAATTGAGTTTCTGTTTATTGAATCTAAATGTGATCTCAGGTTGCAAAAAAAAATTTCTTCTCATTATCACCAGCCACCAACCATTGATCGCACAAGGATGCATGGTTTTTTATGTGCATTAGAAAAATGGCTGAAAAAAGAGGGTAGGATTTGCAAGGTAGCGAATTTTTTACTCCAACAATTTCCCGTTTTGGCATCTCCCAACTTTCTCTTTAACACTACCCACCTATTATTTGACACCACCAATATAAACTCTAAATTCTCAAAATGTTCTTTCTCCCCACCCTCTCTCCTAACTCTCGTCAGAGAAAGCTCTCAAAATTTTGATTCATCTTCTCTATCACTCCTCTCCATTAACTTCACATTGTATACATAGTTTTGCCTGCTGCCACTGCCAAATACAAATACGAGCTCCAATCAAGCCAACAATCTCCAAGAAGATGTTTGGAGAAATAAATAAATAATGTCAATGATCAAGTTTGAACATCTAACTCTATCAAGCCATCCAACTAAAATATATATATATATATATCTAATGTAAGAATAAATATAGAAACAATTTTATTAGTCATTGACACCCCAATAGCGTAGCGCTCAAACAAGGTGTACTTTGTATAAAATAATATTATCCAAGTTTATTAGTCATTAACAACCAAACAATAACTCAAAACAATATGATCCAAATTTCGACTTGACACAGACACAATATAGTTTATAGATGTTTAAGTTTCAGTTTTACCTTGCTTTTTCATCAAAGTCAAAATCTGCTAAAGGGGTATATCAGGAACATAATATTCTTTTAAGCATTTGTAGTTTTGCGACGACCAGATACGCACAACCTAGAAATAAGAAAAAAAGGAATTATCTTAGCCCATATCACATAAAGACAGGCACATAACAGTCTTGTAGCTGAGCATTCATGCGGATTTCAAAAGGAGGAAAAAGAGAGCACACAACCATATAGGCGCAGCAACTTACACAAATGGGGCAAAAGGTGATTATAACACACTAAATAAAACAAACTCATTGGGAGCATCTGGCATCAATCAAGAAGAGTGGCTTTTGTGTAGATCATCCAGTCTTGCTCATGAGAAAAATGGCTCTTTCTGAAACGTCGAACTACCTCAAATATGGAGTTCAAGTTTGTTGTCAAAGACGACTAAAGTTTATGAAACTTACAATCAGCATAACATATTTATTTTGCTTTGACGTTTTTAAGACAAATATTCTGCTTTCACTTTGATAATGATCACGAGATCAACAACAAATACTTAAATATAATCTCCATCTATAAGCACACGAGATAGATGATAAACATTCAAGGTTATATCACCAGTCTATCTCATTAGTCTGCAAGTTTAACAGATCCCCTGCTAACTTGAATGACGGGCGAAGTATCAAGATATGGCATTTTGATATAGGTTCCAAGCCCTTGATGCACACACTTCCTTGTTTGCCTGATGTATTTCAAATATCTAAAAGAAGACGATTGTGACTGTTTAAGAATCGTCAATAGAAAAAAGTTCAGTCTGACACAGAGAGATGGAAGATCATTCTAGTAAAAGATAAAACCTAGAGAAAGAGGAAACCAAACAGAATCAATGACAAGGCAGAGGATACAAATGGACAGCCTTCTTTCTTTCCAAGATCTTGATAACAAAAATAAAAGGACACATGAAATAAATTGAAGTAAAAAATAAAACGACACATGAAATAAGTTGAGGCAAAATGTAATTCCCAAAGAAAGAATATAAAAGAGGTCAAATTACAAAGAAAATAAGGAAAGTCAATACAGTCATTGTAAAAGTAAGCATACCTTGTATTATACACCTGTAGCAATTGAACCCATCTTCATTCGGCACTAATCAACCCTAAAGTCATTTGAGGTTAAAAAAAAGAGGGCTGCAGAAGAATGATCTCTCAAAACGCATTTGGTCGAAGACCACTAGAAGGGACCAGTAAAAATCTGGAAAAAAATATTTAGTGCAAAGTTCTCTAACAAAGATCAAGATACACACGCAGTAGAGTGACAGTTCCATTGATAAACATCAACTGAACCAGTCTGTAAGGACAACCTATGTTGTCTCAAAGCCCACTCCTCTAGACACTTTTTTCAATGTGGTTCCGGAACTGGAAGACGCTTTGGAAATGACAGAAGAATTCTCTTGTTGCTTACAGTATTGCATCTTCAATAAAGTAGATGCATGGATGACATTATACCTGTGGGAATATTAAGACGAAAGGTTACTCTCAACAAATCCACAAGCAAATTCTATGGTCTCAACAATGAGATAGTTCATTCATTTAGAGGTTTTCGGCATCTAGGAGATGGTAAGATTCATTCAAGAAGTGAGATGCATATAAAGCACATGGACAACATACAGTCTAACTAACTGCATAGCAACAGCTCAGTTTGCAATTCCCCACCCCCATTGAAGTTGAAATTTCTGGCTTTTCCCAAGATTAAGGTGGCAACAGAGGGGTTTGAAAAGCTTAAATATCAGTGAATGTGTCTATAGATAGATTCCAAACATTGGGATAAGTATTAAGTACTGCCACTGGTTCTCACTCAAGTATCAATAATAGATATCCTGTAAAGATTTGTCACTGGTTCTACTCCAATTAGTCCATCCAATAGGTCATCTCATTGCGATTTGAGCTACGGTAATAAGGGCATCTCTAGAAAATAATGTGTCAACAACTAAATAAATGTTATAAAACTTGAATGTTGAATCAAAATCTTATCTGAAATGGGCATCGGGCATTTGCTTTGGCCTCCTAATCAGTTAAATCAGAAATCTATATCCTTGAAATACATGCTACATTTTGCCAAATTCATAACTCTGATTAGAATAAGAGACAAAATAAATGAATAACCCTATAGTATCCATCTTCCTACATCCTTTAGCAAAGCTTAATTAAGAGATTTGCATAAAATTTTGAGATTGAGCAATAACATGTAAATTATTTCCAAGGTACATAAAGCATGACATGTAAATTGCATTTCGGACATGCACTTACTCAAATAACATGCTCATTCCAGCAAATTCTAAAACAGGTGGAAAAGGTTTCTTCCAAACAAGTGAAAAGTTAAAGAGAGTTTACCAAGATTTGCAGCCAGATGAGCAGCGAGCGATATCAAAGTGATTGTGCAGAAATGTGAAAATCATAGAAAGAATTTCAGGACCAAGAGACTCAACTGAAGCTCCTCTCTCTCCTCTTTTGCATGGAGAACGACCCTCCCACTCTGGCTTTCTTCTTCCTTTCCATCAGCTTCTGAATGAGGTTTCTCTTTGAACATCAAACCCACCAACATGTTTGGTTTCTGGTTTTACATGTTTGGTCCATATCCAGTTGGCATTAGAGCAACGTAAGAACTTTTCCCTAGTACAAGCAAGCGGTAAAAAACAAGCCAGCCAATGTGTCATTCGATTGTAAATGTTTCAGCTAAAGAAACCTAAGAACTTGTTGCATACAAACAACTAAAGTCACCGGAATGATGCATTGGGTTCAAAGATCAGCACATGCATAACAAAGAGCAAAGCCACGTTTATGCTGTAACTGTGCACATCACAACCATATTGTCTCTGCCAGTGTTTTGAGTTTATTTAAACTTAAGTATGATTGTTTCTGAAAGGACAGTGAATCATATCAGATTAACCAGAAAGTTTTGCATGATTTAAAAAAAAAATTGCGCTTGAGGCAGAAAATTACGTTATAAATCGAATAGACTACAATGCAAGATCCATTTCTGGATTAACATTGAAGAAATGCCAGCTTGAATCATGGAAAGCAGCAAAAAACTCATCAGAAACTTTTGCAATTTTAACCTCTGTTGCAAATCTCCGAACAATCAAAAGATGCTTTGACGCTTCAGATATAGTTGAGTTCTTGAACTGTGACACGTACTGTTGATATGCTTCGAAACTGTTCCCTAACAATATCATTCGATTCAAGTTTTCCGCTCGCCAGTTAGCCAGCAAAAGATTGTCATACAACACTGCCTCGCAATGAGGCATGAAGAACAAAGTCGGCTTTAAGGCTTGCCTTCGCCCTTGCTCATTTACCAGCAGGACGTTACAATTCAGAGCTCGCAATACTTGTGACTCTGTTGTTGAAATAATTGGGTCAAAGACCTCAATGTCTCCAATCCAATCAAACTTTCTCTTAAGCAGGACTGCGAGGGAGAGCTGAAACCTAGAAGATTGATGTGATTCGAGGCTGCCAATACCGTATATCACCATCTGCATCTTTGATTCAGAGGCCAGAGCCCTACTAATAGAATCAAAGACTTGAGGAGTTTGTATCTGCTCAAGGAAAGTATGGTAAAAGTCGGAGTTCTCAAGCTTTCTAATGCATATCTGCATCCCATTCAACAGAGTCAGCACCTTATCAGGGTCCGCTCCATCATCTACTGGGCCCCATGCTTGCTGCTCACTGCTTACGGTCTTGGGTAGGTTTCTTCTTTTTTGTTTGCCATGACGAGGTAGAACTATAGTCCAATCACCATCAACATCACTAATTTGGGCTTGAGGATTTTTTGTGCTGCCAGTCATTTTGTGCATGAAAATGGAAACTCATTCACCAATTCAGTTGCCTTTAATTGGTTAATAAGCCCGTTGCTTGCTTGCTTTCTTTAACTTGGTTCTGGCAAAACATGAAAATCATAATGAATAATAACTAACTGAACTTGTTCACAGCTAAGAATCACAGATACGGACACGGAGATGGGAATATATAGACATGAAAAAACTGGGACACAGGCATGACAATAAATAGATATTATTTTTACATATTAAATATTATGAGCATTGACAGTAAACCATATATATTCTCGTGTAGAAAAAGAAAACAATATAGTTAATAATCAAGATGTTCATGGATTACAATTCCTAACCTTACAAAATAATTGTAACAACATTGCAACAACCATATTGATAAACCAAAAGTTCCAAGCTTTGTAACAAGGATACTTATTTATAATAAATAAATAAACAATCACCGCATTGAGACGTATCGTTTCGGATATGCGTGTCTACACTCTCGAATACTCTCATGGGACACTCCATAATATAGGCTTATCTGAGTCTATTTTTCAGCTTTCAACTCTTTGTTGCCATTGTTGTTGTTAGATAGACAGTTTTTAGTTTTTTTCTTATTCATTTATTTTAGGGTGGGCAATGTCGGTTCGGTTCGGTTCGGTTGTGAGCCCCAAACCGATTTCGAACCGATTTTATTCGGTTTGCCCAAAACCCAAACCGAAACCGAATTTTGTATTTGTAAACTGATGAATTCGGTTGAACCGAATTTTGGATCGGTTCGGTTCGGTTGGACCGAAATTTCAGGCTCAAACATTTGAAAGACTTTCATTAAAACGTGTCCAATTTTTTTACAGACCCAATTTTTTTATAGACCCAATTTTTAGCCCAAAATTGAAAACTTTGAAAAAATAGAATGATTCAGTGCAACAAGGTGTATTGTAGTGCATTTGTTGCACTAATCAGGTATTGACACCTACCTGTTATTTAGTTATTTATATATATCTAATTAATCAGTCGGTTCGGTTATAAATCGGTCGGTTCAAAACTGTAAACCGATTTCGAACCGTTTATAATCGGTTCAGTTCGGTTTAAATTATTTTCTTTTTACTCAGATTTCGGTTCGGTAACCGAACCGAATTTGAAAACCGGTTCGGTCGATTAACCGAATTTAAATCGGTTTTTGCCCACCCCTAATTTATTTTATGGTTTGCACTTCACAAGAACTTGCAAGCTTATTTGTTGCCATGATGACTTATGAATCAGGGAATTTTTTTTACCAGCTATATTCACATCAAGGATAAGTCTGGTAATGACAGGAAATTTTTAGTGGTTCCCTGTTAACTCGGTCATTAACATATATTCGTAGAATACATATTATTTAGGGTGTGTTTGGTTGCATGGGGAACCACTTTTGTTTAAGCCAAATTTGATCAAAATGTGGTGGACCGCTTATCACGGATTCTACATTTTGATCAAAGGTGGTAATTAAATTCCTATGAATCACGAAAATCTCAACTCTTTACCCCCTAAAGAATTGGATTCTCATATTTCATCGGAATTCAACTGCCCACCTATACATACCATACCAAACCATAAGTTCTTTTGATGGAGACGAAACCAAAGTTACTTATGGTAAGAGAACTGCATCAATTTTAGTAGATAGTTTAGGTGGTAAAGGCAGATCACAATCATAATTCATAAAATCCATCCTTGAACTCGCTAGAGCCCATCCTTTAACAAAAAACATACACTCTCATTACAACGTCTGGCAACTTCTTCATTTGATCAGAATCACAACCTGAATTTCTTATATCAGACCTATACGAATTGCGCACTAACCAAATAACCATTAGATCATTCCTGCCCAGTCTAAACACCTCTCCTTCAACTAACACTCTTCTCCATTTTCCATCACTGAATCATACATTCTTTGACAGATGTTGGGTAACTTGGGTTGATTTCATCCCCAAAAAATGAGAGTAAAAAAAAGGCATTAAAACCACATCTCATTTGAAAATTAAATGGAGAGTTGCAAGAGAAGGAACAAAAATGATCCACCTGTTGTGTCCGGGGGTAAAGGTTGTGAAGCTTCACGGCACCATTACTACACGATATGTCTCAAGCAACGATATTGTCCCCAACTTAGACATCCGTCACCACCCGGGTATGGGGTTTTTACGAATGAAGCTCAACTACTCAACTGCTCCCAAAATGCCTCGTCGCTATTTGAGACATATCCAATTCCTTATATACTTTTTTCACTTGGCTCACTAGTCGATTTGGGACTAACTTTTCAATTCTCGTCAACATTATAACAATTTCCACTTTGGCGAAACTTGAGCCTATCCTGGCCTGGGACAAGCTCCACCTCAACGTGCACTTCCAATTTGTCTCAATGTGCACTTCCAACTTTGCCAAGTCCCACCTTAACGTGCACTTCCAACTTGTCGCAACGTACACTTCTAACTTTGCCAAGCGCCAAGCCCAAGGCCGATGTCACGCTCCGATTTTCAAAGAAAACGAAAATCCCAAAATCCATGTAGGATTATTCGTTTCCCCAAAACTCGGGACGTGAAATTCAATAACAATAGAAACATTTAGCAGCAACAACCAATGTTTTAAAAAGTGTTTTTCGAGGCAAAGCGTTCAAGCTTTTTCCGAAGCGAAGCGGTGCCTCGAAGTGTACCGAGGCGAAGCAAAGCGTTTTTTCATAAATAAATAAAAAAGTGATGAAAAAAATATTAAAAAAATAAAAATAAAATAATCATCAATCAAGAAATAACATGAGTTTGTTTTATGTATGTATTAGTGTATTATCTTTTGCAATCTGCATACCTGAAATCTAAATATATGTTGCAATTTGCAGCAAAGAAGAGTTGGAGACTAAACTTTGAAGTATTAAGTTACCTTACTTGATCCTACAGCCAGCCACAACAATAGCTAGCAAGCAGCCAAAGTGCCAAATAGATCCTCAACACCTTCCTTCAAGCTGAATGGGATTTTCTGGATAAATCAAATAAGTTGCATTAAGATGTATTCACTTGTTATATAATTGAAAACAATGTAAACAGTTTAATTGATTTGAATGACATAGTGCACAATATGTTTCCCTGTCATTGTGATCCATATATAAATGAAGACAATCTTTCATATATACATGAAGAAGCAGAGTTCATAAGCAACATGATATTAGCTTCAACAAAAAACAGAGTTCAACAAAAAAAACAGAGTTCAACAAAACTCCGCAGTCGGCACTTAAAATCTCTAGCATTTTTGCCCAAAAAATGCCCCATGAAGCACAAAGGTTCATAAGCCTGGAATTAGCTCTTGTGGAGCAATTCAAGAATTGTCATTTGACTCATTTAAACACACCCATTTTTGCATAAGTCTGTAAAACAACAGAAGTAGAACAGAACAACATCCATTTTTGCATAACAAAAAAACACACCCATTGCCCCATTGGCATTATCCGAATCCGACACACACATTGCCCCATTGGCATTATCCGAATCCGACACACCCATTTTTTGCATAAGTAGAACAACAGAAGTACAAGTGTAGAACAACACATGAACACAAAAACAAACCCATTCGAGTGACAACAAATGAACAGAAGTAGAACAGATGAACGAAGGACGAAGCCAGAGAAGGAAGGACTTACATTAGTTCGAGTCTTCTTCACTGTGAAGTTGCTGCAAATCAGACTGAGAGACCACCACGGCACCACCGTCCTCCTCCTTCTTCGCCTGAATCGCCCTCCTCCTTTGTCGGAAATCAGAATCGTCCTCGTCCTCGTCCTCGTCCTCTTCTTTTCTTCTTCTACTTCCTCCTTCAGCTTCTCTCCTTCTCTGTATGATTCCAAAGAGAAATAAAGGAAACAACGAAATTAGGGCTCAAATTATTCTCTAGAGTATACCAAAATCAGATTGCACATGTTTAAAATCCGAGTTGACTCGTACGAGTCACATTAATAACTCGTGCGCCTCATAAGTCATAAATACCCATTGACTCGTCCGAGCTGGGGCAATTTTTCGCCCCGACTCACGAGTCAAAAACATTTTTTTAAACACGGGCAACAACAACTTAAACATGATTTAATTACTGAAACAAATAAAAACTCTAACCAGGAAACACTCTGACGTTGCTAGCTCCACTAGCGAAACTCTAGTAACGCTGTTCAAAAGTCTTTAAATCTGAAAAGCTAATCGGCTAAGAAGCAAAACTCACTTGGGTCAGAAATAAAGCTGGTTTGATAAATATTCATCCCAAAATCAATAAATTTGCACGTGATAACATCAAACTAAACACAAACAATAAACAACCACACCAACAGGTAGTTTCTCAATGAGGCAAATGTGTCATGCAAGAAAAACATAGTGCAAAGAATTTAGTTCATCAACGAGGCAATCATGTCACCCTAATAAGTAAATAAATATGTATTAACTTGTACTTACACTGTAGATGTTGCCTATGACAAGTCAGACCTGCAAAAATATTAGTGGATTTGCCATTCTGCATGAAAAATGTTATAAACAATACAAATGTAATTTATTAATTTAAAACAGTTATCTTCGTACATTATTTGACTTACGCATATTATTCATTTTAACATATTGATCATTTAGACGATACCACATTTGCACCACCTCCGTGCCGAACATACATGCTCGTATGTCTCTCTCATATAAAAGATGACTACTCCGTCATCTATGCCCAAGTGGGGACACATCACATACAGGCATGCATCACCGGATACTCCTAACTATATGAGTAACAAAAGTCACTCTTGGGCTATCAATGCACATAAAGTCACGTCATATTTTTTACGGATAAATATCAAGTATATTTTAGGTATTCCAAAACCACCACCTTTTCGCAAGACTAGCCCGAAAGTTATTTTAGTTTCTCTATAAGAAATGAGTGCCCCACATCCGCAAGACAATCTACATGTTATTTAGTTTCTCTATAAGAGATGATAAATAATAAACAAAAATAGGTGTGGTAGTCGTAAGTGATACAATTTCAGGTGATTAAATTTTCAGGAATCAAAGTTTATCAATATCATTTATTTTTTACATTTCAATTTTCTCTCACAATGACACTTTGTCATTCAAAATTCAATCCACAACCGTATCCACCCACATTTTTGGGCAACTAACATTTTCATATACAAACTTTTTGTAATAGAGCGGGGATCAAAACCCATTTAATACAAGAAATAAATTCTTTTCAGCAACGCAATCTGCATAACAATCAAATTTAAATCATAAACATACAAATGCAAATTCGTAGAATCATGCAAATACCCAAAACATGAACCCAGCAAGCTAGGAAAAACTCACATCAAACAGATCAAAATAGTGAAGATCACGCGTTTTGCAACACAAAATAAGGCAACCTCATTCTCGAACATGCCCGAAATCTCATAAAGGATTACATGAAATGAAACCTATCATTTCCATACAAGCCTCATAATTCAAAGGTGTAAAATTTACACATTTATTACATAAACTAGCACAAAGGTGCAAACCCAAAGATCCCTTAACTTCTCTACTAAACCTCAATCACCCTGTACATGATTAAATGTAAGTAGTAAGGAAACTAGACTCCATGAGTCCATAAGGCCTAAGGCCTGGACTACCCATAATCTTATCTGACAAAAAACACAACACCACCACTTTTAGTAACAAGAAAGACACTTCACTGTACTACTTTCAAACTTCACAAATGGGGAAACTATATAAACTAACATGAATCCTTTCTGACCCATCTTTTCTTTCACCTATTACTGTTTACTATTTTCGTGTATATTCATTTAAATCTCATAGAATGTACAAGGAATGTACAAGTATACCTCATCAACTAAGATGTAGAAATAACTAACTAAAGCCATAGCAATTTCTTACCCTTGGTAATAGAAATGGTAATCCATCTTCAAACCAGAACAACCTTATCTTCACTCTTAACCATGATTCATGTATTTTACTTTGGATAGAAGTTGCAAAGCAATACACAACCCACAAACGTAGGACCATAGTTTTGTTGGAAATGAAGTCCAACTGGGTGTTGTTTCTTCTTTTTAGCACTTCCACTCTTAATAATAAACAGAGCCTTATAAACACATCAGACATGCAAAATAAATAAGAATATACAAATTCAAACCTCACAAATCAGGCAGAATATATAGACATCATTCCAAAAGGTCGCATTAATATTTCTCAACAAGACAATAAATGTTCCAATTTTTAAAATAAGAACATGCCATAAGAAACAAAATAAAACACCTATAGTTCCTTCAATGACCTTTTTTTTTCTTTTCTTAAAGCATGGTTTGAGAACTAAAACTATATAAACAATCACCTAGTTCAAATAAACAGTAATCAAGTAGTGCCGATATCATTAGGAATTGAATCAATATCAAATTAGATGAACGATTAAATTATTATAGTTGTTCATCTAGGCAAAATAATGGATTCATTAGTTTTTAATACATCTTTGCTTTACTTGATCAACCCGAGAAATCTAAACGAATAAGTCTCTCTAAAATAGTATCCACCTCCTGAACAATATCTCATTATCATTTGTGTCAAAACACCTAGAGTACACTAGTTCCTCATGGTATAAACTCATAATAAGAAACACTTATTCCACCCATCATACAACCCATTTGCACAAACTATAAGATCCCAACATGTCAAATAAGCAAATGCATAGAACCCATCAAAAAAAAAAAAAAAAAACACATAGCATATCGTGATACACAAGGCATAAAACAAATACCCATTCATCAAGACTATAACCCCAAACTATCTATTCATCAAAAATGGAAACTCGGAGAACAAATAGTTCTCACAGACAAATCATCAAGCAAATAACCTACAAACTAAAACAGATCTAAATCATAAAACTGAGAAATGGGGTGTTTGCAACTTTGTAAACAATGGGGTAGCTACAAGTTAGTTGGTCTATCAAATATGTATAGGTTGCAGACTACTATTGTTGAGAAGTTGGCCGGATGCATTGGACAAACATAATATAACAATATACCGCTTAGCTTGTATTAATTTTTGTAGTTATCTTCATCTTGATAAATACAATGTACCACATGGAAGGTGGTTACAAAAAAAGTGTAACATAGGATAAGGGACATGTACCATTGCTCAAACTATACTAAGATAAAATCATAGAAACATTTTTTTTTTGAAAGGCAAGCGTGCCGCTGGTGGGTATAGAACCCAAGACGTAGGGGTTTGACCACCACAGCCTTAGCCATCCAACCAGGCTACCATTGGCAAAATCATAGAAACATACACCTTAAGTTTCAGTTATGCAAGGACTGTCAGTGAGAAAACAAGAATCACTAAAACCCTAATTCTCCAACCAAACCCAAATCTCCAACCGCTCCATGTACCACAAAAGCAACATTAAAATCTCAAAATCAAAAACCCAAAACACCGTTCACAATTAAATCAATAATCAAGAAAACACGTACACGAATCAAGATTTAGAGATTCGAAAACACAAACAAAAATTTTGATTGAGAATGGCGAAAACTCACTTCTACGAAATCCGATCAATGTATGGGATGATGAACGAACAAACGCATGCTAACCTTCACCACACCGCCAATTGTTCCCTCCTCATTTTCTCACAGAGCTGATCGCACCTCATAGATTCATATTCGCCACTTCTTCTCAACCTCGCGATTTCCCCACAACCAATCATCACCACCTCGCAACGGCATCTCGATTTAGCACTCACTCTGAAACTATGTTTCTGGTGGTTAAATCAAATGAGAAGGAAAGGGACGAGAGAGGAAGGATAAAGGAAGAAGTCTGGGGCAGTGGGAGCTTTGTCACAGACTATGCTCGCTGCCGGATGAGAAGAAGAAAACGTGAAGGAGGAGAAAAGATGAAGGAAGAAGGAGAAAATAAGAAGGAAGAAGGAGAAAAGAATAAGGAATAAAGGTTTTCTCTTATGATTTGGGTGGCTAATTGCCCCACTAAAATTCTGAGGGCGCCCACCCTTTAATTTCACAAAATAAAACCCTAAATTTTGAAATTTAAATTCAATTAAATGTAACTCTATTTTATTTTGAATTAATTAATAAAATAACTTTATGAAATTTATGGGTGTTACAGCCGAACCATCGGCTCTGATACCACTTGTTGTGTTCCACGGCACCACCACCACACGATATGTCTCAAGCGACGATATTGTCCCCACCTTAGACACTTGCCACCACCCGAGTATGGGGTTTTTACGAATGGAACTCAACTACTTAACTGTTCCCAAAATGCTTCGTCGCTATTTGAGACATATCCAATTCCTTATATACTTGACTTCACTTGGCTTACTAGTCGATGTAGGACTAACTGTAATGACCCCAATTTAGCACATTATAATTTTTTTCTGGGCCTTTATTAAATTTGAGGTTGAGCCGAGTAGTAACTCATTAAATAAGGGGGTGTCACTATAACCCTATGCAAACCCTAACCTTGTAGGGTTATGTTTTTAGATTGGTTAAATAGAGAGTTGGGTTTTCTCTCAGCCGTTTAGAAAAAAAAAAAGTTTGTAGAACAAAAAGGGGAAGAAGAATAGGAGAAGGAGCAAAAGGGAGAAAAAAAAAATGAAAAAGGAAAAACCAGAGAAAGTAAAAAAAATAAAAAAAAAATAAAAAAAAAATGAATTTCTCTTTTCCCTAGATTAGTTTTTTTTTCTAAATTTTGTTTCGATTTCTTTTCTTTTTGTTTTGTTTCATCTAAGTCATGGCTATCCCTATCACCATCTATAGCTATCTCTATCATTATTTATTCATGACTATCTATGTTATCAATATTTATTCATTGCTACGTCTATAAGCTCTTTTCATTGCTATATAAGCTTCTTTTCATGGCTATCATTATCTATGTATAATTTTTTTTATCTCATTTCCCTAGGTAAGTATATACAAGCATGATGTATGTATTTATGCTCTGGTTGTGTATATGAGGTGGCCAAAAGCCAACAATTTCATGTGTGTTGAGTTGATGCTAGTGGTTGCAGTAATAGGTTGTGTTGTTGGGGTATTAATGTGATTGAAACTATCACTTCAATATATATGCCCGTGCCCGTACCCATACTTGCTGTGTATGATAAATGATAAGGATTAGTATAATAATAATTGCAACTTTAATACTATATTTTTGCATGGTAGTTATCATAATTAAATTTCAGAATTTGTATAACAACGGTTTATTTTATGAAAGCAATGACTCTGACAAGGAACGTGCATTTATGAAATGTTCCTATGCTCACATAAGTATATAATTAAAATCTTGTGTAATTATAGAGACATGCGAGATTAGTTATTGGTACTTTGTGGGATAACTTCCTTGTAAGGAATTTACTGTATATGAATGAACCTTGAGGTATTCATGCACATCTTTGTGTTCCCTAAATTATGGGATGACATTGTGAGATTTACAAATGGTTATTGTGTTAAATTTTAAGATGCACAACAGACATTATGAGTAATCTTGAGTTTATGAAATTAAATCACATTGACATTGTATCACTTAGAACTATCACACTTTTTTTGTTTATGATTTCCTTTCTCCTATTAGAAAAATTAAATAACCTGCGGGTTGTCTTGCGGAGGTGGAGCGCCTATTTCTTACAGAGAAACGAAAATAACCTTCGGGTTAGTCTTGCGGAAATAAGGTGAACTTTTATGCCTAAGATAAGCTTTGATATTTTTCCGTAAAAAATGTGACATGACTTTATGCGCATTGATAGCCCAAGAGTGGCTTTTGTTACTCATATAGTTAGAAGTATCCGGTGATGTGTCTCCACTTGGGTATGGATGACGGAGAAGTCCTCCTTTATATGAGATAGGCATACAGACATGTATGTTCGGCACGGAGGTGGTGCAAATGTGGTATCGTCTAAGTGATCAATTCGTTAAAAATGAATAATATATGTAAGTCAAATAATGTGCAAAGATAACGGTTTTCATAAATAAAATACATTTATATTATTTCTAACCCCTTTCATGCAGGATGACAAGTCCACTAGTCAACTCCTACAGTGTAAGTACAAGTAGATGCATACTTACTTATTAGGATGGTGACATGATTGCCTCGTAGAGGAACTACCTGTTTGTTTTGGGTTATTTTGTCGTACTACATTTTCCTGTCATGCCATGCAATTTCCTTTATTAATTTTTGGGAATAAAGAAATTTCACACCAGCTTTATTGCTGACCCAAGTGGGCTTTGGCTTCTTGGGTACATTCCTGGGAATGTAGCCAACTAACTTGTTTTCAGGATTTAGTAATTTCGGGCGAGCTTAGAGCAGTTCGTTTCGTACGTGACGAGCATTGCTGGGAGTGCACGTTGTTCGAGAGTTTAGGTCATTTTATTTGTAGGTGACAGATTAACCTTTTGTAATAGAACTTGGAGTTTTATTTATTATTTATTGGGAGAGATACATTCGTGATTAGTTGAACTTGTTAGAGTTGGTTCTATGAGATTTAATGTATTTTCCCTTCTTGTGATAGGCTTTTTAGATCAGTTGTTTATTTTCCTCTAGTTTGGTAAATTGTGCATTTGATTACTTCTCGTAAAGGCCAACTATTACTTTTCGTGAATGACAATTCATGTCCCGAATTTTGGGGAAAACAGATAATCCTACGTGGATTTTGGATTTTCGTTTTTTCTTAAAAATCGGGGTGTGACACTAACTGTTCAATTCTCGCCAACATTCTAACACCACCTACATGAGATTGTCTGTAGTTGCAATAGTAGTAGATTTAAAAAACCAGGTAGTTGTAAATATCTCCATAGCATCACCCCAATTGCCTGACTAGGTCACGAATTGAAAAGAAAATAAATGTCTGATGCTTTGAGCAATTTTATTTTTTTGCTTACCACGTAACACATTGGATGGAAACTCGTGTTCCCTCTTCTGGCTATTTTTCTGTTATGTGCACTACAATAAACTCAGTATGAGTTCTACACTCATCCCCTCCAAACCTATTTCTCAACTTACCTAACCCATCTCCAATAAAACCATCACACACTATAGTTACAAAATGGGTTTTTCACAAAACACAAAGATAACCCAAAAACCCACAAATTTCAATATGGGTACATTAAAAAACTAAACTTCAACCGAGAATGAGTATAAAATCCCTATCCCAAACCAATAAAATGAAGAAACAAATAAAAGGGTGTTGTAAATTATATACCTTGACAAGATTTTGGTGAAGAAGACTGATCGAACCAACCCAAATCAAAACCAATCTGTCACCAGCCACTCAAATCGCAGTATAGAGATCCTAGATAACAAGAGACGCAATAGAACAAATCAAATCAGTGAGCAACACAATGAGAATAGAGATGGTAAGGGTAGACGAGAAGAAGAAGAAGAAGAAAAAGGAAGAAGGGGTGACAAACTTGGAGAAGGGAGATTGCAGAAAGGAGAAGAGAACTTTGAGAGATAGGAGATCGCGGTGTGGAGAGCATGAAATCGAGAAGGAGGCAGAGACGCGATGTGATCAATATGTTGGAGGCTTGGAGCTTTGTGAACAACAACTCTAGCCAGCCTTGTTTGCTCGTCTAACTATCAATTTTCTCTCTCTCACGCTACCTACTTTATTTCTCACACCACCACTTTTCTCTTACACTACTAATAAAAATTAATTGTGCAATGCGAATAAAGTACGTCAAAGCAAAGTTGAGACTAATCTTTGCAATGCCCAATGCGAATGGGTGAAAACAAACTTTTTTTTGACACATTTGCATGACTTTAGTAAAATGACCATAACTTTCTTATTTCAAAATTTTTTCAAATGATTCAAATTGTGTTTAATAAATGAATCAGAGTACTACAATTTTTGTGTTTTGATGAGCTTGAAAATCAGGATGGGGTTTTGTTTCTCGTCCTATTTTTGGTTTGATACGTGGAGAGATTAGTGAAGAGGAAGTTGTTGATAATGCGGTGCTTCTAGTATTTGTGCTCATGATACAACTTCATTTGCCATTGCTTTAGTATGTAGAATGTTGGTTCACCACCCAAAGTGCCATGCTCTGCTTCTCAAAGGTGATTTTCTAATATGCTCTACTCTTTTGTACCTTGTCATATATGTTAACACCAACGTGTTTGATTGTAAGAAATCGGGTTCATTATTCTTAAGTGAAAGCATCAAAATCCCCCTTAATTAGTAATTTTGGTTTTCCATGTGGGGGTATAACTTAAGATGCATAGTATGTCTTGATACATCAATAAACCATATCACTATAACCACTTAATGATGTTTCACCATTGCATGGTGTTTTATATCCCCTTTTTGAATCTCATACTATTATGTTTCAATTGACAAAACATATGGAAAATTAACAATAATAAATATCAAATAAATAAGGTTGGAACGGGATGGGCGAGATTGAAAATCTTCATCCCGATCAGGACGATATCGGATTGGGATGGGTTTGATCAATCCCAAAAAGACCTGGAAAAAATTGGAATGAGACAGGGATGGTATCAGGATCGCGAGATGGGATACCCACCCCTAATTCCAAATATCCAACCCCTTCTAGGAATAATTCATTAATAAAATGTGCCCAATTAACCAACCAATAAAAGTACTTGATAGAAATAACATCTTGTTGTTGTAATGAAACATATAAATGTTATCTAATCGGCTAATTGTGGAATTGGTAAAACAAAATGGTTCATATTTGAAAAATGAAATTGTCCCCATTGAATGCTGAGATTTCATATAGAATTTTTGATAGTAATTTGCCCCAGATAACAACTAAAAAAATTGAATGCGCAACTTAAAATTTTGATTTTTTTTTCTTCATAAGACCCTTTAATTTGAATTTTGAACATGGTAATTTGGGCAACTAAGGCGCGGATCGAAATAGATTTTTTGTCAATAGGACAAAATTGGAAGTTAAAATGAAATTCAACAATCCGAAGGGATACGAGATTTCTTATTAGCATTAGGGAGTATATCTAAAACTCCTTTTTTTCACTGCAGATCACTGAACTTCATTAACTAAATCTTCAGTTTTTTTGTGATCTTAAAATGCAAATACAGGGAAGAACAGAAGTCTACCAAATTCAGGGAAGAAAAGAAGTAAATTGGATACCTTCTATACTTTTGAGCTTTAAGATTCTCTCACTTAATTACAACCATGGACTCAAAAAGGTTTATCAACCAAACATTCCGGAGTGAATATCGGCAAACTCTGGATTCAGTTATCCATATGATCTATCTGAGTCAGGGACCTAAGTATGCGAAAAATAGTGTTGCGGTCTCAGTTTATAATAATACCCGAGAACTTTCTGACAGGCAGTGAAATCAATAAATCTTCTTTCTGATCCAAGTTAGGACGAGGACGATTCCCAGCACAATAGCAAAAGGGGCACACTTCCGAAGGAGAGCCTGCAACCATAGCAAAAGAAAATGATATCACAATACGCTTTAATGAAAATATTCAGAACTCTTGTACTAAAGCCAATAGAGAATGTATTGTAAATCAAACCTGTCGATTGAGATCCTTTGCTTTATCAGCATATATGCGAGATTCTGAAGTTAGCCGGCTTGACATTTGGCTGACCTCTAAAGAAATATAGAAAACAATCAGGACTTTACCATCAAACCAAGACCATATGCTGAAGAAAGACTTGTATCACATTAATGAATCAAGCACTTCACCTCTCAAAAACTGCTGTAACACCACAAGTGGCAAACCCCAAAAAATAGGGTCTGGCAGTGCTTATAACATAAATATCACCTAAAATATGCTTCTTTTCTTAGTCAAGAGCTAGAGAGAGGTTCGGTGAGTCCATGCCACAAAATTACTTAAGACCCTATGGCCTATATATTCATGGTTTTAGGTGTCTAGCAGTGCAGTGCACCCCTAAACAACTTCAAAGCCATTTTCTGGGGGAGTTTTGAGGTCTCCAATTTGAGATGCTCTACAAAACTTAGTGGGCGTTCAGCATGAAATGTAACATGGATTCGCAGTTAAAAAGTTACGACTACTAAATAAAAAGCTCACTAGTAGGTTCCAATCCTGCTATTTTGTATTGTCTCAATCTCGAGTTTGTTTATACATGTGGGGATCTATTAGGTTTTGACTGAAGTTTTATTACCACAACTGCAACTCTATTAACCAGCAAAGAAATTTTAGAGTTAAATGAATTTTTAGAAAGAGGATATACTCTACATGTAGATCACGCCCGCAAAGCATCAGTCATTTTGTATTTCTAGCATCAATATTGAACTTGAAGAATAAAAATAATCCTCAACTTTTCAAGTTACAAACTACTTTTTGTTGGACTAGGAATATGAATGCTCTAATGAGTGGCCTATATTGTAATGAGATCACCATTAAAAATAAATAGATATTGAGTGAAATGAATGAAATAAAACCAAACAATCAATAGCTTCAAAATGCAAAAGAATAAAAACTTATAGCATGTAGCCTAGATAAATGAAATAAAACCAAACAATCGATGGCTTCCAAATGCAAAAGAATAAAAATTTATAGCATATGGTCTATATAATAATCAAATGCAAAAAAGTGTAGCTTTGGAACAAAGATTCTGCAAACAAAAGTGACTAAGGATTTTTTTTCTCCACTGGCTAATGGGGTGTAAGTGGACAAGGTATTGCTTTCTTCATAAAAATCGTGATGTCTTAATCAGCTGAATCATTTCCTTTTTTCTTTATAGTACTTCCTTTTTTCATAACTTCAAATTCCATCTTTTTGTTGCAATCAACATGTTTTTGCGTAGCTCCTTAGTTTACTCAATCTTTGACTTTGAGAGAGCGAACGTGTTTCCGAGAAGTGGGAGTACGTTTTTATGTTGGTTCTGGCTCATCTGCTCTGATCAAACACTCTTACCCTCGTCTTATTGCGAAACCTAGCCACTTCCACAGAGACCACACTTAATCAAACACCGCCTAAGGAATTATTGGGGTGCAGATGCATTGGGTGGTAGATACTCCTCCATTGTAACTTTTCCTACAACTTCAATTGTTTTTATGGTTTATGCTAGTTGCCACTTTTTGGTGAATAGTGATTCATTATTTTTATATAGTCAATTCTACTTTCACTAGACAATACAAATGTCACTTTTAGAAAATCATAAAGTATCGAGTCGAATACTCAATTTATTTTTAACCAGTTTCTACAACCAACCCCACTAAGTTGAATAACCACCATCCTTACCTGGACATTTTTTTCCCTATTACAAAAAAAACCCATCCACCTACAACACTGTAATCCTAGAAAATAAGAAAGTTTCTCCATTTATCAATAAGCAAATGGATGCACAATAAAGCCAGTCTAAAATACAGAACTCATAATGAGATCAAAATCCAAAACAAAACACAAAGTTCATTTGTTAGCTGTAAGGTAACACGTAAGGGGAGATATAACACACTGTCAATTGGGAAAACTTGTTCTGCCTCACTTTCGAGTAAATGAATGAATTCCTTTTTTCTAAAGAATCACTAAGCTTCTAGATTTCCATTAGATCAATGTGTAACACCTTTGTGCCGTAATTGCATATTTACCATTTCAAAAATATTTTTCTTCCAGAAACTTTTTGAGACTTTCAGAAATAAAATCTCAACCCATGACCACTATGAGCCCGAAGCTTCCTTCATAACTCTCGGAACAAAATCACATTTGATACAAGTATAATTATAACGTATATAGATATTTTCATCAAACATATTTGTTGTAATAAAGTATTTCAAAGGCTGGTGTTAATTTTTTAATTGATTGATCCAATGAATCAAACCTTATGATTATTTAAACGAACAAGACAAAAGAAGTAAGACAATAAATAAAACTATATCTATAAAATGAGTTTATGTTCTATGAGTAACACACATCTGGCATGGCAGCTCAACAAGAGAGATATTTAAGTGAGAAAGACAGCACATAATAAATGCTAAAAGTGATCTTAAAATAAGAACGGAAATAACTGAAACTTCACAATATAAGATAAAGGTTAAAGTACACTTACGATCTAATTTTTCACCAACACCAAGAACTTCTTGCACATTTCGAGTCATTATCTGGTGTACTTCATAAAGTTCATCATTCAATTTCGTGAGGTTCCTTTGAGTATGGCTGTCCATGTACAATTTCTTTGTCTTCTGTATGAAAGTATCTTCAAGCAAGCCCCAAAAACAAGTAAGAAGGATCAACATGGAAGGAATATAGGAGAAACAAATAAGAACCCCCAATTATATGGAGGTGCCAAGCTACAATTAGAGAACAAATAAAAATGAGAAAGAGACATACCAAATTTAATGAAGGCATAAGGTCTGGCTGCAGTTTCAATTTGACTCGCGTTGACTCTTTCAAATTCATTTTTTAGGTCTTCTAGATACTGATATGCAAGTTTCTTTGGATAGGAGCGATCACACATAGTTAAGTAACAAACATGGCCTTCAATGATATAACTGTATTCTTGAGTCAAGGACACATTGAAATGATGAAATCTGAATTATATCAATTCAAAGAGAAGGGAGGAAAAAAAACAGAAAAGAAAAAAGAAGAGAGGGCATTGTTTGCATGCTAATCATTCTATACAAAGTCTAGCCGCTGTAACAAGTTGAGTCTTTAGAACACAGTGGGTCGCGGTTATATGTCATTACAATGTTAGTAATGGTGCAGTAGAGAAAATTGATGTTGTGCAGCATATGTAACTGATGTGCTCATGAGATTCAAGAGAGATTATGAAACCTATTGCTGTCCAAAGTATTTAATTGCAATGCTTGATAATAATGATATTTCATATAATATGTACAAGTGCATAAACTACATCAGGCAGTAATGTCAAAGGATACTGGAAAAGATATGGACCAGTTTCGATGGACATTCTTGATGGGTGATTACTGCCTCGTGACAGGCTTTTGAACAAGTCTTTTGCCTGATGCTTGTAGAACTCAATATCTTTCTGGCCATGACCATCATCCAGTCCTTCAGCTAAGGGAAGTCCATCGGTAACCCGCGCAATCATTGTCAGCTTTACCATCTTTAGTCTTTGAGCCGCAAAGAGATACTCAATAGGATCACCAAAAACTGTAGCAAAAAGGATAGTTCAGCCGAAAATTAATACTAAGGTCGCAAAAATATCTGAAACATGGGTATCACGGAAAGAATACTTGGAACAAAGAAATTAGTGCACGAGGTACTAAATTCGCAGGGAAAAGCAAATATGTATATGCTGAAATGATAACCCAGGCACACTCAACTAAAACCCATGAGAGTATTCTATCACCACAGTTCTCCAGTAAAAGCATGGGTATTGGCTAGTTGAGAGCAGTGACAACGTGGATTGAAGACTTGTTCGGGAAGTGCAGTTCACTCACGATATCTCTTGGAGCTGCTAGCTCCTGAGAGCTTCTTGAGAAGGTTAAGAATCACTAAATTCTGCTAATATGTATTGGTCAATAGCCAGACTATAATGTGCGCTTGTCTTTGAATGGTATCTTATAATAGGGCACTTGGGTTACTTACGCAACTACGAATCTCCAGTCTTATTTATAGGTTCAAGAAATGTGTTTACAAGTACCTCACTACCGCATTATATCCTTATCTGCCAAACATAGTTGTGTTTGCGTCGCCCACTCCCATGCCTGTATATAAGCATTAGGATGAAAAGGGATATCCAACACTTAAATCGAAGAACATGGATCCGAAGTTTGAATCATCCAGCTGATATGCAAAAACAAAACTGAGGCAATGCTGGAAAACAATGCTAGCCAATCTCAAAACTCGCAGGTTTTTTACAGCGTTTGCAAAGACTTGAAAAGACCATTCATAGGCAATCCTTTAATTGGTTTCCAAATTCAAATTTCAACCACTAAAGTCTACGTATATCTCCACACTATCATGAACAATTAAAAAAAAAAAAAAAAGTGTGTTGACACACGTGTTTCGGCACTCATGGATACTCCTATCGATCATCAACTTTTCACATACCTTTGAAAAGTTGCAATTATTCACAAATGTTATTGCAAGTTAGTAGTAAATATTTAGCACTAATGACATACAAGTGAATGGATATGACTAATAATTCAAAACTTATTACTGAAAAAGTAAATAATAATTTATTATTAGAAAAAAATTTATCATTAAAAAGTAAAAAAATAATACTAAAAGTACTGGCGTTTCCAGTGTATATCGTATTGTATTGTTTTGCCGACGTATCGAATCGAATACCGATACCGTGTTTGTATCATTGATACATAGATCATGAGTAAGTCACCATTGCACATCAACTCTCTTACTCAAATTTCCTTTAGGTTATGATCAAATAAAACAAATTGTTCACATTGATAAGCGTATCTAATCATCTTTTTGTCTAAACACAGCCATCTTTGCAACACTAACTTGGTGAGAATATTCTATCACTCGTGTTTCAAAAGATCAATACCGGGGTTTTTTTTTTTCATTAGTTGCAGTGAAAAAAAAAACACTTTAAATAGCCAAATTTTGGGTTTCTCTAAACAAGCAAAAAGATGAAAAAAAAAATGGTCTGTATCACCAATATATCAAGATATTTAAACCACGCTCTTAGAAATGCAACATTCAGTGGAACATAATACATGCAATAACAATTACTAAATTTCATTTTAATGTGATCGTCTAAGCATATCTAAAAGATTCTTATATTTCACCTGAGATAAAAGATCTAATTCTAAATTCAACAACTTACATGTTCCTATAACGGTTTTTCTTTTTACACTCCACTGTTATAGTTGTTTAAGTCATGATTTTGTTTTTATCATAAAACTCCTAATGACATTCTTGGCCCCACAATGAACACATCTTATGATGGGGGCCTATCTATAAAAATAAAATTCCTAACAAATTGTTCTCAACACAGTAGATTCTGAGTCTTTGATCTGCTTCTTCCTTCTCATAAATGAACATGCATCGATGAGTTTGAATCAAGGCTTTGAACTGGAAAAGAAACACAAACAAAAGCTTGCAGACTCTACCAAACAGTAACAGACATATATAGTATATGTAATAAATAAAGCCCTGAATTGTAATAGAACTACCATTGCTAATTGGATTTTTCCGCTTTCTTGGTGTTCAACCCTGCAGAAGATCTCTGTACCTAACCATTACTATAGTTTCATAAAAGCTTGAAATAAAAATAGGAGGAAAAACCAGGAAGCGTGAACACACTAAGTACGGTAGTCATGTTTGTGTCAAACTATTTTGTTGCATGCGACAAGTGTTAGACATTCCTTGGATAAGTAATGGGCACAGATCCCGTGTCGTTGACATGCCTTAGCAAGTGGCAAACAACCCACAAATTCAAAAATGGGTTTCAGACAAGTCTCCATTCCACCACATAATCAAATAAATCATTGAATTTCCAATTTTAATAACTCCAATTTAATATCACTCAGAATCCTCATCCTTCATTACTCTTGCATTCATGTAAAACATTTCACAAGTACCATCGGACAAATCAACCCCAAACAACCAAATGATCCAATATTTACTCTGTAACACGAGCTATTGAAGCAAATTACCCAACCAAATTAAATTTTCAACCACTAATATATAATAACAACATACACCTCCACACTATCATGAGCAGGGGTGGGCAAGGTTCCCGGTCCTGAACAGTCCGACCCGGACCGGTATGGTCCCGAACTGGTTGGAAACAGGAACAAACCGATTTTGACAAATTTTGTCCCACACTGTTCGGTCCGTCCAGGTTACTGTATGAAGCCCACGCCCAAGATCAATAAATTATTCTTCCCCAACCTTTTCATCGAGATAAACAAAATCACTATAGCATCTCTTTTCAAATCTCTCAACCAGACATAAAGGACAATGCTTGCACAAGAAAAGAGAACACAAAGCAAGCATCTCCCCTTCTCTTCCTTATCCTCATTCATCCAACCCATTCACCCAACCTGTCATAAAGCAAGCATCTCCCCTTCATTCACCCAACCTGACACAAAGCAAGCATCTCCCCTTTTCTTCCTTGTCTTCATTCACCCAACTTGACATAAAGCACCTCCAAACCCATTCTTTTCTTTATCCCTCTCTTCGTTTCTCCCCGCTTCTTCGTCATCTCCGTTTTTCAATCTCTCTTTTCTCTTGCTTTAGAAATCTATCTATTTAGAGGAAGGGGAGGCTCCTTCCTAATCCATCATTCAACAAAGAAGAAGGCAAATCGCATCTCTAGATCTACTACAACTACAAGTAAAATCAAAGTCAAAATCAAATTGGTCAACTTACAACATACATATTTATTTATCTATCAACAAATCAAATTTTGTCGGTTGGGGTGTCGGTGGCTGTGGCTAGCTAAATAAGTTAAGAAGAAGAAACAAGTTTTTTGTTTACAGAAATAAGAAGAATAAGGCGATCTTTGATCTTGGATCTCTGTTTGCTTGATTGATGTTGTGTAAGCATATGTTAGTGTTAGTTTGGGTTGTTTCAATTTCCATTAAAAAAACGAGGAGATTTAGTTTCCCTTAAAAAAAAAAGATATCACGGTCCCAACCCAGACCGTCCCGATTCAAACCGGTCCGGGACCAACCATGTTTGCCCGAAAAATGTGTTATCCCAAACCGTTCCGGTTCCGTTTCACTAAACCGGGACCGGGATAAGCCCAATCCCGGACTGACCCGAACTATGCCCACCCCTAATCATGAGTATGTATTGCACATCAACTACCTTACTCGAATTTCCTTAGGTTATCCATCTATTTGTCTAAATGTGTCTTCTTTGCTTATACTTTGTGAAAATATCCTATCACTTACGTTTCACAAAATCAATTTTGGGTTTTATAAGTAGCACCAAAAAAATATTTTGAATAGCCAAATATTGGGTTTCTATAAACGAGTAAACATATGAAAAAAAAAGGCTGGAAAAACATTGCAATGTATCAGCAATATATCAAGATATTTTAAATCATGTTCTTAGGAACACAGCATTTAGTTGAACAGATTACATACCATTTACTAAAATTCATTTTTTATGTGAGTAAAATTTTGGAGCATGATACTGTGCTTAATGAGTGCAAACCCGTACTAAGCATATCTAAAAAGACTCTATTCGCATGAGATTAAAAAAGATCTAATTCCAACTTCAAAAGCTTAGTTGTTTCCATCACGGTTTTTCTTTTTTAACTCCCCAATTGTACTTTATATATATCGTGAAACTCTTAATGACATTCTTGGCTCATGATGAACACATTATACATTGGAGGCCTGTCCGTAAAAATAAAATTCCTAACATACCGGAATTTAAACAATGTGGACTCTGATCGGCTCCTTCCTTCTCATAAGTGAACATGCATTGACAAGTTTGAATTTAGGATATAAGCACAACTAAAACTTGCCTACTCTACCAAATGTTAACAGGCATATGTAATAAATAAAGCCCTGAATTCTGATCCAGGGCTAATTGGATTTTTCCTCTTTCTTGGTGTTCAACCCTTTAGAAGAACTCTTTTACTACTATAGTTTCATAAAAATCTTGAAATAGGAGAAACCAGGAAGCATGAACACTATGTGGGATCGTCATGTATGTGTTAACCATCTCGTTGCATGTTACTTATCAGACACTCCACAGATACGCGACGCGCAAGGCTCCCATGTGGTTGACATGCCTCGGAAATGCTGTAGCAAGTGGCAAACAACTCACAAACTCTAAATGGGATTTCACACAAATTCCCAATTCACCTCATAATCATATAAGTCATCTAATTCATTTCCAATAATTCCACACGAATATCACCACGAATCCTCTTTCTTCCTTATTCTTGCATTCATACTAGACATTAAACAAGTACCCATTCTACAAATCAACCCCAAACCACAAAATTATCAATTACCCACACTGTAACACAACCTATTGAAGCAAATTTCCCAACCAATAAACTAAATTCATCAAAACAAGCCAATGGGTATCCATAATTCTTGCTATCTAACACCCAACAGGATCAAAAACCCAGAATCAAGAACAAGATCGATCAAAAAAGAGTCTGGGGTCATTCAATCTAATCTTAGGTTCATCAAATCTATAACTTAATGGGGTCATTGTCTATACATGAAGAAGCAATCATAGAGAGAGTGGAAGAGAAAGGGTACCTTAATGAGGTGATCGCGGCCCAAAGCGATTCAGATCTGAAAAATGTTGTGTGATCTGCTAAAGAAAAGAAGAGAATAGAAGAAGAAAAAACCAAGACAAATGGAAGACCAGAGATCTTTGTAGGAAATTGAAAATAATAGCTTTTGCGATTTTTATGGGTATTTTGGGACATTTTTGTACATTAATGGCATATTTATGGGTATTTTGGGAAACTCAAAATTGGCCGACGGCAACCCTTTTCCGACACGGCATCGTTTAATATCTATAAATCTCGACAATGTCATATATAACTTGAATGTATAGACAACCAAACAGCGAAAATCTACATAATAAAGGAAATTAATTTCATTTTCTTAAGAAAATGGCTAACTGAACATACCCATAGTAAATTTGTACATTCGTTTATTATTCTCTAATGAAAAAAAAATGCTAGACTTTATAAGTTTTAGGTCATGCGATGTCTACTCGCAATAGTTATGCATTTTGGCTAATCTCACATGTGGAAGAGGAATTTCGTATTCATCTTAACGGTGATCCATTTTAACATCATTTATAAAAGATTCCTTGGTTCGAACAAATGATGTCATATAAAAAATATTTATCTTGCTATAAAACAAGATGGTCACGAATCTCCTACTCAAATTATTTTTAAGGAAGCTCCAAACCGTGCAAGGGACCTCAAAATCTTACACCAAATCGTCCATGATTGCATGGTGCCAAAATAAAATTCTTGATTGCTAGGTGTTTTATTTTTTTTCATGGCCCAAAGTTTTTTTTTCCCACACAAATAGAGCCCAGCCAAATAAGCCTAAGAAAAACTAATGGAAGTTTCCCTTCAAAACAAACAACAAAAACAAGCTCCAAATCTTGCAATAGAACTCCAAGATGAGTCAACCATAGTTGTTTGCGTAAGTTTCTTATAGAACCTCGAGGCTTTCTAAGGGTTTTATTCTCGTAATGGCGCAAGTTTTTTTTTTTTTTTTTTTTTTTTAATTGAACTTTGCTAGAAAATCATGTTTTGTAACTAGGTTATGCAACCAAGATGATGTGGCATGATTATATAAGCTTTTTTACCGCTACACCAAATTGACATTTTTGTAACAATCCAAAAAACAATAACACTTTTGAGCTATAACAATCCACAAAGCAATTTTACACATTTTTACAAACAAAGTGATTCAATAATTATATCACCACAAATAGAATGACTTACAAGTGATGCTATTCATGGTGATCTAATTTATTGTATAACTTTTTTTGTGTAGCTATTTTTCATTTTGTTGACTAAATTTAGTTTTGATTTGAAATTGTTTGGTGGATTGTAATAGCTCAAAAGTGTTGTTGTTTTTTAAGTTGTTACAAATATGCCAATTTGGTGTAGTGTACAACCTCGAGATATGCATAAACACTTTGGAGATTTCATAATTATTTTAATATCATGCCACGTCACCCTGATTAGGAATGACAATGGAGCGAATTTGGGAAAATTCATCCCCGCCCCATCAGTGATCGTGAATCCTCAAATCTGCCCTGTCAAATCATTTATTTATTTATATAAAAAACTATTCCCGCTTCGCACAGATTGGCGGATATTAGCATCTGTTTAATGTCTGCAACTTTGCTGATTGATAGTGGTTACCCGCTCCGAACTGCTTTGCCAAGCTTCACAGTAGAAGACTGATCAAACCAGCTGCAACTTCACAATTTCATATCGATGGGTGAGAGTTTGGCACGGATAAGGGTGAGAGGTGGTCAGATGAATGGAATTTGTAACTCAAAAGTATTGTAAATTGAATTTGTAATGCTTTTCCCTCAATTTCTCCAAATCCAATTAAAAAAATAAAATAAAAAAAACCTAATCCCCAAATCCACTCATATCTTTCTCTTATCCATTAGTCCTTCAAATGGTGTCTTCGAAGTTCGATGGCATCTCAATCACCATCTCGAAAGACGACTCAGACAATTAGGCGGGAAAGATGAAGGTCCAAGTTTGAAGGAAACACAAGAAACTAGGGGGTTTCGAGGGAGGAACAACGAATGTCTCGAAATAACAATGTTCTAAAAAGCGTTAGGCGGTGGGTGGGTGGCGAGCAGGTGCCTAGCGCCTAGGCGGTTTTAGGTTTTGTATTATAACTTTAATAATTTACAAAAGTTAAGCATAATACCTTATCAATTGCATCCAATTTAATGCCAATATATATATGCCAAATTTAAAAACATGAAAAATTAACAATCATGAACAAAATTTATTAAAACTCAAATGACTGAAGTTGGTTATGATGGGTACTTTATACAACGTTGAATTTGTTGACAAATATATAAACATACTCTTTTATTTTTCTTCGAATTGCATGAATAACCTCAGTCATGTTTGATAAAATCTACATTACTAAAATTGGTACCAGCGGATCTTTTAAGAATTCCATTAAGTAGTCATCATTTGTTACATTTTGAAATATACTGAATAAAAAACAATTAAATTGTTTGTTTCTAAAAAAGATGAAAGAGAAATAAAATAAGAACACAATCAGACTTATTAAAAAAAAACTCACTCAGACCGCCTAGACTACCCAGAACCCACGCCAGCCATAATTTGAGCGTTTTTCTACTGCCTAGAGCCTAGGACGCTGTCTAGACCGATTTTTATAACATTGCGAAATAATGTTGACTCTGATATGTGTGGAAAAAGGGATGAAGGTTGAAAAGGTGGTATGATACTATGATTTGCGTGGAGGAGGGAGGAGGGATGAGGGGTTTGGTGGATGACAAAGGTGTGGATGGAAGTCGACGGTTGAAGGGTTTGGTGGATGACAAAGGTGGGGACGGAGGCCGAGTGGTGGTCGTGAACTTCCCCTTGGCCGGATGGTGGATGGAGGCCGGTTGAGCAGAGAGTGAGCAATGGTCGGTAAACTCTAATCGTTGATCACTATTGATTGGAATAAAGAGGACGATGAAGATAATAAATGGAAAAGATAAGATTGAAAGGCAGAGTAGGGATGGTGAGTGAGAAAGAGATCGGTGGTGGGTAGGATTTTTTTTTTTAAGGGTTAAGGGTATTTAAGTATATTCTATACATAATCTGCGAGACAGACATAACCAAATCTGTATCCACCCCGAATATTTGACGAATGTTGTTTGGATATCCGTATCTGCTCCGAAATCCATTTAGGCACATCCGAAACCTCCCATTCGGGTGGATGACAAAGGTGGGGATGGAGGCCGAGTGGTGGTCGTGAACTTCCCCTTGGCCGGATGGTGGATGGAAGCCGGTTGAGCAGAGAGTGAGCAATGGTCGGTAAGCTCCAATCGTTGATCACTATTGATTGGAATAAAAAGGACGATGAAGATAATAAATGGAAAAGATAAGATTGAAAGGCAAAGTAGGGATGGTGAGTGAGAAAGAGATTGGTGGTGGGTAGGTTTTTTTTTTTTTTTAAGGGTTAAGGGTATTTAAGTATATTATGTACATAATCTGCGAGACAGATATAACCAAATCTGTATCTAACCCGAATATTTGACGGATGCTGTTTGGATATCCGTATCTGCTCCGAAATCTATTTAGGCACATCCAAAACCTTTCATTCGGGACAGACGTGGCGGATATCTGTGAAAATCTGCCCCATTGCCATACCTAAACCTAGTTGCAAAAACCTGACTTCCCAGTATTTTTTTATTTTTATTTTTTAGTGGGTGGTTTGTAGTGTTTCTTTCTGTATCCTTAGCCCAACCCATCAAAACATAGTCCAAGCCCAAGAAAAGCAAATAAGGTGTACTCCAGTTCATCAACACTTGCAGCATCAAACCTCCAAAGCCCTCTCTTTCTATCTCTCTCTTTGTAGGGTTTAAAGGTGTCTCCTTTCTCTCTTCTCTCTTCTCTCTCTCTTTCTCACTCAGCTCTCCTCTCTCCCTTCTCCGCAAAAATCTGATTAAACCCCAAACTGAAACGGCACCCCAAACCTGCAAAAGTCGATCTCTTTAGCCTCTTCAGCTAAAGCCATTAGCTTTAATGGCCGAAAGCTTGATCTGCGAAACAGAGACCTCCAAATCATCATCTTCATCCTCTTTGTTCCATCGAAGGATCGAGTTCCATCCGGCTAGAAAACCCTTTACTGGGTTCACTAATGGGAGCTCAGATTTCCATTTGGAGTGCTTGAACCCCAACAAATCCACCGATCGGTCGACTCAAAGACTCACAGCCGCCGCCGCCTCGCCTGGTGTGGGGAAGAAGAAGCCTGATGGTGGGGACTTTCTCGAGTATGGGTTGGATCCAGAGCTCAGTTTTGGGATCACGTTTCGAAGAATTGTGAGTTGGTTGGGATATTTTTGTTTTCGATTTGCTTTCATGGGTTTTGCTTATTTTGATTTAGTACCTATATTGGGGGGGGGGGGGGGGGGGTGGGTTGTAATTTTGGTTTTTTGGAATAATTTCGAGGAAAGTTTTTGATGTGAAATGTGATATTGAAAAGGTGTGATTTTGTGCTATAAAGTGTCTCATTTTGGGTGTAAAACTGATTCTAAATATGCTTTGTAGGGTGCTGGTTTGGAGAATCTTGGGAATACATGTTTTCTCAATTCAGTGTTGCAATGCCTCACATATACAGAGCCATTTGCCGCGTATTTGCAGAGTGGGAAGCATAAATCATCTTGTGAGTGTAAAAAAAATATTTTTCTTTTAGCTTTGTTGAAATATTGGACACTGGATAAAACTTTCGTTCATTCTCATGTAGTAAAGAATTATATGTTTTATTGATATAAGATAGCTTACCAATGTTGGGATAAACCCCAGGCTAGAATGTTGTTGTTTGGAACACGAGGTTTGTACTTGTTTTGGGGTCTGAGGTTGAACTAGATACTGACATAAGAATGCCAAACTTTATTTACTTGGATTGGTACGAATGTGATACACTTTCATCGTGATACTTTTATTTTGTTTTGGTACACTGCCTGAACGTGCATTGATCACCCGCAGAAACTGGTCTGATCTGCCTATTTTTAAAGTCACATCTCAGGCTCCTTGAAAAACTTAGCCTGAAAATGTTTGAATTTAAGAAGATTTTGTTATTAGTGGGCAATATTACAAGACCCATGAATAATTCTCCAACGTCAGGAGGGCAGTCAACAAAATTAGAAAAAAATTGGGAAAAATATGTAACAATGTGCATACTGCCTCAATAGGATCTACAAAGGTCTTAAACTTTCCTTCCTTAACTGATGAACTTTAAGGAGGGGATCAAACGTAGCTCTTGTATCATTAACATTCATTCTTTGATGCCCTTGAAAACTAGAAGAGATCAAAGATCTTGCCGTTTATATTATATCCTTGAGAGAGAATCAGACTATAGTCTTATACTCTTATTTATTTATGGAAGATTTTGATTTGTTTTTAGTTTTTGAATTTCGACCAGACTTTTCACATATGATATATCATATTTTGAATCTCTTGGTAGGCCATCTCGTACTTGTTTGCTAGTTTGTTGTTTAATGCATTATTTTTACCCATATTAAAAAATCTCCCACCTCTCTCATATCTGAGGTCTTATAGTCACTCTCCACACGACCTAAAGCCAAAAGTGCCACTGGATAAATGCACTAGAGTTTTTTTATTGTATTTATTATAAAATCAGTTCCATCCATTTTTTCAAGAACTTTAAAATGGAAATATCAAAAATTGATTATGTTATGACTATGTTTAGGAGTTGGCCTAGAAAGCTGTTTCATACACTTTATCTTCTTGCATATTAGATGTTTTATCGTCACATTTAGTCATAACTTTAAAGATTTAATGTATCATCATTTACTTAAAAGATTTACTTTCATACATTTTACACTTCTTCAAAGATTTACTTTGTATCTTATGTTTTCACTGTCTAATATTACATGAGATTTATGCATATATATTTTCTCGATGAGGTGGTGGATTCATTAAGTTGGGAAGTAAGAAAAAAAATGTACCATAACATAAAATATTTAGAGAGATTGTAATAAAATGCCATACCAATTTCAGGGAAATATTGAAATCTAGCTGCATGAAAAATAGATGTTGTGCCCCAATGCCAAAGTATTGTAATGCCTCAATACAATATTTCATCCATGAAACAATATAAACTTTTTTAAGACTAATAATTAAATGTTCATGATGTAAGAAAAGTCTGAAAACTGAAAAGCGTCCTTTGGGGTGTTATTTAAAAAATAAATTGTTTCGTTCTGGCTGCTGCCCCATTTTTGAATAGCCTTTTTGTGATACCAAGGGTCTGTTTGATAGCCCTAAATTTTTTTTTCCAGGTTTGATTAGCCACATAAGTAGGAAAATAGTTTCTGGACCCACTTGATCATTTTCCTTATTTTTTTCCCGATCTCCCCCGTAAGAAAACGGTTTTCTGGGTAAGCATGAAATAAAATAAAAATAAATAATATATATATATATATATATATATATATATATATATATATATATATATATATATATATATATATATATATATATATATATATATATATAAGTTTGCAACGAAATTATCAATATACCCAGGACAAAAGTATTTTCTTGTATAATTTTATTGATGCATTCAAACACTAGAAAATAATTTCCTATTAAAATAATTTTCCTAGTCTTTTTTCCAACAAAGTCATTTTCCCTAGAAAGCGATTTTTTGGGCATCGAACAAACCCTATATAGCATATAGGGTACAAGGCCGAAATACTTTCCTTATACTGCTTTTAACTTCAAAGAGTAAAGGGCATCCATTTTTTTAAATTTCAGAAGCCTCCCTTTGCCTCTAAAATAATGCAAGAATCTTGAGCAAGTTCAAAAAAATAAAATAAAACGCAAGAATCTTGAACTCAAATTCAATAAAATAAAATAAAATGCAAGAATCTTGAACAAGTTCATGGTCATGGAGCTGATCCTTTTGATTCATCCGCAATGTCAAAATCCACACAACTTTTTCAACTTGTATTCCTCTTTTCATTCCAGTTCAAAATCCTTCCTACATAAAGAACTCAAAATCTAGGGGAAATATCTCTTTTCCACATCATTAAAAAAAATGCAGGAATCTTGAACAAGTTCATGGTCAAGGAACTGATCCTCTTTTATTCATCCACAATGTCAAAATCCACACAACCTTTTTAACTTGCATTCCTCTTCTCATTCCAGTTCAAAATCCTTCCCACATAAAGAACTCAAAATTTAGGGGAAATATCTCTTTTTCAAATCAAGCTGAAGGAGAACTCAATGGAGGTACCCAAACAAGGAGATACCACCTCAATTTCATACTTTTATTAATAAATGCCTATGTTAAATGTTTCTAAATTTCTTTCATACGTTATAAAGTTTATAATATTTCTATTGTTTTCTTTAGTTTCCATAATTTCCCGTCAAATGATCAAAATTTCCCGGAGAACATCTAAACTTTAACAGACCAGATTCTGGCTCATACTGACTTTTGATTCCTTGGTCATTGATGATGAGAGATGAGGATGACAATATCTCTGGTACTGAATAACAGTTCGTCGATCCGCCCTTTGCTTACCTTAAAAACATGGTGTTCCACCTTGACTACTACTCTTTAGCTTGCCATTTATACTTTAGCATTTATGGGTTACAGAAATGAGTATATTTTTCAACTGGTACACCATACGGCTTTTGATTAGAGAACTTTCTTTATTTTAGAACTGGTTTCTGTTCTCTTCTTGACTTGGTAGGTCCCTCACAGGCTTCTTACTTTTCTCCTCTATTAATAATCTCCCTAAATTGGTCAAGCATTTCTACTGTGTTGAAGCGAGTGCTAAATTGTTTAGATGCATCATTATTTAAACTTTTTTATTACTTTAATTATGTCTTCATTAGCACATGATATAGACAGAAACACATGGTAATGATCTATTTCTACCTCAGTTATAACGTTGCCTTCTGTCTCTCTAAATCCATGTGGGGCATCATTTATGCTCTTTTTCTCTGTCCCTTCTCATTTTTTGCATAATAATTAATGCATGATGTACAAGTTCTACCTTGTATCTTTTCGTTTTTTTTTTTTCATTTTTGTCAGAAAAAACATAATCTCATTAAAAAAGACCTAAGCCAGTGAAAAAGTCGCAAAGGGAAGATGAATAAAACCACGCTACCCCTAGGAACATTTCCCCAATTGAACATACATTCATGGAACTCACACTTTTAAGCATCTCCAATAAGTGCCCCAAAACCAAACCATAGATGTGATCAACATAGACAGCATAAACATTGTTCGATTCTTCCCTTCAAACATTCTGCAATTCCCTTCCAAAAAGGAGCAAAATGCCAGCAACCAGGGTATGAAACCTGAGACCAAATCTAATTGCCTTTAGGTGAGAAAACTTGTTACCATTGAGTTACCCACTTTCTGAACTGAACACTTAATGGCCTGAAGCCACCACTCATTGGCAACAAAATCCCAAACCGCAAGAGAGGAGAGGCAAATAATAGAGGGTCGGTAGATGCAAGATCAGACTCGCAAAGCAAGCACCTGTTCACCAATTACCCCCTCCCCCTCTTCCAATGAGGTTGTCCACCGTAAGAGTGCAGCCAAGAGCAAGAGACCATACTTTGGCCACATGACACACTTGAAGACTTCAACATTGAGGATTGGCTGGCCAACAATTCTGAGCAAAAACACCTGGTCATGGCAATGTTTAACACGGAAACCCCTGTGGCAATATGCCAAACATTTCTAGGCAGAATAAAGTATTATGAACTTAGAAGCTCTACTTTGTATCTTGAATCCTTTATTGTTGCCTTTTCTGCCCCCGGGATCACAGCTATCCTCTACAGTTTTTCCTTCTTCATGTGGCATTTGGCATTTAATCATGTGGTTACCATTGATTATCTGGAACGAGGGTTGACTAAGATGACTTGATAATCTATTTCTTCACCCCAACTCTATGACCATCTGACTTTTATTTCCAAATTAACACATTTTACGCATCTCCTCCTTTTCAAGGTTATTTGGTATGCTAGCTAGTATTGATGTGCAATTCAAGTGGAGGGAAAAATGAACATTGCTGATTAGACTGAAGCTGAATTAAGCAAGGGCCTGTATCATTAAGGATTAGTGATGTTTTTGTTGTTTTTCTTTGTTTTGCTTGTCAGCGTCATAGACCTGCTACGTAGATTAACTCTAGTTTTGTGGCTTTTTCAGTAAACGAAAAAAGCTTGTAGATGCTTTCCTTTGCACATAACTATTCTTGTTTCCTAATGTACTTTTATGAGGATGTGATACTTTCATCAGACTTCTAAAAGTAAACGACAGAAGCTGCTTTCTTGTTTCCATTTCTATCTTAGTTATTCTGTCATTTTGAAGAAATATAATTTGATATTATCCGATGACCATCTTTTCCTTGGGAAGTATTAATAAATTTGTTTATGTTGCTTGTGGATTATATATAAAATGGACTGACTTCAAATTCAAATTTGTATTGATTGGTGAAGGCCGCACTGCAGGATTTTGTGCACTTTGTGCCATCCAGAATCATGTCAAACGTGCCCTACAAGCAACTGGGAGAATATTAGCACCCAAAGATCTTGTCATGAACTTGCGGTGTATCCTTTTAACTCGATTCAATTTGAGTAATTCTTTGTCAAATCATCCTGGATGCAGGTATGAACTGATTTATGTAACTTCTGGCTTTTAAACTAAAAATGTCAAAAAAATGTTAGCATTTAGAGAGTGAACCCTGTTGTGATATGTCTGTGACATTTGAATATATCAGGTGAAATTATCTGTGATATTCAATGAAATGTCATGATATATCTTCGACATATCCACATGTATCATGATATGTGATGAAACATCCCGAAATATCACAGTTTTTGTCCTTAAATCATGGTCGATACATTGCTTGCATTCCACTTGAGTATTTTCTTTTATTTATTTTTTCTGACTGAACCTTTTAGCCCACAGAACTTGAACCTACTGATAAACTGTTGTTCTTCCTGGCATAATTTCTGTCTGCCACCACAACCACCACCATTTTCGCGTCAATCACTGCCATTCCTATCCCAGCCTCACTAACACCAGTTACCTTTAAGGCTCATCCATCCCACCCCCACCGCCAAGGCGCCAACTCACAGTCTACTTTTTTTGTATACATTGAATTGTGGGAAGCTTGAGATTTTGGCATTCAAATCCAAAATATGTTTTGTAAAGTTAGGTTGCTTTGCAAGATGTTCAGAGTTTTCAGTACAAAATTTCAAGGGGTTGATAGGAGTTTCAAAATGCGACTGGTATCATGCATTCGTGACATACAACTATCTGACTTGTTGATATTGAATTTTTGGAAAATGTTCTTCCTGCTCTTTAACATTATATATGACATGTATTATCAAGACTGCGTTCCTGTTATTTCTTAACCCCACATTAGGCATATCCCGAAGTTTTCGGAATGCTAGACAGGAAGATGCCCATGAATACATGGTTAACTTGTTGGAGTCAATGCATAAATGCTGCTTGCCTTCAGGCGTGCCAAGTGAATCTTCTAGCGCTTATGACAAAAGCTTGGTCCACAAGATTTTTGGTGGGCGTCTCAGGAGCCAGGTAAGTCTTGTAGCACCAGATTTTTCATTCATCAGGATTGAAGTTCTATACACATCTCTTAATGCTTTTATTCTTGGACCTTTTCTGGTTGTTTCTCAGGTTAAATGCATGCAGTGTTCCTATTGTTCTAATAAATTTGATCCATTCTTGGATTTAAGTCTTGAAATAATGAAAGCGGATTCCTTGCGGAAGGCACTCTCTCACTTTACTGCCCCAGAGCAGTTAGATGGAGGGGAGAGACAGTACCAATGTGAACGCTGTAAGCAGAAGGTTAGGGCGCTCAAGCAGCTCACAGTTCATAAGGCCCCATATGTTCTCACTATCCATCTTAAGCGGTTTGGGTCACATATTGCTGGACAAAAGATTAACAAGAAGGTCGAATTCGGTCCTACTTTGGACTTGAAACCCTTTGTTAGTGGATCTTATGTAAGTAGATATTCTTCTTTTATTTCTTTCATATGGGGCCTTTAGACATTAACAGTTTATTCTAGACCACTCAAGTATATCTGAGAGAACATGTAAGCAAGAATACAGTGAGTCTGTTAGGAATGTGCTGGGAATGCAGGTTCTCAATTGGGAATACAAGGCCATTCATTACTTTTCTGAAACATTTCCAGGAAGGAGATCTGAAGTACACTCTCTATGGTGTCCTGGTTCACGCTGGTTGGAGTACCCATTCGGGGCACTATTACTGCTTTGTCCGCACATCAAGTGGAATGTGGCATTCTCTTGATGACAATCGGGTATAAATATCTTTTAGCTCCCATGCCCAAACATTTTTGGCAATATATTGTTTGTCGTCTCCTGTCAATGATTTAAGTTGACAATATCTCCCTCATGAGCACATCGTCCTTGGTGAAAACTTGTAGGTTGTCCAAGTTAGTGAGAGGACTGTTTTGGAGCAAAAAGCATATATGCTGTTCTATGTTCGTGATAGAAAAAATCTTGCTCTAAAGAAACCAATTGACATGGTTCCCAAAGAAAAGGCGGAACCGAGCATGATGGGGAGCAAGGGACAAACTGCTGCTGCTGCTGGGGGTCTGAACAAAATAGTCCAAAATGGGTCTACAGCAAGAGGATTAGCAGAGTGTTCACCCGGTGCAAAACAAGTGAATACATCAATTAGCAGTCCACTGAAGAAGCCACAACTAAAAGAAGCTTCTGTTGTGACAACTACCAAGGGCTTAGTTATAGAAGCCCCAACTGTAGTGAAGAACTCTCCCATGGTTTCTTCATCAAAGGAGCTGTTGAAGGGGCCTGTTATTCTGCCATCCACTAGTGGACAGGTAGTGGGACAAGGTTTTCCACATCCATCTCCATCTTCAGTTAAGAGCACTTCACCCACTGCTGCAAATGGCGCTGCAAAAAGCTGTCTTGAAAATGGGCACCAAGAATCTGGGAAGGATTTAACTGTCTCTGTTTCTGTGCCACTTGCTCCACCTGATTGCAATGGAACCCAAAGTTTGGGACATGAACAACTCGTCGACAAGGCTATTCACAAGGTACTGAACAATTCTCATCTATCAGATTCATCAAGTTTAGTGAAGTGGGCCTCTGCACTCTCTCATATTTTGACTTATGTTCCTCTTAATGCTTATCCAGGTTGGTGTTGTGAATAAGGGGATGGCTGCTGACAATGATCCAAGAATTGAGAAAGCTGGCTCAGCTGGATCATCAGACCGATCAGGCACCGGAAATAAACGGGTAATCAATTTTTTTTCTTGTAGGAATCTCTTCATCCGAATTGTTTGTTGAGCTGGATTTTAATGATTGAACTTTGGTGCACCTTTTCAGAAAGAGGAGACATGTCCTAAACAGTCACATCAGAAGGCAGCAGAGAATGGTTTATCCTCAAAAGAAAATGGGTTGATGGGGGCATCTAGTCAACCTAGGATAGGGAATGGATCTATCAAGAAGGGCACCGATCACCATGAGAACCTCCAAAAATTGCTGAAGCCCAAGAAGAAGCTCATGAAGAATCAGATGGCATGTATATTTATTGGTTCAAAACTAAGTTTCAAGGCATCCATGAGGTCATGCAAGAAAAATAAACATAGAAGGGATAAACGGCGCAATTTGCAACTCAAGCAATATGTTCAAAACTTGGAGGAAGTTTCTGTGACATGTGGTCTGGAGCCATCAACATCGGAGAACACCAGGATGACTGCCATTGTTTCAAAATCTCATAAAAAGAAAAGCAGTAACAAGCATACAAAGGATGTGAGGGACTCTAATGGAGAATCCACAATGAATGCCACTCGGGTGGATTCTGAAAAGAGAGTCGATCAGAATGATGCTGTGCTTGCAACCAATGGTTCACCACAAAAGAGCTCTAGCTTAACTTTGGCAGTGAAACAGGGAGACTCCAAGGAACAACCTGGTATTACACAGGATAAAAGAGACTTGCTTAGCAATGGTGCATTGAAACAGATGGGCTCTAAGGAACAACCTGGTAGTTCACAGGTTAAGAAAGATTTGCTCAGTAATGGTTCTATCAGCAAAAAGGATTTGATGCAGACCACTGGTGAGTATGCTTCCTTTACCTGATGATCATCTCTCCAACAAGTTTTATTATATTCCCTTGTGTAGATCGACCTAAAAAGTTATTGTGACCTTTTGTGCCCTTTGAGATGGTAACAAAAATGTAGTGAGCTAATCCTGCTTGGATACTTCATTAAGTTAACAAGTTGAATGTATTTCACAATGTATCTTGTCAGTGTCTTTCATCCCACTTTGGAAATTTCCGACATTATTGGCAGAATTTGGTTGAAACTGTTTTTGACATTTGCTCGTGATTGCAGTGGCCTGTTGGGACGGGGTAGAAGGATCTCTTGTTTCTGGGAGTCTCGGGTCAAATGGGGCTCACACTATCAGCATCGGTTATGTGCCTGATGAATGGTGAGTTGCCTTGTACATATTTCTCTATCATTTCGAAAAGTATCCTCTGACAAATTTGACCTCTTGCAATATTTTTGACATAACAACTTGGAACTTTTCCAGCTCTACACTATGTGATGAATGCTAACAATGATGATTACAATTTTTTTAGGGATGAAGAATATGACAGGGGGAAGAGGAAGAAGGTGAGGACCAAGGAGGACTTCGGTGGACCAAATCTCTTCCAACAAGTTGCAACCAAGAAGTTAAAATCAAAGAATGCGAAGTTTGACAAAACTAGTTATGGAAACCAACCTTTCAGGATATAATCCATGCTGCAAGAGCGCATTGGTAAACCAGAGGATGCCATGTATGGCAGTGCAGTTATATACTCGCAGTTATGTTCGCAGGTATTGCTGCGATGGAGATCGTAAATGGTGAAGGCCATGAAAATAATCAATTTTGAGAATTTTCTTTCTTGTGTTGGATTTTTTTCGTTGGACAAGTGAGTGAGTTTTCGTTGTTGTTCGTAACATAAGATGTGTATTGCTATTTTAAGCAGATACTCTTTCAAATGGGTTTTGGCGGTATTAGTTATAATAATTGTAACAAACATTATATCAATCGTGATGTGAGTTATAATGAAAATCGTCTTAGGTTAAACTATGATTACTCTTTGTTTTTTTTTTTTTTTTTGTGTTCAGAAGATTCATTGAAAGCTATTAGGTGTATAAAGGCGAAAAATTCATTTGCACGACCTGATCGCACAATGGAATTGGAAAGCCAGTGCTATCTTCTTCATGTCAACCATGCACTTACATGATGAAGATCTTAAAGATTTTATACCTTTTGAAGCTATTTTGGGGAAATTAAATACAAAGTTCTATTGCTAATATATGAATTGAGTTAAATGGGGAAAGAAATAATACTGTGGCAAGCAAGTTTGATGTGGCAATAAATCTAGACAGCCAGACACTTAAGAGCTAGGACAGCGAAGGGGGTTCTCTGTCCATGTGATTGTGTTCGACTTCTCTGTCCATGTGATTGTGTTCGACTGGGCCATTATGAGCATCTCTATGTGGTTTTGAACTGTTGAATCAAAGTTTTTGAACAATTCAGTTTGTCCCAACTATTGACTATTAATGTGTTTTGAGGATTTGAAAGATTCAAATAATGGATTTGAAGCTTCATTGCTGTTGATTATGCAATGATAAAATTGCCAAGTAATAATTGATAGATAAGACACTATACCAAAAATGTAGTATGTGGGTGGATGCATCACGATTGAGAATAAATATGTAGAGTTGTCATCTTGATATACATGGTTGTATAACAATTAATAAATTTTTCTTTTAATATAACGCGTTAACACAAGATTTGCCTCAGATACTTAATTGGAAAATGGAATTTTCTACATTATATTTCTTTTCCAACAATTACGGAGGATTGAAAGAAACACTGGTTGTGTGATTGATTGTGTCAAGTGTAGACTAACACTATAGTCAACAAACATCATGCTCAATCACCTTGAACATGACCAAGTCCCTTCACCAAGTCAATTGGAATTCCAGATCAGTATAGACAATGGAGTTGTCGTGTAGAAATAGATAGAATCAAACTATAAAACACCCAACCAAAATCAGATATAGAATCAAAATAAATGGCCTCACAAGTAGTTCCAGCTTCCATTTAATCAGGGACCAAAAAAGGCAAAAATGTCTTCACTTTCCACAAATATAGAGAAATGTTTCCATGTTAGCTTTCCCTCCTTAATGTCTCTCATTTAAATGCTCTATTTCTTTCCATCACTCTGGCGAGAAGAGAAAATGGTGTCTTTGTACATGAAGTTACTCCTCACTCGGTTGAGCTTTCGTGGACGGGATGATCAAAGGATCACCTCTTTGAGTTCTTCTCTTGAACCCAATCATCAAAATGAAGAGAAAGGAAGAGGGAGAGGAAGAAGATCGGTTTTGTCTCGGTTGCTCTCTTGGGCTAAGCGTTCGAAGGAGAGGAGTAAGTTAGCATTGGTTGTAGATGAAAGTAGTACTAATACTAGTAGCATTAGTGGTAAGGAGAAGAAGATAGGAAGAGGAAGATCAGTGAATCAATTTTTGTTTTTTGGGTGGTGTTGTACTATAAGTGGTGATGGATTGAAAGGGAATTCATCTCCTTTGAATTTGATTGAGGACACAAAGAAGTCGATTTCTTCATCATCATCATCAGCAGCAGGAGCTCAAGTTGATTCTGGTATGTTTCATTGTTTTGATTTATTTTGTTTTTTAAGGTTTTTGAGAGCACTTCATTTGTAGTCACTATTAAACATTTAGGCATCTTTAGGAATCCTTTATGTTTCCTTGCAAAATTATGATTTATTTGCGCAAAAAACAGGATTGAAACATAGCCTTTTGTGTTATAGTTGATCATATCTCCTCCTGAACTTGGATTTTATCCTTTTCCAGGAAGATATGTAAAGGAGGTTCCTTTGAACTTAGGTATTGGATTTGGTCTAGTTTATTTAGTCGGAGCGTGCAAGAATGAATTCAATAAGATGACAGAGTTGCGGAAAGAAATGGAAGTGCTAGTGAAGGATGTTAAGAATGTGATATCAAGGAAAGATGACATAGGGTCATCATCAAAGCTATCTGAAGAATCAAATGATAATCTCCATTTCTTTGATACAAATGCCACTGAGGTTGGGACTGCTACAAATCATCACCACACCGCGATTCAAAGTTATGGTTTTTCTGATTACCATATCGCAGAGACAGAAGGTGTCATTCAACTTGAAATGTATTCAGAATCTGATAGTTCAAGCAGAGAAGACTATGATGATGGAGTTGATCAACTGGCAACAGAGCTTGAGGTCGAGTTAGAACGGTTGCAGCATAGATTGGATTCTGAGGATTCATTTGAATATCAGCAACATCATGAGATAGAGGTATGTGACTAGTTATAATGCATCTCAAGTTCTTATGGAAATTGTTTACTAAATTCTGATATCGGTCATAGTTGCCTAAACAACCTTTCAGTTTCTTTGATACATTCACGTCTCCGGTTGATATTAATAATAAAAGTGTTTACCAAAATAACAGAAGGTTGGTGAAAACATTGCTTATGTCAAAACCCACAACGCGACCTTTGTGGATGATTCACAAGAAGCAGACAATGGAGACTACTACGGAGTTTCTCCTAGAGAGCTGGAGAGGAGGCTGCACGAGCTATTAGAAGAACAACAGCAAGAACGGATAAGGGAGCTAGAGTCAGCTTTGGAATACACCAAGGAAAAGCTCGAGGAGAAAGAATTTGAAGTTTCTTGGTGGAAAGACGCCGCCAGGCTCTTTTCACAGCATGTTTCAGAAGAAACTTGTATGTCCAGCAAGGTGAGCATCATACAGTCTAGGAACTTCTCTTCTATAGAGAGGTTTTAGTGTATGTAAATCTGAAACTGGACTGCACAGTAGTTCAATTTTTGTTGTGTGAGATACTACCTATTGGAATATAATTTACAGATGACGATAATGAACCAATCAATCAATCAAAATAAATGGATTGCGAATACATTTGATTTTGTGATTGATTCCATATATTGCATGGTCTTATTTTTCTTCTCTTCAGATTGGATTATTAATCAAAGGAATATGGTCACAAAGTTGATTTACATGTAGGTTAGTTCATAACATATTTTGATGTAATTTTACAGTCATTTCAAAGGTATTTTTAATGATAACATAATAAAGTGAATTGATTACTACCCAATTTTGAGTAAATCATGTTTTCTATTAACAGATGATGGCGACGGTGAATTAAATATCTAGCCAATTATTACAATTAGCATAAAATTGTAGGAAAAATAAAAGTTGTATATATATATAAGGCGCCTAGCGGACTATCCTAATATCCTCTTTTCGTGATCACTGAAACTTCAATTATATCCAATCTATTTTATATTTTTGCCTTTTCGACAAATTTTTTTATTTTCAGAACAATTTGTTACATTGATATTTCCTTCAAGAAAAAATGCAAAAAAAAAAAAAAAAAATGAGGAACTCACTTTCATGATTTCTCCATGGCTTCATAAGTACACCCCCACCATTTTCTTGTCCAAAGTGGTATATGGCAAGCTTAACTGTTATGCCAAGTTATAGAGTATTATGGTGCTACAACTTTAGAAATGATTGGTTTCTTTTAGCCAATGTGATGTCAACAACAAATAGATCTTTTTGAAAGATCAATCAATTCTAAAATCTATATAAATTTGAATCATTTCATAATTCATCTATGAATCCTTTACTTAATTGAACTTTTTTGTAAAGTTTTTGGACATCCCCTTTCGCATGGAATTCACTAATATTCACATGGCTTTAAAATGTGTTTGTACAAAGGAGATTTAACTTCACACATAAGTAACACATTTTCTCTCTCACTCAGGAAATGTGAAATTATAATTTCTTTAGTAGTTTGTCAGAGACAAAGGTAATTACATTAGTTGAGTAGAATATTGTAATACCCTTGTGTAGGCGGGCTCTGAGGCTAACAACTCTAAGTGTGTGCACACTCAGAGGCTTGGTAAACTATTTGGGGATTATAGTCACACATCACTTGGGTGAGAGAAGAAGATGTGCTATATATGTGTGGACTTGGATTTGTCTAATATGTGCAGGTTTGAATCAAATTTGAAATCAGTTTGGTTCGAGGGAATGGGATGTGATATATACATGCATGCCTGAATCAAATCTTAACCTTTTTTGTTTTTTTATTATAATAGATGTTCTTAGTCAAGTACTAACAACCACGGTGGTCCTTAGCAGAATACCCAAAATATAATTATAAGTTTGCCAACCAAATATTTCAATGTAGCATTAACTATGACAAAATATTTATGTGCATGTAATGTCCATAAACAATATCTACATTTATTGTGTTGTGTAGTTGTGACTGCCCACTTGAAACAACATGGGAAATTAAGCCATTCAAAATCAAGGTAGTTGTGTTAATTAATTGAAAAGAAACATGTGTAGGCTCAAGAATCAAACCCATTCATGAACCATGGAATCTTGTTCATGACATCAAAATCACAATATAATATGGTGATGATTAGAACACTACTTACCATTTTTAGGTTTCTTTTACTTCAGTATGTCATTGGGAACTTAGATGTTTTATAGTTTTTTGTGCTCCTAATTAATGTAATTTCAAACAACTTCGAGTGTAGCTCAAATATATACAACTAGCTCAATCACCCACTATCAGTATCAGTCCTTTGTCTCGCACTCATGTCTAGGTTATATTCAAAACCTGATTTCCTAGTATTTTCGTATAAATTATTACTGCTCACCTTAAGGTTTGGTTTATCAATATAATAAAAAGTATACTTATCCCAAATTCGCGTTAAAAGGCGTAACAATTATATACATTGATTAAAACAATTTAAGTCTAGAGGCACCTCCAATTTATAAATTGTCTAACAAATATTGTGAAAGACTCAAAGATAACATGTGAGAAAGTTTTGAAGGTTTAATGGAGGGCACGAGGAGCACACAAGAGTGTGGTGGTGGTCTATGGTGGCAAATTAAATAGTGATGGTGGTACTTAGAGAAATCTGTTAAGTTAAAAAAATTCATACTATTTTTAATACATTTTGCATATTTATTTTGACATTGAATTAAAAGTAATTTACATGCTATTATACTAAACATTTGTAAATTATAATAAAAAAACCGCCTAAACCCCGACTAAGCCTCTGAGTGCTAGTCTCATGTTTGCCACCCACTTACTGCCTAGTGATTTTTAGAACTTTACTTCTGTGTTACCACTGCATTTTCATTTGGTATCGAAGCATACCATTCACTTTCAGTTCAGTGGCGATGATTAGAGTACAATACCATGTGTGGTGCCACATAATAAAACACTGAAAACCCACTTCACTTCTTCTTTTCACTAAAGTTTGCTTCTCTATATAGATTGATTGATCAATTGTTTCCACTTGGAGAGGGTGTGGACATAAATAAATTATAATGTCTGTTGATTCCTTCTTACTCCACCATACCAATGAATGCAAATCATGAAAAAGACTTCACTTCCTTGCATGTTGGCCTTGGCGTGCATAATTGTCTATGAATTAGTTTATATACAAAAATTATGTTTTAGTTTATAAAGTAATCAATAAAGGATTGTGTAATTTAAATGTACATGCAACTAATCAACCTTCATCATTTTAGTAATAAGATTTTGGTTGAGTACATTAGGGTGTATGTTGTGTTTATCATTAGACGATTTCGGACATATGTGTGATGAGTACATTGGACGCCAGATACGCGACCTGATAAATGCTATTGTTTTAAATTAATGCAACATGATGAAACTCACTACTTGATGAATTCATTTTTATTGGCAAATCATAAGTCTAATAGTATTAATCCAAAAGATGGAGAAAGGTTCATTTTATTTTCTCATTTTACTCTATGGTATAATGAGAGAAAATGTTGATATCTACCACTTGTTTTACAAAAATAGATTAAGATAGTGTTTGTTTTTTTTAAGTGTTTAGAAGCTAACTTTTAACTGGAGTTAAAAGTTTTGAACGAGCTTCTGAATGTACTGTTTGTTTTACTTCTGAATGACATATCAGACTAAACACCTCAAATGAAATTGATCTAGTATCTCAAACAGACCTAACCTACTATACTTTTTTTAGATCAATTTTTTTTTATCCCTCCCATCCCAAATGCCACCGGTAAGGTACGGTTCTAAATTAGTGATTTCATCTGTCACAAGTCTACCGCTGAGCCAATAAATTTAAAATCCCTAAACCCAACCCATTTGATCTCTAAATAAAAACCTGTAAAAGATAAGAAAAAAAAAGGGGAATTTTTCTCAAACCAGTTGTCTTAATGACTCAACCATTTCAAAGTGTGCAATTCAATATTTTTCTCCAAGCTTGTGAACCTTTTCTCTTAAAAAAAAAAGTCAAAAAAATACAACAAAGCAACTTACATAAATGTCTCAACCACCCCCAAAAACTCCTCAAATGATCAAACAAAACCTTCACTAATTACTCTAGATAGTAATTTTTTGGGTAATTGGACTTTTCATCAAATAAGTTATGTTTTAATACATTTTTTGTTCATCAAAAGCCTTGAATCTATAAAAGCAGCGCCATTAAATCCAACCAACATCTCTGATAAATCCACCAACCTAAAAGATTTCCATAAATTCTTCCATTTATGAAAACTCAACTCATTGTGAGGCAGCACTAACTCTTCTACCTCCTCTGTCTTCATTGCTTGGCAACACAAACACAAAAAACACTCTGTTTCTTCTTTGTTTTCACTTGAAATAAATAAAGAGAAATTGGAGCTTGTTGTGAGAAGAAACAAAATAAAAACACTATTTGGGTTGTCTTATTGGCTTCCATTCCATGGAAGAAGTTCAGACCCAGACAAGGTAAGTTCACATGTTCTCTTTTAGGAGCTCAAAAGATTGTTTCTTGGCACAAATTATCAATACCCATTTGTTCATGAGCTGTGGTTTTCAATTTGCAGGTCTGTTTGAAGTCAGGGGTGGCTTTTTAATAGGCATTACTTGCATTAGTCCAAGCTGCAGGGAAGGTGTTTGCTGTGTGGACTAACAGAGACTACTTACTCTGTTTTGAAGATTTGGAGATCCAGGTGGTTTGGATTGATGGGGTTGAAGAGAGATAAGTTTTGATGAAAATAACCCAGACCTCATTTTGCTAACACATGTAGTTTTTGAACTTGTGTGGTGGTATTGATTGAGTTGTGTGAGTTTTCAGGGTTTTGGCTCAAATGGGTATTGGTTTCTTTGGTTCCTTACTGGTTCTCACACTGTTCTTCAAGGTTTTGGTCTCTCTTCAACCCAATACAGATGGGTTCTTTGTCTCTGACTTCTTGCATAAAATGGGTGTAAGTGATGCTACCTCAGATGTTTACAATTTCTCTACTCATTTTTGTTCATGGGAAGGTGTGTTTTGTGATGTCAAGCAAAAAAATGTTATTGGGTTAGAGTTACCTGGTTTGAACTTGTCTGGTGTGATTCCTGAAACTACTGTTGGGAAGCTCAATTTCCTGGAAAAATTGGATCTTAGTGATAACAAAATCACTGGTTTGTCATCTGATTTGTGGAGTCTAGGGAATAGTCTCAAGTCCCTTAACCTTTCTAACAATCGAATTTTCCAAACTCTTCCAAGTAATATTGGTAATTTTGGTGTCCTTGAAAGGCTTGATCTTTCCTTCAATGATTTCTCCGGGGATGTCCCGGCATCTTTGAGTTCTTTGTCTAGCTTACAAGTGCTAAAACTTGGTCGAAATAGGTTCAGCGGTGTTATCCCAGTTGAGATTGTGAATTGCCAAAATCTAGTCTCAATTGACCTTTCATGGAACCTGTTCAATGGAACAGTGCCAGGCGGTTTCTTTGCTGCATTTCCGAAGCTTAAGACTCTAAACCTTGCTGGGAATGAAATTCGTGGGAGGTCTTCGGATTTTATGGGGTTGAAATCCATCACTCAACTCAATGTCTCCAATAACTTGTTCTATGGATCTGTAATGGGTGTGTTTCAGGAGCCTTTAGAGGTTATTGACCTTAGTATGAACCAATTTCAGGGTCACATTTCTCAGTTCCATTTCAATTCTAGCTTCAATTGGTCTAGATTGCTTCATCTTGACGTGTCTTCGAATCGATTGAGTGGTGAAGTCTTCCATGATTGGAGTTTAGCCCAGAGTCTCAAATATCTTAATCTTGCTCATAATAAATTCTCCAGACAGGAATTCCCACAGCTTGATAAACTTTTGAGTCTCCAATATCTCAACCTGTCTCACACCAATATCATTGGAAAAATTCCCTCTGCACTCTCAGAATTGAGTAGCTTAAGTACACTAGATCTTTCTCAAAATCATCTCTCCGGTCATATTCCTCGTCTGGGGAGGAAAGCTCTTCGAGTTCTAGATGTTTCGCTAAACAACTTGACAGGAGAAATACCAATGCCAGTGATTGAAACACTCCTCCGGATGGAGAAATTCAACTTCTCATACAACAACTTAACCTTCTGTGATTCAGAAATCTCCTCCCAAACCTTTCATACTGCATTCATTGGGTCGACAAACAGCTGCCCAATTGTTGCAAATCCGGATATACTCAGACGAAAGGCCACCCAACATAAAGATCTCAAGCTTGTTTTGGCAATAACATTTGCAATTGGCTGTGTCCTGGCTGGGATGATCTGCCTAGCCTTCAGGTGCAGGAGAAAAACCCAAAATTGGGCAATTAAGCAACTTTCATTCAAAGAAGAGGCTAGCATTTCTGGCCCATTTTCTTTCCAGACAGATTCGACCACTTGGGTTGCTGATGTTAAGGTGGCAACTGCAGTTCCTGTAGTGATTTTTGAGAAACCACTTTTGAATTTCACCTTCGCAGACCTCTTGGCTGCGACTTCACATTTTGATAGAGGGACTTTATTGGCAGAAGGTAAATTTGGCCCAGTTTATAGAGGATTCCTAGCTGGGGGAATCCATGTAGCTGTGAAGGTTTTAGTGCATGGATCTACTATGACTGATCAGGAAGCCGCGAGGGAGCTCGAATATCTGGGCAGAATCAAACACCCGAATCTTGTTCCATTGACTGGATACTGCTTAGCTGGGGAACAACGGATTGCTATATATGATTACATGGATAACGGAAACTTGCAGAGTTTGCTTCATGACTTACCACTCGGAGTCCAAGCGACTGAGGACTGGAGCACCGATACATGGGAAGCGGATAACAACACTGGCATTGAAAATGTTGGTTCTGAAGGACTGCTAACAACATGGAGATTCAGGCACAAAATTGCACTTGGAACAGCACGAGCACTGGCCTTCCTTCACCATGGTTGCTCTCCTCCAATAATTCACCGTGATGTGAAAGCTAGTAGTGTTTATCTAGATTCGAACTTGGAGCCAAGACTGTCAGATTTTGGATTGGCCAAGATTTTTGGAAATGGATTAGAAGACGAGATTACTCGTGGTTCAGTGGGGTATGTAGCACCAGAATTATCTGACCAAGAAAGTGGTTCACCGACACCCAAGTCTGATGTATATGGATTTGGAGTGGTTCTGTTTGAGCTTATTACAGGGAAGAAGCCCATGGGAGATGAATATCCAGAGGACAAAGATGCAAATTTGGTGAGCTGGGTGAGAGGGTTAGTTAGAATGAACCAGCTTTTGAGAGCTGTTGATCCAAAGATACGAGGGACCGGACCAGACAACCAATTGGAGGAAGCTTTGCGTATTGGGTACCTATGTACAGCTGATTTGCCAATGAAGAGACCGACAATGCAACAGATAGTTGGGCTTTTGAAAGACATTGAACCTGTTGTGAAACCTTGAAGAAGAAGAAGAAGAAGCAATTGAAGACTGTTTATTATTTATTATCTCTCTTGCTAACTCAGTGTCTTAGAATTGTTAATGAAGTCTTTATGGTTCTTCCATTTAAGAGAATGTACAGTATTCATTGATCTCATCAGGATTTGTTTGGGGTATTGTTGTTTTTTATTTTTTCTTTTGATGACATTGTTAGAAGCACAAAATCTAAATTACATACAGAAGTTTGAACCTTGAGGATTTCTTCAAATTATCTTCTTTGTCTTTGTTTAGTCCCATCTTCTTTAGTTCTATACATTTTTGTTCTTGCAGCTCGAAAAGGTTGAATGAAGTCATGGAAGTAATCCCCCTAGCCTTCATCAGTGGCTATGGTTTCAGAGATCCCTTTCTCACAAACATACATAGACATAGTTAAAAAGATGATTATGGATTGTATGGGCAGGCACCCCATTGTATCTGTTTGTCAGTTTTTCCAGTCAGTTGATTCAAGAATAGTCTTTAGCCCCAACTCGGAGATATTTTGTTTCACTGGTATCAAATGAATCGCCAAACATGATGCAGTCGATCATTGTCTTGCACAAGGTATCCATATGTAATGATTTGACGATAAGATAATGCAAAAGTCTACCTCACAAATTTTCAATATCAAAACATAAATGATGTAATATAGGTAGAGACTTGTTGTTGATAAAATTTTTCAGGTAAGAGACTGATTGGTGTGGTTGTCAACTTCTTGTGTTCATGTTCTTGTTTTCTTGTACCTATAACTTTAATACTGGAAAACAATCAAACAAGGTGGGTTAATAAACAATTAAACATACTTTCCCCATTTCCTTTTTTAGTAGCTTTCATCCATCATTCATGCATGATTAAAGTATTAAGACTAGAACTATTACAAGAAAATAAGAATATTGTTGTGCATTCTTGTTATTTGAGCCCCAACATATACATAACGAAAATGCCTGGGTATCAGAATTTTGCAACTAGGGTGACATGCAAGGATGCACAAATACGGGCATGCATGTCGTGTTCGGATACGGACAAGACATGCCTACTCGGTAATTTCCCAAAAACTAGGACTCTGAGATACGACAACACGACATATATATTTTTTAATATATATAATCATATGAATATAAAAAATAATCTAATAAAGAAAGAATTTACGCAAAAAAGAACAAGAAGTATGTACATGAAAATGTAGTATAAATTGTGTTGGAAAATGAAAAAAAGAATATGAAGAAAAAAAATCCCAAATTCTAGGCAGCTAGGCTTTATAGCCACTTTTTGGCTAGGTTTTGGGTTGTTTACACTTCTACCCATTCTATAAAGAATGTTTATGGTTGTGTTTTAAAGAGAATGGGTAAAAGTGTAAAAATGGCAAAGCCTTGACAAAAAATGGCTTTAAAGTCTGGTTGCCTAAACAAACTCAACAAACATAGAGAAGATGTAAAAACAAATGGAGTAGAGAAGACGCAAAGGAGAGAAGAAGAAGCGTAGATTACCTCTATGCTTTATCGCCATCTTAATCTTTCATCGCAATTGAAAGTTTTTCACTTTAGATGGATTAACAACCTTCAAATAGGTGGTTATATGCGCCCACCTAAAAGTAAAAAATAAAATAAAGTTGGTTGTCGGGTCCTGATTGTGTTTTAACCAAGTTTTGGGTGTGTAGGAGGCGTGTTCGACACATTGACTACACTGCTGACACATTGACTATGTGTTTGACGCGTGTTGGGCGAGTGTCGGTGTCGGATAGATGTCGGACATGAGTACGACAAGTTTTTCAAAGAGTCTGTGCTACCTTGGTGACATGTCAAAATCTGAGAGGATGCAAAACTTCTCAAATCTTAACACATCACCCTGATTGGAAAATTTGAAATACATAACTCATCTTACCCAAATGAACAATAAAAAGTATGTCTTCAACTCTAATTTTACTTTCCTGTTTTGCCCTATCATATTCTTAATAATTACATGTAAAACCAACGAACCAAATAAATAGTGCTGGGGTATTTGTGTATTTTTAATTAAAAAAAATACTATTACACTTTTGCCCTCCCAAATTCAGATTATTTATAATAAAATTTAGCCCCCGTCAATATTCATTAATTTTACTTAAGCCCCCTAACATAATTTATTTGAAGCCCTCAAATTATCAATAAATTATAAACAGACTCTTACATCTAACTTTTTAATTTTCCCATTTTGTCTTCCATATTTTATAATTTTTACAATCCAAACCAGCCCCTCTTAAACATTGATATATTATATCTAAGCCCTAACATAATTTATTTCAAGCCTTCCAATTGTCTATAAATTATAAAAAAAACCCTTACAACTAACTTTTTTTATTTTATAAACCATTCATATTTTTACAATCAAAACCAGTTCCTCTGAAACATTGATTAATTATTAGTTATTTGAAGTCATTTAATTATTTATAAACTATACACAAACCTTAAAAATAAGTACTGAATACTCGTATACGTAAAGCGCGTCCACCCTTAGTCTATACATAAAGCGCATTAAAGTCAAATACTCGTGTCTGTCTCAGCCCGATATGGCCTACTAAGGTACTTCTAATCTAAGCTCCCGAGGCTATCAATAGCTTACAATTTTATTAATTTTTGCAGATACCAAAAACAATACCATCTAGAAAGATCAAAAATAAATTATAAAAATTAAGATCATGCAAAAGGAGTAAGTCTAGCCAGCCTTGTTTGCTAGCATTTTTTGACATTTTTTTTTTTTTTTTTTTTTTTTGTGTTTTTACACTTTTTACCCATTTTCTTTAAAACACAATTACAAACACTATTTATATAAGGGGTAGAAGTATAAAAAAATCAAGAAAAAAACTAGCAAACAAGGCTGGCTAGAATTGTTGCATGCAAAAGATAACAACACAAATATGAAAATAGTAACAAGAAGAATATGTCTATGTGGAAAATGGAAAAAGACATAAAACACAATAAAAATTGATTTAAAAAATAAAATTATTTAATAAAAAAAAACCAAATTTCTTGATTAAATTGACATCATTGATTTTACAATAGAAACCAAGGGCCAGGATGAGATTTTGGCAACACTAACTTGATTAAGGGAACTCTCTAGTCTCGACTTGTGTTGTTTTGTTTCTCTTGTGAAAGAGCAGAGCTCATTTTGCAGAGATGTCGGACGAGGAGCACCATTTTGAAAGTCAGGCCGATGCTGGAGCATCCAAGACGTATCCTCAGCAGGCTGGAACAATTCGAAAGAACGGATACATTGTTATCAAGAGCAGGCCCTGCAAGGTTCATTCTCTTGCTCTGTTTTGATGGAAATTTTTGAAAATTTGATGTGTTTTTGTATGATTTAGATCAAGATCTATGTTTGGGGTCTCTTTATATTTGATTTTCTTTGATGGGTTGTTGTTTGATTGAAGAGAATAGAATGTTCAACCAAGTTGTTTGATGATGGGTAGCTCGGTCTGTCTGGGTTTTAACCCTTTTGTTCAAGATCTTTCATCAGTGATTGGTTAGTTGATTCATCTTTTGATTTTTATTGTCTGGGTTTGTTTGATTTTTCATTTTGTTAGTGAGGTTTTTATCTTTTGATTTGTTTTGGTTATTTCATGAATTGATGCCTCTATCTTGATCATGTATTTTCTTCAGTCTTCCATGGACACTGGACAGTACTAGGGTTGTTGGATGATTTTAACATGGATGTGAGTTTTGGGTTTAGTAAATCCCAAAGATTCAAGTTGGTAGACTGATATTTTCTGTATTAATTTTGAGGAAAAAAAAAAAATGAAGAAAGAAACTCACTATATATTCAATGTGGAAGATTGGAAGTTGTAGTGTAAATGCTAGTTAGTTTTTAATGATGATAGTTCCAAAGTTTGATAAACGAAATGAAGATAAGAGGTAGTAGGATACATTAGATTAGTAGTCATACGAAGTGGAAGTGCTGACACACAATATCTCATGTGGAGTTCGGTCTAGTTAAGAGTGTCTCTAGACCTATCTATTGCCTTGTGTGTTTTATGTATGGCTTCATTTTGGTTAAATTTGTATTGCTGCGATTCTTTTATAAAAATGGTAGGGACCTTAAACCCTCGCTTGACTTGTGCAAAATCAAGATTTTGAAGGGAGGGATCCTTAATATTTTTTTTTGGCAGTAAAAAATTTCATTGGATCAAGATTAATAGAAATTTTTTTAACGTGTTAACTCAAGTTTGATTCTTGTTATTTAGCTTTCTTTAGGTCTATTTGGTTGGTGTTGATGCTTGAGATGGAATTGTGGTGTACTAGTTTCCATATGTAGTGATAATTGTCAGAATTTTTTTTTATCTTACATTGCATCATATCTTTTAGTATGAATGAATAATGTGACCTTAGTGATCTTAGTTTAATTTTGTTATACAAAGGTAAAATTGAATTCTTATATGGAAACTTGATGGACCTTTATGGTTTGAGTGGATAGGTATTTGGTCATCATATCTTGAGCCCAAAGTTGTACTAACCCCAAACTTAAATCTTGCATAGGACATTTCTCAAGTGTTCTTACTTGCATTTTATTTGATAGGGGCCTTGGATCAGTTTCTTGACCTTTTTTTGGTTTATGTTGTGATTTATCCTTTAGAATGTTGTTTAAAGTTTGAAATTGCATGCAACTGGTTACAACAGTGATTGTACCTTTACTCGCCATAGCTCTTTATGTATTTTGGGGTAGACAGAGATAGGGATGGTAACGAGGCGAATTTGGCCAAATTCATCCCCGCCCCGCTAGGGGTTGCGGATCTCCAAAATCTGCCCCGAATATCTGTTTATACAAATTTTCAAAAACCATCCCCGCTCCGGCCGGATTGGCAGATATCCGCCACGCCCCAAATATTTGTTAAAAAAATACCGTCAACTAACAAAATCAAGATAAAAAAAGGCCTCTTGAAAGCTAACAAAAAAAAGTATTTCATTCTCTGTTCGCATTTCAAATAAAATTGGTTATGGTAATCAATTGAGACACAAAAACACCGGCAAATTTAGAAAAAATTTGTCCCATTACAAATAAAATTGCTAACAGTATAAATAAGTTTATATGTGCAAAGAAATCATAGATGACTAAAGAAGGAAAATAACCCAGAATCACAACACAATTAAGATGTCCACACTAGATGAACAGTGGGTCTCTCCTTTGATTGAAGGAGGTGGTTGCTGAACACTATATATCTTCTTGAACACGGATCTCTTCCTGAATTATGACATCAATCCCCCTCCCCCCCTCAACAAAAATCCTGGCTCCGTCACTGTAGGTGGATATGAAAGCCCAGAAGAGCATTCTCTCTTCCCAGATGATTTACCACCCCAGCTGTCACCTCCTCACAACTACCCAAAGGTACGTTTTCTGTCGATTCCCGTATCACCTTTGAAGTAAAACTTTATCTGAAAGAAGCCTCTTCTTCCCAATAATCCTTGTCTGCAGGTGCTGCATCCTGCAGCAGATTCTATCAACATAAACAAGACCATATGGGATATGTATTTCAAGCAATTGCTTCCATTGTTTGCTGCCAAGGGAGATGATGGTAACTATGGATCTAGTGCAGAGTGTGATCTCAAGTGTTTGCAGGTAAAATGCAAAAAATTTAGTTTCGAGGCTTAGTAATTGTATGCATGGAGTTTTTTACTAACTTTGAAAGAGGTAAATCAGTGGTTTTTGCCAGACCCTCTCTAGAAGGATTCACTATGGCAACTTTGTAACAGAGGTCAAATTCCGTGATGACCCAGACGACTATAGCCCTGCTATTCGTGCTCAGGTATGAGATGATCTAGGAACTGATTGAGTGGTTGTGGTTGTTATTGCTTCTTTCAGGACAGAGATGCTCTCATGAAACTATTAACATTTGAAACTGTCGAAGAAATGGTGAAGAAAAGGGTTGAGAAGAAAGCCATGGTGTTTGGACAACAAGTAGACCTTGATGACATTGCAGACAAAGGAAACTACAAAGTTGACCCAGCCATCGTTTCTCGGCTATATAGAGAATGGGTGATGCCTCTTACCAAGCTTGTAGAAGTTGAGTATCTCCTCCGTCGCCTTGACTGATGCCTCTCTCACATCCAACTACGAGAAGGCTTTGCGGAACCATATTTCATATAATGGTGGTCAATGCTGTATTTCTTGAATAGGCCATCTAGTGCATAAAGAGACATCTTATTGACAGATTCATATTTGTATGGAATATCGTATCTTTTCCTCAATTCTACATCTCTGTGCAATCATAAAACATGAATCCAATGAGTTAGTTAAACATTGTATACTTTTTTCCATGGTAAGGGCTTTGAACACATTTACCTGGAAAAACAGACACGTTTTTGGAACAATTTTCAATTTCATGGCTAATTTTGGTGACACGTTTTTGCACAATTTTCAAATCATGAAGTGAGTTTCCTTTGTGACATTCGAACATAATTTTTTGAAGCGCAATCTTAATTTGTAGTTTCCCTTTAGTAATAGTTCAATTAGGAAATTGATTACCTATTGGGTTTAGGATTTGTTTCTTGTTACATAAGTTCTAAATAGGAGTGTAGGTTATTCATTGTAATTTGGTTAATTAAATAAAACGTTTTATTTCGTTTATCGTCAATTTATTTTCTTTCAATTGTAGTATTTTTTTTTTTCATTTGCTTTACAAGTTTAATTCTATCAAAAATACACACTGCATACCCTCAAGTTGGTCCATGGCTGAAATATTTTACTTTGAATTAAAAATAATGCTTGCACACAATAATTTCATGTGCATATATGGATTCTCAATGGAAGACCCAAGCAAATTAGTATAATTCAACTATTATTTGTTTTTACAAACACCCTTTCACTTTTCATTACACTTCATTAATCTCATGAGCGTTGTTTACAACATTACAGCCATCATTGCTTCATGCCACATCAACAATAGGACAATCCTCATTGCCTCTTCTTGCGCTATCATGATCATCTGTACTAGAAGGCGGAGTACTTGTCAAATTGGTGATGCCAGAACCAACGGGAAAAGACCATTCAACTTTGCCTTCCAACGGTTCAACTTTGGATATTAATTTCAGCATAAGTTTTACCTTCTCATTGTATTCTTCAGCAGGGCACTCTGTAACTTCTTTGCATACAGCTTGCGGTAATTGCATGAGAAATATGTGCAACATGTCAACAAATAGTTGCTCCACACAAGTAAATAGCTCTTGAACTGTCGTGCATTCCTGTCTGTTGATGAAGTCCATAACGAAGCTAAGTTCATCCCAAATAAACTGATGGGGCAGTCGAGTTTTTAATTGGGCAATTATAAAATGTACACGATCTAATTCTGAACTCATGGCAGGTCGAGAGTCTCGTGACTCCTCCAATTCTTCAAATGTGGGAGCAACACCCCTGAAGTCCTTTCCCATCCACATAGCCTTTGCAAGTACCTGTTTCTTTCTATTACTGAAGCTAGGGGGATTGATTTTAGATTCTACAAATTGAATAATGTCAAAAACTTCATTCAAGCTTTGTGTTAGACGACCACTAAGAGAAGATGGTATAGAAACTGAGGCAATTCTTGCAAGGAAAACCAGATAAAGACATGACACATCATTCCCGCTCTTAAAATTATAACAGTTGTGAAGTTGTTCGAGAGATCGACTGGATGGAGGTGTGTTTGAAAAGAGTTGTGGCAAATGGCATAGAGATTTGTTTTCTGCCTTTACTTTACTCATCCATCTCTGAATCTCTTTCACGCACTTTATCAGAGTCCAATCAGCAATCACAATGTCATTCTTTCGCCTGAGTTCTATATATTCTTGCATTCCTTCTGGTTCTGTATACTTTCTCTCGTAGATATATGTTTTTTTAATAACAGCATAAACTGCCAGTACCGGTGTAGTAATAACAAGAATCGGTGTAGCAATAACAATAAATGAAATCATACAACCCACTATTAACGCAGCCTTCAGAAATGAATTCTTATCAACAACAGTATTTAGAAATGGCGTGGATTCGTTTACACCATAAATGGCATCATAGTCGTATTTTCCAGCTGTATACTCAACTATTTGGGTGGACCCCATGAACTTCCGAAAGCTAGTGATCAAACTTGCTACTAGGATGACCAAAATCTGTATTGCAAGGATAATGCTTATCGACCATCCATAATCAGAAGAAGTTCCATTACAAGACCTCAAACCATGACCACTTACTATCCTAACCAAAACTTGTATTACAACAACCAAGCAAAACGAGCAAACAATTATTACAAAACTACCGTCAATATCATTGGACATTGAAAGCTGAGGATCAGCACTATAACCTTGCAAATAACATAATTTTAATCTCTGTAACACAGTTGGGCTCCCTTTACCTTCTGTAAAGACCTGTTTATTGCGATCAGACTGAATTTCCTTGTTCATATTACTGGCAAGAGTAGACACCCATAAGAAATTGAGCATCGCCAACATGAAGCACATGATTATGATATGCTCCGGAACGTAGGAAAAGATGACACCCGTGGAAATCTGTATGCATATATTAACGATGACTGTGATCGCAAAGATTGACAAGGCAACCATGTTAGTGGTGTTCTCGGAGGCACTGTTAGCTCCCAGTGAAGGCACAAAATAACCCATACAAACACATATAAAGGCAGTACCAGTGAGTTTAGAGAGCTGATCCCAAACACCAGGCATTGGAGTGGTAAGATCCACGGGGAGTTTAGCAGCAACAGAAAGGAAAGTCAAAGTAACTGAATTAAGTGAAAACCATTTACATGGTAACCAAAATTTCCTGTGGCGAATTGCATGAATCACATCATAGATCATAAACAATAAACATACCAGTGATGCTCCTGCTATGTACAAGCCGATGATTGGAACAGGAGCCGAGTAATTGTTCTGATCACCGGATGTTATATTATGGCACAAGTGTTTTTCCATCTCTTATAACTCCTTTGAATCCAAAACACTGAAGTATGAACTATGGTTTTGTGTTTTTGTTTGTTGAAAAACTGACTATAAATATTAATCAGATTTTAATTTGATTTATTTTTTTTATTTTTATTTTTTTGTGGCGAAGAATTAACGAGGAAGAGTCCTGGAAGTCCAGAAGAAGCCATGAGGAAGAGTCTTTTGAATCCGGTCACATACAGAGCGTTCAATTAATCCATAAATTAATGGCATTTTAGGCAGTGTTTCAATTAATCCATAAATTAATGTTGACTTACCAAGTCACGGGTTCATGTCAATTTTAATTATGACTGATTTGAGTGCAATATGAATGACAGTTTGCAATATGAATGTTGAACATTAGTTATTTGCCTATGAAAGCAGCTGATATCTAACAATCATAATATCTAACTTATTGGTGGTACATTAATGCATGATACCGTATCTAACAATCATAACTCATTGGTGGTACATTAATGCATGATACTGTGATAAATGCATTGAATGATCTAAACCGGCACATGTTTGCCTATATTGGCGCTTTTCGAAGTGCTACTTAAAACAAATCTGTTGTAGTGACATGTACATACTTATCTCAACGAAATCAAAGGGAGCACATGATATCATCCATATTTTAATATGTAAAACTTAGATTTAGAAATTTTAAATAGACTTTTAATAACTAATCATATTTATTACAGTTTTTTATTAAAAGACATTGACGTCAAAACTATCAATTTTCAAATTGAACCTTCATTTTGTATTTTGATTATTTAGCCCGTGCTATTACAAAACTACTCTTACTCAAAATGTAAAACTACACTAAAATCAATTAAGGCAACGATATTACAAAATTACTCTTACTCAAAATGTAAAACTATAATAGAATCAATTGAATTATAATGAGTTAAAAAAAAAAAAAAAAAAAAAAAACTATCAAATATATGCACACACAGAGTGTGTTCACACAATAGTGCATCAATAATGGCTGATGCATTTTAGTTAGTCCATATGTTTAGCTATCAAACTTGTTTATTGACATGTATTTCTACTTTAAGCCATAAATTAATGTTGCCTTATGATAGTCACATAATTATTACATAATATACCCCTTAATTTATACATGTTAGTGCTTCGATTATTATATTTTATAGTAATTATTTCGTTTTCATATCTTTGTAGGAATTTGAGCGTAAACGATGAAATCACATTAAAGCGGCAAGTTAAGGAACGACAATTAGTCGATTCCAATGGTGGTATAAAGCGATCACAAAGCCTAAACCTAAACCTAATTCATACCCTAAAACCCAAAACCTAATTCATACCCTAAAACCCATAACCTAATTCATACCCTAAAAACCAAAACCTAATTCATAACCTAAACCCGAAACCTAATTCATACCCTAAAACCAAACCCAAACCTAATCATTCTCCTACCCTCATTGATGAATCATTCCCTCATTCCATCCCTATTCATCTTGATTATTCTCTATAAATAGAGGAGGATATGGTGAGAATGAGGGGAGGAAAGAGAAGGGAAAAGAAGAGAATTAGAAATCAAAACCTCTTCCTCAATGGAGATTTCCTCAAAGGAGCTCATCTCTCAAAGGTGATTCACAATCACCCTCACCACTCATCCATCTCTCACTCACTCCACTAACTCAGCACACAATCACCTCGCCACCACCGTCACCTCGCTACCTCCACCGCCAGACAGCACATCGCCACCGCCAACCACCGTGAAACAGGGTGGTCACGCCCCTGTTTCACGTCCAATTTCCAACTCCACCACCACTCCCTGCTCATCTCCCCTGTCCACACAACCGCCACCACCTCCGCACCAATCCCACCACCACAACAGGCCACGAACCAGCCGCGACAGAGCCACCAATCTCGCCGCGAAACAGAGCCGCACCGCGACTCTGTTTCGCCTCGCGACAACGCTTGCTCCTCCCCTCTCTCGGCCTCTCTTCGTCTCGAGTTCCTTCTCTCACGACCACCGTCACGACCCGACCAAGCACCGCAACCACCACCTCGCGACAGAGCTCGCAACCGACTGAAACAGGGAGCGAAAACAGGGAATCTCTTCCCGATTTCTCTTCCTTTTTGTTGTTGTTTTCTTGGTTTATTTTCACTGTTTGCTCGTCTTTGCAGGTTCTAGGATCGATTTGAGGACGAGGGAGGCCGCGAGGAGCGAGAACGCTGGAGAAGACGTTGTGTACTGTAGCAGGGCGGGAAATAACTGAATTTCGTTTTTTGGCTATTTCCACCCCCGAATTTGCTCTGTACCACCACAGAGCGGGTTTTGGGTCATTTTCTCGGGATTCGTGCACACCCACCTGCTGATTTGCTGAGTGCCACCATCTCAAGCTTGTGATAAACTAATTGGGTTGTATACATTATTTCAAATTTATTTTACTGAATTGTTTGCTTAATTGTTATTACAAGTTATTTCTGAAAACTGATAAATTGCTTTCACCTTGCATTTTCGAGTAAGTAAACTTGATATATTTCGTAGTTAGAATTACCCTTTATTAATATTCAAAGCACGTGCTAAAAAATTATTAAGCTTAAACTTTGATTAAGTGTGCCCTAAAAAGACATTTAATACTTGGTAAGAGCATATTTGCTTGAAATAATTTGTGAATGTTTGATAGAAACATGGTATAAGTTTAATTGGATTATAATGATCATATATTCGGTGTAAGCAAGGGATTCTCATTCCTAACGCTTCTCGTATTTAAATTCAGTAATTTAGATTTAGATAATTTTGCTAACTAAATTGTGAGTCCAAGTTCACAAAAATCCATTTCATATATCTTTTATTTAATTTTTCTTAGTTTTCTTATTTTTAAATCTATTTTTAGTTTAGCTTTAAAAATGCTGTAACCCCCTTTCATATAAATTAGTTTAATTAAATTTCTAAAATTCAATTTAATCCACCTTCCTCGTGGGATCGACCCGTACTTGCCGTTGTCTACCAGTTAGGCACCGTGCACTTGCGGTTATTACAAGTGGGCTGAATTAACCTATTTATTTAGGTTAGTTAAATCCGCATCACCTTACCAAGTCAAGGGTTCATGTCAAATTTAATCATAACTGATTGGAATGCTACAGTAGCACAAAATTTTGCATGGCTTCGGATCTATCACATTTCTTGACTTCAGAACCATTTGCAGAGAGTCGTTTACAACAACACAGTCAACACTTAATTGTAGCCAAACATTTTTTTAACATTATTATAATAAAAAAAATTTGAAATGCAAGCATGGAGCTAAGCCTTAAAATGTCTAATAAGAGACCAGTTCATGTTTATAACAACACAGTCATGCACGATTAGTAATTGAAACCACAATATTGTAAGGAAAATATCAGCTAATACAAATAATTTCAACACAAATTATGGACCTAGGTGGTGATAGTGAATGGCTAACAACGCTATTTTGAACCTAGGTCAGCATTGCAACAAAGGAGTCACAGCTCGGATGTACTATAGCCAAAGGGAGACATGTTTTCAAGCCTAACAAATATGCAAATGAAGCAGCGCTACGTAGTACTGCGAATGGAACAAATGATACAACGCTACGTAGTGATAATGGAATAGCACCTAGTACGGCTAATGCAACAGCGTCTAGTTATGCTAATGCAATAGTGCTAGTAGTGTTAATGTAGCAGCGCCCACAAATGCAATTGTTAGATTGCCTAGTAATGCAAATGTAGTAGCGCCAAATGATGAGAATAGCCAACAAATAGTGCTACAGGAAATTGACCCAAAGGATAACCATATAGGAAAAGAGCTAACAGCACCAAGTCAGGAAAGATGCAGTGAAGAGGTTGATACAACCTCAAAATCAGCTTCTACACTTCCTGTAGTAGGACGAGAGATAACTGATGGAAGACAGAGGGAAGTCCAACAGCGGCCATGGATTGGCTAACACCCCAAGCCATCAATGCTTTGAATTCATAAATTACAAGAATAGGCAGGGATGCATTGGTCACCGAAATTAAAAGCTTACTTGAAGTGAAAGCAACAAAGGTGGGGCAAAACACTATTGAAGAACATGATGTCACCACAATACAGCCCCCCACGGAATATGTTCCTCGAAGGTCTTCTCGAAGCAAGAAGACAAATCCTAAATTCAGATAACTGATAATGATAATACAGGTAGAATGCAAATGTTTATTAGAACCTTGTAGGGATGCTAGATTAGTGCTAGCATTCAATGATTTCTATATCATGATTCATTGTGTTTCGATTCTTTACGACGACTTCTCATACATCCTGGGGGCCACATTAGGTATAAATCAAGTCATGAGAGTGCTTAAAGGATTGATTGATAATTACGAGGAAGAAAAGTTATGACAGGTCTATCATGCAACCACTTTAGTAGCAGAACACTTTGCAAGGCTACTCCTTTACCTGGAGACGGTGAATCCAGAACTAATTACGTTCTTTGTTGAAGCTTTGAAGCAAGCTTATTGTTTTGTAGATAATGTAACGAGTGAACGTATGAGCGATTGTAAGCTTTATCATCATCTTTTTTATTAATATAATGTTCGGGGATCCTAAAAACCCCAGCTCACTTTCCAAAAAAAAAACGCTATGCAATTAATAGTAAACAACAAACAATATGCATAAAATAAATATGCCACTGATATTTACGTAGTTCAGCTTTGCCTACTCCACTGACGACGACTCTGTAAATATTTTATTTATATGGAAACACTTACTTGAAGATTATAACATTGTCAAGCAACGATCCTTGAGATTACTCAATCTCAAGCAAACAACAACACCAAAAGTTTGACGAAACTTGCAAACGAAGAACACCCGGAATTGCCCGATTCCAATCCTTTTACTTGGCTACTATTTCACGCCGCACACACCGAATCATGCCAAACTCACAACCTGTCTCACGCCCTTCTCATAGCCTGTTTCATGTCGAGCACATTGCCTGCTCACATTGTGTATGTTGCTGCCTATAACGTTGATTTGTTGCTGCTCACGGTGATTTGTTGCCTTGAATATCATGTTGTCTATATGTTGTTTATAAAAAGAGAAAGATGGGGACTTTGAGTCCCACTTAAATTGTCACTACAAGAAATTTGCAAAATAGCGACAGTTATTTAACGGCGTTTTTGATAACCCGCCGCTAAATACTTTTATCTAACGACGGTTGAACAGCAGTCGCAGAATAATATTATTTAGCGATGGTTATAGTTATTTGCGACTGTTTTTATTGCGGCGGGTGCAACCGTCGCAATGTGTTCGTCCATTTTGGCGGCGGTTACAACAGTCGCAATGTGCTCATGGAAACTGCTGCTAAAAATCAGAAATAAATATGGTTAAGCAGGTTTTGCCGACGGCTATAACCGTCGCTAAATAACATATAACGACGGTTTTACCAGCGATTGTGGACAGCCGTCACTATATGTTTGTTAGCGACGGTTATGCCAGCGGTTGCTGAAAACCATCGCTAAACACTCTAGTAACGCCTTTATTCGCGGCGGTTTCTTAACCGTCGTTGTATTATGTAGCGGCAGTTATAACCGTCGTTGTATGTCTATGGTGACCGTCGCTAAAATACAATTTTCTTGTAGTGTGTGAGCCAATCATACAATTACACAAGGACTATGAGTCCTTATTTATAAAAGACTTTGAGTCCTTATTTATCTCTGTCTCACAATCTCCACCTTGGTGAACAATTTCAGGCCACCACACAAGCATCACAAACAACCACATAAGCATCTTCACCTTGGCATGAAAAATCGCCAAAACCCATTACTCGGTCACGAGAATCGTCGTCATGTCGCTGCCTGATCAAATTGAGACAATGCTCAAACTTGATCCCTGTAACCGCTTTTGTCTTTAGTACTCACCTTCTCCAAGAGAACCTCATCATCTTCAATAACATCCCTCAGAAAATGATACTGCACATCAATGTGCTTCGTCCTGACATGATGAACCTGGTTCTTTGCCAAATGGATAGCACTCTGACTGTCACATCATCCTGAGTAACACCCAAATCACTAATCAAGCCTCGAAGCCAAATGACTTCTTTTACCGCCTCTGATAGAGCCATGTACTCTACTTCAGTAGTAGACAAAGCAATTGTAAACTTTAACTGAGACTTCCAACTCACCAGACCCATCGCCAATGTAAAACAATAACTTGTAGTCCATCAGCGCCTATCAAGATCACCAGCATAATCCGAATCAACATAACCTCGGATCATATTTGACACATCTCCTCTCTAATATACTAAACCAACATCCAGCTTACCCCCAAGATATCTCAATATCCACTTCACTGTCTGTCAGTGTTGTTTTTCCTGGTTTGACATAAACCTATTAACCAAATTGACTGCATGAGCGATATTCGATCGTGTGCAGATCATGGCATACATAAGACTACCAATTGCACTAGCATAGGGAACCTGTGACATGTATTCTCTCTCATCCTCTATGCTAAGAGAGAACTTACCTGAGTGCTTAAAGTGAGCAGCCAAAAGAGTAATTACCGACTTAGACGTATCCATGTCAAATGGTGAATAACTTTATCTAAGTATTGTCTCTGTGACAATGTCAGTTTGCCCTTCTTCCTATCTCTCATTGTCTCCATCCAAGTATCTTCTTCGCTAAACCAAGATCTTTCATCTCAAACTCCATACTAAGTTTCAACTTCAATTTATCAATTTCTTTCATGCTCTTCGCAGCAATGAGCATGTCATCAACATAAAGTAAGAGAAACACGAAAGACCCATCATTGAGCTTCTGTATGAATACACAAGGATCATACCGACTCCTCACATATCCTTGCTCAATCATAAAAGTATCTAATCTCATGTACCACTACCTTGAAGATTGTTTCAACCCATACAGTGACTTCTTCAGTTTGCATACATTTTCTTCCTTACCAACAACAACATATCCATCGGGCTGAGACATGTATATGTCCTCCTTCAAATCTCCATGCAAGAAAACAGTCTTGACATCAAGTTGCTCGAGCTCTAAGTCAAACTGCGCTGCTAAAGCCAAAAAGACTCGGATAAAAGTGTGTTTTACCATCGGAGAGAATACTTCATTATAGTCCACACCTTGTTGTTGTGCATATCCTTTAGCCATCAATCTTACCTTGTATTGTATACATGTACACGTACCCCTGGAATCTGGAATACCGTTTTTCACTGTGAAAACCCACTTACACCCAATCGGCCTCTTCCCTTTAGGGAGTGTGACAAGCTCCCATGTATGATTCTTCTAAAGAGACAACATCTCCTCATCCTAAACCTCCTTCCACTGCTCTTTGTGAACACTTCGCAAAGTTTGCGTATATGTGGTAAGAACATTATCATACCCATCAAGAACTGAGAATGCACAAGCGGCGCCATCCTCATATCCAAATCTAAGTGGTGCACGTCTGACTCTAGGTTATCTGAATGCTGCTAAAGACGATGTTTGTAACTGTTGAACCTGTTGTTGTGTAAGATCCATGTCCCCATCAGTAGGAATCTCATATTCTGCCATTGTCTCATCAGGCATCATATCCGTATCACCTCCTTCCTTAGTAGAAGGAACATCACGCTCTGTATGAGATCTAGGAGCTCCAAGTTCCACCTGTAGAGAATCTCTAGCATCCTCATCTTCATCATAACTATCACCCCTCCAAATAGGGGAACATCTTTGCATCTCTCACACTTTGCGTGTAACAAAGTCTCCTCGTTAAACTTCACATCTCTACTGATCACAAACTTCTGCAAGTCAGGGCACCATAATCTATGCACTTTCACATTATCTGGATAACCGAGAAAAATAGTTTTCTTGGCCCTTACTCCAATTTTATCCTCCATAACATGAAAATATGTTGGACAACCAAATACTTTCAAGTTAGAATAATTTGAAGAAATACCAGACCATAGCTCCATAAGGATCCGAGACTCAATAGTTGATGAAGGAGAACAACTAATGAGATAGCACGTTGTGTTTATTACTTCAGCCTACCAAATTCAGCCCAAACTTGCATTAGACAACATGCACCGTGTTCTCTCCAACAGGGTACGGTTCATCCTTTCTGCTACCCCATTTTGCTATAGTGTGGACTTCACTGTGAAGTGTCTTCTAATGCCATGTTCCAAACAAAACAACTTCAAAGGATCCTCGGTATACTCACCGGCATTGTCAGATCTCACTACTTTGATCACCCTTCCAGTTTGTTTCTCAATCATAGCTTCATTTTTATGTTTCATAGTATACACTCAGACTCTCCGGCTAAAGTCATTGATAAAAGACAAAAAATACCTGGAACACTCCTTGGATGCGACTCTAGAGGATCCCCAAACATCAGTGTGGAGGTAATCCACAATCCCCGCAGTGCTATGAGTAGCATCACTAAAACTGACTCTGTACTGCTTTCCATAGATGTAATGTTCACAGAAATTCAGCTTTGCATTTTATCACCGCCAAGCAAGCCCCGCTTGCATAAAGTTCTTAATCCATGGCTGAAATATTTTTGAATTATAATAGTACTTGCACACAATAATTTCATGTATAAACATGAAATCTCAAAGGAAGAAACAAGCAAATTAGTATATAACAACTATAATTTGCTTCTGCAAAGCCCTAACACTTTTCATTACACTTCACTGATCTCATGAACATTGTTTGCAGCATTACAACCATCATCGCTTCATGCCGCATCAACATTAGAACCATCCCAATTGTCTCTTCTCGCGCTATCATGATCATCTGTGCTTGAAGCTGGAGTACTTATTAAACTGGTGATGCCACTGCCAAAGGAAAAGACCATTCAACTTTGTCTTCCAACGGTTCAACTTGGGATATGAATTTCAGCATAAGTTTTACCTTCTTGGTGTATTCTTGGTTTTCGGGTCTTGATTGCGTTCTAACCAAATTTTGGGTGTGTTGGAGGCGTGTCCGACACATTGACTACACTGCCGATACATTGACCATGTGTTCGACGCGTGTCGAACGAGTGTCGGTGTCGGATACATGTCGGACATGGGTACGACAAGTTTTCCAAAGAGTTTGTGCTTCCTTAATGACATGTCAAAATCTGAGAGGATGCAAAACTTATCAAATCTTAACACATCACCGTGATTGCAAAATTTGAAGTACATAACTCATCTTACCCAAATGAACAGTAAAAAGTATGTCTTCAGTTCTAATTTTACTTTCCTATTTTGCCCTATCATATTCTTAATAATTACATGTAAAACCAACGAACAAAATAAATAGTGTTGGGGAATTTGTGTATTTTTAATTTAAAAAAATATTATTATACTTTTGTCCTTCCAAATTCAGATTATTTATAATAAAGTTTAGCCCTTGTTAATATTTATTAATTTTACTTAAGCCCCCTAACATAGTTTATTTGAAGCCCTCCAATTATCAATAAATTATAAACATAATCTTACATTTAACTTTTAATTTTCCTATTTTGCCTTCTATATTTTATAATTTTTACAATCCAAACCAGCCCCTCTTAAACATTTATATATTATATCTAAGCCCTGACATACTTTATTTCGAGCCCTCCAATTGTCTATAAATTGTAAAAAAGACCCTTACAACTAACTTTTTTATTTATTTTCCAAACCATTCATATTTTTACAATCAAAACTAGTTCATCTGAAACATTGATTAATTATTATTTATTTGAAGTCATTTAATTATTTATAAACTATACATAAGCCTTAAAAAAGTATTGAATACCCGTGTATGTAAAGCGCGTCCACCCTTAGTCTATACATAAAGCGCATTCAAGTCAAACACTCGTGTCTGTCTCAGCCCGATATGGCCTACTAAGGTACTTCTAATCTAAGCTCCCGAGGCTATCAATAGCTTACAACTTTATTAATTTTTGCAGATACCAAAAACAATACCATTTAGAAAGATCTAAAATAAATTATAAAAATTGAGATCATGCAAAAGGAGTAAGTCTCGCCAGCCTTGTTTGCTAGCATTTTTTGATTTTTTTTTTTTTACCCATTTTCTTTAAAACACAATTACAAATATTATCTATACAAGGGGTAGAAATATAAAAAAAATAAGAAAAAACAAGCAAACAAAGCTAGTTAGAATTGTTGCATGCAAAAGATAACAACAAAAATATGAAAATAGCAACAAGAAGACGTGGAAAAGGACATAAAACACAATAAAAATTGATTTAAAAAATAAAATTATTTAATAAAAAAATAAAATTTCTTGATTAAATTGACATCATTGATTTTACGATAGAAACCAAGGGTCAGGATGAGATATTGGCAACACTAACTTGATTAAGGGAACTCTCTCTAATCTCGTACTTGTGTTGTTTTGTTTCTCTTGTGAAAGAGCAGAGCTCATTTTGCAGAGATGTCGGAGACTCGGACGAGGAGCACCATTTCGAAAGTCAGGCCGATGCTGGAGCATCCAAGACGTATCCTCAGCAGGCTGGAACAATTCGGAAGAACGGATACATCGTTATCAAGGGCAGGCCCTGCAAGGTTCGTTCTCTTGCTCTGTTTTGATGGAAATTGTTGAAAAAATTTGATGTGTTTTTGTATGATTTAGATCAAGATCTATGTTTTGGGTCTCTTTATATTTGATTTTCTTTGATGGGTTGTTGTTTGATTGAAGAGAATAGAATGTTCAACCAAGTTGATCTATGTTTTAACCCTTTTGTTCAAGATCTTTCATCAGTGATTGGTTAGTTGATTCAACTTTTGATTTTTATTGTCTGGGTTTGTTTGATTTTTCATTTTGTTAGTGAGGTTTTTATCTTTTGATTTGTTTTGGTTATTTCATGAATTGATGCCTCTATCTTGATCATGTATTTTCTTCAGTCTTCCATGGACACTGGACAGTACTAGGGTTGTTGGATGATTTTAACATGGATGTGAGTTTTGGGTTTAGTAAATCCCAAAGATTCAAGTTGGTAGACTGATATTTTCTGTATTAATTTTGAGAAAAAAAAAATGAAGAAAGAAACTCGCATATATTCAATGTGGAAGATTGGAAGTTGTAGTGTAAATGCTAGTTAGTTTTTAATGATGATAGTTCCAAAGGTTGATAAACGAAATGAAGATAAGAGGTAGTAGGATACATTAGATTAGTAGTCATACGAAGTGGAAGTGCTGAAACACAATATCTCATGTGGAGTTCGGTCTAGTTAAGAGTGTCTCTAGACCTATCGATTGTCCTTATGCTAGGTATTCATTGCCTTGTGTGTTTTATGTATGGCTTCATTTTGGTTAAATTTGTATTGCTGCGATTCTTTTATAAAAATGGTAGGGACCTTAAACCCTCGCTTGACTTGTGCAAAATCAAGATTTTGTAGGGAGGGATCCTTAATATTTTTTTTTTTTGGCAGTAAAAAATTTCATTGGATCAAGATTAATAGAAATTTTTTTAACGTGTTAACTCAAGTTTGATTCTTATTATTTAGCTTTCTTTAGGTCTATTTGGTTGGTGTTGATGCTTGAGATGGAATTGTGGTGTACTATTTCCATATGTAGTGATAATTGTCAGAATTTTTTTTATCTTACATTGTATCATATCTTTCAGTATGAATGAATAATGTGACCTTAGTGATCTTAGTTTAATTTTGTTATACAGAGGTAAAGTTGAATTCTTATATGGAAACTTGATGGACTTTTATGGTTTGAGTGGATAGGTATTTGTGTGTAAGCCATCATATCTTGAGCCCAAAGTTGTACTAACTCCAAACTTAAATCTTGCATAGGTCATTTCAAGTGTTCTTACTTGCATTTTATTTGATAGGGGCCTTGGATCAGTTTCTTGACCTTTTTTTGGTTTATGTTGTGGTTTATCCTTTAGAATGTTGTTTAAAGTTTGAAATTACATGCAACTGGTTACAACAGTGATTGTACCTTTACTCTCCATAGCTCTTTATGTATTTTGGGGTAGACAGAGATAGGGATGGTAACGGGGCGAATTTGGCCAAATTCATCCCCGCCCCGCTAGGGGTTGCGGATCTCCAAAATCTGCCCCGAATATCCGTTTATACAAATTTTCAAAAACCATCCCCGCTCCGGCCGGATTGGCAGATATCCGCCCCGCCCCAAATATTTGTTAAAAAAAATACCGTCCACTAACAAAATCAAGATAAAAAAAGGCCTCTTGAAAGCTAACAAAAAAAGTATTTCATTCTCTATTCGCATTTCAAATAAAATTGGTTATGGTAATCAATTGAGACACAAAAACACCGGCAAATTTAGAACAAATTTGTCCCATTACAAATAAAACTGCTAACAGTATAAATAAGTTTATATGTGCAAAGAAATCATAGATGACTAAAGAAGGAAAATAACCCAGAATCACAACACAATTAAGATGTCCACACTAGATGAACACTGGATCTCTCCTTTGATTGAAGGAGGTGGTTGCTGAACACTATATATCTTCTTGAACACTGGATCTCTTCCTGAATGAAATCTGAACACTGGATCTCTCCTTTGATAGAAATAGGTGGTTGTTATGCCTGTAGCCTTGCATCCTTCATTATTAAACAAAATTGATGTCCCTGGGCTTGCATTCGTACACCTCAATCGGTTCATCCTCAACTTCATCTACATCGTACTCATTAGGTTAAGAAGGAGGAGGACATTAGGAGTTTTTACCTGTCCTATGTGATTGTATGTGTCGTTGGCACTCCATTTAATTTATTTTTGCTAAATATTTTGTACTAAGCACCTTTTTCACTATCCCAATTTTGCCTCTGAATCAGTATTGAAGTGCAAGCTTATTTTAAGGTAAATATATATATTTTAAATTTTAGAGTTAAACTCAGTTAAATTTGAATCAGTTGAGGAAAAAATTTAAACGCCGAGAATGAGTTCTCCCACAATCTTTGAATTCATCAAAATATGAAGTTTAAAGTTTTTGTTTAAATGTCCCTGACAATATTTCAAAATAACAAGGTGGAATTTACCCAATGTCCTTTTGGAACCGTTTGGAAGCGGATCGTTGCAAACGGTTAGGTTCGGTCTTAATGTTCAAAATGAAGGAATCTGGTCCAGATCAAATCCGTTAAATTTAAACGGTTCGAGATAGGTTCCTTAAATTTTGGAACCGATCCGGACCGTGCCCACCCCTAGTTTTACCTCTAGATTGTACCTCTACTCTCCATAGCTATTTATGTATTTTGGGGTAGACAGAGCCCTAATTCTAGAGAGCGAGGGAGAGCGTGAGGGAGGGCCCAACACCGCCCACCCTCCTCGCGATGCGCATCATCGCATATATCGAGGAAGGTGGGCGGTGTTGGGCCCTCCCTCTCTCCCTAGACTTACTCGTAGACAGAGATGTGTTTTAAACTGACATTGACTATTCGAGCATCAATAGCATTACTTAAACACCAATGCGCTGTGTTTTTCTCCTTCAAACTTTTTTTTTATTGTTCTTGTCTTTATTTATTTTCCTCCTTTTAATACCTTTTTGTAGACATGATACTTTCCCTTGACTTTGGATGTCCTGTGCAAACAAGCTCTCTGAGGTCAAATTTCCCAATTCCATTTGCAAATCCATATGCATTCTAGATACACATGTGATATCATATAATTTTGTTGGGTCCAGTACAAAATAATTAGGAATGTGCAAGTTATTTGTGATGTGTTCTTCAATCTTAGACTAAACTTTTTATGTTGTTGTCTGTACACGACAATCTTATTAGTTTATGTTAATGCTTCTGACCAAGCCATTTAATTCACATGCTTTCTTTTCGTTTCGGATGTATGCTGGCTGTCTTCAAACAGGTTGTTGAGGTCTCCACCTCCAAGACTGGGAAGCATGGTCACGCCAAGTGCCATTTTGTCGGGATTGATATATTCACTGCCAAGAAGCTTGAAGATATTGTTCCTTCCTCTCACAGTTTTGATGTAACGTTTCTTCCATCTTCCTTGCACGACTGTTGATGGCTTTCTACTACTAATCAACCAACAATGTTTAATGAGTTAATTGCCCAGCTAATATGAATGTATTGATTTTTCTTTTCAGGTTCCCCATGTGAATCGTACTGATTATCAGCTTATTGACATCTCTGAAGATGGCTTTGTAAGTTTTCCTTCACAATCAAAATGAAAGGATGTGTTTTCATACTGAAAATCTATTAGTGCTTATGAGTTTAAACAAACTCTTGGTTGGAATTCCTTGCAGGTGAGCCTTTTGACTGAAACTGGAAACACCAAGGATGATTTGAAGCTTCCCACCGATGACAATCTTAGAGCATCATCCAACAGCAGTGGATAAGTGAATGTGACCAAACCATATGGACTCAACTAAAGGAAATAGATAACTTTCCAAGGTTCCACCACTTAATAACAGGGAAGACTCAAGACTATGAGAGTCAATAGCACAACGCAGTGACAATAATGCAAAAAAAATCCGTGCACTTTACGCACTAAAAGTTGCTTCTGTTATAAAAGCTCTCACAGCTCTATCATTTTCATTCCTCTTCTGTTTCCTCTGTTTCAAGGTTCATTTCTTCTCCGAAATTTCATACCAAAATCCTCTATTTTATGCTTTTTAGATTGTGTTTGTGATGAATAGCAATGGGTATTGATTAGTTTGAGTTCCCCTAGCAGATTCATGGAGAACAAGCTGTCTGATTCGACAAATGTCTTGACTCTCAAAGCCATTAGAGAGTCTTTGATTCGACAAGAAGACACAATTGTGTTTAGTCTGATTGAGAGGGCGAAATACCCACTTAATTCTGCAGTTTATGATGAGTCTTCTCAATGCATTCCGGGCTTTTGTGGATCATTTGTTGAATTTTTTGTCAAGGAAACTGAGTCACTTCATGCCAAGGTGAGTGCTTTATTTTTGTTTTCTGAGTTTTATGTGTTTGATGGAATTCAAGATACCTTTGTTATCTTCTTCATGTATTTGTTGTGGCAGTGAAAATTCTATATAGTTGTGTACTATACAGTGGGTTGAAGTTTGTTGAAATATTAAGCTCACTCCAATTATCCGTGGGCCTAAATTTTCCATATGATTTTTCATGATAGTACCGTGTGAATTTACGGTGTAGTGGTTGAAGTGGTACGATTGGTATCCACCGATGTATGTTGTAGTCCCACTTTGATTGAAAATACTGAATTAGTTTAGTGGGAATACTAATGCTCAAGTGAATGGAACGACATACAGCAATTAACTGACATTCTTGTATGAATGTTAGGTATCAACTACCTAGGAACCTTTTAAAGTATTTTTAACATTGTCATAATATTGTCCTACTTGGCTTCTGCGCATCATGATTCTCTTAGTTTACGCCTTTGGGGTATACGCCATGCATAACCGGTTGTGGTTAGTCTGGATGTCTGTGGTATTTGTCTTTGGACTTTCTTCTGTCTTTCTGATCTATTTTCAGGACTAGGGGTTGGGGTGATCTGGTTTCTATACGTAACAAACCTTTATTGGATTTGGTTGGTGATATTTCTGAAAATGTAACACGCAAGTTCAGTTGTAACCTTGAGCAACTTGTTGAAGGAAGTACTTCGGTGGTTGATTGGAAGAATAACATGCTTTCAAGGAATTTTAATATAGCTCCATATGCACATTGATTATTGACAAACCAAGAGCAACGATTGTGAAATGGAGTTCGAAACATATAGAAAAGTAGCAGGTCTACTGGTCTAGAGAGTTTATTTATCCTCCAAATGTACTGTTTTAAGTGAATATATCATCTAATCCAGGGTAAATTACAGGTAGGTAGATATGAAAGCCCAGAAGAGCATCCTTTCTTCCCAGATGATCTACCACCCCAGCTGTTGCCCCCTCATAACTACCCAAAGGTACATTTTCAGTCGGTTCCTGTCTCAACTTTGTAGCAAACCTTTATTTGAAAGGAGTTTCTTCTTCCCAATAATCCTTGTCCGCAGGTGCTGCATCCTGCAGCAGATTCTATCAACGTAAACAAGACCATATACATAAACAAGACCATATGGGATATGTATTTCAAGCAACTGCTTCCATTGTTTGCTGCCAAGGGCGATGATGGTAACTATGGATCTTGTGCAGAGTGTGATCTCAAGTGTTTGCTGGTAATTAAAATTCAAGAAATTAGTTACGAGGCTTAGTAATTGTATGCATGGAGAAATTTTAGTTACGCGGCTTAGTAATTGTATGCATGGAGTTTTACTAACTATGAAAGTGGTTTCTTCCAGGCCCTCTCTAGAAGGATTCACTATGGAACCTTTGTAGCAGAGGTCAAATTTCGTGATGACCCAGACGACTATGGCTCTGCTATCCGTGCTCAGGTATGAAAAATACAAATTTAAACTCTGACTATCAGATGGTCTAGGAACTGATTGGGTGGTTGTGGTTGTTATTGCTTCTTCCAGGACAGAGATGCTCTCATGAAACTGTTGACATTTGAAACTGTTGAAGAGATGGTGAAGAAAAGGGTTGAGAAGAAAGCCATGGTGTTTGGACAACAAGTAGACCTTAATGACAATGCAGACAAAGGAAACTACAAAGTTCACCCAACCATAGTTTCTCGGCTATATGGAGAATGGGTGATGCCTCTTACCAAGCTTGTAGAAGTTGAGTATCTCCTCCGTCGCCTTGACTGATGCCTCTCTCACATCCAACTACGAGAAGGCTTTGCGAAACCATATTTCATATAATGGTGGTCAATGCTGCATTTCTTGAATAGGCCATCTAGTGCATAAAGAGACATCTTATTGACAGATTCATATTTGTATGGAATATTGTATCTTTTCCTCAATTCTACATCAATGTGAAATTATAAAACATGAATCCAATGAGTGAGTTATACATTGTATACTTTTTTTTCCATGGTAAGGGCTTTGAACAAATTTACCAGGGAAAAATAGACACGTTTTTGGGACAATTTTCAATTTCGTGGCTAATTTTGGGGACACGTTCTTGCACAATTTTCAAATCATGAAGTGAGTTTCTTTTGAATTTTTGAAACGCATTCTTAATTTGTAGTTTTCCCTTTAGTAACAGTTCAATTAGGAAATTCATTACCTATTAGGTTTAGGATTTGTTTTTTGTTAGATAAGTTCTAATAGGAGTGTAGGTTATTCATTGTAATTTGGTTTATTAAATAACATTTTATTTCGTTTATCGTCAATTTTTTTTTTTTTTCAATTATAGTACTATTTTTAATTTTCATTTGTTTTACAAGTTTAATTCTATCAAAAATACACACTGCATACCCTCAAGGTGGTCCATGGCTGAAATATTTTACTTTGAATTAAAAAAAATGCTTGCACACAATAATTTCATGGGTATATATGGATTCTCAATGGAAGACACAAGCAAATTAGTATAATTCAACTATTATTTGTTTTTACAAACACTCTTTCACTTTTCATTACACTTCATTACAACCATCATTGCTTCCTGCCGCATCAACAATAGGACCATCCTCATTGCCTCTTCTTGCGCTATTATGATCATTTGTGTTAGAAGCCGGAGTACTTATCAAACTGGTGATGCCACAACCAATAGGAAAAGACCATTCAACTTTGCCTTCCAACGGTTCAACTTGGGATATGAATTTGAGCATAAGTTTTACCTTCTTGGTATATTCTTCAACAGGGCACTCTGTAACTTCTTTGCATACAGCTTGCGGGAGCTGAATGAGAAATATGTGCAACATGTCAACAAATAGTTGCTCCATACAAGTAAATAGCTCTTGAACTGTAGTGCATTCCTGTCTGTCACCGATGAAGTTCATGACAAACTTAAGTTCATTCCAAATCAACTGATGGTGCATTCGAGTTTTTAATTGGGCAATTATAAAACGTGCACGATCTAATTCTGAACTCATGGTAGGTCGAGAGCCTCGTGACTCCGCCAATTCTTCAAATGTGAGAGCAACACCCCTGAAGTGCTTTCCCATCCACATAGCCTTTGCAAGTACCTGTTTCTTTCTATTACTGAAGCTAGGGGGATTGATTTTAGATTCTACAAATTGAATAATGTCAAAAACTTCATTCAAGCTTTGTGTTAGACGACCACTAAGAGAAGATGGTATAGAAACTGAGGCAATTCTTGCAAGGAAAACCAGATAAAGACATGACACATCATTCCCGCTCTTAAAATTATAACAGTTGTGAAGTTGTTCGAGAGATCGACTGGATGGAGGTGTGTTTGAAAGGAGTTGTGGCAAATGGCATAGAGATTTGTTTTCTGCCTTTACTTTACTCATCCATCTCTGAATCTCTTTCACGCACTTTATCAGAGTCCAATCAGCAATCACAATGTCATTCTTTCGCCTGAGTTCTATATATTCTTGCATTCCTTCTGGTTCTGTATACTTTCTCTCGTAGATATATGTTTTTTTAATAACAGCATAAACTGCCAGTACCGGTGTAGTAATAACAAGAATCGGTGTAGCAATAACAATAAATGAAATCATACAACCCACTATTAACGCAGCCTTCAGAAATGAATTCTTATCAACAACAGTATTTAGAAATGGCGTGGATTCGTTTACACCATAAATGGCATCATAGTCGTATTTTCCAGCTGTATACTCAACTATTTGGGTGGACCCCATGAACTTCCGAAAGCTAGTGATCAAACTTGCTACTAGGATGACCAAAATCTGTATTGCAAGGATAATGCTTATCGACCATCCATAATCAGAAGAAGTTCCATTACAAGACCTCAAACCATGACCACTTACTATCCTAACCAAAACTTGTATTACAACAACCAAGCAAAACGAGCAAACAATTATTACAAAACTACCGTCAATATCATTGGACATTGAAAGCTGAGGATCAGCACTATAACCTTGCAAATAACATAATTTTAATCTCTGTAACACAGTTGGGCTCCCTTTACCTTCTGTAAAGACCTGTTTATTGCAATCAGACTGAATTTCCTTGTTCATATTACTGGCAAGAGTAGACACCCATAAGAAATTGAGCATCGCCAACATGAAGCACATGATTATGATATGCTCCGGAACGTAGGAAAAGATGACACCCGTGGAAATCTGTATGCATATATTAACGATGACTGTGATCGCAAAGATTGACAAGGCAACCATGTTAGTGGTGTTCTCGGAGGCACTGTTAGCTCCCAGTGAAGGCACAAAATAACCCATACAAACACATATAAAGGCAGTACCAGTGAGTTTAGAGAGCTGATCCCAAACACCAGGCATTGGAGTGGTAAGATCCACGGGGAGTTTAGCAGCAACAGAAAGGAAAGTCAAAGTAACTGAATTAAGTGAAAACCATTTACATGGTAACCAAAATTTCCTGTGGCGAATTGCATGAATCACATCATAGATCATAAACAATAAACATACCAGTGATGCTCCTGCTATGTACAAGCCGATGATTGGAACAGGAGCCGAGTAATTGTTCTGATCACCGGATGTTATATTATGGCACAAGTGTTTTTCCATCTCTTATAACTCCTTTGAATCCAAAACACTGAAGTATGAACTATGGTTTTGTGTTTTTGTTTGTTGAAAAACTGACTATAAATATTAATCAGATTTTAATTTGATTTATTTTTTTTATTTTTATTTTTTTGTGGCGAAGAATTAACGAGGAAGAGTCCTGGAAGTCCAGAAGAAGCCATGAGGAAGAGTCTTTTGAATCCGGTCACATACAGAGCGTTCAATTAATCCATAAATTAATGGCATTTTAGGCAGTGTTTCAATTAATCCATAAATTAATGTTGACTTACCAAGTCACGGGTTCATGTCAATTTTAATTATGACTGATTTGAGTGCAATATGAATGACAGTTTGCAATATGAATGTTGAACATTAGTTATTTGCCTATGAAAGCAGCTGATATCTAACAATCATAATATCTAACTTATTGGTGGTACATTAATGCATGATACCGTATCTAACAATCATAACTCATTGGTGGTACATTAATGCATGATACTGTGATAAATGCATTGAATGATCTAAACCGGCACATGTTTGCCTATATTGGCGCTTTTCGAAGTGCTACTTAAAACAAATCTGTTGTAGTGACATGTACATACTTATCTCAACGAAATCAAAGGGAGCACATGATATCATCCATATTTTAATATGTAAAACTTAGATTTAGAAATTTTAAATAGACTTTTAATAACTAATCATATTTATTACAGTTTTTTATTAAAAGACATTGACGTCAAAACTATCAATTTTCAAATTGAACCTTCATTTTGTATTTTGATTATTTAGCCCGTGCTATTACAAAACTACTCTTACTCAAAATGTAAAACTACACTAAAATCAATTAAGGCAACGATATTACAAAATTACTCTTACTCAAAATGTAAAACTATAATAGAATCAATTGAATTATAATGAGTTAAAAAAAAAAAAAAAAAAAAAAACTATCAAATATATGCACACACAGAGTGTGTTCACACAATAGTGCATCAATAATGGCTGATGCATTTTAGTTAGTCCATATGTTTAGCTATCAAACTTGTTTATTGACATGTATTTCTACTTTAAGCCATAAATTAATGTTGCCTTATGATAGTCACATAATTATTACATAATATACCCCTTAATTTATACATGTTAGTGCTTCGATTATTATATTTTATAGTAATTATTTCGTTTTCATATCTTTGTAGGAATTTGAGCGTAAACGATGAAATCACATTAAAGCGGCAAGTTAAGGAACGACAATTAGTCGATTCCAATGGTGGTATAAAGCGATCACAAAGCCTAAACCTAAACCTAATTCATACCCTAAAACCCAAAACCTAATTCATACCCTAAAACCCATAACCTAATTCATACCCTAAAAACCAAAACCTAATTCATAACCTAAACCCGAAACCTAATTCATACCCTAAAACCAAACCCAAACCTAATCATTCTCCTACCCTCATTGATGAATCATTCCCTCATTCCATCCCTATTCATCTTGATTATTCTCTATAAATAGAGGAGGATATGGTGAGAATGAGGGGAGGAAAGAGAAGGGAAAAGAAGAGAATTAGAAATCAAAACCTCTTCCTCAATGGAGATTTCCTCAAAGGAGCTCATCTCTCAAAGGTGATTCACAATCACCCTCACCACTCATCCATCTCTCACTCACTCCACTAACTCAGCACACAATCACCTCGCCACCACCGTCACCTCGCTACCTCCACCGCCAGACAGCACATCGCCACCGCCAACCACCGTGAAACAGGGTGGTCACGCCCCTGTTTCACGTCCAATTTCCAACTCCACCACCACTCCCTGCTCATCTCCCCTGTCCACACAACCGCCACCACCTCCGCACCAATCCCACCACCACAACAGGCCACGAACCAGCCGCGACAGAGCCACCAATCTCGCCGCGAAACAGAGCCGCACCGCGACTCTGTTTCGCCTCGCGACAACGCTTGCTCCTCCCCTCTCTCGGCCTCTCTTCGTCTCGAGTTCCTTCTCTCACGACCACCGTCACGACCCGACCAAGCACCGCAACCACCACCTCGCGACAGAGCTCGCAACCGACTGAAACAGGGAGCGAAAACAGGGAATCTCTTCCCGATTTCTCTTCCTTTTTGTTGTTGTTTTCTTGGTTTATTTTCACTGTTTGCTCGTCTTTGCAGGTTCTAGGATCGATTTGAGGACGAGGGAGGCCGCGAGGAGCGAGAACGCTGGAGAAGACGTTGTGTACTGTAGCAGGGCGGGAAATAACTGAATTTCGTTTTTTGGCTATTTCCACCCCCGAATTTGCTCTGTACCACCACAGAGCGGGTTTTGGGTCATTTTCTCGGGATTCGTGCACACCCACCTGCTGATTTGCTGAGTGCCACCATCTCAAGCTTGTGATAAACTAATTGGGTTGTATACATTATTTCAAATTTATTTTACTGAATTGTTTGCTTAATTGTTATTACAAGTTATTTCTGAAAACTGATAAATTGCTTTCACCTTGCATTTTCGAGTAAGTAAACTTGATATATTTCGTAGTTAGAATTACCCTTTATTAATATTCAAAGCACGTGCTAAAAAATTATTAAGCTTAAACTTTGATTAAGTGTGCCCTAAAAAGACATTTAATACTTGGTAAGAGCATATTTGCTTGAAATAATTTGTGAATGTTTGATAGAAACATGGTATAAGTTTAATTGGATTATAATGATCATATATTCGGTGTAAGCAAGGGATTCTCATTCCTAACGCTTCTCGTATTTAAATTCAGTAATTTAGATTTAGATAATTTTGCTAACTAAATTGTGAGTCCAAGTTCACAAAAATCCATTTCATATATCTTTTATTTAATTTTTCTTAGTTTTCTTATTTTTAAATCTATTTTTAGTTTAGCTTTAAAAATGCTGTAACCCCCTTTCATATAAATTAGTTTAATTAAATTTCTAAAATTCAATTTAATCCACCTTCCTCGTGGGATCGACCCGTACTTGCCGTTGTCTACCAGTTAGGCACCGTGCACTTGCGGTTATTACAAGTGGGCTGAATTAACCTATTTATTTAGGTTAGTTAAATCCGCATCACCTTACCAAGTCAAGGGTTCATGTCAAATTTAATCATAACTGATTGGAATGCTACAGTAGCACAAAATTTTGCATGGCTTCGGATCTATCACATTTCTTGACTTCAGAACCATTTGCAGAGAGTCGTTTACAACAACACAGTCAACACTTAATTGTAGCCAAACATTTTTTTAACATTATTATAATAAAAAAAATTTGAAATGCAAGCATGGAGCTAAGCCTTAAAATGTCTAATAAGAGACCAGTTCATGTTTATAACAACACAGTCATGCACGATTAGTAATTGAAACCACAATATTGTAAGGAAAATATCAGCTAATACAAATAATTTCAACACAAATTATGGACCTAGGTGGTGATAGTGAATGGCTAACAACGCTATTTTGAACCTAGGTCAGCATTGCAACAAAGGAGTCACAGCTCGGATGTACTATAGCCAAAGGGAGACATGTTTTCAAGCCTAACAAATATGCAAATGAAGCAGCGCTACGTAGTACTGCGAATGGAACAAATGATACAACGCTACGTAGTGATAATGGAATAGCACCTAGTACGGCTAATGCAACAGCGTCTAGTTATGCTAATGCAATAGTGCTAGTAGTGTTAATGTAGCAGCGCCCACAAATGCAATTGTTAGATTGCCTAGTAATGCAAATGTAGTAGCGCCAAATGATGAGAATAGCCAACAAATAGTGCTACAGGAAATTGACCCAAAGGATAACCATATAGGAAAAGAGCTAACAGCACCAAGTCAGGAAAGATGCAGTGAAGAGGTTGATACAACCTCAAAATCAGCTTCTACACTTCCTGTAGTAGGACGAGAGATAACTGATGGAAGACAGAGGGAAGTCCAACAGCGGCCATGGATTGGCTAACACCCCAAGCCATCAATGCTTTGAATTCATAAATTACAAGAATAGGCAGGGATGCATTGGTCACCGAAATTAAAAGCTTACTTGAAGTGAAAGCAACAAAGGTGGGGCAAAACACTATTGAAGAACATGATGTCACCACAATACAGCCCCCCACGGAATATGTTCCTCGAAGGTCTTCTCGAAGCAAGAAGACAAATCCTAAATTCAGATAACTGATAATGATAATACAGGTAGAATGCAAATGTTTATTAGAACCTTGTAGGGATGCTAGATTAGTGCTAGCATTCAATGATTTCTATATCATGATTCATTGTGTTTCGATTCTTTACGACGACTTCTCATACATCCTGGGGGCCACATTAGGTATAAATCAAGTCATGAGAGTGCTTAAAGGATTGATTGATAATTACGAGGAAGAAAAGTTATGACAGGTCTATCATGCAACCACTTTAGTAGCAGAACACTTTGCAAGGCTACTCCTTTACCTGGAGACGGTGAATCCAGAACTAATTACGTTCTTTGTTGAAGCTTTGAAGCAAGCTTATTGTTTTGTAGATAATGTAACGAGTGAACGTATGAGCGATTGTAAGCTTTATCATCATCTTTTTTATTAATATAATGTTCGGGGATCCTAAAAACCCCAGCTCACTTTCCAAAAAAAAAACGCTATGCAATTAATAGTAAACAACAAACAATATGCATAAAATAAATATGCCACTGATATTTACGTAGTTCAGCTTTGCCTACTCCACTGACGACGACTCTGTAAATATTTTATTTATATGGAAACACTTACTTGAAGATTATAACATTGTCAAGCAACGATCCTTGAGATTACTCAATCTCAAGCAAACAACAACACCAAAAGTTTGACGAAACTTGCAAACGAAGAACACCCGGAATTGCCCGATTCCAATCCTTTTACTTGGCTACTATTTCACGCCGCACACACCGAATCATGCCAAACTCACAACCTGTCTCACGCCCTTCTCATAGCCTGTTTCATGTCGAGCACATTGCCTGCTCACATTGTGTATGTTGCTGCCTATAACGTTGATTTGTTGCTGCTCACGGTGATTTGTTGCCTTGAATATCATGTTGTCTATATGTTGTTTATAAAAAGAGAAAGATGGGGACTTTGAGTCCCACTTAAATTGTCACTACAAGAAATTTGCAAAATAGCGACAGTTATTTAACGGCGTTTTTGATAACCCGCCGCTAAATACTTTTATCTAACGACGGTTGAACAGCAGTCGCAGAATAATATTATTTAGCGATGGTTATAGTTATTTGCGACTGTTTTTATTGCGGCGGGTGCAACCGTCGCAATGTGTTCGTCCATTTTGGCGGCGGTTACAACAGTCGCAATGTGCTCATGGAAACTGCTGCTAAAAATCAGAAATAAATATGGTTAAGCAGGTTTTGCCGACGGCTATAACCGTCGCTAAATAACATATAACGACGGTTTTACCAGCGATTGTGGACAGCCGTCACTATATGTTTGTTAGCGACGGTTATGCCAGCGGTTGCTGAAAACCATCGCTAAACACTCTAGTAACGCCTTTATTCGCGGCGGTTTCTTAACCGTCGTTGTATTATGTAGCGGCAGTTATAACCGTCGTTGTATGTCTATGGTGACCGTCGCTAAAATACAATTTTCTTGTAGTGTGTGAGCCAATCATACAATTACACAAGGACTATGAGTCCTTATTTATAAAAGACTTTGAGTCCTTATTTATCTCTGTCTCACAATCTCCACCTTGGTGAACAATTTCAGGCCACCACACAAGCATCACAAACAACCACATAAGCATCTTCACCTTGGCATGAAAAATCGCCAAAACCCATTACTCGGTCACGAGAATCGTCGTCATGTCGCTGCCTGATCAAATTGAGACAATGCTCAAACTTGATCCCTGTAACCGCTTTTGTCTTTAGTACTCACCTTCTCCAAGAGAACCTCATCATCTTCAATAACATCCCTCAGAAAATGATACTGCACATCAATGTGCTTCGTCCTGACATGATGAACCTGGTTCTTTGCCAAATGGATAGCACTCTGACTGTCACATCATCCTGAGTAACACCCAAATCACTAATCAAGCCTCGAAGCCAAATGACTTCTTTTACCGCCTCTGATAGAGCCATGTACTCTACTTCAGTAGTAGACAAAGCAATTGTAAACTTTAACTGAGACTTCCAACTCACCAGACCCATCGCCAATGTAAAACAATAACTTGTAGTCCATCAGCGCCTATCAAGATCACCAGCATAATCCGAATCAACATAACCTCGGATCATATTTGACACATCTCCTCTCTAATATACTAAACCAACATCCAGCTTACCCCCAAGATATCTCAATATCCACTTCACTGTCTGTCAGTGTTGTTTTTCCTGGTTTGACATAAACCTATTAACCAAATTGACTGCATGAGCGATATTCGATCGTGTGCAGATCATGGCATACATAAGACTACCAATTGCACTAGCATAGGGAACCTGTGACATGTATTCTCTCTCATCCTCTATGCTAAGAGAGAACTTACCTGAGTGCTTAAAGTGAGCAGCCAAAAGAGTAATTACCGACTTAGACGTATCCATGTCAAATGGTGAATAACTTTATCTAAGTATTGTCTCTGTGACAATGTCAGTTTGCCCTTCTTCCTATCTCTCATTGTCTCCATCCAAGTATCTTCTTCGCTAAACCAAGATCTTTCATCTCAAACTCCATACTAAGTTTCAACTTCAATTTATCAATTTCTTTCATGCTCTTCGCAGCAATGAGCATGTCATCAACATAAAGTAAGAGAAACACGAAAGACCCATCATTGAGCTTCTGTATGAATACACAAGGATCATACCGACTCCTCACATATCCTTGCTCAATCATAAAAGTATCTAATCTCATGTACCACTACCTTGAAGATTGTTTCAACCCATACAGTGACTTCTTCAGTTTGCATACATTTTCTTCCTTACCAACAACAACATATCCATCGGGCTGAGACATGTATATGTCCTCCTTCAAATCTCCATGCAAGAAAACAGTCTTGACATCAAGTTGCTCGAGCTCTAAGTCAAACTGCGCTGCTAAAGCCAAAAAGACTCGGATAAAAGTGTGTTTTACCATCGGAGAGAATACTTCATTATAGTCCACACCTTGTTGTTGTGCATATCCTTTAGCCATCAATCTTACCTTGTATTGTATACATGTACACGTACCCCTGGAATCTGGAATACCGTTTTTCACTGTGAAAACCCACTTACACCCAATCGGCCTCTTCCCTTTAGGGAGTGTGACAAGCTCCCATGTATGATTCTTCTAAAGAGACAACATCTCCTCATCCTAAACCTCCTTCCACTGCTCTTTGTGAACACTTCGCAAAGTTTGCGTATATGTGGTAAGAACATTATCATACCCATCAAGAACTGAGAATGCACAAGCGGCGCCATCCTCATATCCAAATCTAAGTGGTGCACGTCTGACTCTAGGTTATCTGAATGCTGCTAAAGACGATGTTTGTAACTGTTGAACCTGTTGTTGTGTAAGATCCATGTCCCCATCAGTAGGAATCTCATATTCTGCCATTGTCTCATCAGGCATCATATCCGTATCACCTCCTTCCTTAGTAGAAGGAACATCACGCTCTGTATGAGATCTAGGAGCTCCAAGTTCCACCTGTAGAGAATCTCTAGCATCCTCATCTTCATCATAACTATCACCCCTCCAAATAGGGGAACATCTTTGCATCTCTCACACTTTGCGTGTAACAAAGTCTCCTCGTTAAACTTCACATCTCTACTGATCACAAACTTCTGCAAGTCAGGGCACCATAATCTATGCACTTTCACATTATCTGGATAACCGAGAAAAATAGTTTTCTTGGCCCTTACTCCAATTTTATCCTCCATAACATGAAAATATGTTGGACAACCAAATACTTTCAAGTTAGAATAATTTGAAGAAATACCAGACCATAGCTCCATAAGGATCCGAGACTCAATAGTTGATGAAGGAGAACAACTAATGAGATAGCACGTTGTGTTTATTACTTCAGCCTACCAAATTCAGCCCAAACTTGCATTAGACAACATGCACCGTGTTCTCTCCAACAGGGTACGGTTCATCCTTTCTGCTACCCCATTTTGCTATAGTGTGGACTTCACTGTGAAGTGTCTTCTAATGCCATGTTCCAAACAAAACAACTTCAAAGGATCCTCGGTATACTCACCGGCATTGTCAGATCTCACTACTTTGATCACCCTTCCAGTTTGTTTCTCAATCATAGCTTCATTTTTATGTTTCATAGTATACACTCAGACTCTCCGGCTAAAGTCATTGATAAAAGACAAAAAATACCTGGAACACTCCTTGGATGCGACTCTAGAGGATCCCCAAACATCAGTGTGGAGGTAATCCACAATCCCCGCAGTGCTATGAGTAGCATCACTAAAACTGACTCTGTACTGCTTTCCATAGATGTAATGTTCACAGAAATTCAGCTTTGCATTTTATCACCGCCAAGCAAGCCCCGCTTGCATAAAGTTCTTAATCCATGGCTGAAATATTTTTGAATTATAATAGTACTTGCACACAATAATTTCATGTATAAACATGAAATCTCAAAGGAAGAAACAAGCAAATTAGTATATAACAACTATAATTTGCTTCTGCAAAGCCCTAACACTTTTCATTACACTTCACTGATCTCATGAACATTGTTTGCAGCATTACAACCATCATCGCTTCATGCCGCATCAACATTAGAACCATCCCAATTGTCTCTTCTCGCGCTATCATGATCATCTGTGCTTGAAGCTGGAGTACTTATTAAACTGGTGATGCCACTGCCAAAGGAAAAGACCATTCAACTTTGTCTTCCAACGGTTCAACTTGGGATATGAATTTCAGCATAAGTTTTACCTTCTTGGTGTATTCTTGGTTTTCGGGTCTTGATTGCGTTCTAACCAAATTTTGGGTGTGTTGGAGGCGTGTCCGACACATTGACTACACTGCCGATACATTGACCATGTGTTCGACGCGTGTCGAACGAGTGTCGGTGTCGGATACATGTCGGACATGGGTACGACAAGTTTTCCAAAGAGTTTGTGCTTCCTTAATGACATGTCAAAATCTGAGAGGATGCAAAACTTATCAAATCTTAACACATCACCGTGATTGCAAAATTTGAAGTACATAACTCATCTTACCCAAATGAACAGTAAAAAGTATGTCTTCAGTTCTAATTTTACTTTCCTATTTTGCCCTATCATATTCTTAATAATTACATGTAAAACCAACGAACAAAATAAATAGTGTTGGGGAATTTGTGTATTTTTAATTTAAAAAAATATTATTATACTTTTGTCCTTCCAAATTCAGATTATTTATAATAAAGTTTAGCCCTTGTTAATATTTATTAATTTTACTTAAGCCCCCTAACATAGTTTATTTGAAGCCCTCCAATTATCAATAAATTATAAACATAATCTTACATTTAACTTTTAATTTTCCTATTTTGCCTTCTATATTTTATAATTTTTACAATCCAAACCAGCCCCTCTTAAACATTTATATATTATATCTAAGCCCTGACATACTTTATTTCGAGCCCTCCAATTGTCTATAAATTGTAAAAAAGACCCTTACAACTAACTTTTTTATTTATTTTCCAAACCATTCATATTTTTACAATCAAAACTAGTTCATCTGAAACATTGATTAATTATTATTTATTTGAAGTCATTTAATTATTTATAAACTATACATAAGCCTTAAAAAAGTATTGAATACCCGTGTATGTAAAGCGCGTCCACCCTTAGTCTATACATAAAGCGCATTCAAGTCAAACACTCGTGTCTGTCTCAGCCCGATATGGCCTACTAAGGTACTTCTAATCTAAGCTCCCGAGGCTATCAATAGCTTACAACTTTATTAATTTTTGCAGATACCAAAAACAATACCATTTAGAAAGATCTAAAATAAATTATAAAAATTGAGATCATGCAAAAGGAGTAAGTCTCGCCAGCCTTGTTTGCTAGCATTTTTTGATTTTTTTTTTTTTACCCATTTTCTTTAAAACACAATTACAAATATTATCTATACAAGGGGTAGAAATATAAAAAAAATAAGAAAAAACAAGCAAACAAAGCTAGTTAGAATTGTTGCATGCAAAAGATAACAACAAAAATATGAAAATAGCAACAAGAAGACGTGGAAAAGGACATAAAACACAATAAAAATTGATTTAAAAAATAAAATTATTTAATAAAAAAATAAAATTTCTTGATTAAATTGACATCATTGATTTTACGATAGAAACCAAGGGTCAGGATGAGATATTGGCAACACTAACTTGATTAAGGGAACTCTCTCTAATCTCGTACTTGTGTTGTTTTGTTTCTCTTGTGAAAGAGCAGAGCTCATTTTGCAGAGATGTCGGAGACTCGGACGAGGAGCACCATTTCGAAAGTCAGGCCGATGCTGGAGCATCCAAGACGTATCCTCAGCAGGCTGGAACAATTCGGAAGAACGGATACATCGTTATCAAGGGCAGGCCCTGCAAGGTTCGTTCTCTTGCTCTGTTTTGATGGAAATTGTTGAAAAAATTTGATGTGTTTTTGTATGATTTAGATCAAGATCTATGTTTTGGGTCTCTTTATATTTGATTTTCTTTGATGGGTTGTTGTTTGATTGAAGAGAATAGAATGTTCAACCAAGTTGATCTATGTTTTAACCCTTTTGTTCAAGATCTTTCATCAGTGATTGGTTAGTTGATTCAACTTTTGATTTTTATTGTCTGGGTTTGTTTGATTTTTCATTTTGTTAGTGAGGTTTTTATCTTTTGATTTGTTTTGGTTATTTCATGAATTGATGCCTCTATCTTGATCATGTATTTTCTTCAGTCTTCCATGGACACTGGACAGTACTAGGGTTGTTGGATGATTTTAACATGGATGTGAGTTTTGGGTTTAGTAAATCCCAAAGATTCAAGTTGGTAGACTGATATTTTCTGTATTAATTTTGAGAAAAAAAAAATGAAGAAAGAAACTCGCATATATTCAATGTGGAAGATTGGAAGTTGTAGTGTAAATGCTAGTTAGTTTTTAATGATGATAGTTCCAAAGGTTGATAAACGAAATGAAGATAAGAGGTAGTAGGATACATTAGATTAGTAGTCATACGAAGTGGAAGTGCTGAAACACAATATCTCATGTGGAGTTCGGTCTAGTTAAGAGTGTCTCTAGACCTATCGATTGTCCTTATGCTAGGTATTCATTGCCTTGTGTGTTTTATGTATGGCTTCATTTTGGTTAAATTTGTATTGCTGCGATTCTTTTATAAAAATGGTAGGGACCTTAAACCCTCGCTTGACTTGTGCAAAATCAAGATTTTGTAGGGAGGGATCCTTAATATTTTTTTTTTTTGGCAGTAAAAAATTTCATTGGATCAAGATTAATAGAAATTTTTTTAACGTGTTAACTCAAGTTTGATTCTTATTATTTAGCTTTCTTTAGGTCTATTTGGTTGGTGTTGATGCTTGAGATGGAATTGTGGTGTACTATTTCCATATGTAGTGATAATTGTCAGAATTTTTTTTATCTTACATTGTATCATATCTTTCAGTATGAATGAATAATGTGACCTTAGTGATCTTAGTTTAATTTTGTTATACAGAGGTAAAGTTGAATTCTTATATGGAAACTTGATGGACTTTTATGGTTTGAGTGGATAGGTATTTGTGTGTAAGCCATCATATCTTGAGCCCAAAGTTGTACTAACTCCAAACTTAAATCTTGCATAGGTCATTTCAAGTGTTCTTACTTGCATTTTATTTGATAGGGGCCTTGGATCAGTTTCTTGACCTTTTTTTGGTTTATGTTGTGGTTTATCCTTTAGAATGTTGTTTAAAGTTTGAAATTACATGCAACTGGTTACAACAGTGATTGTACCTTTACTCTCCATAGCTCTTTATGTATTTTGGGGTAGACAGAGATAGGGATGGTAACGGGGCGAATTTGGCCAAATTCATCCCCGCCCCGCTAGGGGTTGCGGATCTCCAAAATCTGCCCCGAATATCCGTTTATACAAATTTTCAAAAACCATCCCCGCTCCGGCCGGATTGGCAGATATCCGCCCCGCCCCAAATATTTGTTAAAAAAAATACCGTCCACTAACAAAATCAAGATAAAAAAAGGCCTCTTGAAAGCTAACAAAAAAAGTATTTCATTCTCTATTCGCATTTCAAATAAAATTGGTTATGGTAATCAATTGAGACACAAAAACACCGGCAAATTTAGAACAAATTTGTCCCATTACAAATAAAACTGCTAACAGTATAAATAAGTTTATATGTGCAAAGAAATCATAGATGACTAAAGAAGGAAAATAACCCAGAATCACAACACAATTAAGATGTCCACACTAGATGAACACTGGATCTCTCCTTTGATTGAAGGAGGTGGTTGCTGAACACTATATATCTTCTTGAACACTGGATCTCTTCCTGAATGAAATCTGAACACTGGATCTCTCCTTTGATAGAAATAGGTGGTTGTTATGCCTGTAGCCTTGCATCCTTCATTATTAAACAAAATTGATGTCCCTGGGCTTGCATTCGTACACCTCAATCGGTTCATCCTCAACTTCATCTACATCGTACTCATTAGGTTAAGAAGGAGGAGGACATTAGGAGTTTTTACCTGTCCTATGTGATTGTATGTGTCGTTGGCACTCCATTTAATTTATTTTTGCTAAATATTTTGTACTAAGCACCTTTTTCACTATCCCAATTTTGCCTCTGAATCAGTATTGAAGTGCAAGCTTATTTTAAGGTAAATATATATATTTTAAATTTTAGAGTTAAACTCAGTTAAATTTGAATCAGTTGAGGAAAAAATTTAAACGCCGAGAATGAGTTCTCCCACAATCTTTGAATTCATCAAAATATGAAGTTTAAAGTTTTTGTTTAAATGTCCCTGACAATATTTCAAAATAACAAGGTGGAATTTACCCAATGTCCTTTTGGAACCGTTTGGAAGCGGATCGTTGCAAACGGTTAGGTTCGGTCTTAATGTTCAAAATGAAGGAATCTGGTCCAGATCAAATCCGTTAAATTTAAACGGTTCGAGATAGGTTCCTTAAATTTTGGAACCGATCCGGACCGTGCCCACCCCTAGTTTTACCTCTAGATTGTACCTCTACTCTCCATAGCTATTTATGTATTTTGGGGTAGACAGAGCCCTAATTCTAGAGAGCGAGGGAGAGCGTGAGGGAGGGCCCAACACCGCCCACCCTCCTCGCGATGCGCATCATCGCATATATCGAGGAAGGTGGGCGGTGTTGGGCCCTCCCTCTCTCCCTAGACTTACTCGTAGACAGAGATGTGTTTTAAACTGACATTGACTATTCGAGCATCAATAGCATTACTTAAACACCAATGCGCTGTGTTTTTCTCCTTCAAACTTTTTTTTTATTGTTCTTGTCTTTATTTATTTTCCTCCTTTTAATACCTTTTTGTAGACATGATACTTTCCCTTGACTTTGGATGTCCTGTGCAAACAAGCTCTCTGAGGTCAAATTTCCCAATTCCATTTGCAAATCCATATGCATTCTAGATACACATGTGATATCATATAATTTTGTTGGGTCCAGTACAAAATAATTAGGAATGTGCAAGTTATTTGTGATGTGTTCTTCAATCTTAGACTAAACTTTTTATGTTGTTGTCTGTACACGACAATCTTATTAGTTTATGTTAATGCTTCTGACCAAGCCATTTAATTCACATGCTTTCTTTTCGTTTCGGATGTATGCTGGCTGTCTTCAAACAGGTTGTTGAGGTCTCCACCTCCAAGACTGGGAAGCATGGTCACGCCAAGTGCCATTTTGTCGGGATTGATATATTCACTGCCAAGAAGCTTGAAGATATTGTTCCTTCCTCTCACAGTTTTGATGTAACGTTTCTTCCATCTTCCTTGCACGACTGTTGATGGCTTTCTACTACTAATCAACCAACAATGTTTAATGAGTTAATTGCCCAGCTAATATGAATGTATTGATTTTTCTTTTCAGGTTCCCCATGTGAATCGTACTGATTATCAGCTTATTGACATCTCTGAAGATGGCTTTGTAAGTTTTCCTTCACAATCAAAATGAAAGGATGTGTTTTCATACTGAAAATCTATTAGTGCTTATGAGTTTAAACAAACTCTTGGTTGGAATTCCTTGCAGGTGAGCCTTTTGACTGAAACTGGAAACACCAAGGATGATTTGAAGCTTCCCACCGATGACAATCTTAGAGCATCATCCAACAGCAGTGGATAAGTGAATGTGACCAAACCATATGGACTCAACTAAAGGAAATAGATAACTTTCCAAGGTTCCACCACTTAATAACAGGGAAGACTCAAGACTATGAGAGTCAATAGCACAACGCAGTGACAATAATGCAAAAAAAATCCGTGCACTTTACGCACTAAAAGTTGCTTCTGTTATAAAAGCTCTCACAGCTCTATCATTTTCATTCCTCTTCTGTTTCCTCTGTTTCAAGGTTCATTTCTTCTCCGAAATTTCATACCAAAATCCTCTATTTTATGCTTTTTAGATTGTGTTTGTGATGAATAGCAATGGGTATTGATTAGTTTGAGTTCCCCTAGCAGATTCATGGAGAACAAGCTGTCTGATTCGACAAATGTCTTGACTCTCAAAGCCATTAGAGAGTCTTTGATTCGACAAGAAGACACAATTGTGTTTAGTCTGATTGAGAGGGCGAAATACCCACTTAATTCTGCAGTTTATGATGAGTCTTCTCAATGCATTCCGGGCTTTTGTGGATCATTTGTTGAATTTTTTGTCAAGGAAACTGAGTCACTTCATGCCAAGGTGAGTGCTTTATTTTTGTTTTCTGAGTTTTATGTGTTTGATGGAATTCAAGATACCTTTGTTATCTTCTTCATGTATTTGTTGTGGCAGTGAAAATTCTATATAGTTGTGTACTATACAGTGGGTTGAAGTTTGTTGAAATATTAAGCTCACTCCAATTATCCGTGGGCCTAAATTTTCCATATGATTTTTCATGATAGTACCGTGTGAATTTACGGTGTAGTGGTTGAAGTGGTACGATTGGTATCCACCGATGTATGTTGTAGTCCCACTTTGATTGAAAATACTGAATTAGTTTAGTGGGAATACTAATGCTCAAGTGAATGGAACGACATACAGCAATTAACTGACATTCTTGTATGAATGTTAGGTATCAACTACCTAGGAACCTTTTAAAGTATTTTTAACATTGTCATAATATTGTCCTACTTGGCTTCTGCGCATCATGATTCTCTTAGTTTACGCCTTTGGGGTATACGCCATGCATAACCGGTTGTGGTTAGTCTGGATGTCTGTGGTATTTGTCTTTGGACTTTCTTCTGTCTTTCTGATCTATTTTCAGGACTAGGGGTTGGGGTGATCTGGTTTCTATACGTAACAAACCTTTATTGGATTTGGTTGGTGATATTTCTGAAAATGTAACACGCAAGTTCAGTTGTAACCTTGAGCAACTTGTTGAAGGAAGTACTTCGGTGGTTGATTGGAAGAATAACATGCTTTCAAGGAATTTTAATATAGCTCCATATGCACATTGATTATTGACAAACCAAGAGCAACGATTGTGAAATGGAGTTCGAAACATATAGAAAAGTAGCAGGTCTACTGGTCTAGAGAGTTTATTTATCCTCCAAATGTACTGTTTTAAGTGAATATATCATCTAATCCAGGGTAAATTACAGGTAGGTAGATATGAAAGCCCAGAAGAGCATCCTTTCTTCCCAGATGATCTACCACCCCAGCTGTTGCCCCCTCATAACTACCCAAAGGTACATTTTCAGTCGGTTCCTGTCTCAACTTTGTAGCAAACCTTTATTTGAAAGGAGTTTCTTCTTCCCAATAATCCTTGTCCGCAGGTGCTGCATCCTGCAGCAGATTCTATCAACGTAAACAAGACCATATACATAAACAAGACCATATGGGATATGTATTTCAAGCAACTGCTTCCATTGTTTGCTGCCAAGGGCGATGATGGTAACTATGGATCTTGTGCAGAGTGTGATCTCAAGTGTTTGCTGGTAATTAAAATTCAAGAAATTAGTTACGAGGCTTAGTAATTGTATGCATGGAGAAATTTTAGTTACGCGGCTTAGTAATTGTATGCATGGAGTTTTACTAACTATGAAAGTGGTTTCTTCCAGGCCCTCTCTAGAAGGATTCACTATGGAACCTTTGTAGCAGAGGTCAAATTTCGTGATGACCCAGACGACTATGGCTCTGCTATCCGTGCTCAGGTATGAAAAATACAAATTTAAACTCTGACTATCAGATGGTCTAGGAACTGATTGGGTGGTTGTGGTTGTTATTGCTTCTTCCAGGACAGAGATGCTCTCATGAAACTGTTGACATTTGAAACTGTTGAAGAGATGGTGAAGAAAAGGGTTGAGAAGAAAGCCATGGTGTTTGGACAACAAGTAGACCTTAATGACAATGCAGACAAAGGAAACTACAAAGTTCACCCAACCATAGTTTCTCGGCTATATGGAGAATGGGTGATGCCTCTTACCAAGCTTGTAGAAGTTGAGTATCTCCTCCGTCGCCTTGACTGATGCCTCTCTCACATCCAACTACGAGAAGGCTTTGCGAAACCATATTTCATATAATGGTGGTCAATGCTGCATTTCTTGAATAGGCCATCTAGTGCATAAAGAGACATCTTATTGACAGATTCATATTTGTATGGAATATTGTATCTTTTCCTCAATTCTACATCAATGTGAAATTATAAAACATGAATCCAATGAGTGAGTTATACATTGTATACTTTTTTTTCCATGGTAAGGGCTTTGAACAAATTTACCAGGGAAAAATAGACACGTTTTTGGGACAATTTTCAATTTCGTGGCTAATTTTGGGGACACGTTCTTGCACAATTTTCAAATCATGAAGTGAGTTTCTTTTGAATTTTTGAAACGCATTCTTAATTTGTAGTTTTCCCTTTAGTAACAGTTCAATTAGGAAATTCATTACCTATTAGGTTTAGGATTTGTTTTTTGTTAGATAAGTTCTAATAGGAGTGTAGGTTATTCATTGTAATTTGGTTTATTAAATAACATTTTATTTCGTTTATCGTCAATTTTTTTTTTTTTTCAATTATAGTACTATTTTTAATTTTCATTTGTTTTACAAGTTTAATTCTATCAAAAATACACACTGCATACCCTCAAGGTGGTCCATGGCTGAAATATTTTACTTTGAATTAAAAAAAATGCTTGCACACAATAATTTCATGGGTATATATGGATTCTCAATGGAAGACACAAGCAAATTAGTATAATTCAACTATTATTTGTTTTTACAAACACTCTTTCACTTTTCATTACACTTCATTACAACCATCATTGCTTCCTGCCGCATCAACAATAGGACCATCCTCATTGCCTCTTCTTGCGCTATTATGATCATTTGTGTTAGAAGCCGGAGTACTTATCAAACTGGTGATGCCACAACCAATAGGAAAAGACCATTCAACTTTGCCTTCCAACGGTTCAACTTGGGATATGAATTTGAGCATAAGTTTTACCTTCTTGGTATATTCTTCAACAGGGCACTCTGTAACTTCTTTGCATACAGCTTGCGGGAGCTGAATGAGAAATATGTGCAACATGTCAACAAATAGTTGCTCCATACAAGTAAATAGCTCTTGAACTGTAGTGCATTCCTGTCTGTCACCGATGAAGTTCATGACAAACTTAAGTTCATTCCAAATCAACTGATGGTGCATTCGAGTTTTTAATTGGGCAATTATAAAACGTGCACGATCTAATTCTGAACTCATGGTAGGTCGAGAGCCTCGTGACTCCGCCAATTCTTCAAATGTGAGAGCAACACCCCTGAAGTGCTTTCCCATCCACATAGCCTTTGCAAGTACCTGTTTCTTTCTATTACTGAAGCTAGGGGGATTGATTTTAGATTCTACAAATTGAATAATGTCAAAAACTTCATTCAAGCTTTGTGTTAGACGACCACTAAGAGAAGATGGTATAGAAACTGAGGCAATTCTTGCAAGGAAAACCAGATAAAGACATGACACATCATTCCCGCTCTTAAAATTATAACAGTTGTGAAGTTGTTCGAGAGATCGACTGGATGGAGGTGTGTTTGAAAGGAGTTGTGGCAAATGGCATAGAGATTTGTTTTCTGCCTTTACTTTACTCATCCATCTCTGAATCTCTTTCACGCACTTTATCAGAGTCCAATCAGCAATCACAATGTCATTCTTTCGCCTGAGTTCTATATATTCTTGCATTCCTTCTGGTTCTGTATACTTTCTCTCGTAGATATATGTTTTTTTAATAACAGCATAAACTGCCAGTACCGGTGTAGTAATAACAAGAATCGGTGTAGCAATAACAATAAATGAAATCATACAACCCACTATTAACGCAGCCTTCAGAAATGAATTCTTATCAACAACAGTATTTAGAAATGGCGTGGATTCGTTTACACCATAAATGGCATCATAGTCGTATTTTCCAGCTGTATACTCAACTATTTGGGTGGACCCCATGAACTTCCGAAAGCTAGTGATCAAACTTGCTACTAGGATGACCAAAATCTGTATTGCAAGGATAATGCTTATCGACCATCCATAATCAGAAGAAGTTCCATTACAAGACCTCAAACCATGACCACTTACTATCCTAACCAAAACTTGTATTACAACAACCAAGCAAAACGAGCAAACAATTATTACAAAACTACCGTCAATATCATTGGACATTGAAAGCTGAGGATCAGCACTATAACCTTGCAAATAACATAATTTTAATCTCTGTAACACAGTTGGGCTCCCTTTACCTTCTGTAAAGACCTGTTTATTGCAATCAGACTGAATTTCCTTGTTCATATTACTGGCAAGAGTAGAACGCCATAAGAAATTGAGCATCGCAAACATGAAGCACATGATTATGATATGCTCCGGAATGAAGGAAAAGATCACACCCGTGGAAATCTGTATGCATATATTAACGATGACTGTGATCACGAAGATTGACAAGGCAGCCATGTTAGTGGTGTTCTCGGAGGCACTGTTAGCTCCCAGTGAAGGCATAATATATCCCATACAAACACATATAAAGGCAGTACCAGTGAGTTTAGAGAGCTGATCCCAAACACCAGGCATTGGAGTGGTAAGATCCACTGGGAGTTTAGCAGCAATAGAAAGGAGAGTCAAAGTAACTGAATTAAGCGAAACCCATTTACATGGCAACCAAAATTTCCTACGGCGAATTGCATGAATCACATCATAGACCATAAACAATAAACATACCAGTGATGATCCTGCTATGTACAAACCGATGATTGGAACAGGAGCCGAGTAATTGTTCTGATCACCGGATGTTATATTATGGCACAAGTGTTTTTCCATCTCTTACAACTCCCTTGAATCCAAAACACTGAAGTATGAAGTATGGTTTTGTGTTTTTGTTTGTTGAAAAACTGACTATAAATATTAATCAGATTTTAATTTGATTTATTTTTTTATTTTTATTTTTTTTGTGGCGAAGAATTAACGAGGAAGAGTCCTGGAAGTCCAGAAGAAGAAGCCATGAGGAAGAGTCCTTTGAATCCGGTCACATACAGAGCGTTCACACACTAGTCATCAATAATGGTTGATGACATTTTAGGCAGTCCATGTGCGTGGCTGACACACTTTTTTAGTTTTTGTTTTTAACTAAATTGTGATGTTGATTATTTTATTCATTTAAAAATTTATGTTCGAAGGTTACATGATTGATTCTATAGAATTAATAAAAAAATCGATACAAATTCTCACACAAAATATAGGATTCACCAATACATGCCTAGTCAAAAAACAAATTCAATCTTTGTATCTTTTGTTTTCTTTCCTAGTTTTATTGAATTTTTAGGAACAAAAGTTGGTATCTTTAGTGTGACGCCTCTTATTCATCCTGACACACTTATTTATTGACATGTGTTTCAGTTAATCCATAAATTAATGTTGACTTACCAAGTCACGGGTTCATGTCAATTTTAATTATCACTCTTGAATAACTTATTTGCATATGAAAGCAGATGATATCTAACAATCATAATATCAAACTTATTGGTGGTACATTAATGCATGATACCGTTTTTTTTCTTCTACATGTACATCCTTATCTCAACGAAATCAAAAGGAGCCCATGATATCATCTATATTTTAATATGTAAAACTTAGATTTAGAAATTTTAAATAGACTTTTAATAACTAATCATATTTATTACAGTTTTTTATTAAAAGACATTGACGTCAAAACTATCAATTTTCAAATTGAACCTTCATTTTGTATTTTGATTATTTAGCCTGTGTTATTACAAAACTACTCTTACTCAAAATGTAAAACTACACGAAAATCAATTAAGGCAACGATATTACAAAATTACTCTTACTCAAAATGTAAAACTATAATAGAATCAATTGAATTATAATGAGTAAAAAAAAAAAAAAAAACTATCAAATATATGCACACACATAGAGTGTGTTCACACAATAGTGCATCAATAATGGCTGATGTATTTTAGTTAGTCCATATGTTTAGCTATCAAACTTGTTTATTGACATGTATTTCTACTTTAAGAACATTTATTTTGGAGATGTATCTCATGCGAATGAGATTATCTTCATCAACACTTAATTTTTTCTCAACATCATCACAATATTGGATTCAAAAACAAATTGGAGTAACCTGTTGTGCAATTTCAGGATATGCTTACTAGTGCAATTTCAGGAGTAACTTTTGCCACGCGACATTTTAGTGCTAATCATTATTATGGTTCTCGCATTTCCTCATCGAAATATCTCTCTGCAACACAACTGAAGAAGAGCGAAACACCATTCGAACAACCAATAGCTAAAGAGACATACCCACTTTGTGAGACCTGCGGTTTTTCCCAAAAAAAAAAAAAAAAAAAAAAAAAAGATTTTTAAAGGGCGAGGTGTACTCAGTAAAGGTGGTGGGGGCACATAGCCACCCACCCCTTTAAAACAGAACGACCCCTCCCCCTCCCCCTTTCTTCTTCTCTTTCTTTTCTTTCTTTTTGGTTTTCCTTTCGTCCAGCAGCGAGCTCCTCGCCATTTCTACAGCGATTTTTCGGTGGTTTTGTGGGTTTTTCTCCCCCAAGTTCACCTCCTCCTCCTCGGTTCGTCCTCTCCTCTTTCCCCTCTTTATTTCTCGGTTGTTTGTTTTCGAAAAAAAAAAAAAAAAAAAAAAAAAAAAAATCAGTTTTCATTTGGGTTTGGGGTTTGATCGGGTTTTTAGCTTCGATCAGCCGTGTTAGGGCCTTGGTGGCGTCCTTGGGAGCCCTTAGAACCGACATGTAAGACTGTTTTGTGGTTGGCCAAAATTGTTTTCAAAAAAATCAGGATGCATGTTTGTTTGGAGGATTCCTCGGCGTGAATCCGAGCTTTGGGTGCGTGGGTGAGTCTCCTTTTCGTGACTCTGAGTGTCCTTAGACTCTTTTGTGGGCTGTGGTGCAGTTTGGTAGCGATCAGACCGGTGTAGGGAGGGTTTCGGCGCGTTTTCGCCCCACTTTGGGTTTCGGCGGGGTGGTTGCCGAATTCCTATTGCCTGTAAGCTTTCCTTTCAGTCACGCGCCGTTTGTATTTATTTATTTATTTCAGTTTTCGGCTAGTTTACTCATTTTCGAGTCCGCCTTGCAGTTTTCGAATTTTCATGGTCTCGCATTTGTGGTTTTGCGTGTTTGAAGCTTCGACCGGTAGGAATTGGGTTTTGAAAATCCATTCCGCCAGGTGAGTGGAACTATAATTTTTATTTTAAGAAATAAGTATTTGAAATCCTGAATTGAATTTTTTCAGTATACCGTCAATTGTGTAGAATTGTACCCAAATCCGAGATTCGGAGTTTTCGGATATTTCGAGGATTGTGTTAGTTATGTGTGAATGAATTATGCATTGGATTTTCAGAAAAGCATGATACTTGAATGAAATCGAATAGTAATTTTGTGTGATTAGGCTTTGGTGTAATGACATGAGACTTGTATGCTTTGTTTTCTAGTTTGCATAGTCTATCATGTTACCGTGGATTTTCGAGTCTTGAGCATGCATGATAAGCGACTCGAGTAAATTTATTGTGGTGAATTGGGTCATGATGGGACCCTGGCATAGTCGTGATTTTATAAAAATTGCCGAATTGTTTATGCTTGCACGTTTGTACATTTGGTTATGCACATACTCGTCATTTGTGCATGTGGATAGTAGTATAAGTGTCTTTACCCCGCTATAATGCCTGTTTGCCGATGCTTAGGAGCTTGCTCGCATCGAGAGTTGGATGGTGCTTGAGATGACTCGCACCTGACATTGTGGACGCTACTGCATGTGGCAAGCTTGCTGAGGTGCGGTGAGCTCCCTCACGCACTTGCCACTATAGAGTGCAGTAGGACGAGTCCCGGAGGACGTGCTTTGGAGATTACTCGCTTTCCCTCCCAGCGCGCTTGACTTTGATTATGTTAGGTTGGCCGTGTTAGGCCAGTCGTTCGGGACGTTTGAGTTTGTATCCTGGCAGATGGCACCCCATTAGGATACAAACAAGCCCGAAGTGGTACTGGTGCACGTTGTGGGATGTGTCTGGGTGAGACACATTCGTAGGGTATGCGGATACCTACGATATGAGACACTTATACAGGATTTTACAGGATTTCTGATTTCAACTTGATTGCTATACCTAGGAGGCTAGGAAGAATTATGAGATTGTTTTATTTCCATTGCTTGATATTTACCCTGTTTGAATCGTGTGTAATGATGGACATATATCGTAAACTGGTAGTTATTGTTGAATCTGAAATGTTTGTGTTGTTGCTTGAACTTAGAAACATTATCCTTAGAGACACGGTGTGATTTAGACTTTAGAGCTTGTTGCTTATTCATTGTTGTGTGGCATGAATTTCCTTGTTTATTATCCCGTTATTTGTATTTAGTTCGCTCGCACCAGCTAGCTTTGTGCTTTGCTGACCCCGCAAGGGGTGTGCTTCTATTGGAGTGCAGGCAGTGTTGGCGTTCCTGCTGATCGTGGCGCGTAGGCCTCGATTTTCGTTGTAGGCGTGTTTTGAGCTTTTTGGTTGTGTCCGCCCTGCACGGGTATGTTTTGCTTTCTCTGTATTTCAGATGTATTCTATTGTTAAACTAAATGTTTGTATACTGGTTTTGTCGCTATGACTCTGGCGGGGCGAATCAAATATATATTTATTTTGTTCAAACTTTAGCGTAGTTTTATTTTCGTTTGTTTATCGTATCAAGAATGTGTTATATTATGATGTTGTGGCCGGTTACGATCCGCCTGTGTAGGTGTTAGTTCACGCATCGGCACGCTGCGATTCCCGTGGCGGGTCGGGGCGTGACACACTTATGCAGCAACAATGTCTCAATGGTGGTATTAGAGGCTTGGAAGTGCATGATAGCACATTGAGGTGCATTGTTGGAGATGTTGTCTCAACTTTAGTATGAAGAAATCCGGGATGTCATTTCTTGTTCACTCATTAATAGTTCCCTTAGTTCAGACAAAATTCCGAGGATTCAAAGCAAAGTACTGCAAATATGACCGTTTTTGTACAAAACCTTCTTCAGCAAATGCAATCCAGGTTTCAGCAAATGTCTGAATCTATTGTTTCAAAGATAGACGATATGGGAGGCCGAATTGATGAGTTGGAGCAGAGCATTAACGAGCTCAGATCAGAAATGGGGGCAGAGGGTTCCCCGTCCCCATCAGTCTCTTCTAAGCCAAAGTTAGAAGAAACCAAGTCACGAGATGGTGTGGCGTAGGAGTCGAAAAAGAAAATCTGCATTTACATCTTGCTTCTTATTTTCTGAAAGTTACAGCTTTTATTGCATTACTGGGTGTGCGAGGTGTGATTTGTCTTAAAAGGCCGTCTGGTGTGGCTTCTTTTTATACATTGGATTTGTCTTGCTAGCTGATCTCCTGAAAAGATGTAATCACTGAGACATGGTTTTATGAAATATATAATTTTAGGTAAAAAAAAAAAAAAAAAAAAAAAAAAAGATATCACACCACTCAAAAGCCAGACTTTGTTCCTTCCTTTTTCCTAAATACATTAGCTTAACCCTAACACAAAGCAATGCATAGACCCAAAAGAAACCATACCACTAAACACAAACACAACATCCACCATTTGCATTGACAAAAACAAACATAAGCAACAGAACCTCTCAAACCCTTGATATGAAACTTCAGTTCCCAAGCAATAACTTGCGACCAATCCTATGAGAAACATAAGCATCAAGGCAGGCATATCTAATTTGTTGTTCATTAAGGACTCTAACTTGCCAATCACCCTTGCAAATATGTCTAGGCTTCTCCATGACAAGATTCACAACATACCGAGCAATGTCCTTAAGCCCGGGCCTTCGATAAAGCACATGCCTGTACTCCTGACGACTCATAGACAGTTGACGGAGATCAGCAGTTGCACCACAAACTACACCATACTCATTTTTAAGCCTTTCCACATCTCCATAAACTTCCACTCCAACACAAGTTACATTAGGATCACTAAGGAAATTGGACAAGCTTTGCGGACAATAGTCGAGGTAAGCCATTTGCACAATAAGACATTTGTTACCTACACACAATTGCAATGTCGCAATTTTGGTGAACATGCCCCAGCGATCGCTGTTCCTCCATTCGCAATCTAACCCAAGAATGATACGGTTTCCATTATGGAGAGAACGTATCTCAGTCACCCACTCATCTACCATGGATGCCTTATTTGTAACAGTAGTCTCAATTGTTTGTCCAGAGAAGTGGACATTGTGCTTGGAGTTGGTGGTGTCCATCGATCGAAAGACCAGTGTTAAAAATTCTTACAACTGAGAGGAGAGGAGGGAGAATGAGAAAAAAGAGTGTGTTTTTGGTGGTTTATATAAGGAGTGTTCATTACTTGGGAATCTTTTTTTTTTAAGGCAAGCGTGACGCTGGTGAGTATAGAATCGAAGACGTAAGGGTTAAATCACCACAACCTTAACCATCTAACCAATCTACCATTGTGATATTATGGCATGAGTGTTTTGTCATCTCTTAACTCCTTTGAATCCAAACACTGTGAAGTATGAACTATGGTTTTTTTTTTGTTTTCGTTTGTTGAAAACTTAGAACAACGATTGGCTACTTAAGAAACAAGACTGTAATGTTGTGAGTTCTTTAAGTTTATTTCCCTGTTGCTTTTATTTTGTGCTTTTGCACCTTGTGAAATTGCTTCAGACAAACTTGTCATTCAAAATTTCCTTTTCCTTTCCTTTTTTTCCTTTAGATATATATAAGCGATTTAATATAGATTTGAAGCTAAATGGGATGCAAATAGTTCTGTAATGTACTAACCACATAAGTTATTCTAATCAATCAACAATTTAAAAAAAAAAAAGTACAATCCATGTGACAATACTTTGATACTTAAAAAGAAAATTGGTCTTCTTGGACAAGTTTCTTCTTTCTTGATTTAAAGTGAAACAAAACAGGATCAAGCTGTGTGCGCTTGTAACACTATTGGATGAATATTGATGGGATGAGAGCAGATTGAGCACTACTACAGTGCGTCCATCTGTCTCGAGATGTGAATTATTTCATATTTCTAGGCATATGTACGGTGCACCACCAGTGCACTTTAAAATTTTCCGAGCAGATTAGAGCAGGGGAATTTAGAACCCTGCCACTTACATATTCTAATTTAGCTACTTCCTTTTCACTTTAGAAAACTATGGATTGAAAAAATAATCCAATAAGGATCAAATTTCAGTTTCCAGATCTGAAGAACAAACCTTTTCTCCCCCTAGGAGCAATGGATTAGATACTCTTGAGGGCCTACTTAACAATCATTAATTTGCCATTATAATGACTAAGAGCATCTCCACTAGTGATGGTAGTGTGTAGATGTATATATATAAATGTATATACATCCAAAATCTTCTCCAATGGCATGTATAAAAGTTATACATGGGCATATACATATAAAATATGTGTAACTTTGTACCATATGCTTATACAACTAGTTTTCTTGTCCAAGAATGTAAGTGATTTCATCCGCCACAAGTCTATCACTGAGCTAGTACTTCATTGGCCGATAAAGTTAATTAGATGAATCTTGCAACCTGTAATCTAACTTGCAACCTGTCTTATAACCACAACAGCTTCTTGGGATTCATCAAAATTTTCTTCACTTCCAATACAATTTAGTCAAAAAACCAAACAAATTGATCTTTCAACAAAGCAAACTTAACATGTTCTCACTGAAACCCCAATCTCCCAAAATTTAAGATATTGTAATTGCTAAAAGATTGAAAGAAGAGTGATGGCCAATCCGCGTTTTACTTGCTAAACTTTGTTTGCACCTGTAAACTGGACTTGCACACCCCCATCCTCTAGTCATGTAGTGCTCTCCTCCAGAAGACATACTGGGGAGCATATTCCTAGTTTTGTTTTTGTAAGAAAACATTAAAAAAATCAGGTCTGTTCAGAAGGTGACGATGTAGCAATATTGTAGTCTAAGGTTTTATTTTAATTTTTGTTAAAATTGGAATTGGAAATATTCTACTAACTGGATTGCGTAACTCATGATTAACCGTTCAGATTGAAGCAGCCAGATAAGGCTTTTGTAAAAATACGTTTTGTTTTTTTTTTTTTTGGTAAAAATACTTTGGTTTTGTGAGGACTTAGGAAGTAGATGTCCTCAACACTTTAGTTGTATTTTGACAAACACTGTATATAATCTTTTTGGTTTATGAATGAAATGAAATTCTATTAGGTTGTGTTGATGAGATTGGTTATTTTATTCAAGTCGTGACAATTTGTAGCCAAAATTCACTTAGATAAACATGTTATATATATTTTTATTATTATTAAAAACCTATGGCAAATAGATTAATAAACACCATTACAATATAGTTGTACTGCTACAGTTGCTAAATTATGAGCCTCGAAGTTAAGGTCTCTACTAATAAATTTACAAATCCAAGACTAGAGCTATGCAAATTAAGAAGATGCCGAATGTCTCTAATAAGAAGACGCCACACCCAACACATGCCTGTCACAGTTTCCTGTTGTTTTTCTTGTAAAAAAGATTGGAGCATCCAAACATCTTCCAAAAGAAGTCATGTCTTCAAATATCGGGTCTGGATCAACAAAAGAGCAGCCTCAATTGCGTGGCCTTCTACCATAGTGATATTAAACATTTTACCGAAGATCGGACAAGCAACACGAGCCAAAACCGTACAATGAACAATCACTGCCAACACGATTACTGCTCACTATTTAGAGGATTCAAAGAAATTGGCATCATAAGTAACAATAATCGTGTCAGAGTCTAAAATGGGGGGAAGGGTCTATGCTTAAAAGATCTGGAGTTTAAGTCTGTGGTGTTTAGATGACTGAATTTGGGCTTGAATCAATTCAATTTTGGTGGTTTCGCCCTCAGTAATGGGACCAAAATTAGCAGCGGGTTTAGTCCGTGTGGTGGATGGAAAAGTTAGACCATCTGTTGGTTGTTTCCAGAATTTGGTAAATGGATATGAGCCCATCATCTGCCATTCCGAATGGGAGTCAAAGTGATCAGATGGAAGAGTATTATTGGCAAACCATTGTTTGTGCCAGGAGGTCCAGTTGTGATGGAAGGAGGAAATGAACAATTATGTGCATAATTTAGTTTGTGAAAAGTGCAGTTGTTACATATCTGTTGAATTGTTTGAATAACAGTTGTGTCTGTTGGATGAGCTTTAGTTGTGTCCCACATAAAGGTGTAAAAAAAGGAGATGGAAGGAGTGCTAAAATTATCATTAAGCCAATCAATCTGAATAAGAGAAAATTGCCATAATTGATTAATGACTGGGAAGAAGAAGAAGAGACGTGTAACATTCTCTGTGTTTCTGACAGAAAATACACCAATACTCAATAGGCGTGTGAAGCCTAACCAGATTTGTCATGATTGAGATAATGTTAAGATTCACATATGAAAGAGATTATTGGATGGCTTTATGTTTTGTTAACATTCGCATTTGGTTGAGATTGTAATCCCCGTGTTGATTAACATTGATTGTGTTGGTGATTACTAAAACTACCCTACCCAATGGGATGTGTACAACTCCATCTTAGACTTGGGTCTTCATTTGATTGGTTTTCTTTTTTAAGGCGATAAAATTGGTTGGTTTTTTTTTTTTTTTTCAATGTACATAATAAATATAGGCTTATTTGATTTCATTAGGGTCTTAAATTTTACATCAAAAATTGTGAAGTAAAACTATCAAAATACAATAATAAGATGAAAATAAGGGACAGCATGGGAGAATGGCACTGGGAATAATCTTAATATTACTTTCCATAAAACAAATATATATTTTATTTGCTTTATCACTTGTTAAACATGGAAAGTCTCTCTCTTTCTTTCAAACAAAACTAGAGTATCAGTTGAGTCACTGGCACGACCATACACATTTCATATAGCATTTATTCGTGCAGTGTCATCACTTCGGCATGTCACCTTGGTCAATGGTTCGTGCATTCGGCACTCTCCAAATATATCACTAAATTACCAACAATGAAAAGAAATTATGGGTTACCAAAACATTAGTTAATTATACTTTTTTCATTCTCTTCGGCCTACTATTATAATACTTTTACTACTTTCACCTTCTCTTTGTTGGGGCTTAGCTCCTTATAAGGGAAAAATGGGTGTCCTTTTATGAATTTCCTTTTTGCCCTCCACATTTCAAATTTTTTTTTCAATCAAAACCAGTCACTTTCAAACATCAATGAATTATACCTCAGCATCTAATTATTTATAAACTATACACATGCCCTTAAAATTTAAGTATTTTTTTTGTTTAAAATTTCAATAATAATTTTTACTTATTATCGAAGTGTTGAGTTTGAAAATTTGATCTTTTGTTGAGTTTGAAATTTGATGAATTCAATCGATATAGAAAGTGGGGTTTTCACAAAGTTGTTCTTCAGATTCTTGTCAGGTTGCCAATAAAACCCCTTTTTAGATTCAAATATGTTTGTAAGCAAAATCTTCTAGCCAGCCTAGGAAACCAGCCTGGTTTCCCCGCCTGAGGGGCGAAAATACATTTTTTTCCCCCTCTTTAAACACCTTTTTTGGAGTGTGTTTAAAGAGTGAGGGCAAAAATATATTTTGTCCCTCCAGGCTGGGAAACCAGGCCGGTTTCCCAGACCGGCTAGAATTTCTGGTTTGTAAGCTTTGGTACAGAATGCCATCAGCTAAGTACTTCATTCAGGTTTGATGATGGGGTTACCTCACTATCCCAATTGGATAAACTAGAGGAGATGGTGGTTTTGGGAATAAATCATGTTGTGGGGTGATTTGTTGCACCAGGAGGGGGAGGAAGAAGTGAGAGATAGAGAGTAATCTAGGGAGACAATCCTTTTATTTTTTTCTAAATTTTTTATGATTTTAAATTAGTCTCGAGATATTCGATGTATTCATTGAAACAGTTGGGTCACTTTAATCTCGAGGATAAAAACTAACAAAATGATACATTTATCATTTTATAATAAACGCATACGCATCTAGACGGCTCCATGGAAACTAGGGTTGAACAAAAAAAACTGAAATCGGTTTGGTTTATGAAAATTTAAAATCGATATAGTCGGTCTGATTTTCGATTTTTAAGTGATTTAAACTGACAAAATCGAACTGACCCAATATATATAATATATTTAAAAGTAATGTAATATGTTTAAAATAGTTAATCGGTTCGGTTTTATATCGATTTTCAGTTCGGTTTTAGGTTTACATAAATTTGAAAACAATATAATCGGTTCAATTTCTTATATGTTCGGTTCGGTTTTGGTTGAATCAGTTATTGATTTTGGCTAAAAATCGAACCGTCAATTCGGTTTTCAACCATACTAGAAATTGTATAATTAGGGTGCAAAGTTAGTTATTGATAATTTCATAAGGCAAAGTTGCTCTAACCAAAATAATTGGAGAACAATGGGTATTAGCTTACATGAATTGGAAATGTACAAAATTTTGAGAAATTGGATAGTAGCTCCGTCCCTGGTCGGTAGGTAAGAGCTAATATGAGACTTTATTTCTTTGGCATCGACTTTTAACACCACGTCTTCAATTGTCCCACACCACCTTTATTCTCACACCATCAATAAATAAATAAAAATTCCGACATCCCTCCCTCTCTGCTCCTTTATTCTCCATCAAGCAACATCACGCCACACCCCATCACCGCCGGTTGCACCACCACTTAAAAAAAAACACTCTGCACAATCTATCTTCTTCTTCTTCTTCTTTCTGTTATGTCTTTTTTGAAGAGAAAAAAATGTTCCCACCTCCCTTCACCATCAAGCACCAAAACGTCATGCTCTGTCACCACCTCATTCTTCTCCTCTCCCCTTCTCTTCTCTATTTTTTCTCCATCGCCCTCGCAGATGACTCCGCGATGATGGGTTCCCTACTCGCGGTAGTCTCTGTGAGGGCAAAAAAATTTGGCCCTCGCGGAGGCTCTTGCTAATGGGGAACCCATCTTCACAAAGACCTATGTGCGTGGGGTTCTCCACTTGCAGGAGCTTCTGCGAGGGTCAAATTTTTTTGCCCTCTCAAAGGCGGTCGCGAGTGAGGAACCCATTCTCATGGATTCTTCTGCGAGGGCGATGGTGAAGAAAAAACATAAAATAAAATAAGAATAGGGGATAAGAAGAAGATAGGAAGAAAATAAGGAGGCAGTGGTGGGGTGGCCGATGGTGATGGAGCGTGACGTGGTGGTGGTATTGCCAGCGGGATGTTGATGCTTGATGGAGAAGAGATAATGAAAAAGAGGGTTCATTCTACCTTTGGGGTGCATCATTTGCAAAGAACATGATTGGGGTTTGTAAAAAAGTAGGAAAAATGGGGGTTAATTGCGAAATGAGTATTTGAAGTAAGGTGAATGTCAGAATGTTGGTTTGTTCTTGTTGAGGATTCGTAAAGGAGGAGGTGGAGAGGTTTGAGTTGTTGAAAAAGAGTGTTTGAGTTTGAGTGTTTTTTTTTTGTGGTGTGAAAAAGAAATATGATGTGAAATAGTAAAAGATGTGGTGTTAAAAAATTACAGCCTAATTGCCTACTTCTTTCTTATTACGAGTTATTCTACATGGCGAGGAAACGAGCGAGGAAATGAGCGAGGGGAGGGAGGTGGGGGTGGGGACCGTTCACCTCCCTCGGGATGCGCGCGCCAAAAAAGATGGCACACATCCCGGGGGAGGTGAACGGTCCCCACCCCGCCACCTCCCTCCCCTCGCTCGTTTCCTCGCCCACTTCCTCGACATTTAGAATTTCTGTTCTTATTACATTAGCAACATTCTTTCCTATTACCATTTCTATTTTATTTTTATTTTTATTTTTATTTTTATTTTTATTTTTTTATTTTTAATTAATCGTATTCTTTGCAAGTCAGTCAACAGGGAATGAGTCGTATCTCAGAGTGGAGCCGAAAAATTAACAAAATATAATAATGTGAAAAGTAGAAAATTTGATGCAAAATTGAATTGGTGGGGACAAATTTTAAGATTGGTTTGACACAGTGAGAACTGAGAACCTCACTTCCTAAGCAAAGAAGCAAGTCTTATTCATGTATATAACTTGATGTAATAATTGAATTGGTGGGGACAAAATTTAAGATTGATTGACTTGGACATAATGAGAACCTGACCACCTCTCTCTCTCTCTCTATATATAGTTGATTCGGTGGGGAGTGGGGACAAATTTTAAGATTGGTTGAACGATATCTAAACAAATGAAAACGACATGAACGATGAAATAAAAACTATGGATCAATGAAGCCTTCTACGGCTCTTCCTTAAAAATTATAAAGAGCAACTCATGTAAATATTTTGGAATAAGGATAAGATTCTGTGAAAGAGGAAGGACGATAAGATTCATCAAAAGAAATAAAAGAAATAGCCAGAATAAGTGAAAGAAAAAAGAAAGAAAAAAGAAAAAAAGATGATAAGATGTGAAAGAAAGAAGATGTCATAAAATTCGTAAGAAAAGTTGTACTTTTTTTTTTTTATATCACCCGTCATGTGTGCGGGCACTTGTAGTCATCGACCGATACAAAATTTTATTTTTTTAGAAATCTTCACTATCGGAGCTATTATAAAAATAATGGTTTTCAAAGTCAGCAAGTTTTTTTAGGCGGTCAGCTTCTTCTTCTTCAAATCGTTGCTTATAAAACTCATCCAGTCTTTGATGTAGAGATTGCAGAAAAAAAGGAACAATTTTCTCTGCAAGGATCAAAGCAATAGATATATTAAATATTATCTCCCGCGATGAGGCTTCCCTTTATATGTCTCCAATCTGTTTGAAGGGAAGTAGCAACCGTGTATGAGGACCAGTGGTCTATCTGGTCAGGAATTGGCTTTGGACAGGGCCATGGAATTGTGTTTTGCAAGATCATATTGGTTTTATTTTTTGGGACTAAGTGAATTCTATGTTGAGCAGGATAAGTAAAACCTTGATCAAATTCTGGTGGTTTACTGGTGACATACATTTCAACTTTGTATTTTGAATTTCTCATGGATCCAAGAATGGTCAAAGCAAGTTTTCTTCCTAGGCTGGTTGTTTGAGAAGGTTCAGAAAAAATAACTTGACCAAGGTGGCCGTAATCTAACAATTTTTGGACAGTCAACACAATGGTTTCAGTTTTGAATTGGAGAATAGGGGGGCAAAAGATATCCATAAGAATATTGGCTTTGGGTATAGAGTAGACAAGTTGACAACGACATTCAAGTTTAGAAATTGGAATAGCATTACAATACCGGTCAAGATGTTGACACTGACATGGATGTTGGTAGTCTAGGCTATCCCATGTAATAAATAAGTCGGGATGATTATCACGCTTTTGATCATAGAGAGAGAGCCAATTAAATATAAAGACTTGAATATCTTTTTCTTTTTAACTGACCATATTGAGAATATATGACTGGAGGTAAAGGAGATAAGAATGTACGAGTAAAAAATTTTACTCAAGCTTGTACGTCTTGTATAGGGATATTATTATCAGGTGTATAGATAGAAGTTTCTTCACTTTTAGGGGAAGAGTGACCATCTGTAATTTTTAGCAAATTACCAGCTGTCAACGGTTTTGAAATGTCTTTACCGCGAGCCGTTTGCTGCGGACTAGTCTTAACATTTTGTCAGTTAAGATAGGCTTTTTTCGTCAACTCTTTTTGTTGTAACTTTAAGTTAGAACTGGTGAATTCTCTTTCGAGAAATTCTACCATTGACTGTAGTCTTTGAATTTCAGTGATGCTAGACATACATTTATTGCAGGTAGAATCCTTAGTATCATATTTTATAATTCCTTGCCATTTATACGGGTATTATGTAAATTTTTTTGATAGTCAAGTGCCCTTGAAGATATATAATACCTTAAGCCTAATTTTTGTCGGCAATAGTTCAGGGCTAATTGCATTTCATAAAAACCTTTATACTCTGGATTTGAAAATCCATTAATTTCTTCAAATACCTTAGCCCAGTGAGTATAAACTCCTGGAGTTCTTCCTTTAATCACGGCATAAAAAGAAAATCCTTTTGAAAGAGGTTTTGATTGTATTTTTTGAAAATAATGGGATAGTGTTTGTAAGACCATTTTAAATTGTTCAGCATGAGATTTTGAATGTTGAAGGTTTTGAAGGAGACAAACCTGTAGAATATCTAAATTATTGGTCTGGATGTCACATGATTTTGAAGAGTGTATAACTTGTAAGCGTATTTTGAGTTCTTTAAGTTTATTTAAATGTTGCTTTATTTTGTGCTTTTGCACCTTGTGATATTGCTTCACATAAACTTGTCATTCAAAATTTCCTTTTCCTTTTCTTTTTTCCTTTAGATATATAAGCAATTTAATATGAGATTTGAAGCTAAATGGGATGCAAATAGTTCTGTAATGTACTAACCTCGTAAGTTACTCTAATCAATCAACAATTTAAAAAAAAAAAGTTTCTTCTTTGATACTTAAAAGACAATTGGTCTTCTTGGACAAGTTTCTTCTTTCTTGATTTAGTGAAACAAACCGGGAGGACTGAGTAAGATCATTACATTCACATTCTACGTGCACATTAATAATGCTGAGGATCGAGCTGTGTGTGCTTGTAATGCATGTCTGTTGATCTGAATTTGAACCACAGCCTCTGGAAAGAGTAATGATTCGAAGAACCCAGCGAAGTCGACATCGGCTTCAAGTAATAATTGATGGGAAATCCAACATGAGATTAACAGGAAAAAGTAACACAACACTATTGGATGAATATTGATGGGATGAGAACAGAGTAGAGCAGGGGAATTTAGAACCTTGCCACTTACATGTTCTAATTTAGCTACCTCCTTTTCACTTTTTCACTTTAGACAACAATGGATTGAAAAAAAAATCCAATAAGACTCAAATTTCAGTTTTCAGATCTGGAGAACAAACCTTTTCTCCCCCTAGAAGCAATGGATTGGATATACTCTCGAGGGCCTACTTAACAATCCTTAATTTGCCATTATGATGACAAAGACCATCTCCAATGGTGATGGTAAAGGGTAGGTATATTTTTATATAACTTTATATACTCTTTTGAGATTTTTTTTGTTGGTCCGTCTCGCCTCCAAGCTTCAGAGCGGCGTGAGGAGAGCAGCGCCTCATCTCGCCTCCGACAGATCTGAGTGAGATTGGCTCTCAGGTTTGCATTTTCTGAGTGAGGAATAGCGGGAGAAGAGATCGACGACCCGCCTCGTCTTTGTGAGGCCAGCGTTAGGAGAGAGTTGTTCCCAGATCTGCATCTTGCGAAGAAGGGATCTGAGGGAGAGTTGGCTTGCTTCTCTATCTTTTGTATGATCTAATCTAGAAGAAGATACCCTCTCCTCAAGACAGAGAGAAGACAGGCTTAGAGGAAGACAACCGTCAGAGAGAAACAAGTGAAGCAAAACACGTAATCGAAATCGTGGCCGCCAGAGAGAAGACGAAGAAGCCATTAACGTTTCAGAGAAAGAGAAAGCACGCGACGAACCACTCCGCGCTGGGACACAGGCTTAGAGGAAGACAGCAGCCGCCGCCAGAGAGGGTGCGAGAGGGCCTGCGAAGCACAGTGCGCGACGAACCACTCTGCGCTGGTAGCTTGACCGCCGCTCTGCCGCCGTCACTGCCTTTGCTTGGTGTTGTAGGTCTGGCTAGGGCAGGGTACACCGTGGTATGACGGCTCCTCTAGCCGTCAACACTTCCTCTCCCCCAATAGGGAGTAAGGAACCTGCGAAAGAGGCTTCTAAGCCTTCTTTCGCCCAAATACTTGGAAAAATACTGGTTGATGAGGTTAAAGAAACAAATGTCGAGGGAACTAGATTTCGGAAAGAAGGAGAGGTAGCCATTGGGCTTACGGCATCTGATGAAAAAAGTGGGGAAGCTTTCATGGAAAAACATGTGATAGTCTTAAAGTTCTCTAGCTACAGACCAACATTGGAAGATATTCGAGATTCGATACATCGAACCTGGGGGATTTTAGGCGATTTCTCGCTAGGTTTGCTAGATCAACGTCATGTTCTTGTTCGGCTTCAATCTGAGGCAGAAGCAAAGAAAGTCTTGGCAAGGGACTCGTTTTTTATTCGGGGAGTTCGATTCAAAGCTTTCCGCTGGCATGATGGTTTCAGTCTGAAAGCAGACCCGATATCGGTTCCACTATGGGTAGAGTTGCCTAACTTGCCTTTGCATTTATTTCATCCCCCTCTTTTGAAAGCAATTGTGAACTCTTTTGGTGTCTTTTTGCGCATGGATGATCATACTCGATGTCTTTCACGCCCGAGTTATGCCCGTGTTTGAGTGGAGATGACTTTGGCGGAAAAGTTACCGAGTAGAATTTGGATAGATAGATCTAACAATAGGGGCTTTTGGCAAATGATTGAATATCCGGGTTTCAAATATTGTGATTATTGCTCATTGTTAGGACATCAGGAGAATTATTGCAGAAAAAAGTTAGGTCATAAGGTCCATAGTTGAAGACGAAAGTAATCTAATGAATCATCAATTGCCTTGTAAGACGAAGGATCCAGTCAGTGACATGGTAGAAACAGAAACAACGGAGGAAGGACTTCTTGAGGCGGGGTACACAGCGGTTGAGATTGCAAAAGCGATTCAAAAACAAGGAGAGACAATTTCAGGGCTTGCTTCGACCCAGCCAGAGCGTGTTCTGCCAATAATAGAGTTTGCTTCGTCAGAGCAAGTCGCGTCACCAATCGTTGGTTTGGTGAACAGAACATCAAATGCTATAGATGATGATCCAAAGAAGTTGATCCCTAAGAAAAATGCGAATGATGACCAAGCTTTCATGCAAGAGTGTGATAATGCTTCAGGTAGCAGCTCAAGGCCGCTGCAGAGAGCGTACGAGTATGTTCACCAATTGGAATCAGGGAGGGCGCAGGGGGTTTCGACCAAGGCTGTAGGCGGGGATGTCGGGATCTCTAGCCCAGGGAAAAAGACGAGCAGTGGGAATGCTTCTCTACAGATAAATGCAATGATTTCAGACAGCAACTCCGGACCAACAAAGGAGGACGCAGTAGCTGAGGATGATCATGTTGACAGTGGGTTTGTCTATGGCTCTGGCAGTGGAGCTCACGTTGGTGCTCAGAATCGCGTTCAGAGTGGTGACAAGGTGCATGACCGGAAGGTAGGGTTTCCAGCAGATGCGGGTATTGTACAAGATGACGAAGCTTTAGTGGATGCAATAGTACTTGAAGCACCGAATATAAAACATATTAACTATTTGATTCGTAACGCTAACAGCGAAACCGAAATGGAGACCGATACCGACATTTCGGATACAATCAGTTCAGAAGAAGAAGATTTGGATGAATACACCATTAGGTCAAGAGTAGTGTCAGGTTTAAAGACAGACCAAATTCGAATATCGAAAAGATTTCATGCGACGGACTTCAGAGACATCAAGGTATATCCTCGTCGATCATCTAGAATGAAGAAAAGTAACAGCAAGTATAGACATTGATCTAGGGGTTTGGTCACTATTTATTTTGGGTTTGCTATGATGTAAGTCCTCTGGTTCTTTTTATCGGGTAAATCATGTACTCCCGACTGATGTAAAAGATTTTTTCAAGTAATAAAAAACCTAATATTCTTATTAAAAATTAAAAAAAAAAAAAAAAAAAAAAAAAACTTTATATATATACATCCAAAATATGTGGAACTTTGTACCATATGCTTAAACACTACCAACACCAACTAGTTTTCTTGTTCAAAAGAATGCGAGTAAAATACGTACACTTGGATATGAAAATTGACACCTTCCAGGTTGGGTTGTGGGGAACATGCAATCGAAAATTTTCATCCAAACGAGTTCCACTTTGGGGATCCTATATATCTACATTGCGACAATCAAACTTACAGGTAGTGAACTGATGTTGTAATCAAGACAAGATTGAGAAATTATCATTTACAACACAATCAACACATAATAATAGTCTTATTTTCCATTGCAATCAACACTGATGGATCTTGCAACCTGTAATCTAACTTTCAACTTGTCTTCAAAGCTGTGATTTAATGCCACCCCCAAAATGCATATTCCCTATTTTCAAATAATAGTGCTTCCACCTTGTCCCCTTGCAAAACATACGCATATTGACATCTCTTGTGCAATTTATTTCATGAAACACTGGGATGTTGGCAGGAAGCATCACCAAAAACTGGAAAACTAAATGTTCAAGTTTCACTAACAGGGAGCCTCAAGAGGATGTCTGTTGTTATCTCAAATGATAGGCTATCCATTGATGATAACATGCAATGTATAGGGGTTGGAGTTTGATGGGAATATAATTGTGAGTAATTTATTTAGATGAGTTGAAAGAATCGATTTAGAAGTAAACAGTAATAGAAGAATTTTTGAAGTTTGAAACAGACTGAATTGTGATGTTTTACTTTTAATTTGAAATCAAATTTTATTCCAAAATTATTGCTAGCTACTGTCAAGTACTGTGTCAAGAGAATTAAGAACATTTATTTTGGAGATGTATCTCATGCGAATGAGATTATCTTCATCAACACTTAATTTTTTCTCAACATCATCACAACATTGGACTCAAAAACAAATTGGAGTAACCTGTTGTGCAATTTCAGGATATGCTTACTAGTAAGATATCACACCACTCAAAGGCCAGAGTTTATTCCTTCCTTTTTCCTAAATACATTAGCTAACCCTAACAGAAAGCATGCATAGACCCAAAAGAAACCATACCACTAAACACAAACACAACATCCACCATTTGCATTGACCCAATAACCATTGCAAGTACTAGTCTGGTCTCTTATCAAAGACCACCCAAAAGGACCAAAATAACTCTGACAAAAATAAACATAAGCAACAGAACCTCTCAAACCCTTGATATGAAACTTCAGTTCCCAAGCAATAACTTGCGACCAATCCTATGAGAAACATAAGCATCAAGGCAGGCATATCTAATTTGTTGTTCATTAAGGACTCTAACTTGCCAATCACCCATGCAAATATGTCTAGGCTTCTCCATGATAAGATTCACAACATACCGAGCAATGTCCTTGAGCCCGGGCCTTCGATAAAGCACATGCCTGTACTCCTGACGACTCATAGACAGTTGACGGAGATCAGCAGTTGCACCACAAACTACACCATATTCATTTTTAAGCCTTTCCACATCTTCATAAACTTCCACTCCAACACAAGTTACATTAGGATCACTAAGGAAATTGGACAAGCTTTGCGGACAATAGTCGAGGTAAGCCATTTGCACAATAAGACATTTGTTACCTACACACAATTGCAATGTCGCAATTTTGGTGAACATGCCCCAGCGATCGCTGTTCCTCCATTCGCAATCTAACCCAAGAATGATACGGTTTCCATTATGGAGAGAACGTATCTCAGTCACCCACTCATCTACCATGGATGCCTTATTTGTAACAGTAGTCTCAATTGTTTGTCCAGAGAAGTGGACATTGTGCTTGGAGTTGGTGGTGTCCATCGATCGAAAGACCAGTGTTAAAAATTCTTACAACTGAGAGGAGAGGAGGGAGAATGAGAAAAAAGAGTGTTTTTGGTGGTTTATATAAGGAGTGTTCATTACTTGGGAATTTTTTTTTTAAGGCAAGCGTGATGCAGGCGGGTATAGAATCGAAGACGTAAAGGTTAAATCAATACAACCTTAACCATCCAACCAAGCTACCATTGTGATATTATGGCATGAGTGTTTTGTCATCTCTTAACTCCTTTGAATCCAAACACTGTGAAGTATGAACTATGGTTTTTTTTTTTGTTTTCGTTTGTTGAAAACTTGAACAACAATTGGCTACTTAAGAAACAAGACTGTAATGTTGTAAGGCAGTGCCATATTGATGATTTAAAATTTCTCTTTGTTAAGGTAAGAAATTTGTCTCCATGGGATGGGATTCAAATAAGGGATGGTGACCGCTGATAATAACAAAACCTAACGCCACCGCCGTCCAGTTCCCTAGGTCGATCGGCTGTTCTGGCCGTCGACTTAGTCCGGTTGCTTGGTCGAGTTGCTGCCTGGACGCTTCTTTTGCTCAAGTGGTCTCGGCCAGTTCGATCGTTTGCTCGAGTGGTCTGGCCGCACCCAGTCTCTGCCTGGACGCAACTGTTTTGCCTGGATGCTTCTAGTCGCCGCTAGCTTCTAGCCGCCTTTGTTTGTAGGCCTGGAAGTCGACACCTAAGACTGGTACTGCATGTCCTGTTGCCTGGAAGTCGACACCTACGACTGGTGTTTGGCATATTTGATATCTATAGGGCTGGCGAGTTCACTCCTCTTCGACGTATGATGGCTTCCCTAGCCGTCAACACTTCCTTTCCCTCGTTGGAGGGTAAGGAACCCACGGAAGAGGCTCCAAAACTTTCTTTCGCCCAGATTCTTGGAAAAATTCATGTGAGTGAAGTTAAGGAGACACATGTGGAGGGAACGAGATTTCGGAAAGAAGGAGCGTCGGCCATTGGCTTAACGGCATCGGATGAAACCCGTGGGGCGGCTTTCATGGAACAACATGTGATAGTTCTAAAGTTCTCTAGTTACAGGCCAACATTGGTAGATATTTGTGATTCGGTCCATCGAACATGGGGGATAATAGGTGACTTCTCGTTAGGACTTCTTGATCAACGCCACGTTCTAGTCCGGCTTCAATCTGAGGCGGAAGCAAAGAAAGTCTTGTCGAGGGACTCTTTCTTGATTCGAGGAGTGCGGTTCAAAGCCTTTCGTTGGATGATGGATTCAGCCTGAAAGCAGATCCGATCTCGGTTCCACTATGGGTAGAGTTGCCTAACTTGCCTTTACATTTATTTCATCCTCCTCTCTTAAAAGCTATTGTTAATTCTTTTGGTCAATTTTTGCATATGGATGATCATACTCGTTGTTTAACACGTCCGGGTTTCGCCCGTGTTTGTGTGGAGATGACCTTGGCAGAAAAGTTACCAAACAGGATTTGGATAGACAGGGCAAACAATAGAGGCTTCTGGCAATACATTGAATACCCGGGGTTCAAATATTGTGACTACTGCTCTTTGCTAGGACATCATGAAAATTTTTGCAGGAGGAAGCCAGGCCTCAAGGGCAGTGTGAAAACATCCGATGTGGTGACCGTAGAGAGAAATGATAAACATAAGGTGGAATCCAAGGTTATCAAGCAACATTATGTTTCAGTGGTCAATAAAAATAAAGTTGCAAAACCCGAAGTGGGCACGAGTGGCGCAAAAAATAACATGGGGGTGGAACTCAAGGAGGGAATGAGGACGGAGAACCTAGTGAACAAAGAACCGGTGAATTTAATGTTGACAAACAAATTCGAGACCCTCACGGAAGATATTGCGGAACAGGAAAGTAATCAAAACATTAAACCTTCGTTTCGGAAGGAAGAGGAAAGCGACAGTGATAGAATCGAGTCTGAAACGACAGAGGAAGGTCTACAAGAGGCGGGGTATACTAATACTGAGATAGCAACTGCTTTACAAGTAACCCCAATGGTAAGCGGTGGTGTTGGCTACCCGGGGAGGCCAAGTGTTGGGCTGGAAGGTGTGTCAAAAGAGGTTGATTTCAGCCAAATTAATGGGCTAAAATCAGTGGAATCTCCAGCATTTCAGGTTGATGCAGCAGGTGCTCCTGCTGTCCCAGGAGTCCATGCTGAATGTGGGGGTTCTCTACCAGGACCAAGGAGTCTAAGAAGTGAGTAGGTCTTGGTGATTTCTGGTCAGGAACCATATGAGGAACAGCAGCTACGTAAGACTCCTAAATCAGCGATTCCATCAACAGTTCAGCAGTCAAATGAATCGCCAAAAACAGAACTTGCTTGCCCTGTTTCAGTTGGGAAGACTGGAGATACGCAGGTTATTACGGGCAAGGCGAATTTAGAATGTGCGACACATCAAGAAAATAATAGCAGTTTGATTGAGAATAGAAATCAAATCATTGCCCAAGTTGGAATGACTGGTTTAGAATTAGATGTTGTTGATACGTCTAAGGAGCAGGAAAGCTTGGCTGCTGTTGTTAAGGAGCAACAATTCAAAGAATTCATGGATGATTGTAGGGATGCAGGTTACTCATCCAATGGGATTGAAACAGCGATTCAGGCTGCGGATTTAGACGCTGAAGTAGCAGCAGAGCCAGGTCTGTCTACCCCCATATCTAACTCAGAGGAAAACCCAATGCAAGTAATGGAGGTGCTTCGTGCGATCGCTGGTTTACGCGGACTGGGGGAAGATCCCACAACGCTCATGGCTTGCCTAACACCCCAAAACGTTAAGGCTGTGCAGTCAGAAATTGCACGAATAGGCAAGGATGCAGTGGTCGCTGAAATTCAAACTTCACTTGAAGCGGAAGCAGCAAAGGTGGGGCAAAACACTAGTGAAGAAGAACGTGAGGTTACCACAATACAGACTCCCACGGCAGATGTTACTCGAAGGTCCTCTCGAAGCAAGAAGACAAATCCTAAATTCAGGTAACTGATGATGATAATACAAGTAGAATACAAATGCTTATTAGAACCTTGTATGGATGCTAGATTAGTGCTAGCATTCAATGGTTTTAATATCAGGATTCATTGTGGTTCATATCCTTACGTCGACTTCTCATACATCCTGGGGCCCACATTAGGTATAAATCACGTCATGAGAGTGATTAAAGGATTGATTGGTACTTATGAGGAAGAAAAGTTATGGCAGGTCTATCATGCAACTACTTTAGTAGCAGAACACTTTGCAGGGTTACTCTCCAACTTGGAGACGGTGATTCTAGAACTAATTAGGTTCTTAGTTGAATATTTGAAGCAAGTTTTTTGTCCTGTGGATGTTGTAACGAGTGATTGTAATATTTATCATCCTCTTTTTTCAAAAAAAAAAAAGAAGGCAGTGCCATATTTGGTAAATGCTTTTAAGACATGGATGGCTGAGATAAATTGGGATTCTTTATAGAAAAAAAAATTAAAGTAAAATAAACAAGGTTTGAGGAGCTTCTTTTTGAAAGGATTAAATGATCTCAAGAAGATTGAATATCTTTAAAGTGGGGTGGAATAAATGGATGCTTCTCTTTCTCATCTTTTATTCAAAAAAAAAAAAAAAGACTGTAATGTTGTAAGTTCTTTAAGTTTATTTCCCTGTTGCTTTTATTTTGTGCTTTTGCACCTTGTGAAATTGCTTTAGACAAACTTGTCATTCAAAATTTCCTTTTCCTTTCCTTTTTTCCTTTATAAGATTTGAAGCTAAATGAGATGCAAATAGTTCTGTAATGTACTAACCACATAAGTTATTCTAATCAATCAACAATTTAGAAAAAAAAAAGTACAATCCATGTGACAATACTTTGATACTTAAAAAGAAAATTGGTCTTTTTGGACAAGTTTCTTCTTTCTTGATTTGAAGTGAAACAAAACAGGATCAAGCTGTGTGCGCTTGTAACACTATTGGATGAATATTGATGGGATGAGAGCAGATTGAGCACTACTACACCGTCCATCTGCCTCGAGATGTGAATTATTTCATATCTCTAGGCATATGGATGGTGCCTGGTAACACCACCAGTGCACTTTAGAATTTTCCGAGCATATTAGAGCAGGAGAATTTAGAACCCTGCCACTTACATATTCTAATTTAGCTACCTCCTTTTCACTTTTTCACTTTAGAAAACTATGGATTGAAAAAATAATCCAATAAGGATCAAATTTCAGTTTCCAGATCTGAAGAACAAACCTTTTCTCCCCCTAGAAGCAATGGATTAGATACTCTTGAGGGCCTACTTAACAATCATTAATGACTAAGAGCATCTCCAGTAGTGATGGTAGTGTGTACATGTATATATATAAATGTATATACATCCAAAATCTTCTCCAATGGCATGTATAAAAGTTATACATGGGCATATACATATAAAAATATGTGTAACTTTGTACCATATGCTTATACAACTAGTTTTCTTGTCCAAGAATGCAAGTGATTTCATCCGCCACAAATCTACCGCTGAGATAGTACTCCATTGGCCGATAAAGTTAATTAGATGAATCTTGCAACCTGTAATCTAACTTGCAACCTGTCTTATAACCACAACAGCTTCTTGGGATTCAACAAAAATTTCTTCATTTCCAATACAATTTAGTCAAAAAAAACAAACAAATTGATCTTTCAACAAAGCAAACTTAACATGTTCTCACTGAAACCCCAATCTCCCAAAAATTAAGATATTGTAATTGCTAAAAGATTGAAAGAAGAGTGATGGCCAATCCGCGTTTTACTTGCTAAACTTTGTTTGCACCTGTAAACTGGACTTACACACCCCCATCCTGTAGTCATGTAGTGCCTTTTTTTTCTTTTTTCTTTTTTCTTTCTCCCAAATCAAGTATGGCTACAACTTGAGCAGGTTGAACCTGTCCAACTGCGCCGAAGCTAGATTTGGGTGGAATGGGCAGCTGGGTTCGGGTTGGTTCTGAGCAAAGGAACTGGATGAATAATCGAACAATTCAGGCATTTGTGAAAATTAACTCCTTCAAGGTTGGGTTGTGGGCAACATGGCGACCAAACCCTGGCAGAAACTTTATCTCACATGCAATCGAAAATATTCATCCAAACGAGTTCCACTTTGGGGATCCTACGCATCCATAGTGCGACAGTCAGACTTACATGTAGTGAACTGATGTTGTGTTGCAAATGTAAGGATTTAATTTTTTTTCCCAAAATACTATGTTTAATTTCAAGGATCAAGATAAGATTGAGAAATTATCATTTACAACAACACAATCAACACTTAATGTTAAGTCTTATTTTCCATTCAATCAACACTGAAACATGCTTGTAACTGAGTCTTAAAATGTCTAATAAGAGAACAATTCATGTCTATAACAGAAAAGTCATGCACGATTAGTAATTGAAACCACATTATTAGTTCACAGAAGACAAATCAAAATTCTGCCACTTCCGTTTGATTGAAGTAGCACCCTGAAGGGCCCCCATCAGGAAGCAAAGCCAACATGACTGGACCTCTGGCACCCTTTTCGACTGTAATAGTCCCTGTGTGCCAGTTTATATCAGTGTTCACATAGCCAGGATGGACACAGTTTATGTACATATCCAGGTAAGTCTTGGCAAGAACTCTGGTGTAGGCGTTCAGTGCCACCTTGGAGATGCTATAAGCAGGCAGCATTATTGACCATCCATTTTCTTTAAGTTTTCCGTCTTTCAGATCATGCATAAATCTTTGAACTATTCCATCCACTGTTTCTTCTGTTAGGTTGTCAAGGTCCCCCAGTTCTTTTCGAGTTTGTTCACTTGGAATCCTCTGAATGCCAACAACAATACTAATCAACCAAACACTATCTTTATATATTTACTTACGTCTAATTAAGAAAAAAAACATAAGGTCTTGTTGTGAATAAATCATTTGTGATCAAGTGGCTGAAGAAAATCTCTACTTATTCAGATTTGGTACTTAGTAAGAGAAGCCAACCGACATTTTGAACTCCTTCGTGAAGCAAAGACATCTAAACTAACTAGTTATGTATAACACAATTAGTAACTAGCCTACCTACTAATTATGCACCAAAGAACAAATCTCAAAGCACACTAGAAAGTTGGGATTCCACCTGAATAATTATTTTTCCATGGAAAACTCTCTCGTAAGTCTCAAACTAGTATGTAGAAACTAAGAATCATTTGCATAAAACTGCTTCATTCAAACAAATAAATAGAAGTACTTGTTATCATTTTCTAAACCAGTTTTTGAACTATAGTAATAAAAGGCTAGTTACATACCTTGAGCTCTGATCGAAGAGAAGAAACATTAACAACCCTGGCTCCTGAGGGAGAGAGCTTGAGAAGAGGCAGAAGCGCTTGTGTCACCCTTTTAACGCCATAGTAGTTGGTGTCGAGGCATTCTTCAGCCTTCTCGTAAGTTTGTTGTATCACTCCTTGTACCTTATTTGTTGCCTGTCCAGATAGCTGCATCAAAAGCATATGCATTAGACTGATATGTTTTTCTAAGGAGTTTTAGTTTTATCTTCAACTAGACTTTGAAGGTGTGACTTTTCTAAAATGCCGATATAAGTCTCTATATTAGGTGTTCATTTTGCTCCATCATATTATTGGAGTACACATAGGTTAGACCGTTAGAGTCAAAGGCACATGAGTCTGAATGTCTTACTACTTTTGAATGAGGAAAGTCGTGTAAATTTCTTCTATGTACAAGAATGATCAAAACTGTCAAATTGCTTCTAATATAATTAGAGGTTCATATGAAAGAAAAAGTAAGAACGCCATGCTAAGAATCTCTAGTAAGACATTGCCTATTGCCTCTGTCAAATTGTACCCTACCATCTGGGGAAAAAAAATAAAAAATAAAAAACCCATCCCCTAAGCTTCCTGAGGATGGAGAAACACATAGCAAATCATTTGTGGTGTGAGTAACTTACCCAAGCCATTGGGTCAATGTTCAAGGCTCTTAGACCTTCTTCATCAACTAAAACTCCAGATGCTCCTGCATTGTTTACCTGCAAAATCAACAAATAATCAAAATCTTCGATTTCACTCACACCTTATGAAAGTCAAAAACAACATTATAACATCAAATATATCAATTTGAAGCACTTACTTACCAAGATGTCAAGTCTGCCAAATTGGGTCTTCACAAATTTGACCAAAGAATCAACACTAGCTTCATCTCTAACATCAAGTTGATGAAACACCACATTAGACAATCCAGAGTCCTTCAAAGCTGAAACTGCATCCATACCTCTCTTCTCATCTCTAGCAGTCAAAATCACCATTACACCATCACTGGCTAATTGTCTAACAACCTCTAGACCAATCCCCTTGTTTGCACCTGTCACCACTGCACACTTAGCAAATCCCATTTTCTCTTCCTCAAGTGAAGTGTTAATGGTATCTGAACTCATCATGTGAAAATTGTATGAGTTTGTAAAAGATTTTGTAATGGAATAGAAGCTCAAATGGTTCTTCCTCAATAAGGAGGAGAAGGTTGTATAGGTATTAAAATGGAATGGATCTGATGGTTTTCTAAGAATGGATGAATATAGAGAATTGGAACATAAATGAAATTCTCCTATGGAAAAATACACACTTTGGGAAAGTTTATATACCAATCAAGAGATATATTTCTTTGTATCTTTGTTTGAAAGTGACAAGGGGAAAGTTCATATATTTTTCATATTTCTACAAAAACCTTTAAAAAAATAAATAAAAATAATAATTCAATCTAATTGTCATAGTCAATTATTTTGGTTATTGTGCATCATGTGACCTTAAAATATGAGATAGAATATTTTAATATTCAAGTTGATCGAGATGTCCCCGGGACTGTAATAGTAGGGCTTAAAATGGGTCGGATACGATTGGGATTCTAATAAGTTCATATTACTGTTTTTTTTTTTGTTATTTGGATTCACATACAAATCGAATTTTCAATAAACCAATTGTTAACCTGTCAGTCAATGAACATATAAAAACTTATAATCGGTTACTTATAATTAAAATTATTAATATCAGTACCTACCAGTGGTATGGGGTGGGAGAGGTTAAGGGTAAAAAATAAAATAAAAATTACAATTATTAATAAAAGTATAAAATTAGGTTTTTTTTTATTATTTGGATTCTCGTACAAATCAAATTTTCAATAAACCAATTGTTAAATCTCAATTTTATTTTTTCCGGACAAAGATGTTGCTCCTTTTGTCGTTGGGCAATAAGATACCAAGAAGAACAAAAATAGGGCTTATAGTAATTTTAGCGCAAAGTTTATACCAGCATATGCTATTGAGAAAGAGTCTTTGAAACAAATATAATTAAATTTTCCTTGTGTAGATTTTATGTTTTAAAATTTTTAGCGGATTTTTCCATATGATAGTTAGAGCATATCCTTCAATGAATGCATCAAAATTATATAATGACAGGATATAACTTTTGAATGTGTAGAAGAAAGTCCAAATACATATTTATAGGAATCGTAGGAGGGAGATTTTAACTTAAACAGCATGTAAGCTTCATTATTGAGAAAGCAAAGCTTCATTATAAATGGAAATTAAGCCCAAAGCTTTAAAGCTGATCACCACTAATTATAATAATACTAGTTTGTTTCATCATGAAGAAAAGAACAAAAATGCCAGAGAAATGAGCATAGGGAGGGAGGGTATACAGCCATTTTTATTCAATGGTATCAGATTTAAGAAGAAAAAATTTTCATCTGACCATAAGTTGATTGAAAGTCAGGAATATTATCCCATTTTGATAGATTTGTGCGATTTTAGTAAAATGACCATAACTTGTTCATTTCAAAACATTTTCAAGTGATTCAAGTTGTGTTTATTAGATAACTAAGAGTACTACAATATTTGTGTTTTGATAAGGTTGAAAATCGGTCTCACTTAAGGGTTTAAATTGATCGAAAGTTACCATGTTTTGCATTTTTTTCGTTTTGAGTTTGAATTTATCTGTTATGTTAAGTTATGCATATTTATTGAGTTTGAATTTAAGGGTTTCGACTTTTAGGGAATTTTGAGAGTTTTCGAGGAAGATGGGGGGATTTACAAGATATTTGAGTGTGAAGTGAAATTTGCAAGAGATTTCGAATAAGAAAAGGAGGAACCATTGTCGATTTGAATGGTGAGGGAAAAAAATTGGATAGTTTTTGTTTACATAAGTGGTGTGAAAAAGTATAATAGTGTGAGAAAGAAAGTAAGTGATTTGAGAGAATAAAATGGTGTGAGAGGAGAGGAAATGGTGGTGTGGTATAATCCTCACCTTTTTTTAGTGGTGTCAGATATCTTACATCTTTCAATTATATCAACTGAAGACAAATATAAGAGGCTTGATACCCATTCTCATTTCAGAAGTTTTTCTTTCAAAACAAAAGACAGCCCAAGATAGGCATATATTTTTCATTAATAAGTAAGCAAATGCTCTCAACTAATGGTTTCAATAGAGATTTTTTTTCTTTTGAACGAATATTTTGGAAGAATTTATCTTGACAAATCAGAGCTGCATTCACGAGGGTACTAACCACATAAATCAAATTTAACATAACGACAACCAAAAAAACAATTAAAAGTCTCGATATATCAAAAGAGAACTTGTAACAAAACAAGATAGTCTTCACTGACAGGGAAAATTTTAAAACTCCTTTCACGTCTCAACTTTTAGTAGTTCACGCAAACTAAGCTGAACTCAACTGCGTTGAATGCAAAATGACTACCAAACCTACTTGAACAAATTAGGCTTAGATGCCTTGAAGGTGGTCTTGAGCTTCCTGGAAGGTGGCCTGACCTTCTTGGAAATCATGGGGAACTTGATGTCCTTCTTTTGGAACTGCTTGGTGCTTTCTCTTTTGCAGCTACTGGCAGGGATGGTGGCTGTCTTAATGATTTGGATGCAAGGAAACCTCACCCTGTGACGAGAAGCCATCTCGGTGTACATCTGTTCAACGGCACCATTGAGAGTGGTATCACGGTACTCCTTGTACATGTTGTGATAACCAGTTCGGCTCTGGTACCTCAGCCAGATACCATAATTGTTGATAATGGTAGGGTACTTCTCAAATATCTATTGTAATCAAAACCCAAACAAGAAAATCATCAGATTTAAGATGTCAGTCGCAGCATTAACACGAAGGCTATGCACAAAATGGGAAAAATTATAACCCTATAAGCAGACTTTAATTATACAACTCATAATCAGCAACGGAAAAATATGTTCAACCACTGTTTGCAGGTTCAATAAATTTGAGGATGCAAAATCCTATCATGCTCATCCAACCCCATTTTTAATTAAGGCCTATCAAGAATGTTTTATCATCTTGAACCGTGAGCATACAATTTATTCTATCGGTTCAAAAGATTCAAATTGTTTTTCGGCTCAGCAGATGCCACACGGAGTTCAAAAAAACAAAGCTGAACCATGAGCTCCTTACTACATCAAATAGCTCAGTGCATAAGCACTCTAAAATTGCTGTTTTGAAAGGCTTTGGTTTTCTATTTTGATAAATGTGTTCTTCATGATAGGACGCATTTTTTTCCAATTCACTTTTAGTAAGAGGCAAAGGATTGTCAACTAAAGACGTGTGAAAGTATTTCACTAGTAATGATCAGCAGGAAACAAAGAAGACTTTACAAAATAAGATTGCCGACAAAGTGAAACAAGGGCAGAGACGGTTAACCCCAAAACGGGAGGCATCCCAATATTTTTGCCCTTAGTGTGGTGTATGCTAACTAGAAATTTGTAAAAAGGTACAATCAGCAGAAACATAACTGCTGAAAAGAACGAAACAGATGAAATGTGTCACATTTTAGGAAACCATTCATTCTGATAGCACAGAAGAAAGCCATCGAAAGAGACGTTAATCCCAACAAAGGAAGTCATTCAAATTTGGTAAGAATGTCAACTAAAAGTTTTTGAAGGAATATTCCCACCCGTAATGATCAACAGAAAACCAAATAACTGCTGATAAAGTGATGGATGGATGAAGGTTCAATCTCTGGGAATCATTCATCCCCATGGCACAGAAGAAATCCATGAGAAAGACGTTTAGTCCCACAATAAGTGCATTGTAAATTGTTCTACCTATGATGATAAGCCAAAGAACAGGACAGCTGCTACCAAAGTGTAATGGAGGAAGCAACTCTGCGACCTATTTATCCTTAAGATCAGGGGGAGGCTAATAGAGCAACCTTTGGTGCAGAAACCACAAAATGACACAATTTTATGAGTGGGAGACTGGGACAGTTAGAAAAATTAGAATACCCCAAAGGGCTGAGAAAAAATTAGGTTGGCTTCTGACAAGTGAATTGGATGAATAAAGGTCAGTTCTCAGACCCATTCATCAAAGGGGCAGTGAAAAAAGGCATTGGAACGCCTGAAATAGAATATACTTCAGAATTCAGATTAAATATATGTTACCACATATATGATACTGCTAACTCATACTCATCTTATTGACCCACTCGCGAAATGAGGTCAACTTGCATTCATACGCAGTTTGTTCAAAAGGTCAACTATTAAATACATAACTCTCAACCCCTTCAAAGGGTCTATGCTAATTTTCGCCAACAATTGGGGCCTTCTTTCGACACTCATATAAACAGTCTACAATGATTGCCCAAAATCAAAATAGCATTACGGTTATCTAAATTCCTCAGTATATAGAACTCCCCAAATTCACTACGTAATTCATAGAACTTGTAAATGCATACAACAAGAAACATCAAAGGGTATCGTAAAATCGGCATCAAGGCAAACATACAACAATTCATTATAGTTCAACAACAAAACACAATAAAGATGTAAGTAAATATTAGAAGTTCGTAGACGAACCTCGTTGATGGCGAGCATTTGGCCATTGCTCTTCTTGACCTTCTTCAGCTTCCTCAAGAAGTACCTAACACATACAGAAAGTTCAACAAAAAAGGGATCAAAACCCAAACTTAATCAAGTCATCAACACAAACCCAAACACGCAAACACTGAAAACCCAGATCAAACATTTACAGAACAACAATGGATTCTTACCAAAACTTGGACTTGGCGCGAACCTCATTGGTTGCCCACAACTTCATCCGGTAGATCTTGGGGTGCTCATCGCTCTCCGTAGGTAGAGCTCTTCCGACCACTTGGTATTGATGGAACTGCATATCAGATCCACAACACAAACATCAAATCCACCACACAGACAAACAAATCGCCATTAGAACAACATACAACATACAAAGAAGGGCGAATCGTTTTGAAAACAGAGTTTACAGAGACGAGAAGAGATGGAAGAAGAAAACCCACCTTGAACGTAACCATGATGTTTGGAGAGCGATCGATCTGAAACCCTAAAAACCTCTCTCTCAGCTCTCTCTCTGCTACTTGAAGAGAAGAGGCGAATGAGAGAGAGACCTCTATAAAACCCTACTCTGAATGGAGTAATTTGGGCCGAGGGCTATTCTGGACGGGTTGGTGGGCTAACCTTTAGCCCAACCCAATAAATTGCAGTAGGTCGTAATTTTCGTTGAGATTTGCTACGTCTGTATGACTCGATGCCCCAACTATATTTTTTAGATTAAGCTTTTAAGAATTGTTTGGTATATCCAACCACATTGTATTAACATTAAAATAACTCTAATTAATTACTAGGAGACTCATGTTGATGATTGTGAACTTCGTAAAAACGATTTCAATAGTGAATTTTAAAAATGGTAAGTTGGTGTAACATATTTTAGGTTAATGCAACAAAGTCGAAATATCTCAAAATATCGGTGTAATAAAAAATTTGCACAATTCAACCAAATAGTAGAGTACACGTAGCAACTCCATTTTCATTAAAAAATTTGTACAATCCAACCAAATAGTAGAGCACTCGTAGCAACTCCATTTTCATTATGTCATAAAGCTAGCAGTAATGGAATAAGCAATCTAATTATAAAATGCATTTACATATACAAAAGAAACTAAATCCATTGGAAGAGAAATTATGAACTCTAATTGGCTATCCAAAAACACAATCTGTCTTCAACTTCGATGATCATATTCACTCGTAAAAGCTTTCACAACATCGAGATAATCTATATAGCAAGAGAGACTATATCCATTCTCTGTCGGTGTCCAACATAAAACCTTTTGTACTGCTAATAGTTTTGCATCAAAGCTACAACTAATCTTGATTTTTAAATAGACCAAAAGTTGTTCATCATTCACGACTAGAATCCCAAAAGTATTTGTTTGTGTGCAAACATGAAATCGAACATCATAAAATACGATTAATATTGTTGCATGCTCCGTTGTATCATCGGTCTGTAAAGTCTCATGCTGTTGGATCATTGAATCTGTTTCAGATGCAGCCAATACTTCTCCAAAGCTTCAAAAGCGTGTTCATATTTTGACCAACCCAAACCTCTTAATTTTGTGTTACAAGGTCAAATTGGAATTGTTATCTAACCTAAGTGGATTGGGTTTTAAATTAAGCAGAGTAAATCAAATTAGGCTGATTGGATGGATGGTTAATGGTACCCTGATTAACCATCCATTCAAATTAAGCAGTGTAAATCAAATGTGGTCAATGATAGTCTGATTGGATAGTTAAGGCTGTAGTGATTTAATCTTCACGTCTTGAATTCTATACCCACCAATAATACGTTTGCCTTTCAAAAAAAAACCACGAAAACAAAAAAAGTTAGCAAATGGATTGATTGATTAGATTACCAATATTTTCATGTAGCTCAATTCATAGTCTACCACATGCTAAAGAATAACTTACAATTACGAATTCACTCATGTATTTTTTTGTTTAAGATTTAATCAATATACCAATATGGCTCTAAATGCTTACTTTGCATCTTACTTTCTTATAGCCTATTCACCAAATCTCTATCCATTTGGATTAATAAAAAAACAGGAATTATAAATGGCGAGGAAATGAGCGACGAAACCAGCGAGGGGAGTGAGGTGGAGGGGGGAGAACCATTCACCCTCTTTGAGATGTGCGTAAGAAAAATCAATGCACGCATCCCGAGGGAGTGAATGGTTCTCTCACCTCCACCTCACTCCCCTCGCTGGTTTCCTCGCCATGTAGACTTTCTAATAAAAAAAATATTTATTATTGACAAATAGAACATTCTCCATAAATTATATTTTCACTAATTAATTTGAGCCGAAATTTTGAATAATTGTGCATATTAATATAGGAACGTGTTAAAATTTTCGACACAAACAAATGTGATGTGATGTGCTGTTATTCGATCACAATTTTTTCAACATAAATTTTGAATGTTATAATAAAGTTTTTGTGCTGCATTTGCATTTCAGCAGCTATATGCTTAGGGGCTTTGACACAGACAAATGTGATGTGATGTGATGTGATGTGATTTCATTGGCTCAAACTTTTTGAACGTAAATTTTGAATATCATAATAGTTTTTGGAACCTTTCTCATCGTGGGCGAGGAAATATGCGAGGGGGAGGTGTTTTACCACTCATTTTTTTTATATTGGTGTTGATGCGCATTTTAAAGATGTAAGTGCGCATCTCAAGGGGAATGAACGGTCACACCCTCCCCCTCGTTGGTTTCCTCACCCTTTTCCTCGCCATTTAGAATTTCTGTAGTTTTTGTGTTGCATCTTAGGGGGTGACAAAAATGAGTCCCTACGAGCATATTCAATCATCCTTCTAAAATAGTTAAAAAGTTATTTTTAGGAGTTTTATCGAGAAAATCATCCCTTCAATAAGGGACGGAGTCAAGATTGCAGACAAAGAGGGGCAAACAGTATACAACTATTCAGCTACAATTTTAGCAATGACACAACTCCATCTTTTCAATTATTAGCTTCCCAGACCGGTTGTTGTCATGAGCAAGCGAAACGAGCGAGGTTTCTGCATCGGACCTGTCATCGAGCGATTCAGTGTAGACGTCCTAAATATCTGTCGGACGCGGTGGAGGAGCAAGGAGACGTCCATGGTGGAATTTCTTGAATAAACAATATTCAAAATGCATCATTGTGCTCATCAAAACTTCAGAAATTCAATGAATGAAAGGTTTTTTTGAACTTAAAGGGGGCAACCTACAAATTTAAAGGGAGCAATATGGAAAATACAAATACTTTAGTGGGTTTTTTTAAAAGCTAAGGGGCGCAATTGACCCCCTTAGCCAAAGGGTAGATCCGCCCCTGCCTCCAACCATCCCTTAAAATAGTTCTACCTCAAACTTTTCCCTAAATTTAGAAGAAAGTAAACCACCCCCTACATCTTATTTAATAATAAAATATTTTCAATATTTAATTTTCTAAATAAAAAACAAAAGTATCTAAATAATAGTATACTTAAAATTAATTATTAATACTAATTTATATAATGATAAATAATTAATTAAAAAAGTATTAATAGTATAATTAAAAACAAATTAATACTAATTTAAACAAAAGTAATTATTAATTATAATTTAAATAATGATAAAAGTATTAATAGTAATTATTAATACAAATTTAAATAATAGTATAATTAAAAAATAATAATATTAAAAAGTGAAAAATATAGTTAAATAATGATAAAATTTTTTATTATTAATACTAGTTTTTTTTAAAAACTCTCAAATTTTTTAATTAGTCAAATTTAAATTAAGTTGAAATTAATAACATTATAATTAAAAAATATATAAATAATAATATAACTGAAAATAATAATATTATATATTAAAGTTGAAATTAATAATAATATATATTTAATAATATTATAATAACATAATTGAAACTAATATAATTATATTAAGTTGAAATTATTAATAGTATAATTGAAATTAAATTGGTAAAAAAAGTTGAAGATATATTAAAATAATGATAAAAAAGTTAAAATAGGAGATGTGGTTGGAGTGGTGAAGAAATAAGGAGACCCGTATAATTAACTTTTAGTTAAAATAGATGATGATTTATCCCCCATTTTAACTTTTACCATTAGAGATGTTCCAAGTCCGTGAATCAACAGGCAATTTTTATACTAAGAGACGGGCATAAAGTGTAATCAATCTCTATAGTTTAGCCACCTCGACTCCCACAGACTCTCTCTTTACAATTTGAAGTTGGCCGAAAACAGTTTCTGTTTTTTTTTTAGCATTTGACTTGCTAAATAAGTCATTATACTGTTTTGGTTGTGATGGGTTAGTGCTAGCCTCTGTTACTCTTGCTTTTCAAAGTTGACATGAGGACTGGCATCTCTAAACACCAGCACAACGTTATTGCTTTCAACAATTGCATAGAGCATCTGTTCCAGATTTGAAAGATGAGAACAACATTTATGCTCTCCAAGGAAACCCATGACTTTGCTTGGCTAGGTTTGGCAATCACGACAAGCTACAAGTCCTTGCAATGTGCTTTCGTGGGTAGAATCGCAGACTCCTCATGGACATGCAGTACGAACCGATAGTTTAGAAAGGGAACCTAGTGCATTCTTTTTAATGGAGTAAGATCAAATCTCATGCCATGCTGCAATGGTCTAGACTTTTGAAAATAAACAGGCATATGATATGCTTCTTCCAAATTAAATGCCTGAATTGGTTGGTGGGGAAATAAATAAATAGTCTTAGTACACTTCCCAATCCCATTGTCGTAGGGATAAACCCCACATCTCACCCATGCCACTTGATCATTAAGCATTCAAGTCAGATGGAAATGTTCGCTATAAACACTAAACAGAACAACGTAGCGAACACTAAACAGAACAATGTATAGCAGTCTTTTCCTGTCATGAAGGGGACCCTAAAAGACATAATATCCCTAACCTTATTCTTCATCACATTTCTTCCAGTGAAGAAGATAACTAGGACCAGCAGTTGCAGCACATTTTGACAAGCAAATGAGAAGAAGACATGAAAAAGCCTGACAAACACAAAACATTGCACATACATGATTCCGAGTGTTGCCTAATATTTCCACTGTACAATGTATACATCCATCTTAAACAACCATCCAGGCTATCTATCTGTGACTACTGGATACCCATCCAGAGATTTGTTGTAGTAACGAAATTTTCTATATAATCTACAAGCTAAGTTGCATAATAATTCATAAGTCGTTATTAACAAAATCACCTTCCACCACCTGCTGAACGAGTACCTGAGGTTTCACATCTGCGACCACACTGATGTTCTCTTTGCATGATGGAAGAGAGCTCACTCTGAAGAGAAGCTTAACTCGTCCATGTCTCTTGCTAATCCCAGGTCCAACGAGTTGTCGTCCTTCCTATCTTCAGCCTTTGCCTTGTTGATTTCCACTTCGTTTGCTGAAACTGCAGTTATACATTCCTGGAATCTAAAGCAAGAAGTCAGATGGTCGTTTGTCAGTCCTGCCACTTGCATAAATGAGTAGATAATAGTTGCACTAACGCTCCGGAATCCTCTTTTCAAAAGGTCTTTGCTAATAAAATCTGCTTTTGCAGTCTTCGCAGGAACCTGGCGAGAATACCGAAATTTGCTAATGTTTGGTTTGTGGTTCACAAAGCTCCAAATGTACTTGTCGAATGACCCAAACTCGTCTATGACCTGCAAAGGAAAATCCCAAAAGATGTTAATTACAGCTACAACAGTAATGTTGAATGGGGGCACTTCAGAAGGTGACCAGCTCGGGACAATGCTGGAGAGGGGGATGCTCAATATATTACATAAGACACGGCTACAAATGATGATGACTTGAGTGTTATCATACAAGAGAAGTTGAGAACAATTTAATGACAGTTCAAAGAAAAAGAAACATAGACAACGACCGAAACGTATCAATGCTTATAGTCATCAATTTAACCTTTTTGGGGGATGGTACACATCAATTCAATTGTAACAGATCATATTAGTTTGCGAAGCACTCTTTTGAAAACACCATGATCACAAAAGATGAATCAGACAACAGGAAAAGAAAGAAGCAACAAGAGAACAGCCTCACCACAATCTCAGACAACAATTTAATAAAGAAAACATAAACCTACCTTGGTTATTTGATGTGCATTATCAATAATTGCACGCAACTTTGGCTCCGATAACAGGGAACTCCCTGTCGATAGGATCTTCTTCTCATTCAATTTTGAGACGGCAACAGGATCAAAATCTGCAAAAACTTCCCTGCAAAGAAAAAAATACATTAGAAAAGAATACAAGGGCTCTAGGGCTTGTCATTCACTGAGCTAAAAACCAAACGCAATTTATTATTGCCCATTCAATTCTGCACTTTTTGAATGGTAAAAAACTGATCTAGCTAACACTTTAAGGAAAAGTCTGATAATCCACTTCTTACACAATTAGCTCCATTACAAAGAGTAGGATAGGCACCTGAATATGTGCCTTTTATTGAGAATGGTTGGCCATGACAATTCAGCCAAAGCACCTGACAAGACGAGCAGCTCAAACAGTTTTCTGCAGATGGTTAACAACACCGCTACCTAAGAACCTTTCTTTTGATGAAACTTTATCATGAGAATCACAAAATTCTGGAATTACGGAATACAAAAAATATAAGGATTTATACTTGTCATCATGGACCGGAACTCCCCATTCTTCATCATGAAAAGCAGCATAACATGGATCTGTTGAAGGAGAAAAAGGAAACAAGTAATCACTATGAGTAAAGCCTTCAAATAAAATAGTTTAGAATTACATCGTTCTGTGTGATGAATTACAAGCTAACATGATAGCCCCCTCGAAATGATTTGGTCATAGACATCTATGATACGTTGTTAATATGAAAGAAACTAGAACATAGAAGCACTCACCAGTTGGCCTTGAAAGAACATATAATTGGAGCACTGATGCTAAATTCCATCATTAGTTGGAACACTTTAACACCTATCTTAATATGAAAGGTATGATCATTGACATTTCAGTTTTCACTTTTTAGTTTTCCCTTTCTAAAACTAGACTTTAACAGTGTTGCAACACTCCCCATTAGTTTCATCTCTAGCCAAAAGATATAGTGCATGTTGGCGTGCCATGCTGGTACATTACCTGATTTAGCATGACAGTGTACCTTATGTTGTAATCATCTTCTAGATTGGACAGTTTCCTTCCCGCTTTCATCCACTAAAATTGTCACAATCTACATTTTTTCAACTTAAGAAAATTGGAAATGTTATGACAATTTACAATTGAGTCAATCCTACCAACCTTTCTCATTTGTTGCATACGTTTGTATTGCTTCACCAATACATCCTTCCAGAAACATTTGCTCAATTTCCAGTTTCATCTAGCATATTCGCTTTTCCTCATATCAGATATACATATATATAGGGCTTATCATGCATAGCGAGCACAAAAGCATTTGAATATATGATGTTGTAGTTATATATTCCATTATCTCATATAAGAATCAGCTCACAACAAGGACCTCTCGTTTCTAGACATGCATGAATTCCGCATTTATAGGTAGATGCATCAGATAGCGTTTTCAGGAAACTTGAGTCGCTTCTCTTAAAAAAAATCTGACTATTTTGTCCAACAAAAACCTGCAATTCATCTTGTAGTTCTCATAACTAAATTGGGTCTTTGGGAGTATATCTAAGAGGTAATGAGAGTTTACTCCCCAGGGAGAATATGACATCCTCAAAAATTATCTTAGCTATATCTATATGCATAACTCGAAATTAGATTTCACATTGACATTGTCAACTGTGAATTTCTCATTTTGCAGTTAAACCTAATGACGTGCCCCGGCTACACTAAAACTATGCAGGATTTAAAGCGTAAGTTATTGAACATAACAAATGAATGTACCAGTATTTGATGTCACCCAAGCACACCTCCTTTTGGACTGCGAGTTATCCGGCATTAGCGAATCTAGAACACCATCACTAACAATCTTTTCCTCCATTGGCTCACACTGCTTCTCTGGAACAACTTTTTCTGGCTTCGAAACTAGCTGCTTCCTTCGCCTGGCAGTACCACTAGGCCGCGTAATTCTTCCTGTAGAACCTCGACTCTGCAACGAATCAGAAGAAGCATCCGACGAGCAAGAGGCATTGGGCGAAAAATTGGAATGCAGCAACTGATCATGCCTCCGCAAGATGGACGGAATTGTGACCGATTGCAATGGAGGCTTCTTCTCATCTACTGCTGCTGCAATTACCTCAGCTGGTGGTGGTGTTTTCTCTACTTTCCATCTGAAAGGCTTCGAAACTGGTTTCCTTGTCACCACTGATCTCGCCTTGTTTCCAGCTGGTCCGAGTACTGATCGCACTTCCGGCTCCGCCACGTTCATTGACCTTACCCTAGGTCCTCCTGACATTGAAAGAACTCTCAATTCTCCTCAGATCTCAACTTCTCACTCTCTCCACCTTCAATTTCACACTCTTAACACCTAAACTTGTTCAAATCGCCGAAAACAATCACAATAAAAGCAATTTACAAAAAAAAAAAAAAATCATTATTCTACAAACATTTTTTTCTCTACTTAATTTCACTTCTAAAAAAAATTTCTCAAAATGAAAATTCAAATTTCGTCGTACCTATTTTCTTTAACAAATTTAATGCACCATAGCAGAAATTCAAAATGCTCGCAGAGTTAGAACCACTAGTTTCCGAACTGCATTGCTGAATTTGAACCTCTACCATCCAAAACAAGCACTCTATAATAATCTATTTTTCACAACTTCACCGAAAATATTCATGGAAAAACAAAAATGAAGCACTTCAAAATTACACAGCAAGAAACCACCGATCGATCTTTTGAGAAACACTGATCTTGATTTAGGGGTTTCGATCGAAGAGAATAGAAGAAGTGAAGAACGAATGAGTGAAAGAGAGAGAAAGTGAGCAAGGAGGATATTTATAAGTGAGTGAGCTGGAGAAAGAGGATTAGCCGGTAAACTCGACCGGAAACCAGCTATAGCCGGTTAAAAATATCCCTCAGAGACTAATACAGTGGCTTTTGTGTATTATTTTATGCCGAAATTACCCTCTGACTTTATTTTATTTCTCAGATTGTGTCCTCTAGAGATAAAAGGAACTAGCCGTTACATAGGCACAGCTTTCTGTAGAAGAGAGTAGACGCCGTTTTGTTATTCCATTGGATTCTTTGTAGCCAATATGAAGGAAAATTCTCATGATAAATTGATATTTTGGGGGATATTTTGAATAGTAATTGGCTTATATACCGCTCGCCGGAGTACGAAATTTTTTAAGAGCATCTCTAATGGAAAACTCGAAACAACTTTCATGTGGCAACCATAGCCGGGCTATAAAAAGATCGGGATTAAAGGCCTCCAAATCGTAAAAGGCAGTGAAAATAAGGTTTCTAACGTTGAATTTGTAAGTAGTGTGATCGGGACTAAAGGCATCCACACCGTAAAAACCAGTGAAAATAAGGTTTTTAACGTTGAATTTGTAAGTAGGAACTGAAGATGATCTTTTTTTTATTTTTATTTTTTTTGTGAAAGCATAGAGCATTATATTATATATATATATATAATAGCTAAATTGTGAGTCTTGTAATTGGGTTCTATATTAATAAAATTACAGTACCAAAGTATGCGTCAATTAAGCAATCTTCTAATATTTACTAATTAGAGGCCACCATGTCCAGCTCATGTTCATCGTATGATCCTGCTAAGTTTCTTGGAAAATAGAGTGAAGTAGCGACTGAATATTATCTCACGTGCATATCTTTCAAATATCTTATTTGTGTTTTTTCAATGATGAATTGACTCTCGCATCTGTTGAGATTGTGAAATTTTAGACATTATCAAGTTGACCTGAGATACGAAAGGCCTGCTTTGCGTTTATATGTCATGTAACAATAGTGGCTTAGTTTTATAGAATTATGTATAATGCTTGCAATAGTGGCTTAGTTTTATAGAATTATGTATAGTGGCATGTAATTTATTTACGGATTTGGGTTTTGACACTTTCATAGTGTCTTGGCATTCCTTGATATAGGAATGTTTCTTGTTGTAACTTGTTTCCCTTTCTTTCATTAATAAACACTTTCATGTTTGACCGAAAAAAAAAAAAATGCTTGCAATTTTAAAATGTAACAAACATATAAACAACACCAATTCTAGCGAGTCTTGTTTGCAAGTTTTTTTGGTGTTTTTGGAGTTTTTTTACACTTTTATCTCTTCTATAAATAGTATTTGTAATTGTGTTTTAAAAAGAATAAGTAAAAAATGTAAAAACATTAAAAAAGACTATCAAACCAAACTGGCTAAACTTACTCTGTAAACAAACAAGATCGTCTTTTACGATCCCAATTATATGAGAATTTATAAATTGGGGATAGCAAGTTAGATCTTCAATGAAAAAAAATCATCTTCTCACGAGTTCCAACCCTCATATAAATCACAAAATATTTGGTAGAATATCTTTGGAGTAGAGAGCTATTGTTAACCAATCCAATACTATATTTAGATAACTTTTTTGCACTAAAATCCATAAAAGATTAGCTCCATGAGCTTGAAAACACTAGAAGAAGGTTAGAGTGTTTGGTAAGGAAATATTTCTTATTAAAAAAAAAAAAATGTTTGGTTAGTAGGACATTTATGATTTTATATGCTATGTTTTGAAGAATCTTAACCAAACCCGAATAGTTGGTGCTTGTGCTTAAGTAAAGAAAATAAAAAGTCATACTCTTATAATATTTCATGAACAATTGTCCAATTTGTTTAGGTGTCACTAATCACCATTTTTTGAGTGATTTTTTTTTTGGCAATTGGAGGATGGAGAATCGGAAGTAGAAATAAAAGTAGACGTAGAAGATGATTTGGAGAAGGTCTTGATATGGCATTGATTTGGACATAATGTATAGTTTGACAAGTCCCGTAGACGCGTATTAGAGGCCAAACTAGTGATAGACGTGTGGGTAAGAGCATCTCCGATGGGCAATCTTAAATCTTAAATAATATGTCATTTTTCAAGTCGTGCTCATGAAGATGCATTTCTAAACGTCTAACTCAATATCATAAAATAGTATGTTTGGATGTTATCTAGACGAAACTATTTGTATTAAAGCATCATAATCCCACTCATGTATAGTTCTTGGCATTGATAAAACAATAAAAATAATTAGGCAAATAGAGATTAGAGTAAGATTACAGTATGAGCATGTACAATTGAAAATGCTTAATTTTGAGATTATAAAAAAAAAATTTGTAGAGTTACGTACAAGCATGGACTCGGAGGCACATAAAAAATTTGCTTACTAATCATATGAAACAAAAAAATAAATAAATACAACGCTCGAAATGAATAGTTTGATCATTTTTACATTGATCATTTTGACATTCATCTATTAAAATTTTTGTTGGTATCTCCTTCCTCCTTACCAACCTAGAAATTATAAATAAAATTATATTTATAGGAATACTAATGTACTTAGGCTTCATTTAATATATTTATTAGGTTAATTCCGAATTATATAATCTTCATCAACAGGATTGCTCCGACGCAAACTGGATTATTACCACAATTGCTCTGGCATAAATTCGCACAGTAGTTAGGGGCACAATCACACTAGCCGGCATCACTGTAGCTACACCCATCGGGCAAGGTGGTGGGTTTGAAGGATCCAATTGACCACAATTATATGCTAAGGCTCCTGTCAGTAATATGGAGAGGAACAAAAATAACAAAGAGAGCCCATCAAGTGACCTTATTTTCTACTCTACTTTGAAATAAAATTTGATGCATGAAATTTTGTCAAGCAAATTCAACTAATTTATAGTACTTATAATATTGCCGCTTATGCTGACATTGTGTTGCACGAAGAAGTATACAAGATTATAAGATTTTCATATTTTTCTCGATCAACAACAATACAACTATTTTACAGTATAGATGATAATGTTAACGATGTTGATGTGTTGAGTTGATTCTCAATATAGGTTTGGATGTATGTGATGATCAAAACTATACAAGAAGTAAAAAAACTGAAATCCATAAAAAGAAATCTTTACCTCATCAGAATTTGTATATTGTAAGACTCTCATCAAAATATATTCTAAGAACTTCAGCCAATTAACACACTATGAACAAACAAGAGAAGGAATCATCTTGGTAGCTCTAGTCCATCTAGTTGCATCAACTCAAACAAGAGATGAGCATTGTTGTAGGTCTGGCGAAAATCATCAAACAAGGGCAAGAGTTTCATCCTCAAAGGCTTTGCATTAGAGTTCTCACCGTATTTTCTAGTTAGGATCATGAAACTATTTTGTAATCGTAAGGTAGGTATTGCATTTTTCAAGTTTTTCTTTAAGGATGATTCCGAGAGTTTGATTCGAACATCGTGCATTGTCACGCATGTGGATGCAAATTTCCGTCGGATCACGTGCTGATCACGCGGAGCAATCTGCATAAGAAATGATCACGTGCTGATCACGCGGAGTAATCTGCACAAAGTAGAAATTAACTCTTGACACCGGTGTGGTGCCTGTCACGGGGACTCCGATGCCAAAGTTAGAACAAGGTTTATAGGAAAAATGATAAATATTTCTATACTTGAAGATAAAATTGTAAGTCAGGAAAGTATTACCCTCAGAAGCTTTTGTATTTGACTATTTATAGAGGCTGAAAGTGTTAACTGCTGGCTGATGAGTGAGACACGTGGCTGGTGAGCAAGACACATGGCTGATGAGTAAGACGCGTGGCAGATTAGTAGGTTATCTACTTGCAAGTGGTTGCAACTTCTTTCGGGCAGTTGTAACTTTCATGATTGGTTATAACTTTCCGTTTTGAGGTATCTCTTCTGCAAGGCCACGTGCTCAGCTGAGCATGGTGGTTGACGCCGAGCACTTCTCCTCTGCTGAGGAAATAGTGTTCTGCTGATACTGAGTTTGTATTGGGCTCGGGCTCGGGCATCCTATACTTGTAGTTTTCATGGATAATCTTCAAATTTCTTAGAAAATACTCAAATCTTTGGACTTCTTTATCCAATTGGGCTAGAGATTATTTTCTACTCCCACGACGCACATTTTCGCTGCTGAGGACTTGAGGTACCTTTTACAAGATGTTCGTAGTTGGGTAATTGAGAGAATTGGGGCTAGCAGGGGTGAGGAAATGTTTGAGTTGATGTGGACTTGTGGAGTATGTATATAGTGATTATGAGTAGGCATTTTCGATGCTTGATAGATATGTGAGGGCGTTTTGAGATTTTTACATTTTTATTCCTTCTGTAAATGATATTTGTAGTTGTGTTTTAAAGAGAAATGGAAAATATGTAAAAAAGCCGAAACCTGACAAAAAAATAATTGTATTTCCTGGCTGTCAAGACTTACTCGAGAATCTGATAAGCGACTTTGGAAGAGCGCCAACTATCAGTTGTTCGCCTGATCAGAATAGGGATTTGGAAATGGTGATCTTACATTGATGTGCAGCTCTTTCAAGTATTTGCTTGGGTAGCATCATAGTATTCTGTAGTAGAGAATATGAAAGTTTTGGTGAATTAATAGTAATTTTTCATTTGTAATATCATAATAAGTTGATTTGTAATATCATCATAATAAGTGATTTGTAATATGTTGGGAAAAAAATTTATTAATAAATAATAAATAACAAATGATAATTTTTTTTCAGAGTGAATTATCCCCACAAAATTTCAGTGAGTTTTAAATTTATAATAAAATAAACTCAATACATCCACTAAAAAACCTAGACTATTATAATGACCAAAGGGTGGGATGAAAGTAAACCTCTATTCATTTGGATCACAAGTCCAGGTTCGAACAGCATTGGGGTGGGAGTGGTTAAGGGATGAAAAATTACAAAAATGTTAGGAAATCAGGTTTTTGCAACCAGGGTGACGTGTCGTGATTTCAAAATAATGATGAATCTCCAAAGATTTTATGTGTATCTTGAGGTTGTAACATCATCCTGATTGTAAAATATGATTATAAAACTTGATTTCATAGCTTCACTCAAAAAATTAATAAAAAGGAAATAAAGAAAAAAAGTGTATTCATTTGGATATTTTGTTTCTCTCTTTTTACAATCAAAACCAACTCTCTAAATATCGATAAATTAAATTCAAGCCCTTTAAAATAATTTATTTCAAAACTCTCGGTTATTTACAAATAACAAAAATGCATTTATACATAAGTAATCGTGCATTTTTAATTCATTTTTTTTAATTACATTTTAACATTAACAAAAATAATTGCATTGTGCAACGATGACATATGGGGTGCCCATCCCTAGTTTGTTGAGGATAATGAATAAATAACATAACTTGTTATGATGTCGATTAAGTTAATAACATAACTTATTATGATATCTATTAAGTTAGTAATTTTTTGACATTAAATTTTTTTAATTAACACTATTTTTTTTCAATCAACAACTTTATCGATGCACATAAATTAAAGCAAATATGTGAAAAGATAGATAAATTTCACATGTAATTATTCACGAAAATGAATAATATTTAAAAAATAATTATATGCATGCGGGCCCTGAGTTTGGGGACTTTTTCATTTTTCTTCCATGTGTTGAGTAGCTTTAGGTGGAAGAGAAGCATGGAGAAAAAGTGAAAGCAAAGCCATAATTATAAATTAAAATATAATTGTAGAAATATTTTTGGTTCTTAAACTAATTTTAGGTGTAAACTGTTACTTTCTTAATGTATTTTACAGGTCGGGTATTTCTTCTCCGAGGTTGAAGAGGTCTAGAAGTTTTCAAACATATTTACAGACTCGTCCATGTTACTAATTTTTAGGGGTGGGCAAAATTGATTTAAATTTGGTTAATTGATCAAGCTGGTTTTCAAATTCGGTTCGGTAACCGAATCGAAATATGAGTAGAAAGAAAATAATTTAAACCGAACCGAATCGGTTATAAACGGTTCAAAATCGATTTACAATTTTGAACCGACCGAATAATAACCGAACCGACCGATTATATATATATATATATAATTAAATAACAAGCAGGTGTCAATTCCTTATTAGTGCAACAAATGCACTGCAGTGCACCCTGTTGCACTGAATCATCCTATTTCTCTCTCAGTTTTTAAGGTATACAAAAAAATTGGCCATGTTTTAATGAAAACTTTTCAAGTGCTTGAGCCCGAAATTTTGGCCTAATCGATTCGAAATTCGGTTCAACCGAATTCATCGGTTTACAAATACAAAATTCAATTTCGATTTGGGTTTTAAGCAACTAAACGAAATCGATTTGGAAATCAAAATCGAACCGAACCGACATTGCCCACCCCTACCAGTTTCACCTTATTATTGATATGACTTTATTGCTTATGTGACACTTTCCCTTGTAGAGAGAAACCATCGAGAGCGGCTTTTGGTCTCTACTTTAATAGTATAGTATATATTAACAAATCTCTACAACTATAACGATAGGTGCCTCAAATTAATAGTCCACATGTCTTCAACTTAATTTCATTTTCAATTTTGCCTTTCAAACTCTATAGTATTTATTACAAGAGAAAATCAAAAGGTGGATTAAAGAAAATATTAAAAAAAAAATGTGATAAGGGGGTGTTTATGTCATTTAAATGAAAAACAATCTTACACATTTTTACCATTTTCATCCTCCCAAATTTAAACTATTTATAATTAAAAAAAAAAGCCCCTGTAAACATTCATTAGTTATACCTTAGCGCTTTATATAATTTATTTAAGAGTGTTTCTACGTGACGAGGAAACCAGCGAGGAAAGGGAGGTGGCAGGGGGTGAACCGTTCACCCCCTCGGGATGCGTGCACCAAAAAAGTGGGCACACATCCCGAGGGAGTGAACGGTTCACCCCCCGCCACCTCCCTTTCCTCGCCCACTTCCTCGACAATTAGAATTTTGCTTTATTTAAAGTTCTTCAATTGTCTAGAACTTATAAAAGTCTATTACATCTAACTTTTGAATTCTCATTTTGTCCTTCACATTTCATACTTTTACAATTAAAACCAGTCTCTCTAAAACATGAACTAATTATACCTAAATTCCTACACAATTTATTTGAAGCCTCTTATTTATTTATAAACTATGAGGGTGTTTGTTTTTGCTTATGGAGTCAAAAGTCTTAATAAGAAGTGGATCACCTTAATTGGAGTGTTTGTTTTTAGTTCTTATCAGAAGTTCTGCTTCTAATTGGAGTAAGCAACAAGGAGGTGTTGATCACTTAGCACTGAGTGCTTAGTGAAAAATTATTTCAATAATAATCTTAACATAATTTTTTAATGACAATTGCTGCACCCATCTTCTTAAAAATAAGTAGGGCTAAATTTCGGGGGACACCTTCATTCTCTTCACCAAACATTGTGGTTCTCCTTTTTCTCTTTCATGTTTATTTTCTTTTTATGTATTTTCAAGTTTTTCTTAATCACTCGAACTCTCAATCTCATGTATATTTTCAAATTTTTAGCATATAGTTTTTGTGCCTTAGGTATATCATAAGATATCAAATCAAATAATCCATGTTTGGATTAATGATTTCATCAAATAACTAATTAAAACGCTATAAACGTATTGCTCAGATTCAACAATAACGCTATATTCGTATTCGATATGATTTTAAGCATAATATTTATGTCATAAATTTTTTTAGCTCAGTGGGGCAAAATTGTTTTTATTCAGCATCTAAAAATAAACACCTTTTAATTTTGCAGCTTCTAATCAGCGGCTCATTCAGAAGTAAAACAAATCGTTTATTCAGAAGCTCGTTCAGTTAGAACTTAGTTTTTAAGCACTTAAAAAAACAAACGCCCTCTGTATATAAGAACTTAAAATTATATATATTTATTTAATATAAAAATTTTAATAATTTTATTATTATTAAATTATAAATTACTAAATATTCGCACACGTTAAGAATCGCGTTCACACTATAGTTCATATAAGGTCACATAGACTCAGCCACTCAAGGAGCTATTGCAGCTACTATGGCTACCAGCACTGCTTGATCATTATCTCACTCGCCACCTCCACAACTCGCAACAAAGCAGTTCTTTCCCATTGGTTTTCGAATCAGTCAGAGGTTTCTTCCAACATTGGGTGATCTGTTTTCCTTTTTCTATTTTTTTAAGAGATCATCAGCTTTACTTTATACTGACTTCTAAGAAGAGAAACCAATCAATCAGACAGCTAGATCTGAAACAAAGAAGAAAAAGAGCTCCCTTTATAGTTCATCCCTATTATTTGAAGTCATGTGAAGATACAGAAGAGAGAGAGAGATCTCAATAGAGAAAAATGAGTGTTTCTCTAACTGTAATGACCTTCAATCTTCACAACGATCAACCAGCAGACAGTCCACATTCATGGGAGAAAAGGAGAGACTTGTGCATCAGTGTCATCACTAGTTACTCCCCCATGATTCTGTGCACCCAACAAGGTAAAAAATTTGTGATTTTTATGTACTTTTTTGGTGTATGGATCATTTGGGTGTTCTCTAATTGGTGTTTTGGAGATTGGGTTTCCATGATTTTCTTTCTCTAAATTTTGGGTTTTTTATGGTAATTGATTGATTGTGTTTTCATTGAATTTTGATGTAATTAATGGGTCACATCTGGGTTTTGTGGTTACTTTTTTATTTGACTATGATTGTTGTAATTTGGTCTGACTTGGTTTAGACTGATTGGATTTGGATGGGTTTTGGCTTCTAGCTTGAAATGTTTGAATGAGGTTATTAGTCCAATAAAGGATTCTAGATTGTTAGATTAATGGGGTTCTTCTATTAGTGTTGGAGATTGGTCTTGGTTAGCTTGGTTAGGTTTAGATGGTTATAGTAACGAGCTTCTTCTCTTGATGTTTTAAATGAATTAATTGTGCCTCACTTAATGGTCTTGATTTACCTTATTAGTTTTAGATGATTAGAGTAATTGGTTTCTTCTATTGATGTTTTAGAATGATTTGCTTGGGTGACATATTGTTTCTGCTAAAATTGGTTGATGCAACTGAGATGTGGGTGGTGGGTTCTTTGTGTTCAGGTGTGAAGTCGCAATTGGACTTTCTTCAACAGTGTTTACCAGGTAAATTTGAAGATGTGATAGATTAGATATAGTTTGAGCTTTATACTATCCCTACATGATAAAATGTGTTACTTGTCTTGCCGTTCTGAATTGGAACTAGCTAACTGGATTTAGCTTCTCTGAAATGTAAGACAGTAAGAGAACACTAGTAAGATTTTTATATGCTTGAATACTTAAACTTGAGCATGATGTTACTTATACGTTCATGATCATAATCATTTTTTGTTTTGGAAAGCGAGCGGGGGGTTGTTTAGGTTCCCCAAACCTTAAAAGAAACCCAGATAAAGATTCCGTTCTCAAGTATGTCTTCCTTGTACTACACAATTTTTTTCAAATCCTCAGCAAAGGAGCTAGGTGTAATCTCTGCAAGTACGGTGTTAGGAAATAAGCATGCTAAACGATCCGCAGCCCTATTAGTCTCCCTGAATTGAAATCATGACTGATCTTGTAGTCCTCTAACCTATCAGCTCCCTCTTTATTCTCCTGATAATATGCCTAATGTCCCAAGCTGCATCCTCATCTTTTGTTAGCTGAGCATACACAGAAGTGGAATCAGTACTGTTTCCAACTTCGAAACATGATATATTCTCGCCAACCTCAGTCCTGCATCAATGACCTGCAATTCATGTTTAATCACTGTCTGCCCGGTCATGTCTCCCACACATGCTGCAATGACTTCACCTAACTCATTCCTGATAATAGCTCCATAACCTCCCCTGAGTCCACGTAATGATCCTTCAAGGTTAGTAAATGAAACACATCTTGTATGCACTAAATAGAAGTCGATTATCCATAACCTGAATTGTTACATAATGAATGAAAAGTATGATGTTCCATATGGTACTCGGTCGTATTCGTATCACTTCAGTAATAGGTCAAATATTGATGTTTCAGTCTTGGGGAATACAGCACTCGCGAGATTAATCCTTTAGGTGATGCATGGCCTATTAAGAGAAGAAAGGCTCCTCGTAAAGTAATAGGTATAAACTATCAGGTATATAAAAAGTACGACTAAAAGTACGACTGGTAAAGTCTTTTTCATTGTCAAAGAGAGAATCTATATTCTTCCCGTTGCATAACTCTTTTGTCAAATAGGCAGAAAGTAAGACCATTAATTGTCGATTTCCTTGAAATGCGATATTTAGATTCGGGATCGTATTTCCCTTCTTATATTATCCTACCGTGGTGGTAATCAGCTCTTACTTCAACCACAAAAGAAAATTTTCTCCAAAGCCATAGCTTATTTACATCCTTTAGTTGTTTCCCATATATATGACCATACAGGACAGACTACCATCCACTATTTTAAACGCTTCGTTCACGCCCCTTTTTAAAAAATAAAGTAATAAAAAGAAGAGTTCTAATGTGTTCTTGAAAATCCTAACATAGTTGGGTAATGGAGTAGCTCTTGTTTCCACTTTCCTGGTGTTGATGGCGAGAAAAGATGGAGCTTCGATAAAAACAAGAGCAAAAATAGCAGCAACATTTTTATTTATTTTTGTTATTGTTTTAAAATAAACCAAAGACGATGATTAACCCAATGCCAAATGAGATCAAGCAGTTCCATGATCACTTTCCCTTCCTCAAGAGTGCATTGCAGAAAATTTCTCTTATTCCTTCTCTCCAAGGAGCGAGCAATCCACATAAGAAATTAGAAAACATGCACCCTGAAACTTGCAAATATTAACTAGGATTATATGTGGAGCATTGGGATGAGCATGGTCCCCCTTAGGGCAAGGTTCTTAGATACTTCTTGGTTACCTCAAGAAATTGGGTTGGTTTTGGAGTTTGGCTCTTGTGTTGAAGGGGAGTGGGGTTGGAACATTCACCTTGGGAGGAACTTGTTTGAATGGGAAGAGGGGAAGCCCTTCAAATGGTGGGTTTGCTAGTTGGGGTGACCTTAAAGGAAGAAGGTAATGATTGAGAGTGGAATGAGAATACACGAAGGGTTTCTCCATTAAGTACTTTAGTAGTTGATGGAAAGGAGGGTCCCTAATGAAGCTTCAATTAATTTTCCATTCTCTTTGGTTTGGAAGAAATTAATCCCCCTTAAGGGTGTGTTTGATTTTTGTTTTCCATGGAAAGCCTAAACTAGTGAAGAGATCATGGAAGAGAAGAGAGAAGGGAGGGGAGTGAGCATGAAATTTGTCACCTCACACCACCTATCTTCTCTCAAAATCATGGAAAAAAACACTCTGGGGGACTAAGAAAAATTTTCAATGAAAAACTCAAGAAACATGGCTATCTTTATCATCGTTGGATGAAAACTTTTCTCACTTGCTCTCTTATCTCAACTGTTTTCATGGTTTTCCATGGAAAAAAAAAATCAAACCCACCCTAAGAGTTTGTTTTTTCCGTATGGCAATGCTTTTGGGATCAATGTCAACTAAAGATATCCTCATAAAGAGAGATATGGATATTGATGGTTCTTGAATTGTTCTTGTGCCTCTTGGGCGTGGAATTTCTTTCTTGCCAAGTTTGCCATCCATGGGTTATGTTGGGGGGAAAATTCGGGGGGCTCCTGCGCACAAAGCACAGCCGTCGGATTCGATCTACGGCTGTGCTTTGTGCACAGGACCTCCTCCTGTGCTTTGTGCGCAGGAGCCCCCCCCCCCGGATCCTATGTTGGGTTCCTTGTTGGAAGTTAAGTAATCGTGGAAGGGATATGTCCCAACCTCCATTGTGGGCAAGTGGCTTGTGGGGAACCTCATTCCTTGTGCCATTTGTTGGACCCTATGGAAGGAGTGAAATCAGAAGTTTTTATATTTTTTATGGAGTGATTTTGTAAAACTGGAACTTTGGCATGCAGTGCCTTGTCCTTGTGTGCATTGGGCATCCACTAGGAATGAACCCTTTGGAGTTGGAATGACTTTTGAGAGGTGGGTCAATTGAGAGATTTTACTTTTCTCTCACTAAATCCTCTTTAGAGTTATGTATCACCTTGTATTTATCTTCCTTGTTTAATGAAATCTCTTTGATCTTTTCATAATCTTGGTATGTGTTGTTTTCTAATAATTCCCTTTGGATGAGACTGATAAATGACCGAAATTTATTACTATCTTTATATAACTTTGTAGAAGCTGAAACTTAATCCTATATGCATCCTGATTAACTATGGAATTGTTCTATCATGCTTGAAGGTTATGATCAGTTTGGGGTTTCAAGAAAAGGATCTCAAGACGTTTCAGATGAACACTGCACAATCTTCTATGACAAGGAGAAGGTAGTGGGTCTATTAAGTTTTCATTTGCTCAGATAAGTTCTTGATCATTGTTCATGTTTAATTAATGAAATACTTTTCAGCTTTCTCAAATATGTTCTTGGACTAAATGAAGGTAGAGCTTCTAGAAGGTGGCACCTTTTGGTTATCTGAATCACCCTCTGTTCAAGGCAGCACATCGTGGGGATCTACAGTTCCATGCATCGCAACATGGGCGATATCCTTTTTTGCTTTTTAACCAAAAAAATATTTTTGCTTTTGGTGCCACACTGCCCCTTACTGCATTCTACGTGTTCTCTCTATCTTTGTCTTGTGGAGCAATATTTTGTCTTTTGGTTTTGCTTCCTTGACATGATTTCTACACATTTCAACTTAAAGGAGTTGAACAGCCAGGCTTCTCTTTCCAGATTGTAAATACAAATATGGATGAGTTTAGTCCTCGTGCCCGTAGAAGAAGTGCTTTGCTAACATGGCAACATATAGCATCCTTGCCTCCTAGCTTGCCCGTTGTATATTGTGGAGGATTTAACACACAAAAGGAATCAACAACTGGTCGTTTTTTGCTTGGGAGATCAAGGTATTGGCCTTAACGAAGTAAAAAAAAGGAAACAAAAAAACACTTTTGAGTATTTAAAAAAGCTCAGTATATAATCTTCCATCCTCAGGCAACCTTGTCTTGTTATAATAGTGAGTTTGTGAACAAAGATAAATTGCCTGAGGATGGAAGACAAGTATATGTCAAACCTTTTATGACGTATCTAAATGCTGATCAAGAAAATTTTGTATTCAACAAGTCAATTTGATAGCTGAGGATATTGCCCTGTGAATCGGTGGAGGTATCAATTAAAGTTGTTTGTTAATGCAGGCATGTACCCGAATCACGTCTTTGGTTTTTTCGGTTTTTTTTTTTAGCTACAACTTTTCTGTTGTCTTTTTGAATTGCTACTTTTAAGCTGTTCCGAGTTTGTGTAAAATTTCTGACACAGTAGAAAACATAAATACCCTGATAGCACTTCAATTCATTTTCTTGAATATTTAGGCGGACATTGACTTACATTGTTTCTGGTTCTGACTATTTGACCACAGAGAGCATGGTGTTGTCGGAGACATGAGGGATGCATGGCCAAATGCTCGGGTGAGGAAAAATGTCTCGCTTATACGAACTTATCATGGCTTTAAAGGTACCTATTTCCCTTTGTCAATTCAATTGCTGTAACATTTGGCCCACTGGGGTTCTTATGTCACTCTGCATTCTACAGGCGACAAACAGGGAACCGTTGAATTCCTCAAGTTGATATTCAGAGCTCTTTGCCTCTGCTGGGATCGTCAAACTCAGGATCTACACATAGATTGGGTTCTATTCCGAGGTCGTACTTTGATCCCTGTGTCCTGTGAGGTAGTCAGTGATCACATTGATGAATGTTACCCTTCGTCTCACTATCCAATATTTACCGAGTTTATGCTTCCTCGGACAGTAAGATTGCTTGAACCCCCTCCTCAAGAAGGGAGCTAGAAACAAAATGTTGTGTTTTCTTCTTCAAGTTAGTATCTTATTGGGCTATGGTTAGTTCTCTGTTTGTACATTTGTTTGGTTTGTAAGGAAAATATTAGTAATTCCAGAAAGAAGAAATGGGATGAATGGATTGAATTATATTGTGCAAGTCGATCTCTCCATCAGCATTGTCTCTGTATCCTTGTTTCCTTTGCAGAGCGAAATGCAATATTAGCAAAGATAAGTTATTGAACGATGGATGTTTGTCATCACAGGTACTAGGTCTTCTGGGTTATTTATGATTGTAGGATTTGACAACAGACTTTTTTTGTTCCTTTTCTTTTTTTTGGAACAATCATTCTTTAGTTTCTTGAAATTGCAAGGTCTAATGTTGAGCTGCTTTTTCCGAGTTCGTTCGAAGCCCATACTCAAAAAATCTCCATTCCCTTGTATTGCCATTGAAGCAACCAAAGTTTCGTATTTTTGTTAGCTGACCTCCAGGCATTTTTTTCAAGTTATTGACAGGAAACTACTTGCATTGCCTTTTCTAATAATTGTCAGCCTTTTTGGCTTTGGTTCAAGGAGTGTGATTTTCATGTTCAAACTTTCATTCCCACCATTGATCACAAAATCTAATGGTGAGTGTGGAGTGATACATTCATTTATCTTTAAATATAGGGATCCTCTCATAAATTCCCATGACATAGGATTTCATCCAACCAAACACACCCTTAAGTCTGTGTGAGGTTTCTTTGTGGTTGTATCGAGTAGTATTCAAGATAAAAACCCCACACTCAAGCTGAGTGGTGGAATATTAGTATGATCAAACTATTCAAATTGATCAGATTTGCAGATGAAAGTAGGAAAAATAAATGATTTGAATGTGAAGAAAGAAAACTCTTGTAATGTTACATGATCATGCTAATGGGGGCTTCGAAGAAGTTGATAATGTTGAATAGAATGTGCTATTGTATTTACTTCCATAATAACTACTTCATTCTTAATTTCCAAAAAAAAAAAACTACTTCATTCTTATTTTTTATTGAGAGAGGCTAACTGGCGAGGAAACCAGTGAGGGAGGACCCTCCATTCCCCTCGCAATGCATTCCTCCCATCCCTTGCACACATCGCGAGGGGGATGATGGAGGGTCCTCCCTCCCTCGCTGGTTTCCTCGACAATTAGAATTTCTGTTTTTTATTATATAGTAAGCATAATGAAGGTTATGATGGTGCTACCAACCCGCCTTTTTTTTTTTTGGTTTTGTTGTTGAAACATCATGAGCAATGATTTATTTGGAAAATAATTTGTAGCCTTTAGTGTATCATAGCTTTGGCGACAAGGAAGAATTTAGACATTGTGGGGTTGTTTGGATCAATCCAAATTATACTTATTTGCTTAAGCAGGTTATTATGATTCGCGGAATCATAATTCAAATATTGATTATCAATCCCAACTTATAGATGAACAAAGATAACATAACATAGGTAAAATAAATAAATGAATGCGTTGTTCATATTTCATGTTTTACGCACTTGCACATCATCAGTCATCCCTTAAGTATGCTAATTTCATATATTAACAATGCCTCTAACATATATAAAACGAACAGTTATTTTACAATTTTCCAGGCAGTGTGAATCCTAGAGCTAAGTTGGTAACGACTTAGTGAACTTTATTGTTCTTAATTGTGTACCATTCGATAAAAAAAATATATATGAAAGATTGGAATCTAACATCAAAATTGTTGTCGACCCATCAGGTTAGATTGGCTATGAGCAAACCTCCAACATGTGACCTAATATTCACCAATGTTACACTGTTACTAAGACCAATGTTCACCAAGTTGCCGAGCTAATAACATTTCTATCACAGGTGGATGAACAGAGAAAATTCACAATGATACATATGCTCTGCATTATCCATTGAGTGAATATAAGCTATTCAAATGTTACAATAATACAATAATGACATTGTCGAGTCAGTCTATAACACAATACTTTTACAGCAATCGAGTTGATTGCACCTTTGCCGCCTAGCAGAAAACAATAACTGAAACAAACTATAAGATGCCTCAAGCTGCTTTCATTCAGCATACTAGTTAATGCACTACGATCAAAAAGGACATACAAAGAAAGTTAAATACTTCCACAACTCATCAGCACGAAAGGCCCTCAAACACAAACACCCTAGCCTCCATGTCACCACATATTTGATGCAGGCAATGCATGTAAATTAGATGCGCAGCATATATCTAAAAATGCATGTCAGGAAGTTCAATAAATTATATACTTAAAATAGCTTCTTCTTCTTGTATCTGGGGGCTTCTTGGCCTTGTTCTTTCTTGAATAAAATCCGATTTTTCTTTCTAAAAGACAAATTACCTAAAATTACACGGCAGTCTTATCTGTTTTCCAAGTTACATGAAACAAGAGCTAACCTTTAAAATGAAACAATAGCATATGCATTTAACACATGTAAATTAACTTGGAACCATGCAGGAAGGAAATCTATGAGTTAGTTACGCAACCACTTGATGCAACCCTACTAAAAGAAATGCTCCAAGACACTGCGACCATCAACACCTGCATCAGGGTTTTCCGCTAAGAATATTCTAAGATGGAATGATGTGATGAATACAATAAGATATGAATGCATGACAACGGAAAGTTAGGAAGGGTGTGATACCTAAAATATTTCGGTATAATGAACAAACCCCTCTCTATTCCTCGATGACACAACAAGACAAACAAAAACCTGAGACTGGCGAATGAAAATTCAGCCTGCAACTTTTATTGCACCTATCTCATTGATCTTTGAGCTCTTATGCTGGAACAATGCAAAGAACACAAAAAAGCTTAGTTGAATTGTTGTCTTCTTGAAGGAGCATGAGCCTAGAAAATAATTGTAGAGGTTGAGGCATATTACTAGCTACCAGTGTAATTCTACGGAGATTTTGCATATTACTTGGTACCTTGTTTTTCTTGTGTTTGTGAACATCACCAAGATCTTCACTCCCATCATGCTTCCTCTTCTGAAAGAGTAAATAACAAACCTTTATAACTTGGAATTCTTTAGAGTAGTTATATCAGTATTTAAGAGAAAAAAAGTAACATACAATCTTTTTCAACCATAACAATGCATCAACAGTTGAAAGCCCAAATAAAAGATTAACAATAATGCACATCTACAATATGCCTAATAAGGAAACACGACTTCTATAATAAGAAAAGCATCTAGGACCACTATAATGTTTATCTTCAACCACTAGCAATCATGGTCACGGAGGTAATCTAAAATCCTATTGACTCAAAAAATTATTTTTGTTGGTTTAAGACTTACTAGAGGTCTTAAAGTTGATAATATTTCTCCAAACATGTAATCAATAGCCAAAGCACTACCAATTTCCATACCTTATCATGATGCCCACTCTTATCTTTCTTATTTTCCTTCTCTTTATCTTTACTACGGTCTTTGTCCTTGTGACGATGTTTGTGCTTCTTATGCTCTTTGTCCTTGTCCTTGTCTTTGTGCTTTTTATGCTTCCGTTCCTTATCTTTGGAGTCACTTTTTGACTTCCCTGGAATAGTAGGAATCCCTTTCTCTGCCTGTTTGACACCACGTAGAAAGAAATAAGCACTTTAGACCAAGCTACCAGATATATACGTCATAGTATCAACCTCAGAATGTCTTGAAGCATATGAGAATCAGAAGATACAAGATCGGACAACCAAGCCACAGGGAAGAACTATTCAATTACGTTATATTGAAGCAGACAACCAAGAAAATAATGAAGGATAAGAGCTCTTACAGATGGCAACTCAATTGGAGTTGTTTCTCTCAGCTGAAAGGCTTCACTGAGAGTATCCAAGCCAAAAGGCTGTATGCGTGCATTTGAATCCCTTGCATACAAGGTGTTCTGAAAGAGCTGATCCAATTCCATCCCTTCTCCTTTTCTAATTTCTGTGTCTCCCGCCACGCTGTGAAGATAGTGTGTGTCAGACACCGATAAAGGAAGTGATCTCTTGCAGAAGAAATCATGATGGGCCCATAGCTTGTAGTAATTTATAAGGTCCACAGCACCAGTGAGCTCCCTGGGCCCTGAAGGTTCAGATGAGAGACGCTCAGTTAAACACTATATTTTAAAAACACTCAAATTATGGTAATATCTTCATGATTATCAACAACACTAATATCTTGATTAGACAATTAGGTAAAACAAATGTCAAACCAGAAAGCATGGATAACTTTGCTTTGCTAGAATAAAAGAGGAAAGAGACACTACTGATTTGTTATGTAAAGGAATCATAAAGTGGAATGTAACTCACTCTGCGTAATTAAATTGAATAGGTCACTAATTGATCCAGGAGCAACTAGAATTAACTAGTTAGGGATTAATCAATTGATTACTTGTATGAACAATCTTAGAAAGACAAAGAGAATCACTATCAATGCCTTTCCAATAAACAGTAACCCACCATATTATTCATGGTCTCTATGCTTAGAAGGTAAGAATTGGGTGTACTGGCTAAGGCCATACGAGGTGAGAAAAAACATTCTTCACTTGGAGAGTGATATCATTTTTTTTATTTTTATTTTCCAACTGGTAAGGATCTTGTGCACCTCACCCTTTGTTATTCTATGGATATTTGGTTGGAGCGCAACAAAACAAATATCTGAAGGGTATCAAACAAGGCTGGTGGTTGATCTGGTGACATTGGATATCAAAAGGTTTTCTCTTTTGCTATTGCAAGGCATTTTTGGAGTGTAGATGTCATGGAATCATTTCGAGGACTATAGTGTAAATTAGAAAAATTTGACCTCTATGGCCAATTTTCTTTGTTTTGGTCTGCTTTCCTACTTTCTTTTAGGTTTGTAAATTTCTATTTACAGCCCCCCCCCCCCCCCCCCATCACCAAAAAAACAAAAAACATAATCTAACCCAACCCAGCTTATCATGACTTGATTCTAACCATATATCAATATGATATTCACATCCTACTGATGAAATACATCTATAAAATTTACCCATGATTAATGCACATTTTCATGAATAGATCAACAACACTCTTATCTATAGCAATACATTAATATGATTCTCTTAATACATAGTACCTAATATCATAATATGATTCATTTTGCATCCTACAAGCAACATTCAACCATAAGGAAGTAATGTCCTAGTTATTTTGTCGTCAGAGTTGACGGGTTTTGACCTGGACACACATCTTTTATCAATATGATATCTTTAGAGAGTCAGATAGTTAATGTGGCATCTTTAGAGAATCAGAGGGTTAGATGATCATTAACATATGAGAGTAAATCCAGAATATTTGTTTTTTTTGAAAGGCAAATCCAGAATATTTCTTCTTTTCTTCAGATTAGATTCTAACTTATTCATAAAAAAGCCAAAAGGCCCCCGAATTCAATAAGAAGAGGTTATTGACTCTCAATTTACAAAAATCTACTGGAAACTAGGGGTGGGCATCCCATCCCGCAATCCCGATCCCGTCCCGTCCCGATCTAGAATGGGATGGGATGTGATGAAGATTTTCAATCCCGCCAATCTCGTCCTGTCCCGAGCTAATTTTTTAATATTTATTATTAATATTTTTATTTATTTATTTTTATTCATATAAACTTACAGATGACTGACAGAAACTCATGGTGTTTGCAGTGGTAACAGAAATGAACGGGATGGGATAGGGATGGGTATATCTCATCCCATCCCGTCTCGTGCCCACCCCTACTGGAAACTGGAAACTAACTCCTTTGAAACTAAAGCGTGAAGTACACACATACCAAAGACAATCCAAGACATCAACAAACAAAACATTCCACAATCTTTTCTTCTGTAATCCCTATTTTAGGACAACTTGGATATATGAATCATTTGCATACTATCGGTAATTTAAACAAACAATCAGCAATTCAGAATTTTAGGGTCTGGTAGGATGAAAAATAGACATGAGAACTAAAACCGTTTCCGCAAGGGGGGGGGGGAGATTTGGATTCCCATGAGAGATGAGAAAATTAGTATGTTCCCGTCATTAAATACACAACCAATCAGTGAAAAAACACTTGATATGGAAATTGGATTCAATTTTTCCCAAGTCCTAACAAAGATATATCAGGACTAGATTTATCTACTCAATATTATAAAGAAATTCAAATGCTGATTTGCAGCAAATATTCCAAAAAGCTTCAGTCAGCTAAAAAACACTACCTTTCCCAAATTTCTTGCCTTCAGAATCCATCGGACGACCAGCCACCAAAGAAGATGATGTATCTTATCTGAGAGAATATAAATGTGACTAAGCAAAAATCATATTTCAAAATAGAAACTGAACAAAGTTTATCAGCTGTTTGTATCATTCTCCCTAAAATTATCACTATTTTTAAACACAGAAATAAACAGAATGACAATGCAATTAACCAAAAACTCAAAATTTTGCAGCGTAAACAAATATCAAAACAAACTTTTGTTAATTACAACACAACACAATTAACAAAAGAACTATAATCGTGTCAAAATGACAGCAAGCACAAAGCTTCTTTCAAGTTTCAACAAACAATAGAAATGTAGAACAACCAACCAAAGTGAAAGAAAGAACTCCAATATCACGACAATATACATTGAATTCAGTCTCTTCAGGAAATAAAAAATGCACACACATTTAAAGCATATAGCAACACCGTTTGCCAATAAATTTGGGTGCAAATTAAATGATTTAACAATCACAATGAGAAATTAATAATAGCGATCTACCCAAGATGTTAATCGCTACAGCATAATAAGCTCTTGGTACATGTGGTGCAACGCGAGGCACACATAAGAGAATTGAGAGCATAAATTTCTTTCTTCCTCAGGGCCTGTCATCATCTCCTCACAAAGGTCGAAGTGTTATGCCTGCTGGCTCTGGATTGGAGTATATACCTCAAACAATCTAATGTAAACACCAAATGATCACATTACTAACTCCATAGCATCCAAAGGCATGCATTCCAAACAGTATGCATAATGTTCAATTATTGTCTTCATCAATTGAAGCACAACTTTCAAAATAGTTTCACTCTTGTTTTAGGTATCTCCATCATTGACCATCTCTATTTCCCTCCATGTTTTGATTGTTTTAACATCCTCTTTGTTCCCGCTAGAGAAAGGTCATTTGCTGACTCTCCTGGTTATATGAAAACCTACATCCTTGAATTTGTCCATTGTTTCAGTGATCTCCATCCTTTACATTCTATCCTTCACAATATAGTTTGCATGACAGCTCAACCTTAGATTTCACATAAAAAAACGCCAACCATGGAATAGAAATTAATCATCATCGCAACCTCTACTATGTGTCAGGAGTTGATCAAATCAGTCCTTCATACTGAACTCTCTCTAAAGTACATGTAAAAGTGCCACATTTACTTTAGTTTTCTTTCTTTATCTTTAGAACGATAGAACCTATTTGCTAAATGGGACTACTCAGTGTCGACTGTCATACATATAGGTAAGCAGCCTAATATCTTTTTACTTGTAATACAATTGGGAGTGTGGTTGGAGTTCCAATGGAAGTCAGTTCCATGGTTTAGAAGCGTGAGCCATTTGTTTTACCATTGAGAAGTCAAGTTACGAGTTGAGGGGCAGTACTCTTTGAAAATGGCACAAGTTTTTTGAAAACTTTCTATTTATCACATCAAAATGACATATAAAGAGCTATATCAATATACCTCCCACCTCATCTCCCAAACGGTTTACATTTAATAATTTCAAAATGGTGCAAGTCTTTCCAAGTGATCTCCACTATCACAATATCAGATACTTAACAAATGTTTAATTGACGGAAGTCAGATACTTATGAAATGTTTAATTGATGGAATTAGGATATTTATTAATATTACCAATAGTAATATTTTAGCAATATTAGACATTCTATTATTTTGTAACAAGGATTCTAATTAGGGTTCTAATATTTGTTTCCTATTAGGTTTAGGGTTTGATTTAGAATGTAGGTTAATTATAAATAGGGGCACAGGTTGCCAATTTCGTTTATTTACTAGTTCAAACCTACAATTAATTGACAGGTGTGTGTATATAGATTCTAAAATTCTTAAATGAAATTCTCGGACTACAAAAATAGAATTTGGGCAACCCTTAAAACTCTATTTGTGCCACAATCTTTGATTCAAGACATTCTACCACATAACATTGAAGTGTTTTGAGCATAAAAGTTTACTCTTTTCACACCCATAAAGTTTTAAACTTTCAACCAACAAAACAAACAAACACACTGTTAGTATCAAAAAGTTGATTTCTTTCAAGATAAACTCTAATTTCATCACCTATTAATTGAGATTCCACAAACTCTACTGTACCCAAATTTGATTTCTTTGAATGACAGAAAAAAAAAATTGAAACCTTTTTTGAGTAAACGAAGGAGAAAAATGTTCATTACTTACCAAATTGGCTTTGGTGTCAATAGCTCGTTCGTCGATTTTGCTTTTCGTTTGAGATCACAACGACGCGTTTTGGCAATGAGAGACAGTCTGAGAGAAGTGATAGAGAGAGACGAAGTGAGTGAATAAATGAAAATTTGAAATTAATAAGACCTAATTGGGTTTTATAAAACCCTAGAAATAGAGAGAGACGAATCTGAACATGAACCTGATCGATCGATCGAGGGATTAATGGTGAGATGAGAAAGGTAAAAAAGAGGTGGCGAGGTTGGAGAAGAGAGAGAGAGAGAGAGCTGTCAAGTTGGTTGGGCTTTAGTTACCGGCGGAGACTATTTGGCACCACAGATACATCTCACTCACACCACTTCATAAATTATTTTTTTTCCTACACTATTTTGTCTCAAACCACAGTTATCTTCAACACCACTCATTTAAACCATTATTTCTCTCTTCTCTCATACTCTTTTTTCTCACCATCACCCTTATTTTTCCAACGTCTTTTTCTTTTTCTTCTTTTCTGCATTTTCTTCTTTCTTCCCTCCCTATCAAAGGGCACCCACAAAACACCTCTTGCATATCTTCTTCATTCCTTCAAATCGAAATTGAAGACAAAGTCGAAAAAGAAGAAGAAGAGCTGGAGCCTTTACAGGATCTTGACCTCAATTTTGTCGTCACCTTTCTCCCTCTCCTTCTCCTTCCCCTTGCACTTTTTTTCTCGCCCTCGCGACGACTTGTGCAATGATAGATTCCCCACTTGCGAAGGCATTGCGAAGGAAAAAAATATTTGATCCTCGTGGAGGTACCTGCGAGTGGAAAACTCGCAGTCGCCGCAAAGGACTGCGAGAGGAAAGATAATAACGATAGTAAGAGGGGCGACCACCTGTGCGAGAATAAGTTGAGTGGGATAAGAAGAAATGGGAACTAAGACAGTGTGGGAGAAGAAGATAAGGAAACTGAGAGATAATGGGAGAAAAAAATATAGTGGGAAAACTGGGAGAGAGGAAGGAGAAGAATAAGATGGAGAAGGGGCGACAATGTTTGTTGTGGTTGTGGCTTCATCTCTTTTATCTCCCATTGTCGCTGATCGTCTCATGCAATCGATCGCCCCCTTCCTCGCTACCCCCTTCCATGTTGTTGCTTTTAAGAAGATAGGGTGAGAGAATAATAAAATCAATAGTGGTTTAATTTTGTGGTGTGGGTTAGAAGGTTTTAAAAAAAAAAATCTGATAGGTAGTGTGGGTTAGAACTATAAGGTTTAAAAAAAGGATGGTGGTGTGGGTGAGAGAAATTAGTGGTTCGAAATAGTTGTTGCCTTAGTTACCTTCAAGGGGACTAGCGTCTGGAGGCCTAGTCGGGACCCAGGCGATTTTTTTGGTATTATAATTTATAAAAGTTAAATTTAATAACATATAAATTACTTTCAATTAAATGCCAAGATAAATATCAAAATGTATAAACATGAAAAATTAAGCATAATAGAATACAAATTAATGAGTAACACAAAAATAAAGTCTTAATTTTTTACTTTTTTCCAACTGGATTTTTTTTTTTTTTTTTCAAAAACCCGCCAGCCCGCCCAAAGCGTTTCTCAGCCAACTAGCACCTAGTTGCCGCATAGGCCGATTTTTAGAACAAAGGTTACATTTTGCTCGATTTGGTGTGATGATGGTTGAGTTGATTGTGGTGGCAATGATGGGGGTGGTGTGGTCGATTTAATTGTTAAAGTAGTTGTTAGTAACTATAGTTGTGGTGGCGGGGTCGTGATATTAGTTGTGGTAATAGTGGTCGTGGGTCATCTAATGGTGAGCGGATACAAGGTTTTTAAAGGCTCTGACCTTTTGACACCATCATTTTTGCTGAAGGACGCCACCACTCCCCGCCTTTTTGTTGGGCACCACAATCTGTTGAAGGACACCACCATTAATAAACACATTTTTCTCCAAATTTTTTCCCTACTATCACCCTTTCTTATTATCAGGAACACCACCACCACCTCCCCCCCCCCCCCCCCCCCCGGTCCACCGCACAACCTTGCCCCGCCTGCCGGCCACACCTCTTGTCTCATATCTTCTTCTTATTTTTCTCTTTGTTCCTCTTATTACCCTCTTTTCATTTTCTCCTTTTTTTCTCATTCACCCTTGAGCAAGTTCCTACAAGTTGGGGTTCCCTATTCGTAAAAACATGCTCGAGGAAGGAAAATAAAAAATACGGAAAAGGAGGAGGCGGGGCGGGGAAGAAAATGAATATAAGATAAAAGGAATAACAATTAAAGAAGAAGAAAAGCAAAGCAGAATAGGAGATGATAGGTGGTGTGGCTGGCGGTGATGGAACAAAGTGGTGGCAGGGTGGTGTTACTTCGTCTGTTGATGTTCTTGTGAAGAGAGAATAAAATGTGGATAAGGGAAAGTGAGTGTGGTGGTCTGCTTAAGCATATTAAAAATAATGGTAGTGGTGTTTTTCAACAGATCTAGTGATGTCAAAGAGTGACAACCTTTTAAAATGACTAAAGTGGGTGCTTATTGAATAAACTTTGATATCTTGAAGGAGATTTTGTATTGGACCATAGAGATTTAAGACATTTTGACATAGTACCAAATGTTAGTAATATTGTGATCATTGGCAAGTGTAACTTTGATCCTTGAATTCAATGGTAGCTTGGTTGGATGGTTAAGGTTGCGGTGGTTTAACTCTCACGTCTTGGGTTCTATACAGGCGACACGTTTGCCTTTAAAAAAAAAAAACTTTGATCCTTGAAATGAGAAAAGTGACACGCGACTATTGGCTACTAGGCAAATAAAAATCGTGGAGGCATGGTCCATGGTGGTGTTTATTGATTCAGTCTCTCGTAATTCTTATGTTTAGTAGTTTGTAAACTCTTGTATATAATTCAAATTGAAAACAAATTATAATGCAATAGAGCCCAATGTTGGGATTCATTGAAGGTTTTTTTTAAAATTTTTTTTTTAATATTTTATATTTTATATTTACAAGAATTGGGATTCATTGAAGTTACTTTGCTTAACATGATATTTGGGGGAGAGTTTCATGAATCACTAGCTCTCACAATCACTGATCAAGGACCACAACATCTTCCCCTTTCTTCTAAAACTTTAATTTTCTCTAATCTCAAAGTTATCCTCTTTTCATCTTTAAGAAGTTACAATTACATTTGAAAAAGAATTTCAAAAAATAAAATAAAATAGATCAATATGTGTTAATGTTTTTTTTTTAAACAATAAATCTGAAAATCATTGTGTTTGAAAGCTTATGTGCACAAGATCAAATAATGTCAAACGTGTTCGAGATCAGACGAAACAGGATGAGCATGTACTAAATAGTCATTCAATAAAAAACAACAAAAGAATTTCATCTCACATTGCTCACGCATCAATAATGTCAAATTTATGTACATGTAACTTTCATAATAACAATATTAAATGTCATACAAAATTTGTGGAGGGTTACCTTATAATGGAATTAAGATTGTCAAGTGAATGATGAGAGCTGGAAGGAGCCACTCCATAGATCCGTCTTGCATATTTTTGCAAGAGTTGAAATATCATCCATACAAGATACAATTAGAAGCAATGTTTTCAAACTACATATTGCATATTTTCGCAAGATTTGAAATATCATTTATATAAGATACAATTAGGAGCAATATTTTTCAATTACACGACTCATAGTGCAAAACTAACTCAAACCATCATTTGCCTTTATTTTCTACAAGAATAATTATCCTATAACCAATCTAAAATGTGAAAAAAATCTAAATTAAAGTTTATATCTAAACAAAAAATACCAAATCAACCAAGTAAATTTGAAGTGTTCTAAAAATCGCTAGGCGCTGGGCGGGCGGCGAGCAGGTGCCTAGCGCCCAGGGGCCTAGGCGGGCGCTTAGGCGGTCTTAGGTTTTGTATTATAACTTTAATAATTTACAAAAGTTAAGCATAATACCTTATCAATTACATCCAATTTAATGCCAATATACATATGCAAAATTAAAAAACATGAAAAATTAATAATCATGAACAAAATTTATTAAAACTCAAATGACTGAAGTTGGTCATGATGTGTACTTTATATAAATTTGAATTTGTGTACACTTTTATTTTTCTTCAAATTGCATGAATAACCTCAGTTATGTTTGATAAAATCTACATCAGTAAAATTGGTACCGGCAGATCCATTGAGAATTCCATTAAGTAATCATCATTTGCTACATTTAGACATATACTGAATAAAAAATAATTAAATAGTTTATTTCTAAAAAAATAGGAAAGAAAAATAAAATAAGAACACAATCAGCCTTATTAAAAAAAAAAAAAAAAAAATCGCTCCGACCGCCTAGAGTCCGCCTAGACCCGCCTAGGCCGCCCAGACCCCGCCTAGATCCCGCCCAGACCCGCCTAGGCCGCCCAGACCCCGCCCAGACCCGCCTAGACCCGCCCAGATTGCCCAGAACCGCCCAGACAGCCCAGAACCGCCCAGACAGCCCGCCCAGCCATTAATCTGGGCGGTTTTCCACCTTCTAGCCTAGGCCGATTTTTAGAACACTGATTTCAAATAATAGATGTTTTGAGTTAATTCAAATGCATCATAAACTTTCATTTAGAAGAGTAGTTTGATTAAAATTAATAGTAATAAATATTAAATCAATTCGGGATGACACGAGATGGGTGAGATTGAAAATCTCCATCCCGATCATTTCCCACTCTAAATCGAGACGGGACTGGATCGGGATGAATTTGATCAATCCAAATGGACCCAATAAAAAATCGGGAGGAGACTGGACGGGACGGGATTGGGATTGCGGAATGAGATGCCCACCCCTTATTAAATGGTTGGGGGTTGCCTTCATTTAAGCGTTGGGTGCCATTAACAGTTTCCCCTACCTTAAACCCTCTCAATCAAATAAACTATTACTTTGTCTCTCTTGTTTGTCTACTAGGGTTCAAGGGAAGCCATTTCTGCAACACCCATTACATCTCTTTAATCGAAAGCATCTAAAGCTAACAGGTACCTACGTCTCCTCTTCGCCTTCACTCTTCATTCATGCTTCCTTTTGTCTCTTCAACTCGTTTGTCTGTGTATTGTGTGGGATATGCAATGTAGTTGTTATAGACAAATGAATCACTAATCTTATTTCTTATTTCATTAGTTATCTTGCATAGGTTTATCAGAAGTCTGTGTTAATCCATTAGATTTGATACTTTTTTTTGTGTAAATTTCGTTCCAAACATCAATGGGTATGAGGTGATTGGAGGATTGGATCACTATATAAAGTGGTCTCATTGAATTTCACATGAACAGTCAGTTTATCTCCTTTGGTTTTCTGCATATAGGGTTCTTACTGTAAAAACAATAATTTGAGTTATGGGGTTGTTGAATTTGATTGATTGTAATATGGGTTTTAATGTACATGAAAAAAATTTGGTGGGAATTTTTTCGCAGAAATTACGGTGGGAATCGGAGAGTTTGGGGATAGCTCGCGGTTGTAATTTGAAAGCTGTGAAGAGAAAAGAACATAGCTGTTTATTCTATAGTACAAGTAAGCCAACTCTACGCAATTATTGTCTGAGATTGGGAGAAGAGATGCAGAGGTTTAGAACTTTATCGACAGCGACCAGATGTTCTCTTAATAGCCTCTGTAGCATCTCTCAACTCAAAAAATTTTCTGCTCAACCGAACTATGCCCCTGCAATCGATGATCTCCAAAGCCAGGTTTTTGTGTTTCTCTATTTTATAGTTAGTTCTCTTCTCCATGGTGAGAACCCACTTGTTTTTAACTAAATTTATATTTTTTTTCAGGTCTTAGTTGAAGGGAAAGCTGTTTCAAGAACTGCGATTCTCAACAGACCATCTAATCTCAATGCTTTCAATACTTCAATGGTGCTCCTGTTAATCCATTTTATTTTTTATTTTTTATTTTTAATAGTGGGGTTTCGTATTCATGTTTTGGGGGATTCCTATTTGGAAAGTTAGAATGCTGGTTTTTTTAGGTTGCACGGTTGAAGAAATTGTATGAATCTTGGGAGGAAAATAACGACATTGGATTTGTCATGATGAAGGTAGTTCTTCACTTCTTCATTTTATTTTGGTTTAAGTAGTTCCAGAAATTGGGTCTCTTTGCTTTTGTTTATCTATTTTCATATTTGGGTATTGAGTTTCTGAACTGTTATTTTGATTTTTTGAAGGGCAGTGGTAGGGCTTTTAGTGCTGGTGGAGATGTTGTGACCATCTATCAATTAATGAATGAAGGTGAGATCAATTTGTATTTTCAAGAGAATAACATTGCTGCTTGACTCAATCTCCTCCAATATTTCTTATTTCAAACGGCGAATTGCGAATAGTGAATGTTAAATTTCAAATGTCAAATTGTGAATAGTGAAGTATGCGAGTTTCTAAATAAAAGAAGATTTGTAATCGCCTTTCCTATGCCGCAATCCAGTTCAATCATGAAGGGCGAGTTATGAGAAATGAGTTGTTATGACTATTTTTCAAATGATTGCATTCTGATTATTTTAATTTAGATTCAAGTCTTTTGACTTTTGAGAGATCACTAAAATTCTTATATATTTCTGTTAAGACAACATTTTGTTTCTCTGCTAACTGTAGACCTTTATTCAGAATATATAAAAAGTTATGTCGGGTCCTAAAAAATCATATGTTATTGGCCTGCAGTTTCAAGAATTAGTTATCGCTTCGTTTTAAAACCTATGTGTGATATGTGGCGGAGAATGAGCCATAGGGAAATAATTATTTGTACGAGTTACTTGTTACCTGCTTACTGACCAGATACATTTTTTGCAACAAAACATGTTCCATTACGTTAAGCATAACACTTTAAACTACAACTTTCGACAATATGAAAAAGTAAACGTGAAGATTGCCTTCCTCTTAGCATGACACTTATGACATCAACGACAATGACGACAAAAGGAAACCCAGGACGGGATATGTGATGTTGGTTAAACAATTTTTTTTTTTTTTTTTTTCTATCTATTCACTGTTACAGGTTTTCTAAAGCTGAAGTTTCGTTAACCTGCTCTCATTGCTTTTATGTCTTTAGTAGTCTAGCTTTAGCTCCTACAATTTATAAAACCCTTAGCTGATATTTTCTATGTAGCCGAGTGTGTTAGTGAGTGACTCAACTTGCAGATGACCACTCCCTCAATGATTTTTCTCGTGGTCTCATCAATGTTATTAGTGCAACCATCTTGACCAGGTAAGCAATGGCTAATCAAACCCTATTCCGTTCAATTCCTTCATGTCTTCTAGTGACTGAAGTGTCCAAGGGTGGAGCTAGAATTCTCATAGGAGGGGGGCAACTAATTATTATGTGAATTAATGGAGTAATGGACCCACCATTTAAGGAAGTGTCAGGGGCAAAATGAGGGTGAAAGAGGAAATAAAAAGGGGGGGGGGGGCAATCAGTAGTATCAACTAAGTGGACCCCACTATTCCATAAGTAAATCAACACAATTGGGGGGGGGGGGGGGGGGGGGGGGGGGGGAGGGAATTGCCCCCCTTGTCTCCAAGGTGGCTCTGCCCTTGGAAGTGTCATTATTTTGCTCTCATCGCGTCACTCCATACCCATTTTGCTCAAGCCTCGGTGGTTTATAGGATGAAGCCATCTACATGGATTTTCTCTTACAACTTAACTAATCCAGTTTCATATTCTCGCTTCTACTACACCAAGTTTTTCAACTTATTATTTACACATATCCCAAAATTTTACCTCATAGACCATATATCCAGTTTGACATTTCCATTTAATCTACATCGAATGTGTCAGTTGCATAACATTTTAGAAGAGGAGATTCATGCCAAAAATTCGTAGGCCACACCCTATAATGTTACCCCGAAAAAAAAAAATCATAGCTTGAAAATCAGTGCATCAGATGAGATGATTTCTACAAGGAGTGAGGTTCTTGTTTGCTTGCTAGTTTTATAAGTGTATTCATGACTACTCTTATTGTCTTAGCTCATTACAATTTACAAGTAGTGCAATGGAATTAAAAAGTAATTTAATTTCTGTCGTTAAGTCATTGGTTTCATGCCTTGCTTGTGTTGGACGATATATTGGGGTACTTTTTCCTAGCTGTTCATGTTAACTCTTAACTTTGTTACAGGTAAAGTGGAAGAATGTAAGGAATTTTTTGGTACAGTATACAAGTTCATATACCTTCTAGGAACCTATCTAAAGCCAAATGTAAGTATTTAGCTTTTTAATGCTCCTAACACTGAAGTTATATTTTGTTTGTTTTTTCATTACAAGTCGAGCATATCACAGTCCTTTTTTCACTGTTTAAGGATATATTTTTGTTTGTTTGTTTGGATCTATCTGTTCATGCTAGAAAGTACATTATAGTGTTTCACTAGTACAATAAGCATTTTAAAGAAATATTGTTTCTGTCCATCACATGTTATTTTTTTAAAAAGGAAAGATTCGTTGCTGATATGCAGTATGCCTTGAGATGCACACTACTGTGCCTTGCACTCATTAAATGGCAGAGAATATCCCTATGAATTTATCCATAAAAAAAATTCCTATGTGCGTACACAAAAACCATATTTAGAGATACCTAATTGTTTGATAGTCTATTTTATCTAAATACTAAATCTGCAACATCTCTACCCATGAAGGAATTTTCCGGATTTTCTAAGAACTCCATAGGTATAATGTGCAGACCCGTCATCAGTAAGGCTTTTCTTTAAGATTTTATTCAAGAGCTACATGCATATCTGGATCACTGGAGATAGGTAATGTCGGTCCTCTTGTCCTGAGGAAGTATCTGTCTGATAGTGGAGAGTTAATGAAGTCCTTGTGCTCGGAATATTTTTTGATCTATTGGTGGTTGTTCCATTCCTAATATGAATTAGGCCTTTAATCAAGTTTCTTAAATGACACCAACACCAGAAAAACCCGCACCCCTAAACTGGAACAAGCCACACTATCTGTAGAAGTTAGGTGATCATATTTTTGCTAATTATGATCTCCAAGCATTATTCAAAGTTTTATAGTCTCTGTTCTAAACTTTGTTATTTGTAGAGACACTAAATCACTAGTTTGGTCTGGGATGGTAGGGAACCCTTAAAGAGGTTCTTAGTTCTTACCATGCATGCATGTTGAATTGGAATGCTCTGCTTCTAAAATAGTTTACTAGGTTTGTGATTCCTCTCCTCTGGCTGTACAAATTTCTTACTCGCAAGCCACGTTTTTCTATCTTGGTGTTTGTTGGTATATCCAAAAATGAAAAAGAAAAAAATGATATGCCTGCTACATGGTGATGACAGTTCTTGTATGGTTTCAATTGTGTATATTGATCTACTGTTATTGCACTGGTGAGATACTTTTATCTCCAAACCTTACACAAATATTTGCCATGTCCCAATGGGCTTATTTGCAATTTTGTATTTAAAGTATTTATTCTAATGTTGTAACTTATAACCATCATCTCTGCCATGGTATCTTTACAGGTGGCTATCTTGGATGGTGTTACTATGGGGGGTGGAGCAGGGATTTCAATCCCAGGGATGTTCCGTGTGGCAACTGATAAAACTGTATGTGAATGCTGATGCATTTGTTTACACACTTCACTTCACTTATCACAAACTTTGAAGTTCATGTCTTCCTTACCAAGTTAATAATCTTGGTAGTTGAGGCTTGCCCTTTATGTCTTTCTAATTGGGAATCACTTGATCTTTTCGTCATTACCCTTTTACTTATCGGGTTTGATCTACTTTTCTTGTTGACTCTAAGGTGTGTTGGGCGATGCCATTTAAGGCAAGGTTGGTTATTGTTTTCATTTTTTAGGGATTGGCTCTGTTTCCCAGAGGCAAGAAACTTATGCAATTTTATGGGGAATTTGGATGGAATAGAACAAAGGAATAATTGGTGGGACCTTGCATGGGGTGGAGAGTGTGATTTTGAATATCAAATCTTTTCTTTTGCTAGGCCTTTCTTAGTGAAAGGGGAAAATCTCCTCTTTATGTAAAGATGTTATCTCTCTGGCTGGGTTATTTTTGTCTTCTTCAGTTTGGGTGTTTATTTCCACCTTCCTAGTGTCTTTGTTTCTCTGGGAAATAAATTCAATTTTAGTGACTAAGCAAAGTTCAAATATTTTGGTAGATGTTCTAGGCCATTATGTATTGCATCTATCCTACTGTATCCCTAGGTAAGATGGAACACATGGCATTCCTATCATTCATGCAGTTGTATCAATATTCTTGTAAGACTTGTTGTTAGCTAGTAAGTTTCCTTAACCATTGTAGAATTTCACCAAAAATAAATAAATAAATATTTTTTGGTGTCCTTTCACATCTTTTTGGGTGTTTAGAAGAAACTAATACTGTAATAGAAGATGTAGTCAAAGAAAATGACACTATAGAATTCATCTGAAATATTCATGAGTTAAGATGAGGGGAAAACGGTATCTAGTGGTTAATTTTTAACACATTTCACGTCATAATGGAATTGTACATGGAACAAGAAATATATTTTCTATTTATCTGGTTGTGAGTACAAATTCCTAGTCAGAGTGTTTGTTTGTAAATGTAATAATGCTACTTTATGAGTACTTAATTTCTAGTCTTGCATTTACAATTTCATGAATTATGAGAACTGAATTACTAGTCCTCAATCAAAAGAAAAGGGAAATAATTTGGAGATATTATCAGTTTGGATACTTGTCATTAGATATTGTTAAATATAATCATCATGACTTAACTGGAAAATCAGTCACTCCGAAATCTGGTTTTGGGCTAGTATAGCAAGGAAATGGAGGGAAACTCGACTTTGGCTGATTTTATGTTCAATTGGGATGGTTTCATCTTCATTTCTAGTCATACATTATGCTGCATCACAGCCTGGATATTCAATATATCATCATTATCCTCTTGGATTCGTTCTGTTGTATATACTTGTCTGCCATAAGTTTTATTCATGTTTTGGAGAAAAACCTGCAGGTTTTTGCTACTCCAGAAACTCAAATTGGTTTCCATCCTGATGCCGGGGCTTCCTTTTACCTTTCTCGATTACCTGGTTATTTAGGTAAGTTCGTTGATTACTGGTTATAATATTAATGTATACATGTTTGAAGAAAGTCATTCTGTGATAATCTTTTGGTTCTGAGAAGTTCAATGTTGATTTATTGATGGTTGGGGAAGATATGAACTTTGGTCTTTGTTCACTTTGTTAACCTAAATAGATAGTAGGATTCATGAGTAGCTACTATGTATGGGTATCTATGAGTATCTCTAGATTGTCTATTATCATGTATATTTTTCAGATGCATTGTCAAGATTGGCGGCTATGTGTTTGTTGCATTAAACTGTTTCGTTGATGTAATAGAATTAAAAACTATTAGGAATTGAGGAAGTATTTGTCAGTGCAAATGAGGTATCGGCATTATGTCTGGTTGTGTTGACACCGTTAAATTGAATTTAATGTCTGGGCATCATAAGATAGTAGGCTCTTGCACGCTTATTGTTTACATTGATCAAACTGAAAGTTATGCCTGGATAGCTACCATTGAAGTTGCTATGAATAGCTTAAAGTATAGATATTCAAATAGTTATTTTTTACTTCTACATGTTAAAGTACTGCTCAAATACAATTGCGTGGTACCTGTGAAATAACAATGACTCGGATACAAGTGTTAGTGCCATAGGTACGGGATGTTGGACACTGCCTAAATGACTAACCAATACGCATGTCCATATATCACATTGTTATATTTTCAAGTGATTAATACTCCTTTTTATGTTTTTCAAAACAACTTGATGTGACTTATTACTCAACATTGTTACAGTCCTTAAAAAGTGAGCCGATCTCATTGGTGGACTGGTAGCTATGTTTGGATCTTTTGGCTATGGAGGGTCTAAACAGTAACCTGAATAATATTAGTTTATTTGTACCTTAATATCTTGAGTCTCAAATACTATGTTAGAGTAGTACTAGACTAGTATTTACGTTGTATTCTTCTTTTTCCTTATTCTATATTTTATGTTATTGTATTTTTTGAAATGTATATGCTGTGATCTCGTAACTTGCTGTAACACATGTCAGGATATTGTACACCTTTACAAATCATCATATCGAATTTTAGTTGCTCTCTGTAAATTTTATCTGAGAGATCGGTTGTTAATCTCTCTCTGAAGGTCACTCTCAGATAGAAATTGTTTTGTACTTTCTTTCTTACACCGTTTTCTCTTCCCTGTATGGGGTTTGTTGTTATCTGTTGGATTTGCAATCAAGTGTTACCTTTAAAAGCATACAAGGAAAGAAATGGCACATTTGGAAAATGCATTGTTTCGTATCTGTTGCAAAACCAACTATTAAATTGTCCACCTGAATACGTCTTATATCTTGTGCATTTAGATCGGTTTGTACTAGCAGTGCTCACTTCTATGTCTGTACACATGCATAATTTGATGCAACATTTTTATGATAATATTGAGTTCCAAAGCTTTACTATGACTGTTGTTTGCCTTGTGTTGCATGATTCATATTTCCTTAGTTTTGCATTGACACATCTGGTTTTTGTTGCTTTCGTCAGGGGAATACTTGGCTCTTACTGGAGAAAAACTTAACGGAGTAGAAATGATTGCTTGTGGCCTTGCCACACACTATTTTCTTAATGCAGTTTGTTCTTTGATCCTTCTTCCTACAAATTAGTTTGTTTTGGCACCCAATTCTTATCAGCTGTATGTATAATAACTAAATTTTCATGACAGAGGCTTTCATTGATCGAAGACCGACTTGGTAAATTGATTACTGATGATCCTTCCATCATAGAGAGTTCTCTTGAGCAATATGGTGACCTTGTTTATCCAGAAAAGAGTAGCGTGCTTCATAGGTATTCCCTGTCTTAACAAAGTAAGAGTGTATCTCCTGGTTAGGACAGTTATACTTATTTTCAGAACTTTGGCCATTTTAAAAAATAAAATGAATAAAGTGTATTCTTAACGATAAAACAGCGAAGTCTCACCAGCAGTATTGATATGAAGACTTAGATTCAGCGACCACTCTTTCTTGATTAATGTTTATTAAGAGCTTTTCGTTGGGGGCTCTATGAAATCATTGGATACTTTAGCTAAACTACATGGTATAGAGTTTTATGTATCTTCGGATCTGAGTGGTTACTTTATAGTATTCACATTCTTTTACACATGGATGTTGTACGATTTATTCCTGTGCGACAAGTCGTCTCTCTCTAACATGCTTATTTACTTTTTCCTTTTCAGTGGTTTTAATTTTTCCTTTTCAGTGGTTTTAATTTGGGCTCATTATCAAATTTGATTATATATTTTTTTTATCTTTCTGTTTCATGGATTCAGGATTGAGACAATTGATAAATGTTTCGGGCGGGACACAGTTGAAGAAATTGTAGATGCTTTGGTAAGCGTGAATTTGCACCGACAAACTTCAATCTTGTCCTTTTATTTGTGAATCCTCGGTTATGTCACTAGTTATCCGTTTTTGTGTGCCTGGAAATGGAAACTCAAGTAACAATCGTGATTAAGTAATAACTAGAGAAAAAAGGAAAACATCTGAGCTCTTTACGAGCTCTCATTTCAACATTAGAAGTGCGATTGGAAAATGAAGGACGTTGTGAGCTTGAAATGATAGTGAATAAATAAAAAATCATTAAGTACAGTACATTTTAGGAGATCAAAAGTTGCAGCCTGATAGAAAATTAATAAAACAGTAGTGATGTTACATGTGCAACAAAACCCAAGAATATGACGTGGATGGGTTAAGAAAAATAAGAGAATACATTCCTGAATAGGTGTGTTCCAGTGAAATTAATTATTTGACATTTTCAGGAAGACGAGGCGACTAATTCGTATGACGATTGGTGTGCTTCAACGCTGAAGAAACTCAAAGAAGCCTCTCCATTGAGCTTGAAACTTACTTTGAGATCAGTGAGTTGCTTTTGTACACTCTTACACAATTGTCTTGGCTTTCATAGTGAACTTAGCTGCATATCGTCTTCTGATGTAGATACGAGAGGGTCGGTTTCAGTCATTAGACCAATGCCTAGCTCGTGAATATCGTATGTCTGTCTGTGGGATCTCCAAACACGTCTCTAACGATTTTTGTGAGGTAAGAGCTGCTATGCACATTCCTTTCAGCGAACATCATTTACATTCAGCCCTAAAGTTGCTTCATGCAGCCCTAAAGTTGCTTCATATATTTCTTTAGGGTGTTCGAGCACGACTAGTAGATAAAGACTACGCTCCAAAGGTATCTTTTAAGTTTCAATCTTTCTGTTTTTATGTTGTATGGAAGCAAAATAGAGCAAAAACTAATAATGGTTTATGATTCAAAATACGCAGTGGGATCCTCCGAGTTTGAGTGAGGTATCGAAAGACATGGTAGATTATTATTTCGCCCCGTTTAGCGAGTTAGAGCCAGAATTGGAGCTGCCAACCGCTACACGAGAACCTTTTGTGTAATTCAGTATCAACAGTTAGATCTTTATCTATCAAATATTTTGTTGTAGTATTCAATGTGGTTTCAGTCCAATTGTTATCACAACATAACACTTTCCATTATTCTCTTTAGGAATTGAATTCGTTTTCTTATTTCTCAGTATGTTCTGAAACCCTACAAAGTAACTAAATGACTTCCAAGAGTTGGGGCGTTTTCTTATTTCTCAGTATGTTCTGAATACTATAATGCATATGTATTGGGCATGGATATTGATTAGGCAAGGAGGAAAGTGAGGTAAACATTCAAGTAGAGGATTGTTGTCACAATGAATGTCTCCCTGCAAGCCTAAAAAGCTCGACTTCTTTGCATACTTGGTATGATTAGACATCTAAATGAGCTGGCAGGGTTGACGATGGAGAGGATTAGGGTGGATTATGCCATATCCGTCCCTGCCCGACTGTGAAATGTTGCCTCAATCTGCCCCACCTCCTAATAGGGATCCCTAGTACTCCCTGATTAAACTAGAAGAATTATCTACTTGATGGTTAGGAAGTCTAAAACGTAGATCGGTGATCTGATTGTAGATGAAGTTTCCTCTAGACTTGTGAGCAAAACTCAACCATTCTTGGCAAGAACCACAACAACAACTTCGCCTAACAAACTTTGGTAGTCTCAATTTGTATATTTTGTTCTCCAGGGGACTTTAGAATTCACGAATTTTGTTGCCGGGTTTGTTGTGTATCATCAACCATGGCTTCTGGTAGTATCTCTGTTCAATTGCAAGTCTTCTAATAGAACTACAGATTCCAGCAAATCTTGAATACCACTGAAGCAGAACATCTCTATAATCAACTTCGGCACATCTTCAGGTAGATCTTTCATAGATGGTAAACTGTGAGAGATTTAAGAGTAATCAATCGTTGACAACCATGTCAAAAGATACCCCTACATGCTATCTAAAGCTGTTTCAACTGTTCCGCTCAAGCCTACTACCATCGCCTCAGATAATGCACCTCTTTTATGGTTGCTCTAAGTGTAACAAGTTTGTTGTTTTAATCGTACGATGATTACAAACGTAGAATTCTTTATTTGAATTTGCTTATATATTCAGTGGTAAATGTGTTGACAAGACCAAGATTACAGCTTCCTGTTAGGAATTTGAGAGTGTAGTGTACAGTTAAGTCATACATGATCAAAATTTTGTACCTTATTTGACCAACTCAAACCTCCCAAAGCACCTTTGCAACGATCTTCAATTATTTCAACCCTGTTAGTGTGGATGGATTCTTTGAATATTTATCTACTTGCATACACCTCACCTACCTGCAGAGGTTCTACTGGAACAGCATAAGGTGAATTCCAATCTGCATTGAATATTTCTTGAAGCTGCGATACTATGGCAGAATTGTATGTTCCAAAACTGACACCTGCTGTCGTGTAGAAATAGTCCCATACGAGGTTACTTGTTCCAATGTGAGCTCGCACATCACTAACTGCATACTTGCCATGGTTGACTCTGGTGTAGCCGGGGTAAATGTTGTGTGTGTGTGTTCCGTTGAGTATAGCTGCTCCAGTCAGGTTGAACCCTGGCACTTCGTAGTACTTAATTTCTACAGTACCATTACATTTGTTATACTTGGAAGATGAACAAAGGACGTTCGAGTAAAGAAGGGACTTCAAATATGGATCTGTGCCTTCAATAGAATGTGCCCAGTATGCCACTAGTATCTTGACCTTTGCATGCTTGGAGAAGACCACCTGGTATTCAGACAAGTTAGAACCTTCAGATTAGGTATGCACATCCAGTAACTTTCTAAGTTAAAAGTCTAACGAAGTCTCGGGTTCATTTTGAAGCAACTGCCACTCTTAGCAGCTTGGTAAAGATTGTGGGGGTTGTAATATAACAATATCCTTGAATTTTTGCTTCTGAGACAACCATGAGTTTCCACTGGACCTTGGAATGAATGGTAGATGGTGTGATGTTTGAAAATAAGTTCGATTAGGATGATAACTCAAAGAAGATAAAAGATAAATAATAACGCAGACAGTACCTCGGATATTGCAGATGAAAGGGATGACCAGTATATTGTCTGATCTACATACTGTGATTGACCAAGCCAGCCCATAGTATTGATCCTAACGGTTCCTCCAAGCCCTACGGATTTGATAGTATCAACCCACGCCTGCTCATCTGCCTGAAACTTTCCAAACGACAGCTGCAGGACGTATATATTGAAAAATAAATTACATAGGAGCAGATAAGACATGAAATTTACAAGTGGACTGGGTTAGTGATGTATGTGACATACGAATGACGAGGTGAACCCAGTTATGAGATCATCTCCATCACAACCAAGTCACAGAAAAAATCTTAAAAGGATTGCGTAAGTTACCTCTGGAGGGGCAAAGGAGAGATAGCTACGTTGATCCTGCTGAAATGAATTATTGGATCCAGGGGTTTCAATTGCTATGCCAAATATGCTAGGGTCTGTTAACGTTGGATATCCTGCTATATGGGGCACATTTATGTAACTAGGGAGAGGTGAACTGTCAGTAGATCAAATTCCAGGTTAGCAAGAGTTTCCATCATTTTGCTTACTGACTAAAAGTCTCGATGTTTAAACTTGATACCATAAACAAAATGATACGGTTCAACCTAACCATATACAGGTTAGACATGCAATACGCTTTGTGTGCAGTAGCCATACAATATGAGAAACAACGAAATCAAATTAATCTTGGTATCTAATTCACCATAGGATTCCAACATACCTGCACCTCTCTCTGGAATCGACAAAATGAGACCAACAAGGCACTTTTCTCTGCACCTGCCACTGTTGATCCCAAACAGTTTTGGTATGAAGTGAAGAGTTAAGAGATGCAAGTTTCCACAGATTGTTGAAGTAGACCTCAACTTTTTCTGCTATTCTTGGACAACCAACAAGATAAATTCCAACCTCTTTCACCTATAAATAATTAAAAACCCATAAAATTCATAGCCTTTGATAAACATGTAAATATGGTTCGGATAACTAAACAAAAAAAACCCAATGATAGTGGCATCTTAAAGCCTAGACACATGATAGCTATAGTGTAAGCGAGAACCGGTTCTACATAGATTTAGGAAACTATAGAAAGCAGAAAGTAAGAACATATGGTAACATCCACAAGTTCAGAGGAACACTATGAGAGTAGATACGGAAATTTGGCTTAGTTACTGGGATAATGACTTAGTAAGATTACTACATGGCTACTTGATTGAACCAAAAACAAACTAATCCAAAACTATCTCTTTAAGATTTGCAAGGCACAACTCATTTTCAAGTAACTCCACATATCTTACAAAGTCCTTTGCCTGTAAGAGATATTTTCTGGCTAACAATTGACATAAGAGCCTGAAAATTAGTGAATTGAGGTGCTGAAGCCTTGACCTTCGAGACTCTTTTACAGAGAGTAGTCATAAGAACTTCACCAGGCAAGGCATCTAATCGAGTGGCAAGGTTACCCCAAAACAAAACATGCTTACTTTATGGCAGAAACTGAAAAAATTAAGGCATAGTGAAGGAGTAAGACTTGAGCCCTTAGGTTACTCAGCAAAGCAACTGGAGGTGTCGGAGGCCTTGAGAATCTCTGACAAGCTAATTGTTATTTTTCTGATAAGTTGGGTGAATGTACCAATCTATTTGACCTTAAAGACTGATTCGTAAGAAGGTACAAGCACCACAGATCACACCATCTATCATCAAAGAATAGAACATTCTACACTGCCACATTTTTAAGCGCCGTACCTGAGTAAGTGATTTCCAGTCATTGTTGGCAGAACCAATATAGATGTCTTTACGATCTGATATCCAAACTTTCGTATGAACAATGCCAGATCCCCACCAGTCCCCTAACAATAAGGTTACATTCTCCACATTTGGCCTCCCTGAAGCAAGGTTGGATGACTCTTCAGTATAATCAGGATAGACCCCCGAGTGCTGTACAATCCTAAAACAAACACAATGTACACAATAAAGTAAGGAAACTTTAGCCAGCATAACTCAAAACTTGAAATGCCATACTAAATAAATAGTTCCAACTTTCTATAGATTGAGTACATCAGCCGAAAAGCGACAAACTGCAGATCTCACAGAGCATAAAATTGCCAAATTTTGATTTTAACCCAGTAGCCAAAAGTTGTGGCCTCTGAAGAGGACGAAGAGAAGAATTAATACTTCGAATCTCCTGATCGGCAATATGACACTATCCCATGTAATGGGGTCAGAACATTAACCCTTTCCACTATTCAACTCCATAACAAATATGATTTTGCATCTAACTGATACATAGACACAGGTGTGTGAAGACTCCCATAGAGAATGGATACTATAAAACATTTCTACATTGTGTCTAAAAATTAAGATCCCGCAAATGGTACCCTGGTTGGATGGTTAAGGTTGCGTTGGTTTATCCCCCATGTCATGGTTCTATACCCACTGGCGGCACGTTTGCCTTTCAAAAAAAAATAAATTTTTTTTTAAGATCCCATGTTTTGCGTAAACTATCTACACAAAGTCGAGATCTTCATCTAAATTTTGATCATGCTTCAAAAACAACATTCCCAATACCTGATCTTAACATTGCGATCAGCTGCATCTTCCAGTGACTTGTACACTCTTGCACCATCATCAGCTCCAAATCTTTTCATGTCCTCCTTGGAGTACCCATAATCCCCGGACCGAGGATCTTCCGGCTTCGCTACAAACTGCCAGTATTGTGCAATTATGTCAAGTTTCCTAGTCGAATTGCCGGCCAACCACCTGTAAACATCACCTGTAGCAAAACAAGTAATGTAGTTAGTCAACTTCAGTGAAATTACCAAAATGGGCATAGTGGGTAGTTGTTGTCATTACCAGTGGATAGGACTCCATGGATGTGAGGAAGGTCAGGCATGTCTGTGGGAATGGATTGAACCAGCCATGCTTTGCAGGTGGATTCATCAGAGTGATGAGAAGAAGATGTTATTAGAGGAAGTAAAGAAACCAAAGAGACAAGTAGAAGAAAGAAAGGAGGGATGGTTTTGGATTTCATTGGTGGAAGTTGACGAGACTTGGGTACTATAAAGATTGATTTATTGAAAATGGACATTGGAGTAGTCAATTTGTGAGCTTGATTGGTTGTAATGATTGATGAAAGATAGAGAGATTGATTCACTCAATGAAATTTAATTTGAAGGATAGCCAATGAAGAAGTGCCACACTTGTGCATTGACAAGGCTGGATTGCTGGTTTTGATTGGGGAATATTCTAAAAGGTAGAATTTTGTTTGAATTTCCTTTTCTTAAATTGGCAAGCTAAAAATTACACTCTGTAAAAATTAAATACTATCATAGGCACTACCAAGGAATGGGTACGTGGAAATTTCACCAAATATTTTCTATTTTGGAGTTACCAAAACACTTGTGATTTCTCAAAATATTATCAAGTTCCGTATATTTTAATATGCTATAATATTATTTTGGTATACAAAATTTATTATGTTACGATTCTTATGTAATATGTAGTACATAAGTACTCGACACTATGAGTCATATGAGATTTTTATGTAGTATTTAAGACTTTAAAGTACATAACCTATATTGTTAAATTCGAAATTATAGTTAAAAATTTAACTTTTTTTCTACATAAAACAAAATCTTTCAAGAAATATTTCTTAAAATCAAGAGACCAAAATTAATTAAAAAAACGAAATCACAATCCTTGGGCACTACGTGTGATGGCAATTCTTGATGAAAATCACATTATATTGCAACTTTGGTGGCAGGATATTTAAGTTTCAAACAATTACATGAGTTGTGGTGAGTCAAATTATTCATCATTGAATTTTCTTTTTATAATTCCATTGTAATCGAAAGTTGAGTTGAATTTTTATAATTCTTAGTGAAATCCACACTTCCATCCCATATATGGTTCAATGTATTCCGAAGGCAAGCAAGACAACCACCTGAGATCACCTGAGGATGCCAACAACCCATACGGGTTCCTCAAGTTTCCTGCTGGATACAGTGTTGAAGTTGCTTCAATTGGGTTGAAAGTTCGAGGGGATGTTCGGTGGTGTTGTTGTATGGTAGATGGAAGTGTTTATGAGAAATTGTTGTTTTTCCCTGCAATTTAACTGATCGAGGATAGTACCCCGGTGTTCAAATAGATGTGGCACCTGCAAGAGGGAAGCATACGTATGAGTTGAATAAGAAGGTCAGGTGGGCAGATGCTTATGATCTCAACAATGATTTCCCTGAGCAAGAACTATACACTGACATGATTGGAATTCTTAAGGTGAGTGAGGCTTAAACATCAAATAGTTGCCATAAATGGATTCTGGGGTTAATATTGTTCTGTCTGACAGTCTAGGTACTTGGTCTTATAGACCAAAATGTCAGGACTGGGATATGCTGCATTTCTATTCATGACAGTCTAGGTACTTGGTCTTATAGACCAAAATGTCAGGACTGGGATATGCGGCATTTCTATTCATGACCACAGCCCAGGATAGAGTCAGCTACATCTACCCAAACTTCTGATGACGTGCACTTCTTCGAAAAAATTGAAACTAGAGTTCACATCTCCTAAGCACTCTCCAACCTGCGTCAGGGCACACCAAACTATTCATTGTTTTCAATTGACACATTGCTAAAGGCATATCATATATAGTTGAGGAAATAAGTCAGTGTCGCATACATTTTCAAAACAATGGAAAACAAAAAAAGAAAAAGAAAAAAGGGTGCAGATTTCACCCATCATCTATACCGAACTTCACTGAAGTCTAAAACTACCATGAAACTCATCTGTTATGCTAAAGTCCTACCACATTAGTTAAAATGTCTTTAATTCTCATATAATTGGCATTCCAAATCCTGTAACAATATTTCATTATGGGCCTCACACAATTCAAAAACGAAAGAGAGAACTATCAACTGATGACAGTTTAAATATATGGAAACAGAGATGACACCAGGCCAGTCTTCATCATCCCACATGAAAAGGAAAGGGAAGATGTTGAGGAAGTAGTAGGTGAAGATGCCAGCATTGTGTTCATCACCACCCGTGGACAGGTCAGCCTTCATTTTTTGTCGCAAACTTTCTATTATGATACTAAATGGAGCAAACTTGCACACCCATTTTTTGTGGAAAGCAAACTTGCACACCCCAACTGAGTCATTGATAAGAGCTGCGAGCTGAAAGAAGGATGAAACCAGTGCAAGTGCTTAAAAGAACCCAAAAGCGATGATTCAAGATCCCAAAGTCAATACTATTCAGTGTCGTCAACTAAGTCAATGAAAAAAAGAATCGAACATCAAATTGGAGAACACTCTGAGCAACACTGTAATAATTTTTTTTTTGAATTTAAAATGATCCAACGAAACCAAGTCAACTTCATGAAATGTCAATACTAGGGGAGAAATTCAAAGTTAACGCTTTTATATTTGGGTTTTGACTGTATAATATGATCATTCCATGAAAAAATCATTGCTCGAAAAACTCCTATTTGAGAACTTGAACCTTGCACTAAATTACTTAATTATCCATTATTGTTTAAACCAGGACAGGTTTCATTCCAAAGCATGTGCAATACAACAAGATGTTCATCTATAGAATTAAGCGCAGACATCACCTTGTGATTAAATCAAGTACAATTACCACCAATAAATTACTTTCACGGCCGAGGCAAGCAAAGAAGGCAGCCTAATTAGGAGAGAGGCTTGGCACGCGTAGCTTGATCTTCTTTTGATTCCACCCACATCATGAACACGTAGCCAAGTACCCATAAAAGTGTGTACTGGAAGGGGACCCAAGATAAACATGCAAGGAGACTCATTATGCTCCCTACATACTGTGGATCCTGTATGTATCCAAAAGGGAATTCTGTCACCCAAGGAATTTCCTTTCCGAAGCGTACACCATAATAAGTACCCAATTCACCAAGCAACTGGTACACCCTGAACATATAATAATTTTAGTATCATAGTCTGACGCATGGATTAGTTAGTTATAACTAAAACCACTGTAGCCGAAGTTAACAGTAACAAAAGCAACTACTATGAACACTGGGGCTTGCAATAGAAATTGCATAGCCCAGGGTAAAAGTCATCCAGAAAACCTAATGATCTACATACTCGTTTGCAGGTCTACTTTTTTCAAGTGTTCTACTTTCTTTTTCTCTAGAACTCTTTCTAATGGGCAATGTCATTGCTTGGTCGCTGTCTATCAACTCGCCAAGGAACTGTTCACTAATGGCCTAATGAAGGTAATTTGCTCCTCTGATCTTCAAATCAAATAGGGAAATCAGAAATTGCACAAGGCAACAAGGGTTTTAAGGGATACCACTGCTTTGATTAAACAAAATGAAAGGAATACAAAACTAGCCAATGGACGAGCAAGCAATTTGCATGCAGCATTGAACGCTCAAATAACTCAATGAATACAAAACAGAAAACCTAAAAAAATGGCCTAAAAACACTAGAATAAAGAGGAGGATCAATGAAGTAATGAAAACCAACTCGTAAAATGACTTGCACGCTCTTCTAAGTGATCAATTTAGTGAGCTTGATCTCCTTGTCAAAGGTATCACATACATAACAAATCATTTATTGATGAACATTCAAAATGGCATTCAAATTAACATCCAACCGTCTAGTTGATTCAATTACATGTTTAACAAACTCTTCAACCAACATATATCAAATCACATTCATCGAATTTAACCTACAAATAAACAAATACATCAAAATTACTTGCATACAATCAAGGAACGTGATTTTTCGAAAAATATCAAAATTTCACAAAATATTTCTTTTTTTTTAGGTACCGAAATTTCTTTCGAAATCCAAAATATTCAGTTTTTTTGTTAGGCCAATCTTAATTTACCTACATTTTCACCCGTTTTAACCTTAGTTTAGTATTAAAATTTTCTTATATGTGATTCTTATATAAGACATTGTTTGTATAACATTATGACCGGTACTCTTTATGTATTTAGTATATAATAGTTAAAAATGCTTAAATTATATTAATAACTTCAAAATTACAACCAAAATTTTATGTTTTTTCTATATTTCACGAAATATTTCTTAAATAAACTCACAGAAATTACATCGCAAAAACAGAATCACAGTCCTTGCGTACAACAACTACAAAACTATTGAAACCGGTTGAGATTGCAGAAACCAAATAACACAACTGAAACTATACAAAATGTTGTCAACTTGAAATACGAATATAGCAGATAAAGTGAGTGATGGATAGAGAGACCTGAAATTGAGAAACTGGCCGAAGAGAAAGAGAGGCCAAAAGTAAAGAGGAGGAGGCCAAGTGAGAATCGATACGGAGAAGAGAGCCAATAACTGAAGCAACTTCAAGAAATGAGACGCCTGGGCCATCACCTTGGATGGGTCTCTCCCTTTCCCGCAGAAGTCCACCCATGTCTGGGGATAGTTCCATAGGTAGTAATAGAACGGGAAGGGAAGTAACACTCCTATAGCAACCAATACGTTCATCTTTCTCTCTTGTTTTCCAAACCAATCGACCGTCACTCTCTCTCTCTCACTCGAAAGAGACTGCCCTAGTGTTGCCTCACTCGAAAGAGACTGCTCTAGTGTTGCCTTTTAGATGTTTGACGAAATGCCTAGGAGGAGGTTAACTATATGGAAAGAAATGGTAACGGTCGCTGAGGATTTCAGCGTTCATGCAACGGAAAACGTTAGACAGCTGCTTTTTGCACCCACCATTTCTGCCTTGTTCCACTGAGCATCTGTAATGCTCTATTGGAACTCCATTTCTGTATTTTTTATTTTTATTTTATTTTATTTATTTTAATTCATTTTATTTACTATTTTTTTTAAACAACTGCTTTCTTTTATTTACACCACCAAAAATACTGTCCCACACCATCAATATAACTTTCTCTCCCACCAATAAAAACCCAAAACTTAAAATTTTCTCTTTCCTCCCCTCATCTTTTTCTCTTTCCCTTCTTATCCTTTCTCCCTCTCTTATCCATCAAACACCACCCCGTCACTGCCACTTATTTTCCTCCCACCACCGCCACGTTTCTCCCTCTTTTCCCCATCAAACACTACCACCACCTCGCCACCTCTCTCTCCTTTTTTGTCCTTGAAAACTAGGTACTATCTCTGACTTTAGTTCAATCTCAATGCTCAATTGAGACTGATTCTCAAGCTCATCAAAACATGAAATTGTATTAATCTTAGTCATCTAACCAACAAAATTTAAATGAATAAAAAACTTTTTGAATTGAACAACTTATGATCATTTTACTAAACTCACTCAAAACTGTAAAAAAAAAAAAAAAAAGGTATTGTCCCTGATTCGGCCAATTGATATGCTCAATTGAGACCAATTATCAAGCTCATCAAAACATAAAAATTGTAGTACTCTTTACCTAATAAACACAATTTGAATTAATTACAAATGTTATGAAACGAGAAAGTTATGTTCATTTTACTAAAGTCACGCAAATTTGTCCGGCAAAGAAAACAATGTAGGGTCTCTGACTTTCGGCCAACTTATATGCTCGATTAAGACCGATTCTCAAGCTCATCAAAACATGAATAATGTAGTAGTCTGAGTTATCTAATGAACACAATTTGAATTACTTGAAAATGTTTTGAAATAATAAAGTTATTGTCATTTTACGACAAATACTCAAACTATCCAAAAAAAAAAGTATGTGTTTTCACCCATTGGCATAGAACAATGCGAGTGAGACTCTAATATTTGCAAAGGGCCATACAAATAGAAGTCTCACATTTGCATGAGTCTGGGCGAATTTGAGCCTCCCACTTGCATTGCCCAATGCGAATGGGTGAAAACATATTGTTTTTTCTGGACAATTTGAGTGTTTTGTCGTAAAATGACAATAATTTTCTTATTTCAAAACATTTTAAAATGATTCAAATTGTGTTAATTAGATAACTCAGAGTGCTACAATTTTTTGTGTTGATGAGCTTGAAAATCGCTCTCAATCGAGTGTATAAGTTGGCCGAAAGTCAGGGACATTACCCCATTTTCTTTGCGGGACAGATTTGTACGACTTTAGTAAAATGACCTTAAAATTTTTATTTCAAAACATTTTCAAGTGATTCAAAATTTTTTATTAGATAACTCAGAGCACTACATTTCTCGTGTTTTGATGATCTTGAGAATTGATCTTAATCGAGCGTATAAGCTGGCCAAAAGTCAGAGACACTATCCCATTTTCTTTGCGGAACAGATTTGCGTGACTTTAGTAAAATGACCATAACTTTCTCATTTCATAACATTTTCAACTAATTCAAATTGTGTTTATTAGGTAACTCAGATTACTACAATTTTTATTTTTATGAACTTGAGAATCGTTTTCAATTGAGGGTTTAAATTAGCTGAAAGTTACCATGTTTTTATTCTTTAAATGAGTGATACCTATGGTTGTTTTGCGAATAGAGGATAAGAGGGGAGGCCGGCGGTGGTGGGGGCAGCGTGGTGTTGCTCCATTGTCTGTTGATCTACAAAAAAGTGAAGAGAAAAGACAGATAATAGAGGAGAATGGTTATTTTCTCGCGATTTCATCGTTACTATTTTTTTCAAAAATAATTTTTTGGGTGGTGTGGGCTAATAGGTAAAAAAAAAACAAAAAACAAAATCTGCATGGTGGTGTGGGACAATACTTTTTGTGGTGTTAAACAGTGTTTGCCTTATTTATATCAAATCTTAAAACAAGAAAAAATGGGTATATTGAGGGCAAGGATTGTGAGTTCGTATGTAGAGAAAACATAAAAATTTGAGAATATGTCAAACAATATATGAATATGTAGAAAAGTAAGATACAAGTAAACTAGCCTAATAAACATATTAAATGAAACCTAAGCACACAAGTATCCCTATAAATATATATTTTCTTCATACGTTTTTGGATTTTATACAAAAATACTGAAATCTACAAAAATGACGAAATATTTCGGGCGAGCGAAAAAAATGTGGGTTTTACACAAGAATGCCAAAATTTACGAATAAACACGAAATATTTCAAAATAACTCGTAAAAAAAAGTACTTTTTGATTTCGATACTTTACATTTCGAGATCTCAAAATTAGTGAAATTTCGCGAAATCACAGTCCTTACTTGCTTGAGGGGAGTGTTTAGACCCACCATTTCTGCCTTGTTCCAGTTAGCACTGTAATGCTCTATTGGAACGAACCTAGCACTAATTAATGCTTGGAGAGGGTGTCCAACACGTGAGTGCCAAATCTCCATAGAATGGAAAGAGGGGTAGAGTTGGCACTCACGTGCTGAACACCCTCCCCGAACACTAACCAAGCATAAGAACGAGACAGGGTAGATTTTTTCCTATAGAAACACTAATTTCTCTCTCTCTCTCTCTTTTTTTTTTTTTTTTTTTCAGGGTCTAGGTTTTTTTTTATTTTTATACAGCTACTTGCTTTTATGTAAATCAAATGAGCAATGCTACATGGCGAGGAAACGAGCGAGGGGAGTGAGGTGGAGGGGGGTGGACCATTCACCCCCTTTGGGATGCATGCCATCAATTTTTGCACGCGCATCCCGAAGGGGGTGAACGGTCCACCCCCCTCCACCTCACTCACCTCGCTCGTTTCCTCGCTCATTTCCTCGCCATTTAGAATTTCTGATATCGAATCTTAAAACCAGGGGAAAAAGTATCTTGAGGGGAGTGTTTACACCCCCCAAATCCCCCCAGAAAATCAGGTTTGGTTCTCTCATTTCATGAATGTCATCTAAATCGATATGGGTTTCCGATACCTATTAACTTATCAAAAAATAAACCATGTGGCTCAATTCATATAGCTCTTGCAAGCTCTATAACATTTTTGTACCTTTATTTTTTTTCTTTTGTAAACCATAACATATTTGACCATTGATAGGAAAACAAACAAGAACTTCAAAAATAACCTAAGTAATTCAATTGTACATGGTCATTGCCCATGAAGCCTCAACCTATATCAATGAAGGTTTGAGGAAAAAAAAAATAGATGAACGTCATAATAACAGTAAACAACAACATGATGAACAAACAGATCCATAAAACAATTTTAATCAGAAGAAATCTTTACTTTACATTTATCCCTCATTCGTTATCCAGTGGGCATAATCTGACCGAAATCCTCGGTCCGCCATTGAATGTGTTAATTGTAATAAGAGATCTGTAGTGGGCGAAAATGAAAACTCATTATTTAACGATAAAAAAAAAAAAAAAAAAATTGTGGATTGAAGCGTTTTAAAAAATTGAGACAAATTTTTTATTAAAAAAAACTAAGAAAATTTGAAGCGCTTGACTAGAATTTGTGCAAGTATATTTATTCAGACACGAAGTCTTGAAATTGGAGCGAAAATTTTAGTGGTAAATAAAAAAACAAAAAGCCTTCATAAATCGTCCAAATTGTGGATTAAAGCCTTTGCAGTTGAGCCAAAATTTTGAGTTTCAAAAAGTTAAGAAAATTTAAAGCTCTTGACTAGGATATATGTATGTTTATTTAGAAGGGAACTCGTGAAATGGGAATGTAAATTCAATGGTTATCAATAAAAACAAAAAACTTTGGAAATCATCCAAAATCCTGGGTTAAAGGCTTTGAAATTCAGCCCAAATATATAATAATAATAATAATAATAATAATAATAATAAGAAGAAGACACGACATCTTGAATGGGAGCGAAAATTCATTACATTTCTTTTTTCTAAAATTGTCAAAAATCAAGGGTCAAAGCTTTTTAGGTTGAGTTAAAATATTGGTTTAAAAAAAAAATAAGAAATGTACAACCCTAGATAGGATCTATGCAACTATGTTTAATGTGACTTTAGGTCTTGATCATATAGCGAAAATTTAGTGTTTATATACAAAATAAAAAAGCTTCGACTAATCCAAAATCGTGGTTAAAGCCTTTGAAATATAGCCCAAATATTGATTTTCAAAAAACTAAGAAAATTTAAAGCTCTAGACGAGGATCTATGCGAATATATTTATTAAGACGTGAAGTCTTGGAATGGGAGCGTAAATACATTGATTATCAGAAAAAACAAAGAATCTTTCAAAATCGTCCAAAATTGCGGGTTAAAGCATTTGAAATCGAGCCCAAGTGTTTTAATTTAAATAAACCAAGGAAATTTACAACTCTAGACTAAGATTTATGAGAGTATGCTTATTTAGATGTGAAATCTTGGAATCGCAGCGAAAATTCTGTGGTTATCAAAAATATAAAAATAAAATTAAAAAAACCTTCAGAAATCGTGGGCTAAAGTTTAAATTGAGTCAAAATGTTGGTTTTAAAAAACTAAGAATATGCACCTCTAGATTAAGATCTAAGCAACTATGTTTAATGTGGATGTTTAGATTTTATAGCGAAAATTTAGTATTTATCTACAAAACGAAAAAGCTTATGAAATCATCCAAATTCGTGTTGAATAAAATTATTTATTTGAAATATTAAGAAATGTTATAGCACTAAAATAACATGTACATGACGGTCTCAGTTGTAATATGAGCTTTCAAGTGGGAGAAAATGAAAATTCAATATTTATCGATAAAAAAATATGTACGTGACTGTGTTTATCGAAAGTTCAGTGTTTATCTACAAAACGAGCTTCCAAAATCTACCAAACCATAGGATAGCCATTGGAATTGAATGAAAATATGTATTTGAAAAACTACGAAATTTTATAGCACTAAAATAATATGTGCGTGGCTGTGTTCACTAGTGAACCTACATAGGGACCAGGACCCAAAAAAAATTGTAGTATATACCTCGCATTTCCTAAAAAATTATACTAATAATATATAATGCATACATATAATATTTATTGTTGTCTAAATGTATTGTTTGATGAAATACAACATCTTTTGTTAGTGGTAATACTTGAAGTGGGAGAAAATGAAGATTTAGTGTTTATTGATAAAAAAAAATAGAAATAATAAAAAGTTGTAGGTTAAAGCATTTGAAATTGTCAAAAATAATTATTTTCAATGAACTAAAAAAATTTAAAGCTCTTAACTAGGATCAATGCAAGTATGTTTATTTAGACGCAAAGTCTTGAAATGTGAGCGTAAATTTAGTGGTATTAAAAAAAAAACAGAAATCGTTCAAATCATAGGTTTTAGCCTTTGAAATTGAGCCAAGATTTTGATTTTTCAAAAAGTTAAAAAAAAAAAACAATTTGATGCTCTTGACTAGGATCTATATGAATATGTTTTTTTAGACGCGAAGTCCTGAAATAGGAGCGAAAATCAGTGTTTATCTACAAAATTAAAAAAAAAAAAACTTCTAAAATCGTGGGATAGGCTTTTGAATAAAAATATTTATTTGAAAAACTAAGAAATTTATAGCACTAAAATAAGAAATACATGACTATGTTAGTTGAAATATGAGATTTGAAGTGGAAGAAAATGAAAATTAAGTGTCTATCAAAAAAAGAAAAAAAAAATTAGAAATAGTAAGAAAAAATGGGTTAAAGCTACGGGTGGGCATCCCACATCCCGCGATCCCAATCTCGTCCCGGTTCCATCCCGTTTCGTCCAGTCTCGATTTTTTCAGGTCCTTTTGGGAATGATCAAACTCATCACAATCTCGTCTCGTCCCGATCTAGAGTGGGATGAGATTGGGATGGAGATTTTTAATCTTGCCCAACCCGTCCCAAACTTATTTATTTACTATTTATTATTATTAATTTTAATATTTTAATTTTATAACTGAAAGAAGTCAATTTGATATAAAGTTTGAAATTATTATTCCAACAAAACCAAAAAAAACATAATAACTCAGAATACACTTTATTTTAAATGTGCATTATCAAACAATTGATAGGAGTAAACATTTTTGTCAATAATGATACAATTTTGTAAATGATAGTTTGCTTTTGTCTTATATAACTAAAATAAGATACCAGACTATTATATCCTTTTGATAATAAAAGAATTGTTATTTTTAATTTGGGTATTCAATAATAAAATGAATTTGCATTCTTAATTTGGATATTTAATTGCCTAGGAGTAAAAAGTCCGACTCTTATTTTTTGATATAAAGTTTTAACAAAATTTTATGGCCTTTGAACCATGCTCATCCCATCCCATTTCGTCCCCAACCCATTTGGAATAGGACAAAGTCAGGATGAGGTCTATCTCATCCTGAAGATAAAGCAACCGGATAAGAATGAGGTCCATCTCATCCCATTCTGTCACGTGCGCACCCCTCCTCTCAACTGGTTGAAAAAGAAATCCTACTAATTATAATAGCAACTCTCGTCAGAAATGTGCCTTCAATATAGAAAAAATATAATAAAATCTCCATGATTTGACCCAATGCAAAAAATTCTGCCAGACTTTCATCGATGTCAGCTTTTGTAGCTTACCTCCTCTGATAAGTAATATTTCGCAGATGCAAAAATACAAAACAAGGTTTTTGTAATATCTATAGCTGAAATATAGCAAGTGTCATGACAGAAGCAGAAAAGATACAAGAAAAAACAAAAAACACTACACAAATCATCAACAAAATGATTACCCACTCCCCCTTCTTTTACACATAGGCAAGTCTTTTGTACTGTGAAGTTTGTGAAAACTATTTCAAGAAATGGATTCTGCCGGATTCCTTGAAGAAGAGAAAGAAGATTTGGCTTCCCCAGGATTCCATGAACATGCGCTTACAGAACTGCCAGATGTCTCGGAACTCTTGTTGTCTCCATGTCCTTTTCCCACAATCCATAACTTGTCAAGGATTCTCCTTGATCGGGATGGCCTCAAGAATAGACCAACTTTTCTGCTTCTGCTACCCTTCTGGTGCACAGCTTGACACTCCTCATCACATATCTTCATCTTTCTCATTTCTTTGCGTAGAAAATTTTCATCATCAAGGCCTGCACACTCCAAATCTTCAGCTGGATTTGTCGTGGAACAGGGATTATTGTTGGAGATGGTCTGTTGAGTGTCCGGACTGCCAACGGCTGCTGCCCTGACCTGCTCAAAGTAGAGGATCTGAACTACTAGGCGCACAGGAAGCAGATCATTCTGTGCGGCATGCATAGATGCTTCTGTTGAGAACTTCTTGACATCCATTAACCCGCACAGCTTTTTTCTCTCAGTTTTTGTCAAGTTAGGATGTTCCTGTATGCATACTTAACATTTCAGGCTACATTAAGCAACAACTACAAAGCATATTTTCCAAACTTCCAGTTGAGTGAAGAACTTACTGGCTGTTGATCAGAAAAAAATAACAGTTACCGTTTGGTGTGTGAAGACGATCAACACTAATGCAATTTATTTACTTTGGGGAAAGAATGCCTACTTAAAGGGAAGAAATATAAAGACAATCACGAGCGTTCGAAAGCTTCAAAACAGGTGATCAAACATAACAAATTACCAAAATAACAAACAAAACAACTGCCAAATTGCATGTAAGTTGGAATAGTTCAAGCAAAAATGTCTGCAAATACAAACTAACGCAACTATTGCAGCCAATATATAACATAGTGAACCGAACCCTTTGCCAAACTAATTGGACTTGTTAATCATAGCCATTTACGTTTAACTGAAATGCAGAATAATATCCTACATGAAACCTACAAATTTGGGATTAGTACATTAGTATAAGATATTGAGAATGTCGGATGGTGAATGGATATGCCAAAATTTTCCTCCATGCACAAATACCAACAACCTGAACATCTAAACTATGCAATGGATAAGAACAAAACTATATGCTTGCTTGCCCATAAATTTTAGGGAAAGCAATGAGGCACAAGTACATGCAATTTTTTAAGCACTTATCAGGGGGGATCAGGAAACCTTTTTCTTTTTCTTTTGCTAAATTTATGTTCTTTTATTATTGTAGTTTTTTAAGACTCACAAGGAGCAAGTGTACCCTTACAGGCCTTACCACAAGAAAAGAGACTCCTAGGCATAGTGATCAGTTAGTGAGTAACAGGTGGCAGTTGTAGACTCTGCTACTTATAACTATGCTGTAAACAAACAAATATGTAACTTGTTCTGTCGCAACACTAACAAGTGGCAGACATTAGAGGTGCAAACTAATAATAATTTACCTTGAGGTAGATATCAATGGCTTTGTACAAACCATCGTGTAGTGGTCGAGCTGACTCGGGAATCAGTTGTGCAAAGTCAATGAATCTGGCTAGAGAGAGATTCTGATCACAGGCAATTTCAGAAAGATAACCATCAATCAGCTTGCCAACTTTCAGCCATGACTCAAGTATTAAAGCATAGCCATCTGTGCCAATCTCATTTTTCTCGGTATAACAATTTATGTCCTGTACGATCTGATTTGCCAATGCAAACCGACTTACAATGTTGTGCACCAGTCCAACGTCATAAACAGTGGTGTCAGGCGATCGTGCAGGGATGAGCAGATCATTGACAGAAGCTTTGTCCAGCCGCAAACTAATCCTGCCTATCAGCTCTTGTCTGGCAACTTCGCCTGCCTCAACAAAAACGACAACCTTCAATAATTTTAGTAGGAAGCCACACGAACAGCTGACAGCTTTATCAGATGGCAACAGCCAGATGATTGTTTCCACTAAAGCTCTGTTCCGCACAGTATGGTCATTAGAAACCAAAGCAGCAGTGGAGTTTGGCAACCATCGGATTGCATAAACCTTAAGTGCCTCTGCAATCACAATACCAGGTGTTCTACCCTTTGCTTTGATGGCACTCATCACTTTCTTGTACAGGTCAATCTCAAGTTCACATATATCTTCAACCCACCAATCCTTGGGAACTGCCTGAGTTTTCTCTTGGAATCCCACTCCAGTCTCATATATCTCATTTTCTGTCGCTAATTTCCTGTTATAGGTATAGGACCAATTGACATTTAGAGGGTCTAAAGAAGTTTTCAAAGCAATTGAATCAAAGCATCTTGCAAGCACCTTCAGATCCTCTGACCAGGGTAGAAGAGACTTGGTGGTCTGGAGGGCAATTATGGAATCTTTCCAACTACGGAAGATGCTAGAGTTGAGAAAAACCTCAATTTTGGAAATTAAATTTCCTCGATCATCGTCCTCATTCATCTCAAGGTACTCTGCTGCACAGCGAGCTGCAACAACATTATAAGCATTGAGAGTGACAGTCACACCGTAGCAGAACTTGGCACAGATCTCAAAGGCTTTTGGTCCACCTGGAAAATCAACCAGGTGAACTTCATTGGTGTTCTCTTCATTGGCCACTGTTACCAGCTTATGCAAGTGATTGCTTTTGGAAATCAGAGGGAACTGCAATGGAAAAATCATGATTTAGCCACAATCGGTAGAACAGTGAAAATTAAAGATATGCCAATTGACGAGGAACCGTAAGCCTTCTTGCTGACAGGTTGGCTTCCATCAGAACCATTTTACCGATACTGTTTCATATGATTTTGCCAGAATAGTTTAACACTCATGGAATCTTTGATGCACTTTCTGTGTTTCACAAGTGAAACTGCATTAATAGTTAAATTAAATACACAAACAATCCACCTAAACAAGTATTTAAGTTATCACCTTCCTTTGCTGGACATCAAGGGCTTGAGGCATCTCTAATACGGTGGCCTATATATAGCTAATGTCACGTCCCGATTTTTGATCAACCTAAATAAATAGATTGTCCAAAAACCCTACGTGGCTTTTGGGATTTTCGTTTCCTTCGAAAATCGGGGCGTGACAGCTAAACATGTGAAGTATTGCAAGAAACTAATTATGTTTCCTAAAGGAACAATATAACTAATCAAGAAGGGATCCAATGGATGCCTGGTAGCAGAAAACACAATTGACACAACATACAATTGGGTATCCACCAAGGATGCACCGACTCTCCGAAAAACCCCCGAATCACGCGTCAAATACGTGTCGGACACGGATTCGTGTACGACACGCGCTGGACACGTATTGGACACGGGGTCAACGGTCAAAATTCGTTGACTGATCTGGACACGGTCCAGACACGGTCCGGACACGGTCAAATACGGTCCGGACACGGTCCAGACTCGGTCAGACACGGTCCGGGGGTAGTCAAAATTCGTTGACTACGAAAATTTTAATTTCGCCCGATTTTCTTCTCCCACACAGACCGAGTCAGAGGCAGAGCAGAGAAAAAAAAAAAAAAAAAACCCGAAAGAAACCCTAACTCAAACCCATTTTCGCAGCCAATCCATCGATCGATCGATCGATCAAGGTCAAGAGTAGAGACGGAGGAGAAGAGATCGACAGACGGAGCGGAGGAGAAGAGTGATGGCGTCCTCATCGACACCAGGACCAGGTACGATCGAATAATCGATCGATTTCTTTTTTTTTTTTTTTTTTTTTGTTCCTGAGATGTATCGATCGATCGATCGATCGTTCCTGTTATGAGTCGACCCATTTCATCGACCCATTTCATCGATTCATCGATCGATTTCTGTTTTGTTTTTGTTTTTTTTTTTTTTTTTCTGAGATGTATCGATCGATCGATCGATCGTTCCTGTTATGAGTCGACCCATTTCATCGATTCATCGATCGATTTCATCGATTCATCGATTTCTGTTTTGTTTTGTTTTTTTTTTTTTTTTTTTTCTCTGCTAATATACTCTGAATCTCTGGTGGTGGTGGGTATGTTTTTTTTTTGAAATATCAGATGGATTACCAACAATCGATTCATTCGATTTTTTTTTTTTTTTCCTGCAATTCCTTCCTGCGATTGTTGAATTTTTTTTTTTTTTTTTTTGCAAGTTGAATACTCTGAAATTTTTTTTGAAATATCAGATGAATACTCTGAATCTCTGAAATGAATTTTTTTTTTTTTTTTTTTGCAAGTTGAAATTTTTTCGTTTTGTTTTCCTGTTTTTTTTTTTTTTTCCTTCTTCCTGTGATTCATGAATCATGATGAAAGTATGCATGATATTAATATATGAAATACTTGCACCTATTTGCTGGAAAGTGAAAACTGAAAAGTGAAAACTAAATAATAAGAAATTAAAATTGGTTTTAGCAGGCCAAGGAACTGGGGATGATCTTTGGAAGCATGTGACAAAATTAGGAAAACCAAATGAAGGTGGGGGAAACCTTAGATGGAAGTGTAATTATTGTCTGAAAGATTATACAGGCTCTCTTACTAGATTGAAGCACCATTTGTTGAAGATAAGTGGTCAGGGGATAGCTATTTGTGCCAAAATCTCCCCCATACAACTTAGAGAGGTGCAAAAATTTATTGATGAAGCTGCATTGAAAGCAGAAAGTTCAAGGATACGAAGTGTTCCTTTACCTCCTTCAGTGGGATCAAGTAGTCACCCTCACCTGGGTTCAAGTAGTGGGGGGGTTGGCCCTTCAGTTCCACTTTCATACAATGAGCAGAGGAAGAGGAGAGCCATTAGTACTACTACTAATCCTATTGCACATGCGTTCAATATGCGTTCAAAACGAGCTGAAGATTTAGTGTATGTGCATTCCAACCTTCGTCTTTTGTCAAGAAGAAAACAAGAGTACCAAGAAGGTGAGACAAGGATGTGGGATGTCACAGGAGATACTATTGATTCGTTGGATTTGGATGCTACTGGAGTGCTTGAGATTGCCAGTCTTTCGCTTGATGAACCTGAGCTAGAGGCTGGACTGTTGGATGCAGAAAATGTGACAATGGATGAGCTTGTTAATGAAGAAGAGATCTAGCCGCCTTGCTGGTGGTGACTGGTGAGTTTTTAAAATTATCAATTTACAGTATCAAGTTAATGAAATTATATGAGTATGACTTGACTACTTGACTACTTTATGAGATTTACAGTATCAATTTACAGTATGAAGTTAATGAAATTATGCTTTATGAGTATGACTTGACTATTTGAGCAGTTGAGCTTGACTTTATGATGCATTTGTAAATTTGAATGAATGAATTTGAATGTATTATTGATATGTTTGAATTTGATGAGTTACAAAAAATATATATTAAAAAATTAAGTTTGACCGTGTCGCCGAGTCGCCGAGTCCTATTTTTTTGAAAATTGCCGAGTCGCCGTGTCGTGTCCGTGTCCGTGTCCGTGTCCGTGTCCGTGTCCGAGTCCGTGCATCCTTGGTATCCACTAACTTTTATTCATTCTTGTGGTTAAAGACGTATTACGCAGTAAATAAACTGTGTTCAACTTCAATGACAACTTCTCTCTTTCATGGATTTGAGAAATTATTATTAATAAAAAGGAAAAGAAACTAAAGTTGCAAAGACCTTCCATTTCCTAGAAGTGCTATCAGTTGCAAATTTATCAGTTTGAGTACAGATTTAGTTCATTCTATGAGAGGCGAGGTGAAAAGCACACCTTGTGTAGATAAAACTTTTTGTCTCCAACACATATGACAGTGTCCGTTGCCAGATCAGATGCAACATGCCTAAATAAGATGTTGAATTTAGTCAAATCAATCAAAAAGATAAATAACAATGTGACATCACTAAACAGAAGAAATTTTATATTCAAAAAGAAGAGAATGAAAGAACAAATTTACATCTTTCCACACAACCAGAGTTGCCGCTTCACATAACCATTATATAGATCCATGGTTAGGCAATTTCTGATCAGTCTTGAAATACTAAGTTGCTTAACATTGCCACATGGGATTCACATCTTATAAGCGAGAACTGAATTTTTTTTTAAATTAGTATTTATTCATTCATTGTATACCATGGTTATGTACCAGGCTTAACTAATAGTTTTCTGTGGTGCTTGATTACTTGATCAGTGTAGAAGACTGAGGTAAGGAACTAAATGTCGTGATCTTCAACTTTTATATGCACTCTCAGGTTGATCTAATCGATGCAGTGATGGATCATCATTGTTTTTCCCTCCTGATCTCAAAGATTTCTGCATACATACTTGTGTCGTTTTACTTGTTTTTCCTCCATATAATTGACTTGAACAATACATCAATGTGATTGACATGAGAAGCAATAGTATGAAAGTTTTCAAGGCAATGTATTTGTTCTATTCACACTAAATTAACCTCAACTTCAAGCCCTTATTTCAGTGACTACACATCAAGAAAATTTGGTCATTTTCACCACCATATGGCTTTTTTTTTTGAGGGAGTGGAGGAAAAAAATTAAAAGGGTCTCCTTGGATTGCCATCTCATACTAAAAGAAGACATTTTTCATCAACAAATGAGGGAACCACTTCCCCTTTTTTCCATTAATGTGGTAAACTTTCAAGCAAAACCCCATTAAAAATACAATGAACCTACCTCTCAATTTCTCATACCTTTTTTTCCATTAATGTATAACCATTATATAGATCCATTATATAGATCCATGGTTAGGCAATTTCTGATCAGTCTTGAAATACTAAGTTGCTTAACATTGCCACATGGGATTCACATCTTATAAGCGAGAACTGAATTTTTTTTTAAATTAGTATTTATTCATTCATTGTATACCATGGTTATGTACCAGGCTTAACTAATAGTTTTCTGTGGTGCTTGGTTACTTGATCAGTGTAGAAGACTGAGGTAAGGAACTAAATGTCGTGATCTTCGACTTTTATATGCACTCTCAGGTTGATCTAATCGATGCAGTGATGGATCATCATTGTTTTTCCCTCCTGATCTCAAAGATTTCTGCATACATACTTGTGTCGTTTTACTTGTTTTTCCTCCATATAATTGACTTGAACAATGCATCAATGTGATTGACATGAGAAGCAATAGTATGAAAGTTTTCAAGGCAATGTATTTGTTCTATTCACACTAAATTAACCTCAACTTCAAGCCCTTATTTCAGTGACTACACATCAAGAAAATTTGGTCATTTTCACCACCATATGGCTTTTTTTTTGGAGGGAGTGGAGGAAAAAAATTAAAAGGGTCTCCTTGGATTGCCATCTCATACTAAAAGAAGACATTTTTCATCAACAAATGAGGGAACCACTTCCCCTTTTTTCCATTAATGTGGTAAACTTTCAAGCAAAACCCCATTAAAAATACAATGAACCTACCTCTCAATCTCTCATACCCTTTTTTCCATTAATGTATAAAACTTTCAATAAAAAACCCATCAAATAAATCCAAGAGATCAAAACAAACTAAAATAGCCAAGCACACATAGCATCAAACAGAGTACACAAAATAACATCAAACATAGAGCAAATGTAGATAACATATAGAGTGAGACTTGAAAACTCACCTGATATAGTTACCATCAGATACAAACACATCAGGCTTGGATCCCAACTTCATGAACTTCATCTTCTTCTCCAACTAGTCCACCCACCCAACTTCAAAAAGCAACCCCAAATCTCTCCTAAAGAACCCCACTTTCAATCTCACCAAACCAACTCACTTGAACACACTATCAGACCAAACAATCAAACCCCATTTCTCATCTCACCCCTCCACCACACCCCTTCTACAATGTGCTTTAAATTGGTGTCATAAAGAGCAACAGAGACAGAACAACCCAACGTCTATCTTTCTCTCTCTTCACAAACCCAGCTTTAAAGCCAGTTCTCTTTAATAAATAGGCATGAAGACCTCCTCTTTTCCCCACTAGTGAGGCCTGCAGGGCTGGTTGTACTCGCTGGGTTTTCGAGCCAATCGAGTTCTTCTCTCTGTGCTGCAGCTGCAGAGAGTTCCATGATGATGATCACGTTGATGATGACAACAATGACCCATTGCTTCTCCTGTCTATAGCTCGCCGCCTTTGTTTTAAATTTGTGATTTGATAAGATCTCTTTCTGAAGAGTTGTTTTTCGAGATCACTTATTGTGCTGCTTTGCAGCTCATCGTCCCTTTTTTTCCTTCTTGAGAGAGAAATAAAGTAAGAAAAAGAGAACGTGGGAGCCAATAGGTGTGGGTTTTGCCGTAGACCCACTTCTATTTATTTTTTTTTATTTTTTTTTTTTTATTTTTTTTTTCAGGGTGGGCAATGTCAGTTTGGTTCGGTTTTGAGTCCCAAATCGATTTTGAATCGATTTCATTCTGTTTGTCCAAAACTGTAATCGAAACCGAATTTTGTATTTGTAAATCGATGAATTCGGTTGAATCGAATTTCGGATCGGATCGGTTCGGTTCGATTAGGCTGAAATTTCGGACTCAAGCACTTGAAAGACTTTCATTAAAACATGCCCAATTTTTTTACAGGCCTAATTTTTTACAGACCCAATTTTTAGCCCAAAATTGAAAACTTTGAGAAAATGGGGGCGATTCAATGCAACAGGGTGTATTGCAGTGCATTTATTGCACTAATCAGGTATTGACACCCACCTGTTATTTAGTTATTTATATATATCTAATTAATCGGTCGGTTCAGTTATAAATCGGTTGGTTCAAAATCGTAAACCGATTTTCGAACCGTTTATAATCGGTTCTGTTCGGTTTAAATTATTTTTTTCTACTCATATTTCGGTTCAGTTACCGAACCGAATTTGAAAATCGGTTCGGTCGGTTAACTAAATTTAAATCGGTTTTTGCCCACCCCTACTTTTTTTTTTCTTTTTTCCTTAATCCCTTCCACCACAGATGCCATTATTTTGAACTTGTGATTTCATTCACCACAAGTTTAACATTTTTTATTGAAACTAAAAAAATGTGTTAGGTTTCATGGAGCTAGAGCACCCTTGCAAATATGTTAATTTGTAGGCACATTTTGTTATTTTAATTATTTTTTGTCTATGTATTTTTAGTGAAAATGAGTAATAATTTTGTGTGTAATCATTATGTGATTCCGATTCTAAGTTAGTTGTTGTATATTAAGTACAATCTATCATGCAATTCCATACTTTTGATGGATTAGTGCGGTCTTGATTTCTAATTGACTATCCATTATAACCAACAATCTACATACTTGTATAAACAATTTGTTGGAGATTTGAAGTGATAAATTAAGCACAACTTAGGTTTATGATGTATAAGGAAATGAAAAAGTTGATAAAACGAAATTTACACTTTAGAAATAAGTCTTTGCCGACTACAAAATAAGGGTTTGCCTTTAGGCAAATCTGAATAACCATTACCATAACCATCACTGCCACCATACAACGATAACCATTATAGCCACCACCACCACCACCATAGCATGGCTGTTATTATTGTCTCGCAATCACCGCCATCACTACCACAGTCACAACCACCGTGACTAACAATTATACCATGTGTATAATTTTATCAAGTTTATCAAGTTTATATTTTCTATTTTCTCATATAATTTTACTTTATCAAGTTTTCTAAATTTTAACTCATTATATTCTTAAAATTTGTTTAGGCCAATTACAAATGACCGACTTCCTAATGACGATACTTCCCGTCATAGTGATTTGGATTTCCGGCATGAAATTGACTCACAACCTCATCAAGAAGAAACACGTCATTTCTTAGGCAAAATGAATTTTTTGTGTCCTCATTGCTCAGCACTACATTGGAAAGATGAAAAATTGAAGGCATCTTCGTTAAGGAATCTTTTTTTGGAACATGTTGTTTGCAAGGAAAGGTGAAGTTGCCACTGTTATCTACCCCTCCACCATTGCTTCAAGTGTTGTATGAGGGAGATGATGTTCAATCAAATAATTTTCGTACACATATTCGCGAGTATAATGCTGCGAATGCATTTACGAGTCTTGGTACTAAATTTGAGCCAAGGGTACTCAATGGGAGGGGTCCCACAAGCTTTATTATTCATGGAGAATTACGACATCAAACGGGAGTGTTAATTCCGCAACAAGGCCAAGATGCAGTTTATTCACAACTTTACATTTATGATCCCGATTCAGCATTACATACCCGCAGTCGTCGAAATCCATGCTTGAGATTAGATGTGCTCAAAATCATTCAAGATGCTTTGTTGCAGTATAATGTGTTTGTGGAAAAATACCGTCAAGCATATGAGATTCTTAATCAAACAAATTTTGTTGACCAAAACATATCTGTGTATTTACACTATAGTTGTCATAAAGATCGGCGGTGTTACAATCTTCCTTCATCAAATGAAATAACAATTATTTTGGCTGGAGATGTCCCTGAAGTAAACACAACCAGAGATATTGTTGTATATTTGCAAGGAAATCAAGAGTTGATGAAAATTAATGAATGTCACCCAGCTTACTTACCACTTCATTATGTGCTATTATTTCCGTATGGCGACTTAGGTTGGGAACCTGAATTAACTCAATGAGATGTTACAACCAATAGGTGTTCAAATAAACGACTTACTCAAATGGAGTTTTACAGTTATCGTTTGTTCGAACGACCAACTGAGTACTCAACAATTTTGAGAGGTGACAAATTGCTCCAAGAGCTTTAGTAGATGCTTGGGCTTCAACAGAGCAAAATCGATTAATGTATGTGAGGAACAATCAAACAAAGCTCATGGCTGAGCTTTATGAAAATCTTACGAACATTTGGCCCGATGGGTTAAGACCAGATCAAGTTGGGAAACGACTTATTTTGCCGTCATCCCATCTTGGTAGTCCAAGACACATGTTTGAGATATTTCAAGATTCAATGGCTATCACACGTTACAACAATCATCCAGATGTTTTCGTAACCATGACTGCAAATCCAAAATGACCTGAAATTATGGATGCTCTGTTACCTCACCAAAAGCCTACGGATCGCCCAGATTTAGTAGCTCGAGTTTTTGAGTTAAAAAGAAAATGTCTAATGGATAATATTATCAAAAGAGGCACATTCGATGATGTTGTAGCTCATGTCTTTACCATTGAATTCCAAAAGCGTGGGCTACCTCATATGCACGCACTTATATTCTTTCACCATTTACAAAAAAGTCGCACTACCGCTCAGATTGATAAGATCGTGTGTGCAGAATTTCCTGACCCGGATACAGATCCGATGTTATTTCAAACAGTTTTACATTGTATGGTGCATGGACCGTGTGGTGCTCGAAATTCTGGAGCACCGAGTATGGAGAATGGGAGGTGCACAAAAAGATATCCTCGCGAATTTTCAGAAACAACAACAATGGGCCAAGATGGATATCCTATTTATCGACGCCACAATACTGGCCGAGTATATAATGTGAAGGGGCAACCAGTTGATAATAGAGATGTGGTGCCATATAATCCAAATCTTTCAAGGATGTTTGATTGTCATATTAATGTGGAAGTGTGTGAGGGAATTAGATGTGTTAAATACATACACAAGTACATTTATAAAAGTCATGATAGAACAACAATGGTACTAGGGGGAGTAGATGAAATCCAACAATATCTTGATGCTCGATATATTGGACTGCTAGAAGCAGCTTGGCGGATATTTGGTCATCTTTTACACGAAGAAAATCCTACAGTGGTTCGATTGGCGCTTCATTTACCTGGAATGCATCATGTTGTGTTCAATCCTACAGATCAAGCACAATCAATTTTACTTAGAGCTAGACACCAAATGTCGACTTTAACTGCATTTTTTGCATGTTGTGCTGTAGATCCGTTTGCACATACATTTACCTACCAACAATTTCCCCAACATTTTGTTTGGCAGAAATAAAAAAAAATGTGGACAAAAAGAAAAAAGGGCTATGCAATTGGAAGAATGTACTTTGCCAGTCCTCATGAAGGTGAAAGGTTTTATTTGCGACTGCTTCTAACGGTTGTGAAAGGGCCACAATCATTTGAACATTTGCGTACATGTGACAATGTTTTACACGACACCTTCAAATTAGCTTGCACCTCACGAGGACTCCTAGAAGATGATGATGAATGGATTCAGTGCCTTGAAGAAGCTGCGATCATGAAAACTGGGAATCAGTTGAGAAGATTGTTTAGTGTGATTCTAATGGAATGTCATCCACTTCACCCAGATTTGCTATGGACAAGGTTCTCAGTGAATATATGTGATGATCTTTCGCACCAACTTCGCACAAGGTTTGGTATTTCAAATCCAACAGATGCTCAGACTCTGGATTATGGTTTGTATCTCATAAATCAATTTCTTCAAGAAGGAGGGAAGAATCTGACGAATTTCCCACCTATGCCCCTACCAATTGAAAATTGGGACATGATAGTTGGTAGCAAACTCATATGGGAACACCGACAACTTCAGTATGATGGTCAAGAGTCCGATGCACAGTCATCCATCGATCGTCTTAATGAGGCACAACGTTCTGCTTATACTGCAATAGTAACTTCAGTTCTTGAAAATAAAGGAATTCATTTTTTTTTTAATGGAGGTGCAGGAACAGGTAAAACATTTTTATACAACGCCATTGCATCAAAATGTCGCAGCCTTTGACACATTGTCACTACCGTTGCATCATCTGGTATTGCGGCGTTACTATTAGTGGGAGGTAGAACATCTCATTCAATGTTTCGTATTCCGCTGGATGTCATGGAAATTCAGTGTGTGGGTTTAGTAAACAGTCATTGCATGCTGAGTTATTCAGGGAGACCAAACTAATTATCTGGGATGAAGTTCTGATGCAACATAGATATTGTGTTGAAGTAGTTGATCGTGCACTACAAGACGTTTACAACACCAATAAGTCATTTGGTGGTATTACTGTTGTTCTTGGGGGTGATTTTCGACAGATATTGCCAGTGATACCCAAAGGCGACCGCGAGCAAATTGTGGCTACATCTTTGAGGCGTTCTAATATTTGGTTAAACATACAAGTTTTGACTTTGAGTTTGAATATGCGGTTGGACAATGTGGTAGACAATGACGGGTTTACGAAGTTTTTGACTGAGGTAATTTTTTGGTGTACACATTTCTACCTTTTACTACAATGCAATTTTTTTAGTTACTAATTATTTTTATTTTATATAGATTGGAAGCACCGCACAAGATGTTATTCGTATTCCACCAACGGTGCACAAGTGCAAAGATTTAAGTGAACTAATTTCTTTGGTTTATCCTCAACTAAATGTAATAGGCACAACGTCGCCGAATTATTTGACTGAGCGAACAATTCTCTCAGAAGAAATGACAATGTGTGTGACATTAACAAAGCTGCATTATCTGATTTTCCAGGAGAAATCATTGTCTATTTAGCCGCATATAAAATGGCGAATTTTTTTGAAAATGATCAGTCCATTACCAACCGTTATCCAACTGAGTATTTGAACTCACTTAATCCTTCTGGATTACCGCCATTTAAGTTAAAATTAAAAGTAGGTTGTCAAATTATGTTGCTGAGAAACATCGCACCCAAAGATGGACTTTGTAATGGAACACGTCTTATGGTTATGCGTTGTGCAAAGCGTATAATTGAAACAAAAATCTTAAATGAGGATAAGGCTGGCAATTTAGTATTCATTCCTAGAATCTCTTTAACGCCATCATCTTCCGAGTTTCCCTTCAAAATGAAAATGCGTCAATTTCCAGTGCGGTTGGCATATGCAATGACGATAAACAAGTCGCAGGGTCAATCTGTGAAATACGTTGGAGTTGATTTACGAACACCGGTATTCAGCCATGGCCAACTTTATGTTGCATTATCTAGATGCACATCTTCTAATAGAATAAGTGTCCTTTTACCTCAAGATGGGCTGGATTCTACGACCAATATTGTTTATCCAGAAGTTTTGTTGTAAGAATTTTTTAAAGGTATGTTTTAATAAATTTTCTATTGATTTTTATATTTTGCTTTCATACGATATGAATCTAATATTTATTATACATTTTTGTAGAATTGGGACATCATTGTCGAGGAGTTCAAAAGAACCATTAAAAAACAAAAGTATAATGGTGGGCGTCATTGGAAATTGGCAAATAAGGTAGTTTATCTCTAAAGATGATTGAAAATAGCTTATTTTATTAACATTTTTTTTTCTAATATTGTGTGTGATAAATTTGTAGATTTCAGTCATATTCCCTCCTTGCTCAAAGTTGGTGCATATAGACGCCGAGTCATTTGATAATGTGATGCAGAAAATGTTTGGAGCATTTGTTGACACATAGTTTTGATGTACATATGCAGTTTAACCCATTTTTGTATATTGTGGGTTCCTTTTGTTCTCATTTTTTTAAAAGAGAAATGGTGGAAACTATGCTCTTTAAATGCGTATAGGTATAAATAATGTATGGCTTTGATGTACTTAAATGTTTTTATATTTTTTGGCGTGTGGAGATATTATTTGGTGTTCATGGCATTGATTGCCATTATAAATTTGTATGACAGGTTCAGACAGGTTTCAATATTGAAAAATACAAGGGAGACTCTGTCGAAATTTTGAGTTTTTACTTCTTATGACATGTTTAGATAATTTTTTGAAAAGATAAATGGTGGAAACCATGCTCTTTAAATGCGTATAAGTATAAATAATGTATGGCTTTGATGTACTTAAATGTTTTTATATTATTTTGGGGTGTGGAGATATTATTTGGTGTTCATGGCATTGATTGCCATTATAAATTTGTATGACAGGTTCAGACAAGTTTCAATATTGAAAAATACAAGGGAGACTCTGTCGAAATTTTGAGTTTTTACTTCTTATGACATGTTCAGATAAATTACTTTATTCATAAAATTGACATTTGGGATAAAATGATATTGTGTGCGTATCTCTTCGACCGCCAAAAAAACTCTTTTAATATACTGAAAACGGTGAATATATATTGCGCTGAGACAACAAGTTTTTGTGAATGCCAAATTATGTGAGGTACAAATGCTTATGACAAGTTTAAATATTGCAAAATGGGAAGCTCTGTCAAAATTTTAAATATTTTATAATTTTTGTTAAATATTCATATTGATATTCTTCCTAATCGATTATGTCATGCTGTTTGTCCTAATTAAATTATGTTTCTTTCAACTGCTGCTTTACTAAATTGGGCATCAATTTCAGCCAATACTCACTTGGACAAACATGGGATATTTCCTTCTTATTTTTAGTTAAGCTGACATTTGGTGGAGATTAAATTCCTTAGTACATTGGTTGCGTTGATCAGATTTATTAACATTGTTTTACTGTTCAATAGTATTAACTTTTTACAAAATTAATTCATCATAACTGTTGTAATAGACAATTATGCAATTGTTTTTAGAAATTTAAATAAAACCACAAATTTGAGTATTCAACATAGCCGTTTAAGTATGATGTAATCTGCGATAGTGCCAACGGCACGAGTATTCCACTAGTGTGTATACAAACCATATACTTGTTAAACCTTTGATTATATTAATTACTGCAGCGTGATTATAAATGTTAATTTGCAAAAACCGATTTACAATGTATTAAGCGAAGCCCTGTGATATTAAGAACAAAACACAAACAAAATGTCATATAAGGCATATTTTTGTCTCGACATGTTACTTGTTTAACAAAACAAAAGTGGCAAATGAAATTGTTTGTTGCCTTAAATTTATAAGGAGCTACATTTTCTTTTGTAACATAATAGTAAGTACATTTTGCCTTCTTATCATTACTTTAAGTGTTCTTCATTTATAACTTATGTTTTGCTTCATCCTAGTGCTAAATTCACGATTCAAATAGAGAATCCTTGAGTTTTAGACTTATTTATTTATTATTATTTTTTTTCATCATAAATGTGATTAGAACTGACCTTTTCTTAATTGGAGTTGTGAAGTTGTGATTTTGTGGATGTTTTTATCATTTTGGAAGATATTCTAGGCACAAACACGTTATCGGTTGAAGCATTGCAAATAAAAAGTAAAAAATAAAATTTGAAAAGGTTGGGTTTGTTGTTTGCTCTTCAAATTATCCACACAATCCTTTTAACACTCAAAAGACTCGACTTTTTGTACAAAGCATGGAAATGTTCAAACCATTTCAGACTCATACGCTCATAGTTAGTATTTGGAATCAACATCCGATAGAAAGTTAAACACATCCATTAGAGATATCAGATGATCCAATTGACAACCCTACGCACCAGCACATAATACCCCAAATTTACACTATGTTAACTTGACCTTGATCATCATACGACTAAAAATCAAGCAATGACACTTTTCGAACAAAAATGATTCCAACAAATTAATATCCAATTATCGTAACACAACCATGCACTCTAACTAGCATAACCACTTCTACCACAACCATTGTCACAAGTACTACAATTGTCATGCCCAATTTTTTGAGAAATCAATATCCCCAAGTTGTGTGCTTTTGTGATCGTGTTTGATTCGCAATGGGAATCACCTAGATGTTTGCCTAATCCAACTTGGGAACCAATAAGATCAAATTGCAACATAGGCACCTTTTCCGTCGGTGTATTACAACCACCACCACCACCTTCATAGCCACAACTAACGCCACCACCATTGCATGAGTATTATTATCTTGTCGCAACCACTGCCATCACTATACGTAGATAAATCAAATATTTGTTGAACCTTGCACTGGTTATATTTAATTACAAGGCGATTGTAAATTAATGCACATTCAAACTAATGCAAATATGTTATTTTGTAAAAATTGATTTACAATATATCAATCGAAAGTCTCACTGTCACATTTTGTAGAATAAAGCAAAAAGAAAAGACACACTTTTGCCTCGACGTGTTACTTATTTAACAAAAATGCCCTTTACCCGATAGAACAAACAAGTCACAATTTATCAACTCATGGTGAACTCCCACTATGAATGGCCTTAACAAATTAAGGTTAATTTTTTTCATATTTTCTTTTATAGAAAACTTTTTGTCCTAAAATCAAACACCCTCTTTGATGCGTCCAAATCTGGTCTCCTGTAAATTCGACCTGCAAAACAAAGGTTAGACTGCCAAAGACCACCTGTTTGGTGGCCGAAGGCACTCCGATGCTTAAGTCAGTAATTTTGTTGGAGATGGAGATTAATCTAGACATAACTCAATTAAAATTGCATACCTTTGTCGAATGTTCCATTTACCTTATATAACGATCGTTATTTTACGTGACTTACGCATGTGAGGCTCAACAAGGGGAGACATTATTTGTAATAGTATCCTTCTTTATGAGGATACGTCCTAGAGGGAGTAACTCCCTTCACGACTCTTTTCTTTATAGTGTTCATTCTTTTTAAGGGAAACATTTGTTGGGCCTAGATTTGGGCCTCTGACTATGATTTGTTCTAACGGGCCCTTTTTGGCCTTTAATGATTGGATCCGCTCTTTTTGGGCTTTGTTTTGGTCCGCGCTTGGGATACTCAGTCCTCGTGATAGGCGATCTCTGACACGTATATGGTCGTGATGATAGTCTTATTTGATGCATCATCAGCTACTCCCTCCTTTAGGTAGTGGGTATGCTGACATGGCCACTAACTCTACTACGGTTGGACTTTCTATTTCATCATTGTAGTGCATTCAATATTGTTAGCAAATTTCGATGAGGATGATATTATAATCTCTCACCTATTCGTTCGTTTTCGCACGCTTTTTGGGATTTCGTGTAGCCATCATATCTCACACGTCGTTCAATTTATAGTGACTTCGTTGTTCGGTTCTATAAAAGGAGACACGATGGTTTTGTTCTTCTTTTATGCTATATTTGAGATTAGAGTTTATTTTTCCCCTTCTTCTTTATTCTTTTTCGTTGTTCAATCTTTTCCCATGTCTACCAAAAGATACTAGATGGTGAGGCACTTGGCGTTTCTGAGGCGTTATTTTCGCCCAAGACATCATATACGACGTTGGAGAGTGTTCGTTCTAAGTACTATTTCCGACCTTGAGATAGTTCAGCCTAAGCAGAATGATAGTCCTATCGTACACAGTCTGGCTACATTGTGTTTTATTCGTGTATGTTCTACTCAGGTCTTAGGTTTCCGGTCTTAGATATTTTGGGATTATTTAGATTTTTTAGGCATTGCTCCTACCCAAATGTGTCCAAACAGTTGGAGGGTGATGATTTCTATTTGTGCGAGAGCCACTGTTTTTGGCATTCCATTAACTGTTAGGGTTTTGCATTCCGTGGTGGGTTTTGTCGTGAACATGAATATTTGTTTTCTTCGCTCCCCCGCCTATTTTGGGAAACTTAATGATGATTACAGGGATTGGTTGAGGTTTTGGTTTTATGCTTCTATCAAATCTGGCAACTTTAACTTGCGGGGTCGACAGATTATGCAGCCGTTCCGAGTCCCCAACAAGTGGAAGGATATGCACTTGTTTGTGGAGGAACAAATGATTAGTGACTGCTTATCAAAGCTTCCTCTATTCAATAACCTCTGGGGCTTTCACTTCGACACGTCTTCGTTCGTGATCTCTTAGAGCCCTTCTTCCATCAATAGGTACTCCCAACCCGTCGACCATACAGCCTAGCATTGCCTTTCCTGCAGGAACATCCACAATAGATCCAGTGGGCTTGACAAGATCTCATTCTTTAATAGCGGTATCACTTCCAATGACAACAATACCTACATTCTCATTCTCAAGATTCAACGTTATTTCTTTCACACTGCTGGCAAATTCCATCGTGGAGTTGTTCCTTGCTGCGGAGGTCATAGAGCGTAGTGACTTGTACACTATGAACGAGACGGAACGAGCTTTGCTTACTGAATCTCGAGCTGTTGAGATTGTTGCTCGTGTTGATCTTGTTGGAGCTAGTGCTGCTAGCAATGATGGGAAAGTTAGCTCTGACAGAGCTGTTACGGATCTCAATGTTCCTGTTAGCATCGGTGTTGTTTGCCCGACCACTAGATAAAGGAAACTTCCAAGGCCTCATAGTCCGTCGAAGCAATTGGCGATAAGTCCTGGCCGTATTCCCAAAAAGAAACTACTTTTCGGTTCCATTCGTGGTACTACTCGGACTGCTTCTCATCCGAGTTTATCTGATAAGGAGGGTGGGAAAGAGGATAGCCTATCCCTCGAGAAGGTTGAGGAGATGAGCAAGAAGGGGGTGACCCATCCGTTGGACAAGAGTGAGAATATGCTCTTTCTATTCATGGTGTGCTCGATTTTGTCGAGTGGTCCAATGGTGATCCTCAAGTCATTGACAATAAGATGTTTCAACTTGCTATGGAGTAATCTAAGGATCCGAATACGACAAAGACTACCTAGCCGTTTTCAAATTAATCCACTATGCGAACAGAAGGTCGTCGATCGTGGTCAGAGTTCTGAGGCACTTTTTCTCCCATTTGTGTTGATGATGCAAAGGAGTTTCCTGCTTCTCCGCCTGCCCGTCTGACTTATGTTGTTGTTGTTGTTGTTGTTGTTACCATTGTTGTTTGTCCCACTCTTGCCACTACTGCTTCACAAATAAAAGACAATAGTGGTTTTTTCGTTATCACCGCTACTTCGGCTTATCTTCCGGCTACTGAGGGTGGGGCTTCTGTACTTCCTGATCCCGAATTCTTCAGCCACTGATTAGTTGGAAGGAACCCAACCCGGAAGACATCTGTATCAAGTCGGATAGGAAGTTTAGTTGGTTTAGTGAGATTGACGTGCATGACAGTGCACGTAATTTGATCAACGAATGACATAAGAGGTTGGATGAGAGAGCTCTAATGCCTGCATGATAGCCTAGCAATCATCTCAACCACGACTTTAAGCACATGATGGAGGGGATGAATCACCACACTTATGCTGGGGTCGGATTATCAGGTTGTTTGTGGTCAGTTGACTGCTGTTGAAAGGAAGATGGCAGGATAGTTACTGGTGTTTTTGCCATGTTCTTCGTCAATTGGACGTGTTGAAAGCACAGTGTGTGGAGCAGGAGAAGGCAGTTGGGGCTGCTTAGTTATCTTTGAAGGATGTGGAGGCTACGTGGGATAAGTTACGCTGCTGAGTTTGAGGCTTCAAGGACTGAGTTGGACGAAGCTCGTGACCGACTGGATGGAGTGGAGAGGGAGCTATCTGTTGAGAAGGTTGATTATAATGAGGCCATGTGTTCTATTATTGAGCAATCCGTCAGACGTAAGGTTGCTGAGAAACGGGTGGAGTAGTTAACAACTGTGGTTGATGATGTTAAGTCAGATGTTTTTGCAATGTTGACCACCGTTGAAGGACAACTTATTTCGACTAAGATTGAGCTCGTTGCAACCAAGAACAAACTGAAGATTGCGAAAGTAGTGGATTGGAGAAGAGTCAACGATGGTTGAATCAACATCCTTGACTACATGGAAGGGTCTTGATCTGTCTGGGTATCGTGGTCTAGTTGACCAAGTTTTCGAGGATGATGTTGACAAATAATGTGCTCCGGATTCGCCGAGTGATCCGGTTGATAAAGAACCATCGTCTTCCCCTTTCTCCTTTTGAAATTGCTCCATCGTCTATCCTTGCTGGAGCTTCCTCCCCTCCTCCTGCTGATGTTGTTGCCCATCCTCCTTTAAATGTTCCTGTTAGTGATGCTTTGACCACTTCATATGTTTCTTCTCCAACAGTTCTATCTTCTTCTCCAAATGTAACTGAATAGAGTTATGAATGACAAGTTTTTTTTTTGTCGACAATCTTATGCCTTTTTTTTTTTGTAATTATTGCTTACTGATTTGCATGTTGTTCCTTCGTGGTCGTAATCTGTTTATTGTTTTGGATCAATCATGGTATCTGATCATACACAATAAACGTGTGTTGATCTCGTTACTCGTATTTTCGTATTTCAGTAACGTAGACTTGTTTTTTTTTTTTTTTTTGCTTTTGTTATCTTTTCTTTGTCGTCTGAAGATTTCTTTTCTTTGGTCTTGTCAATCGGGTAGGGAAGCTTTACTAGTTCGTCTTGATTTACACGTCTAAACTTTTGTGTGTCAACTTCGTGGTCGCTCCAGAAGGTTGTATAAGTAAGTCTTAACTCATACGTCAAGGCTTTTGCATATTTATTTCGTGGTCCGATGTATTTGTCAGATAAAAAGTTTTACGAATAAGTCTTGACTTATACGTCCAGACTTTTGTAGAATTACTTTGTGGTTCGACATATTTGTCAGCCAGAAGGTTTTACGAATAGGTTTTGATTTATACGTCCAGACTCTCACTTCATGGTCAGACATACTGGTTGGCCATAAGGTTTTACGAATAGGTCTTGACTTATACGTCCACACTTTTACTTCATGGTTCGACGTATTGGTCAGCCAGAAGGTTTTACGAATAAGTTTTGACTTATATGTCCAGACTTTTACCTTGTGGTCCGACATATTGGTCGATCAGAAGGTTTGATTCGCAATGGGAATCACCCACATGTTCGCCTAACCCAACTCAGGAACCGATAAAATCGAATTGCAACATAGACACCTTTCCATTGGTGTATCACAACCACCATTACCACCACCACCTTCATAGCCACCATCATGCCACAACTACCACCATCACCATTGCATGCCCATTATTATCTAGTCGCAACCACTGCCACCATTACACATAGATAAATCAAATACTTGTTGAACCTTGCATTGCTTATATTCAATTACAAGGTGATTGTAAAGTAACACACATTCAAACTAATGCAAATATGTTAGTTTGTAAAAATTGATTTACGATATATCAATAGAAGTCTCACTATCACGTTTTGTAGAACAAAGCAAAAAACAAATAAACGTGACACATAAGTCGCACTTTTGTCTCAACATGTTACTTGTTTAACAAAAATGCCCATCACTCGGGACAAACAAGTCACAATTTATCAACTCATGGTGAACTCCCCATGATAAATGGCCTTAACAACATTAAGGTTAATTTTTTTTCACTTTTTTTTTTCCTAAAATTAAACACACCCTTAGCTCACAATATATTGTTATAGACATTAAATTATTTGATGCCTAATATAAAACAAAGGATTTTAATTTGGTAACACTCCTCAGTAAATAGAGAGCACATTTTCTTTTAGAGCTGTTCTACCTGTCGAGGGAGTGGGCGAGGAAAACAGCGAGGGAGGGAGCCGTCCACCCCTCGGGATGCGTGTCGTCATTTTTCATGTGCGCATCCCGAGGGGGATGGACGGCTCCCTCCCTCCCTCGCTGTTTTCCTCGCCCACTAAACACGATTCAAACGAGAATCATTTAATTCTACTAGATATTTTTATCATTATTATTTTTTTTCAGCATTAGTGTTATTTGTTAGTAAAATGACCCCTCTTTCAAGAAGTTGCCATGCATGCACATTGTGTTTTAACGGTTGCTTCATCATTTTGGAAGATATTATGAGCTCAAACACATTGTGGGTTGAATCATTGCAAAGAAAGAAGGAAAAAAAAACAAACTTGAAAAAGGTTGGCATGGACATATCATCATATCATCATTTTACCACTCAAAATACTTTACTTTTTTTTTAACAAAGCATGGACATGGTCAAACCATTGCTCTCAGGTTGAATTATAACGACTTCAATTTTGACTCATTTTGGCTGATAGTATTTGTATATAACCACACGAATTCCTCAGAAATATGATGAGCGACCTTCCACAACGGAATCAGATGGATAGGTAGTATTTGAGACTAAAATTTAATCCGATAAAAGTAAAATACAAATCCGTTATACCAAAAATACACTTTGTTAACTTGAGCATAGTGCGGCTCAAATTCAAGCAGTGACACTCAGTGAACAAACATGATTCCAGCCATGGAATGAGTTTTTGTGAAATTTACCCGAAATTTTTTGAATTACGAAAAGAAAAAAAATCAAAATATAAATTTATTTATTTTTGGATATTTTTTTTGAAAACTTTTCGAGTTTTTTTTCTTTCATAAAATTCGATTTTTCGCCAAAAACACAAAATTCGGTGACCAAATTTTCATTGTTTCGAAGGCTTTTTCGACAAATTTTGAGTTTTTTTTTTTGTAAATTTCAAAATTTTCTTATTTTCATTTTTTCTAATTATTTATTGATTTTTGTAACAACTCCCGATCTTCTAATTATATAGTGATTTCATGTTTGTTTCATATCTTGGTATTTAGGTTTCGTTTAATATGTTTAATAGATTTATTTACTTATATTTTTTTCACATATTTCATATACCCTCAAAATGCATTATATATATTTCATGCATCCTCAAAATTTTTACGTTTTTTCTTTAAAATTTAGAGACGGAAATTAATTCAAAAAACGAAATTCTTTAAAATCTAGAGACCGGAATTAACTCGAAAAACGAAATCACAATCCTAAATTCCAGCAAATTAATGTTCAAATTTCAGAGTTCAGACCACCTACACAATGATTTTAGAACCAATTAAATCAAAGCTCTGCGCATCTCAGGTAGGGGTGGGCAAACGGGTCGAGGAACCGCGGATCCAAACCGAACCGAACCGTTTTACTCCAAACGGTTCGGTTTTAATTTATAAAAATGTGAAATGATTCGGTTCGGTTCCGGAACCGTTCTTAAACGGTTCGATTCCGGAACCGTTCTTAAACGGTTCGGTTCCGGTTCCAATTTTTTTTTTCAAACGGTTCGGTTCCGAACCGATTACAAATTTACATATACCCATACCATACGGCCATACCCAATTAAAAACCTAAATATCTGTGCGAGATCTCCCTCTCCTCTCCTCTCTCTGTCTCTGTCGAAGAAGCAGCGAGATCTCTGTCTCTGTCGAAGAGAAGAAGCAGCGAGATCTCCCTCTCCTCTCCTCTGTCTGTCTCTGTCGAAGAGAATCTGTCGAAGAGAAAAAGCAGCGAGATCTCTCTGTCTCTGTCGAAGAGAAGAAGCAGCAGCAGCTCCCTCTCCTGTTTCTGTCGAAGAGAAGCAGCAGCAGCAGCAGCTCCCTCAGCGAGATCTCTCTTTGTCTCTGTCGAATAGAAGAAGCAGCAACAACAGATCTCTCTTTGTCTCTGTCGAAGAGAAGAAGCAGAAGCAGCTCCCTCTCCATCAGAATAGCTGCCAAGGTTGAAGAAACCCAAGTTCCTCTTCTCTTAGACCTTCAAGTAAGTCTTTAATCTAAGGTCACTCATTGTAATCCTGTTGAATATCAAAATCAGCTAATGGACATTCTCAAAATCAGCAAGGTTTGTGATTTACGTCCTTTATTGGCTTTGATTCAAACTCTTAGAAGGTGTAGATTGAGGGGTTGAATTGATCAAAATTCTCATCTTTTTGGACTTAGGAGTGGGAAGGGATTGAATTCGGCAGGGAGGGAAATGGTTACTTCTTTGTTTTTCATTTCTTAGAGGTCAGTAAGATCTTTGTTTGATCAGTTTTCTCTGTAAAGAAAAGAGGACATTTTGGTGGCTTTTGTATCCTGTACATTATGAATAAATTTTTAATCTTTATATCTTCTTGTATTCGCTGTTATTCTGATGGATAATCTTCAATTAGTATCTACATTGTGGTGTTGTTCATCATAGAAACTGAACTAATTGCACAATTTTTTTTATTTTTTTAATTTTTTTTTTATCATGGATTTAAGTATGGAGCCTCTTACTATTCGAATTGCACCTTACCTATTAGAATATTGTGAAAGTCAGGTGTCAGGACTTAGGAGACTTGTATTTTCCAGTTTGGACATGTTTTGTTAAAAAGTGTTTATTTGTTCCCATGTTGTTGTGATGTACATAGTGAAAATGGATTCCTGATAAGAAGCTTAAAGAATGCACGACTGTGAATTGTCGTGGAGTTTAATTGCTTTGTATAACTTTGGTTTGATTTGAACTTCTTGGAGATACAAACTTGTTTGTTAATGGAAAGGAGAAAACAGAATAAGCAAATACGGGAACCGTTTGGAGCCGTAGAAACCGAACCGTTGTAAACGATTTCAGTTAGGTTCGGTTCCAACATTCAAAATAGAGGAACCGATCCGAATCGGAACCGTTAAAATTTTAAACGGTTCGAGTTAGGTTCCTCAAAATTTGGAATCGAACCGAACCGTGCCCACCATTCTCAGGTAATCTTGATTAGTCAAAACCAGTGGCAACACCGTAATAAACTCCCAGATCTGGGGCAATTCCTCCCAAATCACCTGTTATGGTTTCGAAATGAAGCAACTTCCCTTTCTTAACGTACACAGGTAGTACAGGTCACCCGTCTTCATCTCTCCCTATCTCTTTTACAACAATTTTCACATATAAAAATCAGACCCCCCCGAAAAACAAGCAAATGAGATCGAAAGAAAGAGAGAGAGATTCACTGAGCGAAATAGCTTCGAAGCGAAGTAGCAACCCTAGATCTCGTCATCTCCTTCACGATTGATTCGATCGATCGATCGATCGATTTGAGAGATCGAATTCGTGAATTCATGGCGTGGATTCATCGATGCCGTTCATTGCCTCTGTGGATCTCAGCGTTTCTTCTGCTTTGCTTCCATGGAGATTCCTTCTACTTGCCTGGTGTCGCTCCGGAGGATTTCGAGAAGGTTCGTTGAATGTTACAGTTATCTTGAATTTGTAGATCTATTTGATTTGATTTGCTTGAGATCTACTGATTTCCTTTGGTTTCTTTTAGATCTGTTGAAATTTCGTGTTAATGGATTGTGAATTTGTGAAAGTTGAATGATTAGTGATGAGTTTTTGAGATTGAGAAGGAATGGAGGATTAGTGGTTTTGTGTTGTGTTTTAAGTCTGATTTGGCTTGAATTATATCGAATTTGAGCTTGTTCGATGGTTGAACAGTTCATACAGGATGAGATTTGATGGTTTAGTGGAGTCAGTGTTTTGAATGAGTTGATTTAGGCTTTATTTAGCTTGCATTGGTGTTTTGTTGAACGATGTTGTAGTTTTCGAACCTTTATTTTCTTCCAAGGTATTTGTGACTGTTGAATACTTGAATTCCTACATTTTGAAGAGTTGAATTTTGAATGAAGATCTTTGGCGTGTTACACACGCTCTATAGATGAAGAAATTGAAACATGCAGTATTTGTAGTGAATGTAGCATTCTTAGGACTAGCTGAAATCGAACAAAGGCTTGAGGACTAGAATGATAAACTAGTTTCCACTATAAATAAGTCTTTGTTCTAGTTTATGACATATAGTAGGTTTCAATCTTAATGAATGGATAAGTTTATTTTAGTAACTTGTTGAAACGTGGGTAACTAATACTAGCATTGTGTTTGTGTCTATATAGTCAATCAAGAAAAAGGAGCTTGTGAACTTTGCTCTCTGACATAGTGGCTTTAAATAATGAACTTTCTCATATGTTAAGAGCTCTTTAGCTTCTTTAATCAGTAGTAAGCCCATTGGTGTTTTCTAAATCTGTAGCCAAACTGGAGAGCGACATCACTTTTAACGTGATCACAAGCAACCTTAGTTGGTACTATATAGTGCTTTTTGAGAACATGAAGGTTGTTTGTCTAATTTGGATGAGATACTGTTCCAGGATTGTTTTGTGTTGTGAAGGTGTGAGTTAGATGATTTAAAATCTGAACGATGGAACTACATAATTTATCACTCATATTGCAAATTAGAACACTCCTAAGAAAATTGGACGAAAAATGAGAAACTGGCCCAAGTTTGTTGTTTAAAAATTCTTAGGCTTTACATTTTTGCCATGATATTGTGGATTCAAACCCATCCATGTTGGTGTTTACAGGGTGATCTGCTGAGGGTCAAAGTGAACAAGCTGACTTCAACAAAAACCCAGCTTCCATACTCCTTCTATTCTTTGCCTTATTGTCAGCCAGATAAAGTAATTGACAGTGCTGAGAACCTAGGGGAAGTTCTTCGTGGTGATCGAATTGAAAATTCTCCTTATGTGGTCAGTGATACTTCACTGCAATTCAGTGGTTCCAACTTGTTTTTTTTAATCTTATTTTAATTTACATGTTTGGTTTAATTTGAGCTATTTGGTATTGTTGTAGTTTAAAATGAGACAACCTGAGATGTGTAAAATCGTCTGCCGAGTGGTGCTTGATGCAAAAACTGCGAAGAGTTTTAAGGAAAAGATAGATGACGAGTATCGAGTTAATATGTAAGGCATTGTTTATTACATCCTGAGAGTCAACTCTTATAGTTGCAGTCTCCTGTATGAATGCCATATCTGTTTAATAAGCTCGTCTTCCATTTCACAGGATTCTGGATAACCTTCCCCTCGTTGTTCCTATAAGAAGAATGGATGAGGAATCACCTATCATTTATCAATATGGATTCCAAGTTGGAATCAAAGGCCAATACACTGGAGTAAGTAACAGTAGTTGCTAGATACATGAATGCTTATTTGTTTTATACGCAGCTTAGTTATGAATCTAGCTATTTTTGTAATGTACTTGACCATTTTCTTGTTCCAGAGCAAAGAGGGAAAACACTTTATTTACAATCATCTAGTGTTTACTGTCAAGTATCACAGAGATTTGCAAACAGACTCGGCTAGGATCGTGGGATTTGAGGTCAAACCATTCAGGTGTTCCCCGAACCTTCCCTCTATGAAATCTCCTAATGCATTAGTAAGCGTTAGTGGTGCCATTTTTCATATCCAATACGGGATGGCTCTTTTCTAGTATTTGACTTTACTTTTTTTTTTTTTGTGGGTTTCAGTGTGAAGCATGAATACGAGGGCCAATGGAATGAGAAAACTCATTTGACGACCTGTGATCCTCACACAAAACGTGCAGTAACTAACTCAGTTTCTCCACAAGAGATTGAAGACAAAAAGGAAATTATATTCACATACGATGTTGAATATCAGGTGAGACTTTACTGCCACTCACCTTTACTGCCGTCAGATTACAACAACCTGTTAATATTATTGGAACCATGTGAATATAACTTATTTTTTTAACCTTTCAGGAGAGTGATGTGAAGTGGGCTTCCAGATGGGATACCTATCTTCTAATGAGTGATGATCAAATCCACTGGTTTTCTATTGTCAATTCTCTAATGATTGTTCTCTTCCTTTCGGGTATGGTGGCTATGATAATGTTAAGAACCCTGTACCGTGATATTTCCAAATACAACCAGCTGGAAACCCAAGAAGAAGCCCAAGAAGAGACTGGGTGGAAACTGGTTCATGGAGACGTTTTCAGACCTCCAACAAACTCAGACCTTCTCTGTGTCTATTCTGGGACAGGTGTGCAATTCTTTGGCATGATACTAGTGACCATGATGTTTGCTGTCCTTGGGTTCCTTTCTCCATCAAACCGAGGTGGGTTGATGACAGCCATGCTCCTACTCTGGGCCTTTATGGGATTGTTTGCTGGTTATGCCTCTGCCCGTATTTACAAGATGTTCAAGGGGACAGAATGGAAGAAAATTACTTTAAAAACTGCATTCACATTCCCTGGAGTTGTCTTTGCCATATTCTTCGTCTTGAATGCTCTCATTTGGGGGGAGAAGTCGTCTGGAGCAGTGCCTTTCGGAACTATGTTTGTTCTCGTCTTCCTTTGGTTTGGGATCTCAGTCCCACTTGTGTTTGTGGGTAGTTATATTGGTTTCAAGAAGCCAGCTATTGAAGACCCTGTGAAAACAAACAAGATCCCTAGACAGATCCCAGAGCAGGCATGGTACATGAATCCAATTTTCTCAATCTTGATAGGGGGCATTCTTCCATTCGGAGCTGTTTTCATTGAACTCTTCTTCATCCTCACATCAATCTGGTTGCACCAGTTTTATTACATCTTTGGCTTCCTCTTCATTGTGTTTGTCATCCTTATTGTCACATGTGCGGAAATCACTATTGTTCTCTGCTACTTCCAACTGTGCAGCGAGGACTATCTTTGGTGGTGGAGGTCATACCTGACCTCTGGGTCATCAGCACTTTATCTCTTCCTCTACGCTGCCTTCTATTTCTTCACAAAGCTTGAAATCACGAAGCCAGTATCTGGGATACTCTATTTTGGTTACATGTTGATTGCCTCATATGCATTCTTTGTTCTAACCGGAACAATCGGTTTCTACGCATGCTTTTGGTTCACGAGACTCATCTACTCCTCTGTAAAGATTGATTGATCAATTAAAGAGGCGGACAGTGTTGCCATCTTTGCAAGAGAGCAAACGTGTTGGCGTGTTGAATGAGACACGGGGAGGCCCCCCTCTGACCTGTCAGATTGTATTTGGGCTCAGTTTTGATTATTAAGGTGCTCTCCTTCTATTGTCATAGAAAAATGGTGTTACTTCTCAATGCACAGGTTCTCTTAGGTATTCAGAATTCCTTTTCATCTCTTTTTTGTTTAATTCATTTGTTGTTTTAAAGTTAAATTTTCTTTTCATTGCCTTGATGAGATCATGGAGAGACTGTTAAAAGTAATTGGACCAGTCTCATGCATGTACTCAAGACTCGAGAGTTAGAAATTAGTGATACACACTGCTATTCTGTATCTTGTTTGTTTAATTTTAATGTTTGTGATACCATACTATTTGACACAAATGTCACGCTAACAACTATTTTTAAGCTCAAGCTCGGAACGTTTTTTGTCACTGGTGGTTTTGGCAGAGTCAATGTATAGTTCAGTGCTTGAGGGTCTTTATCATAACACTGTCATTGAAGTTTGACCCCTTTGTTTGGAACATAAGTATACGCGTTTTTGTAAACTTTCCCAGGAATAGAAGTCTACGTGTTTGTGTAAAATTTCCCAGGACCGCTACATAGTTTTGATGTCCTGTGCAATGTTTAGAGAGCTGTATTTTGAAAAGCCATTCTCTTGAACTCGCAGTCACTGAACCTTAGTGAGCCTTCCTTTTGGTTATGCTATTGTGATTCTCGTCTCTGACAGCTTGTCTTTCTATATCTACCTTAACCTACTTGTCTAAACAGCACTCTACGTTTCTCTTCCACAATATGTACAAATCTGCTTGCTTCTGGTTTGGGTAGATTATTTTAGAATTTTGTTTTAATCTCTCAGTGCCCCCTCCCCAATTTTTTTTTTTTTTGCATTGCTAGTCTTTGCATTTTCCAATTTATATGAAAACCTAAACAGAAGATTCACTATCCCCTAGAAAATCTATAATCGATTTGTTGTTTAGCTGCGGTTGAATTCGGTGGAAGACTGGTTGATACATTGTTTTAATTACTTATCATCTGGTGAAGTTTATGTGAAGAGCTTGTGAATTCAAATTGGAGAGTTACTGAAGAATGCTTTGTAATGCAAACACTGGAACTAATATGGCTTCCAATTATTAAGCACTTGTGCTTATGTAATGCAAACATGTATCCTGTAACTAAAATCCAAAAGGAGAAAAATGTAGAAAATTAATGGTTGACTACATATAATTGTCCGATTTTATAGAGTTTGATTAAAAATTCTGCAGAAAGTTCCTAGATTTGTTGTTGTGCTTTTGATGGACTCATGAAAAAAACTTGAAAAGAAACTTGTTAGGCCTGATGGACTTGTCAAAAGAGACTTGAAAGTACTTATAAAAAGTTGACGTTTTCTGCCAATTGTCTCTACAATTGCATTTAACAACCTGAAAAACTTTAAAAATAAAGTACTGATTCATTGGAGATGAAAACTTTTGGTCCTTAAAAATTAAGTACTTTAAAATTCATCGGAGAAGAAAACTTTAAAAATTAGGTACCTTAAAAATTAAGAATTGAGAAAAAAAATTTTGGTCCTTCATGCTGAACAGATCCTCAAACTCAAATGTTTTGACAAAGAGAAATTCTAAATGTCGAGGAAATGAGCGAGGGAAGTGAGGTGGCAGGGGTGGGAGCCGTTCATCTCACTCCAGATGCGTGCTTTGACAAATATTCAACTTTGCAATTTTAAAAGCATTTGGTAAATCATTTTCACTGTCAGTGGGATCAGAAGCACTCCCATTATCAATTTTGTAACGAAAAAAGGGCCCAACTTTTCCACAGCGGTCCCTGCAAGGTGAACTTCATCACCCAGTTCCTCTGTTGGGCAGAGACGAAATACAATGGCACTTTGTTGTGATATTCACCCTGGGTGAACAAATTGAATTAGCAACTTGAGCATTCAAAGATAAGATAAACTCAAGACTGATATAGGAAGCCAACATTTGCCATCTCCATTCTCAAATTTTACATGTTTTGAATGTAACATTTCAGGAAGTAAGTTTACCTATAATCTGACACAAATGAATCCTACAGAGATTGAACTTCCCATTTGTTAGCAATCTTACCAGTGAAAATGTTAACATAACCTTCAACAGAATCACATTGTAGATGCTTTAAAGAAGCTTGAAAATCTTGAGGAGGCATCTTGTAGAAGGACCTGTGGATTTCCTTGCTCAACCTACAAAAGGATTTATTGTTTTAGCGATAAATAGAACACTCCTTTCAAGGCCAAAGGTTGGCAGGCAAGCTTTTAGTCTCAAAAGTAAAATTAAGATTCAAAGAATAAAAACACCATGCAATCAGCATGCCAACTACCATGGCCTATAAATACCAGTCTTGTTTGGAATCCTGCATGCCATTTGGAACAATTTATCCAATTTATCTTCTTTTGGATCACTTTATCAATGAAGAAGACTTTGATAAAAACCGCAACCGTAGCCACACTAAGTGGCTCTTTTCTTGAGTTCAGGGTACAGACTATATTACACAATCTTCATTCTTGTGCATGAAAATCACAGCGATATAAGGTGGTTAAAAAAAGTAAATGAAAGACAACTCCTTCAATTACTTATTACTAATGGCCTATGCTATGGATATGACATGCTCAATGAAAAGGAGCTTATAAGTTAAACACACGCACGTGCACCCACAAAAAAGGCCCTCACTGGGTCAAAAAATTTCGAGTGAATCAAATCTTTTAAGTCTACAGAAGATCCAAGAGAGATTTCAGACTTACCAGGATCCCTTGGTCAAGAATTAGAATATTGTCCATGTTGAGCACCGTTGAAATGCGATGAGCAATTGTTAGAACTGTCATGCCTTTGCATTCACTGGAAATGGTGCTTTGTAGAATGGATGCTGTTCGAGTATCAACGTTGGCAGTGCATTCATCCAAGCAGAGAACCTGTAAAACTTTTTGACTTTTTACATATTCTTAACGTTCTATTCACACTAGTACACATCATTTTACCAATACAACATTTACAGGTGCAAGAACAAGCAGTGAGTGTTGCTTTTTCTTCTCCGTCACTTTGATGCCTTGAGGGTGTCAGCCTCAACATTGTATAATGAATGAATTAAAACCTAACTTAGTAATTCTATAGTCTCTATTTTCTTAATACTAAAGTCTCGACCCTGAACTGTTATTGGACATGCATTTCGTTTTAAGGTCACCATTCTAATTTGTAAAAAATAATAAACTTATAAATTATTAAAATGTCATGACCAATTTTTTTTAGGTTACCAGTTTATTATTTTTTTTTTGGAAAATCGAGCAGGGGTTTTATTGGATCCGAGAACCATTCGAACACTAGACTTTTAATACCATCCACCACAAGTGTACCAACTAAGCTAGTACCCCGGTGACACCTCTTAGCAAAGTTGACCCCTACTAAATGGCAAAACTTTCAGAGGTTTCTCTTACCGGGAACAATAGTATACTGTGAAAGCTGACATGCCTTTCAATCGCAACATGATTCAGGTAGACTTTCAATTTAAATAAAATAAATTTCGAGAGATGTAGGTATTGTTAAGAATCAAAACTAATAAATATTTTTTTTGTTTTTGTCCACATTGCTTCTTATTCGCTATATATCGCTTTTATTTGTGTTTATTTATTTGTTTGTCTATCTATTCTGTTGTCTTTTATGGTAATATTGATTATTACTTGGTGTCGGTCCCAACTTTGGCTTGACAGGCGTATAACATAGCCCTATCATTTGAGTATATGTCGTTGGATTAAACTGAAATGTCCACGAGCAACATCAGATATGTTTGTTATAAGATCGAAGAAAAGAGAGCGATAATTTTTTCATTAACTAGGAAGGGTGATAAATAATGTACAATGTTCTGTTTCTTAAAATATACTAATGAGTATGCTACTGAATACTGATTTATCAAATAATTTTGAATCAAGAAAAGTTTATATGAAAGATTCTTTTGGGAATACAGGAGATGGCATGTACCTTGGAAGACTTAAGAAGAGATCGTGCCAGGCATAAGAGCTGTTGTTGTCCAACAGAAAATGATATTGAACCTTCTTTTATGTGAATCTCCAGCCCTCCCATTGCTTCCACTTCGTCCTTGACATGGCATTTCTCAAGAGTCTCCCAGATCTGAGAGTCACTTCTCGTCTTGTGTGGATCTAGGTTATCCCTGGGAGAGATATATAATCAATAGCACATTATGGAAAAGTAAATGGAATCATCTAATGAACCTGACAGATCGTCAAGGGCAGGTTCTCTAAATAAGGCAGACAAAGTAAAATCTGGCCACACAACTAGGAAATAGAAATTTTAAGAGGTTACCTCAATGATCCTTCAAACAAAAATGGGCTCTGCGGAACGACTGCAAAATGTGAGCGAAGATCTCTAACAGAAAGGTCAGTTAAATTAACTCCGTCAACCAAAATACACCCTTCACATATTGGAGTTAGGCGAAAAAGAGCATTTAAGACACTAGATTTTCCAGCACCGGTTCTTCCAATAATTCCTACCTGATCAAATATTATCAGAAAATTTACTACTTTTGATTAAAGAAAAACAGAATCTGTATTCCCTGAAAGAGTCTACATCACAAATATATTTTTTACTGAGTTTACAATATCAGAATTGAAACTTGTGCAATGGGTTTAGGATATCAAATAATCATCATGGATTAAGGAATGAGGAGATGATTTATATTCCCATCCCTTGCCATTGCACTTCTTGTGTACCAATGTTAGAAATTAATTAATTTTTAATTCCCAAATTTCTTGCCTGATTTGAAGAAGTAAAGCGTAGCAAACAACTTGAATTGTTTTCTCCAAAGGTGATGGTATATTAGTATTATTTATTTATTTTATTATTTATAATTGGGCATGTCCAATGTAAGCCCAAGTAAGAATCCAACAAGTTTAGGATTTTATTAAGGTTTTGCTTAGATAGGTTAGAAATCAAGTTGGTACTCAGTTTTGAAGTATAGAGAATTAATATCATATTGAAGAAACTTTATCTAATCAAATTTTTGGTTATTTGTTTATTGCTTCTATTGTTTAAACCTATCATTTGGTATTAGAATATAAAATCTTTCGACAAAGATGCTACTTAAGGTAACTAGAGTCACCAACGCAAAGACGAAGCACATAGAAAAGCCCTTGCGGACATCTCAGAACACTTGACTATTGTCTTGGTTCGTCAAAAACCTGAAGGTATCAGCGAAAAGTCGTGTCATGAAGCTCGACAATTAGATTAGATCTTTTCAAATTCGTCTAAATAAGGAAGGATGAACCCTACTGCTATTGATTTTGAAAAGAAGCCTATAACTACAAAGATGAAGAAGATGAACCTGACCTTTCTGAGATATTTAGGCTATCCGCGAATTGTCACGTCGTGAGGCCATGAAGCCCCACGTTACCTATTTGGAGGAATAAAACCCAAATTCAGTAGTTCGCAACAACGCTATTTACGAAGACGATCAAAAGAAAAAAATGGTAGCTGTGGAAAAAATCATAATTTCTCCAATTTGTTCGAAGTCCCTAAGTCTAGGGTTGGTAGAGAAGAAAACTTTGCAAATCGCAAGTTGTGATTTGAGCAAAATCCCGCATGGATTGTTCATAATCAAGTAAATACAAAATTGGTGAAGATCCAAACCCCCAACCAACCTCGAAGAGGAAGGAAGAAGTGCAAATAGAGTTTATGAAATTGAGGAGCAAAGAGGAACCATACCTTCTTTGGCTCCGCAACAGGCTAGAGCCACCACCTATCATCACCAACATGGCTCGCTACCAGTTCAACCCCATTAGATGGATCGTTTTGTTAGATGTTTTAAACGTGTGCAACACGGTGATGTTAAACTAGATGTGCTTACTTATGCTGGTCTCGGTGATGTTGATATTTTTGTTGATTGAATTAATCAAATGGACAAGGTTTTGAAATATGTCAATGATAGGTATTAAAATTGTGCGTTTAGTTGCAACCAATTTACAGGTACCACATCTAATTAGTGGAGAGATTTTACTATAGAAATACAGTTATTAGAGAAAGGCACCAGTTCAGACTTGACACAAAATGAAAATAATTTATTACAACATGCTTTCATCCCCAGAGATTATTAGAGAGATTTCTTTGGCAAATTGCATAAAATTACACAGGGCAAGTTTACAGTTTTGTAATACACTGAGGATTTTGGCTTTTGTATAGTAGGTTGAAGATGAGTGAATCTTTGACAGATATTTACATGGACTTTCTCATCCTATATAAGAGGCTTTGAATATAATTTTGATTACTACAATGGCAGAAGTAGAACAATATGCTAGAAGGTCGAAACACATTCACAATATCATTTGACTTCTTTAGCTTTGGTTTGTTCGACTTTTGCTAAACCAGATGCACGTACTATTGCTTACAATCCTTATTTTCGAAATCGTCAAGTTGGTCATATTCGTCGAGATTGCCTGAATGATAAGATAATTACCCTTATTGTTGAAGGAGATGATGGAAATTTGTTGGTTGTTGATTTTTTCCCTCCTCACATGACAATGGCTAATCATTCAGGATGAGTTTTTTCGAAGAGGGGAAATGATGGTATATTAGTATTATTTAATTATTTAATAATTGGACTGGTCCAATGTAAACTCAAGTGCTTAAATAGGTTACAAATCAAGTTGGTATCAGTTTTTGAAGTTTTAGAGAATTATAATCAGATTGAAGAAACTGTCTATTCAAGTTTTTGGTTATTTGTTTATTGCTTCCGTTGTTTAAAACTATCAAAAGGCCAATTTTATTTGAAGGATATATTTACCATAGAAATTGGTTTCCAGGTGCGAATGATTTCAAGTATAATATAGCCAACTATGCCCGTTGATGCGATACCTTTAGATGACACTTTTTAACTTCTAATTCTCACATCCTAACATTTCTAAATCATTTATAACTTTTACTATTATCATATAGATGACACTTTTTAACTTCTAATTCTCACATCCTAACACTTCTAAATCATTTATAACTTTTACTATTATCATATCCACGGAGAAGTGGAGAACAAAGGACAGGGAAATGTTTTGCATCCTACAAGCGACAACAGGCAACTCATAGCAAGATGTTTATGAATATGGTTTTTGTAGGGGTTGGCGGAAGAGAGTAATGGTGGAGAGGATGTAGAACTGTTTGGTTTTTCCTTTCTACGATATATTCCTAATCTCTTTGGTCAGACATTGTCATTTGTTTTTTGTTCTATTATGAAATTCTCATTTTTGGAATGAAATCTTTACAGTACTGACCTGAGTGCCTCCTGCAATGGAAAATGTAACATCACGCAGAGCAGCTGGCAAAGATGGCAAGTATCGCAAGGTAACATGCTGAAATTCAATCTGTCCTTGGAAGGGCCAATCTGGATGTAAAGATTGAAACTCCTGTACTTCTTCTTGAGGAACATCCATATACTACAAAAACAACAAAAAAGAGATCAAGATTACAATAAGACTTCGACATAAATTGATAACGCAAATTCCATTTTTTGTACCTGAAGAACTCGTTCAATAGAAACCATCTCCTTCTCAGTCTCAGTAAAACTAGCTAAAAAACTACTCAACAAAGACACAAATGGTGCGGCATATGAAAGAGCCAAGCCTACCTGTGTTGAAAGAAGCATTCAATGATCTTATGCCAGATAGTTGAATATTTTGAAGCAATCTTAATACTTACCTAATACATGTTACTCAAGAAATTGGATCAATAACTTGAGCATGGGAAACTTACCAGTCCAGGCGTACCCAAGTTAATTGGGAAATCTCCACGACAACCAATGACAGCCATCGAGGCAATGAATGAGATGACAAATGCTGCTAGCAACTAAAACAGATCACTGTTACTATAATAAATAAAACCAGTTGAAAGGAACAATATAATATAGTTACTACTACCATAATCCAAAACCCCAGAAAAGCAACTAAGCAGTAATGTGAAAATGATTAACAGAAAAAAGAAACGCATACTTGGAGGCGCAGAGAAAGCCATAAACTTGCAGTTATCTCTGAGTAGGAAGTTCTTTGATATAAAGCAATGTGGTCAATGAATCTTGACAAAAAATAATCCTGTCAAGGTAAAAAAAAAAAAAAATAGGAGCTGGTTTAGTTTCTATTGAGAAGAAAAAAGAAAAATCCAGCTTCAGGATACAGTCGAGAAAAAGGCATACCAAGTTAACTGTTGCAGAACAATAGTCAGGGATAGTTATACTCTATGAGGAAAATATAACAGTAACACTGACACTGTTTTGTTTGAGCCAAGGATTTTTTAATTTTTCCGGGGGATTCTTTTGCTAGTTCGTTTCAGGGCCCCAGAGGTGTCATGTCTGCTTTTAAAGTTTGAGAAGCAGCCTTCAAGAATGTGCAAAAAGGTATCTCTTCAACCATGAGGGTCACTTCTAGCTTCAGGCAATAGGCTCATTGACAACCACTTTGTTTCTAATTAAATACTACTAATCCACTTTAGTTGACACATAATCTACTTCAGAAATATCATCATATCCCATTTATCATGTTCTCTCTCTTTAATGAATTCCTTAAGAAAAGGTCCTGAATAAGTTCCCTTGTTGAGTTTTTATTGTTTAGTTCCCCTCTTTTTATGAAGGTTGGTCAAAATAAAAAGAACAATCGGCAAAAGTCGGCAAGTGTCTGTATGTTACCATTTTTCTATATTCCTTATGATATTATATAGCAAGAATCCCAGTAATTATAATTGGAAATATGATATTATATAGCAAGAATCTCAGTAATTATAATTGGAAATAGATAATAGATATTGGCACATTAGGGACAAAAAATTATTTTTACTGACCCAGAGGACCCCCTTAGTTTTTATTGTAAATTAAAGACACTATTTACACATGACTAAACAAAAACTATATCGTTTGAGGCTTTGAGCTGAAGATTAGAGAAAAATTAAAGATCAGTATAAGAACGTGTCAAAATTTCGGCTCGTTTTAACATGCAAGCCTCGAGATATGCATTAAATTATGAAAAATTGGATTTCTCTATCATTATCACTAAGTGAGCCAGTGCCACCTTAGGTTGGACACAAGCCGGCCTACCGGCCGGCTGACGCCCATTGTCCAAGACCACCCGAAAAGTGGTCCTTAAACACCCACAAGACCGTTTATCAAGATATTTAATGATGGGGACCTAAACACGTATCCCAAGGAGCATGTTGAAACGGGCTGAAACTTTGCCACGTTGTTTCTAGTATTAATCCGTAATTTTCCTGAAAATTTTAGCTCAAGAGAATTGCAAACAATTTTTAAAAAATTTAACAGTGTCCTCAATTTACAATGAAAACTAAGAAGTCCTCCTGAATTAATAAAACTCTTAAAAATAAATTTGTCCCTAAACTGTTAGGAAAGAGAAAACAAATCCCCAATTAGTTGAATTCTCGTTCAAATCAATGAAGAGTAAGGACCTAATCATAAAACCAAAGACGAGACTAGACTGACAGAGGAAGAACACTCGATAGGAATTCTGTGTGTTTTATACAGCAATTAAACAATCTCTTCTGTTTCTGATCAATTAATAGAATATAATCAAGTCTTAAAATCTGTAAGAGCTCTTATCCAATTACCAGAGGTTCATGGCTATTTGCAAGTACTACCGCACACACTTTCACATAGACTCCATTGAAATTATGAATTGCAAGCTAAAACAAGATAGTCAAACATTCACCTCAGCTTTGAATGCCCTTATACTTGATGATCCACTTAACGTCTCCGTGAAAGATGCATAAATAGGGGAGCGAGAAACACTATCTAACCTTCGCAACTCTCGGGATGTTGCCCTATAGTAAAACTGAAAATCAATACCAAATAGAAAGAAATTGTAAGTCATTCCCAAAAAGTGGCATAAACATCATATAATTATTACTGTATTGCACTAGACATCATGATAACTTTATGAATGCTTGTAGCCTTTTCCCATATGATATGACTCATTAGGAAAATGCCAAGTTCAGCATACAAGTTGGGCAGATCCATTTGGACAATAAAAAGTCCTTGCAAAGAAAAAAGGACAAAGTCCCATGAAACTTTTGTTTTTGTGATTTGGATTTAAGGCACCAAAACATCAACTGCGCCCCAAACCTCAATCAATTATTTATGTTTTGGGAAGAACAGAATACTTTGAGAGATTCAGAGGTTTATTGCCAAATTACCAAACATAAATCTATTGGTTAGTTTTGGAAAAGAACACAAAACTTTGACAGGTTCAGAAATTACTGAAGACATTCTATTAAAGCCGAAATGCATGAAACCTGTTGGTTACTGATAATACATGGGTATGAATGCAAGAACTGAGAAACTCACATGTGCTCATGTAGGCACAAATTTTTAGTTACACACCATTTTAAACAGATACCAGATCAAATAACGCATCAGATATTGAAAGAACTAAAGAGAGAAGTAATTGTTGCCAAGCATGATGAATGAAGATATTAAACCCATCCTTTTACTTAATGTCTCAGAGCACCTGTTTTGGACTTTCACATGTCAAAATGATGCAGCAGATCCAGTCATGCTTTTAATCATCATTCTGATGAATCCTTTGATGAGTATACATTTACTGCACTACCAGAGGAACATCACAGAGCAAACACAGAGGACTTGTGGGCAAACAAGTTAAAATAGAAGACTAATAAAAGTTATGGCTTAATTTGGAGGTTTAACTCAGTTTTGGATGATACTTTTTTCTAGTGAGTTCTGTGATTATTACTTATGTACGAAGAAAAAAAATTATCGGCTTATATATAATGATACAAATGGTGGCAGACTATATGGAAAAAAAAATTTCTTTACCTGTAACTTGCTGTAAATAAACCAAAAGGGGAGTAGCAGAATCAAGAAAATGACCTGCACAAATACACCGATCATCTGATGAGCATTTTAACATAGACCACATGCAGAGTTTTATGATAATATCTAAATCCAAGGATTTACCTGCACATATGACAAAATTATCACAAACCCAAGGAGGCCAACAAAATTAGCCAAAAGTATGTTGAGGATGAACGGTAGAGAGTCGTCAATGGTATAAAGATCTGAAGAGAACCTACAGAATAGACAGATATGAGAATAAGAAATTTGGAGCCACAAATATTCATTGAGTAATTCATTTTTAACCTGTTTAGAATCCTTCCAGTTGGCGTTTGATCAAAGAAATAAACAGGTGCATTGATGAGCTTATTAAGAAGCTCGTTATGCACCTGAACTGCAGCGCGTAAACCACCGAATGCAAATGAGAATGCCCTTACCAAAGTTAAAAGGGAATTTATAACACAGAAAATGCAGAGTATAACCTGCATAAACAATCGGGTAAGTAAGAATGAAAGAAAATTCTCAACTATAACGCCAAATCCCTTCCAATACAAAAAAGGTGGTTATTTGAATAAATCAGATTTTTTCCTATTTTATTTTGATGAGAATTAATTAAATATTTCTTTATAGCCAAGTTGAAATTATTTTCATCAGTTGCAACCTTGCTAAGTGCAAAAATAGTTTAACTTTTATCCATACAATTTATAATTGAATTCATTACCAGGTAGAAGGATGTGGAATGTTCAGTTTTATGACTTCCTGCAGTGGTATCCACCCAGTGAGACAACCATAGATCATTTCCATTTCGAGATGCTTGCATTAAGATTGCAGATAGACACACTACAACTGTTACAAGCCAGCTGGAAAATTTAGCGTAGTTCCTGCAAGAAATAAGAATTATCATATTGTTTGTCTAAAGATCTAAACATAAATAATATGGAGAAACCACTCACACATCTTTATGATACTATGTGCACAATTCTCTATGTATTCTTATTATTTTCATGACTGACGTTGAATATTCAAAATTGTTTTGGGGGCATGTTAAGCAAAGGAATAAAAAAATATTGAGTGAAAAGACTAGTATTCATGTAGAATCCATTGTACGATGCAAAATGGTAGCTTATTACTCACTTGTAAACGCTGAGTTCAACTCTACCCTCTTTTCTTAATTCTGTTTCAATGACACATCCTTCCTTGGAAATAGATACAGAGTCCTCTTGAAAGATATTTTCACTGCCATCACTTAAAGCATTAGTGCTGCACTCTTCTGTCATAAATCGAGATGAAGGTTCACCTGATTCTTTCAGTGAGGGAATAATTGAATATGGGGAAAATGAGAACTCAGCTAAAGATCCGGTCCACTTCAGATTTCCTTTATCCATGACTACAATCATTTCGGCAGCAGATATTGCCTACAAAAGTAACAAATTAAAAAATAAAAATAAAATTGTGCATTCTATTCTACATATCAAAATGTACTTCCAGAAAAACCATCTTCAATGATCATAAACCTGCTGGTCAGATTTAAAGTAGTAAGCCAGAAATGAGTTTAGAGAATTCAAATCACCCGTAAGCTTCCAAAAAGCAACCTAGTGTACAGAAATGTACTTATCGTTTTTATATACATAGTTTTTGCTCAAGCTTTTCATGTCAAGGTTATCATTTGTTTTATTTTTTACTGAACAGTGAATACAAATATAGAATAGTCATGATATGATAGAACTAATGAATAAACTGAAATAAATAAAACAGTAAATTGAAATAAACTAAGCAATACTCGAAATTAACGAACAAGAATCGAAATAACTATGATAAAAGCTAATTGAAAATAAATAAGAATATTCTTTCGATCATCAACTAAAGAGCAATGAATGAACAACCTTTACCTTATTTTTAATATTCCTAACTTTTTTGGCAAGCTAATTGACCTAACCCTAATTGGCTAATAATGTCCTAACTACTATTTTGACCTCTTACTTAATAGGCCCAATTATTCTAAATATTAATATTTCTAAACTAACTCCTAATAATGCATACATCTTGATATAATACTTCTTTATTCAAATCCCCCTGCCATAAAAAATGGGACTTTCCTATTCATCATAAAGCAACTTCTTGAAAGTCCATGTAGATGGCGGTTATTACACGAGAAACCAGATGATGTGTGAACTGAATTATTTCCATCAACGAATATCATTTTGGCCATCAGTAAAGGTAAGACATCATCTGAGTTAGGCTTTTCTCCTAACTTAATTCAGAATCCTATATCAAGTAAAAAGGTTTGAAACAATAGAATGACGTAAAACCTGAAGATTATGAGTGCAGATGACGCGTGTGCCTTCATTCATTAGAGGGCCTAGAATTGCATTGCATAAAATCCAGGAAGCCACTTGTGAATCAACAGCACTGAGCACATCGTCGAGCATAAATATATCGGCACCACGATATACGGCCCTGAAAATTGCTGTAGTCATTATCATAAGGCCCTTCAAAAGTGTAGGATGTGAACATATGAAGTTGACTGCAAGCAATAATTAATGAGTAGATTTTACCTTGCCAGGGCAAGACGTGCTTTTTGTCCACCTGATAGGTTAATTCCCTTCTCCCCAATAGAAGCTAAGTCGCCTCCAGACATTAGAGAAATATCAACATCAAGTGCACAAGCCTGCAACACTTGTGTGTATCTGTTTAAAGTTAACAGTAAGGAGTCAGAGGGTTTCTCTTTCTTATCTCATTCTAAGAATCCATTTAAATGGAAAACAACTGCAGATCCAATTTTCTGACATCTATCAATAAAAAGTGGAAAATTGCCCATCAGCTAGTAGAGATGAAAAACACTAACGAATATGCATTGAAACCTTATTAGTTAAATTTATAAGTTCATGCAATGCATGAATACCTATCCTCATCATAATCCTTCCCAAACAAGATATTGTCACGTATTGTACCCGAAAGAATCCACGAAACCTATATTTAGAATTTCCACCAGAACATAAAAAGCTTCAGTTCACATTGAAAGAAGGGAATCGTGCAATCTATGGTGTAATAAGATGAGATAAACCTGTGATGCATATGCTATTGAGCCGTAGGAGCGTATTGATCCATGAATTAGCTGCATTTCTCCTAAAATCGAGTTTAACAAGGATGATTTACCTGAGCCAACCTAAATGCAGAAGCCACAAACAAAACATATGTGTGAAATATGAGATGTTTCATTGAGAAAACAGAATGACAAAAAAATTAGATGATCAAAATCTATAACAACCATCAGTTGATCTCTTTACACACTAAACTGTTTCGTATGGGTGTAAGCTGAAGATTCTACTCAATATGTGAAGAACTTATTGATCAATCAGAGAAGATTTCCAGGAAACAAAGTACAAATTTTGATGTCAACCTTTCTAATGGTTTCAAAAGCATTCTGATACTATTCAATAAATAAACAATTCCGTCATTCATTAAAAAATAAATTACAAGAAAATGCAATATGCTACATTAAAGAATTAGCGCTACAGATATAGAAAATACAACCAACTAAAGAGAAGGAAGTGGAATAACCTCTCCAATTACTGCAATGAGAAACCCTTTTGGAAGGTCGAGAGTTATGCGTCTTAATACTGGGTTCTGCTCGTCATTGCAGGTTGACCAAACACAGGATGCTTCTCTGATGACAACAACCATGGATTGAACAGTGTCACCAAGGCCATCGTACGGAGGTGGTGATGATGTATTGGCTGTCTGTATCCTGTCAGATATATGTTCCGCACAGGAAAGGAATCTGCCCAATCTTCTGGTGGATATGATGGCCTAGAATGTAGCACAGAATGAACTCAGCACTTCAATCAAGATAACCCATTATAACCTCTAGGCAACTTTTAAACAACTCCTATGTGACAACTCACGTCAATTAACCCGTTAATGACCCATGGGAATGAATTTAATGGAGAAATCAATGAGTTGAAGAGAGCGAGACAGGTGAACACCTGAAATAGAGAAATAGTGCCTACGAATGAGAATTTTATTTCAGAACAAAGAGATGCTGCAAAGTTTATGAATATGAAACTATATCTATGAAGAAAATTACTATTGCAGCATTGAGTTGATGCCCTGTTAGTGTGAAGAGTCCAAATGTAGATAGAGAAAAAAGTGTTGGTGTTGTTGCCCAAAAGAATACACACCAAGCATCCAAATACTTGCGAGTCTGAAAAAATGGCTTTTAGTGTTAGATAGTGGAAAAGGAACCTCTGATCATTACTGCTAAAAAGTAAACACCAGTAAACTTTCATACTGATAAATACTCCACTTCTAGAGATCTTGTATTCCTCAAGTGATTGGCAAATAGAAGCTCCCAACCATACATCTTCAAAGTACGAATGTAGGTCAAAAGTTCTCCAGTTCTTCTAATCCTATAGAGTATGGACAATAAGTGTTGAAAAATGAAAATCATTCTTGAATTAAGAAAGAGAGGTGCATCAGCATATTGGAGTGAGTGATTGAGCAAGTTATGAAAAAGCTATTTTGATAAGAAAGACGACCCTTTGCCAAAGAATTACATAAATCCATTTATTCAAGTATCAAAATGCCACCAATGGCAAAAGGAAAAAATCTTGTGCCCAACTGAAAAGATTTTCATCACAATTAAGATAGCATAACATTATAAAACTTACCTTTCATCTTTTTGTTTCATCATTTTCTCTGTTGCACGTGCAATCAAAGTAGACAGCCATTTGTTCACTGCATTTGACAATTTTCAGTACTTAGAACACACTGGATTCGAGATACTAAAATATTCACTGCAAAAAGGGATTTTAGCTTTGCAGTCTACATACATAACTTTCAAAACAAATATAGTGTACAACTACAACACAGTAGCAAAGACAACAAATATTTTGACTAGTTGAAACATGCTAGATAACACTTTAGTTCCTTCAAAATTGAACATGCTATATAACATTTAGCTCATATAGTGCCATTGATACCTGGTATTAGCAAGATCGTTAATGTGATTCCAGAAAGAAAAGCAAACTTGACTTGAGTATACAGAAGGTATAGTGCCAGCCCAATTTGTAAAGGCAAACTGAAACATGGAGGGGTTGAAAAAATAGTTATGAAACAGAGAATATTAAAAGAAGAAAAAAACTTTAGTTTTCACGTGAACTAACAAGGAAACAGAAAATAACTCTAGACAATCTTTGTTGAAATGAACACGAAGAGTGAAGACAAGACAGTAGCACTTGCAGAGAAATAAAATGCCTGCTTTGCCCATCAATCTTAGTTGACTCTTTCCAATGTATTTGCTTTATGTGGTGATATGTTACACAGAACAAGGTGAAACCCATGATATTACACAGGGAAAAAAATTGTAAATTTTTCTGTAGTTAAATATAACCAAACAAAAACTATCAGGAATTACACTGTACGTTCATAAGTTACACATACAGAAACCTCAATTCTAGATTCATTTTGGATAAAAGACTAAATCCAAATTTATCAACAAAACACCATGTGATGGGCATTCCACCATAATGTAACCATAATTTCCACCTAAAAAGAGAGACTCAGGGTATTACTATATTTTGAACCCAAGACAAAATTTGACAGGTCAATAATGAAACTAAAGTATGAGATAAACAATCCTAAAAGCCACCTAGATAAAGTAATTAATACCTCCACATGTCATGGAAGCTGTTGCACAAATTGACGGTTCGATCAGCATCTACGGACATGAAAGTCTGAATTTCCCCTTCAGAAAATTTTGAGCGTTCTGCCAGGCTCACACAAAGGCACTACCAAGAAAAGCATACCCAGGGAACATGTTGTAAATAGGCAAAGTAGTAGAAAGATTAATTTATTGAAATTAAATTCAAACCAATGGACCGCTTGTTCAGTCATCTGTTCTTTTGAAGCTGAAAACTATTTAAATTTTGAGTATGTAGTCAAAGATTAGAAAAAAAAAAAAAAAAAAAACTTTTACAGACAAACACAACTGAAATGGAAAAGAAAACACAGAATAAATAAGGTCAGCAAGAAGCTGCCCCCTCCAAAAACAAACACTTCTATACAAACAACAAGGTGTCTAAATCATGGCTGTCACATTTCCTCCTATAACATCATAGGTCAATTGATGCCATTTCGAGTCCAAAAGGGTTTAGATTTCTTCAAGTCATGTTGTTTCTGCTCGAGTTGTCTGATAAAATTTGCTAGGCTTTCACGTGGTTCTGATTCTGCTTATATGCTTTGTATTTTTGTCAACTTTAGGCTATCTGTTCAGCTGGCTTAACAATGTAGGACATACATTGATTGCCAACGAGAAATCCAAAAAAAAATTCTAGGGTTAGTAATTTCAAGATTTCTATTCCAGGTGAATCACATTTTTTTTCAAAGGTTAAATATTATTGATTAATTTGATTATCAAAATACAAATTGAGGCAACCTTAAGACATCAAGGTCCCAAGATCAACATATTCAAATCCGCAAACAAGTGATCAAAGAACAGGCCATTGAAGGATGGAAATGGGATACCCAACTCCACATTAGGATTAAAATCTCCAAAGACACTGCCTCCATCTTAGAAGCTTTGTTATAGAAAACTCTGAAGCTCCGCTCTAGCCAAATGACCTACCAGACAACAAAAAGGGTAAGCTTCCACAAAATGTTCCCTCTTGAAGTAAGATGACTCATACATCTTCCACAACCTTAACAATACCTCCATGGATCAAAGCATCACCCAATATAAGCCAAAAAAGACTGACAACATAGAGAATCCCTTGTCTTTAGCCTCTCTCTATACCCATTTGTATACCCATTTGTCATCCTGATCCTGAGATACACATCTTCTAGAATTGCAGACAGTTCAACAAACTAAACCTTTTCACCCAAAGAAAGTGTGCCTCTACGGAGATGAAACTCCTAGTTTAACACCCCATTAGACTGGCCACCAAACTCCGTTACCAATTAGACTGACCACCAAACTCTGTTATCAAACTATGTTTCTTCATACATAAAGCAAAAGGTCTTGGAAATTTATTTTTAAAGGATTCGTCCCCACACCATGCATCAAACCAAAATTTAACCTTGTCACCTCTACCCCACGGCCAACTCAACCCCTTGAAAAAACTCCTTCTGAAGTTTGAAATAGTTTTCCAAGTATTCGTGTCATAAGAACATGATGGATGCTTCGGTATCCAGTTTGAACCTATCGGATCATACTTCATTCTGATCATTTCTTTCCACAAGCTATCTCTCTTTGTACCATACCTCCACAACGACTTACAAAGAAGTGTTCTATTCATCATTAAAAGAGGCCGAATACCAAAACCTCTTACCTCTTTCATCATACAAACTAGATCCCAGTTTAAGGCATGAAACCGTTTATCCTCTTAATTGTAAACAACGAAATATAAACAACATATTTGCTAAGGCATTCTTGATAAGAACCAATCTCTCTCTTGTGGATAAAAGTTTTGCCTTCCACATGGCTAATCTCTTTCCCATAACTTCCACCATTGGATTCCACAAGTGCTTAGATCCATTCTCAGCTCCCAAGGGAAGTCCCAAATAAAAGCTGGTAGCACACCCACCTGACATCCCAAAATCTCAACACCCACCATACACCACACTTTTGAAAAAATTAATCTTTAACCCGGAATACTTGAAAAATTAACAAAAATATACTTGAGACACGTCATCTAAAAAGAAAAGAGTATCATCAGCAAAATGAAAATGTGCAGCCTTCCTGCCTGAAGGTGACACCTGAAACTCTGCTAATAAACTTGTCTCAACACCTTTAGCTACAAGCCCGCTCAAAGCTTCTTCCACAATAGGGTCTCCCTGACGAATGCCCCTTGATATCTTAAAAAAATCACTTGCCCCCTCCTACAAGCACTGAAAAATGAACTGTAGCCATACAAGCCTTGACCCACCTAATCCATCTCGCGCCAAAACCCATCTTGTCCATACACCACGATACAAAATCCCAACTCACATCACATGATCATATGCTCTTTCGAAATCAATCTTACAAAGAAATCCACAAGCACCACTCTTTAGTCTCGAATCAACCAACTCGTTGGCAATCATCACTTAATCCAATATTTGCCTGGCCTTCACAAATGCCCCTTGGTTGGGACCAATGACGGAATCCAAGCATGATTTTAATCTTCTAGTTATAGCCTTGGCGACTAGACTAATATGTCCAAAATCTCAAATAGACCCAACACCCTCCTTCTTGGGAATCAAAGTAATGTATTTAACCTCCAACCTATAAAGAATGAGTTTTGAAGTTCCAAAACCACTTCCATGGTTTCATCATGAATAAAATCCCAACATACCTTGAAAAAACCCAAAGGAAAACCGTATGGGTCTGGAGCCTTATCACTCCCACAACTTCTCAAAGCATCAAAAATCTCCTCAGCATTGAAGTTGTCATTGAGCGCGAGCCACGACTTATCCTCCTCCGAAACAGTAACAAACTTCAAACCTTCTAATCTCGACTCCCCTAGGTTATGATAAAGTTTCTCAAAGAGCGATACAATGTGATTCTTAATAATACTTTAGTTTTCCACAAGAACCCCATAAATCTTTATTCTGTACAAATCATTCATCTTCCTTCTAAGAGATGCAAACGCATGAAAAAAATTTAGTGTTAGCATTACCTTCTAGAAGCCATTTCATATTAGATTTCTTTTTCACTTGGCCTCCTCTTCCCGGAGAATCTTATCAGTCTCAACCCTTTTGGATCCTTTTGGATGTCGTGTCCTGAAGCTCTACCTAAGACAACGCCATAGTTTTCTCTTTTTCTATCCAAAATAACCACCTCCTCTAGTAATGAGACCAATCTTCCCCTGTCCTGATTTTCTTTTATCTACACTACTCTTGATTTTCTTTTGTCTACACCACTCTCTCACCTTCAGTTAGGCTTAAACCAAAATCTAAAACTGGCCGACCCATCACAATGAGAATTTTTCCATCATTGACTAATCAAAGGCATTAACTCTTGGTCCTCAAACCACCGAACATCAAACCTAAAAGGAATTTTTTGGGAACACATGACCCAACTTCCAAAAGAATAGGCGTATGATCTGATCCCACTCTAGGTAAAGCATCAACCACTATGTTTCCCCAATGCTCTTTCCAATCACTATCTATCAAGAATCTATCCAAGTTATGACAATGCTCTTTCCAATAACTATCTATCAAGAATCTATCCAAGTTACGAAGGTCAGGAACAACCTGATTATTCGTTCATGTAAAATCAACTCCTCGAAGTGGCAAATCAATCAAACCATACTGATCCATAAACTCTGAAAAATTGTACATATGCCTACTCACCACTGAATTGTCATTCATCTCCTCAATAAATCTGACCATGTTGAAATCACCACCTACCAACCAAGGGTATTTCCATAACCCTTAAATGTCATCTAACTCCTGCCATAGTTGTGACCGCAACCTCCTATCATTCGGACCATAGACCCCGGTAGCCACCCATTTGAAATCATCCAACTTATTTCTACATAGAAGAGAAAGGGAAAAGGCATCATCCAGGTCATCCTCTACATCGATCACTTGATATCCCACAATGCTAAAATACCTCCCAACCTTCCCATGGCAGGAAGAAGTTTCCAATCCACATCCATTTTCAACCAAACTCCTCACAATACTAGGTTCCAAATCTTGAACCTTAGCCTCACATCAAAAAACTAAAAAAGCTTCCTTCTACGCAACAACAATTTCACTGCCGCTCTTCTCTCCCTACTTCCCAAGCCCCTCACATTCCAATACATTACTTTGAGATTCATCATTAAATAAATTCCCACAACATGCCCCTGGAAAGAAAACGACCTCTAAATTTCATCATCCACCATGTCTCCTCTATCCCTATTGGATTGTCTTCTCCACTTTGTTCTTTGCAACAGAGAGAGCTATTGTTTCTTTCCTCTCCCCCGCTCCACCCACCTTCCTATACCTTCCCCATCTGCATATCCCCAATATACATTCTCCCACATTGAGCCCCACCTCCCACTGGAACCAATAGAAGAAATATTAACCCTCACCCATTCCTTACCTCTCCTCCTTGAACCACCTTCTTGTTGCACTGCTTCAACTCCACACACTTCCTATAAGAAGTCAATCAGAGTTCCTCCTCCTCTCAAGCCCATTGCATTCCGACCCCCTTTTACCATATTTGCATAAGAACTAGATTTTCTATCTGTGGATACTAATTGCATACCCTTCATTCATAGTCATGTCGTGATCATATTTACCTACATTAGAATCAATGATTCTTCTAATGAGGCTATGCAATAAGATCCAACCATCCCCTTCCTGCCCTCTGGAACAAAGATAAGCTTTGACTAGGACCCCATTGAACCCACTCTCTCAAGTAGGAGCTGTTCAAATTTGATTGCATCTCCACTAAGATCCAACAATCACCAGCACGCCATTTCTACCTATTTGAGAGACCTATCGTTCCTGCTTTGCTTTGCAACATAGTTATTTTATTTAGATATGATTTAGGATAGTTCTATTTACAAGTAATTCTAATTTCTATGTTGAGTTGGAATATAAATTTTTATTTACGAATTAGGAAGCATCTAAAAGAAAGAAAGTGATGAAAAAAACAAAATGATCTATAGACTCACAAGCTGTTCGACATGAGTGAGTAAGAAACTATTTCAGATTACTCTAATTTTCAATTCGCCGATTTAACTGGCCACCAGTTGTACTTGTAAGAAATCACTTTAACAAATGTATTTTATCATAGTATTTCATTTTATTGTTTAAAATTTTTTATTTTTAAAGAAGAGGATAGGGTTTTTTGGTTTCTAGCTTTTGTATGTAGATACCTACAAGCTGCAGCTCCACCATACTCTATAATGGTTCAGGGCACCACATGCTCAACTTGTGTGTGGTGGGTGGAGGAGGAGAGAGGGGGGGGGGGGAGTGGTAGTAAATATGATGAATTTTCACACACAAAACAGATGTTTCAAAATACCAAGATGAATAAAGTGGGACAACTTACCTTCCGATAAATAAGTGTCATAATACTAGATCGTAGCTTTAACTTTAGTTTGGACAGATGAAAAGTGTATTGAGTATCCATGAAAGACCTGGAACATTAGAAGAGATGTCAACTTTTTATTCATCTCAAGTCTTAACACACACATGATTCAATCTTTGAATCATATTCTCAAACAAACATGCACAATACCAAAGAACACATTATATAGCAGTGAAGCGCACATTGAGGGTGGAGGATAGTGGGTGGATTTGCAGGACCCTCTAATACGCTAGCAATTCATAACCTCGCCAATATAAACAGTGGTGGTATATATCCAGAGTAAGATGTGGATGGAGTATGTCCTTGTATTATTTAACATTTGAATGCTAAAACTTCAAATACAGTTGTTTTAGGTTGTGATTAATTTTCCCAACATGAGACAATAAAAGAAAGCTTATTCAGCCTGACTTATGATCTCAATTTTGAAATCTGAAGAAGAATTTGGCGCAAAGAATTAAATGCAAAAGTTACTTTTACTATTTATTAAAAGATATTAAGAGGAAGTACTTTGACTAACACGCAACAAGAATACACCGCTAGTTGAGGGAGTTGTCCTACTTCGTTGCTAAGGGACGACGTCTTTAAAACAGAAACCGAAATTCAAATTTTGGGTCAGGCTAGAATTTTGATTTTCAAAATTTTTTAAAAAAAAAAGGTCACTGACAAATTTTTTTTTTAAAAAAAAGGTCACTGAAATTAAGGTTGTAAGGTAAAATGCTTATCATAAATAGACTAAGTCGGACTGAAGTTTCGCATCAATAAGATCAAGGTTACCGAGGATTTTGTAACTCTTTCATATTATTGTGGTCTGTGGATGATGCACCTATTTGCCGAGTGGATCATTTTTTCCCCCTGTTTGCGGGTTCTCAAGTATTTTGGTTTGTTGTGTTCTTTTCCTTTTATGACATGAAATCTATTGATTATTAAATCTGGACTTCTCCCTTGAATCATCAACAAGCACTTTCATTTTTTTGCTGATTTGCAGACGTTATAAGCTTCAGGATGTATCCAACTCCCTAACAAACACTTTTTGAGTTCTGGTATCTTTCCAGTTTTAAGTACTTTAAGGTATATTGGATCGGTGAAGAAAGCTTTTACTGGGTTGTTGTCTGTAATGTTTTGTTTACCTTATGGCACATTATCTATAGATTGTTTATTGTTAAATGGGTAGTGAGGATGGCAGGTCCTTGCACTATCAATTATGCCAAAAGGAAACACAAACTAATTTTGTGCTACATATCCATCATACAACTAGTTTTCTAACTCAACAATATCTCTGTTGACCAGGAGAAAAACAGGACTTCCTTGCATGTTCTAACAACTGTACATAATTACAAATAACACAAAAGTACCTAATACTCCCACTTAACTTCAATAATCTGTAAAGCCTATGTAATATATCCTATTGACGTAGAACTCTTTCCCCATGAGTTGTAGGCTTTTGTCTATCTTATAATGGCATCCTTCACTTTTCTTACAATTTTCTCTCTAATTTATTTTTCTTTCTATCACCTCTCACTCTTCGGATGTACAGTGGATACAATGATCCTTGTGGTTAGAGAGGTTTTGAAACTTACTACTAGGGGTGGGCACGGGACGGGATGGACCTCATCCCTATGTCATCCCATTTGTTTGGGATCGGGACGGGATAAACCTCATCCCGACCTCGTCCCATCTCAAACAGGTTCGGGACGGACCATGTACTAAATTTTGGATTGAAAATTTAACATGCAAGATTGAAAATTTTGGATTTACCAAACACACAACTCTAAGAACAACTATACAACTTTAAGCCATTGATTATTATTTCCCCATTTCATTAGTTTTTACTCTATTTTTTTAGAACCACTATTGAAGATAGCCGTTTTTTGTACATTGTTAACGAAGATGGTAAATGGATTTGTTATTTAAAAACTACGAGGAACACACATTGTTCTTGTCACGAGTTAGGAAGAGAAAAAAAAAAGAAGGGAGAGGTTTTGAGTTAGATTCATAATATATGTGAGTCGCATGGAAGCTTGTGAAAATAAAATAGCCATGTCAATAAATAAAATAACAAATAAAAGTCATAACAACAAATAGTTTCATACTACATATTTAATATTAAATATTAAATATTAAATATTAAATATTAAATATTAAAAAAACAGTTTGAGACGGAATTGGCGTGATTAAAAATCTTCATCCCGATTCCATCCCACTCTAGATCGGGATGGGATTGATCAATCTCAATAAGACCCGAAAAAATCGGGATGGGACAGGACGGGATCGAGATTGCGGGATGGGATGCCCACCCCTACTTACTACAGCTGAATCTTTGGAATTTCAATTTTGAACACAACTGAAACATTATTCCACATATTCAAATAATAAAACATGCGAGAAAAGAAGTTTCCTTCTGGTAGATTTGGAGAAAAATTGTATTAAATAAAGAATTCGGCAATAAGAATATTCAGACCATAAATATGTTGTTCGTGATTTTCTCTTCTTGTATTGCACAATTTAATGGTTTGAAAATGAATAACAAAAAAGAAAGGAAACATAGCATCATACAATCAGTGATAAAGAGCATTCTTGTCAGATTAGTTTAGCTTGTTTTCTTGTTATTTAAAAGCAATTTCTATATAGTGACTATTGCCTTTTGAGACAATATAGAGATTAGAAAGAACAACAAGGACATTGATTAAAAAAAGCAATCCGACAAGGGCAGTTAAATTGGAGAATTGCAAAAATGTATGGTGGTCAAATCAAGCAATAAGATAGCCAAATGGAGAAGTTAGGAAATGAAAAAAGATCAGTTGAGATGATGTCGGTATGATGATATCTACTGCTAGAAGGATTGAAAAAAAAGAAGTTGATCAGGCTAAACAAATAAAGTACAAGAGGAAAAAAAATTAATCTTTTAGGAATTAAAAGTGTGAGTACTTGATGATAGATGCAAGGCCCAACGAAATTGCAAGAATATAACCATCCAAGTGACCAGAACCTGAATATGAAAACAACACCAGGATCATATTACTAATTTTAGCTCATATATGAGGCAGTGTCTCATATAATTAATCAAGAAGCATGTAAAAAAGTAACATAAAACAATGGTATGATGTGCCTGTTCATAGTATGATAACTACTCACAAGCCTAGAAAAATTACATTTTAATATTTCGAGGGAGAAATTAACGGATAGTAGGATTCATCTCAATATAACCAAGCAACCAAATAATATCACTAGATGCCAAATAATATGGAAGTCAGTAAACATAGGAAGTCAAATATATGAAGTATAATAGAAGAGCTTCTCAATCAGAATAGTATACAAATAAGAACAAGATAACTTCTTAAATAATTTCACAGCACCTTTCTGAAGAAACCAAATCAGTTTATTGAGAAGCAGTGGTGCCGCAAAGGCCATACAATCATTTAATACCTACAATGGATAAAACAAGTGAACAATTACTGATATCATGTATCATGGAAAAGGAAACTATGATAGCATGGATCATGAGGAAAAAGGAAATTTTCAACACTATAGGAGGAATGGCATCATCAATAAGTGTTAACGATGAAATAAAGATGCACCACTCAGCTACAACAGGTGGGAGAAGCAGGCTCTGTCCTTAACCACTATTAGCAACTTTTGCAGGTCCTGCAATTATCATTAGTGTATTGATCCAGCATGTAACATCTGATGGATATGGAAGTGACCACATTTAAGAGTCCCCCAGTTGTAAAAATATGTGATTCTCCAGTTACCCTTAAACATATTTCCATCTACCTCTCCAAATGTATACCCATTGAGCAAGGTAGCTTAAGTTGCAAATATGCTTACTACACTTTTTTTGAAATGTTGGATCAATTAATAGTTATCTCAAATAAGCAGCACTAACTTCCATAACTAACCAAATAAAACATTTCTCTCAACTAAGTTCTTTTCATTCAAAATCATTCTAACTACAAATGAAGCATATGCGGATATTGGTAAGCAACTCCATTACATAAGTCAAGTTTGCAAAATAGAATAACTACTAACTCACCAATTGTTCCTAATGGCAATTGTCATGCATGCCAAACTTAGCAAAAGGAAATGTTCAAAAATTAGAAGATCACAAAAAATGTTGGTTATGAGTTTGCAATCAATTAGGTTTGGTCCCAACTCCCAATCGATTGCGATTTAGGTTTGGAATATACTTACAGGCATCCCAAGTGATTGGTAGCAATCCCAGGAGATGCTAGCCATATCACAGGGATAACGTTCTTGATTGACATTACGCACGTGTCTTTCCTTCCTTGAGTTGGGCATCTCACTCTCCCAATGACCTCATGGGCATCGGCATATGTAACCCAAGCACACAACAAAGAAAAAGAGTAATACAAGATTCAATCTTTAAAGTTTAAGGCATAACAAACACGGATCAACATCTTTACATTTGAATAGAAAGTGAACATATGGGAAGGAAAACAAGAAGATTACCTTCAATAAACCAATACAGAAATAAGGCCAACCATATGCATAACAAATTGCTCTGAACAATGAAGGGGAGTGACTACTACTTTGTTCAACCATCCAACAACTAAGCAACGTACTATGACAAGAGGATGGATTCAGCTCGACTGGTACTTGAATTAAATCATCAAAGTCCAGCTGCTTTGTTGCACCACACTCCATTACTGGACTGATGGTTTTGAAAGTAAGAAGATTCCAATAGCTAAGAACTCTTCCACAATAACTCTCATTCTGGGTAAATGGACCAGCAAAATAACATTATTAGAAACTATTTCTATATGCATAGCAAAGGGAGAAAAGCGGCCTGCCAGAGGCTCGTAAATTATTGCACACAAGAAGCTTCACAATTCACAAAGCATCAAGATGAAAAGCTCAGATTGCTTCCAAAGAGTAATACATATATATAGTTTCCTTTATTTCAGACCACTGAGACCGGATTCCCGATGCTTTTCAAGATGTCATGATATGTTGCAGAAGAAAAAAAGAAAGACAAAAACTTCACTCTCACATCTTATGATTGCTACCAATCCACTGGAACTGCCACTCTCGCATTTCCCACACCCACTCAATTCACCACCACCACCAACCCATTGCCACTGCCCCCATTGTCAACATGACATGGGACGGTTTTGAGAAAACAGTGATTATTTCATCTGGATTACTATTTGGAATCAAACATCTACACATATGGTGAATACTTTATTATGAAGTGTGTCAGACAAGATTTCCTAATATCAAGATTTCCTAATATCAACTGAAGGATGGGTGACCACTTTCTTCAGAACTAACTGAACATTAAGTTTCAGAGACTTGGAGTTCAAGAAAGATAAATTAGAAGCCTAAAAGCAATAAGATGTTAGCAAAAAGACATACCGATATTTCATGATGACATTCCTCCAAATTGGATTCACATGCTACAAGAGGTTCTTCCAATGAACTGTATTTCCTGCAAGTAACACAAAAAACATCAGAACCCAAAAGAGAAATATGCTATCAGAGTTAGGTTTCAAGTTCGGAGTTGGTCAAATGACACTGCTACAAGCCTACAACAATGTTAATAACCCTAATATATTATCACAACTAAGTGATGACATTATCATAACAATAGCTGTCACCTATATAGTCTTAGTGGATGGTAAGTTTCATGATATATGCATGTAGCAATTCTGGATGCAATTTGATAAGGGTGCAGTGCATGAGAAGGTTAAGTCTTTGAGGGTCATCAGTTGCAGATGGGCCAACTCCCAGTGTAACAACCATCACTTGAGATTCCAATCCTAATAATTCCCAAAAGACTTTTGTGATGAGGGAGTGGCACATCAATTTGTCACCACAGGAACTATCGTGTTTAGGTTTTGTAATATTTGGACACAAATAAAGCTCTCTTAACTCTTCAGTAAGTGGCAGTGATAAGCTACGTGGTAGGTTTATTAACGAAAGTAAGAACTAATGAGGAGGAATGAAATCCCTTCAACCTACATAATCTACTTTCCGTCATTGGGAAATTTCAAATGATTGACGTAAAAATTCTGAGCTTTGGAAGACAGACGAACACTTGACTCTTTAGTCTCAACCCTAGAGTGTGAGAGTTGTCAAGTACACAAAGGAATTAAAAAGGTGTTTAGCGTCACTGCTTAGTTCATAGTTCAATAATCTAAACTTACGAATATCTAATGGTGCTCCTTTTCCATTGTGTATGAGATCTGTGTGGGAGCTATGTTAAAGAGCTATCGTATCATAAACATATAAAAAAATTGACCAATATTTAGAATAAAGGTTAGTGCTGCTTAATAATGGCTTGCAATGTTTAGAACTATGACTGAACCTCGCCTCGCCTTATGATCAAGACCACTCTCTAAACCAAAATAAAAGATAGGTATTGCAGTATCATTAAATTTCTTAGGTTTTTGCATTGTCTTATTATTAGCCAAGTAATACCTTTTCGTAATGGATGTGTGCATTACTCGCGCAATGTTGACAAATACACCAAATGTGACACCCACCAAGACAGAACAACTTTCAATAAAAAATTTCAATACCTGTAACGATCTCGAAAAAATGCATATTTTAGCAAGAAATACTAACAAAGGAGAAGTTTAACTATAACTTATTATCAATATTATCCCAAATATTGGGCTAAAAGAATTCACCCAAACTGTAACCATCTGAGTGAAAGATTTTCCAGCCCATACTCCCTAGAATGTCAACTTCATTCTTATATAGAAGACTGATCTGGTAGTGGTTAATTGATACACAAGCTTAATCATATTTGACTAAGGCATACACACACAATGTCATTAAATACGACTCGGGGACTTATTCCAGATTAACCAAAAAAAAAAATGTGACAGACAATCGGTATGTGTATACAAGAAGTCTATTTTATCAGTAAAAATAAGACTTCACATAATAAAGATTTCAAGTTTCAAGAAATGATTGCAATTCTTAGTTAAACCACTTGGCATTCTACATGATGACAATCCTAACATTTTACCCAACATAGAGAAGACAACAACCTAAAAACAAATTGTTATCAGTACGACATGATATATGAGAGTTGGGAAAATATATAGAGTAGTACCTCTGCAGAAGAAAATGTCGTCAACAAACGAGGAATCATCAAGACAGGTTTCACAAACCACCAAAAGCAAAACACTCGATTGCAAAACACAAGGACCCAAAAGTCATATCTCCAAAAGAGCATAATAATAACCTAGATCATTATAATGTAGCCAAGAGTCAGGACACAAAATTTATCAGTAATCAATCACGTATAGATTTTACAGGTGAATACTAAACCAATTGGAGTTCATAAACTTACCCAGACCAGAATCTGAGAACACCAAAAAAGCCATTCATGATACGCCACATAATTCCCTTCGACTGTTCTCTTCGAAAGCAGAACGACATCATACAATGACAAGCATGTTCCAAGTAATGGTAGGAGATACCAGAAAAACTTCTCCGAACACCGCATTGCAGCTATCTATAAAACGAATATAAAAATATATATGAACTTGTCCTTGTGAACATGAATTACGAAAAAGAAGCCGGAAGAATCCAAACTAGAAAGCAACTTCTAATCACACACAGGCTACAAAAGATTCATACATTGCTGATTTTCTATTTCGAACAATGTCTTCAACTATATTTTACTATATGATATTTCTTTACTAAATATCTATTTTTAGCTACATTAGTAATGCAATCAGTTTGCCGAAATTTATAGGTTTTCAGCTTTTGAGTTGAAAACATGAGTGTCATGACATTAACATCTCATGCAATCAAGGTTACATTTGATTTAACACAAACAGGGAAGAAATTTGATATACACGACAAATCGCCATGAAATCAAAGGAAACAGTGCCATCGAACTTGTGCAAAGATCTTACTCTACTAGAGGATACAAGAGATTCATACAATGCTGATTTTCTATTTCGAACAACGTCTTCAACAATATTTTACTATAGACTTTTCTTCACTAAATATCTATTTTTAGCTACATTAGTAATGCAATCAGTATGTCTAAATTTATCACTTTTCAGCTTTTGAGTTGAAAACATTGAGTGTCATAATATTTACATCTTAAGCGATCAAGGTTACAATTGATTCAACACAAACAGGGCAGAAATTTGATATACACAACAAATAGCCATGAAATCAAAGGAAACAGTGTCATCGAACTCATTCGAAGATCTTACTATTCTAGTTTCCCTCACATTCCTTCTAGTGAATCCAATAACACTGATCAAAACCAAAGTAACCAAATTCGCTCCAAAACCTAAGAGCGTGAAGTCACGTTAAGGTGAAAACTCTTTACACACTGTTAGATTAAGAACACAAACCGAATCATCAAGAAAACGTAATAACGAAAGGATATAGGTCATTCAAACACTCCGAGAATCCATTTCGGTTCCAAACCTGCAAAATTTCTTGAAAGTCATTTCTGAATCACAGAAAACGAAGCAAGAAATCGACGATCGAAGAAAATTTTGAGATGAAATCGAAATTTTCCGAGCGAATAAACGATTACATTCGATGATTTAGGGCAGATTAAATTCATGAACGCCATGATTCGAACGAGAGAGAGAGAGAACGTGTGAAGGAGGACAGAGCACTTAAAGAAGGCAGAGAAAGATTTGAAGCGTTTATATACTGAAAGATTTGCCTCGCTTGGGTGTATCGCGAAGTTTGATGAAATGTTCAGTTAAAGAAGCCACGTAGAAGAAGAAATTCGAGAAGAATTCAAAATTGTCGATTACGCGCATCTTGAGAATAAATTAACGGTGCGTGAGAGGACTGACGTTTATTCTTGCTTGCTGCCGGGAGTTGAAGAAAGAACGTTCAGTGAGTGCGCACTTGAGGTACATGAGTGGGGTTCACAAATGGGCCAGGAGGAGATTCGCACGCTCATGGTCTTCTTTTACACACGTATCTAGAAAAGGAGGAAGTATACGTGGCTTCCACTTTGATGCCTTGGTGCTTTGTACTGAATAAGGAACACTCAAATTTGAAACGAGTTGGGAGGGGATCCGGGGGGGGGGGCTCCGCGCACAAAGCACATTTTTTTTTTGAAATGCATGAATCTGAGATAAATGTGCGCAGGAGGACGTCCTGTGCTTTGTGTGCAAGAGCCCTCCTCAATCCGTTGGGAGGGGCACTATTATAGATCAATAACATTATTAAAAAAATTCATATTTGAAGGTGAGTGGAGCTATCAAGGTGTTTAAGAGTTAAGACCAACTCAAGCCCCTTCACCTCTTTATTATTATTATTATTATTATTATTATTATTATTAGTATTAGTCAGTGTTCTAAAAATTGCTAGGCGCTGGGCGGGCGGCGAGCAGGTGCCTAGCGCCCAAGGGCCTAGGCGGTCTTAGGTTTTGTATTATTACTTTAATAATTTACAAAAGTTAAGCATAATACATTATCAATTACATCCAATTTAATGCCAATATACATATGCAAAATTTAAAAACATGAAAAATTACCAATCGTGAACAAAAATTATTAAAACTCAAATAACTGAAGTTGGTCATGATTGATACTTTATATAAATTTGAATTTGTGTACTCTTTTATTTTTCTTCAAATTGCATGAATAACCTCAGTTATGTTTGATAAAATCTACATTAGTAAAATTGGTACCGGCAGATCCTTTGAGAATTCCATTAAGTAATCATCATTTGCTACATTTAGACATATACTGAATAAAAAACAATTAAATAATTTATTTCTAAAAAATAAAATAAGAACACAATCAGCCATATTAAAAAATAAATAAATAAATAAATAAAAATCGCCCAGACCGCCTAGACCCGCCTAGAGTCCGCCTAGACCCCGCCTAGATCCCGCCCAGACCCGCCTAGACCCGCCCAGACAGCCCAGAACAGCCCAGACATTAATCTGGGCGGTTTTCCACCTTCTAGCGCCTAGGCTCCGCCTAGACCGATTTTTAGAACACTGGTATTAGTATATTTTTTAAAGCCCTTCACTTCTTGTTGTTAGCAAAAATGCTAGGAAACCATGTTTTTGCAATTAGGGTGACGTAGCGCGATCTCGAAAGAATGATGAAATTCCCAAAAAGTTTATATATATATCAAGGTTGTAAAAAATCTACTCTGACGATGCCAAATCATCCTGATTGCAAAACATAGTTCCCTAGCCTCACTCAAAATATAGATTTGCTGAGTTCACAAAATAGTGTTGGCATGTTATGAGAGTGGGAGGGGGTTGACATGAGATATAATAAAAAACAATATTGAAGGGCTTTTTTTTATTTCTTAGATTTTTTTGGTGGACAACGTAGAGTTTTACCATGCAAACTTAATATGCGATATGTCACCTATACACGTTCAAATTTTATTATAAATTTCACACAAGAAATTACAAGTGCATAACAAATCAGTTATAAGTATTTGTCTTTAAAAAATAAAAGTAAATATTGCTACACTTAAATTATGAAAATGTAGCCAAATCCAACCAACTATCAAGATACGACTTATTTGAAATTGATTGAATGAACAATTCATAGAAATACATGTTTTTGTGAAAGTCTGAGTTATAGTTACTTCTTATGTCAATTTCAATTCTTGGTTTTTGTTATTAAGATTCATGGGCGATTCGGATTACTATTTACTTTTAAAGATAGATATTGCCTACTTTTTTTTTCCTCTTTCAAACAAGTTGAAATGATTGAAGTTTTACTATTTGGAATCGTGTTAGGTCTAATTCATATTACTTTGGTTGGATTATTCATAACTGCATATTTACAATATTGGCGGGGAGATCAGTTGGAACTTTGATTAAGCACACACACACGCACGCACGCACACACACACACACATATTTTTTTTTAAAACCTCCTGCAGATTAAAAAGGAGGAGGTAAAATTCAAATTGTTTTTCTTATTTCGTTGTAATTCTACCTAAGGAGAAAGAAATCACACTCTGTAGGATTTGAACTTATGACCAGGGGCCGATCTACCCTTTTGCTAAGGGAGTCAATTGCCCCCTTATCTTTTAAAAAAACTCATTAAAGTATTCGTATTTTTCATATTGCCCCCTTAAAATTTGTAGGTTGCCTCCCTCCATTTACATTTCCAAGCTTTCATTCATTGAATTTCTGAACTTTTGATGGGCCACAATGATGTATTTTGAATCTTGTTTATTATAATTCCCTGCGGCCACGTTCAAGAAATTCCATGGACGTCTCCTGGCTCCTCGTCTCTACCGCATCCGACTGATATTTAGGACTCCCAACAGTTGCTGCGAATGAACCAATTCTATGTCTAATCTGGGAGCACATGGCCACGCTCTACACTGAATCGCTCGATGACAGGTCTGATGCGGAAACCTCCCTCATTTCGCTAGCTCGTGACAACAATCAGTATGGGAAGCTAATAATTAAATAAGGTGGAGTTGTGCCACTGCTGAAATTGGTGTAGTTGAATAATTGTGTACTGTTTGCCCCATTTTGTCTGCAATCCTGACTCCGCCCCTGCCTACGACATCGGATTTTGGAGACCCACGTTCTACCGAACTGAACTAAGAGCGTTTTCTTATCACAATAGACAAGATCACAAAGAAAAAAGATTTCCCCAATGGATCTTGCATGCATATAGTATCATAAAATCAGTGATTGTGTATGTCCAATTCTCTTGAATCACTAGTGTTGTTTTTCCTTTGTTAATGCTCATAGGATAAAAAAGAGGTAGGGATGACAGGATTTGAACCAATGGCATTTTGTACCCAAAACAAATGCGATACCAAGCTGCGCTACATCCTTTTCATTTCAATTGTCCTACGGTGTCATTGTAGATAATCCACATCTTGTTTTCCACACTGTTATTTCCTACATGGATATAGGAATTCTCTTACCATTTATTATTATTTTTTCTTCTCATGGCTCATATAACATATAATAAATAAATAAAAATTATATACATTATAGACATAGTAAACCCAACATATAAATAAAGAATCTTTATCGGCAATGCTCCGAAAGAGAGAAACACCATTTTCTCTGTTGTAAGGAAAGGAAAATCTCATCTACTGGGTTGTTTTATATATCTATTTAGTTAAGAATTTCGCGTACAAATACAAGCGATCCTTAGCTACACATGCATATGTTCATATATGTATTACAAAAAAGGAGGTTTTTCAATGCGAAATCTAAAAACATATCTTTCTGTGGCACCTGTGCAAAAAACTCTATGGTTTGGGTCTTTAGCAGGTTTATTGATAGAGTCAGTTGTTTATTCCCGGATGCGTTGACATTCCCATTTTTTTTCATTATAGTTATTGACATAGGAAGGGCTTAAAAAGATTAGAGATACGCTAAATTCTCTCTGACGGACCTCTCTCCCTTTCTCTTAATTTATTTGTTTTGCTCTTTTGTCATTTTTTTAATGATTAAAGAACAAAAAAAAGTGAGTTCAAACGCATCAAAATTTGGGCTCAGGCTCGAATTAATTTAATATTATTATATTAATATATTAAAATCATAGAGGGCGAACGAAAATGAGGTTAGGGCAACAAATATATACAAGATAATTAAATGAAATACTATTACTATACCGAGATTCTATCTAAATAATTAATAGTTAGAAATCATTGTATTACTTTTTTTTTCTATTGATTGTAACAAAATCTTTCATAATAGGATTTCAGGTCAACAACTTATTCTTTTTGTCATTTCGGATCGAAAATGAAAGAAAAAAATTGAGTGAATCCAAAATTCAAAGGAGGTTAGGTTCATGGATGACAGAATAACAGTTATTTTGGAATGTAACAGTTGTCGAAAGGATAGTAATAAGGAATCACCATGCATTTCCATATATTACCCAAAAGAATAGACATAATATGCCTAGTCGATTGGAATTGAGAAAATTATGTCCCTATTGTTACAAACATATGATTCATGAGGAGATAAAGAAATAGATCAAAGAAAACCGCATGTACCTTCCCTTCGGGATTCAAGAAAGGGGAACAAAATTTTCAAAATTACACACACACACACACACACACACATATATAAAATAAATAAAAATAAACCAATCAACTCCTATTTTCGTCAAATAAAAAATGAGAATTAAGAAATAGGATTTTAGAGATAAGGAATCAACCATGGAAATATCCAAGCTTTTTCTTAAATCCAAGCGATCTTTTCATAGGCGTTTGCCCCCAATTGGACTAGGGGATCGAATTGATTATAGAAACATAAGTTTAATTAGTCGATTTATTAGTGAGCAAGGAAAAATATTATCTAGATGAGTGAATATATTGACTTTGAAACAACAACGATTAATTACTATTGCTATAAAACAAGCTCGTACTTTATCTTCGTTACGTTTTCTTCGTAATGAGGAATCTGCGAATAGAACTAAGTATACTCCTAGAACTACGGGTACTCGAACCAGAAAGAAATAGGTCTATTTCTCAATTGATTGAATCAAAATTCAAAAATGAAGAAGAAACCTTTTTATTTTTATTTTTTTATGGAAACACATTCAATTATTTTGACTACTTTATAATAATCTTATTTATTTTTACTCTCCCTTCTCGGAGTTCATTCTCCGGGGGACGAGGGTTATCATTATATCTATCTTCACTTAATGAATTAGGACACATCCATTATTTTCTCGAACCATCATGTTAAAGTTTGTTTGGCTTTCGACCATAAACTTAATTTACAACTTATTTATATTTATGTATTGAGCTTATAATACATACCTAGCATAGTGGATATTCAATTTGTAAGTTGCAATATTTTTATTTATAGAGTGAATAAAGTTGTCTCTTTACATAAGGTAGGTTTCTTTCACGGTGAATATAATGCACACTTAGCATTTTGTACATGATACTGTAATTATTTTTTTGTTGGCACTGTAATTATGTGGGTAGAGACCTCAATGTGAATGGTCATAACTTAACTGTGACTGCAGGATGTCTATATATACCGAAATTCAAGCTGGCCTGGGAAAAACCAGCGAGGTTGCTGCTTGGGAGGCAAATTTACACTTTTGCCCCCCCCTTCTTTAACAACCTTTTGGAAAATGTGTTTAAAAAGGGGAGGGGAGCAAAAGTGTAAAATCTCCCCCCAGGCAGCAACTTCGCTGGTTTTCCATGCCTGGAAGAATTACTCCTTTATATATCATGCCCAGGGCTTTATAAATAAATAAATAAAAAAAGCATTTTGTACGTGGTAAATTGTGTGTATGATATTCTTGTCGGACTTCCAGATGGTACTTTTATGATTTGACCAGACAATGAAGCTCTACACACTATAAAAAATAAAATGAATCCCTATACACTGTAAAAAAAAAAAAAAAAAAAAAATGGCTGCCTAGAATTTTTGTTTTTGTTTTTAATCTCAATCATAGAATTGCATATGAATTGATGAGATTAAAAGGTGTGTTTGAATTTGCACTCTATAAAGTGAACTACACCTCTCACCCGCTTAAGTAACCAGGGCCTTTCTTTTTTATATTATATAGATAGATGCATATACATTGATGACTTGGAAAAGTGTTAGATAATTAAGGATTGGAAAAAAAGTATAACAGTTAAAAATACAAAGAATCAACATTTGGGACTGGACCATCTTTCAAACCTATCATATAGTTGAAACACAACCTTGATTTCCTTGTGAGGAGACTTAACAGTGTATAGGGACGACAGTGGGGTAGATTTTCACGGATATCCGTCCCACTCGCGTTGTTTGGGACGGATTTGGTTAAGGGTGGATGGAGGTTGGGGCAGATACAGATATCCAAACTGTATTCGTTTATTATTTGGGGCGAATGCGGATTTGGCCATATCCACCCCACGGATATACATTTAACCGGTTAAATTACTACAATACCCTTGAACTATAAATAGGAAATAAACCCATCTCACATTCTCATTCACTCATTCTCACTGTCTCACAATCTCATTTCGCCTCTCATAGAGCGAAGGCTCTCTGTGTGCTCGAAGCCTCACTGGTACGGTGGTCGATCGAAGCCTCTCTGTGGTTGAGCGTGGAGGTCGATCGAAGGCTCGAAGCCTGCCTCTCTGGTGGTCGAGCGTGGTGGTCGATCGAAGGCTCGAAGCCTCTCTGGTGATCGAAGTCGAAGCCTCCCACAGCGACAGACTCCTTGGAATGGAAGTTCCGTGAACATGAAAATCTCACTCCTTGGTCCCCCAAGGCATGTGATTCACATGTTCATGAGACTTTCATTCCCACCATTGATAACAAAATCAAATAGTGCATGTGGAGTTATACATCAAATTAGCCTAAAATATACCTTCATAGATTCTCATGACATAGTATTCAATGCAACCAAACACACCCTGAGACACCTTCCTTGCCCAACCGGGCCTAGCTAGACACTCTAGATCCTTTTCCAAACAACCTCTCATTTAAAAGTCCAGATTTCTCATCTTTGAAATACTTTTCGAACAATCATGATTGGTTTTTATTTTGAGATTTTAGTTGGGAGAAAGAAAGGGTAATTATCCTGGGGACCTTGTCTTATTTTGTGATTGTAGAGCCATTTTAAAAATTTCTACATTGAGAAGGTTCACACATTTGAAGCTTCTTGGGGACCTTGTCTTCGCTAATTAATGATGCATCCTTTAGGTATTCTGTGATTGTTCTCTTAATCTTTTGATTGACTTTGCACACAGTTTAACTATTTTTCGTTAATTATGAGTGAGAACTTCCAATCAATAGGATATACACAAGGAAAAGAACTTTTATTGGAAAGGGGACCATAGGTCCATGCAGAAGAAACAACGAAGGAGAGCCGAATGAGCTTAGCTGCATTGTTGCTTATTACATAGAAGATCGATCCTAAACGAACAAACAGAAAGTAACAAACACAAACCATAGTTAACCATTACGCTGCTGCTGCTATATAGATATAGATAGGTGTCGTTACTAACTTCATCCATCCTTGTTCATCACCATCTCAGCTTGGCAGGGAAATACTGCATTTCATTCAAAAAAGAGAACAACATTACGATTTTTATTGATGAGCTACAAAAACAACTAATTAAAAATGCGATATCATCAGAAGCAAACAAACCGACCTTTCTAATGAGGGAGAGATAGTAGGGTTTCACTTCTTCCTGATTAATCCTGACCTTACTCTTGCTATACAGGTCGTACTTGCTGATCAAAGCCAAACATAGAACGATTAGCAACCTAAAACCAATTAGCAAGAAAACAAGCAAGAATCGGGAGAAATACAATGTCATTCCTAATAAGGTTATATAGGTATTCATATGAATGGGGATAGAGAAGGGAAGTATACTTGAACACTTTGAGCCACTTTAGCATCTCCTTATCCTCATCATTCATGAAGTAGGTGTAAGCATTGGAGCGGTGCAAAGCTGAATAAGTATGAACAAAACATTATTATTGATTAATCAATCAATTGTTTAAGCACTATTAACCAGACAATAATAAAAGCCAATCGTACCATAGAAGGAATGGAATCTGATAATGAAGAGTGCAGCTGGAGGGAGGGTCGTCTTGTTCCCCTTCGCCACCTATTGAATAGTGATGAAGGTGTTAGCAAAAAAGTTATGACTACAAAGTGTAACTAGGCATATAATGGTAATGTTGTTGCGCTGGACATACCAAGTACATGTACTCATCGTGACCCCACGACATTGTGACTTTGTCAAGTCCACAGTTCTCTGAGTAGATCCCAAGCTTGATGTTGAAAATGGGGTTGTGGAAGTCTGGGTTCTCCTGGAAATACTGAACCAAACAAACAAAATCCCCTCAGAACTAGATTTTGAAACCAACCGATCCAATTCCCTATAAATACCAAGTGCACTAATGTGTACGTGGTCTCTATCTAGGTTCACCCAAGTACCTTGTGATGTACAACGGATTTGTGAAATTCACATCCCAGTGGGAAAGTATCACCTGAAAGAGTGCAATAAAGGTGAGTCCCAAGAAAGTTTTCTACGCAGTTGGTCTTCAAGAATCAATGGAACCACCGAAAACTTACCAACAACACACCATTGAGGCTGTGCGCCAAAGGATGGGTGGAGCAAAACTTTCCCTAGATCTGTATAAGATAACAAAAACATTAAAGATATGTTATGTACTTATTAGATGACATAATACATAAATTGTTAGGAGAAGATGTATGTGGGAAATTATTGTTACCATGGATCAATGCAGTTAGATGCAACCAATCTTCCTTGGGATAGTCCCTTCTAATGGCTTCAGCAGATTGAAGAAGGTGTTCGATCTGAGGCTCATCGAGATCTGGATCACTCTCGTCAATAAATTCATTAAGGAGCTCACAACATTCCCAGATACTCATCTCTGCCTTGTTCAGCTGTGCATAATCTTCCTTCTTCTTAACTGCCTGATTTTTCAATCAACATTTTTTTGTTAGAATAAAAGGTGAACTAAATTTTGACTAAAACTTCAACAATTCATAGAATGCATGCATGGAGAAAGCTTACAAATTCATAAGTCTGGTTAATGTGTTGGGTCTTATAGAACTGTTCAACTGTGCTTTGTCTTACACTTTCCTTATCGTAGTCCCTATAAATGTAGAAAAAATAAAATGAGATCAGCGGATAAATTGCAAAAAACCTTAAACAGCATTAAAACCAGCATTTCTCTTCAATTGAAATAGTTAAAGAGACCTGAAAGAGTGACCAAAAGCATTGATTTCTGGAGCTTCAAAGCCTGTGTTTAGTGTCAAGTGCAAATGATGTTCTTTAATTGCCTCTTCATCTTCCAACACATTGTTCTTGTTCTCGGCTTTATTTACTTCAACTGCAGGCTCTGCGACATCAAACCATATTAACCCCAAATATTTTATTTAAAAAAGTGAGACTTTTTTTTTTTTTTTTTTTTTGTTTACCGAGAGATGAAGACAGATTATCAGAGAGTGGTGACAAATATTTTATGGCATTTGGATAAAGAAAATAATTCCGTATTCCCGTAAGCAAGTTGATGGTTAAAGTGTCTACGCTAATCTGACTTGGCTAGATCAAGATGAAATTGGAACTGAATTATATTAAATCTGGTTAGCAAGAAAAATGAATAGTATTTATTCAGACCTAATTATAATTAATAGGCATAACTAGATAAGTTATGTTCAAGATCTTAATGCAATATATTGAATAGTGTTAGACTTCTGTCTACACCATGGTTGCCGGAGACATTTTGGATTGTATGTCTTATTAAGGCACATGCACGTCACATCTATATTTTTTTAGTGCAACCAGAGCATGAAAACCAGCATTCTAAAGTTGATTTTGTTTTTATTTTTATCTGTTTTTTGCTAATTTTTAAGCACACGAGTTATAAATTTCTTGCATGGGGGCTGTATGTTGCGAGGATGGCATGCTTTTTCTCTTTGTTATGTGGACTACCTCAATTGCTTATCATTAATTATTAAGCACTCTGAGGTACACAATTTATATATTTTAACTAACTATTTAGTTCTTGAGAGTTACTCGTTTCCATTTGTCTTTCTGCTCATACACTACAAGAAATCTATAATTATTGCTACGAAAATTGATTTTCTTGTTAATATTGTAGCATTGTCAACGAATAAAAAATTTCCTTGAAAAAGCCATAAACTTGTTACTGTTTTTCAACAAAATATATTTTGTAGGAAACATTCCTTGTTAAATAGGTGGCGGGAAACATTCCCTCCAAACCCAATTTTTCGCTAAATTGATTTAACAATGAAATTATTTTTATGGCCACAAAATACTTGTTCCTTGGTAATTATGGCATCATCTGGAATGAAATATTTTGTTGTTAAAGAAGACTAATTTTAACAACAACTCTAGGGCTGAAAACCGAACCATCGGTTCGGTTTTTCACCTAAACCGTGAACCGAACCGACCTAGATCGGTTTTAAAATTTTCAAACCGAAACCGAACCGACCATTAACAAAACCGATCCGAAACCGAACCGATTCTAATTTATGCAAACCGTAACCGAACCGAACCGACTAAAATCGAAATAAAACCGAACCGACCGACTATTTTAAACATATTATATTATTTATATATAAAATATATATTCTTTATTATATATATTCGGTCGGTTCGGTTTGGTCGGTTAAAATCACATAGAAACCGAAAACCGAACCGACCACTTCGGTTTTGAATTTTTTAAAACCGAAACCGATCCGAACCGAATTTAAACCGAATCGATTGGTTCGGTTTTGATCAGTTCGGTCGGTTTAGTCGGTTTGATCGGTTTTTTGTTCAGCCCTAAACAACTCGATCACTTTCCTTGTTAACAAATATTAAATCTTATTCATCCCTCTTTAGTAAGGAAATATGTTTTCCTAGACAATAATCACATTATTAGTAATGATTCGGTTTGTTGATAATGATTCATAATTTTTTCCATTAGGTTTTTTCTTGTTAAAGCTCGTTTATATGAAATCTTTGTAGATATGAAATAAGATTTTGTTGGTAATTATAACATTGTTCGTAACAAATTGTTTTCTAGGTAAAAACTGATAATTATTTTCGTGAAAATTTGTTTCTCATTAAAGTTCACTAACTATTTTAGCGACAAATCATTATTTTGTTGGAAATTGGTATACTCACTACAAAAAATGTTTTATTTACTAACAAATTTTATTTTCCTTGTTAATATGTTACTATTTCTAACAAAAATAAATTTCATTGAAAAAACCATAGAGTTGTCACTTTTTGTAACAAAATCTATTTTGTTGGCAACTTTTCTTTGTAAAGAGGTGGCGAAAAATATTTATTTCAAAACCAATTTCCCACTAACATTATTTAGCAACAAAATATTTCTTTTTCAACGAAATTTTAGTTTGTTAGTTATAATGACGTCATTTACAATAAATTATTTCATTGCTAATAAATATTAATATTATTGACAAACATTGATAAATATTAATTACAATACAACATTATTTTACTGTTAATTATAATATTAATGCTAACAATTTATTTCGTTGCTAAATATTGATAAAATTTTCATGAATTTTTTTCTTATTAAGGCACATTTTCTTATTTACAACACTTTAATTTTATTTCATTGGGGATATAACCAATTTCAATAACATATAGCATTGAAATGTTATTACTATTTTGTTGCTAATTATAATGGTGTTACTGTGAAATTTTTTTTCATTGCTAAAAGTGGTAGATATTTAACATAAATCTTATAATCGTGAAAATATTTAGTTCTAATTTATAGTGACGAAATATTATATATTGGTCTCTATTATATACGTAGCAATGGTTTTTTTATTGCAAAAAATGAGTAATTTGATTTAATAAGCTATAATTTTGTTTCACACAACACAATTATTCAAATAGCTCAATTGGTAAATATTGCAACAGATTTTACTATAGGTTAGGAGTTTCGGAGGTAGTGGGTGGTGTACTTAGAGTTTGGGACCTAGATTAGGTCGTCTCTTAGACAACTTTAATATATCATTTTTTTATTGAAAATAATTTCCTTGGTAATTGGTAACGATACCGATGACAACTTTCGTTGATATTCATGCATTTTACCAACGAAAAAGTTCTATGATAAATGTTGTTACATTTGCCAACGACAATTTTCCTTGATGATTTTAAGATTTTTCGAGAAAATTTTTGTAGGTAAATAAAATAGTTCTTGCAACAAACAATTTGTTGGTAACGATATTTGATTTTTACCAACGAATTTCTTTGGTAGTTGTCAATATTATTAACAAAATATTTTCTTGACTTAGCATCCCTTTTACCAACAAAAACTGTAATTCCTTGGCAAATACCTTTAGCTATGGGGATGCCTTCAGGAACCCACTAACGAATTTTTTTCCTTGTTAAAAGTAGTTTTCAACAAAATTTTGAGTTTTGTCAATTGTTGTAGTGATATTAAATCTAACTACAATTTGTTAATTCCATAGTTAACAAAGTAGATAAGGCTGCAAATCTTTTGAATCTTGCACTCACTATATACCATGCATGGTTGCAAAAGTCTAATGACGTGAGGTTTGGCAACAAAAATAAGCCATAAGCCATAAAACTCACCTAACTCAAGAACATCTGTTAATGCAACGTTCAATGCTGATTTGCCAGAACTTAAGCCATGTGGCGGATGGCTCCCACCTTGCTGATCAAATCTTGAATAATTTATCTGAATTTGGATAAAAAAAACCAAGTACTACTCAATAAATACACCCACTATCACCTATTCAGTATTCACTAATATATATCGTAATATTTCAACAGTAAACTCATGAATATAAACAAAAATATGGTTGATGAACTCCTTAATCATAAGGCTATATGGTGCAGAGATTCAAGCCAATTTTTAAGCAAACATTAGGGACACTCTTGTTGCTTGAGATGCTACAATCTTAGGCGTCTGAACTGTTACGATTCAAATGTTTTTTTTTTTTTTGCCAGAAGACAGTAGCTACTAATAAAAAGGTTGTGTTTTTCTGCAGCACTATTGGGACACTGAGTCCTACTAAAGGTCTGTAATTAGAGCTTTATAATCTGTAGTAGTGGTACTACCTTGAAATCATTTTCTCTCTTTTTTTTTTTTAAATATTTTTTTTTTTAATTTTTTATCTTTAAGTGACCAGTAATTGTGTGGTAGTCCAAGCAAGTCTCCCATCTACTATCAAACAGGAGAGAGAGAGAAAGAGATAAGTCCTAGAGATTATTGCAAATCACTCTCATGTATGTAAATGTACTACACAAATATCTTATCACGAAGGCTACCAGAACAATAAAAATTCAGAAAAAATTTGAAAACAAGTTTAACAGACATTTTAATGAAAGTCTTATATTAATGAAAACAAGGAAACATACGAGTCATATATTTTATTAAGAAGAAGAGAAGAAAACAGAATAAACCATAATGAAAATGGTATTTTAAAAGGAAATGATGTGACCAATGGGATATCAGGGATAATAAAATATAAAATAGGTTATATTTGTATGAAATGCACAATAGGTTATATTTGAGATAGGAAGGGTTAAGGGATAATAAAATATAAAAAAATATGAAGAGAGAGAGAAAGGAAATGATGTAACTTTGTATGAAATGCACAATAGGTTATATTTTATAAGTACATTGTTTGCTAAACTAAACTTCCCACAAGGTCATAAATGATAACGAGTTTGAAGAGACACTAGAAAAAGGAATTCAGACGCAAACCTGATGAGGTTTCTCACTAGTAGCCCTGATGCTTGTTCTGATGTAGCGAAGTTCAGGTTGGAACGACGAGAGCTTGGAAGTAGAAATGGAGCGGTTTTGAGTGCCAATGCGAGAGGTAGAAGAAGGTGATCTGAAAGGAAGGTTGGTTTGTGCAAAGCTTACCGCCTCCATTTTTCAAGCTGCGCTAATGAAGTGCACAGTTTGTGGAATGGAGGACGGTTTGCAGTCCCTAATCACTAAAACTCAATTAGTTTTTGCTTTTACACAGAGATAACAACATAGCTCAGTGACCATGGCTATATATAGTGCTGGTTCTACGGAGCACTGGCGCACACACCTAACACGTGCATAGGTCTTTGATTGGTTTTAATTTTAAAAATTTTACTGTTTTTAACCAGATGAGCTGGTTCTATATATAGTGCTGGCGCACACCTATCACGCACTGGCGCACACACCTATCACGTGTATGGAGTGTGGTCCTTATACAGTAAATGCAGCCCACATGGTAGGTCCTCCTCTTTTAATTCCATTTTTTTTTTCAAACTTGATAAACTATTCGAAATGGAAAATTCTAGGGGTCGAGGGAAAGGGAGCAACCACCCATCCTCCTCGAGATAAGTGCCTGCGCACATCTCCAACGCGATGCACTCATCCCGAGGAGGATGGGTGGTTACACCCATCCCTCGCCCCTTTCCCTCGCTCCCTCCCTCGCTCTGTAGCAAAGCTCGAAAGGAGGGAGGGGACCCGATTTACATGTACGGTAACATTTCACATGTCTACTGACGTGGCATGGTTATTTGTCGGTACAACCCCGTCTGTTGCGAGTCCCTTCATGATTTTTAAATATCACAAATAATATCAAATTAAAAATTCATAAAATATACGTTTTTTTTTTTTTAAGGTGAGCTGGGTTTTTTAAGGATTTCATAATCTATCAATTGGGCGACCTATAGTCAACACCCATTAGAAAGTAACCATGCCGCAGGTGGGATTCGAAACTAGGACGTGGGGAATAAACCCACACAGTCTTAACCATAAAATGCACATTAATTAGCGAGGAAACCATTCCTCGACATTAAGAAAAAACGCATTATTTATGTGTGTTTGTGAAACGCTTCTAGGAAGCGAGAGCATCCATCTTTCTTGAGATGAGCAATGCCACACATCTCGAGGGAGATGGATGGTTACATTCATCTCTCACTCTTTCCCTCGCCCCTAGAATTCATGGTGTTTGTGTGTGCACTAATTTACTAGACCACTTAATTTTAGGGGCGAGGGACGAGTGTAACCACCCATCGTCTTTGGATCCCTCTTCCCTCTCCTCCTAGAAGCTTTTAAAACATTTATGTCATGTGAGACCAAGTACGTTGTATATTTCGAAACCAACCAACTTTTGGGAGATGGATGGATGGAGACTTACAAACAGCCATTGTTTATATAGGGGGGTGTATTGTATATGGATTCTTATGGAGTTGATAAATAATTTGAAAAGTCCACGGACTCTTTAAATTGTCCGTAGACTCTTTAAATTGTCCACGGACTTCTGCTGATTTCTTAAATCCATAGACTTTTGCTACAGACTTTCTAGAGATTTATGAAAATCCACGGACTTCGTATGAATGACTTTTACAGATTTCTAATTATTTGCAAGATAAAAAAGAAGTTGGTAAATAGTGATGAAACAAAAAAACGTCCGCATATAATTAACAAAAGAAATTTCTTCAGTTGATTTCCAAGGCAATTACTGTCTCAAAATACTTTTCTTTGTCACTTTCCCATATACGTTCTTTGGCACCTGTATTTCTGGAAGAAATTTTATTTAGTAATGTGATGCCAATAGCTGAACATACTCTACAAATGATGAGAAACACACTTACATTTCAAACAAATCAAGGAAGGGGATATTCCCTTCTGGTGTTGCTCCACTACTGTTCAGTAAGACATAAGTCCCAGGATCATTTTCCTTCTTTATTTTTGCAATGGTATATGTCCCAGCAGATGTTCCACGCAGCATCGGAGAACCAGGATCAGAATATACATCTTCAGATGACCTATCAAATAGGATGCGTGGACTTGCGTCTTTGAGCCCTGGAGAAATGACCCATGTTCTTGTTCGGCGTGTTTTATACCAAGATTCATATACTAGAGCTAGGGAATCATCACACCAAGAGATACCTCTGTTAAAATAGAAAACTCAAATGAGTCAACCAAGACTCAAGGCTAAAAGTAATTGGCATTTTTAGAGAAATTAAGAATAAAGATGAAAAATTATAGCAAAGCAGTGTCAAGAGACATGAAATGTTCCATGTGAATCTGTTTTGAAGTGTCCAGCAGACATAAGCATTTGTTCTACAAGGTAGATTGTTGGTCAGGGTCATGAAACTTGGATGATCACATGTTTTTTCATAACTTGCAATTTTTTATTTTATTTTTTAAGTGTCATCCTTTATAGACCATAACTTCAAAACATCATAAAATTCTATAGGAGAAAATGAGTTACCCACATCCAGTTATATAGACCATTCCTTAAACTATACATGTAACATATGTTCAAGAATAGAAACAAAACATGTATCTTGTAAAATACAAGAGTAAGTTAGATGCAAAAACTTCAGATAAAAGAAAAGAACCTAGCTCGAAAATATAAACTGAAATTCTACCATAGAGAAAGAGCTGAAAGAAACAATGTCTACAATTCAGCCCCACGTCTATGTGTCAACTCTAAGAAACTATCAATTCAAACTTAGCCAGGTCTAGCAAAATAGGCCAGGATCCCAATCTAAATACCTAATGGATCAAATAGCTTAAATTCCATAAAGGAACATCTTAAAAACCATACCTATAGCAAAAATCGAGTTTATGCAGAACTTCTGGCTCCGCATCACCTAACTTGTCTGCAGACTGTGTATAAATAATATCACGTGGAGAAACTTTAAGTTTTGCATCACCTCCATCTTGTGTCTCTACCCTGGAAATGTTACATACAAGCATTAGCACGTATGTTATTAACTTAACGTGTTCTAAAATATGGTCGTACATCAGACATGGCGGATGTGCAGAAATTGTTGTATCTAGTTGTTGTTGACAATGAAGAAAGGAAAGAAGGAAAAGGGAATGATTCGTTCAGATACACGCGGCCTGTGTTGCAGACTACTTTCCAGCTTATGAGATGCAAAGCTAGACATGCTTTCAAGGTTTGTATTCGGAAGCTTAATCCCTAACCCAAAATCATCAACGATGCAACTATGAACACTTTATGCAAAGATAGAAAAAGAAGCGAGAAAACAAGAGGATGGGAACCAACCTCTTCGCGGCTGGCACAAGGAAGAACTTTGGGAGACTTTTTTTCACGTTGAAATCTTTGATATGGAGGCTGGCAAACTATTGAACTTTGTTATTTATACCTAACACTACAAAGTTCATGAGAATCCATGATTTTCCAAATCCATAAATATGAATGATATTTTGAATATCCTAAAACTTTTGTGGACTTTCTGAAATCCATATTGAATACCCCTAGACTTTGTGGATTTCAGAAAGACTTTTTAAAATCCTGATTGAATACCCCTAGACTTTTGTGGACTTTTTAAAATCCAAATTGAATACACTTGGATTTTCAGAATCCATGGAATTTATTAAATTGCCCACAAAATCCAGATACAATACACCCCCCATAATGATTTTGGAGTCAATAAAGATTCATTTACACAATAGATCGATGAAAGATTAATGTATTGGGTTTAATATAAGAATAATTAGGAATGTGTTTTACTCTACCTTTTGACAAATGTCATTACAATGCATGTTTAAAATACTTCTCTAAACCTACTTACTATTGAGGAGGGATGGGTGCATTTAGAATGTCCCCACCCCGCCACCTTCCTCCCCTCGCTCGTTTCCTCGCCATTTAGAATTTCTGATCTACCTAACAGTCTTCTTTAAGCTTTTTGAAAAGGCGCTCATTGTATTACATCACCATTTTCTCTTTCTCATACCATTCTACTCTTTTATATTACCTATTTTCTATTTCACACCACCTATATAAAAAAAAATCATCATTCTTTTCCCCTTATCATTCAAGTCAACGATGGTTCTTCCCTCCCCCATTCAAAATCTCTTCTTCAAAATCTCTCCCCATACTGAAATTGCTTGCAAATCTCTTACCTCTCCCTCGAAAACTCTCAAAATCCTTTCAAAGTCGAAACCCTTAAACCCAAACTCAATAAATATGCATAACTTAACATAACAGAGAAACTCAAACTCCAAACGAAAAAAATACAAAATAGGGTAACTTTCGACTAATTTAAACCCTCAAATGAGACTGATTCTCAAGCTCATCAAAACACGAAAATTGTAGTAATATGAGTTATCTAATAAACACAACTTGAATCAGTTAAAAATGTTTTGAAATGAGCAAGTTATGATCATTTTACTAAAGTCGTGCAAATCTATCCGAAAAATGAAAATGAGATATTGTTCCTGACTTTCGGCCAACTTATGTGCTCGATCGTGACCGATTCTCAAGTTGATTGAAACACAAAAATTATATTACGTTCAATTATCTAATAAACACAACTTGAATTACTTGAAAATATTTTGAAATGAGCAAGTTATGGTCATTTTACTAAAGTCGCGTAAATCATTATCGCAATGAAAACGGGATAGTGTTACTGACTTTATGCCAACTTATGTGCTCAATCGAGACCGATTCTCAAGTTGATCAAAACACAAACATTGTAGTACTCTTAGTTGTTTAATAAACACAACTTAAATCACCTGAAAATGTTTTGAAATAAGCAAGTTATGGTCATTTTATAAAAGTCGCGCAAATCTATCTTGCAAGGAAAATGTGATAGTATTCCTGACTTTCGGCCAACTTATGTGCTCAATTGAGATCGATTATCAAGTTGAACATAAAAGTTGTAGTACTATGCGTTATCTAATAAATACAACTTGAATCACTTGAAAATGTTTTGAAATGAGAAAGTTATGGTCATTTTACTAAAGTCGCGCAATCCGTTCAAACAAATTTATTTTCGAACACTAAATTATCAAAAAAATTCCCAGATACCTCGTAGTGCACTTTGCTAACAGAAATGTTTTCAGACAGATTGCGTGACTTTAATAAAATGACCATAACTTGTTGATTTCAAAACATTTTTAAGTGATTCAAGTTGTGTTTATTAGATAACTCAGAGTACTACAACTCTCGATCGAGCACATAAGTTGGCTGAAAGTCAGGAATACTATCCCATTTTTATTGCGAGACAGATTTGTGCGACTTTAGTAAAATGACCATAACTTGCTCATTTCAAAACATTTTCAAGTGATTCAAAATGTGTTGATTAGATAACTAAGAGTACTATAATATTTGTGTTTTGATTAACTTGAGAATTGGTATAGATAGAGCACATAAATTGGCCGAAAATAAGAAACACTATTTCGTTTTCATTGCAAGACAAATTTGCACAATTTTAGTAAGGTGACCATAATTTGCTCATTTTGAAACATTTTCAAGTGATTCAAATTGTGTTTATTAAATAACTACGAGTACTACAATATTTGTGCTTTGATGAGGTTGAGAATCGGTCTCAATTTGAGGATTTATTTTATTCGAAAGTTATCCTATTTTGCATTTTTTTTGTCTGAGTTTTAATTTCTCTGTTATGTTAAGTTATGCATATTTATTGAGTTTGGGTTTAAGAGTTTCGACTTTGAGAGTTTTCGAGGGAGAGAGAGGAGATTTGCAAGAGATTTCAAATGGGGGTTGGGATGAACCATTGTCGATTTGAATGGTGAGAGAAAAAAAAATGAATGATTTTTGTTTATACAGATGGCGTGAGAAAAAAAAACCCAATGATAATGTAAAAAAGAGGATATGGTGATACGCTGTACTCGCAGCCTTTTGAAAATGGATAATGTTACTCAATAGAGGTTAGTACTTTTGCCAATGGTGTTATGGCCTAGTGGTTAGGGTTGTGTGGGTTTGTCCCTCACATCCTAGCTTCGAATCTCACCTGCGGCATGGTTACTTTCTAATGAGTGTTGACCTATAGGTTGCCCAGTTGATAGGTTATGGGATCCTTGACCTATACGTCGTCCAGTTGATAGGTTATGAGATCCTTAAAAACCCAACTCGCCTTTCAAAAAAAAAAAGAGGTTAGTACGTTTTGGCAGTTACTCGGAACAATATTAGAAGAAGGGAAATGGGGAATTGATGGTTGCACACCTCACCTGCCAAGGAAACCTAACACAATTTCCCGATTTTTTTTTTTTTTTAAACAAAGGTCGGGCACGTGCGAGGGAGGCTCCCTTACCAATTCCCTCGCCCATTCCCTCGACAATTTTATTGTTTTGGTTAAAACCGCTTAATGACAATGCAAACATATTTTTATTTCTAGTTGTGTGTATGCTTAACTATGTTTCCATACAAAATTAACTGGTAAATATTGACTTTTAAATTTTAACTTTATATAAACCATATTCATTATAGGTCGTCGTTCTATCCCAAAAATCTGAACCTGAATCGAACTATTCCATATTGTCCCAATCCCAAACAAAACCGATTTTTGTTCTGCTCATGTTTCTTCTTTCTTTTTGAAAATTTACCATAGGAAAATTTTAATTTCAAGAAGATGAAAAGGCCAAAGAAGAAGATGGTATCAACCACGTGTTAGCGGTGGAGATGAGAGGATGTGTGGTCATCTACTGTACATGAAAACAAAGCCTAGCAAAAATATTATTATCCCAAGTCGCAACACATATAACTTGAACTTGACAAAACGATAAGAGTTAGTTTAAAGTTTAAACAAACAAATAGGCCCAATGACACTAATTAACACTATTGAGAAATTATGGTTCAAGAGGTTTTGTTTGAGAACAAAACTATAAGCTTCACTTAGTAGAACGGTTAAACCACATCCACAAAGGTTATGACAATATTAAGAATTAGAGCTAAAAGAAAAGGGAAAAATATTGATATGAAGAAGAAATAACATGAGGTATCATACTGTAACAACATTTACTCTAAACTCGAGAATGTGCATTTTTCATACACCTGTTTAAGATTAAAAAAAGAAAAGAAAAGACAACAAATAAATGGCAGGGTTGTTGGACAAAGAACATTTTACAACCATATAGAAATTTTACATGTCTTCACCAAACTCTTTCCTTTCACAACCTTTTTGTGCAAGAAGTTCACTAATATGCATGTTTTTACAATAGGATACAAGTTTTACTAATCTCAGTCCTTAGGTAAGAAAAGAAAAGACTACGAATAAATGGCAGGGTTGTTGGACAAATAACATTGTACAACCATATAGAATTTTTCCATGCATGTCTTCACCAAACTCTTTCCTTTCACAACTTTTTGTGCAAGAAGTTCACTAATATGCATGTTTTTACAATAGAATACAAGGTAAGAAAAGAAAAGACTAAGAATAAATGGCAGGGTTGTTGGACAAATAACATTGTACAACCATATAGAAATTTTCCATGTCTTCACCAAACTCTTTCCTTTCACAACTTTTTGTGCAAGAAGTTCACTAATATGCATGTTTTTACAATAGGATACAAGTTTTACTAATCTCAGTCTTTAGGTAAGAAAAGAAAAGACTACGAATAAATGGCAGGGTTGTTGGACAAATAACATTGTACAACCATATAGAAATTTTCCATGTCTTCACCAAACTCTTTCCTTTCACAATTTTTTGTGCAAGAAGTTCACTAATATGCATGTTTTTACAATAGGATACAAGTTTTACTAATCTCAGTCCTTATGTTGCGAGCTGTAATGGGGTATTGAGATGTGTCTTGGTTGGGAAAAACATCTCACTTCAGTCAATGTACCACATCAACAAGCTGTATATGAACTTGGTACGAAAAAAAGTTAAAGCAACTAAACATGCAAATTTAATATACGATGTCATGCATGTTTTCAGTGGTCCCGATGTTAATGAATCAAGACAAATCCATTATTTTCCTGAACCATCCATGTCAAAGTTTGTTTGGCACTCAACCATAAACTTAGTTTACAACTCATTTATATTTATATATGCGGCTTATAATACATACCTAGCATAGTGGATATTCAGTTTGTAACTTGCAATATTTGTACTTATAGAGTGAATAAAGTTGTCCCGTTACATAAGGTAGATCTATTTGAATATAATGTACACCTAGCATTTTGTACTTGGTAAAGTGTGTGTATGATATTCTTGTCGGATTTTTAGATGGTGGTATTTTGGTGATTTGACCAGAAAAATGAAGCTCTACACACTAGAAAAACATAAAAAAATCAAAATGGAGCCCTTCACACTAAAAAGGGGAAGGAATGTAGCCTTGGCTGCCTAGAATTTTAATTTTTGTTTTTGTTTTTAATCTCAATCATAGAATTGCATATGAATTGATGAGATTAAAATGTGTGTTTGAATTTGCACTCTATAAAGTGAACTACACCTCTCACCCCCTTAACTAGGGATGGCAGTGGGGCGGATTTTCACAGATATCCGCCCTACTCGTCCCGTTTGGGGCGGATTTGGTTAAGGGTGTATGGAAGTTGGGATGGATATGGATATCAAAACTGTATTCGTATATTATTTGGGGCGGATACGAATTTGGCCATATCCGCCCCACATATATCCGTTTAATTGATAAATTTACTAAAATGCCCTTACCTATAAATGGGAAATAAACCCTCGTTTCAATTCTCACATCTCCTTCACAACCGCCTCTTGAATCTCACACAGCGAAGCTCTGCCTCCTCTTGAAGCTCTCTGTCTCTTCTCCATCTGCGAAGGGTCAAAGTGCCTCTGTCTCCTCTCCATCTGCGAAGGGTCGAAGCTCTCTGCTTCGAAAGAACTACAACGAAGCTCTCATCCCGGCCGCCTCCCTCTTCCCTCCCTTCCCCACCTTCCTCTCCCCTCCCTTCCCTTCTCCGATCGTAGATCTGAGATCTTTGATCTTAGATCAGAGATATTCTTTAGTTCGATTCTTTTTTTTTGTAATTTTTTGTATGGTTTTTTGTTATAATTTTTGTATGGATTCTTACTGGTGTTACATTTTTTTGTTATGAGGTCTGAGATATCTTTTACAGTAAGATGGATAACACATAAATTCTTTTAACGGATATTTGGGCGGGGCGGATATCCGCCAATCCGTATGGGGCGGAGATGGTTTTTAAATAAATTTATAAATGAATTGGCAGGGCGAATTTGGGGATCCGTTATTCCTGACGGAGCGGGAATGGATTTGTTAAAATTCGCCCGATTCCGCGCCGTTTCCATCCCTACCCTTAACCGGGGCCTTTCTTTTTTTATATTATATAGATAGATAGATATACATTGATGACTTGGAAAAGTGTTGGATAATTAAGGAGTGGAAAAAAAGTATAACAATTAAAAATACAAAGAATCAACATTTGGGACTGGACCATCTTTTAAACCTATCATAGAGTTGAAACACGACCTTGATTTCCTTGTGAGGAGACTTACCAGTGTATAGGGATGACAGTGGGGTGGATTTTCACGGATATTCGTCCCACTCACCTCGTTTGGGGCGGAAACGGATATCCAAACTGTATCCGTTTATTATTCGGGGCGGATGCGGATTTGGCCATATCCTCCCCACGGATATACGTTTAACCGATTAAATTACTACAATACCCTTGGACTATAAATAGGAAATAAACCCATCACACATTCTCATTCACTCATTCTCACTGTCTCACGATCTCATTTCGCCTCTCGCAGAGCGAAGGTTCTCTGTGTGCTCGAAGCCTTGAAGCCTCACTGGTGGTCGAGCGTGGTGGTCGATTGAAGGCTCGAAGCCTGCCTCTCTGGTGGTCGAGCGTGGTGGTTGATCGAAGGCTCTAAGCCTCTCTGGTGGTCGAAGTGTGGTTTGGTGGTCGAAGTCGAAGCCTTCCATAGCGAGAGACTCGCACTCGAAGCTCTCCCCTCCCTTCCCCGCCTTCCTCTCCCCTAGCTGCAAGAAAGATCTGAGATCTCTAATATGAGATCCAGATTCTTTAGATTGATTTTTTTTTTGTAATTTTTGTATCTTGGTTCTTTAATTCGATTTTTTTATTTTTAATTTTTTGAAAATTTTTGTTATAATTTTTGTATCTTTTACCAGTAAGAATCCTTGTGCTTCTTGGATGTTTTAGTTCTTGTATTTGTAGCTTTGTGAGCTTTCGCCTAATAAAAGTCTGTCCGAATCTATTATGGATAATATGATATTGGTTAGCAAGTTTTGAAAACATTGTAATGGTTGATATGAGTTTGATGCTATGATCAGGGCGGGGACCCGACAATCCAATAACAGAACCGCAAATCGTAAACGGATTGGTGGAGCAGATTTGGGGATCCGTTTTTTCTGACCAATCGGGAATGGATTTGCTCAATTCCGCCTCGTTACCATCCCTAGCAGTGTAAAGAATGTAAGATTGAGATTGTTCAACTAAATCCATGTGGAAATGCAAGTCATTAATGTACTTACGAATTATGTTAAAATAATGTAAAAATATTCCAAACCTACATCCAAAGTAAAATATTAAGATATCGAAGTTTTTTGTTTGATGAAATCTTGTGAAAAAATCATGCCGATAAAGATTGAGAAGAAAGTTGAATAGTATAGTGAAAAAAAATCACATACCAAGCATCTTTCTTTGGTGAAATTAATTTAGGATCTTCGGGAAAAAATTAATAGAATAACTAATGTGTGTGTGGAGATGACTCAGATGAGTGAAGACAAGTTTGCCTATACTTACACATTGAATGTTTTTGTAATTGAAATTTTTTAGGAATATAACTTTATTGAGTTCTTATGGGAAGAGAAAGTTGAGAAATTTTTAGGGCACCTAGGAGAGAGACTAATTGGTATCTACTTTAAGGGTTTGTCTACACTCTACACAGTGAGGGAGGGGGTGCAGCCGTTCACCCCCTCGAGATGCATGAAAGGGCTTTGAGATATGCATTTTCACGCATTTCAAAGGGGATGAACGGCTTCACTCCATCCCTCACCCGTTTCCTCGCTCCTTTCCTCGTCATTTAGAAATTTCCCTACTTTAATATATACACAATTACACATAAACATAGTTGCCAGAAAAACTTTTCCCAAAATTGAATCGTGGCTACCTACAAAGGAATGTGAAAATGCTATCGAGATACACATAAACACTTTGAGAATTTCATCATTTTTTCAAGATCATGCCACGTCACACTGATTGCAAAACATGATTGCAAAAAGCTGATTTTCTAACATTTTCGTATAATGTCCAAGGTTTCAAATAACTCAACAACAACAACAACACTCTACCGGAATTAAGCTAAGAGAAACCTAACTGTAGCTACGAGAAACTTTGTAAGCTAGGGTTAAAAATCTAGCACAATACTCTACCAGAATTAAACAATGTTGATTTGGTTGATATATATGGATGATTGATTTGAAAATCAGTTGCTATTACTGGAAAAAGGACTTCCTTGGATTTTGCTTACAAGTTATTCTACCGAAATTGAAGTGGAATTTAGATTGGCAATTAGTGTTCAAACTTCAAAATGTCTAACAATTGCTAAAAATATGAGTGCAAAAGCTCCACTACTAATTTTCATTTGTTAAGTTGCCTTCGGCGACCAAAAGTATAGCTACAAGATTATGAGGGTTAAGAAAAAAAAAAACCATCCAATTTAATTTTTTAAACTTCTAATCCGAGATTAAAATAGTTGCATAAAGCCTCTCTTTTTTGTCATTAGTTTAAAGTTAATAAGATTATGAGAGTTATAATAGACCACCAAAACTATCAATAATTGTATATTTTATATATATATAATTTTTACTTTTAATCTGAGATTTTAAAAAAAAACCTTGTAAATTTTGGCAAAAAAATAACGAAAATTCTCAATGTCGAGGAAGTGGGAGAGGAAAACAGCGAGGGGGTGTCGCGCATCCCGGGGGGATGGATGCCCCCCCCCTCGCTGTTTTCCTCGCCCACTCCCTCGATAGGTAGAACAACTCAAAAAATAATTAGCAGGAAATAAAAAATATTGGAGTTCAAATTAATTAGGTAGTTTTCAACAGTTATATGCAAATAAGTTGCTTTTGATTCTTGGTGCAACCCATGTATGATTTTAAAGCTAATTATTGTCGATTTTCTTTACATTTTTCAGGAAACTAACTTGGATTAGTTGCTTCATAGGTGTCGGTGGAGAAATAAATCCAAACAAATATAAAATAATATGGATTAATATAGTTGTTGGATTAATATATTTTAATGAAAAAAAAATCTCATCCCTTGATTATTGTTTTTTTTTTTTTTTATAATCATAATCAATAACTTTCTTTAAGAAAAAAAATACATCATATGGATTTATTACATAAAACCTACCATAAACATGATTATAACTCGACGTAGAATTGCCAAAACGACTACGAAACAATGACCTCAATTTATCATGGACTGGTAAAGGCAAAACAGGAATTACGACTTTTCAGGAACTACAGCTTCTCGCGCAATTGACCGAATAAGTTCTTCTCTCTATCATTTAAATGATTAATATTCTTTCTTAATTTTAAAAGTTGTTTTTGTGGGCAATTGCAATAGTCTCTACTTATGTTATTTTTCAGTAATTATTTATCCCTCATATTATCACAAAATACTGAAAATAGTGACTTGATTGCAATTTTATTTGTGACTTAAGATTGCACACAAATTACATAATACATGATGATACATAAAAAAAAGACCGGTCATCACGGCCGTATATGTGGCACGAAGATCCATCACGAGAAAACAACGTCTGAGCTGTTGGGTCAGATCATAAAACCCAAGAAAAATGAGGCAAACTATAAAGGCCCGAACTAGGCCTATCACTAGGGAAATGCAAATAGGATTCAAATTCAAGTCCAAACAAATTGAAGCCCAAATTTAGGCCCAATACGCGTTTTCTCATAAAGAAGAAGGACGTTTGCACCAAAAAAGAGTCGTGGAAGAACCTACACCTTCACGAACGCATCTCCATTAAGAAGGAGACTGTTACAGAAACATCTCCTTCCGTTGCGCCTCACTTGCTTAAGTTATGCAAAGAGTTAATCACGACCATTATAAAAGGTAAAGACAATATTCGATAGAGGTAGACAATTTTAACTGAATTTTGTCCAGATTTACTTCATTTTTCCAACATAGTTACTGACTTAAGCATCAGAGTATCTTTGGCCACCAAAAAATGGTCATTGACAGTCTAATAATGGTTTTGCATATCAAAACTTATAAAATGATGATTTTTGGTCGCATCAATACACATTAAAAAAAAAAAAAAAAAAGTCCATGCATTGAAAGTTTCATGATTTTTCGATACAACCATACATTGAAATCTTGTTCTCATGTTTACGCAAGTTTCATGATTAATTTCTATACAACCGTGTTGTTGTTGATCCAATGATGTAATCGATCATTGTGTTTCACTTATATTGCACGGGACTGACTTGTACTAAGTAGATGACTAACAGATGACGATTGTAGTATTTGCCAAGGAACACTCATGAATGTATATCACTTGTGGTTCACTTCTCTGAAAAAATACTTATTTAGTGCAAAATCATGAATTGGATAATTAAGTGACAATTAAATTTCTTAGTAGACAAGTGTCTTGATTTTCTTTCTTTATTCTTTTCACACGGAAGCTTCAAAACACGTCGATTGAAAAGAAAATCAATATAATTTTAAGATGAAATTATTAGGCAGTGCTAACAAGAGCCGAATATTTTCTCCAACAAATTGTACACAATTCTACTAAAATTATTTATTACAGAAGTAATTTTTTTTTTAATCCCTTAATAACTCCCACCTCAAATGCTGCCGGCAGGGTTAGAACTTTGAACCTGTGATTCCATCCGTCACGGGCATGCCATTGAGCTGGTACCCTATTAGCAGATTTTCCTTGTTATGCAGATTTTCTCTGTTTGGTTGTTGATGGAAAATCAAAATTGTTTTCCCACTACTCATGAAAATCCAAATCCCAAAAAAAACCCCAACGAATTCAAATTCACGAAAATGATTTCAATTTCCATGTCTATTTTCCTTGAAACCAAACATATCCTTCATTTTTTTTATCCAAAAGAAAAATCACCGCCCACCACCCACACCATAGCAAGCAACGAACTTTTAAAAAGAATCAACAAAAGTAACGGCTGTGAAGCATCTTTCCCTCCAAATCATTTTCTTTTCTTCATAGCTTTTTCTTCAAGATAGCAAAACACACAGAGATCAGATCGTCTCTCCAACTTTTTTTTTCTTCTTTTCAGATAAAAAGCTCATTGATCACTAAGTACCCTTTACCTCTCCTTCATCACCCATTAATTTTTCTCCAATTAATCCATCCAAATCTAATAAAGCACAACATTTGATTTTCCTTCCTTCTTCATAACTGTTAATCTCACCTTCTTCATCTTCTTCTCTCAATCTTGAAATCTCCTAAAAATGTCTTCAAGACTCTTCTCTACGAACTCTAACCGGGTTTTGTTCATTTCGTTTGCAATTTCAGCTTCTTCATGTCTTATGCTTGCCCTCATCATCTTTCTATTACACCTATTGTACTCATTTATCCGGAGATCTCAAACAAGCCCTTTTGATTTGAATGCGCATTCTAAGTTGCAAAGGTTCTCTTACAAGGAACTGAAGTTGGCTACAGGTTCATTTGATGAAGCGAATTTGATTGGGAAAGGCGGGTCTGGGACTGTGTTTCGCGGGGCTCTTTGTAATGGGAAGGCTATTGCAGTGAAGAAGCTGGATGGTTCATCTTTGCAAGTCGAAATGGAATTTCAGAGTGAGTTACAAATACTTGGTGATTTAAGATCACAGTTTGTAGTTTCTCTTTTGGGCTATTGCGTGGAGAAGAAATGGAGGTTTTTGGTTTATGAGTTTATGCCTAATGGGAGTTTGCAGAAACTACTATTCAAGGAGAAATCTGTGGCTTTGGATTGGGAGCGACGGTTTCAAATTATACTGGATGTTGCTCGGGGTCTTGAGTTCCTGCATCTCGGATGTGTTCCACCAGTTATACATGGTGATGTGAAGCCAGGGAATGTTCTATTGGGGGCAGACTATCGGGCTAGGATTTCGGATTTTGGGCTGTCAAGAACTAAAGTTGAAGGCGAATGCGGGATCAATTTGTTTAGTCAAGAACTGGGTATTAGTAGAGAGCTTTTGAAGTCCAGAACTCGGGATCTTTCAGGTACTTCAGCACAGATAGCTCCCATGAATACTTCTCTTAATGGGGTGGCGTCGGAGAACAATAATACTGAGGTAGGTTCTGATCTCTTGTTGCAAGTTTCTTCTTCAAAGAACAATTTGAAGACTTTGAATGTTAATGCTGGGAATGAGAATGATTTGAAGGATCCTAATGTAAATGGGGAAGATTGCAAGAAGTTTATTTCTTATGCCGAGCTCTGTGGTTTTGATCAGAATAAGGAATTGAATCCCAGTAATTCACTCATTGATGACGCCAAAGTCATTGGCAAGACACTGGCTAAGGATGGGACTGGTGATTCGTTTCGTTATCTCAAGGAGTGGATCAGTGGTCAGATTCACTCAAACAGGTATTCCCATTCAGATGAAGAGAAGAACAAACGTTCAGATCAACCGGATTTAGTTGTTTGTGCTCAATTGGAAAAATCGGAAAGTAGAAATGAACCAAGTTTTGAGGAACTCATAAAGAGAAAGAGTACTTCAAGCAAGCTCAAGGCCAAGTGGAAGAAAAGGTTCAAGATCCCACCTCTAAGAATGGAAGGTTGTACCTTATGTAAAGGAAATCGAACTGGTTTACAGAATAGTTGGAAGAGCGCAAAGACTCGTTCATCCATTAGTGAGATGTGGAGTGGGGAACTATTAAGCCGGGAGTTGAGCAGCAATACAAGCACAAGAGGCACTGTTTGCTATGCTGCACCTGAACACAATGTAACCGAGAAATCCGATATTTATAGTCTAGGTGTTCTGATCCTTGTCATTGTTTCAGGTAGACGGCCTTTACATGTTCTGTCTTCACCCATGAAGCTCAAGAAAGCGAATTTGGTAAGCTGGTGCAAACTCCTGGCACAAGGAGGTAATGTTTTGGAGCTTGTCGATGCAAGACTAAAAGATGGATACCACAAAGAGCAGGCTAAACTTTGCATAAACTTGGCGCTCCTTTGCTTACAGAAAACACCAGAGTTGCGGCCTAGCATTGATCGTATTCTCAAGATTTTGAAAGGCGAGGTGGATCTCACTGACATACCAGTTGAGCTTGCTTCAACCTCCAAGCGCTTCAATAGACCAAGACGAATAGGCAAACTTGATTTCGAGTAAGATCTAGTCATTACCTTCTCTATCATCGACATGCTTGTATAGATTATGGTATAGAAGACATGTAACATAGTTATTTTCTTTGTAAATGTTTATATAGACCCAAATAAATTGGTTTTAAGAGGTATACAATGTATTTTGACTGATGTTAATTAAATAGATCTTAATAAGATTATGAACTGAAGTGCGTTGGAGTAAACAAAATTTAAAGCTGTGTCTTCATAGCAATTCTAACTCGCGGTAATTGTTTAGAACATCTATCCGACACTGGAAAGATCAATTGAGCTTGCGAAAATACTAATTCAACCTAAAGAACAGCATTCTGCTCAAAATTTTCACAAGATTGGTGATGCTCTGAATCTATTAAAAGAAAGCAACTGAAACATTTTCGAAATCTGCAATTACAAACAATAATCAAACTTGAATTGAACAAAACCTTCCGATTGATTAGAAGTTGACTATTTCAGTATTTCCAGGACACCTTCATGAACCCTATATGTTCAGTCAATCAGTCAATGTGTTACTAATTTTTGTGTTGCAGCTCTCGTTGGGATCCATAAAAATTACCATAGAAAATTAGCAAGAAAACAGAAAATGAAATCATCGGTACAGATATATACGTCTCTTGCACTTCTCCCGGATCTGGCTTTCATATACTCAAGTCAAACTGTGGACTCACTTGTACCAATTTTGTAGCAATTTCACTGTGTCCTACACTACTACTTGTACACGAACTGATAAACTAATAACACTTGATGCTCTGCATGATCATTTTCTTTAATTTGAACTAAATCAATCTTCAATTAACAAATAAAAAAAGGATTAGGTTACATTGAAGTTTGAACTATCTATCCATCGTTTCCGAAAACACCCGTCCGACGAACGAATACTACCAAAACTGCCACTGAAGTATCAGTCTCATCAGCTCCCCTATTTATAAGTTATAATCACATGGAGATGAGAAGAGAGAAGAAAAAAGACACCTAGTTATCCAAAAACCAGTAAACATGTCGGATCTAGGATCTCTTCTACTCAGGCTCCTAGTCTTCTTCTGCTGCGCCAGTTTCATTGGTGCGACGGACCACATAGTTGGAGCTAACCGAGGATGGAACCCAGCGATCAACTACACTCTCTGGGCCAACAACCACACCTTCTATGTTGGTGATCTGATCTGTAAGTTCCGCACACACTCTCTCAGCATTTCCTAGAACATTTTTATATCACATCTAATTCGATCATGTTTTGGTTTATATTTTAGCCTTCCGGTACCAGAAGAACCAGTACAATGTGTTTAGAGTGAATGAGACCGGGTACGATAACTGCACAACTGAAGGTGCATTGGGAAACTGGAGCAGTGGGAAAGATTTTATCCCACTTGACTTGGCCAAGAAATACTATTTCATTTGTGGGAATGGGATGTGCTTCAATGGGATGAAGGTATCTGTGCTTGTTCATCCACTCCCTTCACCACCTTCCGGGTCTCCTGGGGATGCAAAGAAAGCTAAATCTGGTTCTGTAAGAGCTAGATCTGTGGTTTCTGGAGCTGTAATGGTGGTGGTATTGATGCTTTCCAGCTGGTTTGGGTTGGGGTGCTTGTGATATTGAATTATTTGTGGTTGTGTTTTTGTTTTTGGTTATTTGGTTTCATTGATTGTGGATCTGATTTCTTCAATAGGATGAAGGTATTTTTTCTTTTCTTTTTTTCTTTCAAGAATTGTAAGAAATGGAATAGTCAAGAAATTGTTCATGTTATTATGAGATGTGAATGGCCAGAATTCCAAATAAGTAGGTAATTTGTTCTCAATTTTAGCCCATCAAGAAAATTTGGTTCTTCTATTGTTTGTAAATCGAGTTTGTCTAGGCAGCCAGACTTTAAAGCCATTTTTTGGTCAAGTTTGGGTTTTTTTTTACACTTTTATCCATTTTCTTTAAAACACAAAAAAAACACTATCTATAGAAAATGGTATAAATATAAAAAGCCCAAAATCTGACAAAAAAGTGAACTGCCTAGAATTGGGGCTGTAAATCAATGTTGTTATGTAGACAGACGCGAGTGATTTCTTCGCTAGTAATATAATGCACCTTCTAATAAAAAGCTGAAGGTTTCTTCAGCAATGACATATGGAAGTAATTCGTATACTTTGTTGATTAGATACATGAAATACACTGACTACTATTGCTGCAATCAAATTACAAATGGAATAAAAAATTTTCTACAGGAAGTGAGATAACAAAGGCGATAACTTTCAAGAAACCTAGTGATCTCCAATTCCTACACGGTAACATGAGAACTGATTCAGATGGACTTTAGTACATAAAATTAGGAAAAAAATCAACTAAAATACATTTAAGCACAACAACATAATATACGTCTTCTCTTTTATTTCACTACTTTGAAAAACAGTATAAAAACCTTGTTTGTGAATGGTACTAGCGCTTGTGAGTGGTGTCCTTGTCGGTAACACCAGCTGCAACCTTGGCAACATCATAAGCAGAGGCTTCAGGTTTTTTCTTAGAATAAAGTGTGAAATAACCAATGGTGGTGACCAATACAAAACCTCCCACAGCCATTCTCACAGGGCAGAAGGGGAAGCTGCGCCGTTGGTGCAATACTTCCCCTGGTGGAGCTGGAGACCCTGGTGGTGGCTTATGCACATGTTCTGAACTCATCTTTCCTAGCCGTCTCTCCTTTTCTAATTCTGGTTTTCTATAGCTCTCACTGAAAATGGAGAAATGTGATATGGTTAGAAATTAGGAGAAATAAGAAGATTGATCAAACAAAGTGATTTACATGAAGACGCGAGACCCGTTCAGTATTTGAATCAAACATTTTTTTTTCCTAATTACACTCTGGTAAAGACATGTGGTTTCTTACATCTGCATGGATTTAGGATCAATTTCATAATTGTGGTTTGGATTTGTTTAAAAAAAATAAAACAGGTTTAACCATGAGTTTAGTCTCTGTGGCAATCCTTACCGTTGTGTCATATTCATGTCGTGAACTATCCCATGGTTAATTGACTAACACCTGAATACGTAATTGACACACTGCATCCTTAAAATGTGGAATTAGTTAATCTTAGGATAAGGACCTATTTAACATGGGGTAATACTTTGCAGATTGTTTTATACATTTAATTTTTAAAACGAGTAGTAGGTGAAACTCCATTAATAGTTCGATTAGCAGTTATTTAAAAATGGGAATTACACTTCATAGAACCAACCAATTCATTAAGTGTTTGTTTGATACACACATTTTTCATGGAAAAGGAATCTGTCCCGTCTTGAATCCGTATTAAAGTTGTTTGATCGCCTAATATTTTCTATGGCTAATTTTCTCTTAAGGAATAGAAACCCTCAATTTAGGCTATTTTCCATCCACTCCAATTCCTCCACTCTCACAAGGAATAGAAACCAAGGAAAATAAAACGTCTTGATGTTGATATAGCTTGACTATTAACTAGAGTTGACCATGACCAATCTTGATTGTTGACCTGAGTTGACCGTGGTCAGTTAAGGTCTTGATTGTTGACCAGAGTTGATCATCGACCCGACTTTCACCTATTCTGATGAGGCTTTGACCAAGTCTAAAATGCAAAATGTAACTCTGATTTTGATATGATTTTTGTCGTTGCGACCCTCTTGTCGACATCTATTAAATGAAACTGTTATTATATTTACCCTTCAAAGTTAGTATCCTTCAATATGCGTATTTTCGGATTTATGAGTGAGTTTTGGAGCATGTAGAGCTATGCTTAGATAATGATACGTAATAAGTCAATGCATGTGGCCAAAATAAGCTTCCAGAATCACACATAGTTATAGTAATGTAAGTTTTCTTACACTTATCCTCCATAAATTGGATGACATTGAAGTCACCCCGATCCAAGGAGTAAAAGGGCTTAACCTAAATTTGAGGTGATCTTTCTTATCAAGGTGTGAAGCAATATTGAGGTGTAAGCATTAACATTTTTGTTAAACTACAATTGATAAAATACTTAAGAGATAGAGATAAAATAAAAAACAAATGAGAATATCATGATGAAATAAAAATGATACAAGTGTAATAAAGAAAAATTCTCTTATAAGAATTTGTTTTGTTTAATTATGTTATATATTTTTATATCCAATTTTCCATGAAATTTTTTTGGCTATTCAAACACATTTAACAGTTTCTTGATAATTTTCCATCTGTCAATCACACAACGTACTGTGAAATTCATTTTGGTGCTTTCTCTGGAATGAACTCTCAATAAAAGAAAATTTTTTCCTCATAATCCATTATGCGCTATCACAGACCCTAAATTGGAAGAACCCGTCTAATTGTCGAGGAAAGCAGCGAGAGACCCCACCAGGGGGGAGGGGGGTGGTGGGGTAGGGGGGAGCCCATAGTGAGCCCAACCCCATGGAAAAGCCCAAAATAAGGCCCAGTAGACAGTGGTCTGAGATTCGCCTGAAACAGTCAACAAACACACACTGTCACCCACCATCATCAAATTCAGAGACAGTGAAGGGCAAATTCGTCCCAAAATTCTAACAGCTACTTTTCTACTTTTTTACTTTTCGGTGAAAAGCGACAAAAGCTGCAACCGTTGAACCCCAGTGCATGCCAACATCATACCAGGTGGGTCCCATCACTCCAAAGCAAGCTCCGATCCTAATCCCGAACCTAACCAAACGGCTAGTTTCCTCTTCACTCCCCTCTATAAAAACTCTCTCTTTCCACCACTTTGAAGCAACTCACTCTGTTTTAGTTTTTTTGCTCTGCTATCTTTTTTTCTTCTGTTGTTGTTTAAACTCTCTTTTGGTGTGCTCAACAATGGCGGTTTCATTCAGAGCTCTCTCCTCTTCTTTGGTTGCTCTACTTCTATTGACCATCAGCATTGCTGAAGCTAAGGAGTTCTTGGTTGGAGGCATATCAGACGCTTGGAAGATTCCATCTTCTCAATCTGATACACTTAACAAATGGGCCCAAAACACTCGATTCAATATCGGTGACTCCATCGGTGAGTTATTCATAATGGGTTTCTCTTAATCTGTTTGTTTTTAATTTTAATTTTTTTTTTTTGACATTCTGGGTTTTGTTGTGGTCTGTTTTGTTGTACAGTGTGGAAATACGACTCGAAGAAGGACTCAGTGTTGCAAGTTGACAGGAAGGCATACATTAACTGCAACATATCAAGCCCAATTGCAGATTACAACGACGGAAACACTAAGGTTGAGCTTACCAAATCTGGGCCTTACTACTTCATCAGTGGAGCTAAGGGGCACTGTGAGAAGGGGCAGAAGTTGATTGTGGTGGTGATCTCTCAGAAGCACAGGGCATTACTTGCCCCTGCACCTTCTCCTATGGGGTTCGATGGTCCTGCAGTGGCTCCTACAAGTGGCGCCACTTATGGATTGAAGAGTGGGTTGATGGTTGTGATCTTGGGGAGTTTGGTGGGTATGGTTTTGGTTTGAGAGATGGGAAGTTGAAAATGAGTTCTAGAGTATTACAGGTTTACATGTGAAAGTGTTTTTTGGCGTGTGAAGAGGGAAATCTTAATTTCCTTTTTTCTTATATGATGTTATGGTGATGTGTATGTAGCAACTTTAGATAGTAATGAAATTCTATTTATTTGTTTAATCTCCATGTCTGAATTTTTTATGTTGCATTACTTTTTACTATTCTTTTACAAGCTTATCAAAAAAAGAAAAAGAAAAAAAGTATAATCCACAGAGAGAGCATCCAAACTTAGGATTGAACATTCACCCACTAAACTCTTCAATCCACTAAACTACTTGTTGGAAGTAAAAATTCAACCCAAACTGCAAAACTTCTCTACAAATTATTTCATGGAACTTATATAGATTGGATCATGGAACTTACAACACAATTAGAGATGGTGAAATGTCATTAGTGTAACAGCAGCAACTATAATAGATAGAGAGTTTTGAATCATGAGTTTTGGATTTGTTTCTATCAAACTAACATAACACGATTAGAGATAGATTTGATATGTCATTTAGTGTAACAGCAACTATAATAGATTCTATGATATATTGCATGATAAAGTCATACATGAGCTTGCGATCATCAAGGGCTCCGTCTATTAGGCAGAAGTAACTCCTTGTACTCCTAAATTCCAGGCTCCAGATATTCATGAATTGGTTCTTTCATTCTCTGGTGTTCATTCCTTCATGTTCTTCATTCTCTTCCAACATTCTCGCAACAAATTCCAACAAAATGGCAATCATTTCATCTGCCTTGTGCATTCCATGCCTCTCACTCCACTTTCATTAAATATTACCAAATTTGCTCGTGCTCATGCTGAAAATGACTGAACCACCTTTTTTTTGCAACATGATGGGGGTCAAAACTCAGGCCTGCATTCATACCCTCATGGTTCTCCGCAAGGAATTTGCCTCCCCTTCTTATTGGTACTGCATATATATGAAAACAGAAACTATTCAGTTCTTCAATAGAAGTTTTAAACATAATATATAAGATTTGGGTTATGGGTCATATAGGGATGGTATGCAATACATATTATGAGAGAAAAAAAATCTCTTTGGTGTAATTCATTAAGAGGGAACTACTTTTATTCCACAGTAAGGTTCAAGATAAAAAACATAATATTAATTGAATAGTTCAAAGCTTCAAATAATGTAGCAAAGCAGAATTAAGCAAAATCAAACGGCATACCAGGCAATGGAGAATGAACTTAGGACTGTCGATGAAGAAAACAAGAGTCCGTGCTGGATATTTTCAACTATGATATTAAGCTGATAAAGTTCCTTACCATATTACAGTTTCAACTTAAACCCTGACTAAGCATGGATAATTTGCTGACCCTGCCAAACTGAGTGTGATCGTCTGTTTTCACTTCATTCTAGAGTAGCTCCCAACTCTGTGATACTACATATTATCAGTACTCATCTCCATTCCAATTATAAATAAATTGTCATTGCCTTTTGATTTCGATCTTCAGACTTTCCATCAGTTGAGACGGCCATTCTTACAAGCAACAACCTTAATATCTTCTTCTTTGCGTGTCTCTTCCCTTTCTCCTTCGATCTTGACCACCTCCTACAGGTTCTTCGATGAGCTCAAGAAGCTTGGGATCATCTGGAAACCCCCTCAATTTCATATCATCATAGAATTTACTAGCTTTTGCAAGCCAACCACAACGTGCTAGCCCTCCAACCACAGTAGTATAATGTGCAGAATCAGGCACTACTTCGTACTTGAGCATTTCAGCCCACATCCTCACTGCATCACCTGGCTGTTCTAGTTTGAGGAACTTGTTGAGAATCAGGAGAAATGTAAGGCCATTAGGACCGCAATCCGCTTTCTTCATTTGCTTAAGCAGTTCTACTGTTCCTTCTATGCTTTCACCCTCAATGAAGGCATGATATGTATAAATTGTTGGTTTCACTTTCTCCGTGACCATACTGGCTAATATACTCCTTGCCTCCTCTGGCTTATCTGCTTCACATAGGGGAAATACCATGGAATTGTAAGTAGTAGAATCAGGGTTGAGACCCGCTTCTTTAATTTTTCCTACCACCTTAAAAGCTTCCTTCAAGCAATTTTCTCGAGTTAGTACATATATAAGTGAGTTGTAGACCTCAAGACCTGGAATCCAACCTCTTTTCTTCATCTCATCGTATAGTCTTAGAGAGTCAAATAGGTTTCCAACCTTTGAGAAACACGAGATCATGTAGGTATATGAAGTTGCATTCGGCGTGATACAATAGTTTGACATTTCTCTCCAAATTCTTTTGGCTTCAAACACATCAACCGTGATGTTCGACCACCCATTTAAAATTATGTTAAAACCCTCGGTTTCCAATGGGAAGAAATTCTTGTTTAGCAACATGTACTCTTCAGCCTCTTCAATGTTTCCATTCTTACAAAGAGCACTGAGGAGGGTGTAGAAAGCCTTGATGTCTTGTGTTACTCTAAACTTCTCCAAAGCTTGAAAGGTTCGTATTGCTTTGCTTGGATAATTTGCATCTGCATAGCTAATCATTTAAAAATGAAATATTAGAAGAAAAAAAAAATTTTAATAAAGATTTTTGAATCTAAAGTGTCACAAACCAGTATTACAAAAACTGTTGAAAGGTATTGATAGAATGCAAACCGGTAACTGGAATTCTTCTCAATGTTGATGATGATGTTGCTAAGACAAATATATCTTTTACAGAACAGGTGAAAGGATACTAAAATAATGAGTAGAATTTGGTATGAAAATCTCACAGAAAACGTTTTTCATGTCACATAAAGTAGTAGATAGAACATTACACCCACGATTTTGACAATGTGAACTAGTCGGTAGGTATGTTGATTCCTCTCCTCATCAATTTCATCTCCCCCTCTCAATTATTTCCATCTCGTATTTTCTCTTTCCCATGGCAAAATCAGTGAACCGAGTCTCATTGTATTCCAGTAAGTCATTACAAAACCAATTAAAATTCCAACCTCATAGGGAAGCAATGCCATAAACACTAATATTTTTCCTGCGGTTCATACCAAAATGCATATTCATTTGACTATTAAACTTACATTTTGCATAAATTCACTTTACTCTCTATGATTATGTGAACATTTTGAGTGCAAAGGTCGTCAAATAATTGCGGAAATCTGTTACTAGTGAACATTTATGAAATACATTCATTCTCATCTATTTTCAGGACACACAGAATCAGAAAAAAAATTCAGATAAAAATCTATAAGATTAAAATACTAAAACTACTTGATTTCCTGAAGCTTATGAATGGAGATGACCAATCTCACCTCTCAATCATGATGAACAATGCACGTCGAGCATCCATTGAAGATCGAACCATGTCACGAACAAGGCGCCACGCAGTGCCAAATTTCCTCTGCTTACCCAACACCCACACCATCAAATCCCAAACTCTCGCATCATTACAACCCAATTTCTCACCCCATTCGAATGCCAACAAGGCCAACTCCCAATCATTTCTAAGCACCCAAATCGCTGAAAACACCAAACTTTGAGTTAACTGCACACCCGACTCATCAAGAGAAGCCATGGCTTCCTCTTCTGAGTCAAACCCATTGGCCTTCCTGAGTAATTCGACAACCCCATCAACACCCGGTTCGTGGGAAACGTTTGTTTCATCATCTACAAGTGATTCGAAGTCGACTGCTTTGTAAATGGGTTGATTGGTAGAGAAACTCAGAGTGCAGAGACGGTGTTTGAATAAATGCTTGTCAGAGGGTGAAGATATGTTAACGGGTTTTGAAGAAAGGGGAGATGGTGGAGTATGAGAGAGTGTGCGAAGGAAATGAAGAAGAAGAAGATTAGCTGTTGTTGGAGTTCTCCTCTTCAGCTTTGATGCAAGGTTGATGAGTAATGCCATGTATCAACAGCCACAGAGGGCTCCTCCATGTTGTTTGAGTTGAGACTGTAAATAATATACACAAACGCCTAGTATTTTATTGGGAACTGTTTTATGACACCGCCATTTCCACACACTAACACCACTGGTACTAAGTGTTTCTATTTCACCCAAAAAAAAAGGGTATTTGGACCTCTCTTTGATTTTTATTTGTTTTATTTTTTTACAAAGTTTTCATCGATTATTAGGAGTACATGTGCTCCGCTATTGATAAGCCTTCAGATATTGAATAGAACTGCTTAGATGAATTAGACCAGAGCGAAGTGACCAGTCTTCATGTAAGGTGAAGGCGATGGACCCATTGGCGGAGCCACATATAGCCCAAGGGGGGTAGTTGTTTAAGATTTGTTAGATTGCCCCCTTATATTTATCACGCTTTTGAAATTGGCACCTCAATTATGAAAATCCTTTGTAATACATGGTGTAAGTGAGTCCTAATTATTTGAAATTTTTTAAATTGCCCCCTTCTATTTATCAAACATTTCTTAAGTCCCCCTTTTGCCTCTTCTATCTTATATAATGTATCAAATAGGGGTTATTCTACAGGGCTTGGGTCTGTAGCCTGGTTTGCTGCCTGGGGGGAAGAAGGGGGCAAAAATGTATTTCGCCCCCAGGCAGCAAAGCATAGATAGGTAACAATATTTTGATTGATTTTTCTTTGAATATAACAAGCTGGTTGGAAACCCATTGAATATCTTCTGAAATATTCTTAAAATACATCTTATAAAAAATCTATTTATATCTTACCTAGCGTCAATCTTATTTTCAAATTAGATTCAATTAAAATTTTCAAACATTTGTAATGAATAACTTGATTCAATTAAGTTATTTTATGCTTTTTGTCACTTTGCCCCCCCCCCCCCCCCCCCCCCCCCCCCCCTTCCCCTCCTTTAATGAAATTCTCAGCTCCGCCACTAGATGAATCGGAGCGAAAACAAATCTTCATGCAAGATGAAGGCGATGAGCTTCAAAAGCTTGAGTGTCAAGAAGCAGAAGGCTAAATAGCACCATAGTATTTCACCACGCTTCCAAAATTCCAAAATTGATGGCCTTGTCTGGATCATTCTATCGACATTGTCCCAAATAGCCCTCTCCCCTTCGATAACTACACTAAAAAAACTAGCAATATTCAACAACTAAGCACTATCACAATTATAAAGGGTGCATGTTCTTAATACATTTCCCATGTGTCAATTACAATGTCGATATAATCTTTCAAGATAATCTTTCTCAATTGTACATAGATCGATCCATTATGTTTTGTATATAAGTAAATATAATGTGTTTTACAGGATGAATTGTATGAATCGGAGTGTCCGGTCACTGAATTTGACATTTTGCTCTAATTTAATTGTATTTTCTCTTCAAGAATATCATTCAGGGAGAGACGACTAATCATGTCATGAAGTAATATGGATGGTTCCTCCATCCTCTATTTAGTTTTTCAACAAGAACAACAACAAAACCTAAACTACAAACTTTATAGGAAAAAATGGATCAACCTACTAATTACTAGCCTACACCGGCTTAAAGTAATCCAACAAGCGAATCAAATCCCAGAAAATAAGATTTTTGTTGGAATGCTAAAGCCCACTCTCGTTGTCCATGTGTCTTTTCCCATTTGTTTATTCATGGCAAATTACATGTGCAATTGTACTATTGTTGCAGATAGTTTGACATTCACTATCTAGTGTAGATAAATCACTGATGCTACCGAGAACACATATGAAAGTGATGGTGTAAACATATTTACTAACTATAGGTGTTACGTACCAAATAACCTTTAAATCAACATATAGGTGATCATACATTGTCAACTTGACGAAAACTTAAACAACTGTCCATTGTAATGAACATTAATGTCCACAATATCATCCACTAGTATAGTCCAATTATCCTAACTTGATTCACCAAAATTGATGAAGAACTAGGTACAACCGCTCGTTCATTCAATACTCATTTGTGAAGGTAGGATATTTTGATAACACAATCTTGGAAATGAAAATCTAGTCCATGAAATGCCTGCCATAGGAGCCATGCATCCTTCTCTGATACTAGAAGAAGAAATCAGGTTTTTTAAGAGTAGATGTAGAAGAAAAACAGTTTGCATAATTGAGAATGAGGACCGATCGGCCACTAGCAACACCAAATATTATTTATGAAAAATATATACCAAACTCTTTCTAATTCAATCAAATCAGTAAGTAGGGATTGAACTAGATCGGCTTGTCGCTTGCTGCAATTTTCTAGCCGATTTTCCAGCCAAATAGCATTTTAACTTTTAGCCACCAGAGTGCTCAACGCATCAACATCAAACACTTAACCTGAGAGAGTCCTTCATGCAGCCATAATCCTCCCTCCCTTTCCCGCCTTTTGCATCTATGGTCAAAGTGCGATATCGTCTAAGAGGCTTACTTTTACATACAAATAATCGTAGCGAGATCTCAAGATCACCGCGTTGATACTATGTCAAATAAAACAATTTTTAAATAATATAAAGCATAACTTTATTCATCTCATGATGTATTTATAGAGATACAAGAATCCTAACTAGGAAGAAAAACTAATTCTAATCTCGATTAATTTATATGGATACAAGAATTCTAACTAGGAAGGAAAACTAATTCTAATCTCAGTTAATCCGGTATTATTCGTATAACTATACCCACTGTTAAATAAATATTTCTAATTATATAACCATTAATAATTCTTAACAATATATAGCTTTGGTAGATCTAATGCTCGACATTTGCAGAAAGTGAGCAAAGGGTGGTCTTTGGCAGAGTAGTTGGAGAGATCCTAGAAACCTTGCATGTTAAGCTTTGATTTATTGATCAAATATCAGCCATTAGATCCTTGTCTTTTGAGTTATGACAACACGACACGACATAAAATAAAGCTCTTCTCAACAAAAACCACTTCATCACTCGTGAACTCTTCTTGGAATGGCATTCTTTAGCCTGAGAATTCCTTCATTGGGCATATTTCATATCAAACATCCCTTATCCGTCTATACCTTCACTATAATAATAAAAAAAATGAATAAAAAACTTACTATCCCTTATTCGTCCTGCAAGTAATTAGCAACTGCAATGAGTAAAGCCAAAACAACAATTACTTAACTATAATAATCCTTCTCGGTGTTCTTGAGGACCTTGATGGAGGCGTTTTTTCCAAGAACAGGATCAGAACTAGCAGATCAGTCTCTCGCTCTGTCTTGCTTCGGCTATTGAAGCTTCTTCTTATCCGGACATCTCTCAGTTGCAGAGGTTTCTGTCACAGTTGTGACTTCGAGAGAACTCAATTGAGAAGAGGAAGAACAAAAACTAAATGTATTACAAACTTCAGAGAGGGATTACAAGCTTAGAGCTATTGGATCTCAGATTCCCAATTGCAATTCACACAGAACATACCTCTCTCTGTTTCCTGCTTCTCTCTTTATAGCTGAACATCCTAACAAAATTTCAAAACTGACTAATCACAGCTAAACACGTGGACGACTTTGTCCACTAAAAACAACAACACCAATTACAAAATTACCCTTAACTTTCAAATTGAAATGGTTTAGCGCCAGCTCTTCGCGCCCTTTTTTGCAGCCCTCATTTTCTTCTTTCTCTTTGTCTTTGATCATGACATTACCCCTTGCTTCACAACGACCTTGTCCTCAAGGGCGGATATGTGGAAATGAAAAAGCAATTTGGGACCAATCTTTCCATGTCGCATCTGCTTTATCTGTGTGTGCCCACTAAATCAGTACCTGAGTTACTGCCTTGTTGTTCCGAGGAATCAAACGCCGAGCTAAGATTGCAGTTGGTTCTATTTTGAGTTTCCCTTGGTCATCGACTAATGGCAGGTGAGGAGTAACTGTGATGGAGGAGCCTATTTTCTTTTTCAACTGGGAAACATGGAACACAGGGTGCACCCTTGAGCTGGCTGGAAGTTGTCCAGAATTTGGAAGGGCCCATAAAACCTCGCAGAGAGCTTAAGGTTTTTGTGTAGGTTGACAGAGGTCTAGCGGTAAGGTTGGAGTCTGAGATATACCCAATCACCAATGGAGAATTTCCTGTCACTTCTGTTCTTATCAGCATACATCTTCATCCGTTCCTGCGCAAGGTGTAGGTTAGTTTTGATCAATTGCAACATCTTATCTCTGTCTTCTAAGTATTGTTTGACATCTTGAACAGTGAAGGAAGTAGCAGGAGGCAGTGCCAGCAGTGGGGGAGCATAACCGTAAAGTGCTTGGAATGGTGTTGTTTGTAAGCTGGTGTGAAATGAAGTGTTGAACCAGTGCTCTGCCAAGTAAAGCCATTTAGCCCATTTGGAATGTCACGCCCCGATTTTCGAAGAAAACGAAAATCCTAAAATCTACGTAGGATTATCTGTTTCCCCCAAAACTCGGGACATGAAAATTCAATAACAACATAAACAAATAGCAGCAACAACTAAAACATGATTAAAATTACTAAAACAAATAAAAATCTAACTCGGAAAGGACTAGCGTGGCTAGCTCACTAGCGAAAATCCAGTAACGCAGCTCAAAAGTCTCTAAACCTGAAATGCTAATCGGATACATTCCAAAAGAAATGTATCCAAGAAGCAAAAGCTCACTTGGGTCAACAATAAAGCTAGTTTGAGAAATCTACATCAAAAAATTCAATAAATCCACACGTGATAACATCAAACTAAACAAGAACAATAACCAACCACACCAACAGGTAGTTCCTCAATGAGGCAAATGTGTCATCATCCTAATAAGCATTGTTTATTACTAATAAATAAAATTTATGAGTTATCAATCCTCATAAATGCAACAACAATACAATTCATAATCATATTAGACTATTATTGAAATATTAACAAAACACATTTTCTACCTTTAGGAAGACATGTAGTTCTCATTCAGTGGTTGAATGAGCATTTAGTTTCTTCCTTTAAGGTAATTATGCACATATACAAAAAGAACTCTCGCTTCTTTTCCACAATCGTACTATCCTCGAACACACCTCACCCAATTGAACCTCCCTTGCCATCGAAACCACTCGGAGCGTACATGTTCCAAGTGGGGTGCCACCTCGAGGAACATGTCATCTGACCCGAAGTTCGATCACTAGCAAGTATTCTTCCTAAATCTACACGTACAATCGAACTCACATGGAACGGTGCACCGATATGCAAGCAAGTCTGCATACCCATAATAATATCACACGTATACAAGCAAGTCTGTATACAAAAATTTCTTTTCTTTTCACATTTTTTTTTCTTCGGAGTTGTGGAAAAGAGCATAAAATATATATATATATATATAAACTAAAACTCTTTTATGGTGACACTTTGTCAACCATAAGTAAATCAACCACAGTATCCACCATTCTTTTGGGGAGCAAGTAATATCTGACACATTGCCAATTCACATATCTCATCTTTTTGCATCATATGAAAACAATATGCATGCCAATTCGCATAAAAATACAAATATTCAAGCTAAAACAAATGCTCAGTTAAATTCAGCCAATATCTATTACTAGAAAATTTTCTTCTATACCTAAACTAAATAAGGGTTTAATTATACCTAAAACTGATACAGACAAGACATTTACCTTGGATCACCTAAAATAAAAAAAACGAGTTTTGGACAACTGTTGAGGCAAATCATTCTAATATGTTTGCATCCAAAGCTTTAGAAATTGGATAAAATAAGTAAGTCATACAATACAGGAGACATTTAAGAGAGAAGCACGCACCCTATTATCAATCACATCAGTCATCTCAACATGTAGATTTCTATTGTCTTATATTGTTAACTTTGCAATTGATTTTCTCCAAACACAACTATATCTATAGCCCTTACCACTTGTTGGTTTTTAATACTCTGAAGAAACCCACCATACAGAGGGAAATTAATGCAATAAATTTTCCAGTTACCACAAAGCAGCAAAAATTTCACACTGTATAACATTGCATATGCAAAATAGCAACTCCTTGTAGAATTCACTGAGACTGGCCAACGAGCATCTTACAGAATATGTTTTAAAGCCAACAGAATTAAACCTTGATGAACTTAGACTTCTATATCATGCTTGATAAAATTTCCTGGTTTTCTAAACGAATTCCAATCCTCAAATTTCAAAGAAACTAAAACCATTTCACAGCAAAATTGAACCCAAACAATCAAAACCTAACAACAAACAAATGGGGTTCTATAAAAATTTCATACACCCTAACCCAATGCAACTTTTCTATTCCATAAAAACTGGAAAACTCAAAGAAGAAGACAAACTCACATACAAGATGGGAATGGATAAAACTCACTATTATAATCGTCACATCAAGCCATCACCACCAGTCAATCCAAACAAGCACACTCACGCCACCGTCCAAATTTCAAACACACAATGTAAGATGAAAGATAAACTCACCTTTGATCCAAGAATCAAAACTCAATCAACATATAGGCGGGCGAACGAATGAACACGCGCTAACCATCGCCACATCAACTGTCCTTTGCCGCAAAACCACCCTCAAATTGAATGAAATCTGACAAAACTGCATGATTTACATAACCCATGACTACTGAGTCAATGAACTATTTGATAGAGATTTGGTTTGTGGCCCCAAATAAGAAATAGAGATTTCTCAGCTAATGCAGTTGAGACCCACTACAATAGAAAGATCTAACAATAATTAAAACCTATCCTATAGATTGAAGACCACCCAAAACATGAAATCCCATCGAGACCCTTCATTTTATGATCTTAATGGGTTCAATGGGTTCCTCCTATATAGACTAAATCAAGTGGAATCAACCCTTTCGCTTACCAAACCAAAACAAACAGATCAAACTATGGGTTCCAATAATTAGAGAAACAAATCAACAAAACAAAACGAACGGGTCTCGAGATATATCATACAATACAATACAAGTTATTAGAGAAAACCCAAATCGCAACTAAGAAACTAAAGTACCCCAAATGATTTTTGAGAGCATAAGGGTTTTTACCTCTTAGTGGCAGCTCTCATCGCAACCTCGTCCCTTTCCTCGCTTGAAGTCTCTCCCTCAAGATTCTCTCGCCTTCGTCGCCGCCGAAAAGGGTAAGAGGAAGAGCAATCTTGCTCTTCTTGTTGCACAAAAAGAAGAAGGAAAATGAGAAAAGAAAAGGAGGGAGGAAAAACAAGATTTTTTTTTTATATGGTGGGTGGCTATTTGCCCCCACCAAAATTTCGAATGCACCCACCCTCTTTCACAAAAATAAAACCCTAATCATTAGTTTATAAAAGCCCAAAACCAAGCCCAAGAAAATTGAATAAAACCCATCAAGATTGGGGTTTACAAATTTTTGGCGAAATACACACACACCTTATTTTATTTAGTAATGACAAACAAAAATCTTTTTCCCAATAAATGAGATTACAATATACACCACAATTAATAAATAAAATTCTTTTATTTATTTAATTTGGCGAGTATTATATATATATACAACTCAAAAGAATCTTGTCCCGAGATTCGGAAGAAAAGAAAGTTAAGCTAATTTCGAAAAAATATAACTTGTCAAACGAAAGAAGATTTTAAAACAAAAATTTCAATTGAATTTTTAGTTGCATAAATTTTAATTGTCATTGAAAAAGTAGGGGTGTTACATGGAAGGTGCTTCTCCAGTCATACATCGCAGGTACGTCTCCAGACATGAGTTTGTGCATTCAGTTTGTCCACCAGTTTGCGGATGGTAGGCGGTACTCAATGCCAATGTGGTACCCAAGGCACCAAATAGGTCCTGCCAGAAAGCGCTCATGAAGACCTTATCACTGTCAGATACTCTGGACTTAGGTAATCCATGCAGTTTGTATACTTGTTGTAAGAACTCTTCAGCTACTATGGATGCAGTGTAGGGGTGGCTTAGTGCAATGAAGTGACTGTACTTGGTTAGTCGATCCACTACTACCAAAATCATTGATTTGTGATGGGATTTAGGTAAGCCTTCGATGAAATCCATCGATATATGTTGCCAGGCTTGTGAAGGTATTGGTAGTGGCTGAAGGAGGCCTCTGTATGCTGACTGATCTTCCTTGTTACGCTGGCACACATCACAGTTGGCGATTAATACAATCAGGTCTATTTTCATTCCCTTCTAGTAGAAATACATTGCTAACCTCTTGTATGAGGCTTGTATACCTGAGTGACCCCCAATTGGAGAGTTGTGAATTGTGTGAGGAATCTGAGTTCTAAGCTGGCCATGGCTCCCAATATATAATCTGTCTTTGAACTTCAGCAGACCTTGCACTAATGCAAAATTTGGAACAACCGCAGGGTTCAACAACTGCTGACTGAGATTTTGAGCTAATGAATCAGTGGTGTAGTTGTCCAGTACATCTTGTAACTATATAGGAGACACATTGGACATAGCTTGGCATTCTTCTGTTGCTTCAGTAAAGCGGGAAAGAGCATATGCGGCCTTGTTGTCTGTCCCCTTCTTGTACTGTATTTCGTAATCATATCCTTAGAGTTTGGCCAACCACCTTTGTTGAAGAATGGTCATGACCTTTTGTGACAAGAGATACTTGATACTCTGATGGTCTGTGAGTATGTAGAATTTCGACCCCAACAGATAAGACTTTCACTTGTTAACTGCCAAGACAATTGCTAGTAGTTCCTTCTCATAAGTGGAAAGAGCTTGATTCTTTTGTCTCAAGGCTCGACTGAATAAGGCAATGGGTCTGCCCATTTGAGATAATACTGCTCCTACACCTCTGGAGCAGACATCCGTTTCCAGTGTAAAAGGTTTGGAAAAGTCTGGAAGAGCCAATATAAGGGCACTGCACATAACAGTTTTTAAGGATTGAAAAGCATCCTGAGCATCTAAATTCCAGTGGAAATTGTTTTTCTTCAATAAGTCTGTGAGTGGCTGAGCAGTGAGTCCATAATGATGGATGAATTTCCTGTAATAGCCGGTGAGTCCAAGAAATCCCCGCAATTGTTTTAGGGTTTTTGGAAGAGGCCAACTCACCATTGCTTCTACTTTTTGAGGGTCAGCTTCTACACCTTGTTGGTTGATTATATGCCCAAGGTATTCTAACTTTGGTTGTAGAAAGGTTATGCAGATTTAACTAACCTAAATTAATAGGTTAATTTGACCCACTTGTAATAACCGCAAGTGCACGGTGCCTAACTGGTAGACAACGGCAAGTACGGGTCGATCCCACGAAGAAGGTGGATGCAATTGAAATTTTAGAATTTAATTAAACTAATTTAGAGAAAATGAGGTTACAGCATTTTTGAAACTAAACTAAAAATAAATTAAAAATAAGAAAACTAAGAAAAATAAAAGATAGATGAAATGAGTTTTGTGAGCTTGGACTCACTAATGAGTTAGCAAAATTATTGAAATCTAAATTACTGAATTTAACGAGAAGCTTTAGGGATGAGAATCCCTTGTTTACACCGAATATGTGATCGTTAAAATCCAATTAAACTTATATCATGTTTCTATCAAACATTAACAAATTATTTCAAGCAAATACGCTCTCACCAAGTATTAAGTGTTTTTTTAGGGCACACTTAATCAAAGTTTAAGTTTAATATTTTTTAGCACATGCTTTGAATATTAATAAAGGGTAATTCTAACTACCAAACATATCAAGTTTAATTTCTCGAACATGTAAGGTGAAAGCAATTTATCAAAATTCAGAAATAAATTGTAATTAACAATTAAGCACACAATTCAGTAAAATAAATCAAAATAATTTATACAACCCATTTAGTTTATCACAAGCTCGCTATGGTGGCACTCAGCAAATCAGCAGGTGGTTGTGCACGAATCCCGAGGAAATGGTCCAAAAACGCTCTGTGGTGGCTCTTACAGATAACTGGGGTGTAAATAGCCAAATAACCAATTCCCACCTCTGCTACAGTAGCGCCACAATGTCGCTACAGTAGCCGCTCGTCTTCTCCAGCGCGACAGTGCGGTTCTCGGCCTCGTTCTCGCTCCTCGCGACCGTCATCAACCTCAAATCATCTCCAGAACCTGTGAAAAACCAGAAAAGGTGAGGAAACACCAAGAAAACAGCACAAATAAACAGATAGAAATCGGGAGGGGACTCCCTGTTTTTGCTTCCTGTCGTGACGGTGGTGCGCCGCGGTGCGGCTCTGTTTGTGGTGGTTTTCCGGTGACGGAGAGATGGTTTGGGGCCTGGACGAAGAGTGGACAGAGAGAGGGGAGGAAGACGCTCTGTGGCGAGGCGGAACAGGCTCTGTCGCGAGGCGAAACAGGCTCTGTCGCGGCGTGGTTGCGGTGGTTCTATCGCGGCTTTTCGTGGTCTGTTGTGGTGGTGGGACTCGTGCGGAGGTGGTGGCAGTTGTGTGGACAGGGGAGAGGAGCAGAGAGTGGTGGTGGAGTGAAAATTGGACGTGAAACAGGGTTGTCACACCCCTGTTTCACGGTGGTGACGGTGGCGGTTGCGGAGCTTGGTGGTGGCGATGGCGAGGTGACTGTGTGCTGAGTGAGTGGAGTGAGTGAGAGATGGATGAGTGGTGAGGGTGATTGTGAATCACCTTTGAGAGAGGAGCTCCTTTGAGGAAATCTCCATTGAGGAAGAGGTTTTGATTTCTAATTTTCTTCTTTTCCCTTCTCTTCCTCCTCCCCTCTTCTCACCCCATTCTCCTCTATTTATAGAAAATAATAGGGATGAAATGAGGGAGTGATTCATCAATGAGGGTAGGAGAAGGATTGGGCTTAGGTTTGGGTTTAGGGTATGGATTGGGTTTAGGTTATGAACTAGGTTTCGGATTTAGGTTATGGATTGGGTTTAGGTTATGAATTAGGTTTCGGGTTTAGGTTATGGATTGGGTTTAGGTTATGAATTAGGTTTCGGGTTTAGGTTTGTGACTGCTTTATACCACCGTTGGAGTCGACTAATTGTCGTTCCTTAACTTGTCGCTTTAATGTGATTTCATCGTTTACGCTCAAATTCCTACAAAGACATGAAAACGAAATAATTACTATAAAATATAATAATCGAAACACTAACATGTATAAATTAAGGGATATATTATGTAATAATTATGTGAATATCAAATACCCCCAAACCTATATTTTGCTAGTCCTCGAGCAAAACAATAAAAAGAAAATTCTAACTCACTTTCGCAAGAATCATCGGTTGCACTTACCTTAAACGTGCAACAAGGCTTTAAACCCCTAGATTACCTCTAGTGGACGAGTTATAGTCTCGTGAGGGTTTTCAGAAATGTTACCCACAAACATTACTAACTCAATCAAAACTTGGTCAAATAGTGTTCATTTTAATACTTCAAGAAATGCAGGAAACCAACAGTGTCAGTTTAGTGTATCAACAAATCTCCAAATAATTTAATATTCTCCAAATGTTAGAAGAAATTCATAATCATCCTCAACTCAATGTGTGTGTGTGGATAGCACTGTCAACATAACTTTTCATTTCAGAGTAAAACAATGACTAAATCTCTTGTAGAAAGTTTGTTTTGACTTCAAACCTCTCATGTCACTCACAATAAAACACTCAGAGATTTGGTATTTCACTCAGTTTATATGTGAGGAAAAGAGTAAATGATGGAAAACAATCATCTCACATATAGTAATATGAAGAACGGACTTTTCAAGAATGGAATGAACATGATCTCATGGACAGGAATATCAATTACTTTTGGGAATGTTGAATCAAACACCATAGGTCTTGGTTATTAAATCTCCACATCTACAGAACCAACCTTTACCTAAGATCAACTAGGACTTTGTTGGGTTGTAATGGGGCTTGGGTAATGGTTAATAAGGGATGTCAAAGGATTCTAACAAAAATTTCTAGGAATGTATACACCCATTATACGAACAATTAGGGCTATCAAGAATAAATCAATGTTGCGTACCATCAATTTTTTTCTTCATTCTCACATCTTTATCCTCATTCACATTCTTCTTCTGCTTTCTTTTCTTTCTATTTTTCTTTTCTTCAACTTTTTTTTTTTCTTTCATAGAGGATTTATGAAATATCTCATATTTTGCTCTTTCATGCCCTTTTGACACCAAGTATATCCATCCATACACATTCCCAGAAAAGTTGGGTAAAGGTTAATGGGTTAACAAAAAAAAAATTAATCTAAGGCTCAAAAGGCTACAAAAAAGGTTAATGTTATGGGTAAGTTAAAAGGCTAGTTAATGGTCTAAAGAAAAAAATGCCTAGATCATTTCCTAAGTTCGGGTCAGTATTATGACATCTCAATTGAATAAGCCAAGAAGTTCTAATGTAATAATTCAATTTTTATATCATTCCCAAAGCAATTGATCAAAAAAAATGAAAATAATGAGATCGTCAACGAGATAATGTAGACTCAAGAAAAATCAGAGTTTATGTATAACCCTCAGAAAAATAGAAAGGCTCAAAGCTTTCAGGGTTAAGTCTCCACTCTTATTCTAAGGTTTTCTAGTATATATTTCACTCATCAACTTCAAGTTATGCTAACATGGCTCATGGTGCAAAGATAATCGAGTTGAAAAATCTTATGAACCAGATCTAACTTAAGGATCATACTAAACTTTCAGTCTTTATCAATATACCAATATGTCAAGTTGGCTTGCATTTTCTTGAGTATAAAACATTTAAAATTCATTTTCATAATCGGAAAAGAACAATTTTTCTTGATAGATTTTTTTTTTTTTTTAAGATAAGAAAATAAAATACTACAAAAATTCACCGGGAAAACGAGGACAGGAGCTCCCTGTTTCTGAGTTGCGAACGTTGTCTCGCGAAGTGGTGGCGAAATTGCTTGGTCTGGTTGTGACGGTGGTTGCGAGAGAGGGAGTCAGGAAGAAGCTCGAGACGAAGAGAGGCCGAGAAATGATGGGAAACAGGGTCTGCGAGGCGGAACAGAGTCGCGGTGCGGCTCTGTTTCGCGGCGTGGTTGCGGTGGTTCTGTCGTGGCTTTTCGTGGTCTGTTGTGGTGGTGGGACTCGTGCGGAGGTGGTGGCGGTTGTGTGGACAGGGGAGAGGAGCAGAGAGTGGTGGTGGAGGGAAAATTGGACGTGAAACAGGGTTGTCACACCCCTGTTTCACGGTGGTGACGGTGGCGGTTGCGGAGCTCGGTGGTGGCGATGGCGAGGTGACTGTGGTGGCGAGGTGACTGTGTGCTGAGTGAGTGGAGTGAGTGAGAGATGGATGAGTGGTGAGGGTGATTGTGAATCACCTTTGAGAGAGGAGCTCCTTTGAGGAAATCTCCATTGAGGAAGAGGTTTTGATTTCTAATTTTCTTCTTTTCCCTTCTCTTCCTCCTCCCCTCTTCTCACCCCATTCTCCTCTATTTAGAGAAAATAATAGGGATGAAATGAGGGAGTGATTCATCAATGAGGGTAGGAGAAGGATTGGGCTTAGGTTTGGGTTTAGGGTATGGATTGGGTTTAGGTTATGAACTAGGTTTCGGATTTAGGTTATGGATTGGGTTTAGGTTATGAATTAGGTTTCGGGTTTAGGTTATGGATTGAGTTTAGGTTATGAATTAGGTTTCGGGTTTAGGTTTGTGACTGCTTTATACCACCGTTGGAGTCGACTAATTGTCGTTCCTTAACTTGTCGCTTTAATGTGATTTCATCGTTTACGCTCAAATTCCTACAAAGACATGAAAACGAAATAATTACTATAAAATATAATAATCGAAACACTAACATGTATAAATTAAGGGATATATTATGTAATAATTATGTGAATATCAAAAGGAACATTTAGAAAGTTTTGCATAAAGCTTATGTTTCCTAAGGGTGTCTAATGTGGTATGTAGGTGGGATAAGTGTAAGGATAAGGTGGGACTATAGACCAATATGTCATCAAAAAACACTAGGATGAACTTCCGTAGGTAAGGTTGAAAAATGTTGTTCATCAAGGCTTGAAATGTGGCCGGAGCATTTGTCAATCCAAATGGCATGACTTTGAATTCAAAATGACCATGGTGTGTTTTGAAGGCCGTTTTATGTATATCTGGGGGGTGGACAAGGATTTGGTGGTATCCGGATCTAAGGTTTAACTTGGAGAACACCGTGGCCCCATGGAGTTCATCTAGAAGCTCATCTATTAATGGCATAGAAAACCTATCTTTTATAGTTATGTCATTCAACCTCCTATAATCTACACAAAACCACCATGTCCCATCTTTCTTTTTTACTAAAAGTATTGGGGCAACAAATGGACTGTGGGAGTGTTGAATAAGGTCGGAGTGAAGCATTTCTTGGATAAGTTGCTCAATAACCGCTTTTTGCATATAGGGTACTTTGTATGGATTTTGTGATGAAGGTAAGGCATTTGGTTTGAGGGGTATTTTGTGATCCAAGGTCCTAGTAGGTGGTAACTCTGTGGGAACTTGAAAAGCATCAGTATAATCAAATAGTAATGTAGTAAGTTCAGGGTGAGTTGAAGGTACCTTGTTGGACTCTTCAGTGATAGCAAAGAGCTGTCCAATAAAACATGGTGTATGTTTCTTGATAAATTTGGTGATGCCCTTGGTCTCTAGAAGATGAAGAGCTCCCTCATTTGTGGTTCCTTGTAGTGTAACAGCCCTTCCTTCAACACTTAAAGTGAGTTGCAATTTCTGTAGGTTGATGACAATGTCCCCGAATGGCTTGAGCCAATCTCCACCAAGGACCATGTCGTAGCCACCTAAAGGAAGTACTCCGACTGTCCCTTCAAACACTAATCCCTACATTGTGCACTGAAGTCTGTTGCAAATAGCATTGCTTATAAGATGCTGCCCATTGGCGACCATGACAATCATTTATGGAGACTTTTGAGTGGGCCAATTGGTTTCTTCCACTACCCTGAGGTCAATAAATGAATGAGTACTCCCAGTTTCAATCAATATGGAGATTAACCTCTTCTTTAATTTACCCTTGAGCAGTAATGTATTGGCTGAAAAACTGCCATGGATGGCGTGTAATGATACTTCCATCTCTGATTGTATTTCTTGAACCAAGTCCTCAGTATGAGTACTAAGGTCAGTCCCTTCTTCTGAATACTCTTCATCTGGAACAATGAGATACAAATGTCGTTGCTTCCATATGTGTCCTTGTCTGTACTGCTCGACACAGTGGTAGCACATACCTCTTTCTCTCCTCGACCTCATTTAAGCTTGAGTCATTCGTTTGATGGGTGGTATGTATAGAGTTACAGGAGCCTTGTTAGTGTTTTGGTTGTAGCTGGATGTGAATGGCTTGGATTGGTGGTTGGTTTGATTGTTGGAGGGGTTGATGGAATTGCTATGTGACTGGAATTTTGCAATGGAAGGTGAATTTGTACTTGGGACTCCATGCCTAGGTTGAATAGAAGAATAATTGTAACTCCTGGTGGTTGTCTATTGTGTTCCCATCGAAGACTCTTTCATCCGAGCCAGAGTAAATGCTTGAATGATAGTGGTTGGTTTGAACATCTAGACCAAGGCCTTAATGTCTGGTTTCAGCCTACTCAAAAAACTCATCACAAAGTAGGCAGAGTCTAAGTGTTTATTGTGGTGGATCATCAAGGACTTGAGCTCCTCGAAGCGGTCATAATACTCCTCCACTGTCGTTTCTTGTTTCAATTTATTGAAGGTTCCTACAAAGTTCTCGAATATTGATTCTTCAAAACGTTCACAAAGGTCTTGGGTGAAGTTAATCCACTTGAGACTTTCGTTACACATCTGGTAGTCGAAGAACCATATTTCAGTTTTTCCTTGCAGATGGATAGAAGCTACTGCAACCTTAATTTCATCTCCCATTTGATAGAATTCAAAGTATCTCTCACACTTCTTTAAC